>JAILYA010000012.1:1667500-4067500 GCA_021437795.1 Rhodamnia rubescens
CCAACAAAGGAAGGAAAAAATTTTCATAATACGGACTAACGTCTACTAAAGCATCGAGATGTTATTGCAAATATGTCAGTTTTTCAAACCCAACACTCAAAAGGGAAGATGCTTAGGCTTGATAGCACGCAATTGCCTAAACCAAGTCTTTCGGAAAATATTTGAGCCCCGCCTCAAGGAATGAACCATCACCGAGTATATAATACATGCTGCAACCAATGGAAAATTAACCACAGGGACTAGAACTTCAACTTCATGCTGCTATTCTTCAGCGTTAAACAAAATAACAACGAGTGCAGTGCTGTTGCGTTAGTAAGATCAATCTGTTGCCATTGTTAAGACGCTCGGTCAAAAGAAAGACAGGTGAACTCAGTTCCAACACGAACCGTGGACTTGGTCCTGGTCCAACACAGGCCGCATTGCGTTCCCCCCTCAATAACAAGAATGAGACAGAGAAAGACAATCGAGGGCTCACGACTAAGTCGTCCGGATGCATCAGAATTCAATCAACACAGCAAGATTACTTCAGCACCATCCAAAGCTTAAGAAACAGAGAGATGGGTCTTTTATCGGAGAGCGATTTAACTCGGAAAATGTGGAGCAAGGCAAAATTCACCGAGAAAGAGAGAGCGCGCACCAGAAGAAGAGGAAGAGCACCTGATGGCAGTTATAGCGCGTCCCAGGGGAAGTAGGGTTGCGCCAGGAGCTCCATGAATCACTCCGACCCTTCATTCTTCTCCTTCTTCTTCTTTGCTGAGCAATCTCTCGCGTGAAGCTGCAAATGCTTCCGTGGCCATTTCTAAATTGTTCAAAGTGGACAAGAGCCATCGACGTCGCGACCAGGTCCCCGGGCCATTCACTTCCACTCTTACCCACATTAAAATTCTTCAGGGTTTTTATATGTTACAATTATTCATTTATCACTTTAGGAAAGCTTGGATTCACTTTTGAGGAAATGAATCCAAACTTTCCTAGACTTAATGTTCATTTACTCGAAATAAATACTATTTGGTTAAATGACTTTCGCTATATCTTTTTGCGATATAGCTTTGAAGTATAAAAATAATAATAATAAAAGAAAACAAAGGTACCCATCGAACCTAAACTAGAGAACGGGTATTCATCGCTATGCGACTGTTGTAGAAGCAAATCCGGCCAAAACGCTCGCAAAGATCGAACTGTCAAAGAAGCCAAGCGAGTAATGTCGAGGGCCGTACAACCTCGGCATCTCGGACCCTTTTAATCCTAGCCCCTCGTTGACCCTTAGCCATCGGGAGAGTTACCAAAAAAAAGTCCTAAATCTATTACAATTATGTTAATTCAATCATAAATCTTTTTTTTATGTACAAATTCAATCTAACCGACCAGCTTTGGCCGAATGGCTCTAACGTAGGCAATATTCAAAATTTTAATATTTTTTCGAATTGTCTTTTTTTTTTCTTTCTCTTTCCTATTTTTTTTTTCCTTCCTTCTTCCTTCGGTCAGTAACCGTGATGGCTAAAAAAAGAGGGAAAAGAAAAGAAAAATACAAAAAAGTAAATCATGCAAAAATAACATGCTATTGAAAATTTGTCTACGTAGCGTCGGCATGTGAATGCTTACTAACTTCATTGATCAGACATAAGACAAAATTTGGATCAATAGCCTAAAGATGTTTGTCACAAGAGAACATCATACAAGCGGGATCAATTTTTTTTTATCCCGGTGTATAATCACACCTGTATAAAGAATACATTACACATCTTCCCTCCTAACATTACAAGAACGTTTTAGCTGTTCATTTGTTCAAGTTCAAGGTAGCAGAAGCTGCTGCTTTCATTTCAAGCAAAGCATCCTCAAAGCACTTGGCCAGAAAATCAGGGTCGGGGATGATGTCCTTGGCCACCAGAATCTGCATGTCCGCCCTCCCAGCATAGCTCACCATGTGCATTGTGAGTGCCTGCATCCATCTCAAACACCCACCATCAATCCTGCTAAAGATTTCACTCCAGATGCCGCAGAAAAAGAAGGAAAAAAGGAAAAAAAATGACGAGGCGATAGTATTTTTTAGGGGTCTTACGTGAGGTAAACTCGAGGAGTTCGCCCTTATGTACGTGATGGGGTTGCCCAGGATCGCGATCTCCTCTTGCGGGCCGAGCACATTGGAGATGGTGAATGTGGTGTTGCAGACGATCCTGTAGTTGAGCAGGCTCGCGACCTGCATCGGCGAAAAACCAGACAGGTTGCTAAGTTTGTCAGCTCGTGCTCAGTTCTGTTTTCCGAATTACAGAAGCGTAAACGGATCCTTACATGTGGTCCTAGGTAAGTCATGATGATATCCCCGATTTTGTAGGAGAAGTGAGCCTCCAGGGACTTCTTCTTCCGGTCGATCAACGACTTGGCTTTCCTCAGGTGTTCGAGAGGGTTGCAGCTTCTATGGTAGTGAACGGGGAGGAGGAGAATCCCGAACTTGTTGCCCCACCGCAGTCCCGGGTTGCCTTTCATCAAATTGGATAGCTCCTGATTGATTCCAACACCATAGTCAATTCAATCAACTTCAGTTGATAGGAAGAGAAGTAAACGAGATCATGAAGAAAAGGAGAAACGAGGAACAACAGGGAGACTTGCCTGCAATCCCGGCTGTTCTCGCAGATTAACCATCGCCACTCCCGTCATCCGAGTCCCTTCCCGCACAGCTGACAAAGGCAAATGAGCGTATTAGTCGTCAAGATTCGATGTCTTTGAATCGACAAACATCGAGCGACTCGTTGGAAAGGCTTTTTCCTTTTTTTACCATCGGGAGATCGGTGGTCTAAGTATTTGAACAAGCCGGCCGATATGATCCCGAAGAGAACATCATTAATGGTCTGCATTTACAGCAACTAAATCAGATCCATCATTCGGTATGAGCATGGAATATTCATCATCTGGAAGTTGAGTACAACAAAATGCATTGGTAGTCATGAAATTTGAGAAAATCATGTAGTGTTGTTCGCCCGCGTGCACTCGCGAGAGTTGTTTAACCCCTGGTGAGCACTCGCCGGGGTAAGTCGACCTCGGGGATCATTCGAGCTACCTCGGCCGGCCCCAGAAATTTGCGCCAGCGCTTGCTGATAATATAGGGTGTCTACTTCTCTTTCTCTTTAAACATCAAGTTTTCTTATTTTCAGTATTTTTGCATTTGAAATATGATTGTTTTATGTTCCTGAAAAAGTAATTGAAGAAATAACATAAATAATTCTTGAAATGTGATGATCTTTGAACTTTTTAATATATAATATGATCCCCGAATTTTTAATTTTGTTCAATATGATCGAACTTTTAGTACATGTTCGAACTATGTGAAAATGTTCAATGTTATCCCCGATATTAAATTAATTGAATAACAACATTAAACATTGAACATAGTTCAGGGACTATACCGAATAAATAAAAAATTCAAGGACTATGTTATACATTAAAATAAAGTTTAAGAACTATATTGAACAAATTAAAAGTTCAGGAATCAAATCGCATATTAAGCCAAAGTTTAGAGGTCATTTGTGTTATTATCCAAAAAAAACCAAAAACATGCCACGTCAGCAACACATCATCAATTTAAAATTCAACGGCGGTCATTCTTTTTAAATGACAAGGTTAAATTGAGCAAAAGTACAATAGGGGTCACGTTGAAAAAATAATGTAGGCCAGATTGAAAAAATTAAAAAATATTGACTCCGCGGTGCTATTATTCTTTTTGGGCGATAGACATATAGGAACTTCAGAACTTACCGCACTAGCGACCGCTGACTTGACCACTTTCATGTCTTCCAGCCAAAACCTCGCCGTGGCCAGCTTCCTCGGCCAGAGTTCCACCCCTGCGCCGCCACTGACCGGCGTGTTCCGGTCGCTCGCCCACAGGCTTCTCAGGACGAACTCCACTACAAAGACCATCGTGAACCACACCACCTCCAATACCCTCACTACCGCCTTCCACCACTGGCCGCCGCCCCCGCCCCTCCTCCTCGTAGCCGACGACGAAGGACCGATTGTCGGCAGCGCCTCGGGGTCGTCCACCCGCCGGCACGACGCCAGGAACATCGACATCAGCGAGATCCCATCGCCGAGTGCGTGGTGGATCCGGAACACCACGCACTGGTGGGCCATCAGGAGGTGGACGTCCCACAAGGGCTTTTCGTGGCCCAGGAGCCCCGGCGAGTCGGTGGACAGGTCAGCGAGATACTCGTTGACCGCCGCCTCGTCGGAGAGGCCGTCGGCGACGGGGCCGTGGACCGCGACGACATGGCGGTCGATGTCCACACGGGTCCTCCTCCAGTGCTCTCGGCCAGCGGAGTCCCGCACCATGAGGCTGCGGAACCTGGGGTGCTTCACCATGAGGGAGCTCTGGATTGCCGACTTGAGGGCGTCGACGTCGAGGGGGTGCTTCACGCCGACAACGCAGTAGATCACCTGGTTCATCTCCTTCTGGAGGAACAGGCGCCCCGCCGGCGTTAGGGGCTCGTCGGAGCCGTTCTCCGGGGACCCCATTTCTGGCGAGAAGATAAAAAGGAGGAATCAGCACTACGATTGAGATGGCGTGGAAATAACAACAGTGGCGGCTCGGACGAAGTTAGAACTTCTGGAATGAATAAAATACGAACCGGAATCTAAACAAGTAATCTAAAAATCAAAACTTTCGTACGTTTCTGGACCAATGAACCAATCAATCGGACTTTGACTTTGGTGGGTGTGTGGCGGGGAAGGCGGGAGAGCGCGCTGGAGTTTTCCGGCGAGATTGCGTGAGGCTCTGCCACATGGAATTTAGATGGAAGAAGAAACGATAGAGAGAAGATATCCACATGTGGTTTTGTCTTTACGCAACGAGAGGCGCTGGGGTGCGGGAGAGCGAAGGGAGGGCGACGTGCGGCCGACGGAGATGACCGGGGAATTCTCAGACCGAAGCCGAGCGTCGAGTCTGGACTTCTTTGACTCGATTCGTTTCGGCTCCTTGGGACCATCTTTTCAGCAAGTGGGAAAACTCTCGCGCTTTGATAATCATATTTTTTTTTATAAAGATGCTCTAACACTAGGACAAAAAGCTCGATTAGATCGTAAGCATTGGAGAAATCTCGTTTATAAACCTCTTGCGTGGTAATCAATATCAACCACCCAATAAAGATTCTAGCTTCTATATTGATTTGCACGTGAATTTCAAGAGTCGATTTGTTCCATATCTCTTGCGTAATTACGTGTACATCTTGAATTTTCTATCGAATATACCATTTGGGAATCGGTAATATTTGATGTTCCTACTTTTAGCTAGGCATATTAAATGATAGGTGCACTAGTGTCACTGTCACCTGCTTTAGTTAGGCATATTAAATGATGGTTACACTAGTGTGGTACGGACCGACATTCGACTCACGATCGTGCGGCGACCCAAGCTATTTGGATGGATGTTTTGCCCGAGTCAAGCCTTGGCCCAAGGATCGATCACACACTCACAACTCACATGAATCGTAGAGAGGAGAATAGGAAACTAGGAGAGAGTGATTCGCGGGACAGAATGTATTCTATTGATTGATATTGTGTGCACGAGATGATCTACAATGAGGGGAAGCACCTCTATTTATACAAGAAATGGGCAAAATTCGTGTGGCCATTCAGTTCATTCATTTCATCTTTTTGTGTTCGTCCTATTCCCCTTTTCTTGGTTGGCTTGGATTCCCATGCTTTGTCTTATGTGGTTCTTCCCTTGTGGAACTCCTGATCTCTCCGATGGCTAAATCATTGTGTGGCCAGCCCCTTGGCCATGGGATGCGAGGGGTCGATTCCGTTCGTCTGCCCGATCGATCACCTGGCCGTGCCGGCCACGAGCCTGGGTCGTTCACTACATCATGCGTTGGATCATGCGAACCGAGCGCTAGTTCATGCGTTGATTCATGCAGTTCATATTTTGATTCGTTCGGCGATTCACGCACCGGTTCATTCCCCCGCTCGGCCATCTTTGTTAATGCTTGGTCGAATTGGATCGATTCTAGTCGATTCCTATGCTTGGCCATGGATTGATTCATGGTAATGCCTCGCAACATGGCCCGTTGGTCGTATCACGGCCTGAACAAGCATTTTGTCCGTCAATCATATTAGCATATAGAAGAGGAATTCCTTTTCTCGCTCCCCTAGGGTTTCCCCCATCCCAACAACTGCCAAGCCCCTCTTGTAGCAACCATATGAGGGAGAGAGAAGGAGAGAGTGGGTAGTATTCTCTCTCTATTTCTCAGTCTCTATCCTCTTCCTTTCCCTTTGTGTTTTCCTATCTCCACTTATCCTCAACTTCTTCCTTTTTTTGTTGATTTCGTGGACAACCCTGACGACTTCTTCCACTTTAAAAGTTTTGTCCAGTGAGCTCAGAAATTCAAAATGTGAACACCTCATAAGCATCAGTTATTTCGGATCTACTTGCTCATTTCGGCTTTGGTGCTTACTCCATATAGTCGAGCATATGTGAAAGTAATTTTATAATCGACTAGTATCTCTTTTGCGGTGTCTTTTCTCCCAATATAAAATTATATTTAGATTTGGTACTCTTCCATTTCAAACTAGAAATAAATTTGGAATTTATAAGCCATTTTCTATACTCTTTCAACTTGTTGATGTTGTTATTATCTCTTTTCGGTGATAGTCTTTGGAGATGCCAAACCTAGGCGAACACGTTCTTTTGAAAAAATTGAACGTGGAGAAGGAAATCTCATGGTGTGCTTGTCATTGATGCTAGATTTAGTGATCGATGTCAATCGAGCTTTGATACTATGACAAACTTGTCTTTGTGGTGGAATGAGTGAGTCTCTACAGATCGTACAAAGTTGATTTATCTTTCCGATTTACTTACTTTGTTTGATTTTTATTTTTATCTTGAAGAGATATACCTCTATTTCAAGTGAAATGAAAATCTGTACTAGCATATAGAAGGCCAAATAAAATCCCAGCGTACAAAAAAAAAAAAAAGTTTAAACGAGCTTGGACGTCATATCTGGGCCCACCCAAAACCCATTAAGGCCGAAACGTAAAGCCCAAATCAAAACCCTAGCGTTTGCTGGTGCATCATATTTAACTCCTCGCGTCGCTCATTCTGCCCCATTTAGCGTCTCCGTCTCCTGCGCCAGTAGCTAGGGTTTCTTCACTCTCGCCGACCTGGAGCAGAGTCCACACTCAACCATGGCGGCGCCCATCGAGTCCGTCCAGTGCTTCGGTAGGAAGAAGACGGCTGTCGCCGTGACCTACTGCAAGCGCGGCCGCGGACTTATCAAGATCAACGGCGTCCCCATCGAGCTTGTCGAGCCGGAGATCCTCCGGTTCAAGGCATACGAGCCGATCCTCCTCCTCGGGCGGCACCGCTTCGCGGGGGTCGACATGAGGATCAGGGTCAAGGGCGGCGGCCACACCTCGCAGATTTACGCCATCCGCCAGAGCATAGCCAAGGCCCTGGTCGCATTCTATCAGAAGTACGTGGACGAGCAGAGCAAGAAGGAGATCAAGGACATCTTGGTCAGGTAAATTAAAGCCTTCACTTGTGCTTGGACGAGTAAATTCTTTCTTTTTCAATCGAGTTGGTAATGGTAAGAGGGTGATTAAAGTGTTGGAGTGCGGAGAGCCTGAGATTCTTGCTTAAATTCCAGTGTGGGGTAATCTTCTTAGGAACTATTTTCTCACGGATGTCTCAGTTTTGATGTTTGTAATCTGTCTTTGAGTTGACGACGGAGGTGGGTTTAGTTTGAGATGTGAAGGGAGATATAAGATTCAGCCTTTCCTACTATGGAAGGAAGAAAGTCTGCCATTTTCCCTCACTGGATGTTCGTTCATTTCGTAGGTATGATAGGACTTTGCTGGTGGCTGACCCGAGGAGGTGCGAGCCCAAGAAGTTTGGTGGACGCGGTGCTCGCGCCAGGTTCCAGAAGAGTTATCGTTGAAGGGAAATTCGAGGAGGGGAAGTTCTTCCTTACATTGTTCTACTTTTGTTTATGTTGCAACTTCTGGTTTTTCGGTTTGAGGACATGGATTCAGCTGAGATTTCAATTTGATATAACGATGAGTATTTTGGCGGACCGGCTAGTCAGTGCTCATTTTTGTTATGTTAGTAACTCACCTGTTGGCTATAGCTGGTTGAAAGATGAAATTCATAATTCACTTCCAAATGTGCTTTTCCGTGCTTTTTTTGCATCAGTGCTTTTGCCGTAGTCTGTACACTATTCTGGGTAGATTCAGTTTTCCATGAGTTGGCAATTGGAGCAATGCTTGTTTGTTGCCAGGATGTGAAGATTATGCTTATTGATTTCCAAGTAGTATCTGCTGCTTTATAGGCTTTGCATTACTATCCAAATCGTAATTCTCTAGGTGGTCAGTGTGCTCATTCGAGTATCAGTTCTGATAACGTCCCGATGCAAGGGATCTGTAATGTAGATGGGGGGTGGAAGCTTGGGCAATGTTAGATTTCCAAGTAGGTCGAGGGGGAATGTTGAATATGTGATGGTTTGGCCCCACCGCGAGGCATTATTCTTGTTCTGCTATTGATTTAGCTTTGTTGTGCTGAACTGGTGTCTGCCATTTCCATGGGTGAGTCGGTCGACGGAATTGTTGCATGTTTGAGATCGACAGGACTGGTTGAATCAGCTTTGTGTAAGCAGGTGATTTGTAGCTTCTTTGCAAATATGCATCCCTTTTGGCTCGTGAATTTTTACCTTCAATAGACATATCCTTTGCCTCTACTCCAATTTGCAATGAGTTCTTGACTTAGAAGAGAATTTGTTCTCGATCTGAATCTGATTTTTGCTTGTAAAATTTCATTTGAGAAACTGCTGCTCCGTAGTGGCTCGAAAAAGAACTGGCTCGAAAAATTACAAGGTTTTTTTGGGTTGGACCTCATCCCGGTCCGTATAATAGATTAAATATCAGGTGTCATGACCGAATCGACATCCATTATACACTAGAAGTAAACACTCGCTCCTGGATCGTGAAGCCCTCAAATCCATCGTTTCCTTCCACTACTTCTCTGTTGAGATGTGCATATCGTGATCAAAAACACCTCGACTGCCATCTCAGCCTCCCTCTTGTCACTTTGACTCTGCCCTCCGCCTTTGTCGTCACCCCCCAGGAAAATCTAATCTGACGAGCTTGCCACATTGTGCCTCTTCAGGAGGGGAAAAAATGAGCACACTTCCTGATCCCTCGAGCAGTAAATATAACAAGTGAGTAATTTCATGATGTGGCTGCTTTATCCGGATTATCTGAAACCTAGCCGGCATAACTTGCATCCGGGAATGAGCTGTTGAGCTCCGACTTTGCATCACTGGGACCTTGATTCGCATCAGCGAGAGAAACTCAGCTACGGCAGGAAAGGGTGATAAGTTGCAGGGAATACTTGATTTTCAGACGAAGCTTTGCAAATTGCTATGACTAGGACTCGAGATGATCGTCTGGTTCACGTCCTTGGTTGCCCCAGTGCGAGCAGTGCGTTTGATGGGCTGTCCATTTCTGCCTTTTCTAGGTAAACATCGCTTTACAAATGGATTCCTCAGCTGCCTATCCGGATTTATTCATCCCAGACATAGGTCCTGTTTCGAGGATGACCCCCTTTGTGGGATAACTTCGAGCTCTGCTATCAGCCTTTAATGTTTCGGAAAAATTAGCTATTAATCGATCATGTATCTCGAAATCATCATAAGTGTAATTCTCCAAATTAATATATTGTCTTAATTAGCATGAATCATAAAGTTACTTACTATATATATCACATGGCAATCGGTGATAAGTATACGCGTGGTCTAAAAAGTTTATTTCCTTAAGGTGGGGACCGTTGAAGGATTGAAACGATATAAATATATGGTTCTTTTTTTTTTTTTTTTTTTTATCCGTTCGGTTGTCATTTGCACGCGTTGGAATTGAATATGGAATAAATGTATTGATCTCTTTGTTTTTCTAAAATCTTAAAAAAGGAACTATGGTTAAAGTAGTCATAACTTGATTACCAGGATTCATATTGGTCTCTTCGTTTTTTAAAATTTAAAAAGGAACTATGTTGAGCTCTTGATTACCAGGATTCACTTTGCCTTTTTTGTTTCTTACCCTGCATTACTGATGGAAGAACTCCAGATGATACAAAGAAACTGATCAAAAGAATCATTATAAAAGAAATCGAGAGCACTTTAGAGAAACAGCAATAGAATTATGGCATTTAATTAGGATTCCTGCTTCTAAACTAGAACCAGCTCCTTTAGGAATAGAATTTGCTTAATCCACAACAATATCATGGAAAAGAAACAGCAACAAGAAATACATAAATCTCTCTCCTCTCTTTTTCCTGGGTTCTACATTAAGAATGAACCCTGATCATAAGGACTTCAGATTAGATGCTCAGCTGATCCGGCGGCAGAGAGTGACGCCATCACCCACAGGGAGCATGCAGATCTCAATCCTAGGATCGGCGCCGAGAGCCTTGTTGAGCTCCAGCACAAAGTCCCTGTAGTACCTCACGTACTTCCTCAGCGGGGCATCCGGCGGCGCGACCACCGAGCCGTTCCATAGGGTGTTGTCGTAGCCGATGAGGCCACCGACCCTGATGAGCTCGATCAGCCTCTTGTGGTAGTTGAGGTAATTGTCCTTGTCCGCATCCACGAATATGAAGTCAAATGTCCCGTGCTTCCCCTGCAATGATAGCCCAAGTCACACTCCTGATGGCATCCAACTAATTTTTCAAATAAAGTTCTTTTTCCTCCACCAAGAAAGAAAAATCGATATAGATTCAATGTTATCAGCAAAGACATCAATATAAATCTTATGAATGCTCAAAGTGGGTCTATGCATTGACTGCCTATTGCGTTATATCCAATAGTCGAATTGTACTAGGAGCAAAGCTGAGATGCTCAAAGGAAGGGTTACTCACATCTTGGATCAGCTGATCAAGAACAGGCAAAGCAGGGCCTTCTCTGAAGTCTATCTTGTGGGCAACACTGGCTTTTTGGATGACCGGCAGGCCAAGTTCATAGTTCTCTCTGTTTATGTCCATGGCCAATATCTGCAGAAAACAATCAACGACCACGATGTTTTCAGAGCCATACCCGCTTCCATTTTTGACAAAGCAATTCAATGTTCTTGAAATGTGTGGCAAAAGCTTCCGGTCCTAGATTGAAGAAACTTAGTTGACTTGAAAAAGAACAAACCATACCGACCTTGCCATCGTCAGGAAGAGCGAGAGCGGTGGCAAGGAGAGAGTAGCCAGTGTAGACGCCAATCTCCATGGTGTTCTTGGCGTTGATGAGCTTGAGAAGCATGTTCAAGAACTGCCCTTCGTCTGCTGATGTTGTCATTATGTTCCTATTTTTTAGCAATTTTCATTCCAAGAAGCGAAAAGGGTTCAGCTCAAGAAACAAACTAGCGAATCAGACAGGGGCATCTATTGAAGTCTGATCTGTTTGCGCTTCTGAATCACGTATGAACTCACCATGGATGGTTTGCTGTTATTTCCCTGAGCTCCTTCATGGGCTCAGGCTCTCTTGGGTACACACTTGTCTCCAAAATATACTGCAGAACAGAGAAATGATCGATGATCAGAGACACAACACCTCAAGTTGCAAAAGGAAAACAGTCACCCATTGATTCCAGCAGAAGCTAAAAAGATCCACACTCACTTGGTAAAGGGCATCACTCTGAAGGAGAGACTTGTGGCCAACCTCCTGGTGCCTCCCGGCTTGGTTCTTCCCTCTCCATTGGTGGCCATTGATTCAACTCTCTCTGGCTCTCTCTCTCTCTCTCTCTCTCTTCTCTGTGCTTAGGATTTTTGGAATATGTTGTGATCAAGAAATGTTGCAGTTGACCTAAGCTCTAGGAGCAGGTACGATGCAACATATATATAAGGACAGTGATGGTCCGGTTTGGACCGGTCTGGAGGGCATCGGACCGCCTGCCAACAGGTACCTGGTCCAGGGTTGGTGACCATTACAGCGGCTCTTGATCTTGGACTTGTTTATTCTCTTCTCATTTCCAGAGAAAGATTCTTATTGGGTTGGTGAATTTACTCCGACAAAGATCACAATCAGTGAAAAAGACAACCAAACCGAGTCCCAGCGACCCAAATTTTGGTTTCTCGAAAACCTTGTTTCTCCTCTAGATTTGGGAGGCAAGTCTAGGGCTAATGACGAGCTTTCCGCTCAAATCATTCTGTGTCGTGAGGTGGATTAGACGTGGCGGAAACGTGGGTGGGGACGTGGGTGGGGCCCGCCAAATGAGAATATGGAATCGGTCGACATGGGAGCGAAGGAACAAAAGGTTGGTGGGGAGTTGGTGAGGGAGGGTGACATGTTTTGGTTTTTGAGCCCCCGCCCCACCATTTGGGTTGGTGGCCACCTCGTCTTGGCCCTTGTCCCAGATTGGCAATTCGCATGAAAACGAGAGCAGATGGCCCTTGGGGTTCAAGAAAACTGCCCTTTACCCATTAATTTCAAGCTCGTAAATTCGGCTGTTACGCACATTCACGACTGTTGCATCGACACAGTTTGGCTCATAAAACTGATCGAGCAGGTTCACTTAGGAGCAACGGATGGATTTGGGAATCCACGCATCGAGGCAATTCGACGTTTTTCCGCCGTGCATTCGGTGGTCGGGACAATCCTCGGTTGTCTCTCTTTGGATGTCCCCGGTTTGGCAGAACAAGATTAGTCTTCGCTTCAAGTAATTTGATTCAATTGAAGAAATCGTCCGGCAAGAAGTGGAAAAAGTGGAGAACGATTGGATAAATGGTGTGGGGTCCAGTTTGTTCTACCGAACTCGCTTTTGAGATTAACCTTAATAAAGAAGATATTTCTGGTAAGCGTCGTGTTGACGTGACTCCAAATATGTTATCTGAGGAAATTTTCAGCTTTTGCAATGATTAGTACTTGCGTTGCGACTAATATTTTCTTTGGTTGACAAAATTTCTTTTTTTTTTTTCTTACTTGGATATGATTAGCATTTTCCGATCTCTCGTGTTTTTTGTCAGTGAGTCGCACTGAGGAAAAGGCGGGTTGGTGACCGCACGCGGGTATATTGAGGTCTAATTCATTTTCTATTTCTTTATTTTGAAAGATTATAATAAGCTTCTAATTAATAAAGAGATTTGCGCTCTTCTTTCTATTCGTGAAATTGGAAAATGCAATTTTTTATTTGTTTTGCAAACGAACTTCAACACCGTGTGGCCTTTTCGACATGTTAACGTCAGCCACCTAAACGAATACCTTGTTTTGTATTGTTCACAACGATGAGAAGTCTTCAAAACATGGGAAGTCGATAAAAATTGAGTTTTTAAGCGCTTTTGCAGTTGGGTCTTCCTACTCACGGTGGCGGTCAGATTCTTAAGCATAGAGCAATATATTACTCATAATCCCTTGTAAGAATCAGTCCGCGGGGGAGGAGAGAGTAGACATGGCCATTTGGAATCGTGGGCCCGGAACCGGCCCGTTGACTGGGCCACGGTTCCGACCCGCCCTTAAAAAAAAAAAAAGTGCGCAGCGCAGCGGCTCTTTGAGCGGCCAAATAGCAAAAAAAAAAATTTGTTAAATAACCCTCCTTCTTTATAAATATCATCTTTTCTCTTTCATTTTTTAATTTTTAACATTTTTCAATTCTTCATTTTATTCATTATCTCAATTTCGCCATTCTCTCAAAATGGCAGTGGGGAAATCTTGAAATGGAGATGATGATGGGGATTTGAACATCGTATTCATGAATATGATCTCGTGAGTATACGTATTGGGAGGCGACGGCGATAATATCAACGTTGTTCATTCGAGCGTTAACACGTCCCAACACAGAAAATCTTTATCCTCCTTCGGTGTCGAAGAAATGTCGGCGACAAATGAGTCGGAAAGAAAGGACCGAGAGAGCACATCGACTTGTGCCTTCGACAAGATATTTGATGAAGCGAAGGTAAGTACGATATAAATTGTAAATATTGTCATCAAACATAGAAATTTACCAAAGGAGATGGTTAAACATTGTCGACATCGACGAAGAAACATCCAACACAAGCGGGATCGACACTAAACAACAACAAATTCCGGACGCCATCCTAATACTATCATTTATTGGTTTGATGCGCTTTATAAACAAACATTAGTTAAATATGTTGCCCATGATTATGCTCGTTTACTTGGTGAAAATTTTAATTTGAAATATTTGATAAATAATGCGTTGGTTGAGACTAACTATTTGAAAAGTACTCTTAAACGGGAATTTTGATCTTTATAAAAAACAAAAAAACTTTAGTAAATTTTTTTTGAATTCAATGGACGTGTGCATTTAGGGGCGATATTTGGAGTAATCCCTGGAAATTCATTCTTATATGGGTGTTACGTGTTTGGATAATTGGCATTAACAAAATTTGATTTGAGTTTTTGATGAAAACATTGACTCATAATATTTATGAATAATTGGGCAAGTTTTAGAAGAATATACTTTGATAATAAGTTTTTATTGATTTTGATAATACCGTAAATACCGCTTTCTTGAATTAGAAAAATTTGCAAACCCTCTTTTGGGGACAATTTTTTCACATTAGATGTGCTTGTCGTGTTTTAAATTTATGTGTACAGATGGTTTTATTTGATATTTTTGCATAAAGATGAATTAAATTTTTATGGAGTCGTGCTCATTTTATAAAAACATGGGGAAAATTTTGTAAACAACGTGGGGAGGGCAGGTTCCAAAGATATTGACTGTTAAAATTTTGTTCGAGTTCTTGTCAACTTTTGATTACAAGATTTTTGTGTATGTTTATTTGAAAATATTCCGAATTATTTCTTGTTGGGTTTGAATTTTTTAGTTTTTGAAAGTTTTTAATGATGTACTATCTTTATTGTATTTATTTCTCTGTTTATTTTTAATAGATGTGTTAATATTGGTATGTTTTATGATATGAAAAGTATTGATTAGCTTTTTGTAATGGAAATAGTTGTTATTTTTAAATTTTTGTTATTTAGTTGGTATTATTTTTTATCCTTTAAATTAGATGGTTTTGTTATCGATGTGTATTATTATGTTGTTTTTTGTTATATTTTTATACATGGAGGTTAAAGATTCTGTGTATTATTGGAGATTTTGTGGTAATATGGTTTAGTGATAGTGCTCCTTCTTTTTTTGTTTTAGTAAAGTGCGTATGCTAGAGTGAAAAAAATAAAGGGGCACTGTAGTATTTTTGAATTAGAAAATATTTAATATCTTTGTTTTTGATATGTTTTTATTTGTCACTTGCTTTTTATTACTTGGTGCGGTGGAAAGTTTGTGGGGATTAGTTTTGGTTTGTTAGTTTGTGTCGGCGTTTTGCCAGGTTGGATCGGAACACGATTTTCGGTGAGGATTGTGGAATACCACGGGTCTACGGTAGCGGCGATTGCGATGGGTAAGTTGGGGTTATCAAGGTAAAGAACTATGGGCTTTGATTCTTCTAAATCCCAGAAGTATGTGGGTTAATGATAATTTTAGTTGCTTTCCCTTTTTTTTTAAAATTTTATTGCATGTACAATTTAATTATAATTTATAATTTTTTATGTTTATTTTATTATTTATTATTTTAAAATTTAAATTTAAAAAATAAGTGTGCTCCTTTTAGGAGAGAGGGGGAGAGATCAAAGAGCCAGATGGAGAGAACTGGCGTGAGATTTGATACACCTACTGATAAATCACGCCCAGCTTTTGACCAAAAGCAAAGAAAATGGAGCAGATTGCTTTAGCCGCCTAGCCGGGGGAAAACACCAGTTGGTCCGGCAAGCCGTCTGCCGCCCGGCGATCGGTTTGATCTTCAAAGCAGCTAGAATTCTAGCGGCGGGTCTGTAGACACATCAGTAAATGGTCGGCGATGAAAGTTGATTTTGACCAACTGATCGGCCCTTAAAACGTGTCGCGATGGCGCCGACATGTACATATAATGCGGACAGACGGTCTTGAGTACTCTACCCGACAGTCACACATAATTGTCCAATGGATCGATCTTGGCAAGGCACCGTTGTAATATTTTTTCGTCAAAGCATGCAAATGTGCTACCGCTGTCTAAAAGGTTGGACTTAAATTGACAAATAGTCAAAAGATCAAATTGGATCGAATTATTTTCAACTCAATCCAAACCCGACCCACCCATTTGACGGGCTTACGTTCAACAGTCGGTACTTGCTACTGCAACCTCTTTGTTTTGTTTGTGAGCATCATAAGTCCAGTATTTCTGTTGAAGCCAATTATATTATCGGCGCAAGATAACTAATCTCAAGTGAAAATCCTATCAACGTGGCCTTAGCATCGAATTTAAACTTCTCTGTTTCAACTACATTCTGAATTTGTCTCGTACACCATGGCGAGGGTTCGAAACACGATCCTACCGTGCCTTCGTGATTGTCATTCTAGCCGGAAACCGGCCACTGAATTGTTGCGTCAGTTGAGGGGTCATGAGGACCCCCGCAAAAACATCAGTTTTAAGGGGTCATGACAATACTAGAAACAGGAACAACATAGAAGTAATTCATTAGACAAGTCACGAAATCATGACGTGGTTGATGCAGAGGTTCCGCTCGACCCGGGACTTTCCGGCTACACGTTCGCTAGAAAAACGGCCTAGAGAGAGTGCTTCCTCCTGTCAGCTATAGAAGAGTCTTCCTTTGACGGCAAAATAATTCTGCTTTCGCACCTTCCAGGTGTAATGTTACCAAATCCCGAAGGAACTTGTCGCTGAATTCACGTCATTCCGGCAAAGTTGAATACAGATGCAGCTTACCCGATTCATTTTACCTGATCACATTTCAAACAAGTTTAAGCAAACGGTCAAACAAGTTTAAGCAAACGGCAACACAGACCTTGAAATTGGGACACAGCTTCAAGATTCAAGACATGGCCATGCCCGAAAGCAGACAAGGATACTAGCCAACTCAAAATCCTCAACAGCTAAAACAGGAAATTAACAGTGCAAGTGGTCCTCAAAAGGTTCATGGTATTGCAAGATCACATGCCATTAAATTGTCTGACAACACAATTGGACAGACAAGATACATAGATTGTTTTGGTTCATCTCCTTTACTCATTCTTTCTGGCTTTATCTAGGAATATTAGATTCCATGAGGATCGTGACAGGAGCCTATTTACTGGTTATTTAAGGAGATAGGGAATTGTATCTTTCCTTTCCTGACATTACTCATCACTCCCCTTGACTGTTCTAACTTGTAGATCCCCTTTTGAAGAATTTTCTATCACGCCTATTGGCATTAGCATGTCCATGTGAAACCACTATCAGCAGATACAGGTGATGGGTAATATGCTGATCTGAAAGAGCGTAGAAACCAAATTTTCGTACAAGAATAACCTAATGGCCACAAAATATAGAAGCTTATTTAACTGCATACCTCTCTCGCCATCAGTGCAGGTCTTCTGAGCCCCCACTTTGGGCAGCATAAAACAATTCCGCATCCAGTCCCAGTTCATTACGCCTCATGACTGTTCTCACTCTTGTCCAGTCAACTGCTTAGCTCTTGCTTAATGACTTTGAATCAACTTGCTCTTTCCTGATGGACTTATCCATGGTGCTTCTAGAAACCAGAATGACATGTTGTGATGGACCATCATCAGATTGATGGACTTTAGAACAGGTTCCAGCTGCAACTACAAGTTCACTCACGGAATCAATGATGGACAGGAAGAGAGGGGAAAATAGTGCAATGTCTAGATCAATTAGTTGTCTCTGGCCTAGATCTTCCTTATTATCTTATGCATATTGTATCCTTCAATTCCCGTGGACACGGCTCATGATAAGGAAATCGTAGCTTTTTCACTTACGTACTTATTAGTTAAAGAAATCAATTGACAAAACAGGGAAGTCTTACATATTGCTCTGCTTCAATAACTAATTAACATCGCATAATACAAAGCAGTACTCTAAGTAGATGACAGTGCACATACAACAAAGCGCCAAAAACATCACAAAATAATTGCTGATCTGAACTAACCATCTAACATCTAAAAGTCCTTACGAAAAAGGATCGGGCATTACTGGAGCCAAAGCAAGCTGTAAAACAAGAGGCGATCTGAAAATTCCCATTGTAGTTGGAAATTCAATGCTCGATACTGTAAAGATCCTACGACTAATCCTGGCATGGAATAAGGATGCTATAGCTCTCCCTCACCTGTATTTCAACAAGTGCATTTAGATATATGCCTTAATCACACCATTGATATGTTGCTTCCGTTACGGTTTATATCCTTGAAAGTTTCCAGTAGTTATGAAACCCGTAGGCAGAATCTGACCTCGTAACATTCCAACAAAAGTGCAGAAACTCTCGGTGCTGAATCTCATAGTCCCTTCAGATTATGAGATTTTTACATTCAATATGTTAATTGAAAAGGGAATACACATCGCTTGCAATGTAACACAAACCTCAAACCAACCAAGAACATACTGCTAGACCTTTGAGGGTGAGGAAATTAGAGATGCATTACATGCAAGATTGGATAGATTGTTTATGGAAATGTTGTTGAACTGTTTTCGCCATAGGGCGTTCAAGTATCTGTCCAGTACTGGGTGGGCAAGGCTGGTTGCTTTTCCAGGGAAATTTATGGGAGTGTTAATTGGGAAAAATATCAGAGTAAATTGCAGATAGTTGATGATTAAATCGGAATCAAAGCCGCTCTTCCTGTTCACATGAAAGAAGAGCCTCTGGTCTTCTCATTCTGTTCCCGGAGCGATATAACAAAGAATCGTTGGAAGGCAAGAGAGCCATTTTTTTTTTTCTTCCTTTTTCAAGATTCGGTAGGAAGAAAAATCTCACTATGTTGCTACACATCTAACAGTTGTTGCCCAACCTTTCTATACAATTTCGTCATGGAAAAACCCTTGCTTGAAGTTTGAATTGGAAAAAGGTCCTCATTTCCTACTCTGCCAAAATCATTGGCTCTAAAAGCGTAAATGCTACTAAATCTAAATCAAAGAACCCGGGAAAAATCACCAAACAAACCTTCTTTACCTCTCCATTGCAGGGAAAAAAACCAAACCCGAAATGATTCCTGCCCCATTAAATCAGCTGCAGCCAGATCTCTCTGTCAAGCTGCAAATGCACTGAACAACTGGCCACTAAATGACTCACTCCGGTCGTGGAAATCCTTTGCTAGTGCGGCCAATGCATCTCGCAGAACCAGACCTTCCCCAGAACTTACCTCCCGACCAGCATACTCAAGACGGTGTGTCTGATTATCATGCAGCGAACTATCTCCTAATTCGGTACTCAATGCCGAATAGTCCTCCCTCATTAGCAGGGCGTTATGAAGAATTGAACAAGCGCCCACATAAGCAACTGTGGTCCTAGAATCCTCTTTAATTGGCCTGCTTAAAACACCCCAATTCCTGAGACTAGCGATAGTTTTAAGGGCAGGCATAAGCATCAAACTATGCGCTACATTGAAACAAGCCTCGCATGATCCTGTCGTGGCATTTGCAAAAGGCACGATCAACCAAGGAAGCAGAGGGAACCCTACATCTCCAACCAAATACGGGTTCACATTGACCCCCTTAACATCCACAGGAGGCAAATTCAGTAATCTATCTTCCTCAATGTCTTTGAACAAACTCGATAGCCGAAGAACTCGTGACCGGCCCTTGTCACCGCGAAATCCCGCAATGACACTCAGAATTCTCGAGGTGGAGTCAACGACTATTTGCGCCGCGACAGTATCTTTAGGCCCGCAATCGGTGAGCATCTCAAATCTTGCACAATCAATCACACCGCAGCAATTCGGCAACCCAGTCAGTGACTCGAACCCCCTTGACACGAATTCGAGCTCGCCCGGGCTCGGGAAACCAGCCCAGAACCGGAAATTGGTGCACAGGACTCGGCACAACTGCTTGGTGCAAAACCGAGAGGCCGATTCGGAGACTCCAAACTGGCGAGCCACGTCGGAGTGGTCGCTGCCTGTGGCCAGCCGGAAAAGCCCGACCCCGAGGCGGAGCTCTGGCGACAGGTTCAGCGGCGACCCAACCGGGTCGCGGCAATCCAGCAACGGCTCGAGCAGGCCCGCGAGCCACTCGAAGGTGGAAGACGTCATCTTGAAAGAGCTCACGAACGAGTCGGGACTCCGAGCCGGACCGAGCCCGACTCGGCGGTGGCCACTGGGTCGGCCTCCGAGTTCGGAGTCGGAGTCGGAGTCGTCCGTCTCATCCTCACAAGCGGGCCCAGAGTCCGGCTCTGGAGAACGGGTCCTCTTCCTTTTCCTCGAAGCGGGTCGCGGAGACAAGAAGGCGGCGATCTCGTGGTGAGAGAGGAAATGGGCGATCAAAGGGAAGAGATTTGCGAACGAATCGAAGCCGTGGGGAGAGAAAGAACTGGGATTCGAAGTCAGAGAGAGGGGGGTCGAAGAAGGGAAGAGGAGGAGCAGCAGCAGCATGATCTCGGAGACGAGACAAGACAGTAAAGCTGCCAATTTTCTTGATTCCATGGTTTTCTTTCTTCCTCGCTTCTCTCGAGAGTGTCGGAGAATGTGGGGGTTTCCGGTTCTTTCTTTTGGCTCGGAAATCGAGAGGAAGAGAAGAATCTGAGAGAAGGAAATAGAGAGAGAGAGAGAGAGACAGATACACTTGGCTCGGGGTTGATTGGCTGTTTTGGTTTGGAAGCTTCCCCTCTTTTTTTTATAGCGCACGTGAGAGAAGTGTCTTTGTCGGAACAGCGGGAATGATTCGGCGGTGCTGCTTCGAATGAAGTTCCCATGAGCTCGGTTTTGACTCTTTTCCCATCTTGCGGGCTGATCTCGCGGCCACGCTGTTGCCACGTCATCCGGACCGCTCTCAGTTTTTTATATGCATATAAAGTTGGCCGATAACTCATCCAGCTTGTTAACACTCCGAAGTTCAATTTAGGGATAATTAGATAAATAATTTTTGAATTTTGGCTAACAAGCAATATGATCTCTAAACGTCACTTCGATATACAATGTAATCTCTTGATTTTTAATTTATTTAATGTAGTCCTTGAACTTTTAGTGCATATTCAAATTAGTCATTGCTTATATAAAAGTGTTAAATGTTGTCCTTTCATTAATTCGAGCTCAAGATAATATTAAACATTTTAATATAATTTGGGGTATTACATTGATGGATTACATTGAACAATTTAAAAGTTCGAGAACGGCATGACATATTGTGCGCTAAAGTTTAGGGATCACATTGAGCAGATTAAAAGTTTAGGACCACATCGCATACCATTTGTGTTGTTTTCCCCTCAATAAAATAAATTTTGTATTCCGAATTCTAAATCAATGTCTAAATAAATGGCTGTATTTAATACAACAATCAACTATTGCATGACTTAAATTATTAATTGTGCACATCAGATTTAGGACTATCACTATATTTGAGCTCTATTTTGAAAGGACTTGATTCGAAAGGAAATTGAATGATTTTGAACGTAAAAATGTGAATATAAATATCAAAAATGAAAAAAATATTCTCCACAAAAGTAGCAGATTTGTATAACGACCAATCTTGTGTTGGACTTTACTAAAGCAAACATTTTTGTGTGATTGTGAAACAACAACATATTATGGACCACACAATAATATTTAAATATTTGTGGCTTATTTTTTGTACTCCAAAAGAGGCTGTTATTCTTACATTAAATTAAGATTCTTACGTTAACTTAAGGAATCTCATCGAATCATTTCCCTAATATGTAATGTTGCTTTAACTTTTCTTTTTATATTGAGATTGAGGTGAAATAAGGGTATTTTGGTCATATGAGGAGTACATACCAAATTTAAAAGTTGAATTTATGTATGGTATAGATTAAAGAAAGAACTAATCCTTTTTTTTTAAACCGGATATGTCCAATAGCATACCTTTACAAGCAAAAAGATTTTATGTACGGTATAGATTTTAAAAAGAATTTAACTTTTTTTTTCCGGAGATGTTAAATAACATACCTTTACAAGCAAATTCACATTACCCGTATTTCCTTTTGCATTTAATTCTTATATATGTCGGGGTGTGACTTGCCATAGTGGAAAGATAAAATATATTCGTGCCTCTAGGTTATGATTTCCTAATTATTTTCATTTAAGACAGACAGTTAATTGCAGGAGTGGAGGCTATTGTGTCTTTTGCTGTTAATGTACGCGTAAATGAAAATTTCATACAACCTCAAATCAAATCATGTTATGTTTCACATAATTCACTAAAAGAGTCTTTCGTCATTAGTAAATTATTACGGTTCATGCCCACCGAAAGAATTCGACGATTAAGAATCTTGTCACCCAATTTGCTTAAAAAGTTTTAACTTTAGCCGGAGTCCCGACTCTAGCTCGATTTTTTTTTATCTCGTGAAAAAACACAAACTTTAACTCGGATCTCTATTAAATCGAAATTTTTTTTGTCTTATAAAAAAGTACAAACTCTTCGATCGATACCCAAATCCGAACGTGTCAAATTCCCGTCGAATATACGTGGAATGACACATTAAATCTCAATGGCATCATTGGATGAAAGCTTGACGTGGGTTAGACTTTGAAACTAATTGAAAGTTTATGCCTTTTACGTGATAAAAAAAGTTGGAGCCGTAATTGCGATCCAATTTAAGGGGTATTTTTTCATGAGATAAAAAAATTCGAGCCGGAATTGCGTTATAAGCTAAAATTTATATGTTTTTCATGAGACAAAAGAAAATTAAATTAGAATTGAGGCCTTGGCTAATGTTTTTGTTTTCATATATTAGACAAAAAAGAACAAAATTGGGCCAAAATTGTTCCCCGAGCTTAAGTAAGCACTTTTAAAGGAATTTCTCGAATCTTGTCCGATTAATTTTACAAATTTTGCGTAAATGTTACCATTCAAATTACTATGTTGCTTTTTGAACTCATTAAATAGTATTTTCTATCATCCTTGATTTTTTTTTTACTTATGGGTTCTAAATCTAGTAGTGCGACCCGCTACGATGACTCGACTTATATAACATAGTCGATCTAAGCCGGTACTTTATCCGATAAGAGAAGGAAAGAGAAAAAAAAAATGCGCGTGATCTTTGAAAAGGAGTTGCAAAAGCTTTTTGTACGAGGCAAATTATAGATGCGAAACTTCGCAGAAAGATTATAATTTTTGAGGAGAAGTGACATTACACATGTATATTTCGGAAATAATCGAAACAAATGTTTGGGTGAAATTGAAGTGGATCATGTTGCCCAAAGAAGAGCTACATGTGTACAAGAACAAAGGCTAATATAAACACACAAAATACAATTTGCAATCCCACGGTCGGAAATCGAAAGCCTCCGTGGAAAAATGAATAAAGATCAGAGGGAAATAAAATGGAGATTATCACACTGCTCAAAGCCAAGCTACCCCCTTAATCTCCTCTCCCCCACACCCCCTCTCTCTTCCCCCGTCTCTCTTTCTCTCTCATTGCATTTGCTCACTGGCCCGTTCTCGTGTTCCGATCACCAGAAACGACGAAACTGAAAGAAAAAAATTTGCGAAGAAGACGACGCGGGGTGAGTCGGAAACACCTCGGATTGATTCGCCTTCAGTTGCAACCATTTTTCTTCATCTTTTTTTTTTTTTTTTTTTGCGGGTACCCATTTGATCTTTGCTCCGTTTTCTGCCATTTAGAATTGCTCCGCTCCGTTTCAAGCAGACTGCGGACTTGTGGGTCTCTGAGGTTCAGGTACTCGTCTTGATTCTGGTCCATTTCTTGAAATTGATCTCTCAAAGCAGCTGTGCTTGCTTGTTCATGTTCTTTGAATGATCTTGTGATTACTTGGGCTTTTCTTCTTTTATTGGTTTGTTTTTTCAGGTCGATGTTTTTCTGAAGTTGCCTTGGAGGTATAGGAAATGGGAAAACACCCTTAAGGGGGCGATTCTTGAAATGTAGAACTTTTTATGCTCTTCACATGCATGTGTGTTAGTTGTTCTTAAAGTGGCTGATCAGGGTCTTGGCATTTTGATAGGTTTATCGGATGGTGCCCTGAATTGGGTTGTTCTTTTTCCTTTCCTAAGGAGTGGTACTCAACGTACCAACGTAGTAATCTCATTAACTTCTCCTGCTCAAGGATTGGCTCATTGATTATAACATGTGTATCTGGTTCTACGTTGTACTATTTGGACTCAGTGATGTGGTTGGATTTTGCTGCTGGGATTGTATATTTTTTTAAATGGTCCAACACCACCATCAAATTGTGTTCTTTTTATCAA
This sequence comes from Rhodamnia rubescens, assembly GCA_021437795.1. Lineage (NCBI taxonomy): Eukaryota > Viridiplantae > Streptophyta > Magnoliopsida > Myrtales > Myrtaceae > Rhodamnia > Rhodamnia rubescens. Next base: position 1,691,685 of record JAILYA010000012.1, read on the forward strand.
GATTTGAAATTTTTTGATTGAATGTAGTATTACTGAGGATAGTCTGTTAAAGCATTTGGCTCTTGTACACCAACAATTGCCTGAGTAGGCTTTCTGAGCTTAAACTGCCTTCTTTCTTTTCTGGACTAGGTTATCATATCCATTTAAGATGTTTTTCAAATCCAGCTTTCGGTTGACATGTTCGTGAGGCTTCATCAGCCACTTGGTGTCAGCATTCCATAAGTTTAGATTAGAGAGAGTGTAGTTCCCGGTGTTGCTTTGGCAATCAAGATTGTATAATTGTGGTTTCCTTTTCAGTTCCTTTATTGATCTCAGTATCTCTCACGTGCAAAGATGGTTCTTAAGATTTTCTGCTTAACTCCCGACGCCCCAAATTGAACTCCATACCTATAATTTTTGAACAGAGAGAGATCAACTAAATGCGTGGAAGTGTAACTTAAGTGACATTTTTCATTTCATTCTAGTTTATAGCGATGCTACCGCTAGTAACTTGTATTTGCTACTATTTTGCTCAATGCACATTCCTGAACAATTTGTGCCCAGTTATATGAATACCTTTGTACTAGTTGCCTTGAGGTTTATTTCTCGGTGAGTTACTTTGCACCTTTATCTGGCTTCTCTGTGCCAGGGAGGTGATGCTGAACACCATCATTATTGGAAGTTGAAAGACGGTTTGCGTCTTGTGCTCTTGATCAGGAGAAGAGAGTTTGCTTTAATGCAAGGGCAGAAGAGCAACAGCGGTTCAGTCCCTGACGATTTTGATGTCAATATGGGGTCTTTTTCTCACAATAATGACCTGAATCAGCACTCCACTCTGAACAACAGTTCACATCTGGAAGGTAGTCGTTTCCCGATTAATATGGGATCTTCTAGTGAAGCAACACTGGCGAATGCGGTCGGTCATGGCATTGAGGACTTCACTGGGTGGAGACTGGGTCATCCTAGCTCTTTATTGCATCAGGAAAGCCAAGCTAGTCACGAAGATAGAAAAGGGAAACAGTTATGTGCTCCTACAACGAGTGGTGAAGGAGGTTCCAGTTCAGCAGGAAGACAATTTGAACGGCCTAATATGTTTCTTCCGGGGGTTACATATAAGCAATCAAATCCCTGCCGGCCCTGTAGGTTTCCGCAATTCAAGTACTAATGCTGATCCTTGGCGTGCCAATCTGAGTGAGCGATATGCAGGTCATACTGCTGGACCTGGAGCTTCTACTATTCCTAGTCCCAACAACTCTCGTTCTCAGGAAGTTGATGATATGATTTCAGATGTAGCTTCGTCGGCTAATTTTGGGAGTTTATCTAGTAGCTCTGGTCAGATGGAGGAGAGACATGATGGGTCGAGTTCTTCCATGGGGTACTGGGGATCATCATGCAAGAGAAAAGCCTTTGAAGGGACTTCGGGACACCCGCATGCTGGTTCAAGTTCTGGTTACTATCCTCAAACTCAAGGTGTACCTTGGCCTCCTACTGGGCTGAGTTTATCTCAACCTACGTCATGGAATTCTCCTGGTGCTCATTATCAGGAGCCACTGTACCCCAGAACTGGGATTGGCATGAGAGAAGGTAACCCCGCTCTATTTTCTTCTTCAAGGGTAACAGGAAATAGTGAGATTCCCCCGAGAGATTACAGTGGGCAGCTAAGTTCGGGACCTCAACAGGAGTCTGATCCATCAAGGAGTGCCAGGCGTGCTAATGCCTTTTCTCTTCAGCAATCACATAGATCTCGTCGGCCTAATCCTTTGGACCCAAGATTAGCATTTATGGTGGCAACCAATACGCACACACCACAGACTGAGTTGAATATGAGACCTCCCTCTGGTCCATCAAGAAACATGGATGCTGTTCCCTGGAACGCGACTTCTGCATTGAGAAGTAGCAATGTTTCAAGTTCTTTTCTTCCTGGAGAGGTAGTTGTCCAAGAGGGAGTAAATTTTAGAAGCAATTTCAGAAGCATTTCTAATGTTCACATGGTTCCATTAGCTGAGGCCAGAACGCTGCAAGAGCCCGGGAGTTGGAGTTCAGCTGGTAGAAACGCAAGTGGTCCGAATGGTCCTCCTACTGTTCTTGTGGATGCCAGTTCAAGCATCCAGTCGTCACCTCCTTCCCGGATACCTATCCAACCACCCGTCCCATATGGAGAACAATTACTGGAATTGGCTCCTTGGTCTCTCTCTCCTCCTGTTGATGGTGAGTCGAGCAGACGCAGTAGCCCCTTGCTCCCAATCCCATCAAATGCATCTTCGTTGCAGGAGATAGCAGTCTCAACTGGAGCTAATAACCAAGGAAATCATCCTGAAAGCACAAGATCTTCCTCTGCAGATAGACGACTCGAAGGTGTGCATGAGTCCTGGCGTGCTTTAACAGCTAACGTAGAAGGGAGACAACGCGTTGTATCCGAGGTTCGTCTTCTAAATGTTTTAAGTTCTTTCAAGATCATAATTTATGCATATCTAATTGCTTTAGTTCTGGGTTGCCACTGCCTCAATCTGGTATGGTTTCCAGTTATTATCTTAGTTAGGAATGGTGACTCTCTGAGTCCAGATTATGGATTAACATAAAATAGCAAATATTAAATAAGCATAATATGATGTATCTCAATGTTCCAATGCTACTTTGGAAGGGACAGAACTAATCACAGTTCTGAGTTGAGCCTGCTTCACCATTTGTGTTCTTGTACTATGACTTAACATATGGAAATGCCTTTTCGTCTGATCATCTGAGCAAACGGTCAGTTCAGCTATGAAGCGCTCCTCTTTCATGTGTCTGTTGCATATTGTTAGATGCTCTTGGCCAGGGTCTTCTGATGGGAATGGACCAATGAGTCCAATAGCATCTATTGGCTTGGTGTGGTCCTCTTTTAATGGCTCAGTTGTTGCTCAAAACTGAATTGGTTGGACCAATGACTTGTTCAATGCAGCAAACAGCTCTAACTGGGTTAAATTAATATGCTCGCTTGGAGGGAGGGAAAGTCAAAGCCAGTCGCTCTAGCATGAGAAAAAGCATGCTCTTCTTCTCAATGAGACTGTTTTCTGACATGCACGAATGAGACTGTTTTCTGACATGCACTCTATAATCTGATGTATTCTGAAGTAGTTTATTGTAATTCATCAAGAGATGGAATTAGCTTCAGAAGAAAAGCTTGACCATTGATGAAAATTTGACCTCAATGATGTGAGAGGCCTGTGATCCTAGATGCATGCAAAACAATACATCTTTTACAAAGTTGAGTGCTCTCATAGCGGATACTTCCAAAAAGTAGAAGAAATTAATGCGAGTTTGATTTATGCATTGTGATGTATACTAATTAAGTGAACTTTAATTTACTCTTCTGATTACAGTGAAAGGTATTAGTGATTGGAGTCTGTTAGAATCAGGACCATTTAGTCTCATAAGAAAATAAAGCGAACATTACATGGATTAAGCCAACTAAAAAGATATTAATCACAAGATCAGAAGTACAACTGATTGTGAACATAATGGCTTCGTTATTTAACTATTAATTTTGATTTTGTAGAAGCTCTTTTAATTCAGAAAAATATACCATTTATTTTCAAGCCATATACCATGTATTTTCAAGCTCACGCACAGCATGGGGATGGTACTGTTTTCATCATTATGTGGTTAGAAATATTACAGCAATACAAATGATGATGTCAGCACCTATGACCTTGAAGTTCTACCTGTTGCTCGGTCTCTCTACCTGTTTTTAAACTCATGCTTTGGACCTTGCTTTCAGTAACTTTCCAATCTGTCATAACTCGAGGGTTCAATGAGATCATCTAAGACTGCCTCAATTTTCAGAAGCTGAGTTTATGGTTTGTCTTGTTCCCATCTTTGGTAAGGTCATTTGCAGCCACCATATACACTACTGACTAGACAATGGTTTGAAGGATGAGGCTGTTCTGTATTCCTCCATAATGCAAATCACTCAGGAACTTTTCTTCAAAGGGTAATGGGCGGAGCATGTGAAAGAAGCCATATGATGGTTTTTATATGTACTCTGAAACATAACTGGGCATTGATGCAGTTGCCTGTTGAGTGGGGTTTACGGATTGAGTATGGGCATTGATGACTATAATTGTCGGTTTTATTTGCATCTTTTGAGAATTTGACCGACGTAAGCAATATGAGTTTTCTTCTTTGGAACTGTCGCTAGATAAACATCCAAAATCCAAAAGTTGATTGATTTTTTCCCTTCATCTTAATAAATCTCTCTTAGTTCTCTAGGCTAGTGATGTTTCTCTTTGATGGGAGTTCATCTTTTGGTTTTGATCTGTTGTTGTGGTACAGTTCTTTTCTTGAGGTTTTGATCATCCCTTTGGAATTGAAATATTTTGTGAATCACTTTTCAAGTCAAACTCTCTTTTTGCGTTAGAGTTCAAATAGATCGGTGGTCCTGCTTTGTAATCGTCTGCTTCACATCCAAGATGTCTGGAATCATGATATATCAATTTGGTCAAGGGCTATTCTGTAATCAGAGTTTTAAAGTAGTCTTTTAGTGCTTATGTTAGTGGTGTGGGTACAGCGGAATGTAACAGGATTTGAAGCTGAACAGGTTTGGAAACTCAAAATTGTTTGTGCACTAATGTGAATTTGGTACGAGGTTCACGATTCTACAAAACTATTTAACATAATAGAGGAGCCATAGCACAGTAAAGGAGAAAGCAAATTAGGTAAGTCAGCTGTGAATTGGAAGCTTATTGAAACTCCGTACACCAAAATCAAAACATAGACTCTCTGGATGCTGGAGATATGGAGGTGGGAGCATATAATGTATTTTACTGATCAATTTTGATTGCCAGAAAAGGCACGACTTAGTGGAGTTATTCGCATAGGCCCTGTTGTTCGATTTGTTTTTAATTTAATGGATTGATTTAGTTTCCATAATGAAAAGATTGCTGAAAAAACGTTCGTAACGGAATTTTTGTTTGTTCCAAATTCTGTACTTTTTACAACTAATTTGGCAATGAAATAATTCTATCTAAGGCCAAATATTGTCATTTAGATCTCTAGTTTGAGGGTGATTAGAATACTCAAGTTCAATTGCTTGAAATAAAAGTATACAGTATTTCCATAAATTCAGAGAATTATAGTACTGTATTCTATGCTTGAATTTATATTTGACTTGAATCTGGTAAAAAGTAAAAGTAACGTTCTGATATTCCCATTCAGATAGGCATTGTCATGATAGAACAGTTGGAAATACAATACGACCCTATTTTGAAATGATGTGGTTACGTCAAATATCTAGGAATAAATTAACACTGGAATGCAAAGATATGCAGTTATTGCATTCATGTTTGCTAATCAAACTCAAATGCTCTGCCTTTATGCAGACATGATACGATACGAATGAGTACGAGCACCCTTGAACGTAGGGATGTCATTATGTGGCTTCTTCAGCGTTTAGTGAAGGAACACATATTCAATTAGAAAGAAATTGGTAGGATTTTGAAGATGTCATAGTAAGTGTGTGGTATATACGTGTCATTGTACCGAGTTTGCTTGTTCTATATGTGAATGTGCAGCATCCATTCCAAATCCAGTTATTCCATGTGAGAAACCTTTTACAGAATCATCATTTCATCGCTTTACCGTCAGACTTTTATACGTAGGTTCACTTACATAGTCACACTTTAACGGATATTGCAATTATTCTTATAGTAGCAGTTTCCTTTTCTTTCATAATTTCCTTCAGACGATGATGTGGGCAACTAGCATGTATGTTCGTACTTTCCTACTAAGGTATACAAATTGTAAGGCTATTTCAAATTCCGGAAATTATACAAGTAGATTCTCATGTACTTCATTGCAAATATATGCATAGACATGCTGGAACGTGACATCATATAGACCTGAATTTACCATAAGTAGAAGCTCAGGCTCTGTATCAAGGTCATTTGATCTTGTCCTCTTCCTTGTCTACGGAGCCAGTAGGGTCTTGAAGTACAGGAAAATTTTTCCAAACCAAACCTATGTCACCCGTTATACAAATTGCTTGGAAATTCACGTCAGTTTCATAGTCTAAGTAGGATATTTTTGTCTTTGGTTCACAAAGAGGACAGCTTGGCTTGGCGTTAAGCACTCTTTTAGAATGCGAGTAGGGACTATGAAGTCCCGAGTTCAAACCCCACCGACACCAATGCATAACGTTTTCTTATCGTTCTTTAGCTAATAATTGATTCTTGTCGTTATTGTGGCAAAATCAGCGAGTCTTGGTGCCCAGCTTGCGTAAGGTGATCCAACTAGGGACTTCAAAGACCTTGGTATGAAGCATCACCACTACTCCACCTCATTGGGGTTTACTATTCAGTTTGACCAGTTGAACACAGGCAACACAGGTTTGGTCTGGGTTTAGGCAGTTTGTTGTTCAATAGGGTTGACAGGATTGGACCTTAGACCAGTTTGAGAACCGACTGAAAAAATGGTTCTGATAAGTTTTTAAAACAACACTGCACATTTACTGAATTTAACTCTATGGAATAGGTTCTTTCATTGTGGTTATCGTGAGGAGTAATTTTCCTTAATCCTGAGTTAAGAGAATATTGGTCACTAATTCTTGACTTCCTTTTCTTGCTGATTGCACTTTTTGCGAGCTTATCTAGATATCCGTGCTGTACATTTTCCTGCTATATGTGTTCGAATTTCTTTAATACTCGGGACTTTATTCCTATACACTTATCTTTTGTGTGTTTCCACTATGTATGACAACATCACTGCATTTAGTGGACTCATCCATGAGAGCCAATGGATCGTTATCTCTGTCAGTGCTTGTTTGTGTGACATTCCTTGTAACTTATGTGATACCTCTTATGCGAAAAGCCTTAGCTCTTGCCTGTGGACTTCCTTTTCTTGCTGATTTGATTTCTGTTGGCCTATCTGATTATGCTTTTTGAACATTCCATCATGTTTCTATAATCATGTCTGTCCAGCTCGATATGTTATTTTATCTTGAAAGCTTAGAATATTATTCGTATGCCCTTACCTTCTGTGAGTTCTTTATATATGGCAACATTGCCACATCCGATGGACTAACTTATGCGAGTCAATGCTCCACATTCTTTCTTAATTAAGAGTAGGGGCTTGTTTTTGTGACATTCCTCATAACTCTTGTGATGCCCTCTTATATGGAAAGTCCGTACAATATGTTGTAGTTTGGCACTATTGTCTGTATACGAGATTCTGTGACGTTGGAGTAATGATGTACAAGATCTATTCAAAACTATGATTTATCTCTATCTGAATTTTGCAATTATAGATAGTTTCATCTAGTGATTACTGTCTTTTCATAATAAATCTTGATGCTATGACAGATTACATTATTAGCATCTGAAAGTATTGAACTCACTGTGCTCGGTAGCCTATTTTTTTTTTAGCTCTTTTTAAATCTTAGGTATCATCAACTGTTTTTATGGTATTATCACTTGGCGGCATTATGCTCTAGAGTAGTAGAGTACTAGTTTGGAGGTATTCAATTGTATCAGATCCTTTGTTGAGCCACCATGCTGACTATTGATGCAATACGAGATCGTAAAACAGCTTCAAACTAGTTTACGAGATTAATAAATGCTCTAGAACATGCAGATATACGTGTGAAAATAGTGTGTGCATCACTGTACTTATCTTAATCATTAAATTTTTATCTCTCATATGTGGGTTTGCATATGATAAGTTGCAAATTGGGTCATATGGATTTACGGTAGCGATTTTCGTATTCGCAGATTCTTCAAGTTTTAGAAGCCATGCAAAGGGGAGAACGTGTACGAGCTGAGGTTCGGTTTTTATGTCTCGCTTTGTTTCATGATTATGTTGTTATAGTTATTTATTAAAGGAATCGTCCTGGACTGTATCCGGTTCAGTAGACAGTCCTTTGTGATGAACTATGCTGTGTCAAAACATTCTTGCTTTGTCATAAGGCATTCTCTTGTCCTTATGATGGTTGCACTTGAAGTTCAGGGCAGAGTCAGTGAAACTCTGTCAGACACTGTCTAGTAACTTTGCAGCAAAAATGAAACTATCAACAGGATCACTTGCTTTGAGTTTTTATTCTTTTAATTATGGGATATTAGTGACTAGCTTCACCAGAAAATTCTACCTTACCTCTCGTGTGGAACTACCAGTAAATTGGAGCGTACCTCCTAATGTGATGTTGGGGATTTGAACTTATTTCCTTGAGCTCTTTCTGTTTAAGGGTTTGCACCCCCTTTATAGGTGAATTTTTCTTTATCTATATAAGAAATGTCAGGATTCGCGTGATCTGCATTGTATTGTTGCCTATCGGCTGGAGGTCATCTCTGGTAGTCTGCTCTAGCTGAATGTAAAGATGTAATGTTCTTTAGTTATTGTTTGGTTTGGCCCATTAGTGGATAATGGAACTCGTAGACTTCTGTTTGGTTTTACTTATAACTTTGTTTGTTGACAAGCAAGAGCTGATTGGACCCTTTGCAAATGATAAGAAAGGTCTCTAAAATATTTAATGATCTAGGATAACACCTGCTGCTTTTGTTTTATTTTAATTATTGCTGTGTCAATCAGGATTACGTGATTTTTCAGCCCTTCTTAAATAATGGTTTTGGCGAGATGCACGACAGACATCGAGATATGCGCCTAGACGTTGATAACATGTCTTATGAGGTAACCACAAACAATCATTCTTTGTTTTCCTGGACATGCTGCAAGTTCAAAGGGCTTGTTTTGCTATATCTGCTTGTTTTTTCAGGAATTGTTAGCACTTGAAGAACGCATAGGAGATGTTAGCACTGGTCTGAGTGAGGAAACCATTTTTAAGTTCTTGAAGCAGCAAAAGAAGAACGTATCTGTTGCTGGAGAGCTCCTGCAGGATGTGGAGCCATGCTGTATTTGTCAGGTGAGAGCTCTAGCAAAGATATTTTAAGGTTCTTTCATTCGTAAATATGTCTCTGTTTCTGTATCAGTTTTTGCTAGTGTAAAATTGTCATCATATCAAAGCACATGAAGTTTTACATGGTAGATATTATGTTATTTCAAAGTTAAAATTCTTTTGTGTCCTTACTGATGCTTGAAGGTTAATTATGACAGGAGGAATATGCTGAAGGAGATGACCTCGGGGTACTGGGTTGTGGCCATGAATTTCACGCCGACTGCATCAAACAGTGGTTAATGCGTAAGAATCTTTGTCCGATCTGTAAAACAACAGGCTTACCTATATGACAGGTAGGAACTTCATGAGGCAGCAGAATTTCCAGTCAGAGCGTCACTTTATTCATAAGTCGGTGGATGATACTCTCAAGGTTATACAAACAATTTTAGTCTGGACCCAGTTTTGCTCCTATATTTTGGAGACAAATTTTACTGCATGAATCATTTTCTCAACTATTGGGATACTTAACAATTGAGAGATAATTATATAGACAATGACTGATCATTCATGATTTCGTCGTGCTGATGCTGCATCCTATTCAGATGGTCATGTGGGTATTGCCCACCTGAAGAATATACCATATTGCAATAAAAGTGGTATAGGATTAAAGTAGCATATAATAGGGCCATAGTGCATGACATTACCTAAGGATTGTCGTTTTTGTTGTTAGTACAAGTTTTCTATTCTCATTTCCAGCTGAAAGTAACCGGTCAATGGAAAATCATTTATGTTCAACAAGAAAAATTTGCATTCCTAATGTTAGGAAAATGAATTCTGTAGCTTGAAAAAAGGAAAATATTTTCCTGAAAAATGATTTTTCGAAAAGTATTTTCCTTTATCGTGAAGTTTCCTTGAAATAAGCACACCCTTCAATCTTGATCGGAAAAGCTAGCCAATGTCTCCAGGGAGGCATTCATGAGCAGGTGTCGGCGTCCAATTATTCTGGCCAACTTGAACTCGTTTCCATCCGTGCCTTATCCTGTGACTTTTGATAATTGCTCTGTGCTGGAGAAGCTTAACATCGAGGTCATAGCCGGTAGCCGAATATCTTTTGATCAGAACATAAGCATGTTCTCTATTCTAGTTTGCTTGAGTAGCCTCAATCCTCTGCTCTTTTCTTCTCCTTCTTCCCCATATCTCTCTATCTCTCAGTATAAAGCAGGCAACTGAATCTGCTAATGGAGTCGCGGCTGCATCGTGGGTTGAGCAAATATACAAGCGATCTAGTCGAGGAGATCATGCAAATGCCAAATGAGATCTCTGCATACACAATGATGCAAGCTCGGCTGAAGAGAAGAAACCGTTGATTCAGCTGGGGTTTGCCTGAAGACTAGTTGTCGTTCCTCTCTGTTCGACACAGAATGATTGTTCCGATTGTGTTTGCCATCGCTGCACTATTCATTCTCTGGTACATCTTTATCCCCCAGTTAAATCCCTATAAAGCTCGTTCATTTCCATCTGTCTTAAATCTTGCTTTCGTTCAAATTCATGCTTCGCATAAACATTATCTCGTCCATGGCGAAAAGAGTCTTCACGATTGAAATCAACTACCAAAGAAACACAGATCAATACGATTCATCCTGTACTAGCTAACGATCCCATCATAAATATGCTTATGCATTCGTCTCGCCAACGATTAAGATCAATACAATTCATTCAGTACTAGCTCGCCTACCCCCAACTTATTATCTTCTTTGAAAGGCTTACCCCCTCTACGCCCCCTCTCCAAGTTGATTTTGGGTCTTGGGACAGAGTCCTAGAAGCAAAAATTAATGCCCCAAACAGTTCTAAAGCGAAGTGTATCGCAAAATGGGCTTCAACAAGGCATTCAAGCCCACAATCGGACCAAGCAATTCCACTTAGATCAAAGAAGAATATGACCTTCTGACCCCTTCAAATCATATTTCTTCAATCACGACTGGATCAAAGAATGCACAAAGAAATATTCCTTTTTCCTCTTCACACCCAGAAGAGGATTAATAGCACTGTCCCAAACCACCGTGACTGATGAGGTGATTGACTATGGAAATGAGCAAAGCTAGTGTCACGCGCAGCTGCGATGGGGGCAATTCTGGGCTCCGGTATGTCACACGAGCCAAAAGTCATGTTCGCCTGTGTGCACATAGCGATTAAGTAACCAGAGAGCTAATTACAAGTCATTTATATGCCATCCTGACTACCTGATCGATTTAGGAAAACCTTGTCAGGATCAGCGGAAAAATAAATCTCGGAAGGCATTGACTGACCTTGCAAGAGGTTATACTATTACATCCGCAGACAAGATGACCATTTGCAATATCTACCGTCGCCGGGGCTCCCCCACCATTGCTCCTCTGAAAATTTTCACATGCACGATACCAGGGAGTTTAATGCTTCATCTCATCTTTACTTAAAAGTGGTATCTTGGAGAATAAAAACTTGGCCAAACCTTGTAAAAGTCAACTGCTATGAAGTTAGGCCATCGTTTGCCGGCTGCTTCATAACAGGTGTTAACCATGCTGATCAAGGGGGCTGAATTGTACTTGCAAGCTTTGGTTAAGTCTGGCATATTTGGGAAATAGTTCACAAGAACCAGAGATCTACTTGTTGTGTTCATTGAGGGTGATTCCACGCGGTTCGGGCAAAAACCGGCTTTCATCCCTCCATCACCATCTGTAGAATTGATTGACATAATAGTCAACCATTGACCCATAAGACGAAAGCTCCTAGTGCAACGAGATTTCTGAACAGAGAGGTTGATGGAGACATACACTGGTTTTCCAGCATGTAGCGCCACTGGTATGCAATTCCTTCAGAGGCCTCTTTCGATGCTATTGAAGTGAAAACTAGCAGGCGCTGATTCTTTTGGACCATATCGTCCACTATTGGCCAATCGCCACCATTTTTAGGCATACGAGATACTGGAAACCAATATTTCCTCAAGCCAGCAGCATCAAACACCTTGGTCAGTCCATTAGGCGATGAAACATAGTCTTCGATTATAATAGTCACAATCTCGGAGGGGTTTGCTTCCATAAATGTTTGAACTTCTTTCAGGACATTAATGGCTGGTTGCTGGCAAATAAAATTTCTTTGTTAGTGTAGTTCTTCTAGAGTGAGTAAGAACTCAACAACTCAAAGCAGGATTAGAAGAAAATTATGAATATATGATCAGTTAGTGCATATTCACATTGTTTAAAAACTCAACATACAGAGATTTCAACAGAACTGTCCGTTCAACTTACAAAAGCTGTGTAGTTGTAGCAATGTCCCCCAAAGGAGTGACATAACCAGATATCATTTTCGAAGTCATACATATCCAGCATCAGTCCCCTAACGCCATTCTGCAAAGTTAAAATAAAAAAGCAGATATTTTAGTGCATGAACAATTGGAAGTTTTAGCAATTCACACCAGTATAAGCCTCATAGGCAACATATTCCAGCTAAAGAATGATGATTCATCATCAAATGATCAGCTCATAAATGCTGATCATGTGCATACCAATTGTAAGGACTTAAGAAATACAACGGTGAAGTTATGACAAAGCGGAGTCTATGTCCAGGCAATTACTGCAGCCACTGCTTGTCATTAATTTCGACCGACTTGAACTTCCAAGCTATGATCACGTTTAGAATGATCCTTCAAATAGTGAAAGGGTAACCACAGTTCATCAGGACTAAAAGGCTGTCCATTTGGTCAACATTTATTGATCAACTACGAAGTAATTAGAATTATCCTTCTTCTGCATATGGAAATGAGAAGAGAAACTGTACAAAGTCAAATATTTTATTTCTGAAGCTGCTTGCTGTTTGCACAATCCACCGCATATCTTAATTGCATGAGAGGAACTTAACATGCAAGTGGATAAGCAAACAACAGAGATTTCTTCTTTCCTCTTGTTCTTTGGGTTTGGAAGCTTCATCAAATGCGTAGAACATTGAATTCAATAAGGACTAGCATGCAAGAATATGATAACCAATTACAATTACATCATACAGGACCTAGAGTTAAGTTGACAACCCAGGTCAATACTCTAATATTCACATCCCCGTAACGACATCATTAAAATATTAGCACTTGATGGAAAACCGAGTTGTTCTGTATTATTATAAAACTTAGGAAGATGACCTCCACATGCACCGTGTCCCACACCCACCCACCATCGGTTACCAGAACAAACGCATTCAAAAACAGAAAAGCTCTTCTCGAAGGAAAAGACCAAGATGCTATTTCCAGTCTTTCATGCCAAGGTTGTAGCTTTACTATTTGTCTTTGCATATAACAATTCACCGAATTCAAAGCTTTACATTTGAGCATCAATCTCCCTTGATGAAACTTGCAGATGCATAACACTTTGATTTACGCTCAATTGGGTGGCTAAAACATTTAATGGATTTTAATTTCTGCCGTTTTCCTAGGAAAAAAACATGTTTTTTCTTATGTAAAAAGAGAGTTCGAAATCACCCACATTGAGCTGATCAGTGACGGAGTCTTGCTGGTTCCTGGGAGATACTATGACTGATCCAGTAGCCGATTTCACTTGCATCCTTGCATATGCATTGTGAGTCGTCAGCCATGAGTACCTGTTAAATGGCAAATTATTGACCTGTGCAAACAATCGAGGCCAACAAAAAAAGAAGAGGCTGTGAAGTCGAGCAAGTTCTGAAAACGGATCAGTCCGGAAATGGAAACAAACAGAAGCAGAAGAAGAACCGGTGAAGTGGCATTGGAGGGCCGAATTCGAGTGCATCGAGGGCGTGTATTTCCATCAGCGACGCAAGTCTCGCAGTGCAAGCCGGAGTCGCAGAATTTGTTCGCGATGCAGGTTTGTCCCTCCTGTTGAAGAACAGTTAGCAGAGCAATTCGAGAAGGCAGACGTCCGTGTTGAATTGAACATAATTGAAAAGCGATAGCTTATAACCAAGTTTTCTCCTTTTTCATATGGGTGTGTGAGGATGAGAGAGAGAGAGAGAGAGAGAGAGAGAGAGAGAGAGAGAGAGGGACCCTGAGAGCAGCTGCAATGGTGAAGAGAGAAGCTGTGATCAAAAGGGTCGCAATGGAAATGATCCCCTGCGCGAATGAATGCAATGGTTGTCACGTCAGGACCACGGAAAGAACAAAAACAAGACACAGGACCATGCATTCAGAGAGAGAGAGGGAGATTTTTACGTGCCTCCATGGATATCAGCAATGGAGGTTGTGACGGTGGCATATGGAGAAGACAGAGAGGAGGTTCACCCTCTGCGTGTGGCGTGAAGCTTTTGGGCTTTTGTTGTTGGGTAACAGAAGAGGAGGCATAGGAAGAAGACGACGCAGCAGCTGTGGAGTTGGTTTCGGGGAAATACTTGCGTGGTCGCGGTCACCAATCATGTAGATTTTACACGTGAGACGTAAGACCCACGTATTAACGACGATGATTATGTGCTAAGTTTACTGACTCCGATTTTATAGTAACTTTTATATGAGATGTTCGGACTTACAAGCATACAAAAATTCTCACTGAATGAGTTACAATAGAAAGATGTATTATAAGATATATTTTACACGTGTAGATAGACATTATAGAAAGATAAGAGACATGATTTTCCTTCTTTTCTTAAATCCCTAAACTATCATAATATATATTTTACGCGTGTTACCGTAGAAATTTGTCCTTTTCACTTCTCGTCAGGAACATAGAGAAACCCACGTTCGATGAGCTACAATGAGCAAAACAGAGTTGCCACTTGCCAGTATAGCCACTCTTTATCTTCCTTAAGCGCCACGCAATACCACCGGCACAAACAGGGCACCATTCCATTAAAAGAGAGATGATGTCTTGCACGCCAAGGCCCTTTAGATCGCTGAAGATGACGTACTCTTTCCCGGAGTAGAGTGCATTGCAAGCATCTCAAACCAAACAAACATGGCCCGGCAAAATAATCCTCTGCCCTCATCCTGAAAAATGCCACCTAAAACAGAATCGCATTTCCAAAGGCATGCATCCACGCAGGTTTTTTCCATACGTGCTGTCTTCCATTCTTGAAGCAAAACACCACTCACACCAGAGGAACATCAAGTTTCACCATAATCTAAATCAAAATGCAACCTTCATTAGCAGATTATTAGTCACAGAGACAACATAGTAGAGCTTCGCATGGCGGGTTCTAAAATGCAAACTTCGATCCATGCAGGGACACACGTTGCACGAAAAAAGGTGTGGTCCAAGCTCATCATCCTTTATGCAACTTTCGGGTGACACCCGAGGACAAAAAAGAAGGAAGAATGAAAAGAAAAAAGAGGAAATTTCAGGATCGTGAGCATGCTTCGATTAACTTAAAACTAATGTAGTTTACAAGAGTTTTGACAGGCATCTTGTTCTCCTAGCAACCAGCTGCCGCCAAGAATTTCCTCTTGCTTAGAGATTCTTCATGCAAGGTCACCACATCCCCAAACTTCTTGAAGAGCTCCTCCAGCCCATCCACACCAAACTTTTGGTAATCGAGCGGTTTCTTATAACGTTGTTCATATATTGCCTCGAAACAACCCAAGAAAATGCGACACGAATAGCTTACTAGAATCTCTTGCAGCTCATGCTTGAACTGCTCAAGACTTCGAGCATCGTGGTCACATGGGGAACCGCTTCTGGCGCTAGTCTTCCCTTGGACGCTCCTCTCTTCACATTCCAGTTGCTCTTCATCTGATAACTCATCTGAAGAGCCAGCACCCGCAATGGCGTTGGTCTCTTCCTGAGGCCCTTTTCCTTTCTTATCTTTCTTTGTCAAAACCAAAGCAGGTGCACTGTGTCCTGCCCTCCAGTTGCGGAGATAGACAAACTTCTTTTGGCCTTTTCCCTCCACGGACATTGTATCATTCATCTTCTTGAAAAGCTTCACAAGCTTAAATACACCATATTCAGACACATAGAGAGGCCTACCAAAAACCTTTTGATACACCGCAGGCACATGGGTCAGAGGCAAACATCCTCCGGAAAGTTCTAGCAACTTTACAAGCTGCCCTTTGAGTCCATTCAGATCCCCAGGCTGTACAAACAACGTTGAATCATTTTGATCAGCTGAAGAAATCGGTCCTCCAGCTGCAACTTCACTCAAACCAATTGGAAGACTATGAGATCTTGATGTTGAGGCAAAACAAGGCATTCCAATAGTTGTGCTGTTGTACTCGGATAAGGACTGAGATATTAATGAATAGTCCCTTGAGTTGCAGTAGCTCTGTGAAATCCCCCTGTACACAATTGCTTCCTCCTCATTAGTACAGTCCTGGTATTCAGTAATGTGACACCCCATGAAGTAGCCTGCGATGTCACATTGTCCTCCACGTGGGGCAGTTATAGCCTTAGCCAGGGGAACAAACCCTTCCCCACGTGCTACACTAGGCCAGTCCCACACAAACTTACCGGCATTGCAGAGAGCAGAGGAAACACCTACACCAGAAGGGATCACAAGGATTATGGTGTATCCACGTTGCCCGAGAATGTGGAGAGCAGGGGCAAAATCGACATCTCCAGATATAAGCATTATAGATGATGGTGGAGGATTGTCTAGCGCAAACAGGAACATGTCAACCAAGATAGCCTTATCAGCAGCATCTTTCCTCCCGTTTGGAACATCGACGAGCTTAACACCGGTTCTTTGGCATCCTTCTCTTAGACGCCTTGGGAAAGCATTGAAATCTCCATAGGCAGAGAATGTCATGACAGCTCCGTTAATTATGGGATGCACACGCAAAGCCATTCTGATATTAGCAGCTACATCTTCAGGACGGACATCACTTGGAACAGGGCAATTCTCGATGTCCCAAAGGATAGCTACTGGACCGTCAGAGCTACTCCGGTTTTGGCGACCCAGAGGAGGTTGCACTGCCGGGTTAGCATCTGCCATATCTGTTCCCCTTTGTTCCGATGAACCGAAAGAGACGATTGAGTTCGGTGAATGTGGATTAGCCATCAATGCCCCCTTCTAAGATCAAATTATCCTGCTATTTTCGGAAAGGATATTAATTTTCAAAAGCCAGAAAAATAATGTTATTGATGTCCAATTCAAACGTACCTAGACCAGACAATTAGATACTCCTCATGTGATCGAGTGTACCGAAGAAATTGGTTTTGTTGAAAATTTAAAGCATGAAGCTTGATCGTTAGGCAGTTTCACAGCGCTTTGAGTTTCCCACATCATAACTTAATAATCTTCTGACCCTAATCTTAATCCAAAAGGGAGATGCTGCCATAGAATGGACAAGTATTGTGGAGGACAACTTGATGGCGATTTCTACTTTATATTGATCACAAATTTCCCACTGGAAGACTTAAGATAACATGTCTTGAGTTTTCTGCTTCAAACAATATCAATTTCAGTATAAATACAAATGTACTGACAGATTAGTGAAAGAAGCGGGAGAAGAAATACATGCTAATGGGGTGGATGGAACCGCAGCTAGTCTTAAGACAAAAGCGGCTAGACCTAGAAAAAAAAGTTCCATAATCTAAATAACGGTACCAATAACAAAAGATGAAACAAATCATTCCAGTGGGAAACATATCAGAGCTCATATCTCACAAAAATGCTTACTGTGAGGAGAACCCTTATAGCCAAAGCTCATTTACCCATCTGCAATTTCCAAACTGAAGCTTCTTTTAATTCTTACTATTGGTCCAATAAAGTGGCAGGAAGAGACTAAAGTGACTTATTTGGATTTGCAATTAATCACTTTTCCCCATCAGATACGACTTGATAACACACCAGCATAGACAATCGGATATAGATTGTACCACAAACAACACAACAACTGGAGGAAACACGACTACATTTTATGAACATAACCGGCTGGGAAAAAGATTTGAGAACATAGTCTCAGGAATCTTGACTCCTCAGAAATATCTTGTTAGGTCTAAAAAAGGGCAGAGATCTCCCACTCAAATATGAAAACACAGTGGCAATTCACTTGACCGCATTAAACTGTCAAGATACCACCATCAACATATCAACGGAACATGTGATTGTAAGATCTTTTGAAGGACTAAATACAAGAATTTAAAGACACGGACTACAATTAAAATCGACCAGACACTGTAGGGGGCAGTAATGAGCCATCTATTCTCCAAAGCAGCTCACCAAACCACAGAAATCCTAGACTTCCTCAGTTTGTAGAGGCATCATGTTATGCAACTAAAAGGTAGTAATAGTCAGAATTAAATGCTCCACGTCAATTAGGGAAATGTGATCAAAACATTCAGTGGCAAGTTCCAGTCAGAGATTAAAAGGAAGAGTAGATATAGGGAACATTTTACATGGCACTAAACTGATATCCAAAAACCTATCTGCTCTCAAAGTATGTGTTATCATTTTTAGAGCACGCGGCAAAGAAAGGTAGGATCTGAACTACAAAAACTGCAGCAGCAAATTAGCATAGGTTTAGCTCCTTTCCCCACTTAAGAAGGCAGGTAGAGCATTACATTTCTCCCAACGACAAGCAATATAAAGAAGGTCCCCATAGTCTTTAGTTAAAGATTGAAAGCAAATGTTCAGCATCCGTTTCGTCAAGCTGCATCCTATATGGAATAAGATAAACTAAAGAAACCTAATTTGCTTCAATATGGGAAGAACCTTCTCAGCAATTAACCAAATATGCCGAAAAGATAAAGCAATGGGCAACATCTCAGACACCCACAACAAGCACGAACGGATCGTTTGCATTGAACCAAACACAACTGGCAAGAGAAGCAATTACCTCATGGTGACACCCCCATTATCAGTGCAGCTCCGAAGGGGAAAACACTCCTGAAATCGGAATCACCGACCAACATAACCATCATATGAAACACAACTTAAACTTAAATCAACTACTGGAACTAAACCAACAAGACGTAATCACACTTACCCAGAGCACTAAAAAGGAATCTTTAGAGATAGAGGCCAAATTTCCGGCAACAAGAGTGGGAACGGGGGAAACCCGGGCACAAAGAAAGCTCTTTCGATTCCTTTTTCGCTCACAAGGTTCAGGTATTGCCCCTGTGTTTCCTTTTCTGGGCACAAAGAAAGCTCTTTTGATTCCTTTTCGCTCACAAGCTTCAGGGATTCTCCCCGTTTCTCATTTTCTTGCTTCTGGGGAAGCTAACGTTTTTGACTGCGGGGGCTCGAACGAGAACTTCGACTGGTGGATCAGTGGCAAATTCAGTATCTTGGGGGGAACCGACTATGGAGGTGCGTGTAGATTCATCCGGCCATCTTGGTTTCTTTGGCGGGCGTGGCGTCTCAAACCGACTCCCCCTCGGGTTTTGATCAAAGGTGTGGGCTGTGGGAATGTCAGGACTCCGGAGCCGCTTGATTTGGAGAAGGGATCACAAAAGTGGGTCCCACTTGCTTCCTTTGAGACGTGACGTATAGGTTTTGAGAAGTATAGGTATATCTAATTGATAGATTTGCAACGACGGCCATTAAAAGGGAAAAGACCAAAATCAGGCCTAGTCCGTCCCCATTTTTGAGGGAAAAACGTAAAAAGAAAAATTCTCCGATGGGTTCTAGACGGCAACACCGTTCCTAACGCCCGTTCCTCAGGGCCGGTCTGTCGGACGTCGGCTATAATCAGGCAATGTCCGTCCCTAGCTTATAGGCGGTGGCAGAGGGCGATCGGCAATTCCTGTGGCTAATCGATTTTAGTAAGACAACGACCTTTTGAGCTTGAGAAACGGATTCACGTTGTTTTATAATTCAATAGTAGTGACGACGGTTTCGATCTAACAAAGGTCATTGAGCACAACAAGCAATATAAAATCCATATTAGTGAAGTTATACAAAAACCAAGATTTGTGAAACGGTACCCATAATTAACAAATGGGCTTTTCGCTTCTCGGCTAAGGCCTCCCACTTGTGATGGACCGCTCAAAAATTTCAACGTCCCCTTGCATCTTATGATTCATCTGTTCAGCGGTCGGTTCCTTTGGCCCTCTGTCCAAGCAACCTGCCTCATGGTCACGTTTTATGTCTACTGCGCAATGCTCTAGTGACCCCAGATTTGTGCTGGGATGGAACACATACATTCGGTCATCGTCCCCATACAATCAGGCGAAAGCAAACAGGGCAATCTCTTCGATTCCTAGAGCTTGTAGTTTCGGCGTTTGCGACGATGTCCATCATTCGGCTAAGTGAATGTGCCAGATTTAACTAGGCATGTCCTTTGAAGGCGAATTTCCATAGGCTAAAAGTACTCTTATAAGTAATCAGCACATTAGTGTGAACAATGTCCACCAACATACAACTCTGTGTGCCTCACATATTAGGTCCAGAGCACACTACTCATCTACTTAGGGGACAGAATACCGCCTTATTTGACATTACAATGGCATCTGATCCTATATATGATTAGGATTATATTCACAATATATTTGCATCGGTAGTGTAGCCTCATCAATACTTCCCAATTGGATTGGATCTTTCAAGTCTGGCACAGACATGATCGAAGCGCGATAGCAGAGTAGCTACAGATCGAAACTATGGCTGTTGAAATGGAAGACCGGCTGAAGTGACCCCTTCCTTAAGTTCTGCGACCTGCATTCTTTGGCAACACTTGACTGGAGAGTCTCAGGACCACACACGATCACGCCAATGTCGACATTGCCCCAGCGCTCGGACACAGATGTAAAAATTTCTGTGCAGAGGCACACCAAAAAATCAACGCGTGGGATTCGCATTGTTCCCACATAACACCACCAATTAATCAGTTCTATAGTTACTGAGGTCACTCGACTTAAAACAAGGAAAGAGTATATCATTTACTGAATGGCATGGCGAAGAGTACCTTCAAAGTTCGGTCGAGTGCCGTAATACATTCTCCTCAAAACAGCGCGATCTTTTGGGACTAAGTTGTCCTGCGCTGTATTAAAACCGGCACTGTGCTGCAACACGTCATCCTTCCTGGCATCCGCAGATTCTTCCACCTTTAGAATTCTTCTTTCCCAGAGATGCCATAGATAGATCACAGGGCCTCCAAATATGATTACACTGGCAAACATGCATCCTACAAACAAGAGGCCTTTGTACCACCATGAGACTATGTTCAAAGGGTTTATGTAGAAGATGTCCAGCAGGGCCATCAATATGGCAAAGCCGACCATGGACAAGATAACATAAACCCCAGACCACACACGGTTTCCGGTACCAACTAGAACAGACATGCAGCTTCCCTTGGATGGAGGAGACACGGAAGAGCTAATACCCTTGTAAAATTTACCTTCTTCCTGCATTATGATAATACTCAGTTCTACATTATTTAAAAATTGAACAGCAATAGCAGAGAAGCTAACTGATCTGAGGCAAGTTCTATGTCAAAGACACAAAAGAAATTTACCAGAGGAGGATCTGATTCCCGAGTGACATAAACACAGACTTCGAGATTTAGTTTCTCGGAATAGCAAGGGCAGATTGACTCTGCATCGAGAGTGAAAAGTATTGGGAGCTCATCTGATTTTTTGATGGCCCAAATGACTAATATATTCCTGGGTACGCATGGTTTTTCTTGCTCCGTGAGATGAAGTATATCACTCAAGATAGCCAAAAAGGGGGATATCCCAATGCCTCCAGCCACTAGGATGAGGTTTTCGTATCTACCAAAGAAAACAACTCAAGTAAGAATATGCCTTTGTCATGATGGTGAAAATTCAATTCAGCAAACTTTTACCAATGGAATCGAACTGAATGAACTTAAGATACTTCCTCACTTTGGAGAAGTCATCAGAGTGAGAATGTATTCTTTCAAAATGAGAAGGGTCCAAATCCATGTTGTTTTTACTCATCACCAATTGTATGCTTCATTCATTATTGTTCTTTCACCATCAAGTATGAAAATTGTACTAGCAAAATCATAACTCATACGTCAGATGGTAAGGTAATTCATGGCCGTAAGGCCCTTCAACAGAGGCTGTTATATTGGAATAATATTGGTTGGCCGTAGCCAGTTCTTTTTCTCCTTCAGCACTAGACATTTCCAATACATTGCTCTTCAATTTTGCCGTCCATTCCCCTAAGACCTTTACGAGGACAGAGACATGATTCTTCCCATCCAAAGGACTAGAAGAAACACTGAAAGGATGCCATTGAAGCCAAGATAATTCCCTAATCTGAAGGAAAACGAAACTCAAGGCATTGTACTGCAGATCTGCGATGAGAAAGGAACAGTCATTTAGTTAATAAAACATTCTTGAAAAGGATATAACCAGCAGAACGTATTAATGATCGCCAATATAAAAGAGCACGAGAACAATTATTACTTGGTGGCTTTGAAAAGACCAATTCTACTGTTCCACAAGGGAGGGATGTTGCTGAAATAACATCCACAGTCCTTCGCGATTGGCAGAATCTCAGAAACCGGTCAATCACGAAGAGGAAAATTCCTCCAGCAGCTATACTGAAAATAAAATCTCCAACATGCAGAGCCAAAAAGATGACAAAGACAATGTAGAGTTGGTGCGTGTAGAAGAATAATTCAAATTGCTTCTTCCTCACTGGAGACAATGACGTCACCCACATTAGTAGACCAGCCAAGAGGCTGATAACCCCAGGTAGATTAGCAACACCAAAATCTCTCCACTCCAGTATCTGAACAAAACATTCTTAGTCAGGAATATGAACTTCGGCATAATCAAGTTCGGAATATGTGGAAAATCTCTAGGAAAAGGAGTTGCCATGGACCAGGATCATATAAGACATTTTATAGAAGCTAAAGATAGTGTGTGCCGACATTCCAATCTCTCGTTGTCATGACTTGTTGAGACAATTAAACAGGATATCGAACGCAAAGCTAGAGCCTTGCCCAATTATCAAAGGAAAGGTACAGAAGCTACAATAGTTGGAAAATATATTGTAGCTGCAAAAGTTAAGCAGCAGATCTAGCATGATTTTCGAATTGGGGAACATTGATATCAGATTACAATCTTTAATTATCATGTCACTTTGAGACTTCATACATCCTGCTCAGTAATTGGCCCTGTCATCTTGACCTGTTCCCTTCGACTTTTGAATTGCAGAAACTATATCTTTTGTTTTAAAATCAGTTGTTCAACATGTCAAGCTACCCTTGCTTGATACATGTGGAAGGAAGTTAACAAGAGGGCTTCTTTGAATATATTGGACTGAGCAAGACATGAAACTAAAGCTAATTTAGGAGTACTGTAAAAAAAAAGAAGGAACAGTCAGGGATTTAGGAAAAGGACAGTCTGAGGGCTCACTTCCTGTAGCAGGCGACCTTGCAGACCCCATGCGATCAAGTAGAATAGCCCATGGAGGGTGAAGACAAACATTGTGAGATGTCCAAGCCAGACATGATATCGAGTTGCTTGCTCAAAGGGGATATCAATGATACTGAGAAGAACAGATCCTCTAGTAATTGGGAGGAAGAGAAATGCCAAAAAGTACAGCCCGATGGCACCAAAACGAAGTCCAGAAAGTTCCAGCATCACTATGCTGCAAAGAATGATGAATCCTCAGTGGAAGGCTTTTGTTAGAAGAATAAAAAAGCTGCATACAATGTTTGTAGTTAAGATTAAGATTCTTGATGCATGAATTCAAATTATACACTGGCTGGCCTCGGTTCATGTAAGCCTCAATTTAGGTCAATGGGAAAAGCCTGATCATGAATTAGAGTGAAGGAGGAGTAATACCCTTTCAATTCGGAAGGTACTTGGAGCTCGGATAACAAGTTGAGATTCTGCAGGGTATAACCATAAACAGCCCATAAGACAAACACGACAAAGAGGCAAATCCCGATAAACTCAGCTGCTGAGACTACTCCAAATGGTCCATCGACCAGGATGGGAAATGTCCGTAGTCGAAACCTTGGGTATTTGCTAGTCTTCTTCCTGTGATCTCAAGTTACAGTGGCAGTGAGAAATTAAATTTGCGCAACAAAGATGCACAGACTACCAACACAATGACTGGAGTTTCGATTCAACATACAATTGAAGCTCTTTCTCCCCAGCAATGATAAGACTTGCTATGGCAAGAAACGCAACAGCTAGGATCGGACCACTGTATAGCAAGAAAATGCTTCCTGCAGGGTTTTAAGTGCCAAAATGAGGCGACAATGACTGGTAACTACACATAGTTAGGGTAAGGGAGAGCAAAAGCTGAACCTGTAATGCCATACACGCTTCTGCTGGCTGCTATAGTCCAATTTCTCGTGAACTTCTCCGCGGACTCCGAGGGGGAAGCAAACATGATCGCAACCCAGAAAATGAAGAGGAGCCACATTGCGATGTTGAGAACCCATTTGACGAATGCAGCAGGGGCGAAACGAGGTGGCTTCTCGACATCAGTAAGGTCGAGCAGCAGAGGCTCATGAGCAGAGTGCTTTTTAGCCATGCCAAGAGATATGATGATGGAGGGTGTTCTGAAGCAGCCTTGGCTAAAACCATAGATATATATATATACAAAGACTCACAGAGAATTTGAGGACACCTCCAAGTCCGAATTATGTGGAACCATACAACAATAAGGAATTTGGCATGGCATACATCAGTTGGGAGAATTCAAACCACTCGCATCACAATCTTAGCATCGCCTCAGAGAAGAAACCTTATCCCGTCGCGATGCACACAGAATGAGCAGGTGGTGTCGTCTTGCCATTCTGTGGCTGAGACAGTAGACACCAGGATTCTCCATACATGAACAAGAGGACATATCAGTCGCCGCTCAACTGTATTGGGTGCATTTTGTTCTCTACCAGTGAAGCTGATAAGATCCTCTCTTTGCCGTCCCTCTTCTTGGTCTACCAAAATATGACGATGAAGAAGTGAACAACAAAACCAAGTCCACAAAAAATGGGAATTGGACAGGGTAATTACTGGTCGTTGGTTGTCTAATCCCAGAACAATCACCCTACGGAGAAGCGATCAGGTCCGCTCAATTTTATGCGCACCCGAGAACTTGCATTGTCACGTCATCCTTATTCACATGATCAGCCGTATGGGTGGGTCACATTTACGCAAGTGCCATCTCGCTCGAGCGATAGAAAACTTGACGAATACGACCCAGCAACCTACCGTCTTCGAAGCCGATGATGAGCTTGAATTGTACGCTTCTTCGTAAATTTGAAGGTGAAAAAAAATGCAATCTTTGGCTTTTCGACTCAAGAAAGAAAAGAATTTGATTGACCCAGTGAGCAGAAAAGGATACCCCTTTGATTTTTCAAGAGACTTGCAAAACATAATGTACGATTTCGAATGACTTTAAGCTATACAGACCTCCATTGAAGCGGAATTTTTCACCGATCCTAGTTGAACCTTTTACATGTCAGCAGTAATCAAAGTAAAAAATCCCGAAGACGCGAAAATACAAAGTTTAAAGATTTTTCTTTTTCTGGGGTTTCGACGAGACGTGTAGATTGGACAACCATGTTTGGGTCTGATTCTTGTTCATTCCCCGCGTCCTTAATTTGATTCACTTTGACACAAACCTCCCCCGTCTTGCCTCAGCTTGTGTATTCACTGGTCATGATAGTCGTTAGACTCTTTGCACGCACAAATTATGGCCTATTGGAAACTCATATCAAGGAATTAGCACCATCCGTGAAACAACGTCCTAACGGACATCCGAGGGTGTCTCACGTAGAAGATCCAGAGCACACTAACGATGGTCTGACTAGGAGACAGATAAAATAACTTCGTAATGAGACTGTCACGATGACATCTGACCCCGTATAATTAGGATAATATTCATTGTCTACGGTGCATTGCATTACTAGCATCAGCTCCCAGGGGGATCCGCCGAGTTTGGCATGGGCGAGGCAGGAGAGACGCTACAAAGTCGCTACAGATTGAAACTATGGCTGTTGAAATGGAAGACCGGGCCAAGTGATCCCCTCCTTAAGTTCCTAGACCTGCATTGTTTGGCAACACTTGACCGAAGAGTTGCCGGACCGCACACGATCACGCCAATATCCGACGTTGCCCCAGCGCTCGGACACAGATTTAAAGATTTCTGTGCAGAGTCATGCAAAAAATCAATGCGTGGGATCCCATTGGTCCAGCATAAGCACCAAGAGTACTCGGTTCTCCAACAACTAATGAGATCATTCAACTCGAAACAAGCAAAGAACATCATCTCCTGAATGATATGGCAAAGAACACCTTCAAAGTTCGGTCTAGCTCCGTATTGTATACTCCTCGAAACAGCTCATCTTCTGGGACGAAGTTGTCCTGCATTATATTCACATTGGCACTCACTCTGCTGCGACCTGTTATCCTTCTCGCCGTCCACAACTTCCTCTGCAGCAAGGATCCTTCTTTCCCAGCGATGCCATAAAAAGATGACGGGCTCCAAATATGATTACACTGGCAAGCATGCATGCTGCGAAAAAGAGGCCTCTGTACCACCATTTGACTATGTTCAAAGGGTTTATGTAGAAGATGTCCAGGAGGGCCATCAATATGGCAAAGCCAACCACGGACGAGATGCTATATCGTCCAGACCATATACGGTCTCCCATACCGACTAGAACGGACATGCCTCTTCCCCTTAATGGAGGGGACACGGAACAGCTAAAGCCCTCGTTGTTATTACCTTCTTCCTGCGTCATAACCATACTCAGCTGTCAGATTTAAAATTCAAAACTGGAGTAGTAGAGATAACTTCACTGATCTGAGGCAAATTGTTTGTCAAAGACACAAGTCGAATTTACCAATGGTAGATCTGACTCCCGAGTGACAAAAACACAAACTTCAAGATTAAGTCTATCTGAAAAATTAGGGCAGATCAACTCCATATCCAGGGTGGAAAGTAGATGAAGCTCATCGGACTTTTTGATGGCCCAAATGACAAAGACATTCCTTGGTAAGCATGGCTTCCCTTCCCTTCTGAGATGGAGTATGTCACTCAAGATGGCCAAGAAGGGGGATATCCCACTGCCACCAGCTACTAAAATGAGGTTTTCATATCTACCAGAGAAAATAATTCAAGTAAGAATCAGCCGTAAAGAGGGTAGAAATAGTCATAGAGTGATGACTTTGTGGTCCTGATGGTTAAAAATCAAATTGAATTGGCATAAACTTTAGATCTGTCCTTAAACGTTACGATATGCTTCATGCACTATTGCCTTTTTCGCCATTGTTATGGAAGATGTATCCGGCGAAATAGTAACACATACGTCAGATGGTAAGATGATTCATGCCCATAGGGGCCTTCTATGGAGGCCTTTATTTTGGAACAAGATTGATCGGGCAGTGCTCCTTCTCCTTCTGTGCCGGACATCTGGAATACCTTTGCTCTTCAATTTGTCTGTCCATCCCCTTACGGCCTTCACGAGAATGGAGATACGATTGTCCCCAGCCAAAGGACTAGAAGAAACACTGAAAGGATGCCATTGAGGCCATGACAATTCCCTAATCTGAAGGAAGACGAAGCTCAGTGCATAGTACCTCAGATCTGCATTGCCAGCAGAAAGCAGACTTAAATTTTTTAACATTCTTGGAAAGGGTGTACAAAGCAATTTATGAACGATCCACAGATGAAAGAAAGAAAACTAGAATAATTAGTACTTGCTGGCTTTGAGAAGACCAATACTACAGTTCCACAAGGGAGGCACCTCATGGAAATAACGTCCAGAGTCGTTCGTGATTGGCAGAATCTCAGAAACCGGTCGATCACGAAGAGCAAAATTCCTCCGGCAGCTATACTGAATATGAAATCTCCGATGTGCAGAGCCAGGAAGAGCACAAAGACGACGTAGGGTTGTGTGTGTAGAAGAATAATTCGAATTGCTTCTTCCTCACTGGCGGCATTGATGTCGCCCACATTAGCAGACCAGCCAAAAGAGTGATGACACCGTGTAGACTGGATATACCATCATCCGTCCACTCCGGTATCTGAACGAAACATTCTCGTTTATGAATGAATAACTTCAGCATAACCAAGTTCGGTCATATGTCTACATTATGCAAAGAAGAAAAACATTGTGAGGTGTCCAAGCCAGACATGACACAAGGTTGCTTGCTTGAAGGGGACGTCTATGATGCGAAGAAGAACAGATCCCCTAGTGATTGGGAGGAAGAGAAACCCCAAGCAGAACATCACGATGGAACCAAGGTGAAGTCCTGAACGTTCTAAAATCTCCAACCTGCAAAAGACGATCAAATAGGAATGACCTTGTTTTGCTAGGAATCGTAAAGATGCAATGCCCCAATAACTCATTGATACTCGTGATTCCTCAAGTGAATAAGTCCTACAATTTCCTATCGGAAGGTGCTTGGAGCGCCTCCCATAAATGGTCGAGAATATCCGTGGCGTAAGCATACACAACCCACAAAGCGAACAGAACAAAGAGGCCCATCCCAATAAGCTCAGCTGCCTCTGCTCGGAACCTTGGCTGTTTACTAGACTTGTTGCTGACATGTCATGTTCAGTGGCAATAAGAAATCAAATTTTAGTACCAAAAACAGAAAAAATGCAGCAACAAAGAGGTAAAGGATTGAAGGCTCGACATACCATTGGAGCTCCTTCTCTCCGGCAATATTGAGACTTGCTATGGCAAGAAATGCGATGACAAGAACCGGACAGCTGAACACCAAGAATATGCTCCCTGCAGGGAGTTTTCAAGCGCAAAGCATGAGGCGACACTGATTGCTAGTGGGCCAAGTTCAAGATCGAGGAGAAACCATTGTAAAGGACGAACCTGTAATCCCGTATATGCTTCCGTTGGCTACTTTAGTCCAGTTCTCGGGGTACATATTCCCAGCAGAGTCCAAGGGGGATACGAGCATAACCGCAACCCAGAAGCCGAAGACCAGCCACATTGCGATGCCGAGAACCTGTTTGAAGAATGTGGCAGCAGTGGAATGAGACGGCTTCCCGTTCTCGGCATCAGCAAGGTTTGGCAGCAGTGGTTCATCAGCAGAGTGCCCACTGGCCATCGGAAGTGACGATGATGGAGGTTATTCTTGAGCAGCCTAGGCAGACAAAAATTTATGACCCTCCAAATATTATAAAATGAAGCCAGCGATCCAATAATATGGACAGCACCAGAGTTATTTTACTGTAGAACAAGCCATATAGCGAAGATTACAATCACATTCGAGCACTAAAAGAACTCTAAATTACAATTTCTAATTCACAAGAATGTTATCCGAGTAAATCATCCTTATATAATTGCTAGCCAGCAGAGTAAACCAATCTGAAGACCACTCTCCATCTGCACGTCAATTCCCTCTGAACTCTCAGTTCTACAATTCGCCACCGGAACTTCTCCTGTCTTCTCGGTAGATGTGGCCATTGCCGTTGGACGTCCAGGCAAACTCAGAAGAAACTCAGAAGCTGAGGCGGTCCGCTGCATTGTTGTCAGCTGACGGCCACATGCATATTACGACCACGACCGTGCACGTTAGAAATGTAATGGCTGCTCGACAACCGAGGAAACTCGACAGGTGTGGTTCAGCACCTGGTCTTGCTCCGTTTATTTCACAGAAAAAGTTATCCTGCGAAATAATTTCTCCAATTTGGCGGAAAATATATGCTCAAAGAAAATACTTTTCAGTCAACTGAAAATTTCCTTGAGAAAATTAATTTTCATTTTTGAGAAAGGGAAATCATTTTCTCCTTTATCTCATTTTTGTCTCGTGCGTAACTTGAAATAGAGAAAAATTTTCTTTCTCTCTCCTCTTCCTCCATCCGCGCTCTCTCCTTCATCCTCACGTTCGAGTTCTCTCTCCTCCATCTGTGTGATCCTCACAGTCTCTCTCTTCCATGCTTGAAAATATAGTCATTTTTTCTGGTGCATTTTCAAATTTTAGCCAAACGCCGGAAAATATCGTTATTTCTCAGGTAAAGTGTTCTAATTGGCAGATTCATTTCGATTTAGTGGATTGCTTTCATGAGTTTGTTGCTCTGTTTCTGGGTGGTTCGTGGTTTGATGTTGTGTTGTCAGCATCAGCTTGATTGGCGCAGCTAGTCATCCCAAAGGAGTTCAGTCGAATGACTGGCCGGGGAGATTTGTTTTATTACTTGCCAAGTTTTGTTTGCCGATTTAGTGGATTGCAATTTATGAGTTTGTTGCTCTGTTTCTGGTAGTTTGTGGTTTGATGCTTGTGTTGTCAGCATCAGCTTGATTGGCTTGCAGCTAGTCATCCCAAACGAGTTCTTGATGAACTAACAAAGAAAAATTGTTTTATTACTTACCAACTTTTGTTTGCTATCTTACCAAGGATTCAATTTACCATCTACCACATGAAATTAGCAATCTTTTTAATTTATTCATTTCCGTTTACTTTTCCTTCGATTAGATTACCAACTCCTCTTGTTAACCAAATATTATTTGTTCTTCCTTAATTTACTAAGTTTTCTACTTAAGTTCACCACCCTTGCGTATAACTTCTCGAATGGCAAAAGTACACATCAAGCGTCAATATTTGTGTGCGACGCTCACTTTCGTACTCAATGTTTTTTTTTTGGATTATTTAAGTACTAATTTTTTTAAAAAATGATTATTTTAATGCCAACTCGACGAGGTCGCGGAATTTCTTGTCGTTGACATTAAAGTGATCGTTTTCTCCGATTTGGCACTAAAGTGATCATTTCTTGGATCACTTAAATGCAAATTTTTTAAAAAAGATTATTTAAGTGACAACTCCGGTGAAGTCGCAGGAATTTCTCGCCATTGGCAATCGTTTTTTCTCGGATTTGGCAATTAAATGATCCCAAAAGAATATTGACACCAAAGTAATCGCATTATATAAATATTGACATTTGAGGTGTCCTTATGCCCTTCTCGAATTTATTGATTTTTTTAATAGAAGTTATCAATCTCATCAAAGTAATTGCCAACTTTTCTCTCACAAAGTTTTCAACTTGCTAAATCTTATTTGAATTACTCATCATCGCTTATTATTTTGTTCATTAAATTACCAACTTTTCTCATATTGAGCACAAATAGAAAAAAACTTCTCTTAAATTTTAGCAACTTTTATTAAATTTCTTAGTGACCTTTATTTTTATTGAATATAGCTTAATTTCCTGAAAATCTCAAACTTTAGGTCCACTCTCAAATCAATCTCGATCTTTTTATCTTCTAAAAATTATTCCCAACTTTTATTTTGAGTCGCAAATCTATCCTTATCGTCCAAGTCACCATTTGTTATCCAACATCACATGCCACACCACACAATATAAATGAAAAAAATAAAAATAAAAACTGAGAGAGATAAAGAGAAAGAGAATAAACTAAAAAGAAAAACTGAGAGAGGGAAGGTCGCTCGAGCTTCCAACTAGCGACGGCAAGCTTTGGGGTCACGGCGGCCATGTTTGTTGGAGTTTCGAGCCGCGAAGCTCGCGGAGGCCATAGCCACTCGAACTTCGGACGCATGATGACTGAGCAGATAACACGAACAAACATAACTTTGTTTTTGTTTACATTCTGGAGAACGGAGCTCTGTTTTTGTTGTGATTTGAGCTCGGTGTGTTTACTAATTTGATATGGAAAATGCTTTGGATGTATCCCGATGTTTGGGGTTCAAATTCGATCCATGTTAGTCGGTATCTTTTAACAATGTGAATTGGGTTTATGGCTTAACTTGCAATAGAGCAAAATGATGGCGTTGCTCTTGCTTGCTTATTTGATATCCATCTTAACCCTCCAGAGAATTGCTTGTCATCCATTTCCCATACTACCATTAGTAGAATTAAAGGCATTCGTAATTATGAAAGGTTATGTATCCATTGATGCAGTTATCGTCATGATTCGGTGTTTAAAATCTTAGGGGATCGGATAGGCTATTATGAATAAATTTTTAGACCAACATAAAGGTGCGCCTATATAGCAAGTTACGTAATTGCCTCATAAAATTAACCACGGCAGGCCTTGACACCTTGACCGTCTAACAACGTCACTTTGAAGCATCCAATTATATCCAGGACAACCTAAAGTTCCAATTTGGATTTTTCAACTCGGGAGCGTAAACGAAAATCCTAGTACACTGTTGAGAATGACGCGCTTGGTAAACTCGCGGTGTCGTCCTTTGATGAAATTTATTTAAAATCGATGCGGGTATTATGCCTATAAACCGACATCAACAGAGATTCAAAAGTTCGACAGACATGCACATGAAAGTCATTCGCAAGAGATCTGGATATCGAATTGAACTATTCAATTCCTTCGAGTTTCGCTCTTGCGACCGTACTCCTTAGGCGAAGGGGTTCACGCGTTAGGTTAGCTGCGCCTATAAAGAC
Source organism: Rhodamnia rubescens (assembly GCA_021437795.1). Lineage (NCBI taxonomy): Eukaryota > Viridiplantae > Streptophyta > Magnoliopsida > Myrtales > Myrtaceae > Rhodamnia > Rhodamnia rubescens. Next base: position 1,723,765 of record JAILYA010000012.1, read on the forward strand.
AGCCAACTTTATAAAATTTCTTATATGGATAGGAATAAAAATAAAGAGATCTCGAAATTAGACATATTTGATAATATCCGTAACTTTATTGAAAAAGCTGGTAACTCAATATACATATATACGTATACACATATATATATATATATATATATATAGATAAATATCTCAAATGAGAGTTGGCAATCAAAAGTTAGTTGATGATTTAATATGACGAAAGTTAGTGAATCACTCTAAAGGTCGGTAATTCTACATCAGAGTTAGTTAATTCAAAATAATTGTGCAAATATTTGCTAAGTTGCAAACTATGCAAAAAAACTTATTAGTTTCATAAAATTTTTGCTAAGCTCCAACAAATCACTTGAAAAAAAAAAAAATTCACCGCGCATATTTTTTAACCAATAAATTTTTTTATACTTTCCAACCATAATTGAACATTAAAAAAGGACAAATCTAAGGGTGACTTTACCATATTTACTTTTTATGCATTTCAAATCTACCACCCGTTCAAGTCTGACTTTTATTTAACATGCTCGAGACAGTTCATATTGACACGTAGGTTAGCATACATAATTATCATAATTTTTTTGTATAAGTTAAATTATACTTTTAAGTTGCGACCGTAAACTCAATAGATAACTTTTTCACTAAGTATGATTAAGAACAAAAGGGCCCTTTTATTGACTCAGGGAGCAGCCATTGCTCTTGCAAACGTTATTCTCATTTTCGAAATTTAGGGAAGAATTTATTCAATTTCGAACAGTTTTAAAATATTTGAAGTGGTGGATACTAATTAGACGAACATATCTGAGGTTGTTCCAAACCCATCCTAAGAATTGGCAGGGCAGCTACAGATCGAAACTGTGGCTGTTGAAATGGAAGACCGGGTGAAGCGCTCCCCTCCTCAAGTTCTGCGACCTGCACTGCTTGGCAACGCTTGACCGAAGAGTCGCGGGACCGCACACGACCACGCCGATATCGACATTGCCCCAGCGCTCAGATGCGGACGTGAGGATTTCTGGTGCAAAGATGGGAATTGGGATCATATTGTACCAGCATAAGCATCAATAAGGTTCTTTAACTACTGCTACCGAGTTCTTTAACTACTGCTACCGAGTTCTTTGGTTACTACCAAGAGCGAGATCATTCCATCCAAAACAAGTACGTCATCTCCCGAATGACATGGCAAAATGTACCTTCGAAGTCTGGTCTGGCGCCGTAATGCGTAGTCCTTGAAACACCGCGATCTTTCGGGACTACGTCGTCCTGCCTTGTGTTAAAATGTGCACTCTGCTGCGACTTGTCATCCTTTTCACCATCCTCGACTTCCTCAACAGCGATGGCTTTTTTTCCCAACGATGCCATAGATAGATGACAGGGCCTCCAAATATGATTACACTGCCAATCATGCATCCTACAAGCAAGAGGCCTTTGTACCACCATGAGACTATATTCAAAGGGTTTATGTAGAAGATGTCCAGCAGGGCCATCGATACGGCAAATCCAACAATGGACGAGATGACATAAGCTCCGGCCCACAGACGGTTTCCCGTACCGACTAGAACGGACATGCCGCTTCCCCTGGATAGAGTAGACACAGAAGTGCTGATGCCCTCATAAATGTTTCCTTCTTCCTGCATCATAACCACACTTAGCTCTTTATTTCACAGATCCGAGGCAAACTGTATGTCAAAGACACAAGTCAGGTTTACCAGTGGAGGACCCGATTCCCTAGTGACATAGACACGAACTTCGAGGTCCAGCTTATCGCGAAAGTTAGGGCAGATCGACTCCGTATCCAGAGTGGATAGCAGATGAAGCTCATTGGATTTTCTTATGGCCCAAATCACCAAAACATTCTTTGGTAAGCATGGTTTCCCTTGATTTGTAAGATGGAGTATGTCACTCAAGACAGCCAGAAAGGGGGATAACCCACTGCCTCCAGCTACCAGAATGAGATTTTCATATCTACCAGAGCAAATAATTCAAGTAAAAAGCAAATTAAATGGACACAATCTCAAGATACTTTGTAATCTAGAAGCACTAATTTTTTATGGAGGTCACAATGTGTTCTTTCAAATGAGAAGGGTCAAGCTTTGCCTAGTTTTACTCGTCACCGATGGTTTCAAGCCGTACTGTTTTCTCGCAACGAAAGATGTAGTAGCAGATCATAAAACATACGTCAGATGGTAAGGGATTTCATGCCCGTAAGGCCCTTCGACAGAAGCTGTTATTTTGGAACGAGATTGGCTGCAGAGTTCGTTTTCTCCTTCTGTGCCGGACATATGCGATACCTTGCTCTTCAACTTCGAGGTCCATTCCCCTAAGACCTTTATGAGGACAGAGATATGTTTCCTTCCAGCCAAAGGACTAGAAGAAACACTGAAAGGATGCCATTGAAGCCAAGACAATTCCCTAATCTGAATGAATATGAAACTCAGGGCAGTGTACTGCAGATCTGCATCACCAAGAGAGTACTGACTCAAATAGCAGAACATTCTTCAATAGAGTACAAGGAACTAATTAACGATCCACTGATGAAGAAAATAAGAATTATTAGTACTTGCTGGCTTTGAGAAGACCAATTCTACACTTCCGCAAGGGAGGCATGTCGCGGAAATTATGCCCACGGTCCTTCGCGATTGGCAGAATCTGAGAAACCGGTCGATCACAAAGAGGAAAATCCCTCCAGCGGCAATACAAAAGATAAAATCCCCAACATGCAGAGCCAGAAAGACGACGAAGACAACATAGAGTTGGTGTGTATAGAAGAACAACTCGAATTTCGTCTTCCTCACCGGAGGCAACGTAGTCACCCACATCAGTAAACCAGCCAAAAGGCTGATAACCCCGGGAAGAATGGCAATGCCTTCATCTGCCCACTCCAGTATCTGAAGAAGACATTTTGAGTCATGGATTAACAACTTCAGCATAATCAAGTCCTCCTATGTCTGATTATGGAAATTTCTAACAGAAAGTTACCATGGACACTGATCACATGTTAACTTGTTAAGAGACATCTTATAGGAGCCATAAATTGGTGCATGCATTCTCATATCGTGTCTTGTCCCGACGAGCACTTGTGATGCTATGTTCCTTAAACAGGAAACTAAAAGAATGACAAAGATAGAGCTAATTGGGCAGAGGAAAAGATAACCATTTAAGCAAAAGCAAATTGCTGGGGCTCACTTCATCTAGCAGTTGACCTTCTAGCGCCCATGCTATTACGAAGCATAGCCCATGGAGAGTGAACAAGAACATTGTGAGATGTCCAAGCCAGACATGATACCGGGTTGCTTGCTCAAAGGGGACATCTATGATACTGAGAAGAACAGATCCCCTAGAAATTGGGAGGAAGAGAAACGCCAAGCAGTATATCCCGACCGTACCAAATCGAAGTCCGGTAAGTATCATCATCAAAATCCTGCAAAGAACAATGAAGTACCCAGTGGAACGGCCCAGTTTACTGAGAATTGAGAAGATGCATACAGCAATAACACTTGATATTTTTGACACATAATTTCAAACGATTGGCCGGTGTCGGATCATTTAAGCCTCAATTTCGGCCAAGGGTAAAACGGGTGACTATGAATTTAAGCTGGAATAAGGAATACCATTTCCCTTCAGAAGATAATGAGAGCTCTGATAACACTTCGAGATTCTGCATGGTATAAGCATATAAAGCCCACAGAACAAACACAACAAAGAGGCAAATCCCGATAAACTCGGCTGCTGAGACTACTCCGAATGGACCATCGACCAGGATGGGAAATGTCCGCAGTCGACTCCTTGGGTATTTGCTTGTCGTCTTCCTGAGATCTCGTGTTCAATGGCAATGTATGAGGAAGTAAATTTATTCAGTGAAAGATGCGGAGACAAAAGAGGGACAATGACTAGAGGATTCAACATACATTTGGAGCTCTTTCTTCCCATCAACCATAAGACTTGCTATGGCAAGAACTACGATGATGAGAATCGGACCGCTGAACACCAGAAACATGCTCCCTGCTGGGTGGTTCAAGCACCAATAAGATGATAATCATCGCCAGTAGGCCTAAGTTCAGGATCTAAGGAGAAATTAAAAAAGAGCCGGACCTGTAATTCCGTACACGCTTCCCGTGGTCGCGCTGGTCCAACTCTCCAGGAACTCAGTCCCGACATCCGAGGGTAAAGCAAACACAAGCGCGACCCAGAAACCGAGGACCAGCCACATGGCGATGCTGAGAACCCATTTGACGAACGCAATGGCAAAGGCGGGACGAGGCGGATTCTCGTTCGCTGCATCGGTAAGGTTCAGCAGCAGAGGCTCATCAGCAGAGTGGTTATCGGCCATGGAAAGTGATGTGGCGATGGAGGGTATTCACAGCGGATGCCGAGTGACTCATCCAGACTATCTGGAACCAGACATCACTAGGGACTTCAGCCTTCTATTGCATACATCAGTTGGAATCCTAGCCACCCACGTCACAATCTTAGTACTCCCCAGGAGCACCAGAGTCTACACTGTTTGCTTTTTGCCGGTGGCGGCGAGATAAAAATCATGCCTTTGCCTCCTTTTTGTGTCCGATCAAACACCAAAAACCAAATCCACATAAAAATTCGGTCCGGCCATGTTATCCGTCGCTGGTTGTCGGGGCAGAAGAGTCCTCTGACAGTGAAGTCAGGGTGGTCCCCTTTTCTATGCGCGGACACGAGAATTCCTGTTGTCATTGTTCATGATCGTCGTCCTCACCGAGTCGATTCATGGCCGCATGCACTTACGCTCACGCCTGCCCCCAATAGCTGATCAACGACGACAGCCAAGTATCACCTGCAGTGCGCGAGGAGTAGCCCCTGCATTCTTCTTCTTCCCATATGCTGGTATAAAAAACAAAAAGTTTCCCGAGAAAATATTGGGTGCACCCAGAGTGCGCACCTCTGAAGGACACAGTCCAGAAATCGACACGTGTCAAAGTGGGGCCCACGAACCTAAAAATTTCAAAACCCACAAAATGTGCCGTTTCTGTCACTCCCGTTAACTTCTTCCCCCTTTTCTCTCTCTCTCCCTCTTCCCGATGACTACTCTGTGCGCCCATCCTATCTCGCAAAGTAAAATCTGCTGTTCACTCTCTCTCTCTCTCTCTCTCTCTCTCTCTCAATGTTCAACCAAGAGCAGAGTAGATCAAGTCCATCGAAGTTCTTGCGGTGTTCTCAAAGTCTAGAGCAGAGCAAACCAAGACCATCTAAGTTCTTGCATTGTTGCCGACGACAGAGGAAGAGTGACGCCGACGGTGAAGTGGAGTGACAAGGAGTACACAGTCCGAGTTTGCAGCGGCAACACGGTGGATTTTTGTCGGCTCACCAATGTGTTGCCCAAGGGCCATAAGCTGAGGATATGCGAGCTCACTAACGTGTTGCCCAAGCGCCAGAAGATTCTCTACGCTAAAGTCGGCTCTAAGCTCGCCGATGACTCCCTCTTGCTCTCCCAGCTCCATCTTAAGTCCTTTCTCAAGATGACCATGGGTAGCTATTCTTCTCTCTTTCTAAAGCTTTAGACTTTTCATGTTTTTTTCTCACAGCTTAAATTCTTTGTATTTTAAAGATGCTTGGATTTGGAATTTTGGGGTCATATGAGGCGATGAGTTGTTGGCTTTCGTCGGTTTTCTCGTGTTTCAATTTTTAAGAAATCCTTTTTGGGTCAATATTAGAAAGGATGGTTTCCATTTTTTCCACGAGGAATTGGATTGCTTTTTTTTTTTTGGTGAAGTAATGATAATTTGAATAAATGATGAAGTAGTGGCGAATGCCGAAATTTAGGTTGGGGGAGATGAAAGATTTTGTAAACTCTCAGTTCATGATGGCCGGAGGAAGAAATTCTGATAGAAATTCAAGGATTATAGTAAATAATTTCCGAACATTGCATTGAGGTTGAGGCAATGGCCCTTGCCCCCTTGCGTCCGTCATTTGTGAGGTTTTGTTCCTCATTGGTTGGATTCTTCATTTTTTATGTATTCTCGACCAATGTCATGATTGAGCTAGAGATGAAAGATAGGTTTGAACGGTTTAAAACAGCTCATTAATGTGTATTCGTATGCATAACTTAAAGAGAGTCTCTTTGTTGTCTAATGTGCACCTACATTCAGCCTGTCCTGTTTATTACCGACTTTTTTCTTCTATATTTCATAGTCGGGCCTTCCCCTATGCTAAGATCATGTTTGATGACTATTTGGAGTTTTAGTTCACATGCATACTATTTGATCAAGATTATAGAAGTAAAAATGTGTTGGCTTGTCACAGTACATGGACAAGCATCATGTAGGAAAGATTGGCCTTTTTGTAGCAAATTTGATTTGCTAGTCCCCTAAACTACAACTTTCCTGAATATTTGGAGTGTTTGTTCAAATATCACTTTGTTTCATTAGATTATAAAAGAAAGGATAAATGTGTTTCATAGTGCACAGACTGGACTTCATGTAGCAAATTCGATTTTTTCATTTAAGTTTTTGCTGGATGGCTATTGATTTCTCTTTGCAAGACTGTTGAAGATGATCTTCTTGTGGATGAAGTGGACACTCATGAAATAATCGATGAGTTTGAGCTTGGACAGGATGATGTTGTTGACATCAAAGATAAAGAAGTCAATAAGCGGAAGCTAAGAAGATGGCTAGATCAGTAGAAGGTCAGTTTCCCCTCTCTTAAGCAATATATCCGAACTATTTAAGAAGACTTGTCTATTTCGAGTCAGTGTCATTCTTCCTTAGGCATTTGATGGGAGTGGAGATTTCTTTGTGCATGGGTCATCACACTCTTTGCAGCAACTTGGGATAAATGAGTTGAATAATTTGGAGGGCATCGACAATGCATGATCGCAGCATAAATAGTCGGTCGTCGGGGGTAGGTGGGCATAGGAGGTTGCGATGGCTTTACTATTTTTTTCGTTTATGTTATATGGCTTAAAGATCCTGGGTTTGTGGTTCGGAAGATGATAATTCTCGTTACTTTAGTTGTATATCTATCAGCTAGATGTGATTCATGTGCTTTTTGTTGAATCCATCATTTCAGCTTGTAATTGCTTTTTTCGTTGTATCGGGTTCATTGATGAAACAAGAATTCAAAATTGTTGAATCCAAAAAAATATGTGAAGTGGCTATATTTTTTGTTGAATCCCGGCTTGTAATTGCTCTTTTTGTTCCCTCATGATATAATGGTTGAACGGGGCTACAAGAGTATCAACGATTCGATTCAAGTAAGTTGAAACCCAATTTTTCTTGAAACATGTCAAGCTCGCTATATGGGGGTTGGTTTTTCATCATAATTTCGATTTATCTAGCTATTGTTAGTTAGCTTAAACTACTATTCTGTGTGCATAGTAGTTTGCTTTCCCTTTTGTATATAAAAAAAACGAAAGAGACATAAAAACAGAATAGCAATTTTTTTTTTTTGTGGAAAAACCAAACAATCATTTCATTTATGTTTTAACTTAATTTTTTTGGCCGTTATTTCACAACGGAGGGTGACAGATGTCAATTTTGGTGTAATTCACTACGTACTCGACCATGTTGCATGTTCAATTATTTGAGTTCGCAATCTATTATGATTGGTCCGCATGTTTAATTTTTCGTAAGTAAATAGCCGTTTCAAATATTTAAGCGATGTTTTTGTTTAAATTTTTTATTTTATGAATAAAGAGCCTCAAATTCTTTACAAAAAAATAACGTAAAATTAGAAATGTGTTTTTTTGTATATAAAAAAACGAAAGGGACATAAAAAAGAACGGGAAAAAAATATGGAAAAACCAAACAATCATTTCATTTGTGTTTTATTTAGCCGTTATTTCGCAACGGAGGGTGGCGGATGTCAATTTCGGTCTAATTCGTTAAGTGTCCGACCGTGTTGCATGTTCGATTATTCGAGTTCGCAATCTATTCGATTGGTCTGTGTGTTTCTTTTGTTGTAAGTAAATAGCCGTTTCAAATATTGGACTAATGTTTCTTTTTAACTTTTCTATTTTATGAATAAAGAGCCTCAAATTCTTTGTGAAAAAATAACATAGAATTAGAAACGCGTTTTTCTTTATAGGAAAAACCGAAAGGGACACAAAAATAGAACAACAACAAAAATTTCGGAAAAACCAAACAATCATTTCATTTGTGTTTTAACTCAATTTCAGTCTTATTCGTTACATATCCGATCATGTAGCATGTTTAATTATTCGAGTTCGGAATCTATTCGATTGGTCCACGTGTTTAATTTTTTGTAAGTAAATAACCGTTTCAAGTATTTGACTGATGTTTCAATTTAAATTTTTTATTTTATGTATAAAGAGCCTTAAATTCTTTAGGAAAAATAACGTAGAATTATAAACATTTTTTTTGTATATAAAAAACGAAAGGGACATGCAAAAAGAACAACAACAAAAATTTTCTCGCATTAGAAAGCAAGCTAGGAAAAAATTACTATCTATCCGAAATGCATTGCTTCACAAACATCACAGAACAGTTCACAGAGGACCCAACAAACAACACCAAATTTTTCTCTCAGCGAGTTCTACAATATTTTTTAATGAAAAGAAGCCGCAGATTAGAATAAAATGGTAAGGCTTCCATATCTCGTCATTTGCACTAGCAAAGGTTGCAAAAGATGTAGTCGAAGAAGGCTGTCTAAGCAGTCATAGCGGGAGGAACAACCGCATCAAGATCAACCATAAAGAACCCGTCACTCGCATCACATCTATGCTCGTCGCACACCGGATTTTGAATCTTCATCACTCGAACTAGCAAAATTATAAATTCTAACTATCTACTTTTTCAAGACAAGTAGTCCTACTAAAACAACCAATAAAATATAAGGTTAATACCATGAAAAATCTCAAATCGATACACAAGTGATAAATTTACCCAAAATTATATTTTTTATCACGAAATTCTCAAATTAGTACACGTGTGACATATTTACCCCAAACTATTTTTTTTTATCACCAAAAACCTTAAACCGTTATATATGTGATAAATTTACCCTAAACTAATTTTTTTAACCACGAAAAACCCTAAAACTGGTACATCGTAACAAATTTACCCTCCGTAAAATTAGATTAATACCACGAAAAATTTCAAATTGATACACATATGATAAACAGGATGGTAAAAATCCTAAACCGATATACCCATCAACTATCACATGTCATCCAACTCAGTAATTTGACTATTAGATTTAACTAAAATTAACGGAGGATAAATTTGTCACGTATATACCGAGTTTGGGGTAAATTTATCATAAGTGTACCATTTTTTTGATTTTTTGTGATCAAAAAAATAGTTTTGGATAAATTTGTCACAAGTGTACCAATTTGGGGTTTTTCGTGGTATTAACCCTAAAATATAAACTAACAATATGCCTATTAAACCGCATATCATATCTAAATCTCTCCACCTTCTCATCAATCTTCTTGAGTTTGTCTTTCATATGCTAGAGCAAATACTCAATATTTCTCGTGTCGTCTTCGAGAGGTGGAACCTTCGGGATAAGATGACGCACATCGCTTATAGGCAAACACCAAAAAAAGGAGTTACACATTCTATCCACACAATGATAGTAGAGTTTGTCTTTGTTTTTTGCCGATTCCGATATTTTCACAGTAGCATGCTTACCACACTTACACTTTTTTTTGGAAAGTCAATCCACTCCAAGTAGTCTCATTCACCATCGGATGAAGACATCATACCCGCAAGACAACACGTTTTTTTTTTTCGGAGAATCGGTTTGACAATATGATAATATAATTTTTTTGGAAGACATCACAGCAGCATGCATATGACAATGTAGTGACCTAAAGTGAGACATGAGATCCATGAATTGATATGTGACATAATTGCAATTCATAATTGGTTTGAAATGAGAAACATATTTAAGTGAGGAAGGAACAAATAAATTATAGACAAAGGTATGGACACAAGCACAAATGAGAACTACACGAGTATAATTTCATTAAGAATCTGCAATGTTTATATCATCAGAGTGAGCACTAATTACCCTCTGCAAGGTACTAATACCTGCAACTGTCATGCTCATGCAGACTAGTAGATATATGAACCAGAGGGGAAGAGACAAAGAGAGTAAAACTCCTACATGTTCAGGGAAAATGGCCTGTTACAGTATCCCAACACAAGCATTCTAGTATTGCCTGCTAAATTATTTGCTTCCCATGTATCTTCAGCTCAAGGTTGACCGTGTCTTAAACAGATATACATGCATGTGCAAGCACAAGGACACAACCAAGGCAAATGTACAAGAGCAAAGTCTGATTCAGACGATTAATGATACACTCAGAGAGCAAAAGCACCAAAAAATCCAACCTCGTAAAAAGGTCATGAGTTAGAAATTTAGACTCATCCATTTATTTACCTTATTGTCGAAGTCCAAACAAGAGATTCATTTATTAGTAAGGAACAAAAACCAGTTAACTTTTGGGCATCTTAATCTAAGATAGAACTCCTAGACTTCTGGCAACCATGTCAAGTAATAAATCCTTAACACAACTCCATCGTATGACACGTAGAAGTGTTGTAGGTCTATTGCAGGCAAGTGATATATTTTATATGCAGTAATTTTCTGCAAAAGCTCTTGTTGTCCGGTGGTCAAACAAAATATTGATTTTTGTGCACCAGATTGTAGTTTTCCACTAAATTCTGCATCTTATCTTTTAGGATATCCTTGTAAGTGATTGTAGACACTTCGGAGGAAGGGGCATTAAGCTTCTCAAACAAACTTAAATAAGTTGTTTCAGTCCAACATTGAGAGGACCATCTGTCAACTATATATATATATATAGGAGCAAAACCAAGTGAGTGCGTTTTTTGCCAGAGGTGATAAGGTGCATACAGTCCAATTGAAGTCCAACGATGAGAAAAAAAGCAAAATTGGGAAAACGGACGAGCAACACTAAAAACTTCGCACATAATAACCACAACAAGCTCAAGCGAGAGAGAGAGGAGCTTAGCGGACCAAATCAAGCAACGATCACAAATTCAGCAAATTTACGACATAATTGTTGGAGGAAAATACAGCAGAATCGAACTTACCGAGAGCGAGCAACTGCGACTTCTATGAAGAGTCGGATTACGGACTCAGCGAGGCGGATTTCGGGTAGGGTTTAGAGTTTGTGGGAGCGACGGTATCCCGATTCAGGAAGCACCGAAGCTCTAAATTCGGTGGTTGAAGCTGGTCCAAAGCCACAGCCCACGCCTGTGATGAGCTTCGCGGAATGGATGAGGGATTTGAGAGTGAAGAGCAGATTTTACTTCGCGGGATTGGTGGGCGCGGGTTATCAGGGGCAGAGAGGGGGAAGCAATTAACGGGAGTAATGGACACGGCAGACTTTGTGAGTTTTGAAATTTTTAGGCACGGGAGCCCGCCCTCACTTTGCCACGTGTCGATTTATAGGTGGTGGGTGCTTACTCACTGCTTTGATAGTCGAAGCGTCACCAAAGTTCCCCCTACATCAGCTCTTCATCCCGATCCAAAAATGGGGGAAAAAAGATATTCAAATTGGTCAAAAACACGCCCGGTGGGACTCGAACCCACAATCGCCTGATTAGAAGTCAGACGCCTTATCCATTAGGCCACGGGCGCTTTACAATCCTTCCGGTCGGTCTATAATGTTTATTAGTTGAAAATTCTATCAATGACCCTGCTCCCGAACACTTTATAGACAGTACATTGCATCGAGTGACTATCGTAGCGAGTATCCTCTTTCTCCACACATATTTGTGAGTTTTACGTGGCGAAACAGCAGCCCATGCATATAGAAATAGGTACAATTCCCTTTGCATCTTTCCTCCAGGAAGGATCAATTTGGGAAGTCTCTTGGGTGAACATATAGCTGGACACAGATTCTTCTGGTTCACTGCCAATCTCCTTGATCAATGTTCATTCTCACACTCAAAAGAAAACAAGGCGAGAGGAGCAAATGATCAACTTGAAGCGTGATCATCCCCGGAATCATGCTCGCGGATAATCTCACCTCCATCGGAAAGGCTAAAACCATCATACAACTCGTAATTACCATGCATAAAGTTCATTAATTGCTCGAAACAAATCAACCGGGTGGCTTTGATTTTATTACATGTAATGCGTGTCCTTTGTGATACGAGATTGGAATAAAATCGCTAACTATGGGAACGATGTGCAGCGAAAATGCAAAGCCTTGCTCCAGCAATCAGTTCTGTCCGATCCGTCGGATCTACCACGGACCTGTCAGTGTCCTCCTCAAGCAACATTGCCTCTTATTTTCCCAGTACGGTCCATTCACCTTCTGTGAGATCTGTTCACAACACATCAGAAGGTGATCATCAGGGCCCTACCCCGCAAAACAAGCGGACTAGTAGCCTCAAATTTGCGGATTATGAATGCTTCACTGAATTCTATTTCCCACTAAAGAAATGCGATAGAGATAAGTTGATCAATGCAGACTGCTGAACTAATTTTCTAGAGGACTTCCTGGTACACCAAGTTTTTGGACCCTAGTCTAAGTGTATATCTCTAAGATGAATGATACACTCGTCATTTATTAATTGTTAATTATCGAATGATACACCCAGGGCCGTGACTCACGCTCCTGGCAAGTTCTCTGGAACCAAACAATGTAGTAAGTTAGCTAACTTTGTCTTTCACATGGAAAGTTTCTCAGTTTCTGTTGCGTGAAGATGATCCAGATGGTTTTACCAATCAACAGGCATAAAGAGAGTACAGAGCCGTTTTGCAGTAAATTATCAGACGAGAACACCCATTTACAAAGTAAAGAGGTTATATATATGTGCAGGTCCGGATCGGCCCAGTTGCCGCTTCAACAAACTAACATGTTTAACAGTACCTCAAGATCTAAACAATTATAAGAAATTCGATGCTCACGACAAGAAGAAGAGTATTTATGCACCTTTCTCAAACAGAATTTCACATATCTAAGTTGCTCAGTCATGATAGAAGCAATATGTTCGGATGAGTATATGTGGAAGCTACGCATACCTGATCCTTCTGCATTTCCATTGTTTCGGCCTGCAAGAATAGAAAATACTTATCATGAAGGGCAGAAAAGAAAATAGTGATCTGCAGCTTGCCTGTGACAGCATTGCACGATTGGTGAATTACCTGTTTCCTAAGTAGTTCCTGATTTATCTTTTTAAGTGTTGCGATTTCTGCTTCCAGTTCCAAATTATAGGCCTGCATTGAAGAGACTAGGGAGATGAACTACCGATCCATTTCTTACTAATACACCTGAAAATCAAAGTGTGTCTCTGTGTCTCCATTTATAAACCTTCATTGGGGATGGCCAGGTTCATCAAAAGGCCTAAAACCCACTAATAGCCTAAGATCAACTCCTAGTTTAGCTTTTCAATGCATTCCCCAATCTTTAGTCCGTAGAAATTATACTCCTATTTCAAGTAGAAGACACACATTTAAACCACAATGCCGTATGAACATGCATTTATGTATCTAAATAGCATCTAAGAAAGCGGCTTATGTTTTAAGGAGTTCAACAATCAGAAACAAAAGAACAATACTTGTTCTTCTCAAAGAAATTTTCATAGGGTAATATTCTTTAACTGCGCTCTAAATGATTCTGAATGATAGTTTCAGCAACTCAGCACTGTCAGCAGAGGTACAAACCACGTTAGCTGAAAAATAGGACTACAGCATATACAGGTTCCAAGCTACATATATGAGATGCCCAAGCAAATCACCACAGCGGGATCCGAACTCTTTCTTTGGCTTTCATTACATGATGTTTCCTCGAACTTCTTGATAGCTAAAAAGAAAGCATATTTTGCTCGTTGGTTTAAAAAACAATGGGCTAGTAAGACCTAGCCGGTGAATTTTTCCCAGTCTAATGAAGAGCATAATCAAAGAAAGCAATTTTCTAGCATCCTCACCTGCTTGCGATCCCTTGACCTGGCAGCAGACTCCCTATTTTTTATCATTCTCTTGTGCCTTCTCATAACTGCTTTCTCCAATACATCTTTGGATTTTCTTCCACAGCCAAAAGCATAAGGAATTGGTGACAAGGATACATCTGCACTATTGTTGGAAATCGCATCTGCTGATACCAGATTTGCAGGAGAGCCCATTGGAACAGCAAAACCTGTACAGCCCAAATCCCCCAAGCACAGTCCTCCAGCCTGCATGGCACCACTGTGAACTAACGTTTTGTTTAAGGATGAGTGCGTAATTCCAGTCGCATCCCTTGATACTGGACTTGCAATATGAGCTGTATTTGCTGGATGCAAAGAGGATGCAAATGGCATATTTTCTGGCTTTGGAAAAAGCAAAGCCGGTGGTTCAAGTGGCTGTGGCTGTGGCTGTGGCTTTGGTTGTTGCTGTAGCTGAGAAGGTCTAGTTCCAATAAAGTCTAACACCGAACTAGCAGGCTTACTAGAGAATATGTCATTGTTTCCAGCAGCTGCAGTGCTGGCGAGGCCATTACTAGTGAACCATGATATCTCCCCATGAGATCCATTTTCAGTGGGCTTTGCCATCATTTGTGTGTCCTCCCTCACAATGCCGGCTCTCACTAGGAACTCCTCCAATGTCATCTCCCCTAAAGTCCGTTGCCTCAGTGGCAAATTTATATCGCCTCCTCCTCCACTCTCTTCTTTCACATCCTCCGGCTCCTTGAACAAATATCTCCACACTTCATCAACTGTTTTTTGACTAAGAGTCCGCGACAGAGTCAATGACCCCTGCCTCTGCAAGTTCCCTACTTGACCACCTCCTTCCCCTCCATTACCAGAAGGCGCCATGGCTTGTAGTTGTAGTTGGCTCTCCTCAGCTGTCCATATGTTTTTGAGGAGCTCATCCATGTTCATGGATCCAAGATCCTTAGAAAGTCCGCCCCATGTGTTCTGAAACTCGTTGAAAGTCAAGGAATATATCGAGGGTTGTCGAGATAACGGCAGGATTCCTGGTTGCCTCCCGGTGCTTCTTTCGGCTGCTGGATCATCAGCAAAGTTACCGAAGTTCATCTGAGGACCCATTCTCCAAGCTAGAATTTTCACATGCCCATCCAAGTGAATCGGATCAGTCCTCAATATGCTTCAATTCATTTTCTTCCATTCATGTTCAGATAACGAATCAGCAACAATCGATAGACGCTAGACAGACTGAGGCAGTGAGAATCTTAACACATCTTTAAGGTTCAGTTCTAGGAAAGAGATGCTTATTAAACCACTAAAAAAAAAAAGTACAAACTGGGAGAGCAAGTGCTTGTTAACCGGCAGGAAACACCTCGGTTCTTTTTTATCCGACAAAACACTATAAACTTGCAAATGGACAAATCATCAAGAAGCTTGTGAGCATAAAGGGAAGAGATAAATTTCAGTCCAAAGTACGCATAGAGTATAGAAATTTCAGATAATGTCAAATCAACCAGACTCTGAAGCAGTACAAAGCATGAATTGCCAGACCCACAAGCTGTCTCCCTCATCTTCACTGCAGGAAATTCTGATCAATTTATGACATGAACCACTTTTTTGAATTGAAGCTCAGAAACGCGAGCTAAACTAGATGCGACGAGATCAACTTTATACTGGAAAATAAAGAATCATGCCATTAAAAAAAAAAGGTTGGGAATCTGCAAATAGCCGAACAAGAGCCTCCGCTAACTTCACACCTCGAATTTACCACTTGAAAATCTGCACGCTTTATGACAGATAGAACAAACCAGGTGGCGGGTGCAAGAAAGAACAGGAATCTAAGAACTTCCAACTTCAGTAAACTACTTTTTCCGACTAGATCGCATTAGCCCAGAGAGCAACTACATAACATAAACTCGAGCTCTGCCAGCCAAGAACAAGAAAAAACGCAACGCGCTACTTCCAAATGAAGAATCAAACTGGAGCGGAGGGAGGGTGACGGTTTTTACCTGCGATTGCTATTTTGGGTAAACGGGATTTTCTTCGAAACCGAATCGAATCTGTGAGGGAACGGGTTTGGAGTGACAAGTGTCGACCTTCTTCTGGACTCCGGACACGAGTCGCGATTTAAGGAGGTGGGTGGTCGAGCTTCCCGAGGCTCATGAATCTGTAACGTGGACCAATGGTGAATGCGTTGAAACATGTTGATGTGATCTGTCGGCCAATCGGATTGGGAGGCGTGGCTCCATGTCCCTCCGTTCGAATAGGAAATCTATCTTGCTGGGGCAACATGATAGATCTGGTTGTTCTATACTTCCAGGACTAATATAACTTTTTCTTCTTCAAAATTTTGGAATCGAACAAAAACATTAGAGGCTTAGAACAATCAGAAAGATCTAATGCATATCAAAGGTTTGATGTTTGATGTTTTACATTCAACAGAGCACCGGGTTGCACGGTAGGTCCGGGGAGAAGCCGATGTGGGGGGAGCGCGCGCCTAACATCGCGTTGGAGGTGAACTAGCCAAGTTACACGAAGGCAAACCTGAGCACCACGGGATCGCTGAACCTAGAGAAGAAAAGAATTGTATGGTAAAAAGTGTGTATGGTCCGTTGTGGAGAAATGAAGGAGTGGTGAAGTTAAAGACGGCTGTGTTGGTGATTTTTGCCTTAAATCGGCTTTATAAGATTGCTTTGGACAAAGCAGGGAATGCTAACTGGTCACGGATCCTTGAAATCGAGCATCGTCTCCAAAGATGATATTGCTTAAGCTTCGTTTTGCTTTGTTAAGAGTCGGAGAATCCTCAGCATTGCCAAAAACCTTTATTTGTCTTCCAATCGAGTACAATCAACTTTTGAAACGCGGGGTAACACGAGACCTTCGTCGGATAAATTGCCATGTCACGTGCTTTTGCTGACGTGGCTCTCCTACGAAGCGAAAATAATGTCCGTCTCCATTCAGATGTTGGGTGGTTGGGAGAGAAAGAGCGCTGACTTGGACGATCTTGGCCATCCGATATGACGAGGAAATTACCTAACGTTTTCATCGAAATAAATTCGTAACACCTGCAAAAGGGCGTTTATGGTATCAAATACACAAATTCAACCGAACGACGCCACGGACTCTTTCGAGTAACGGGAATGTTTCTTCGTCCCGACGTTGCGACAGGATAGAAATGGATCCCATCTCGTTGATACGACAAAAGACGAGGGAATGTCTTCTGAATAGACGAAATCGCAAGGCAAGAAGCAAGGTTGGTCGTTACGTCCCGATCTAATTAAAGCGACTGGGGACTTCGGCCGAACACCGTGGGCCCCACACATGTGCAGTCCAGATCAATGAGGCCCCAGCTTCTCAAAATGCCCCGGTCCGAGTCACTTCTCACTATCATATGCTAAGGGTAGGAATATATTGTTTATCTTTTATGTGTATTCATGCAGTATAGATTTAAATGGAATCAGAACCGTAGTAAATTATCTATAATATCCTCGTGGGCGTGGCTCCTTGTCCTTGCACCATGTGGTGGATGGGTGCGTGCTCTAGAATAATGTGGGCGGTTTCAAAATATCTCACCACAGTCATAATTGTTTGCTTTAATTAATAGAAAAGAGTGTAAATGTTTAAAAATCTAAATAATGGCTTAAGGTATCTTTATTTTATTAAACAATGGCCTCAAGTGGTCATATTGATATCAAAAAAAGGCATAACCTCATTGGCCAAAGAACATTTCGATGGTCGGTAAAGGTTCTTTGGTCTCGAGGCAATGGCCGTCCTCACGGGCCTCGAGCGAGGGTTGCCGACGAGGGTGACCCTCATTGGATCTAGCAAGGAAAGCCCTCGCCCTCCGTAGATGGCTGATGGAGGCAAGAGGAAAAAAGAAAAAAGAGAAAAAAAAAAGGAAAAGGAAAAGTAAAAAAACAATTATTTAGATTTTTTAAAACTAAAATACCCCTTTTTCCACGGATGGAATAGTTGAATGCTCGCCGACATGCCAAAGGTCTTTATTTGAGACGATTTGGCCACTTCAACCTCTTTATTTAAGATGATTTGACCAATTTAACCCATTTATTTGAAATTTTTCCATCATTGGCTTTGTTTTGTTAGATTGGAAATGAGGTTGGTAAAGTTATTGGAATGTAAATGGTGTTTGGTTTTTTGTCTTTGTGATTTTAATTTTTTTTAGATTTGCTTTGAAATAATAATTTTGTTTTAATTTGCCTCTCATCGATTCGTTTGTTAAAAGAAAATACTTTACAAGTTTTTTAACCAACAACATTTACGTAAGTTCTTTTAAATGTGTTTTTAAATACTTTAAACTGTTTTAAAGGCTTTAGGTTTTGTTTTTAATCTTTATCGTAATAACCATTCTCGGAAATTACTTTGAAAAATTTACGAGAAATGAATGATTTAAAAAATATTTTCATAAAAATGATCGATTACAAGAATTAACGAAAGAAAATTATTGTCATCATCCACAAATAAGAGATATGTAAATAAGAAATTTCTCGTCGACTAATTGCTTCGAGAGATAAAAAGGATTTCTGTTTTGAGTCAAGGTCCTGATTTAAGAACTTTGCGGATCTTGAAAATTAGTCGAAAATGATACCCGAATCACTCAGTCATTAAAAGTAAAACGAAAAAAAAAAACCAATTTGCTCGAGTTAATGTTCAAGGGACTATTTATCAATTTATTTTCTCCTCATAAAAAAAATTACTGGGGATTTATTATTTAAATTGAGGAAGGTGTGATAATTAAAGAATCAAAATCAAATCAGGATATTTTATTGGCGAGGCCACCGGATTCACAGCTCAGCAAGAGAAAAACAGGGTCAACTTGCTTATCTGGACAGAAGGCACCAGGACAGACAGAACCAATTCCCATCGGCTTACATGTCAAGCGAGAACGACACCCCACGACACGTCATTGACTTCCGTTTCGCTCTTTTATCTTTCCTGAAGTTTAGCCCTAATTTTGGCGCACCATAGTAGATCTGTCGATAATTAAAGAAAGAATAAAGTTGATCAAGCTGTACATGCAGCGGATTGGTTAATTATAAATCTTGAATAACTTTACAATAGAAAAGATATTTAAAATTTTAAGAAATAAGATAAAAAAAATGAAGCAAAAGAACACAAATTTCAAGGGAACATATTCAAATTTGAAAAATGATTTCTCTTATTTTCGAAGAATGAGGGGTAATGCTATCTCAAAAAAAAAAAAAAAAACTAGCATCTCCGTCTCATTCTCATATGTATCTCTAGTTCATGTTAAAGTTTCACGACTCCTTTGTAGATCATTAGTTCGCGCTAAAACTCTACAAAAACGACAAGAGAGTTGAAATTTTGCGACTTATGTAAAAGTTTTAACGAAGATAGCGAGAGAGTTTTTTCATAGTCACGTGAGAATGATTATATTTTCTCTCTCTTACTAGATTTGAATATTCTTATAGTATTCATTTTGTGCATTTTTATATTCATTTACATCGATGTGTCGTAAATATCAAATAATGAACAGACCAGGGATATGAACATATCCCGCTTCATTACTTTGGCAAAATCCCCTGAATTTTCATATCTTACGCAATCAAAAAGTCAACTCAAGAAAACAAGAAGAACAAGCCGATGGTTTGTCGCTTCTAACCACAGTGCGATCATCATCGACTCCGACCACACCGATCGCCGATCGTCCTCGTCGCCCATCCAATTGAGTTCCCCCAATCAGAGCTTCCCAACCAACATCTCTACCTTTTGCCCAAATCGACACCTTCCGTTGGGTCCTCGACATTACCCGCTTCCAACGTCGCTGCTCGGCCTCTGTTACGGTTAAGAACCCCCCCGACAGGTGGTTGAGAACTTCCTCCTGTGGACACTAACCTGCGAGTCTACGCCTTTTCTTCTGCGTATTCCCAAGAAAGAACTGTTGAATTCTCACTTACAAAGATGGCCCTAGTCATCGACGAGCATGGATGTTTGATCCATCTAACACACTAGTTTGTTTAGAAGTAAGATTTGGATATTTGGACTTTGCTGGGCAATTTAGATTTTAAAAGATTTTATCTCATCTAAGATTATATCAAATATTGATGGGATTTTTCATAATCTGGAGGATATTTATCGGATTTCTAATCCGACCTTATCCTATCTTATTCAAATTTAAATCTGGATGACTAAACGTAACTTAGAAATGATAATGATTACGCACAATAATCCGTAAAAATAATGGGAAAATTTTCGAATTAGATGGATTCGATCATAAAATCTTTAATTTTGTCAATTTAATCCTAAATGTTAGCGTAGAATTTCAATATAATCCTTCCAGGTCAACTTCCCCTGGAAATCGTTGATGTATCAGTCCAATCATCACCCCTTCTTACCTGGCACACCGTCACGCATCTTCGACGAACGAAATTTTCCGCAGTGGTCATAGGACTAAATTGACAAAATTTGAAAGTTTTGGACAGAATTTCCAATCAATTGTTAATGTAACTTTTCCGAGGCAAGGGCGTAATACAAAGTTACTCCCATAATAATTATAATATGACCCATGGAAATTGGGAAAAAGAACATGCCAATACTCAAATTATGGCAAGTCCAGGCAAATACCCGGCTCGTCCCTCGAACAATCCAACGTGGCCATATCGTATTAACTTAGGTTACCGAATCCTCGCTCTGTCCTAATAATTAGGCAATATCTCTCGATTCCTCATTCTCCAAAGCGGGCAACTATAATCTCGTGCCTCCCTATAAAATCTCCCTCACCTAAAAGAAACATCCTTAAATCTCTCCTCCTCCTCCTCCTCCTTCTCCTCAGTTTTTTCGAACTTCCAAAACCCTCAGCCCTCAGCCACCACCCCCAACGAGAGGCGGCCGCCATGTCGAGGCCTAGCGCGCCGCCCCCGAGGCTGGGGCCGCAACGGCCGCTCCACAAGCAGCACTCGTGGTCCCCGGACGTGCTCCGCGAGGAGGCGTGGCAGAGGCGGAAGGGGAGCTTCAAGGGCCGGCGCCGCACGAGCGTGACGGACGACGACCTCGACGAGCTGAAGGGCTGCATCGAGCTCGGCTTCGGGTTCGACTCGCCCGACGTGGATCCGAAGCTCTCCGACACCTTCCCGGCCCTGGAGCTCTACCGCGCGGTCAACAAGCGGTACCACAGGAGCCTCTCCAGGTCGTCGTCGGTCGAGTCGTCCCTGTCGCTGTCCTCCTTGGTCTCGGACAACGACACCGAGAGCCCCGGCTCCATATACGATCCAGGTACGTGCGGATCGACATCGAGCTCGAGCATAAAGGACATTCATTGCTCTTTTTCCTAACACTCTTCCTCGATGTGGGACTGAAGGTGACGATCCTGAGACGGTGAAGACGAGGCTGAGGCAATGGGCGCAGATCGTGGCGTGTTCGGTGCGGCAATCTTCGTCTCCTTCCTCACATTGATCGGCCTCGGCGATTTACCCAAAAAACCAAGTGGTTGTGTACAGGAATTGATGATATACAGTAGTTGATAGGTTTGATCTGATTTTTCTCAGTCAATCTTTTCTTCCATTACGTCTCTTTTCTCCCTTATTTTCTACCCTTTTCAGGACCTTAGCAGTCAATAGAAAAATACCAATCAATTCATAGTTATTTGGGTATCCCTATAAACGCAAAACAAATTTCCTTTTGGAAAATCTTATGATGAGGATGAAATGGAGTAGGGGAAGACTGTCAATGGGGGCTGTCAAGCAATCACTAATTTCGACAGGCTTTGTTCCCTTCTTTTGGGAGCAACAAACATGGTAAGAAATTGAAATTTTAGATTTTTTTTTTCGCTTGGTGAAATATTAGCTGGCAGAACAATGTTAGGTTTGCTTTCGGGATGTCATGTGAATGGAGTCAATGATTTTATTATAGGGAAAACCGGACACGCGGGGAAATTTTTTTTATATGTATTTTGAATTCCCGATGAATACGGCGGAATAATAAGTGCGATGGAGGTTGACGAGGCAACTCGACGTGACTAAGGCCACGGAACAATGCAATTCGTGGCAAGTTCTCTAAATTCGACATTCCTTTGATCGGACAGCAGGTGTGGAATTGCTCAGTGTGTGAGGATTACATATGGAAAGTACAACCAAAGTGGATTTATTTTTACTTGTTCTTCGGGCTACACTTGAATGAAATTTCTCGCAAAATATTAAGTTGGCGAGAGAAGGATCGCATAATCTTAGTAAGACGTAAATGTTAACATATAGCATGTACCCCTCCAACAATTGTCAATTGAAAGAGAGAAACTATGGGGAAAATGCCATACTGCACCTCCTGATCGTGAGTTCTAATGTTCTATGTGTCTTTGAAATTGGCCCATTGGTAATGTCTATCTACGTTACGTGCCAATTCAGGAAGGTGTAAGTCTTGGATTGGACCCACTCGAACAAATGGTGGGCTTCTTGTACTCACGGAACTCGGAATTCTATGAGCATGTTAGGAGAAATGGACCAGGTTTCAAGCCCAGGTTTGAAGCCCAGTTCAGTCATTAGATGGATGTTCTGCTCTTCATGTCGATTTGATCCCCACCAGGCACCAGGCATCTCCATATATATTTTGTTTTGGTCGAAAAGCATATCCATATTCGCTCAAACGTTTTTGTCTTAGCTAGCGATTGAAACATGCACACATTCATCCACCGGTGATATGTTTCATTCCGTTTCGAAGGTGAATGCTTTGCGATACCTAGTACTAATTATCTCAACTTATAGCGGCAATCCTGTTTTTCGTTCAAATGGTTATACAAACCGATAGTGATGAGAAGCACACATGATTAAGTCAATCCATCATCATTAGAAGGATGAAATTATCGTTATGAAGAATTGTATTCGTGCTTATTATGATGCCCCTCCGTCTCTCTACATTAACAAATTATCTTTCTTAATAATGATAGAAAGAGAAAAGATGTGGATCGTGTTAAGTAATTATGTAAATGAAGTGGGCAGGATTAATACAGGAACGCATAACATGTTGCTGCACTGTCACAAGGCCCAGATAGCCACCGCATCAATCATATCTGAACTAACCTATTGGCTATCGCACCTTTCCAAGTGATTAAGTTAAGTGTCATCTTCATGATTAATAGACAATCCATCGCCAAACCTACTAGACCTTTCGAAGCTTCAGATCTCAGGGACCCCCTTGATCGACCGGCCTACCTACTTTGCGTGTGGCACTGCGTGCTTTTTCAGGCTTTATCTTTTGCTTATGTGACTCGGAAACCTGCCTGACCTTTTCTTTGCTACGGATTTTTTGTGGGGCTGAAGAATGCCCGCCTGACTTAGAAGTTGGAACTTTGCTTTGTGCAAAGTGGGGAACTGCGAACTAGGAAGGAGTGCTACGATTTCCTCTCTTGCCACCCCTTGATCAACAGTGCGTGTATATATGTTTTTGTGGGTAATTTGAATGTCCAATGAAATTCGTTCGTTCGCATTGACTTCCAAGGAGAAAAGTCTCTCTTCTTGTGCTCTGACCTCCCAAATCAACGCCCTCTTCCATTTCTGATCAGCCAATGAAATCGAAGAGAAGACGAGAAGAATCCCGAGACCCATCAGGCCTTCTTGTCCCCGACCCTGGTTCACTTCTTTGAAGTTATCTCGATCTCCCAGCTTTCGAGGGATCGGATACTCCAAATCCGTATTGTTTCCGGAGGAGATGGAGAAGCTGGCGAATCTTGCTTCGAATCAGAGATTATCCAGAGTCGCACATACCCACGAATCTATGCCCATTGCCAATGGAAATCCGGCGGCTCCCAGGAAGAAATGGACCAACTTCATGCCTCTCTTCGTGATTCTCGTGGTGGTTGCGGAGATCGCGTTTCTGGGTCGGCTTGATATGGCCAAGAACGCTGCTTTGGTCGACTCCTGGGCCGACGTGTTTTACCGTTCGCATCCTGGGGGCGAGCTGCCCCTGAACGGCGACGATTTCCCCGTCACGATGGAGGGTAGTGACCGGAATTTGGGGTCGGAGACGGAGAGTTGCGAGGACTGGTTGGAGAAAGAGGATGCCGTGGTCTATTCTAGGGCTTTTGACAAGGACCCTATTTTGGTTTCTGGTTTTCAGGAGGTTCGGTCTATGTTCATTTGTTAGTCTTATGTCAAATTCATTCTTTGTTTGATCCATTAAGTTCATCAATTGTTCTGCATGTTAACTTTAATGAGAACGAGTAACTGATAGAGGATGCCTTGTTCTTGGGCTTTTGGCGACATATAGTGTGTTGATTGGATTGTTTGGTGTAGTTTGGTTCTTGAAAATGAAGATTTTATATGACTTGGAATGGACAAGCAAGAAATAAATGCTTAGCTATTGAGTCATGATACCCATAACACAAGGAAGATGGACAGGCTAGGACCTGTACCTCTTTTTTCTATTCTTGTCTCTCTTCCATATTTGCTTCACTCGTACTGGTTCATGTCTATGTGAAGGGGTTTTAAAAAAAAAACGAGCATTCGAGAAGGAAACTGCCGGTATAAAATGACATTGAAGTTGTACACCCGAGGATGTTCAAGTTTGGCAGATGCTGTTTGTAAATTCTTATCTTCTTCCTTTAGCTGGTACTATTATTGTCTCTAGGGAAAATTCTAGTTCCACTTCCTTTAGTCTGGATCGGTTTTGGCTACAAGTTTGAGCATTCCACTTGAGATGTTGGACTTTCTCTCTTTGCTTGGATATTTGTGGTTCAATCTGACTTTTGGGTGTGTTTCTAGCACAATGTAGTGTGATTTGGTTGGAATGGTTCTTACGGTATTATGCTGAAATATAGACATCCTTGGGCATCCTTATTATACAGGAGTGGAAGACATGTGCTGTCGGATGTAAGTTTGGGTCCAGTTCAGATAAGGAACCTGATGCACAATTTGGATTGCATGGG
The DNA here is from genome assembly GCA_021437795.1 of Rhodamnia rubescens. Taxonomy (NCBI): domain Eukaryota; kingdom Viridiplantae; phylum Streptophyta; class Magnoliopsida; order Myrtales; family Myrtaceae; genus Rhodamnia; species Rhodamnia rubescens. The sequence continues at coordinate 1,748,536 of JAILYA010000012.1, forward strand.
CAAGCCGGAAAAGCTAAGATTCTTAGATCAATGGAGTCTTCACAGTACTATGCAGAAAATGATATTGCTCAGGCACGACGGTGGGTAAGCACTATCTGTATTGACTTGATTGGAATTTTGAAAGGTGTTGTAGGTTGAAGAAGATTGTGTAGTCCTATTCATTAATTGTTTCGAATGGTGAGCACTTGTTTTTGCGCTATGAGATTTTTTTAACAATTAAGGGAAGCAATGAGCTTGGTGCAATTTGCCCCATGCATAAGCTATGCATTACAGAGAGAGAAAGGGAGAAAATGGTTGAGACTGTTGTTTAGAACTGAATCACTTTGCTTGTCATGTGTAGTCTGATATTTTCGTTTAGAGTGACCATGGAGAGAAGATTTAGCCTTGGGGTCTTAGGCTGCTACCAGTATAAAACACGGGAAGAAGTTCAAAAGTGTGTAATTCTGAATAGTGTGCAAGCAGTTATTTTACTGAAAAGTGGCAAGTTTGTTTGGTTCGTGACCGTAAATCTCATTTATCACCAAAAATCTGATAATTCATTTCTTTTGCATTTTTGTGAGGGCATATGAGGATTTCTTTCCACCTATAAACTGCGACATCAAAGCGAACTCCATGATCGTAAAGCGGTTTACTTGATTACTAAATCTAAACTCAAAATTACTCAGATCACTGCCAAACAATCATGTGCAGTGAAAAGAATCATATGGAGATGGTCTTATTAATTCTGAGAGTCACTGTGTTTGTTTTTCTGATCCATGAGGTCAAATTTCCGCTGTTATTAAGATAAGAACATGTAACACGAGAGAGAATTTTTTATAGATTAATTGCATAAGACTCATTTTTATAGATTACGATGGTAATGACTGATGCTGCCTCCATACAAATGCTCTAAGTTACAATGCTAGCAGAATGAGTGGGCTGCATCATCACTCTCCATTCCTTTTCTTGCTATTTTTCTTTATTATGATCTTAGATATCTTGTGCTACAGGAGGGGCATTGATATCGTGATGACAACTAGTCTTTCCTCTGATGTTCCAGTTGGATATTTTTCATGGGCTGAGTATGACATTATGGCTCCTGTGCAGCCAAAGACAGAGAATGCCATCGCAGCTGCCTTTATTTCTAACTGTGGGGCTCGAAATTTTAGATTGCAAGCTCTTGAGGCTCTTGAAAAGACTAAAATAAAAATAGATTCGTATGGTGGCTGCCATAGGAACCGAGATGGGCGAGGTGAGTGTTATTAGTTTTAGCTGCTCAATCTGAAAATGTATATTGTTATATTATAGAAGTATTTCATTAGTATGGGTTGTGTAACATTATGTTCAGAATAATATTGTAATTGTCACTGACTCACTGGACAGCATCTCTTTTTTTAAATCTTCGTGGCTTCCTTTGGCCTTATTCACATGATAAACAAATGGATTTGGGATGTCATAAGCAAACTGACTTCTGTTAGAATGATGAAGGTTAGCTCTATGCTGTTCCATGAATCTGTGTATCTCACTCATGCATGTTAACATCTGAACAATTCATCTCTGTATATTCCCTACGGAAAATGAGTGGTGAAGATTTGTTTCATAGAGAAGAGCCAGCAGTAATCGACTCTCTAATAGGTTTACGATGATCGATTGAACTCCTAATGAGTCCAAAAGTTGAGAAACTTATCATCCAGCATGAAGCATTGGCGCTCAAATGTGTGAGAATCATATATCTGCAAGTTATTTTGACCAATTATATTTCACAAGAGAACAGAGTTGGATGGGGCTGTTCATATCTTTTGTAACTGTATCTACTGATTTTGCAGTGGACAAAGTGGAAGCTCTGAAGCGCTACAAGTTCAGTCTCGCTTTTGAAAATTCTAATGAGGAAGATTATGTCACTGAGAAATTCTTCCAATCTCTTGTTGCTGGTAAATGGTGTTCTTTGGCTGTTCAAGTTTTTCCAAATAGATTTGGTTTAGTTGAAAAAGTTTACCCTTTCTTCCATTTGATCTCCTGGGTGGTTCTCCTTTTTGGGATTTCCGAAATTCGAATACCAAGTTATCCAGCTCTAGTCATTCTAGATTTCAGTTCTTACTTTTCCTCTTTGGGGCTGTCACTTGAACTATTTTGGTCCATTGAACTTGTTTGTCCTGGACAGACACCGGCTGATATTTCTGTCTGTTCGTAAAATTTCAGCAAGTTGATTACCTTTTGACTTTGTCGCAGTGCTGAAACAGTTGACATAATAAATTTTGCAGGTTCCATACCTGTGTTTATCGGTGCACCAAACATTGAGGATTTTGCACCAGCTCCTGGATCATATTTACATATCAAGGAGTTAAAAGATGTTCCAGAAGTCGCCAAGACAATGATTTACCTCTCAGAGAATCCTGTTGCATACAACCAATCATTAAGGCACTCTCTCTCTCTTACACTCACACATGTGCATAATATTTGTTGTTTTCATTTTTGAAATGCTCATTATGTTCTGATTTTGAGGATGACTTGAGTTGTTCTTTGCTTTGGAATTGCAACTAATTGTGTTCCTGAAGGACTCTTGACATGAATGTGCCTCTATTAGGTGGAAGTATGAAGGTCCATCGGATTCTTTCAAGGCCCTCGTGGATATGGCAGCTGTTCACTCATCATGCCGTCTTTGCATTCATCTTGCTACCACGATCAGGCAGAAAGAAGAGAAAAGCCCAGGTTTCAAGAATCGTCTATGCAAGTGCACTCGAGGCTCAGAAACTGTATACCATTTGTTCGTGAGAGAGAGAGGGAGGTTTGAGATGGTGTCCATTTACTTGAGGTAAGTGCCTTGATACGTATAAAACTATTGCAGCACAGAAGCAATTTCTCTATACATTCGGCATGTAGGATAAATCTATCGGTTCATCCCTGCGTTAAACCTAGTCTTCCTTGATGTTTCTTGTTTGATATGCCAGTAGAATTTTCAACATATTTAAATGCTCACACAGAAAGCTCACGCTGGAGGCCCTGGAGTCTGCAATTTTGAGGAAGTTCACTTCTATGAACCATGTGCCAATTTGGAAGGAAGAAAGACCTGAAAGCATAAGAGGAGGGAATGAACTTCGAATTTACAGAATATATCCTGTTGGCTTGACGCAGAGGCAGGCTCTGTATACGTTCAAATTCGAAAATGATGCCGACCTGAGGAGTCACGTGCAAAGGAACCCATGTGCGAAATTTGAAGTGATTTTTGTCTAAAGTAGTTTCTCATCCTGACTGCGGTTTGGCAGAGTGGGCCATTTGTGCATTTCCTGATGTGGGAATTCACGAGGAGGTGAATGTGGAACTAATCGGGGTCGCTGCCTTCCGCTGCACCGTCCTCTTTTCCATATCGTGCTTATGCAAGAGATGGAGGGAGCGATAAATTTACCAAAGAGTTGATGGAATATTTATCGAGCTCGCTGCGGCAAGCTCAAGACTTTTGATTATTGTGTTTGCCCACGACGGAAGCTGGGTCTAAATTATTTCAGTGCAGGGCATTAGATGAGTTCTCGGTCCATGACCTTTGATGTATTTCTTCTACTCTTTGAGGTGGCGATACTGAAATTCATGGTTCAAATCTTAATCTTTCTACGTATGTGCTGTCCTATGTAGTTAAGGGATTAGAAGAGTGAACGACCTATTGGGGCCTTTCAATATCCGGGTTGGGGTGTTGAATTCTCTCCTTGCCTCCGAGATTGCACATCTAGAAAGCTTGCACTCAACCGCTGGAGTTGAACATAGTTCTTCTGATATAATTAATAACTGGGAAGCTTCTAATTGTCTGAGGAACATATCGGAGAAGAGAAAATAGCTGGAAATCAATTCTGAGCAACTTGTTCCACACATCATTTCTTGAGGCGGATCTAATCATGAGCCTGGTGTGGCTCCTTGGGGATAGTCCCAAGTCCACCCGGATTCATGTTGAACTTCTGGCTAAACCTCGGCGATCATTGTAATGGCGGGCAAACGGCAGGGAAGGGGAAGAGCGACCCTTCGACCGTCATAGCTCCTCACATCAAATTAGCCAAGACCCTTTTTGTCAAATCCTAAAATATGAACAATTCATGACCCCATGGTTCAGGAATCAATCAATTTATCTGTCAAATCCTGGAATTTTGATCTTACATTAGTCAAACTCTCTCTAGTTTTTTCCTTGTCTCTTCAATCGTCTTCTTTTCCATTGAAGTCTGTGTGCCACATGGGGTGACCTTTGGCTGCTTTGGAAAGGTGCACAGCTTCTCTATCCCTTCATAAGCCCACGTGTCCCTCAAACCATTGGGCTCCTCCAAATCGCAGCCATAGTTTTCTCAATTGACTTCCTTCTGTTATGTTGTCATCACCGATGATGAAGTTGGGCATTAGAGATTTAATAATAATTGATGCAAAAGGATATAAGAATTAAGGCAAGCAAACCTAATATTTGAATTCACATGTGAGGAGAAGATTATTGAAATATACGTGTAAATTGTATTAGAAAAATTTTATCGAAGAATTAGTGTAGTGCATGGAGCACTTCATATATCTTAATTCGCCCATAACTTATCGACTTAAATTTTTGAATGAAGATAGATTTAACTATATATAATGACGGGCTCGAATTTGAACTTTCTATTGGCAATCTTTTGAAAAACGTAAATTCAGAAGTTTTGCTGTGAGGGGAGATTGTTAACTTTGTTACTTTGCTTTATAGATATTGAGCTGAGAGTTGACAGTCTTGAATGAGCAGGAAAACGAGGGGGAGAATCCCAAAGTGGAGTGAGTTGCAGGAGGGACAAGATTGTGATCACTTCCTGATTGGTCAAGATATGCTTTGGGTTGGGAAATATTGCTTGTCTCTTCTTTTCTTTTCTTTTCCTTTTGCCCTTTTTCTCATGCTGGAGCACCACAAGAAATCACAAATGTTCCTCACTGATAAAAGATCTCTTTGGTTTCTTTCCCCCATGGTGGGACAGTCCATAGAAAGAGGGGGAGAGAGAGAGAGAGAGAGAGAGAGAGAGAGAGAGTCAAAAGGCCCAATTGCTTAGCTATTTTTAAAATGACCCCTTGACCAATTGCAAAAGTCATTTGATCCTGCAGCCTCAGTTGCAGCCACCTCCTCCTGACCCAGAAATAATAAAGAGGAAAAATTTCAGATAAAAATTTAAAGAGTTATCATTTTTTTCAAATAGCGGATATTATTTAACGATTTGAAGTGATCAAATCATCTCAAATAAAGACTTTTGATCACCGACGAGCATGTGACTAATTCGACAATTGAAAAAGAGGTATTTTAGTATAAAAAAAAAATCCTAAATGTGTGTATCGATATATATTTAGTTATTTTAACTTTTCTCATTTTTTATATATTTTTTTTATCTTTCCCTCTTCCCTTCCCCAGCCATCGCCGGATCTCGTCGATGGCCGACGGAGGAAGAGGGTAAAGAAAAAGAAAAGGAAAAGGAAAAAACAGAAAAAGGAAAAAGAATTTAAAAAAAAAAAGAAAAAAGAAAAAAGGAGAAAACATCCTGCGGCCGGCAAATGAAAACGGTAATTGAAAAATAAGGAAACTATTTGGATAATACCATGCAGTAATAAGGACAATCCAAACGGGTTTGTCCCTTCTTCACTCACCGTGCGTTCTCTTCTCTCCCCTCTCAAGTGGACCAAAACAGAGAAGAATGACAACTGACCTTTGGCAACGCCCAGGAGACCATCCAATCAGCTTCTCTTGCTCTCCTTTCCATCCCTCCTAAGGTCCCAACACCAACCTTTCATAAAGGCCTAGAAGATGCTAACGTCCATGTCTCCCTCCATCGAAGCAAGTCACAACCAAGAAAGCTCTTGATCTTGCGCAAGCAGCACCTAAGCATCGCACCATGTCTTCCATGTCCATCCGCTTTCTCTCATCCCCCTTACCGTGTCGGAAGAGTCCAGCTTCTCTCTCCCGGACGAAGGTGTCTGCAGCCACCAACCCCCCATCAACCGCTGCCCCGCCTCCGCCCGGGGTGGTGGAGGAGGAGGAGGCAGGCGTGGCGAGGCTGGAGCCGAGGGTGGAGGAGAGAGATGGGTATTGGGTGCTGAAGGAGAAGTTCAGGCAGGGCATAAATCCGCAGGAGAAGGTGAAGATCGAGAGAGAGCCGATGAAGCTGTTCATGGAGAATGGTGTTGAAGAGCTTGCTGAGATGTCGATGGAAGATATCGACAAGGCTAAGGTCACCAAGGATGACGTCGATGTAAGGCTCAAGTGGCTTGGCTTGTTTCACCGGAGGAAGCATCAATGTGAGTCTTCACCTTATTTAATATGTTTGCATTCCATTATGATCTGAATAACCTCACGAGCTAAGAAATTACTCTTCCTCTTCGCTGCATCAGCACTGATGTTTTGCTTTATTTGAATTCTAAAGAAAATGTGTGGCACATCAGTTGCAGAAAATCTCCGAGACATTTATCTGACCCTGCAAATAGTTTGCTGAACAAATGGCGAGGTCACCTAGAGTGCTAATCTAGTCTCTTTGTAATTTGCGTCTATGGTGTTTAGATGGTAGATTCATGATGAGGCTGAAGCTGCCAAATGGGGTGACAACAAGCGCACAAACCCGATACTTGGCGAGCGTCGTCAGGAAATATGGAAAAGATGGGTGTGCAGATGTGACCACCAGGCAGAACTGGCAGATCAGAGGGGTGGTTTTGCCAGATGTTCCGGAAATACTCAAGGGCTTGGCTGATGTTGGCTTGACCAGCCTCCAAAGCGGCATGGACAATGTGAGGAATCCTGTCGGGAACCCCTTGGCAGGCATCGATCCTGATGAGATAGTCGATACACGGCCTTATACTAATCTCCTGTCCCAATTCATCACCGGGAATTCCCGTGGAAATCCCGCCATTACAAACTTGTGAGTTCTTTCTGCTTCAATTTATAGCTTTGACATTCTTTAGCATGATCGTACTTGGTTATGACCATCTGTCTTCAGGGGTAATAACTATTATGTTATTGCAAATTGGCAGCAATTAAGTAGTGCATCTATTGGTCAGTGAATCTAAGAGAGCCGCCGAAATGACTTAATGGAAAAGTTTTTGATTTTACAATGTTTCAATCAATGAGCGCAAGTGCATCGATACTGTGCAGGCCTCGGAAATGGAATGTCTGTGTGATCGGATCTCGTGACCTTTATGAACATCCTCACATCAATGACCTCGCCTACATGCCTGCAATGAAGAACGGACAATTTGGATTCAATTTGCTGGTCGGTGGATTCTTTAGCCCCAAGCGTTGCGAGGAGGCAATTCCTCTCGATGCCTGGGTCTCAGCAGACGATGTAATCCCTGTGTGCAAAGCTATTCTTGAGGCCTACAGGGATCTTGGAACCAGAGGAAACAGGCAGAAGACAAGAATGATGTGGTTAATTGATGAACTGGTAAGCAATGATAGGGTTAACTCCAAATGGATGTTCTATTTCTCTTCTAAGAGGTCTTGCCAGTTATTAAATTTTAGTTCATTCGTCCTGTTAATCTGATGAACATGTGAACTCTCCAAAATAAATGCAGGGCATTGAAGGCTTCAGGTCAGAGGTAGTAAAGAGAATGCCCCACCAGAAACTAGAAAGAGCATCCCCCGAGGACCTGGTTCACAAGCAATGGGAGAGGAGGGATTACCTAGGGGTCCATCCACAGAAGCAAGAAGGCTTTAGCTTTGTTGGACTTCACGTTCCAGTCGGTCGGGTCCAAGCAGATGACATGGACGAGCTAGCTCGGCTAGCCGACGAGTACGGATCAGGTGAACTTCGGCTCACTGTGGAACAGAACATTGTCATTCCAAACGTCGAGAGCTCAAGAATTGGAGCCTTGCTCAATCAGCCTCTCTTGAAGAACAGATTTTCCCCCAGTCCGCCTCTTCTCATGAAAGGGCTTGTTGCGTGTACCGGCAACCAGTTCTGTGGTCAAGCCATTATTGAGACAAAGGCTCGGGCTCTGAAGGTGACTGAGGAACTGATAAGGCTTGTTTCCATGACCAGACCCGTGAGGATGCACTGGACTGGATGTCCCAACAGTTGTGGACAAGTACAAGTAGCTGATATCGGGTTCATGGGGTGCATGACAAGGGATGAGAATGGGAAGACATGTGAGGGGGTGGATGTTTTCTTGGGTGGTGGAATTGGGAGTGACTCGCACTTTGGAGATGTTTATAAGAAAGGTGTTCCTTGTAAAGATGTGGTGCCTTTAGTTGTTGACATACTGGTCAAACACTTCGGAGCTGTTCTCAGAGAGAGGGAAGAAGCTGAAGATTGATCGTATGCTGTGTAGAAATTGTCGTGTTGTCCACACAAAAACCTCCGGCGGGATGCCGATAATTGAAGGGATTGTAAACTACACTCATCATTGGGGGTTACATTAGATTGGCGGCGAACTTTTAGCACAATCATTTGCCAGCTGATTGGTATCGGTAGTCGCCTCGCTCAATAGGCAGTTCTGCTCGTCACTTCTGTTCTTGTGATAATAACGCTAAGAATTTGTTTGATTCAACTCCCATTCCCAGACAGTTTACTCACATAAATGTTTGACCTCTTTCTTGACCGTGTTCGAGTGGATTCATGGTACTCAAAAGGACATGAAAAATTATCAGGAAAACAATTACGTATTGCTAATGTAAATTTTGAAGTAAAGGTACAAGCTTTCTGGTGCAACGCAGAACCCTAGATCCCAATTAGTTCTCGCAGTTAGCCGCTGAGACAAAAGTACAGTTTAATTGAAGTGTAGACTAGAAAAAAAAAAAACAATACTACCATGAATTACATTAAACAATTTGACAATTCAATACACCCGTCGTCCAAAATATGAAAAAGCTTGAATACAGCAGAACTCAACCTATCTACTGTATAGGTATGTATCGTCAGAATCAGTACCAGAGTTTCTTAGAAATCCAATGGCATTCCAAACATCTTACAAATATCGTCCATGGCCTCCTTAGTAAAGACAGTTGGCTCAAACAAGTCGATTTCTCCTGGTTTTCTTGATGGTTGTAAGGCCACCTTATGTTCAGAATGTTTGACGTCATCAGAAAGAACTGAAAACCCAACATCGCTTTCCCTGCCGAAAGCTTTTGCAGCTGATATTCCTGGATCCTCAAATTGTTCAGTTTCCAATTCATCATCAGGAAGAATCAGAAATCCACTACAATTTTCCTGCTCCCATAATTTTTCCCGTTTCTTTGATCTTCGAGTTCTTACAAATTCTATTGGCTTTCCAAACATGTTATTTATGTCCTCCATGGCCTCTTTCAAGTTGATGGTGGGTTCTACTAGGCCATGGTGGCAAACATTCTCCACCACTTGCTCATCCAATATGGTAGAACCAACAAACTTGCCAACGACTGTATCCTCTCTGAACTTTCCTCTGGATGAGCTTGCTATACCCAGCTCCTCGGAGGATTCAGGAGCAAGATCATTTGGTCGAGGAAACACGAAACCATTCACATGTGAAGTGGAGAAATTTCGTGCTTGATCGTGCTCTGAGTCTCCATTTTCCTTTCCATCATCATCGCCTTCTTCGTCAATGTATATTTGAAATCCTTCCTCTTGAGGCTGAGCAAGTGTGGATCGTGTGTACTGAAGTGAACAACTCTTCTCCCGATTCTGATCTTTAGATGCTTCAACTTGCTTCTCCAGGTTTTCATCAACAAAAACCTTGAAATTGCTGCTGGAACTCTGCTTTTCCCTTTCATGCCTCCTAAGCAATCCTCTGCCAACTGGCATTGACTCAATTGGCTCTCTGAACATGCTGTTGATGTCATTCATTGCCTCCTTCATGTTTATTGTTGGTCCCACCAGTCCATTATGGCATGCATACTCTTCCTCAGGCTTTCCAATGAGGGCAGTATCCACCAACTTTACCGCTACAGGATCACGGCAAGATATGGCGGGTTCATCCACTTTCTTTTCCTCAGTCAGTTGCTGGTTTGATGTTTTTCTAAGTTCCATCCTTCGGCTCCATTCCTTTCCCGCAATCCCATTTGTTCTTGATTCTGCCAGTGGCTTACCTTTTTGAGACTTTTCCTCCCGAATTTGGTCAGTGTCTACATTTTTGTCCTGAGAAACTGATTTCTTAGTGTTACTGTCGTGGTATGTCCCATCGTGCCTTCCATAGGAGTGGCAGATGTTTTCCTTGTTGGCTCTCCTTTCTTGATGCTGTGGAGAACATCTGCCGGTTATTAGATGTCTATGGCTATGAGAAGGATCACTTAAAGCCGCCACAAGCAACATCAAAAGACGAACGTGTGACACCTGAATCCTCTTAATCTTGTGTCTCTCCAATTGATGGAGAAATTGCTCGTACGATTTCTGCAGCTCATCCGCCCGGCTCGGCAAGGCTGCCCACCAGTTAAAAAAAGCAGCTTTACATTGCAAGCCAAGAAGAGTAAAGTCTCTGAAAAGTTGTATCTGAAACCCAATTTCCCATACATAGAAAGGCTAGCAATGGTTTTGCAAATTTGCTACACTAGCACAGCTTCACAGCTTGTGTTGCAAAATACTCGTTGCTTGTCAATGAGCTATCTCCTTGTTTGTTCTGCTGAGTAACCATGCATCTGATAGAGGTAAAAATAACTAAGGTAAAAGCTTACTTTTGCACTCTTAAGTGATAAATCTTATCAGTTTCCTCGAATTTCTTCATCTTCTCAAAGTAAAGAGCATATGCCTGGTAGAAGAGAGACCGCTTCATCCCGATGCGATTCATCACCATTGCTCTCAAAAGCACCTTTGGATCATCCACATAATCCATCTGCACATTTATTGACAACAAAATCTACTAAAGCAGACTGGATCTTGGGAGTGCTTCTTCACATGATAATACTACAAAAGCTCCACCTAAATCCAACTCCTTGGCTTGCTTCGAGCAAGACTTGCTATATCCAAGGAAAGTAAGCAAGGAGAAACTAAAGATTCTCGTAAATTCGTTCCCAACATATTCACATGTCACTCAGATACAGCCATTCTTACTCTGCTCGTTGAATTGCAACGAATCCAGTTAGAGGACAGGAATTACCAACTGTAACCAGACACGAAGGTAACGCAAGTCGTTCCTGTAACGGCGGTCCAACTGGAACTTCTCGGCGCATTTCTGGAGAAACCTAGGGAGCTTCTCTTTCAGGACCTGAGGAGGAAGACGCTCCTTCATCCTCCTGATCCCACTGCCACAACATCGCAAACATCGAAAGACGTCAATCCACAGTATTAGCGAATGAGAAACGGGATCAACCGCAGCGCGAGAATGTGGAACAGCCCGGGGGGTGGGGGATAATCTGGCGTTACCGGATCCACGGGAGAAGCGGATCGTCGCCAGTGTAGGTTCTGATGTCGGAGACCACAGAGGAGAAGAGATCGTCATCGGGCGATTCTGTGGTGCTGGTCTCTGCCATGCTGGCGATAAGAGGAGAGAGAAAGCCTCAGGTGTCGAAACAGTGGAAGAAGCAGAGTTCGGAGTGTCCATTTCAATGGCGGTGTTGACCTAAATTTGAATTGTTCGGGTGGGCCGGTACATTAAACGGTGCGTTTTTGCAACCGATTACTATTTGTCCAAAAAAAAAAAGAAACGTCATACATATATCATATATGTGTGTGAAAATTTAATGATCACGTTAAATAATCATTAACGAAAGTTAAGGAATATTTATGTCATTGCGCCAAGTCAGTCGCGTTTGACGAGTGACGAACGAGCCGGGATCAACTCAGCGAGAAGCCGGGGCACGAGTCCCCGAATCCTTCCGCTACAGCTGAACTCTCTCCGTCATCTGTGTTCAGCTCCGCTGAACTAGGGCAAGCCGGAGATCACTGGCCGCGCGGCATTGCCCCTCCGGGGAAAAGCTTCGGAATGCGGATGGAGAAGCTCGAGGACCTGATCTGTTGATCGATCGGTTCATGGTTGTCTCGCTCCCTCTCTGGTTGTGATTCTCAGCATGGACTCGAACGCGCCAAGCACTGTTGATTTCCTTATCGCAGTCTACTTCGCCGTCGCTTTCGTCGCGGCTCGTTTCTTCTTAGACAGATTCATCTTCCGAGTAAGCTTTCCATTGCCCTGCACTCTGAGCACGTGGCACTTTCGAACTTGTTGAGCTCTCGATGATGATTCCCGCGGTGTGTTGCTTGTACTTCTAAAGCGATGCTCTCACTGTACATTTGAGGCTAGTATAGACTGGGTAAGGACTTCTTTTCTTGAGATGCGCGCGGATTAGATTTCTTTTGGTGTACAACGTCAATAATGGTGCATTGAGTAGATTCAATGCTTCTTTTCGTCTAATCGTTTAGACCGAGTTCACAATCCTGTTCAATCAGGTAGGACTCAGTCGTTACTCGCATTGTGGAAGCGCTTTTGCCAGTCTCTCTCGCTTCGAGAAGTATCTATGCATCTTATTGGTGGATGGTTGTCAATAAAGTACTGCATTACCATTTGAGAGAACTTTTTGAGATCTTTACGTCTCCGTACTAATATAACCGCGAAGAAGGATTTCCTCTAGTTCTTTACCCTACCAAGCCTTGTGGATCTCATTCATATTACTTGGAAATCTATCGAAAAGAAATGCCTATGGTCTTGCATCTGACAATAGAATCAAAATCAATAGAATTAGAAAAGGTAGTTGCTATCTGATTGAGTGATGCTTCCTCCTTTTTGAAATCTTTCTCTGTGCTCACTTCCTTTTATCTATGAACTAAGAGGCTTGCCATCTGGTTGCTGAGTGATGGGCCTATTCCACTTAATTTTAATGAGGGCGTTCAAGCGAAGATCGGTAAGATCTCAGAATCTATGTGGAAGCTAATGTACTATGCTACTGTTGAAGCATTTGTTCTGTCGATCACTTACCAAGAGCCGTGGGTTAGAGATACAAAAGACTGTTTCAGAGGCTGGCCCAATCAAGAACTGAAGTGAGTCATTCGTTTGCTATACTTAAATTGCTATAGCTTCATTTCCTAACTCATTAGTTAAGCTATGTCTTGATTTTGGCTGTGGCTTTTACTAGAATAGTGGTCTGGGTACCAAATGCTAAATGAGATAACCTTACTTAATAAGAATAAATTAAGTATTTGCCACTCCAATTCCCTAGCTCGAGCTAAAGTTTGAGGGAATAGATTTGACACTTGGCTTTTACAAGTGGACCTTAAAGTTGGCATGTCCAAATCTTTATATGAGAAGAGCAAAATCGCCTTTCGATATGCTTACATATTGTTTCCTTCATTATACTGCCAATATAAATGTCTTTTTCCCCCATAATTTCTGTGAAAATTGGCACGATCACTGAAGGCTATAAATTATTTTCTCATTCCATTTCAAGTGGGCTTAGGATTAATAAGTTTATAGTTGGCCACTATTCACCTTAAATATCGGCAGATAGCTATTTTTGACGTCTTAGAACCTAAACTGAGATGTATGATGGAGTTTTCTCAGATTAGGTCATTATCTTGCTTACTGTTTTTCCCTCTTAGAAAAGAAGGTTCCTGCATAAGATGTTATTTTTTGTGGACATGCTCTAGGCCAGGACCTAGGTTACCCTGATGAGGTGCATTTAAGACAGGAGATCCTCTCTTTTTCTTCTATCTTTCTTCTCCAGTGAGAAGAGGAAGGCTGCTGTTTTGACCCTCTCTTTGATGTATGGACTTTTGAAAATGGATTTTAATGTCCAAAGTGAAGCTTGAAAATCTACATCAAGCTCGTCAGAAAATAAAGTCGAGATCGGGTAATCATATTAATATCCATTTGTTTCCGCGTGTCAGGCTTTCCCTTAGGCTTTTCTACATGTGCCAATATGGTTTCCACATCTACAGCATTGCTGCCCTACTTACATGGGAGACTCGAAGGAAGGATTTTGCTGTCATGATGTCTCATCATGTAATAACTGTCATCTTGATTGGTTATTCCTTCTTGACGAGGTAGGGTCTCACTGTCTCAGTAATTCCTTGTTCTTGTTATGTCCAGAACTAAAACACCATTTTACTAGTACGGGTGAGCCGGTGCTCATCAATTGTGAAGTAATCTCTCGGTTTCCTAGCTTTCCTTCCTAATGGAATAAAAGGGAAAAGAGCCATCACTGGAGTGGAGCCTACCTTGTTTCTTAATATGTTCTCTCCTTGAGCATGTCCATCCTGCAATGCACTTCTAGTAGGTGGTGACGTCTTTTGCATGGAAAAGGAAATATTGTATTATGTCTCTCATCCTATGAGAAAGGTCAATCTGCATTATTTGCAAGAACTTTTGACATGGATTTGTTGGATTCTTCTATGTATAAGCTGGACCATATAATCAAACAAATTTTCCTTAGAATGCCAATTTATTGAGAAGTTAGAGACGGATGTGGAGTGACTGGAGTCTGTCGCATTATTTTTAGATCGTGAGACCTTCCCTTGTTACAGAAATTTATGAAAGTTCAGGAAATCTGTGGTCTTAGCTTAAGCACTGTGTGGCTTATGTTCCCATGTTAAACTAAGACATCTCCAGGCTGTAGACAATTCATAGTGCCGACTACTTGGTCATTTTCCCACTGAGTTTCTTGAATGCTTTTACTTCACTGAAAACTGATTAACGAAGTCTGAGCCGCCCCAGGAGCTGCTTTCCCCCTGCTTGACTCTAAGGCTACTTAAATATCAATATGTACCTCAAACATAACGGCGTAATTTTATTGAAATTCCAGCATGTTGTTGATTAATGCTTGACGGGATTCAGAAAAGCTGTCAAAATTGCTGTCTACTTTTTGTTTCAAAAGATGATTGCTATTTTTTTTTTAACTCGTGATTGCTATTAAGTTCATGCCTTTTCTTTGTCTTCTCTCTTTTCGAGTTAAATATTTTCATGTGGAGAAATTAGCTTTGGGGTTTGGGGAGTTGACATTTCAAGGTCTGGTAAGTTCAGACAATTAATGAATTGAAAGATGGATAACATTGGGGATTCTCTTCACCCTGTATGGTGGACCTCTGCCAGAGTCTGGACGATCTATCAGAAAGGACTACTTGGCGGAATTGAAGCATAGAGCTTTCCATGGCACACAAGAAAATTGTGTGCACATTGGTCTTAGAGATCTTTTCTAGTCATATGGTGTTTTAGGTTTCCAGTTGGTAGATGTTTCGCTTCATGCTATGGCTATTTAAAGAAGAAAGTTAACAAACGGTGTTCAATGGTGAAACAGGTTTTTTCGGATAGGCTCTATTATTCTTGCCCTCCATGATGCTAGTGACGTGCTGATGGAAGCTGCAAAAGTCTTTAAGTATTCTGAGAAGGAGTTCAGAGCAAGCCTGTGCTTTGCATTATTTGCCCTCTCGTGGCTCGTGCTAAGGCTTATATTCTTCCCCTTTTGGGTCATCAAAGCATCAAGGTTGCATCTGCTGGTGACTGATTCTTCCTTTAGCTCATCTACAATGGGTACTGATACCTTGTGCTTTTTTGCTTTTTGACGGCCAGCTATCACGTACGTGAAGTTGTGCCGCTATCAGAATTCTATGGCTGTTCCTTATACTATATCTTCAACACGATGCTTCTGACTCTGCTTGTGTTCCATATTTACTGGTGGGTTCTTATATACTCAATGATCACGGAGCAGCTAAAAAACAGAGGCAAAATGGGAGAAGATATAAGATCTGGTAAGCGGTTTAAAGTCTTAGTTTTAGTCTTTTATACTACTGGTGATGCCCTACATTCAACGGTCATCTGTTCTGCTTGAACGCCTACTAAAACTTCAGTGGATCAGAAAATTGATTGAATTGAATTGAGCAATGTCGACACTAATGACCAAGTGAGATTTTATCTAGAAAAAGTTTTGAGAAATTTCCCCATAACTAGAATAGGCAATTGCTGCTGTTCTACTTCCTGAGTAAAAACAGTGCGCTGCTCGTCGTGCTTCCTGAAGTGGCATGCTTATTGCTATGTTGCTTCTCTAATATCCCACCATACGTCCATTAGATAATGCTGTTGGTTTATTTGAGAGGAGTACTGGTAAATTAGGAAGAGCTAATGAGGCGAAATGGTAACTCATGGGTCACTCTTCGATTATGAGTTTGTCGCATCTTTCAAATAGCTCGACTGCTTGTCCAAACTTCCTTGTGACACTTGTAGTTGTTTCCTCGATAAATCCTTTTCAGTTTTATTGTTGGTGAAGGCAAAAAGAGAAGTCTCTTGTCGATTTATCTGACTTTTCCCCCATCGAAATACAGATTCGGAGGATGATGACTAGATGGAAGTTTTGGCACATTCAAATCAGTTCCTGATGAGGAAACTAGTTATGGGAGCGTAGCATCTTTGCCTCTCTTGATCGTCAGCGAGTTGTCATTGATCGCAAGAAGTTGAAAATCCTATGGTCCCTAATTTTTGTCCGACTCCCTTTTGGGACATTTTTGGAGAGGTAGGGTAATGAAGGAAATCTTTCCCGTCTTTTTCCCCTTTTCGGTCTATAAATCAGTAGGCTATTCCTTCTGTAATCCCTCTTTCCGCTCATATGATAGACAGATTGGATTAACTGAGAATGTCCCAACATGGACAAGAAGAAAACGAGGCGTCCTTCTCGGAGAGTTGTTTTTCCCTCATCTCCCACTTCATGATATTTCCTTTTTCAGTGCGTAATCACGGTTTTGTTATCAGCTCAGTGTGCTGAGGGCGCAAAGAAAGAGTTGAAAGGCATTTGAAGTCCAGTTATGCTTTGCCGAGCCTGCATCGAAGCAACGGAAAATGATCTGGCTCGGTGGATTAGCACGTGATGCTTCCAGGCGAATCGAGCAGATGCCATACGGACTCGGCATGTGTTTTTCGTTGGCGACACTCGGAAGTTTTTGAGGAAATCGTGCATGTTGTCTTTTCATTTTAGGTGGGGGACGTCGGAGTAGGCACCTTTCAAGGAACAAGGAAGGGTCCACCTAGACCTCCGCATCTTGTCCGATGCGGGACTCTGCGAGTTCGGCATCTTGACTTCTGACCGGTATTGTCGGTGACAAGTCACCGGTCGATTCGTCGAAAGTATGCTCCTCAATCGGAATGCGGTATGGAAGTGCGTCAGTTTGTCCAGCAAGAGCTCTGGAAGGTCGAATCGAACTGCTAATATACAACTGGCGCCGTCTGGTTAGCATTAGACTGTTTAAAGATTTGGTCAAAGCCTTATCCGTTTATCAGGGATGATTTCGTGTGTAAACCGAGTTGGTCGTGAGTCAGGACTCATTTGCACCGACTCGGTCAAGGTCCGCGTTTACACCGGTCTACTGATAATAAAAGTAATACAAAACCAACTGACCAAGCAAAATTTATTTATCTTACAATTAATTTCGTTTAACACCAAACATTTTTATTTTTGAAGATATTCGAAGAACTTCATTGGGATTAGTGTTTTTGAAACAAAATCTTCTCGTGGACTAATTAGGATCATTAATTGAGTTAACAATTGCATGGAGGGAAAATTTCGAATAATGGACTGAACCTAAAGCCATTTCTTTTAGAGAAGAATTTTTAGAGTGGATCTTATCTCAAATAAGTCTCCGTTTATTTCGTGAACGATGAAATTTTTTTTTGTTCGTTCAATTTTATAAGCGATACAAGCGAACTCTTAAGAAAATGTTTTGTAAATCATTCATTTTCACGAAACAAATATAGCCTAAGGAAGAGTTTGTTTCGCGGAAAATCCGAGATTTGGAAAGCATTTTCCAAAAAAAAATTGATCGCATCATGTTGTCGACAATGAAAACATTTTTGCGTAGTAGACTTATTTTCTAGGTGATACGACCAATCACTTTTGGAAAAAAAATATTTTTCAAATCTTTAATTTCTCATGAAAATAACGCAGTCCAAATGTCTAAAGTGATTAGGTTAATCTCAAATAAGGGTCCGTAACTCACCGTCCGGCAAATTCTTCGCCGGGTGCCTTTTTTGGCGGCTAGAGCAAGGACGTTTTTGTCAAAATTTTGCAAATGCCGGAACTCACCACATGGCAGACTCAAATGCCTCAGGGAGCAAGGAATCCATTTTCACTCCCAACATTAGTTCACAGCACTGTGAAGGCCCCCACCAAGAAGAACACCATCACGTCCACATGTGCCTTCTCCGCAAATGAAAAAAATAAACATTCCCCCTAGCATCGCGATCACGGCCACAACCTACAACACCTCTTAAAGCATCCCACTCGCTGAATCCGCCACATCGGATCATCTCCTCCCTGAACTAGTGAATTTCAATTTGGGCCTTTTTCTTGTGTAGGGTTTTGGCCATTCTTCAATTGGGTCAGCACGAACCCGAACTTCAATTTGTGTAAAATCATATAATCTTGGAAAATATCAACCCCTGCTCTCTTGGCGGGAAAAAGCGCTGGCAGACGAATTCAAACCTTTACTTGAAAGTATGCAGGTTGCATCGGGCCTTTAATTGAGATAAGGTCCACTCTCGACCTCCTTTTTGAGAAAATGGCTCAACTTCAAATCTTTATTTAATTTTATCTCGTATGAAGTGTAATTTGACGAGAAATGTACCTCATGAATTCTCTTGCTTTTTAATATCTTACGATTCATCTTTCATCAAACACAATACCAAGAAAAAAAAAAAGAACATAAGATTTAATGTCGTTTACAATCATATTCGGTTAGTCGATGACATCATATAAATTCCTTGATATTTCTTCTGGAAAAAAAATATTGAGAGGAAGAATCTGAAGCTCTAAGCCGGTGGCCTGTTATTATTCAAGCGGCGCACGGACCTCGCCTCCGACGTCAGCACAAACGTCAGCACCCACGGCCAGCCCACGTCATATCACCACGTGCTCGCTTTTTGGCACGTTGTGAAGTTGTTAAACCACTAAAGACCTCCAAACCCGAACTGGATGTCCCAACAGTTGTGGACAAGTACAAGTAGCTGATATCGGGTTCATGGGGTGCATGACAAGGGATGAGAATGGGAAGACATGCGAGGGGGTGGATGTTTTCTTGGGTGGTGGAATTGGGAGTGACTCGCACTTTGGAGATGTTTATAAGAAAGGTGTTCCTTGTAAAGATGTGGTGCCTTTAGTTGTTGACATACTGGTCAAACACTTCGGAGCTCTTCTCAGAGAGAGGGAAGAAGCAGAAGATTGATCGTATGCTGTGTAGAAATTGTCGTGTTGTCCACACAAAATCCTCCGGCAGGATGCCGATAATTGAAGGGATTGTAAACTACACTCATCATTAAGGGTTACAATAGATTGGCGGCGAACTTTTAGCACAATCATTTGCCAGCCGATTGGTATCGGTGTTATGACTGCTTTTCAGCCTAATAAGTCTAATTTTCGCTGTTATGACTGCTTTTCAGTGTGAAATGTGCGGAGGCTTTTTCACTGGTTTATAATCTTCACTGAGATCCAGTTCACCTTATACATATTGCTTCTCCAGCTTTGATTTTCAGACGCCATTATTTTGAAGAGTTCAAAGGGATAAAAAATAAAAACTTCACCTCATTTCATCTACTTGTCACTTCTGTTCTTGTGATAATCACGCTAAGAATTTGTTTGATTCAACTCCCAATCCCAGACAGTTTGCTCAAATAAATGTTTGACCTCTTTGTTGACCGTGTATTCGAGTGGATTCATAGTACTCAAAAAGGACATGAAAAATTATCAAGAAAACAATTACCTATTGCTAATGTAAATTTTGAAGTAAAGGTACAAGCTTTCTGGTGCAACGCAGAACCCTAGATCCCATCAATTCTTGCAGTTAGCCGCCGAGACAAACGTACAGTTTAATTGAAGTGTAGACTGGAAAAAAAACAGAAAACACTACTACCATGAATTACATTAAACAATTTGACAATTCAATACACCCAGCGTCCAAAATATGAAAAAGCTTGAATACAGCAGAACTCAACCTATCTACTGTATAGGTAGGTATCGTCTGAATCAGTACCAGAGTTTCTTAGAAATCCAATGGCATTCCAAACATCTTACTAATATCATCCATGGCCTCCTTAGTAAAGACAGTTGGCTCAAACAAGTCGATTTCTCCTGGTTTTCTTGATGGTTGTAGGGCCACCTTATGTTCAGGATGTTTGACGTCATCAGAAAGAATTGAAAACCCGACATCGCTTTCTCTGTCGAAAGCTTTTGCAGCTGATATTCCTGGATCCTCAAATTGTCCACTTTCCAATTCATCATCAGGAAGAATCAGAAATCCACTACAATTTTCCTGCTCCTGTAATTTTTCCCGTTTCTTTGATCTTCTAGTTCTTACAAATTCTATTGGCTTGCCAAACATGTTATTTATGTCCTCCATGGCCTCTTTCAAGTTGATGGTGGGTTCTACTAGGCCATGGTGGCAAACATTCTCCACCACTGGCTCATCCAATATGGTGGAACCAACAAACTTGCCAACGACTGTATCCTCTCTGAACTTTCCTCTGGATGAGCTTGCTATACCCAGCTCCTCGGAGGATTCAGGAGCAAGATCATTTGGTCGAGGAAACACGAAACCATTCACATGTGAAGTGGAGAAATTTCGTGCTTGATCGTGCTCCGAGTCTCCATTTTCCTTTCCATCATCATCGCCTTCTTCGTCAATGTATATTTGAAATCCTTCCTCTTGAGGCTGAGCAAGTGTGGATCGTGTGTACTGAAGTGAACAACTCTTCTCCCGATTCTGATCTTTAGATGCTTCAACGTGCTTCTCCAGGTTTTCATCAACAAAAACCTTGAAATTGCTGCCGGAACTCTGCTTTTCCCTTTCATGCCTCCCTAAGCAATCCTCTGCCAACTGGCATTGACTCAATTGGCTCTCTGAACATGCTGTTGATGGCATTCATTGCCTCCTTCATGTTTATTGTTGGTTCCACCAGTCCATGACGGCATGCATCTTCTTCCTCAGGCTTTCCAATGAGGGCGGTATCCACCAACTTTACCGCTGCAGGATCATGGCAAGATATGGCGGGTTCATCCACTTTCTTTTCCTCAGTCAGTTGCTGGTTTGATGTTTTTCTAAGTTCCATCCTTCGGCTCCATTCCTTACCCGCAATCCCATCTGTTCTTGATTCTGTCAGTGGCTTACCTTTTTGAGACTTTTCCTCCCGAATTTGGTCAGTGTCTACATTTTTGTCCTGGGAAACTGATTTCTTAGTGTTACTGTCGTGGTATGTCCCATCATGCCTTCCATAGGAGTGGCAGATGTTTTCCTTGTTGGCTTTCCTATCTTGATGCTGTGGAGAACATCTGCCGGTTATTAGATATCTATGACTATGAGAAGGATCACTTAAAGCCGCCACAAGCAACATCAAAAGAAGAACGTGTGATACCTGAATCCTCTTTATCTTGTGTCGCTCCAACCGATGGAGAAATTGCTCGTACGATTTCTGCAGCTCATCTGCCGGCTCGGCAAGGCTGCCCAACAGTTAAAAAAAGCAGCTTTACATTACAAGCCCAGAAGAGTGAAGTCTCTGAAAAGTTGTATCTGAAACCAAATTTCCCACACATAGAAAGGCTAGCAATGGTTTTGCAAATTTGCTACACTGGCACAGCTTCACAGCTTGTGTTGCAAAACACTCGTTGCTTGTCAATGAGCTATCTCCTTGTTTGTTCCGCTGAGTAACCATGCATCTGATAGAGGTAAAAATAACTAAGGTAAAAGCTTACTTTTGCACTCCTAAGTGATAAATCTTATCAGCTTCCTCGAATTTCTTCATCTTCTCAAAGTAAAGAGCATATGCCTGGTAGAAGAGAGACCGCTTCATCCCGATGCGATTCATCTCCATTGCTCTCAAAAGCACCTTTGGATCATCCACATAATCCATCTGCACATTTATTGACAACAAAATCTACTAAAGAAGACTGGATCTTGCGAATGCATTTTCACATGATAAAACTACAAAAGCTCCACCTAAATCCAACTCCTTGGCTTACTTCGAGCAAGACTTGCTATATCCAAGGAAAGAAAGCAAGGAGAAACTAAAGATTCTCGTAAATTCGTTCCCAACATATTCACATGTCACTCAGATACAGCCATTCTTCTGCTCGTTGAATTGCGACGAATCCAGTTAGAGGACAGGAATTACCAACTGTAACCAGACACGAAGGTAACGCAAGTCGTTCCTGTAACGGCGGTCCGACTGGAACTTCTCGGCGCATTTCTGGAGAAACCTAGGGAGCTTCTCTTTCAGGACCTGAGGAGGAAGACGCTCCTTCATCCTCCTGATCCCACTGCCACAACATCGCAAACATCGAAAGACGTCAATCCACAGTATTAGGGAATGAGAAACAGGATCAACCGCAGCGCGAGAATGTGGAACAGCCCGGGGGGTGGGGGGATAATCTGGCGTTACCGGATCCACGGGAGAAGCGGATCGTCGCCGGTGTAGGTCCTGATGTCGGAGACCACAGAGGAGAAGAGATCGTCATGGGGCGATTCGGTGGTGCTGGCCTCTGCCATGCCGGCGATAAGAGGAGAGAGAAAGCTTCAGGTGTCGAAACAGTGGAAGAAGCAGAGTTCGGAGTATCTATTCCAATGGCGGTGTTGACCTAAATTTGAATTGTTCGGGTGGGCCGGTACATTAAACGGTGCGTTTTTCCAGCCAGTTAGTATTTGTCCAAAAAAAAAAAGAGAAACGTCATACATGTATATATGGTAGTTAAGGAATATTTATGTCATTGCGCCAACTCAGTCGCGTTTGACGAGTGATGAACGAGTCGGGATCAACTCAGCGAGAAGCCGGGTCACGAGTCCCCGCATCCTTCCGTTACCGCTCATCTCTCTCCGTCATCTGTGTTCGGCTCCGCTGAACAGGGGCAAGTCGGAGATCACTGCCCGCGCGGCATTGCCCCTCCGGGGAAAAGCTTCGGAATGCGGATGGAGGAGCTCGAGGACTCGATCTGTTGATCGATCGGTTCATGGTTGTCTCGCTCCCTCTCTGGTTGTGATTCTCAGCATGGACTCGAACGCCCCAGGCACTGTTGATTTCCTTATCGCAGTCTACTTCGCCGTCGCTTTCGTCGCGGCTCGCTTCTTCTTCGACAGATTCATCTTCCGAGTAAGCTTTCCATTGCCCTGCACTCTGAGCACGTGGCACTTTCGAACTTGTTGAGCTCTCGATGATGATTCCCACGGTGTGTTGCTTGTACTTCTAAAGCGATGCAATCACTGTACATTTGAAGCTAGTATAGACTGGGTAAGGACTTCTTTTCTTGAGATGCGCGCGGATTAGATTTCTTTTGGTGTACAACTTCAGTAATGGTGCATTGAGTAGATTCAATGCTTCTTTTCCTCTAATCGTTTAGACAGAGTTCGCAATCCTGTTCAATCAGGTAGGACTCAGTCGTTACTCGCATTGTGGAAGCGCCGTTACTAGCATTGTGGAAGCGCTTTTGCCAGTTCGAGAAGTATCTATGCATCTTAATGGTGGATGGTTGTCAATAAAGTACTGCATTACCATTTGAAGAGAACATTCATTCTATTTATTCTAGTAATCCTCTGTTACGAGAGAGAACTTTTCGAGATCTTTACGTCTCGGTACTAATATAACAGTGAAGGAGGATTTCCGCTAGTTCTTTACCCTACCAAGCCTTGTGGATCTCATTCGCATTACTTGGAAATCTATCGAAAGGAAATGCCTATAGTCTTGCATCTGACAATAGAATCAAAATCAATAGAATTAGAAAAGGTAGTTGCTATCTGATTGATTGATGCTTCCTCCTTTTTGAAATCTTTCTCTGTGCTCACTTCCTTTTATCTATGAACTAAGAGGCTTGCCATCTGGTTGCTGAGTGATGGGCCTACTCCACTTAAGATTAATGAGGCCGTTCAAGCGAAGATTGGTAAGATCTCAGAATCTATGTGGAAGCTAATGTACTATGCTACTGTTGAAGCATTTGTTCTGTCGATCACTTACCAAGAGCCGTGGGTTAGAGATACAAAAGACTGTTTCAGAGGCTGGCCCAATCAAGAACTGAAGTAAGTCATTCGTTTGCTATACTTAAATTGCTATAGCTTCAATTACTAACTCATTAATTAAGCTATGTCTTGATTTTGGCTGTGGCTTTTACTAGAATGGTGGTCCGGGTACCAAACGCTAAATGAGATAACCTTACTTAATAAGAGTAATTTAAGTATTTGCTACTCCAAATCCTTAGCTCGAGCTAAAGTTTGAGGGAATAGATTTGACACTTGGCTTTTACAAGTGGACCTTAAAGTTGGCATGTCCAAATCTTTATATGAGAAGAGCAAAATCCCCTTTCGATAAGCTTACAATTGTGTCCTTCATTATACTGACAATATAAATGTCCTTTTTCCCCATAATTTCTGTGAAAATTGGCGCGAACACTGAAGGCTATAAATTATTTTCCCATTCCATTTCAAGTAGGCTTAGGATTAATAAGTTTATAGTTGGCCACTGTTCGCCTTAAATATCGGCAGATAGCTATTTTTGACGTCTTAGAACCTAAACTGAGATGTATGATGGAGTTTTCTCAGATTAGGTCATTATCTTGCTTACTGTTTTTTCCTCTTAGAAAAGAAGGTTCCTGCATAAGATGTTATTTTTTGTGGACATGCTCTAGGCCGGGACCTAGGTTACCCTGATGAGGTGCATTTAAGACAGGAGATACTCTCTTTATCTTCCATCTTTCTTCACCAGTGAGAAGAGGAAGGCTGCAGTTTTGAACCTCTCTTTGATGTATGGACTTTTGAAAATGGATTTTAATGTCCAAAGTGAAGCTTGAAAATCTACATCAAGCTCGTCAGAAAATAAAGTCGAGATCGGGTAATCATATTAATATCCATTTGTTTCCATGTGTCAGGCTTTCCCTTAGGCTTTTCTACATGTGCCAATGTGGTTTCTACATCTACAGCATTGCTGCCCTACTTACATGGGAGACTCGAAGGAAGGATTTTGCTGTCATGATGTCTCATCATGTAATAACTGTCATCTTGATTGGTTATTCCTTCGTGACGAGGTAGGGTCTCACTGTCTCAGTAATTCCTTGTTCTTGTTATGTCCAGAACTAAAACACCATTTTACTAGTACACGTGAGCCGGTGCTCATAAATTGTGAAGTAATCTCTCGGTTTCCTAGCTTTAATGGAATAAAAGGGAAAATGGCTATCACTGGAGTGGAGCCTACCTTGTTTCTTAATATGTTCTCTCCTTGAGCATGTCCATCCTGCAATGCACTTCTAGTAGGTGGTGACGTCTTTTGCATGGAAAAGAAAATATTGTATTATGTCTCTCATCCTATAAGAAAGGTCAATCTGCATCATTTGTAAGAACTATTGACATGTATTTGTTGGATTGTTCTATGTATAAGCCGGACCATATAATCAAACAAATTTTCCTTAGAATGCCAATTTATTGAGAAGTTAGAGAAGGATGTGGAGTGACTGGAGTCTGTCGCATTATTTTTAGATCGTGAGACCTTTCCTTGTTACAGAAATTTAAGAAAGTTCAGGAAATCTGTGGTCTTAGCTTAAGCACGGTGTGGCTTATGTTGCCTTGTTAAACTAAGCTATCTCCAGGCTGTAGACAAATCATAGTGCCGACTACTTGGTCATTTTCCCACTGAGTTTCTTGAATGCTTTTACTTTACTGAAAACTGATTAAGGAAGTCTGAGCCGCCCCAGGAGCTGCTTTCCCCCTGCTTGACTCTAAGGCTACTTAAATATCAATATGTACCTCAAACATAACGGCGTAATTTTATTGAAATTCCAGCATGTTGTTGATTAATGCTTGACGGGATTCAGAAAAGCTGTCAAAATTGCTGTCTACTTTTTGTTTCAAAAGATGATTGCTATTTTTTTTTTTAACTCGTGATTGCTATTAGGTTCATGCCTTTTCTTTATCTTCTCTCTTTTCGAGTTAAATGTTTTCATGAGGAGAAATTAGCTTTGGGGTTTGGGGAGTTGACATTTCAAGGTCTGGTAAGTTCAGACAATTAATGAATTGAAAGATGGATAACATTGGGGATTCTCTTCACCCTGTATGGTGGACCTCTGCCAGAGTCTGGACGATCGATCAGAAAGGACTACTTGGCGGAATTGAAGCATAGAGCTTTCCATGGCACACAAGAAAATTGTGTGCACATTGGTCTTAGAGATCTTTTCTAGTCATATGGTGTTTTAGGTTTCCAGTTGGTAGATGTTTCGCTTCATGCTATGGCTATTTAAAGAAGAAAGTTAACAAAAGGTGTTCAATGGTGAAACAGGTTTTTTCGGATAGGCTCTATTATTCTTGCCCTCCATGATGCTAGTGACGTGCTGATGGAAGCTGCAAAAGTCTTTAAGTATTCTGAGAAGGAGTTCAGAGCAAGCCTGTGCTTTGCATTATTTGCCCTCTCGTGGCTCGTGCTAAGGCTTATATTCTTCCCCTTTTGGGTCATCAAAGCATCAAGGTTGCATCTGCTGGTGACTGATTCTTCTTTTAGCTCATCTACAATGGGTACTGATACCTTGTGCCTTTTTGCTTTTCGACGACCAGCTATCACGTACGTGAAGTTGTGCCGCTATCAGAATTCTATGGCTGTTCCTTATACTATATCTTCAACACGATGCTTCTGACTCTGCTTATGTTCCATATTTACTGGTGGGTTCTTATATACTCAATGATCACGAAGCAGCTAAAAAACAGAGGCAAAGTGGGAGAAGATATAAGATCTGGTAAGCGGTTTAAAGTCCTAGTTTTAGTCTTTTATACTACTGGTGATGCCCTGCATTCAACAATCATCTGTTCTGCTTGAACGCCTACTAAAATTTCAGTGGATCAGAAAATTGATTGAATTGAATTGACCAATGTCGACACTAACGACCAAGTGAGATTTTATCTAGAAGCAATTTTGAGAAATTTCCATATAGCTAGAGTAGGCAATTGCTGCTGTTCTACTTCCTGAGTAAAAACAGTGCGCTGCTCGTCGTACTTCCTGAAGTGGCATGTTTATTGCTATGTTGCTTCTCTAATATCCTACCATACGTCCATTAGATAATGCGGTTGGTTTATTTGAGAGGAGTACTGGTAAATTAGGAAGAGCTAATGAAGCGAAATGGTAACTCATGGGTCACTCTTCGATTATGAGTTTGTCGCTTCTTTCAAATAGCTCAACTGCTCGTCCAAACTTCCTTGTGATACTTGTAGTTGTTTCCTCGACAAATCCTTTTTCAGTTTTATTGTTGGGGAAGGCAAAAACGCGAAGTGTCTTGTCGATTTATCTGACTTTTCCCCCATCGAAATACAGATTCGGAGGATGATGACTAGATGGAAGTTTTGGCACATTCAAATCAGTTCCTGATGAGGCAACTAGTTATGGGAGCGTAGCATCTTTGCCTCTCTTGATTGTTGGCGAGTTGTCATTGATCGCAAGAAGTTGAAAATCCTATGGTCCCTGATTTTTGTCCGACTCCCTTTTGGGACATTTTTGGAGAGGTAGGGTGATGAAGGAAATCTTTCCCATTTTTTCCCCTTTTCGGTCTATAAATCACTCTTTCGGTCTTGCTTTTTGGGTTCATCGACCGCCGACCCCAACTAGTTTGGGTTAAAGGTGATGTTGATGTTGATGTTCGGTCTATAAATCAGTAGGCTATTCCTTCTGTAATCCCTCTTTCCGCTCATATGATAGACAGATTGGATTAATTGAGAATGTCCCAACATGGACAAGAAGTAAACGGGGCGTCCTTCTCGGAGAGTTGTTTTTCCCTCGTCTCCCACTTCATGATATTTCCTTTTTCAGTGCGTAATCACGGTTTTGTTATCAGTTCAGTGTGCTGAGGGCGAAAAGAAAGAGTTGAAAGGCATTTGAAGTCCAGTTATGCTTTGCCGGGCCTGCATCGAAGCAACGGAAAATGATCTGGCTCGGTGTATTAGCACGTGATGCTTCCAGGCGAATCGAGCCGATTCTATACGGACTCGGCATGTTTTTTATGTTGGCGACACTCGGAACTTTTTGTGGAAATCGTGCATGTTGTCTTTTAATTTTAGGTGGGGGACGTCGGCGTAGGCACCTTTCAAGGAACAAGGAAGGGTCCACCTAGACCTCCGCATCTTGTCCGATGCGGGACTCTGCGAGTTGGGCATCTTGGCTTCTGACCGGTATTGTCGGTGACAAGTCACCGGTCGATTCGTCGAAAGTATGCTCCTCAATCGGAATGCGATATGCAAGTGCGTCAGTTTGTCCAGCAAGAGCTCTGGAAAGTCGAATCGAACTGCTAATATACAACTGGCGCCGTCTGGTTAGCATTAGACTGTTTAAAGATTTGGTCAAAGCCTTATCCGTTTATCAGGGATGATTTCGTGTGTAAACCGAGTTGGTCATGAGTCAGGACTCATTTGCACCGACTCGGTCAAGGCCCGCGTTTCCTCCGGTCTACTGATGCTCCCCTCCTTCTCAAAGCAAAAATCGTCTTTGCGTCCTTAATTCATTTCTTAACTTTAATGGGGGGTCGTCCGATCTCCGTCTTTAATTTGTGGGTTAAAGATTTAAAATAAAGACTCTTTTCGGAACTTAATGATTTAACTTCGACATGGACTTTTAGTCACTCAAAGATTTAGATTTGCCGAATAGATTAGTATGTCAACTTATCCGTTGCCGACGACGTGGAATACCTTTAATAAAAAGTAATACAAAACCAACTGACCAAGCAAAATTTACTTATCTTACAATTAATTTCGTTTAACACCAAACATTTTTATTTTCGAAGATATTCAAAGAACTTAATTGGGATTAGTGTTTTCGAAACAAAATCTTCTCGTGGACTAATTAGGATCATTAATTGAGTTAACAATCGCATGGAGGGAAAATTTCAAATAACGGTCCGAACCTAAAGTCATTTCTTTGCAGAGAAGAATCTTTAGAGTGGATCTTATCTCAAATAACTCTCCGTTTATTTCGTGAACAATGAAATTTTTTTTCATTCGTTCAATTTTATAAGCGATAAAAGCGAATTCTTATGAAAATATTTTGTAAATCATTCATTTTCACGAAACAAATATAGCCTAAGGAAGCGTTTGTTTTACGGAAAATCCGAGATTTGGAAAGCATTTTCCAAAAAAAAAATTGATCGCATCATGTTGTCGACAATGAAAATATTTTTGCGTAGTAGACTTATTTTCTAGGTGATACGATCACTCACTTTTGGAAATTTTTTTTTTCAAATCTTTAATTTCTCATGAAAATAACGCACTCTAAGTATCTAAAGTGATTAGGTTAATCTCAAATAACGGTCCGTAACTCACCGTCCGCCAAAATCTTCGCCGGGTGCCTTTTTTGGCGGCTAGAGCAAGGACATTCTTGTCAAAAATTTGCAAATGCCGGAGCTCACCACATGGCAGACTCAAATGCCTTAGGGAGTAAGGAATCCATTTTCACTCCAACATTAGTTCCCAGCACTGTGAAGGGCCCCCACCAAGAAGAACACCATCACATCCACACGTGCCTTCTCCGCAAATAAAAAAAGACAAACATTCCCCCAAGCATCACGATCACGGCCACAACCTACAACACCTCTTAAAGCATCCCACTCGCTGAATCCGCCACGTCGGATCATCTCCTTCCTGAACTAGTGAATTTCAATTTGGGGATTTTCCTTTTGTAGGGTTTTGGCCATTCTTCAATTGGGTCAGCACGAACCCGAACTTCAATTTGCGTAAAATCATATAATCTTGGACAACATCAACCCCTACTCTCTTCGTGGGAAAAAGCCGGCAGACGAGTTCGAACCTTTATTTGAAACTAAGTGGGCCACATCAGACTTTTAATTGAGGTCCTTTTTTTGAGAAAATAGCTCAATTTCAAAATTTTATTATAATTTTATCTCGTATAGAAGTGTAACTTGACGAGAAATGTACCTCATGAATTCTCTTGCTTTTTAACATTTTGCGACTCATCTTTCATCAAACACAATACCAGAAAGAAAAAAAAAGAGCATAAGATTTGATGTCGTTTACAATCATATTCGGTTAGTCGGTGACATCATATAAATTCCTTGATATTTCTTCTGAAAAATACATATTGAGAGGAAGAATCTGAAACACTAAGCCGGTGGGCCGTGGGCCTGTTATTATTCAAGCGGTCCACGGACCTCGCCTCCGACGTCAGCACAACCGTCAGCGCCCATGGCCACGTTATATCACCACATGCTCGCTTTTTGGCACGTGGTGACTTTATTAAACAAAGAACTCCAAACTCGAACCGTGTGTGAACGGTGTACAGGCTGGCAACATCCACGTAGGCAACCACCACAGCGTATATATACCCGTTGACTCTCTCTCCCATTCCGCAACCGCCAGAAACAGAAGCAGAGCAGACCCAGAGCTTCAGCAGCGACATAGTAGAGACCGTCATGCACAACAAGAGACTCAAGCTCACAGACCCAGCCGCACCGCCTCCGTCTCCGCCGCAGCACCGCCTCACCCACGACCAAGAGTTCTCCATCATGGTCGCCGCCCTCAAGAACGTTGTCTCCGGCGCCACCTCCGCTGGCCTCACCCCTTGCATCCCTCCCAGCTCCGCCAGCACTACTGGCGATAGCTACCACTGGGACAGAGACTTCGCAGCCCTCCCCGATCTCGGCACGTGTCAAGTGTGCAGGATCGAGGGCTGCCTCGGGTGCAACTTCTTCCCCCCATCGCCGGCCAAGTAGAAGAGAGGAGCAGCGACAGCGCCTCCTCCAAGAAGAGGCCGCCGTCCACGTCCCGCGCTCCGGGCAAGAAGAAGTACAGGGGCGTGAGGCAGCGGCCATGGGGGAAGTGGGCGGCGGAGATCCGGGACCCCCGGCGGGCGGTCCGGGTGTGGCTCGGGACGTTCAACACGGCCGAGGAGGCCGCGCGCGCCTACGACAAGGCGGCCATGGAGTTCCGCGGGGCGCGTGCCAAGCTCAACTTCCCGCACGTGGACCACTCGCTCTTGCTGCCATCGCCGCCGCCCCCGGCGCATCCTCAGAGACAGGACCCGAGGAGGACGAAGACCACGACGGACAATAACGATTCGGGAATGGGGTCGAACTCGGAGGAGAACAAAGGGAAGAGCAAGGCGGTGGAAGCAGATGATTTTTGGGACATGTTCAACGGCGACGGCATGGAGAAGCAGCTGATGGCGCTGATGGACCTGGGAGGCGACTCCTCGGACTCCAACGGGCAGACCGTGCCCTCATTTTGATTCATTGATTCACTTGAACGATCGATGCATACGTAATACTGTGTAATTAGTTCTAGCGTTCGTTTCTTGATTATGAGCATAGTTTTTTGAATTGCTCATGAAAGAGATTTTGCTTCAGACCGCCACTTTTTCTTCCTGAGCTTTTTTGATTCTGTGGTTATGTCGGTCCGAATGACCACTGGATCTGCATGATCTCGTGATGAAGCGTTTTACGGCTATAAGGTGACGAAGCCCACTTAAAAAGGGACACGTGCGTAGATCGATGTGAAATCGTCCCTACAGAAACGTGACAATTTGGATTATGCTATCCAGATCAACGCCAAGGCCAGACTGGCCAGTGATTAATGAAGTGACGTCATCTTTGTTTCGTTTCTTCTTTTGCCTAATCGGGAAGAATGACAGACGCGAACTCTTTGACTTGATGTGGCGTGTCAACTTCCTTGACTAAACTTGGTCGGTCAAACTGCGTGTCGCGTCTCGCGACCGCGACACATAGTCCGCGACGCCGAAAATGCATCTCCCCATGTCACTCACCTCTTCTTTTAACTTATTTTGCCCACGCCAACCGGAAACAACAGAATAATAAAAAATTAGTTCTGGATTTTTTATTTTTTATGGGCTAAACCCCGACCATATTACCTCTTTTCGACCAACGGAAATGATCTACACGGTAGAAGTATGATCCGACGGACTAGAATCGCTCGCGTTTGAAGCTCAACCATGCTTCGTTACTCCCCAAAACCAACCGATCGCTTCCAATTCGTGGCCAGAGCAGCTGTTCTTCTCGAGGTCCTTGCGCGAGCCGAACTCGTTACCACTGTGAGTAGATTCTCTCAGGGTCGGTTTTCCGAATTTCTCGCGAGTTTTGGTCGCTATGCTTTCATGGGGATATGGAGTTGGTGTTTTGCGCTTATGTGGTTGATCTAGGGCATTCCCAAAATGCTTCTCTTTTTCTTTTTTTCCTTTTGTTCTTGGGCCAAAGTTCGTCGCTTTCTTTGCCCTTTCGTCCGTTTTAGGGAAACCCAGAAGCTATTTGTCTTCCTGGTTTCCGCTTTTCAGGCAGGTGATGCTCTGGTTTTTTGTCTGATTCTTTTTTTTTTTTTTGGTCGAGTCTGATTCTGGGTTTGAAAGGGACTTGAATTTGATCATTCGTTCATAGCCGCTTGTGTTCCTTCATTTTATTCTTCGCGATGCTTTTCGTGTCCGTTTGGCATTAGTCAGGTAGTCTGACAAATGCGGATATCCAATGTCTTGGAAAGGAGAAAAGAAAGGAATCTAGCTATACGTTATATGAGCTCTTTAGGCAGGTGGAACTCTCTGCTTTCTCGGATTGTGTCGACAAAGGACTTCAAATTTGGTAATGTCATGATCCAAATCGATTTGGTCGTTGCAGCATGTGTTCCTTTATGTGGACCAACGTGATGATGATCTGGTACAGAGTCCAGTCTATGATGACAAATTGTTCTGAAACATGATGGGCTACAGATTGTTGTAATCCTTGTTCATGTTAGTAGAGCAACTGTATTATTCAAGTTAAAGCGCATACCCTTTCTTCCATCATGTTGATTTTCCTCACTTCTAGATATGGTGGGATCTGCCGGAGTGATTTTGCCCACTGCTATTTCTTCTTGTGAGATTACTCTCTACAATGCTTATTATAGATGGGCGACGGTTCATGGCCTTTTTTTTTATTTATTATTATGGGCAATGTTGTTAGTCATGACAGTCGGTGATTAGTGGCTTGATTCGAGTATTATCTAGTGTTGAAAAAGTTCATTCCTATCCCTTTGTTACATTTGATTTTTATGATAAATCTGCTTCGACGGTTTTGGTTCTAGATCGAGATGGCACCACAGACTAGAAGGTTGGCTTCGGCTCAAGGAAATTTCCAAGCAGTTGAGCCTAAAAAGGAATGGATGCATCCTGAGATGAATTCAGTTGAAAATACTGTTAGACACGAGCTGGGCAGGCGGCATCTAGCTGGGGGCAGACCTGTGCTGACTGCATATCAAAGGGATGTACTTCGGGAGATGCCATGACATTGTGCTGGCATTTAAGCTTTGTGCAGGCAGCTAGAGCGTTTTAATAATTTCATGAAACTAAATCCACCAACTTTCTTTGGGGGGTGCCAACCACTCACGCTCAGAGGCTGTGGCTTGGTTGATTAAAATGGAGAAACTTTTCAATGTATTTGGATGCTCTGATGAAGAGAAAGTGCACTATGCCACCTATGGGTTGAGCGGGCCTGCTATCATGCGGTGGCTGCTTGAGAAAAGTGAGTGCAAACAGGGCGCAGAGCCATGTACTTGGGATAACTTTGAAAAGGCTTTCTGTACACAGTACATCCCAGATAGTTTAGATAAATAGAGAAATTTCATCAACTTCAAGCAGAAGAACTTGACTGTAGTTCACTATGAAGTTCACTTTAGTAAGCTGGCAAGGTTTGTGCCACCATGGGTGGACTGTAATGAGGTCGTTGCTTGGATGTTTGAAGGGGGATTAAGGTCTCAAATTCAGGCATCGGTGATCCCTTTTGAGCTGAAGGCGTACGGGGATATTGCAAGAAAAGCTTCTTTAGTTGAGAAATGCCTCCTCGAGTTAGACAGGGATGGATATGATGTGCAAAAGAAGAGGCATGCCATCGAGGTGCCCAAGCAAGAACGGGATTCATACAGTCCGGAGGCAGGGATTCCAAGTACTTGCGCCTGCAGATGGAAAGAGACTCGATCAATTTGAAACAGAATAACTCAACAGTGGCCAAATACAAGGCAGAGTTTCATAGACTATCGACTTTTGCTCCTTCCCTGGTAGCGGATGAGGTGATCCATGCATTTAGATTCAAGGATGGATTGAAGCCTCGGATCAAACTTCTTGTGGTCCCATTTGAGCTGAAAACTTTCAGTGCTGTGGTGAATAAGGCTAAGCTGGTAGAGTGAGAGCTCGAGGAGGAAGGCGGACATGGACAGATTTGAATCTGCTTGATCAGGAGTTCCTTCACCCTTTTTTTTTCTTTTTTTGCGCCCTTCAATCACAACTTGGGATGCTCGTGGCGTAAAAAAATGTATAGGGAGTTAAGGATCATTGTGAATAGCATGGCTCTTCTTTTCGCTTTCATTTTTGCCTTGTTATCAGGACTCGGGATCCTAAAGAATGCGGATCGTCTGTTTTGAGAGGTTCATGAGAACCCAGTGGAAAGACAACAAAGAACTCGTTAATGGAGATTAGCTTTATCGAGTTGTTTTTGTCTACTTCCAAGAGGAGCTTTTCGTTTGGGACGCTACTACTGCTGTAAAGTGAGCTTTGCTAAATTTTTGTGTGTAAGCATTCGTCCTTTTACAACGATGCCCTATAGATTATGGTCAGAGTCCGTCGTAGCCAGTAGTTATATAATCTAAAATCTAGACAATGTCACAAGGGTGGAGACCAAGAGCGTTTTAAGTTCTCACTTTGGAACGTTGTGGAAGTCAACCAGTTCATAATGGCACTCCCCTCGAATTTTGTTGTTCAATCCCAATGTGCATCATGAATGATCCCTGGAAGCATTCATTCCAGCGATGAAGAGCCTATGATTTCGTTGAATCTTTCTCTCAATAGGACCCTCGTACCTGTTAAAACTTAGAAGAAATCTCATCGCCACGCCAAAAATCTTCCATAAAAAAGTTAGGTCACCTTCATTCACACTCTGGGGAATCCCAACTCAAAGGTCACAGGACAACTCAAAAAAAAAAAGGGCAAAGAAAAAGGTAGATCTAATTACATCATTTATGCACCACCAGGCAAAAAAAGAGATTTATATGCTCTATACATGGTTCAGAATTCAACTGTACTATCGCCTGCCAGAGATACTGACGGAGCTAACTTTCATGGGGGTTGCCACCACCAATGGAGCTTCTGGGGAGTCGGTGACGGCAAACTTGTCGTGCATGAAGCGGCTTTCAACTATGGATTCATCCTTCAGCAGAATCTTGTAACAGTAACAGCTTTTAAGGCCTTGCTGATTCCGGTAGCACTGGTGTGCGCTGTTCTTCACTTGCTGGAAGTCCCATATCACGCTGAATTTTCCCACCGTCGCCACTAGATGCCTTTCTTGTTTACCATTCTCAGTAACCTGAAAGAAAAAAACAATTCAAGATATTAGACGAAAATACATGAAGTTATGTCCAAGTCCATCCACAAGCCATTTTCGGCAAGAAAAAATGATAGCTGTAAAAACACCATCAATACATAAACACAATGTTGACTCTGGAACATAGATCAAGCTATAACGCATGAATTCTTATACCCAAACAGTGAGAATGTCTTGTAACACTAAGAAGTTAATTCTCGCCCAGCACCACCTGTCACAGAAACACAGCCTACCTTCTTCACAAGCTAATAGATGATGCCAGCTAAAACTTCCACAAGAATAATCGTTGCAACAAAATTTCTATTCATAGAGATATTGACTGCATGATGCAAAACCTCGTGATAGCTTTAATAAATGACTGCTAAGTGAACAATTCACATAGACTCACAGATACCTAAAGCCTTAAACGTGACAAATAGTAAAACTACAGATACCAAAATCCACCAATGCATTCCTATATGGATGAATCACAGGCGACTCTACTGCAGAAAGTAAAAGTAAAAGAAGGAAATGAGGTTTACCCATGAGAAGTGGCCACCATGGAACTTATTGCTCTCGCCGGCCAAATGTGAATCCAATGGAGTCAGCTTCAACAATCGTGGAGCTGGAATCTTGTTTCCCATGCGACCAGAGAATCCAGTTTTTGTCCTCCCCTCTTTGTCGGTGAACAGAGTACATATAAGAACCAAGTAGGTGTCCGTTGTTCCCAGCACCCACTTTCCATCGTAAGTCACATCAACATGTGTAATTGGAGAACCAAGCCCTGGAAATGCAGTTTTGGCCTGCCTCATTGAAGTCTTGGAGTACAACCTTATCTTACCATCAATGGAACCGACCACAATCGAGCCATCCCCGGTGGTCGCAAAGCACTGGAAGTTTGTTCCCCGTGAAAACTGGTGACCCTGAGTCCATTGCAAAACGGGAGAATTCGAACCCGCTATAGTTTGCACAATCCCTCTCCTATCTCTCATATCCCACTGACAGAGCCTATTATCATCCAACCCTAAAAATGTCGATTCCGAGGGATCCAGCTGTGAGCCTTTAGTGTCGTTGGTAATATCTCTCATTGTAATATCGGCCCCATCCTTCTCGAACTTCCATTCCGTCACAATTTTCCCCGTCTCGATATCCAATTGCTGAAGCCCTGTAGCATGGGGTTTCCCTTCCTTCAAAGGACTCATCAACATCATATTAGTCTCTCCCCTCATTAACATCGCCTTCTTTGGGGTCGTCTCCGACAAGCTTGATCCCACTTTCTTGTTCCCACTGTCGTATCTCACATAAATGCCTTTCCCTCTAATCCCATGCTCCGAATTCCTATACACCTGAACCCCCAAATCATTGACCAAGAAGCTATTATCCAATGCACCGAGAGTCAAACTCTGAATCCCACCATTTGCAGCCTCCTCAAACTCTTCCATCAAGTCTGGATTCGGATGTTTACGCGACGACAGCTCGGGGCTCTTCCTCAGATCATTCTCCGCGTCCTCCCACACCGAGTCGTCCGCCACCTCAGGCTTAACCCACCCGAGGAACTCCTTCCCATAAACCTTCTCTTTATTATCCTCAGTTGCTCTCAGCCCATACACATTCTCAAACAAACAATCCTGAAACCCCGTCACGAAGCTCCGATACTCCTCGTTACTGAAAAACTTCATCGCCCAAACACCATTACTAACAAAATCCACGCGCCTCTGCTCGCCGAACATCTTCAACTGCATATCACTGGAAACCCTAACGCGCACCTTCGACCCCACCTTCAAAACCCACCAGGACCCCGCCCCGCGTCCCACCGACTCATCCTCCTCGTAATCATCATCGCCGCCGCCGTCGACTCGAGACGTCCTCACAAACTTATAAGACGTCAACTTATCGGAAACGATCCACTTCGCTTTCGGCGTGTTTCCGCCGATATGAAGGTAAAGCTTAACCGGATTTTGCAAATCCGTTGGTGGCGCCGTCGGATACTTGACCCTGAGAGATTTCAGCTTCGCATCGATCTCGTCGAGAGAGTTCAGCGATTGGGAAGTACCTGAAGTGGAAGAGGCTCGGGGAGGCTCTTTTTGGCGGTGCTCTTCCTCGACGTCCTCGTACTTCTCTTGATCGGACTCGTAGTCGCCGTCGTCCTCCTCGGAGGAATCGATCTCGAGATCTTCGCGACTGTGAGAACCTCCCATGGCGATTCAGATGTCGGTTTTCTCGGGAATTGCGAAAACGAAGACGAAAATGAAAAATGGCTAATTTCGAGGGAGCTAGCGACGAAACGAGAGAATAAGGGAGGATTTTTAGAGATGATGTTAGTTACACTCGCTGGGCTTTGATAAGGAAAGGGTAAAGTCACGGCCTGTGACGAGTAGCGTCTGCCTGACGCCCGC
Organism: Rhodamnia rubescens; assembly: GCA_021437795.1. Classification (NCBI taxonomy): domain Eukaryota; kingdom Viridiplantae; phylum Streptophyta; class Magnoliopsida; order Myrtales; family Myrtaceae; genus Rhodamnia; species Rhodamnia rubescens. The sequence goes on from JAILYA010000012.1 coordinate 1,786,096, forward strand.
GTTTGCTTCGCTTTGAAGTAAAATGGAAAGTTAGAGTGGCGCCGTCTCTTTTACAGTCTCTCTCCCCGGGTGGGCCCCGCTTTCCGCAAGCCAGACACGTCCGAGGCGGGCTTTCCAGCTCAGCATAGTCGGGCCGGGACTTTTTCATTGCTCGGGTCGGGTTTTTTCTCTGGGCCAGCCCGAATTTCCCATTCGGGCCCATCTTCCTATTGGGCCATTCCACGAAAATGTATACGGGCCCCAGATGAGCATTTCGCTCAGACTTTTCAAATTAACCAGAAGACCAGCACTCTCATAGCCTTGCACATATATCTTGTTTATCCATAGATGTGCGGAACAAGATTCGGCACGTACATGATTTGCAGTTACCAACCAAATCTCTTTCAGAGGTAAAACACATGACCACCATACAGAACATCATGCTCTCCCGCGGCCATAGTTTGCATTGCAGCGATATTTCGCAGCAACAATGAGATTCTAACAATGGCTTAAACATATTAACTTTTTTTGCAGCACTCGCATTCTCTCCATATCTCAATATCTAAGTAGTGCGCAAAAGCAACATCCGGAGTGGGAATGGCGAGTGGCAAGTCGCGTTTGCTTTCATAAGGCGTCCCTTGCGGCGATGCGGCATGTGATGGCATCTGCAAACGATGATATTCCCAGTTCCGGGCCAGATATCTTGTAGTGCTGCAGCGTGTAAAATTTTGGATTATTTAGCGAGTCCAGCATCAAAATCCCGACAAAGGAAAAGCAATAGTCTCTAGCATATCAAAAGAACGAGCTGGCGCACCTTCTGTATCTGGGCTAGGTTTGCTTTCCCTTCCAGTCCTTCCAACTCAATTTCTTTCCCACTGATAAGTGCAGCAATGGCCTTCATCTGATGGCACAAGGAGGGAATGAAGTCACGACCAAAATTGCTGTGATGCCCTAATTTGACCAAAAGTAGGTCCAGATATCTGCTAGATAACCAGATGATAGAGCAAGATACCTCATCAGGTGATGCATTGAAACGGGCAGCAAGAACATAGGTCGAGCTGTCAGAGATGCCACATCTTTTCAAGGATTCTGTAATCTAACAATAGTCAAATCACCAAGAGGTTAACAACCACACTAACCTTAAAATGAAGCTGAAAATCTTTTCACTCTTCATTTATTTTTCCAGGTGAAAGAGGCATGACAAAAAATGAGCTTACATACATGCTTAGACCCTGAATAGTTGTAAACAAGCTCCGAATGGAGAGTGCGGGTTGTCAGTGAACCTCGAGAATTCAACAGAAGAGTCTTATGTGCAGCGGCCAGAACAGGGAAAATATCGGGAATCTATCACCATGAATTTCGTAAGAAAAATTAAAAAGCGCAACAGGTGGAGAACAAACGTCATAGAGATTCGAAGTTGTGCCCAAGTAACACATACAAGCAGAGCATTGAGAAGAGCAACCTCCGGTTCCAAAGTTCCAGCCTGCATAGAATCTAAAAGTTCCCTGCATTTTGACAAATGGATGTCAAGTCCTTCGAAAGAGCCTTAGTCTTTAAGTAAGCTCATGCGCATTAAACTTATGGACAGAAAATATCCACCAACCAAACACAATCTAGAGAAGTTAAATGCAGCTAATAATTTCAATGAGGGCTAGAGGAAGAGAGGGGTCGGTGGCAAATGAGAGATTATTAATCAGAGCATCCTAGACAACAGGTAGACGAATAAGAGGATAAAGAATACATATACATTCATTTCCACCTTCAGCTGCCGTATTTGCCAAAAACAAAATGGAATACAGAACTTCCTACAGCTCATGTAGCAAAATAATGAGATAATATCTTCAAAAAATAGCCAAATTGTGGAAATACATCAATCACACCAATTCGATGCTCCAGGGGAGACTGTAAAATTGTGGGTCTAGATGAGAAATAAGAAGTACTTGAAGTGATTGTTGAACCCTTCCAGGGACCAGGCTGAGTAATCCACCTATATCTGTCAAAGACATGGCATTGACCGGCTCGCCTTCTTTAGGTTACCTCCACCAAACGAAATCACATCCTATTGGCAGGCAAAACCTTAGCTGCTGTTTTCGATTCCGCCCGCTCCGCTCAGTTATCCCTTCCAGCATTATTATGTCCGTATTCTTCAAAATTCTACTCGCTCTTCTCCTCTCTGCTCCCTTAATTTCTATACCGACAACAATAACTAGAACCATCACCAAGCTTTGTCTCAGTGCATGCTATGAAAATCATTACAAACAAAGTACACTCAAATGTTCCTTAAAGGTCGCGGGGAACATCTTTCGAGGCCTTTCACAACCGAGGATGAGACAATCTCCTCCCTCCATTTCTGACGCACGAACAGTCCCAAATCAACGGAACCACGCGAGCCAACCATAGTTTTCAAATATGCGATACGTCTACGCTGATTCTTTCAAGCAATTAGAAGCAGTCACTGGATGGAGAGAGAGAGAGAGAGAGAGAGAGAGAGAGGTACTTGGAATTGGTGACGTCGGTGAAAAGGGCAACGGAGAGGGTGTCGTCATTCCTGATGCCGAAGGCTTTCATGGCTGCAGCACCAACGGTTGGGCTGAGGTTCCCAAACTCACTGTAATCAAGACAAGCCTCAATTGGACAAAGCTAGGGTTTTTCGATCCAATTAGGGTATGGGATCGCGAGGGTTTTTCTTATCGCATGTGTCGCCAGTTTCCAGCCAGACGGTGCGTCCGCCTTTTGTAGAGCGCCACGTGGCTCCTCGAGGTAGACAGGGATGGATACCATGTGCAAATTGCAGAGGCATGCCATCGAGGTGCCCCAGCGAGAACAGGATTCATATAGTCCGGAGGGAAGGGATTCCAAGCACTTGCGCCTGCAGATGGAAAGAGACTCGATCAATTTGAAAGAGAATATCTCAACAGTGGCCGAATACGAGCGGAGTTTCATAGACTAGCGACATTTGCTCCTTCCCTGGTAGCAGATGAGGTGATCCGTGCATTTAGATTCGAGGAGGGATTGAAGCCTCGGATGAAATTTCTTGTGGTCCCATTTGAGCTGAAAACTTTCAGTGCTGTGGTGAATAAGGCTAAGCTGGTAGAGTGAGTTCTCGAGGAGGACGGTCACGGTAGACATGGACAGATTTGACTCTGCTTGATCGGGAGTTCCTTCACCCACCGCCCCCTTTTCTTTTTGGGCCCTTCAGTCACAACTTGGGATGCTCGTGGCGTAAATAAATGTAGAGGGAGTTAGGGACATTGTGAATAGCATTGGCTCTTCTTTTCGCTTTCATTTTTGCCTTGTTATCAGTACTCGGGATCCTAAAGAATGCGGATGGTCCGTTTCGAAAGGTTCGTGAGAACCTAGTGGAAAGACAACAAAGAAACCGTAAATGGAGAGTAGCCTTTCGGAGTTGTTTTTGTCCACTTCAAAGAGGAGCTTTTCGTTTGGGACTCTTCTACTGCTGTAAAGTGAGCTTTGCTAAAGTTGCATGGGCGTAAGCATTCGTCCTTTTACAACGATGCCCTATAGGCTATAGATTATGCTCAGAGTTCGTCGTAGCTAGTGGTTATGCACTTGAAATAATCTAAAATCTAGACAATGTCACAGGAGTGGAGACCAAGAGCGTTTTAAGTTTTTACTGTGGAACGCTGTGGAAGTCAACCATTTCATAATGGCACTCCACTTGAATTTTGTTGTTCAATCCCAACGTGCATCATGAATGATCCGGGAAGCATAATTCATTCCAGCGACGAAGAGCTTATGACCTCATCGAATCTTTCTCTCAATAGGACCCTCGTACTCGTTAACTACTCAAAGGTCAGAGTAGGACAACTCAAAAAGACAAAAAACGGAAAAAGAAAAAGGAAGATCTAATTACATCATTTATGCACCACCAGGCCAAAAAAAAAGAGACTTCTATTTATTTAATTCAACTGTACTATCGCCTGCCGGAAAGACTGATGGAGCTAACTTTCAAGGGGGTTGCCACCACCAATGGAGCTTCTGGGGAGTCGCTGACGGCAAACTTGTCGTGCATGAAGCGGCTTTCAACTATGGATTCATCCTTCAGCAGAATCTTGTAACAATAACAGCTTTTAAGGCCTTGCTGATTCCGGTAGCACTGGTGTGCGCTGTTCTTCACTTGCTGGAAGTCCCATATCACGCTGAATTTTCCCACCGTCGCCACTAGATGCCTTTCTTGTTTACCATTCTCAGTAACCTGAAAGACAAAACAATTCAAGATATTAGACGAAAATATGTCATGTTATGTCCAAGTCCATCCAGAAGCCATTCTCGGCATAAAAAAAATGATAGCTGTAAAAACACCATCAATACATAAACACGATATTAAGTCTAGAACATAAATCGAGCTATAACGCATTAATTCTCATACCCAAAAAGTGAGAATGTCTTGTAACACTAAGAAGTTAATTCTTGCCCAGCACCACCTGTCACAGAAACACGGCCTACCTTCTTGACAAGCTAATAGATGATGCCAGCTAAAACTTCCACAAGAATAATCGTTGCAACAAAATTTCTATTCACAGAGATATTGACTGCATGATGCCAAACCTCGTGATAGCTTTAATAAGTGACTGCTAAATGATAGCTTTGATAAATGACTGCTAAGTGAACAATTCACACAGACTCACAGACATCTAAAGCCTCAAAAGTGACAAATAGCGAAACTACAGATAACAGCATCCACCAATGCATTCCTATATGGATGAATCAAAGGCGATTCTAATGCAGAAAGTAAAAGAAGGAAACGAGGTTTACCCATGAGAAGTGGCCACCATGGAACTTAATGTTCTCGCCGGCCAAATGTGAATCCAATGGAGTCAGCTTCAACAATCGTGGAGCTGGAATCTTGTTTCCCATGCGACCAGAGAATCCAGTTTTTGTCCTCCCATCTTTGTCAGTGAACAGAGTGCATATAAGAACCAAGTAGGTGTCCGTCGTTCCCAGCACCCACTTTCCATCGTAAGTCACATCAACATGTGTAATTGGAGACCCAAGCCCTGGAAATGCAGTTTTGGCCTGCCTCATTGAAGACTTGGAGTACAACCTTATCTTACCATCAATGGAACCGACCACAATCGAGCCATCCCCGGTGGTCGCAAAGCACTGGAAGTTTGTTCCCCGTGAAAACTGGTGACCCTGAGTCCATTGCAAAACAGGAGAATTCGAACTCGCGATACTTTGCACAATCCCTCTCCTATCTCTCATATCCCACTGACAGAGCCTATTATCATCCAACCCTAAAAATGTCGATTCCGAGGGATCCAGCTGCGAGCCTTTAGTGTCGTTCGTGATTTCTCTCATCGAAATATCGGCCCCATCCTTCTCAAACTTCCATTCCGTCACAATTTTCCCCGTCTCGATATCCAATTGCTGAAGCCCTGTAGCATGGGGTTTCCCTTCCTTCAAAGGACTCATCAACATCATATTAGTCTCTCCCCTCATTAACATCGCCTTCTTTGGGGTCGTCTCCGACAAGCTTGATCCCACTTTCTTGTTCCCACTGTCGTATCTCACATAAATGCCTTTCCCTCTAATCCCATGCCCTGAATTCCTATACACCTGAACCCCCAAATCATTGACCAAGAAGCTATTATCCAATGCACCGAGAGTCAAACTCTGAATTCCACCATTTGCAGCCTCCTCAAACTCTTCCATCAAGTCCGGATTCGGATGCTTACGCGACGACAGCTCGGGGCTCTTCCTCAGATCATTCTCCTCGTCCTCCCACACCGAGTCGTCTGCCACCTCGGGCTTAACCCACCCGAGGAACTCCTTCCCATGAACCTTCTCTTTATTATCCTCAGTTGCTCTCAGCCCATACACATTCTCAAACAAACAATCCTGAAACCTCGTCACGAAGCTCCGATACTCCTCGTTACTGAAAAACTTCATCGCCCAAACACTATTACTAATAAAATCCACGCGCCTCTGCTCGCCGAACATCTTCAAGTGCATATCACTGGAAGTCCTAACCCGCACCTTCGACCCCACCTTCAAAACCCACCAGGACCCCGCCCCGGCGGTCCCCGACTGATCCTCCTCGTAATCATCATCGCCGCCGCCGTCGACTCTAGACGTCCTCACAAACTTATAAGACGTCAACTTATCGGAAACTATCCACTTCGCTTTCGGCGTGTTTCCGCCGATATGAAGGAAAAGCTTAACCGGATTTTTCAATTCCGGTGGTGGCCCCGTCGGACACTTCACCCTGAGAGATTTCAGCTTCGCATCGATCTCGTCTACAGAGTTCACCGATTGAGAAGTACCTGAAGTGGAAGAGGCTCGGTGAGGCTCTTTTTGGCTGTGCTCTTCCTCGACGTCCTCGTACTTCTCTTGATCGGACTCGTGGTCGCCGTCGTCCTCCTCGGAGGAATCGATCTCGAGATCTTCGCGACTGTGAGAACCTCCCACGGCGATTCAGCTGTCAGTTTTCTCGGGAATTGCGAAAACGAAGACGAAAATGAAAAATGGCCAACTTCGAGGGAGCGAGTCGAGCTGACGAAACGAGAGAATTACAGGGCTTTTTTCCAAAATGGGTCCAAATTTTTTTTATAATCAAATTAGGGTCGTTTTTTTTTATTTATCAATTTAGGGCCCGCGCGATAGTCATAGTGCCGCACGGGCCGCGAGCGTGAGTCAGAGTGCCTCACGGGCGCGTGCGCCATAGGACCCCGTGCGGCACTCATACTGTCGCACGGGCCCTGTGCGATAGCCCAATTGCCGCACGGGCCAGTACGGCAACACGGGCCCGTGCGGCACTACAGGGCCCGTGCAGCAGTAGGCCCACGTGTTCTTTTTTTTAATATCCTATTTTTTTACTTTTTTAAATTAAAAACATAAAAAAAAACATCAAATCGAGTAGGCCCACGTTTGTTCCTTTTTTTTAGTTCTTTTTTTAAAATACGTTTTTATAAAACCGAGTACGCCGACGTTTTTTTAAACCGAAATTAAAATTTTTTTTTTTGTAATTTCCTATCTCTTGTCCCCCTTTTTTTTCAATTTCTTTTTTTTTTTCATGTTTTTATAAATATATTTTATATGTGGCTTTGTCTTGAGGGCTTTTTTTTCGAAAAATGGATCAAAAAAATTTATCAAGTGAGGTCAATTTTTTTTATTTACTTATTTGGGCCCCGGGAGGCAGTATTTTTTTTTAAATTTTTAATTTTATATTTGTAACATTTATATTTATAACATAATTATCAATAATTAATATTAATTTTTTAAAAGATATATAATTAATAAATAATTTAGTATTTATGTATAATATTTAAAGATGGCATATCCAAATTGAAAGAACGTGGATAACAATCAAAACGGCGATCAAAGGGGGGGACTGACATCGGCAAGGGAATGTGATCATGCGAAAAGGAGCCGTGAGACTGGAATTGCCAAACAAGAGAAGGAAAAGGCAAAAAACGAACTGACCATTTGGCAAAGGGAAGAGGATCGGGGGAGAGCTGCGCGTCGGCCTGGACGTCCATCAAGACCAACTTTTGAAGTCGCTCCTGACTGACCTCGGCAAAGGAACAAACAATGGGGACGCGGAGAAGGCAGGGGATCAAAGCAGCGCGCCGATGGAACACGAAGAGACGCTCAGAATCATAATGGGTGAAATGAGCGTTGCTCTTCCGTCTTCATATATAGAGGAGCGCGAGCGGAGGACTGTCGTGGGTGGTCAGCATCAGCTGGCAGCTTTGCAAGGAAGGAACTTGCCAATGAAGGACTGCGAAGAAGTCACGTGACATTCATTCCGCCATTTGCAGCGAAATCTTTAAATTGCAGGACATCGATTTTTGGAAAAACAAACAAAAACTAAACAAAAACGAAAGAGATGGACAAGATGGGAATGGAACCCATGACCACCGAAGTACGATGCCAACCGGGTAAACGGTAGAATTAGCAGCATCAATTGCAGTTTAATTGATCTATACACACATTAAAAGACGTGATATTAATTTGGACATGAAAAACTGCCTAGACCCCTTTCCCGCTGCAAAAGACGTGATATAATGAGTCTGGCATGGAAAGATCGAAAGAGGAAAGAGGGAAAGGAGGGTTCATTCGAGATCGAGAAGTGGCATCGGAGGGAGAAAATGCAAAATTGATTAAGAAAACGGCATTTTTTGGGGAAAAAGCCAGGCCAAACTGTGGCAGTTTAGCAATGGATTCGTCTCGAAAAATTATGAGAAATTAAAAAAAAATGCGTCCAAAACGGACACCTGAGAGCCATTAGAAATTTTCCCCTTTCTTTACTCGTTCCCACTCTTTTGCTGCGGTTTGACATCTTTTCATGCGGTGTTTACCTCTTTTGCTGCGGTTTCCCATCTATCTATTACTGCGGGCTTCAACATATTCCTGGGGCTTATATAGTACATCATAGCACCACCCTTTGCTCTGTGATGAGACCCAAATGGGAAAGATGGATAGACAGGTATGCCACGTGAAAACCATTCTCGAGGGTTCACACCAAAATTCATTTCTCCTCGTAAGGGAGAGAGTACGCCCAAAAAATGTTTTGACTTGAAAGAACCGTTATTTAGTATTCCTTCCATACATACATCACATGATTTAACTTTTATCACCCTTATGGGCCCGAGCGGCAGTTATACTGCCACACGGGACCCAAATCGGTAAATAAAAAAAAATTGACCCATTTTCGAAAAAAAAAAGCCCTTCTCTTGATCTTATAGTTGCATGATTTTTTTTTTTTTTGAACGTGCGGCTGTAGGACCACGGTTTGATTTTTTATATATATATTTTTAATTTAAAAATGTAAAAAAAAATGAATTTTTTTTAAAAGGGATCCTTGGGCCGGGTCCCCGTTTTTTAATATCATTATATTTTTACATTTTTTAATTAAAAAACATAAAATAAAAAATACGAAATAAAAAAAAAACCGAGTAGGCCCACCTTTGTCCCTTTTTTAATGCGTTTGTTTAAAATACTTTTTTTTCAAACCAAGTATGCAGACATTTTTTTAACGCCTACTCGGTTTGATTTTTTTTTAATTTCGTATTTTTTATTTTTTTTTTATTTTATGTTTTTTAATTAACAACATAAAAAATGGGATATTAAAAAAAAAGGGACTTGTGGGCCTACTGCCGCATGGGCCCTGTAGTGCCGCACAGGCCTCGTGCGACATTATGAGTGCCACACAGGGCCCTGTGCGGCACTCTGACTCTCGTTTGGGCTGCCGCGCACGCCCCAAATTGGTAAAAAAAAAAAAAATTCTATTTTGGTAAAAAAAATTTGAATCCATTTTTGAAAAAAAAGCTCAGAATTAGAGAGGATTTTTAGAGATGATGTTAGTTACAGTCGTTGGGCATTAATAAGGAAAGGGTAAAGTCACGGCTTGTGACGAGTAGCGTCGGCCTCATGCCGGCGTTTGCTTCGCTGTCAAGTAAAATGCAAAGTTAGAGTGGCCCCGTCTCTTTTACAATCTCTCTCTCCGGGGGGGCCTCGCTTTCCGCAAGCCAGACACGTTTGAGGCATGCTTTCCAACTCGGCTCGTTGGCTCGAGACTTTTTCATTGCTCGAGTCGGGTTTGTTGTTCTGGGCCCGACCGAATTTTCCAATCAAGCCCATCTTCTTTTTGGGCCAGTCCTTGAAAAGATATAGGGATAATACCACGAAAAATCCTAAAGTAACGAACTTGTGACAAATTTACCCAAAATTATTTTTTTAATCACAAAAAATCCTAAATTAGTACAGCTATAATAAATTTATCTCAAACTGTAGACACCCGTGACAAATTTTAGTTTTCGATAATTTTTATTAAATTTTACCATCAAATTAGCGATTTGAATGATAAGTGACAGTTGATAGATACATCGGTTTGAGATTTTTACCTTTTATTTGTTGTAAGTGTATCGATTTGAAAATTTTCAAGATATTAACCCTACTTAACAGAAACTAACGAAGAACAAATTTGTCGTAAATATACCATTTTCAAATTTTTGATGGTACAAAAATAACAAGTGCACCAATTTAGAGTTTTCTATGATCAAAAAAATAATCTGTAATAAACTTATCATAGATGTAGTAATTTAGAATTTTTTGTGATAAAAAAATAATTTGAAATAAATTTGTTATAAATGTATCGGTTTGTAGTTTTTCGTGATATTAATCCAAATATATACATGCCTCATATGAGCATTTCACTCAGAATTTTCAAATTAACCAGAAGACCAGTACTCTCATAAGTCATAACCTTGTAAAGATCTTGTTAATCTCTAGATGCGTGGAACAAGCTCATTAGGCACGTACATGATTTGCAGTTACCCACCAAAACATCATGCTCTCCCGCGGCCATAGTTTGCGTTGCAGCGATATTTCGCAGCAACAATGAGATTCTCACAATCGCTTAAACATATTAACTTTTTTGCAGCACTCAGCATTCTCTCCATATCTCAATATCTAAGGAGTAGTGCGCAAAAGCAACATCCAGAGTGGGAGTAGGCGAGTGGCAAGTCGCATTTGCTTTCATAAGGCGTCCCTTGCGGCGATGCGGCATGTGATGGCGTATGCGAGCGATGATATTCCCAATTCCGGGCCAGATATCTTGTAGTGCTGCAGTGCGTAAAACTTTGGATTATTTAGCAAGTCGAGCACCAAAATCCCGACAAAAGGAAAAGAACCAGTCTAGAGCATATCAAAAGAACGAACCGGCGCACCTTCTGTATCTGGGCTAGGTTTGCTTTCCCTTCCAGTTCTTCCAACTCAATTTCTTTCCCACCGATAAGTGCAGCAATGGCCTTCATCTGATGGTACAAGGAGGGAATGAAGTCATGACCAGAATTGCTGTGATGCCCGATGATAGAGCAAGATACCTCATCAGATGATGCATTGAAACGGGCAGCAAGAACATAGGTCGAGCTGTCAGAGATGCCACATCTTTTCAAGGATTCTGTCATCTAACAATAGTCAAATCACCAAGAGGTTAACTACCCCACTAACCTTAAATGAAGCTGAAAATCTTTTCACTCTTCATTTATTTTTCCAGGTGAAAGAGGCATGACAAAAAACGAGCTTACATACATGCTTAGACCCTGAATAGTTGTAAACAAGCTCCGAATGGAGAGTGCGGGTTGTCAGTGAACCTCGAGAATTCAACAGAAGGGTCTTATGTGCAGCGGCTAGAACAGGGAAAATATCAGGAATCTATCACCATGAATTTCGTAAGAAAAATAAAAAAGCGCAACAGGTGGAGAACAAACATCATAGAGATTCGAAGTTGTGCCCAAGTAACACATACAAGCAGAGCATTGAGAAGAGCAACCTCTGGTTCCAAAGTTCCAGCCTGCATAGAATCTAAGAGTTCCCTGCATTTTGACAAATGGATGTCAAGTCCTTCGAAAGAGCCTTAGTCTTTAAGGAAACTCGTGCGCATTAAACTTATGGACAGAAAATATCCACCAACCAAACACAATCTAGAGAAGTTAAATGCAGCTAATAATTTCAATGAGGGCCAGAAGAAGAGAGTGGTCGGTGGCAAATGAGAGATTACAAATCAGAGCATCCTGGACAACAGGTAGACGAATAGGAGGATAAAGAATACATATACATTCATTTCCACCTTCAGCTGCCGTATTCGCCAAAAACAAAATGGAATACAGAACTTCCTACAGCTCATGTAGCAAAATTATGGGATGATATCTTCAAAAAATAGCCAAAGGGTGGGAATCCATCAATCACACCAATTCGATGCTCGAGGGGAGACTGTAAAATTGTGGGTCTAGATGAGAAATAAGAAGTACTCGAAGTGATTGTTGAACCCTTCCAGGGACCAGGCCTAGTAATCCACCTAAATCTGCCAAAGACAAGGCATTGACCGGCTCGCCTTCTGTAGGTTACCGCCACCAAACGAAATCACATCCTATTGGCAGGCAAAACCTTAGCTGCTGTTTTCGAATCTGTCCTCTCCGCTTGATTATCACTTCCAGTATTATTATCTTCGTATTCTTCACAATTCTACTCGCTCTTCTCCTCTCTGCTCCCTTAATTTCTATACCGACGACAATAACTAGAATCATCACCAAGCTTTCTCTCAGTGCATGCTATGAAAATCATTACAAAACAAAGTACACTCAAATGTTCCATAAAGTTCGCAGGGAACATCTTTCGAGGCCTTTCACAACCGAGGATGAGACAATCTCCTCCCTCCATTTCTGACGCACGAACAGTCCCAAATCAACGGAACCACGCGAGCCAACCATAGTTTTGAAATATGCGATACGTCTACGCTGATTCTTTCAAGCAATTAGAAGCAGTCACTGGATGGAGAGAGAGAGAGAGAGGTACTTGGAATTGGTGACGTCGGTGAAAAGGGCAACGGAGAGGGTGTTGCCATTGCCGATGCCGAAGGCTTTCATGGCCGCAGCACCAATGGCTGCGCTGGGGTTCCCAAACTCACTGTAATCAAGACAAGCCTCAGATGGACAAAGCTAGGGTATTTCGATCCAAATAGGGTATGGGATCGCGCGGGTTTTTCTTATCGCACGTGTCGCCAGTTTCCGACCAGACGGTGCGTCCGCCTTTTGTGGAGCGCGACGTGGCCCCTAAGTCAACGTGGGCCGAAAAATTAAAACTATAAAATTTAAAAAACCGATATAATATTTACACGTTCCCGCGCAAGGTAGGGATCGAACCTACGACTTTCTGTTTAGAAGACAGACGCTCTGTCCGCTGAGCTACAGGCGCTTGTTGATGCTTTCCTTCAAAATTTTAGTATAATCCTAATTAAATCTTCAAAGAACTTGAGTTTCGAGAAAATTAAAAAGGTCGCGCTTTTTCCACTCCTTTCTTGGCCGACACACTATCCCACATTTCAGCACATCACAACCATTGACAATTATTAAATTCAAATTTGTGCTAGTCAAAATGATATTTTAGGGAGCGTGTTAGCCAAAAAGAGAATGAAAAAAAGCGCCTACCCGGATTAAATCGCTTAATTCACAAACACGATTGATGATGGACTTTTTGTCCGTTGCGTTGCTGTGCACGACTGAAATGGATTTTGCACCTTTAAGGAATTGTAATATGCCTTTATGGATGAAAATGATAAAAAAAAAAAAAATTGGGGGGTCGGAAATAAAAGATCAAAAACAGCATTCAACGTAAAGATAGAATAGTATCACGAAAATGTGACGGTAGTAAAGGACAGAAAGCAAAATTAAGATGCATGCAATGTCCTCAATGACATTGAGGAAAGCCTATCTATTTCCCCTTCAATTTTGAGTATCTATCTTCAAGCACAACCATTGACGTGTCCCACCAGCCTGACTCCCACAATCCTGGCCATGTCCATCACCTTCCTTCTCTCTCTCTTTCTCTTCCCTTCCAGAAAATAGAACTTCCCATTTTCCATCAATCTTTCTTTCTTTCTTTTCCTGGGAAACTATTTCCCGAGAGAAAGATGTGTCTCTCCATCTTCCTCCTCTGGCTTGTTAGCATCCCTCTCTTTGCTCATTCAAGCCCTGCCCCAAGAGGTAACCTCTCAACACATCTTGTGACGCAATTACCAATCACGTAAGACAAAGAAAAATGGATCCTTCTTCTGAATAAGCACGTTTTGTTCTGCATGTTCGTAGATTTGGGGTGTAATTACATATTTTTTTTTTTTTTTTTCGCGAACGTTTAATCCGAGGAAAGACATGAAGTTCGAACATTTTCTCTCTTTTATGACAAGGGAAACAAGAAGGTTCTTGAATCCCATGATTCTTGGGTCCTGTTGGTTCATCCGTGAATGGCCAAAATGCAGGCTTTCTGATCGACTGTGGAGCATCAGAAGAGTCGACCTCAGGCAGCCTCAAGTACATTCTGGACGACGGCTTCATCTCCGTGGGGAACAAAACCGCCACCAAGACTCCCAATGCCTTGCCTGAATTGACCACATTGAGATACTTCCCTGACAAGTCGGCGCGGAAATACTGTTACGTGATCCCGGTCATCAAAGGCGGGAGATACCTCGTGAAGACGACCTACTTCTACGGAGGTTTCGATGGAGGGAAGGAGCCCCCGGTGTTCGATCAGATCGTTGATGGGACCAAGTGGAGTACGGTCAATACCACGGAGGACTATGCCAATGGACTCAGCTCATACTATGAGATCTTTGTGGCCTCCATGGGGAAGACATTGAGCATTTGCCTCGCGAGGAACGAGCGCACGGTTTCCGACCCGTTTATTTCGGTCCTAGAAGTGGAGTATCTTGAGGATTCCGTGTATAACACCAATGACTTCAAGAAGTATGCGCTTAGCACAGTTGCTCGGCACACCTTTGGTGATAGTAAGGACATTCGGTAAGAAGATTAAATGCCATCCTTATTAAATTCATTCCTGGTTTCCGCTAGCGCAGTACAAGTGCTTTGCCCTGCATCCCTACTGCTTTCTGTTCCCAATTGTTGAAGAGTTGGCAAACATTGCTAGCAGACTTTTAAAAGTTGGCACTGCGAAGATAATGTTCTGACTAGGAATGAAGGAAATCAACATTTCCATTAAATGCTTAAGTACACTCCGAATTGGTGTTGCTTTTAGTACAATCAATCAAGGACTACCACAGAGTTGGAAGGCGAGGTCGCAATCATCTTAGAGCTACTTGTAGGAGAATGTTACAGAAGAATATGTTAGACAGGATTGGTATTGTCATTTTACAGTGGATTCATTCCGTGCCGTATTATTTCGAAAGAGAGACGGAAGGAAGTGGAAACTGAAGCTTGTGGTCTCTTTCTGATTTTTTTATGTACTAATTTGTGCGAACCTAGGTATCCAGACGATGAATTTGACCGTTTCTGGCAACCGTTCACGGATGAAAACCCTGTGGTCACGAGCAAATCCAAAGTGGACACTTCTGATTTCTGGAATGTCCCACCGGCAAACGCATTTAACTCGGCAATCACGACAAGCAGAGGGAAGACCCTTAAACTCCAGTGGCCACCGGTACCTCTCCCTAGCAGCATTTACTATATTTCTCTCTACTTCCAAGATACCAGATCGCCGAGCCCCTACAGCTGGAGGGTATTTGATGTGTCCATAAATGGCAAGAAGTTCTATTCTGAGCTCAATGTCACAGCTAGTGGAGTGACGGTTTATGCAACTCAATGGCCTCTCTCAGGGCAGACTGAAATCTCCTTGGCTCCAGGGGATGAGATACCTGTTGGGCCGTTGATCAACGCAGGCGAGGTCTTACAGATACTGCCCCTAGCAGGGAGAACTCTCACAAGAGACGGTACACTTCTCGAACTTATAACCTAGCATTGCGGCATTGCCTATTTTCTAATGTTTTGGTCAGGTGAGAGGTACTGTCTTCTTTCGTTCATGTAATAGTAGCTTATTTTGTGTTTCAATAGTGGTGGTCATGGAAGAACTAGCAAGAAGCTTGAACTACCCGCCTTCTGATTGGAGCGGCGATCCGTGCCTACCTCAACAGCACTCGTGGACTGGAGTTACATGTTCTCGAGGAAAGCTAGCCCGAGTCATCAGTCTGTAAGTTCATCAGATTGTGAATACGTCAAAATCTTAATTTGACTCCGCCGGCCACCAGCTCTTTCTTTTATAAGATTCCAAGTCCACTGAAAGTAGAAATACACAAACCATTTGAAGGAACTTAACAAATGCTGGACTGTCCGGGTCATTGCCGCCAAGCATAACCAATTTAACCGCACTCCAGAATCTGTAAGTAACTTTCTTCTTTCTTTCTGCAGGATATATTCTATCTTCATTCGTTCTCACCACTTGTTAATTTCGTTAACTTGCTTTTTAGCTGGTTAGGAGGGAATGACTTTTCAGGGACCATCCCAGAAATGGAGTCGTTGAAGGCACTTCAGACGTTGTATGTTGCCATAAAATAGTTATCCCTCCTAATCTCATTCATCAGTTCACTTGCAACTAAAATTGTTTTCTTTTGCGTCATCTCACATAGACATTTGGAGAATAACAAATTTGAAGGACCGATTCCTGAATCGCTAGGCCAACTACCAAATCTTCGCGAGATGTAAGTTTTGGCATTGTGGAATCGACACTAGCTTTCGGTGTCTTTCCCCAGAATTTCCATAAGATTCACATTAATTCTAGCGACTTTCTTTTCAATTTTACAGATTACTGCAGAATAATAAGTTGAATGGAAGCATTCCCGATGCCCTACAGAACAAAAATGGCATAAATCTACAGTAAGAACGTTCACATATCTTCTTCCGTGGATCATTTGGATGAATAACCCTTTCAATTCAGCCTCTTGAGTGACTTGATAGCTGAAAAATTTCTCCTTTATCAGGGTTTCTCCTGGAAATGATTGGTCAGAATCGAGATGATCATAGCGTGATTGCTGTAGCGTCTGGATCAACTGAGTCATCGCTGTACTTACGAGCTTGAGATAGAAAATGGGAAGTCTTTGCAATTGAACATGACACTAAATGAATGACAGCATTGTATGCTTATGCTGATAATGCCACTAATAGAGTTCTCTGGGAGATATCAGAGGACCGATGGAGCCATCTTGGTTCTCTTAGTCTTCATATGGTGGCAAGAGGGAAGAGTCAACAGGACTGTATGATAGAGCCGATAATGCCATTGATACTCATACAACTTATAAAAGACGATTGATTATAGTCTACCTATTAATTCTTTATAGAGTGTCTTGACTGGCAAACCAGTTCATATGCTCAAATTTGGCTCATAATAATGAGCTAACTCCATCGATACTGCAGGGAAGACATTTGAAGAACGAAATGATACAGAGTTCGTTATTTAACACACCCGATATAACACAGGAAAATCCAACTATGATCATTATTTCTCGTCGTCGTATTCCCTCGTCTCAAGCACATCTTACAAATTGACGATTGACAATTGATAGAGTACAAGAACACTGGTGCTTTGTGCACGATGATTTTGGAACCACTCTTGACATCCGCTAACAAGACAGCAACAGCAACTGTAGTAAGATAATGGCTACTGTAGAATTTCTTCTCCTTCTTTCTTTCTTTCTTTCTTTCTCCGTTTCACTCACAAAGATAGAATTGGACATTCATCAGCACAAGTAGTTTTCATCTTGTCATGCTCTGACCCATAACAGGAGGCACCATAACACCCCTGTTCTGTCTATCCACGTTGACTTCCCATCCTTCATCCACTCAAAAAGAAGAGAATTTGCAGGTCAACCTATGAATTTCCAACCTTTCAATGAATGTCAATGCAGAAACACATGAAAACACTTATCTTAACTAGATTAATAAGACATACGGTAGTAAACATCAATCATTCTATCATGCGTCAGAATACGAGGCAACAAGGCTAGTGACTTGTGGGAAGGAACTAATCAAGCATATAGTAAGGTCCCAAGTTGACCCATGTTTTATTTCTGCTTGCGTTCATGACATAGAGCCACAGGTGAGAAGTCTACATCAGAGAAGGCTTATTGCCTGCTCTTAATTTCGTTGAAGGTGGATGTTACAACCCTCTTAACTTCAGAAAGAATTCCTTGTCCATGCCTAAGGATATCCATGCTAAGCATAGGGATGCAAGATCACTTCTAATCTTGGCTCCCACAGAACTGAAAAGATGTGGCAGACATGTCTTGTAGGTTGAAACTAGACCTGATCAACGCGCAGGCAGGGCCAAGGACCGAGCATTAATACCTTGCCCGGGGTATCCTATGATTTAAAATTCGGTTGCGTTTTATTTTGGAAAATGATTGAGACAGAACAGAGCTTGTGCCGTTCACATTTCAGACCCCGCGGCTAAGAAAACTTCCGAATATGAAGGTAATGGATGGAAGTGAATTACCAATTCCCATATCGAAGCCCCGGTTCTTGAGCTCTCTGTATTCTTGACACAAAGCACAAGCTTCACAGAAGAAATGAACTAGGCAGTCCACACATGGATCCTCTGCCAAGTCATATTGCCCCCTCAGCTTCGATCGGTAAAAGCATGAGTATAAGCATGCGAATCCGGTCATCGCCAATAGCCCGTACACCGTGCCATTCGCAGCGCAAGCTAAAAATCATGCAATTGCAACCATCAATATCTAGTGTTATAGATCTTGAAAAATAAGTCCAAGTAACATTCCATAGTTGGAGAGATAATCATCAATTGGTAAGCTTACTTGTGGAACCCCTGTCCACTATCTCAGCAATCTGTCCGAATGTGATGCAAGGGCAAAAGCAAGTGATCACACCTATTACATGAAAGCAAGAATGGAAATTCTTGTTAGGATATGCTATAAAGTAGTCAATATTCCTTAAATCAATACTCTGGATTCAATAAAACAGTTCTTCACAGGTGCTTACAATTTGCAGGATCATCACAACAATGGCAAAGATTAGTGGACCATTTGCCAGTGGCCACATGAGGCTGGAAACCGGAGGCAGCGTATGGAGGAGCAACTGCTTGGACTGAGCTCGCCATCGGGTTCTGATACCCGGAAGTGGGAACGTCATGACCCGGATGGCCATCAACACTGTACTTCTCAGGCTGGTTGAGCGAGGGATACATTTGATTTGTCTGTATGCAACCTGTGCTCTGAAGTTTTGAAAATGATGATAATGGTGCATATGAACTCAGCTCACGGTCTCAACTTATAAAGGAGGGGGGTGGGGGTGGGGGTTGGAAGAGTTGCGGTCTTTAAATATTTTGTAAGGCCAAAGAGGATACTTGATGGAAACTGCAACCAGGGAATCCAATATTAAATTCAAGGGAAAACTCCACTAAATATCCAAAATGATGCTCATTGTGACACATTAATCTGAACTTTTTTTTTTGTTATGACATAAAGAATCTCAAACAATGCCCATCATGACACATTTACTCTCAACTTTTTCTTGTGACGTAAAAAATCTCAAATTTGTACCTACGTAACACATTACCCTCCGTTAAGGTTCCATCAATTAGCATCGTTAAAAACATGCCTGCACGGATGCTAGAAAGTAAACGGTGTTCACATGGACTCACATGGCTTGAGTGAAATAAAAACGATGTGATTTTAATTGAAAAATCATCCGACAGAATCTTGACGGAGGGCAATCATACAAGTATAAGTTTGAGATTTTTTTGTTTAGCAGAAAAAAGTTTGAAATAAATGTGCGGAGCATAGTTTGAGATTTTTTATGGGTTCTCTCCCAAATTCAAAGCGTGAGATAATTAAATCCTAGTACTAGTTATGGTCAAGATGCCTTGCATAATGAAGTGGAGGAAGATGCGTCGCATCTTCCCACCACCTTATTTCTTTTGTTGGTTTTGTCCTGCATTGATTTGTTTATCCGGAGCTCTTGTCTAAGCATAGGAGCCGCGTTTCTCTTGGACTGTAGTTGGTGTGCAGAATCCAATGGCTAAGCATCATTCAGAGTCTTCTCTGTTTTGTTTAGTGTTGATGTGAACAGGACCCAACGATTAGGTGGCTGTTAAACGTGTGAACACGAAGGCCTAGAGTTGACTAACCAATGAAATTGATCTTGGGTCAACCCAATACCAGAAACCAGTCATTCATTACGTCATTACGTGACGTCATGCTGAGTGCAGTGCAACATGTTGTCTGAACTCTGCATTGACTATGCAGTTCTGGTGCAGATCATCAACCAAGCAACCAACTCTCCAATCTAATATTGGAGGAAGGTATAAACTGCATCTTACATGGGGCAATTGATTCTGGACCTTGTTTGACTTCCCTGTCATGATCACTGTCTTTGATCAGTAATATGTAAACTCGAATCATTCGAACTTTCTGCAGCATCGACTTTGATGGCCAGATGTTCATTCGGTTCGGTCTTCAATTTCTGATGGAAATGCCATCGGCTAGGATATTCAAGGGCAGTGTCATCCGAGGTAAGATCAAGGTTGACAGGCTAACCAGTAAAAAGGAAACGAACTGCTGCGAAATTGTTCTTTGTGTTTCTGTTTGGAAGAACTTACGCACTTTCTCATATGACAACTATTATTGACTTGACTCCTGATTATGACAGCATTCCAACTTGCTAATAATAAGCAGGTTTTGAAGACTAGGAGTTTGGTTGTCTGCATTTGGTAGATGGCATGCCCATCTCTGCTAACTTAATTGCATAAACTTTTGTTGTTTGCAGCATCATATAAGATAAGCGTTTCAAGTTACGCGCCAACATCATTAGAAGTTAGTAACATAAACTTCTAGAAGTCAATCTCAAGAAGAACCAACTTAACTAAACCGTCAACGATGCGAAAGATCATGGATCCACTAATGAAAAAATCAGCAAGATCTGCAAATGAGTTTCAAATCAATATGAAATGACCGGCAAGTTCATTTATGGAGAATAAAAAAAAAGAGCGTGCCCCTTCTTTTACAAGGTAAGAAGGGCCAGAGAAAATGTCCTAAGCCAATGATTACGATTGCACCGACGTTGGAATGACTTGTGCCACACTCTCACAGTAAAATCTGTGCAGTGTTGTAATTATGTTTTCCAACATGCAGTTTGGTCAGGCCGCAAGATTCCGGCCGCCAGCTGAGTGCCTTTCTTTTGCTGCAGAACTCTTGGAAATCCCCTTTTTCATGGGCAAAAGCACAGAACAGTTCTTCGCTTTCGGTCTTAACTTGAACTTTGGAATAAGTTGGTGTCTCTATACCAACTAGATCAAATTGGCATGTCAATTGGTTATGCAGCAAGCAGCATAGATGGTTCAGACTATTGTTTAAGCTCTTTTTTTTGCAAAACTTACTGAGGGAAAAACGTTCTTACAATATGGGCAAAAACATTGGACGATTATGGTGCGGTTGTCAACGTTTATGTTTTCGGAATAATTTCTGAACAGAAATCATTCTTTCTAATTCTGTTTTCCGGAACGCGTTTGCACTGTGATCTCCATATAACATATATGGAAGCCGTTTTTGTCATTCTTGTGAAAAATATATGATCTCCATGCAACCTTACAGCACTTGCAAGTGCTCCTTTGCTCAATGTAGCGTGGTGCTTTCTCAGACATCACGTTCATTTGGTATCTGAAAATTCAACAGTTTTATAGTTCCGCTTGATTAGACTTTGAATCTTTTACCTCCAAATGCTCTATTTTTACGCAGAACTTGTTCTTATGGGAAGTGGATTGGCAAACAAGCATTGCACAATGACTACCCCATCGAGTATTCAAATACGACGTATTCTTCTAACAGTTTAAACTTTTATAACAGTTGACAATAGCTCCACAAAATCTTGCATGGTATCCTGAATTCAAATCTTCC
Organism: Rhodamnia rubescens; assembly: GCA_021437795.1. Lineage (NCBI taxonomy): Eukaryota > Viridiplantae > Streptophyta > Magnoliopsida > Myrtales > Myrtaceae > Rhodamnia > Rhodamnia rubescens. The sequence continues at coordinate 1,807,289 of JAILYA010000012.1, forward strand.
CAGCCCGTTGCCTTCCCCAATGAAATATTTCCGCTGAAATTTAAATATTAAACCACACTACCATCTTGAACTCTCCTCGCAAAAGAAAATAATGTTAAATAATATTAAAAGCTCATGGTTTAATAAATCAAGTTTAAAGTTGAATTTGGAATATCAAAATGTACGAATTCCATTATTTAGAGTTCGATTCAAAGGTAGAAAATTCTTAAATAATGAAATTTTCCAAACAGTACATGCAATTGGATTTTACTCCCTCAATGAGCAAATATAGATGCCATCATTGCTTTAGCCTCGTATTTTTGTTGACACCCAAAAATGACCAACTTTTGATTATTTATTTGCAAGTATCAACTTAGCCGATAAGAGTTGAGTTTGGTCAATGACGTACAGATTTACCGATAACTTAAAGGCAATCGGAAACTCTTCGATGAAGTCATCGACAACACAACGCGAGGTTATCGGCGACAGTCTTGAAGTATCTTGTAAATTCATCGCTAATGGTGATGAGCCATTGAATGTCTTATCCATTCGTGAAGTAATTAGTAACGGAGTTATTCGAAGGTAACCGTTGGTTGGTTATGTCTTATCCGTTCGTGCAATCCGATAACCATCGAAAGGGAGTTATTTGTCTTTCTAATTTGGTAACCGCTATTTGTAAAGGTTACAAATACCTCAAGTGTCCTCTTTGTAAACGCCCTTCAATCAATGATAAAACTCAACGTCCTTTACATTTATTTTTATTTTCCACAATCTATCTTTTCCGCAACTTTACATTCCCGCATCTTTCAATTCCCGTACTTTAGTTGTAGTTTTGGATACTTCGTTGCCGATTAAATTCCGACATCATGTCTATCTATCATCATTCTTTATCGTTGATTAAATTCTGGCAAAGTATTGTGTGCTTCGTTGTCGATTAAATTCCAATGAAGTATATCCATTTCTTGTGATGCATTGAGACTTTTGTCCAGAATCATCACAGAAACCGTCTCCTCTGAATAAAAACCGAAGAAACGGCGTTCAGTGAAAGGTACTTCATCGACCACCATTTTCGGCGAAACAATCTTATGGAGACAACACGTTGAGATTTGAATCAGTCGAAGGCCGACATCTAGAGTCTAAACCATGACTGCCTTTGAAGCGCAATAACATAGTTTGACACTGACACAGAGACTCGACAGTCACTGGCCATGCTTCAAACTAAACCTGAGATCCTCCGTCCAAGCCATGACCCTGCCTCCTCCTCATTCGCCGCCACAACCAACCCTGAGATCCTCCATCCAAACTCCCCCTCCGCCTGCAGAAAATCTGCAAGCTCTCGTCCGGATAGTCCACGCCTGACCCGAAAGCCATCCGCCGCCAGTGCTAGCCCTAAATCGAAGACGGTCTATGCTACCTCCTCCTCTTTCTCAAAGCCCTCCAAAAATTGAATCCTCCCTCCACGACCGCTCGCACTCCACCGGATAGTCGGTTGCTCTCGCTCCTGCGACGGTGAGGTCAAGGCCTCCATCCGCCACCTCAGTGACGCGTATCCCCTGCTCGGCCCACTCATCGGCCTCCATCCTCCGCCTACATTCAACATCTTCCTCACTCCGTTCCTTGCCCTCACCAAAATCATTCTCTACCCGCAATTAGCCTACAAACTCCAGTGGACGAGTGACGAGATGGAGGAGCAGCGGAGGAGGAGCAGCTCTGGAGAACAGGGATGAGACGGAGAAGTCTTGGGTGCATGAGAAAGATGGGGGAAAGGAGCGGCTCTATGGAGAAGAGGACGTACCAAGAACTAAGGAGTACAGCCGTCAAATGAGTGTGTCAAGTAAAAAATTGTTCGACACATGATTTTTCTTTTCCCGTACATGATTTTTCTTTACGTTTTATATGATATGATTAAGTCAGATTTTTCTTTGAGGGGCGAAGATTAATTCTAAATTCACATATATCATTTGATTAAGTTTAATGTAGAGCAATGAACATATACTTGTGGGTATGTAACTATGTCTATATGACAACGTTAATGAGTAATGAAAGCTTCGGACACGAAAGAGAAGTAGCGGTGATGTTCCCAACCGTTAATGAACAGCTTTTCTCTACATTGATTAGGTCTCTTTGTTTAGAATGATCTTCTTCGTATTGATTAAGTGGGAAAGACAAGTAGTAGTAATGACTAATGACCCTACACGTGTAGTAAACGAGAAACACTCCGACAAGCCAACGAGAATGAGATCATAACAGGAAAAAAAACTGCCGTACTTCAAGTATTGATCAGCCCTGTTTAAGACATCCACCTCTGTAGCTAGGGCAACTGATGAAAGTGAAGAGAAGTGAAGTGAGGCTCATCACTTGTTCCATATCTAGTTGAACTTTAGAGAGCATAGCTTGTAGAGCAAAAGATGAAGATGGGTTCGCTCCATTACATATCCAGGATCCCACATGTATAGTAAGCTAAAGCGAGGAGGAGAAAGGGCTGGTTCCATGAATAAGGTGGTAAAAGTCCCATGGGAGATGAGGATGACATCGGCAGCGGAGATGGCGATGGTGAGAACGAGAGCAATGAGCCTTGAGGGCACGTGCCGACGCAGCATTGGACGCAGCTAAGGTAAAGATTGTAGGCCAGGCAACAATACCCAAGTGAACGTTTCTGGTACTGCTCATCGACTTGCTTCTCCGCCTCTGCCGTTGTCATGTTCACCGCCTTGTATGTCTTCTTTCCTCTGTTCCATACTTTGTACCATCCATAAATATCCTTCAGTAGCTGACTAGCTGCTCCCAGCTCTCTCCTTTGAATCCTGCGCATTTAAAGGTAATCCGTAATCAAATTCTCCTTTTGCTTTAATAGAAGATGGTCTTTGCGCTCTTCACTCGTGTATCTTCTTCATCTGTGTCATCGACATGGGGAAATGAACTAAAATCGCGCACGAAAACCATCAAGTGCAACAAATTAGAAAGTGTTTCCAGAACTTTACGCAAAGGTGTCATCCTGAACAGCTACCGCATCAAAGCATACAATGAGCATAATGCACAACGAAAAGATGCAAATTTCAACAAGGCAGTAATTTTTCAAAGCCATCTATATGCATGTATACCGTTATCAATCACCACGAATCGTCTATATATATCTCGTGAGAGAGCATCAATCGCTGGTTTAGATGGAGAATGACATACTATATTCGCGCATACGTCCGCAGAACATCACCTCGTTTGACTTTTTCTTCTACAGTTATTGGATGCCTGAAGATAAGCATAACGTAGATAAATCATCAGGGGGCGAAAGAAATATATATATTGACGTGGTCATCGCGCTTGTTACGGGCTTTAGTCAGTTCATACACAGTGGAAAAGCAACTCGAAAGGCGTGGAAAAAGACGATGATTGGTTTAGCAGAAGGCATACTTGTGAGCAAAGACATTGAATTGTTAAGCATGAAGTAGATGGGTCATTAGACTAATGGAATGAAATTTTTTTTTTTTTTTTTAAGGCATACTTGTGAGCAAAGACATTGAATTGTTAAGCATAAAGTAGATGGGTCATTAGACTAATGGAATGAAACTTTGCTTCTTTTTTTTTTTTTTGACGGGGTCAAGGGGCTTTGTTGCGGCGTAAGCCAATCTACACGTGGTAGAAAACAACATGAAACGCAGAAAAGAAAGAGGATCGGTTTGGCAGAGGGAGAAAAATTTGTCAAATTGCTGCGCTACTTTGAGAACAACTTGGGCATCTCTGGTGTTTTTCTCGCATGAGACGACTTTTGAGCTTTTGATAACTCGGGCTACTTTCGTTTGGTCAAAAGTAAATGATTTGGAATATATTTTTTTAAAAAATATAATCGTCGGTATCGCTTGAAATAATTAACGATGAAGAATATTTCATTATCGGCAACAATTTATGTCCGAACATTTTTGTAGACGTTGAAGATGTTTTTTATTCATTCATTTTGTAAGTCACATTAGCGTCCATTTAATATATATAAAAATATATATTTTAAATTATTTATTTTTTAAGGAAACAAATGGAGCCGGAATGATATCTTTAATTATTGGACCACTACCACATCTAATGTTTCGGCCCAAGAGTAAAACAAAGACACCATTAATTAAAAACAAGATTTTGCCTTTTATATGGCCACTAGAATTCGAGGGTAATTTGGGCACTTCGGAGTAGTAGCTGTATTTGCAGCTGTCCTTGCCTTTTACCTTAAATCAAATTGATAAATATTTGAAGTGTCCCAAATTATTTCGTAATGCATAGTGAACGGGGGGAAAATGGGCTATTTGAGAAGGAAAATGCTTCATTGACAGTAAAATAGTACGGTTAGTTATTTCGACCGTAGATTCCACACATCATCACCGAATGTTTGGCATAAAATACTCATTAATTGAAAAATCGTGAGGTCAAAAATAATGACATTATCTTGTTTCATTATCATGCTAGCGGGGAGCCATTTGAGAATGTTGTCTGAACCACCCAACATGGCAAAAACCAAATCCCAAATCCAAATACAATTTTGCCTTAAATAATCCATATACAAAATAAATAGCCCCAAGGAAAAAAAAAGAAATACATAAAAAAAATATAAAAAGAGAAAAAAAAAAAAAACAAAGTGCCTAGATAGCTACAGAGAGCAGCAACCTCCCTGAGTCTAAATTTATAAGGGCAAACATTTGGTAACACTTCTATTCTCGAAAACAGTCTTTGAGCAAAAATGAATTTTTTCTTATTATGCTCCCGAGAATAGTTTTCGAGTAAAAAATGTGTTTAATAATTGCATAAAATTTCTATTCCCGAAATAGAAAAAAGCACAAATACGTTTGGTACGACCCAATTATGCTCCTAGGAATAAAAATGTTGATTCCCAATTTTTTGTGTTTTCATGTCATTATTGTCTACTATCACTCGAGGCGTACCATAAATGTAGTAAATTGCTTTGTAAACATAACAAACTTTCCTTAAAAACAAGATATTGCAATTAGGTTATAAACCTCGCCATACATAAATCAAAAGAAACTCTTTTCAAGAGGTGGAAAAGGATGAGCACCCATAATTTTGTCCCCTCGTACATAGACTGTCAAGGGCGGGGTTTGGGGCCGCTGGCGCTTAGGCTAGGTGGATTGAGCAATCGCCTAAGCCAAGCCTTGTGCTCAGCTCAAGGATCGATCACACACATTAGCACCGTGGAGAGGATGAGATGGAACTGAGAGAGAGATTTGTGAAAGAGAATGTTTTCTATTGCTCAATGTAGCGTGTACCAAAGTGATTTTAATGAGGGGTTGTTCCCCTATTTATACAAGAATGGGCATAATTTCAGGTGACTCCTTGGCTTTCCCATTTCATCTTTTCCTTCCGGTCTTATTCCTTTTGTTTTGCTTGTTTGAATCCTCTTGATTCGTCTTTTATGAGACTCTTCGTTTTTCCCCCATTTCGTCGGATCCTCCAGGTGTGCATCATTGCTTGGACAGCCCTTTGGGGGACTCTTGGACTACGCAGAATCGTCTAGGGATCATGGTTGTTCATCTGCCTGGCCGTGCTGGCCATGCGCCGGTTCATGCACCGAATCATCCACTAATTCATGCACTGCATCTTGAATCGATTCACTTGCTCGGCGGCGTTGGGTCGTTTCAAGTGGATCCATGTGCCCGGCCATGGTCTGATCCGCGGCATGCATCACGGCATGGCCGATTGGTCGTGTCACGGCCCCATCATTGTACAAGGATTTGTTGGGCCATGATACAAGCACCCTCGACATCCAAGAAGAATTCACAGTGTCCAAAGTCATTTGATCATGCCAAGACCGAAAATGTTCGGTACGTTGCATACGATAGTCGAGGATAACCGGATGCCACGTTAGAAATTTCCAGCGGCAATCGGCCGGAAGGACTTTGTTGGAATTTCACGCAAATGTTTCGGACTACGTTAATGAAATTGATAAGTTTAGAAATGAATTAATATACGTATAATATGTCATGCATAAATTGATAGTTATCCTCAGAAAATTTTGTGGAGAGAACTTTGTGGATTCAACAAAGGCGAACTGCACAGAGGATTTGGCCATCCTTAATGAATAGGCATGAAGTATACTTCTTCTCTTTTCCTCACCAAACTCTTTTTGGGTCCCAAATTTATTCAACATTAATTTATTTTTATTTATTTTATCGAAATTGAACATAAAGATTTAGAAGAGATGTTTGGTTCTTTCTGTCTTATTAACCTCTAATCGAGGGGACAGCAGACAAAATGTTCTTGACCCTGCTTGTACTTTCATTCCACCAAATTCGAACGAAGCTTTCAAATTAGCAAATATCAAACCAAGAGAAGCCAGGAGCCCCCCGAGAATGTCCGTGTACGTTTCTCAAGACAATTACAACCAGTCAACGTCCTCATACTGCACAGCAAGGGAGATGGATCGTCCAAACGAACCATCTAATAAATAAAATATCATTTAATCATGATCATGATTAGTCTTCAACGCGTTATCGATGGACGCCTAAACAAGATCTGTACTTTAATTTCTGTGGATAATCTATTCTTCCTTCAATCAGGCCAGCATGTTACTTCAGAACCAAGTCAAGATTTTTAAAAAATCAAAAATTTCGAGTCTTTTACCGGTTGCTGCTATCGAGATTGCAGTCTGAATTGGGCGAAAATTCAACGTTTTCCCTTGCTTTTTTTACTTTTTGAGCAGCTAAGCCTGACGGACGGAGAAGACATGCGGCGAGGGCATCGGACGAGGGCCACTGGGTGAGCGAGTGGAGTGGAGAGCTCTCTCGGTCTCTTTCGGTCGAGCGCGACGAGAGAGTGGAGTGAGAGAGTGAAACAGATTTTCAAAGTTTTTTTTTATTTTTTTCTGTTAAAGAGTGGGCTTACCAAATGGATTTTTATTTTTTTTTAGGGTGGGGGGTTTTTTGTTCCCAGAAAAAACAGAAGCTTATTATTTTTTTAATATTTAAATTTAGTTTCCGCTAATATTAACTGACATCACCAAATTTCGTTTTTAAAATTATTAGTCTTATAATATTTATTTTGTTTATAATTTGGTGGGTCTTGTGAAACTATTTATAATATAATTAGCATAATTAATGTAAAATTTATTAAGATATATAATTAATAAATAATGTTGTAATTATAAAATTAATTAAAAATATTCATAAAATAAAAAAGAGATTTTCATAATATATAATAATCGTCAACTTACCAATTATTAAAAAAATTTTTTTTTTTTTTTGGGAGGTGGTGTGGTTTTTTTTTTTAAATTTTATTTTTTAATTATTTATACTTATAATATTTATTTTATTTATTTATAATTGGTAAGTTGATGATTGTTATATATTATGAAAATATTTTTTTCATATATCTTACCAATTTTATTTTAAATATTTTTTTATAAAGATAAGCTTCACAAGAAAAAATTATAAATAAAAGAAATATTATAAGTACTAATAATTTAAAAAAATACAATTTAAAAAAAAAACGCCACCCTCAAGAATTTGGACTAATAATTCAATTTCATTTTTTTAATTTCATTTTTTTAAATTATTAGTACTTATAATATTTTTTTATTTATAATTTTTTTCTTGTCAAGTTTATCTTTATAACATAATTAGCAATAATTAATGTAAAATTTTATTAAGATCTATAATTATTAAATAATATTGTAATTATGTAATTAATTAAAAATATTCATAAAATAAAATTGATAAGATATATGAAAAAAAAGATTTTCATAATATATAACAATCATCAACTTACCAATTATAAATAAATAAAATAAATATTATAAGTATAAATAATTTAAAAATATGAAATTTTAAAAAAATATGAAAAAAGGCCCACCCTCTAGAAAAAATACGAAAAATATTTTTTAATAATTGGTAAGTTGACGATTATTATATATTATGAAAATTCTTTTTATTTTATGAATATTTTTAATTAATTTTATAATTACAATATTATTTATTAATTATATATCTTAATAATTTTTACATTAATTATTGCTAATTATATTATAAAGATAAGTTTCCAAGAAAAATTTATAAACAAAATAAGTATTATAAGTACTAATAAATTAAAAAAAACTAAATTAAAGAAAACAATGGCCATTGAGTTCAAATTTATTTGTCGGCAGTTGGGCTTTTGCCGAAATGGGCTAAATTGTAAATATTTTTTTTAAAAATATTTTTTAAATATTTTTAAAAAATTAAATTGAAAAACCGCCTTATTGACCCCAAGTCAATTTATACGCTGAGATATTGGGCCATGTCAGTTACATAACCCCATTTCTAGACCAGCAAGTCTAGCAAGCCGCTTGGGAAACAACTACAATCTGTCAAGGCCCAGTAAAGAAACCAGTGAACGGGTCATGGGCCATGCTCGATTTCATCAAACTTCAGAAAACCGAATCCCTCCTTTTGCAGAGCTGTCAAAGCTCAACCAACTTCAGCTTCCTCTTTCCCTTTATTTCTGGGTACTACCCATCTTCTTGATCAAGTACATCGTCAACGTCCACTTTCATTTGTCATACAAGCGTGGAAGAACATGCAAATATTACTTTGGAAAGGAAAAAAAGAACCAGTTCGAGGAAAAGGCAAGCCTACAAACTTCAAACAACGTGGGACAGCATCGTGACAGATTGATCTTTATCGACACTCAAAGTGTCGAGGTATCATAGCCATGCTAAATATACTGTTCTTGAGTAAACGATGCTCGTGGAAGCTAATGAAATGGCATTCTTATCTTCTAGTTCCACACAAAGACACAGACAAAACCCCATCCACATAAATATATTTTCCTTGGCATATAGGTAGCAAAAGAGAAATATATTTGAAGTCTTCTGAAGCTATGTGTAGAACTTGAGCTACATTCAAGGTACCCAACTAATTAAGTGAAAACTCAAAGACTCTGTTTTCCATCTGATCTGACATTGTAAACCGAGCCTTCAGCTTTTTAAGAAATTTTGTTTTGTGCTGTCTAGGATTAAACTATGGAGGCGTTGCTCACCAAATGGGAGACCAGGACAGACAGTGTCTTTAGTCAAACTTAGCTCCTTTCGCTCATTGTAAGATTGGCCGAATAAGGTTGAAGCAATTCTTACGTGGGAATCATGCCACCTGCCCCATGAGTGCTCATTGAAAAAAAAGTTGGGAACTTTAAGCTGCATGTGAGGATGATTAGAAATGTAAAAAAACTGTATTAGAATTTAAGTTCTCTGCGGAGGGATCAAGAAAAATAGTAGTCAATGCGAAGTTCTAAGCAAAAGGGGGTTTTGGTTTTGGCTTTTTGTGTGAATCCAGGGAGCTTCGTGATTTTTAAACTCGGTTCTGAAAGGGAACCACTCCAAGTTCGCATGTGCCTTTCATGGCTAGTGTTTGGGTTGTGGTTGTGGAGATTGAAGTAGGGAGAGTCCTAGGCTGAGTTGGCCTTCTCTAGAAGGACTAGTACTCGCATGAACTCGCTGGTGGTGCATGTTGTATTCGGTGAACAAGAACGATCTGATCAAGTGGAAAATAAGCGACACCCGCCCAGAGGAAGGTTTCTTATGGATAGCAGATGTCATGTTTATCTATGTAATGCATATAAGTATCCTGACAATGTCTTTGTGACATGAGGAAGAGCACAACATTTGTCTTAAATAATTGAAGGCGCAAACAAAAGAGACCGTAGCTCATGGAAAGATAGGCTTCTATCATAAAAAGAAACCCTCAAAATCATATTAATGGAAAAGCCTTTGATTCTTGTAGATGAGAACTTAGTAGGGGTGATCCAGAAACTTGTGAGGACAAAGAGGAAGAAGCAAAACAGACATGCAACTAGACAGGTCTTTGCTGTCGTGAGAGCAAACAACGAGGATCCAAGGTAGTGAAAGTATCAAAATTATTCTACCAGTTGGCTTCTTAGGTGGTTTCGTTCATCTGTAGGAATATAGTTTGGTTCATAAGCATTTTGAACCTGATGCAGCTATTTATGGACAGTAATTTAGTCAGATGATATGTCTATGTACTTTGAAGACGATTGTCAAGGATTGTCATGTACAATGCAAGAAAGCATATAAAGTAACCCTTGTCTCTCTGTTACCCAAGGTTTTGCCTTTTCTCTTGTCCGATCTTTTCATTTCTTTCGTTCCCTTCTTCTTTATGCAAATCTAGCATTTAACTCACGAGTCACGAGCCAGCTTACTCAATTAAGCAGGACAAAAGGGAACAGAGAAGTGAAATCGAATATTTGCAATCACTTTACTGGATTCACACTAGACATCAGCCAATATAATACATGAACGCGTTTGTGCTTTCGAGACCAATTTTACCCTGTCAGAGAGCAGCTATGCTGTGGATATTTTTATATTTGCAGCAAGTTCAAAAACCTCTGATGGAGATCAATGTTAATGTGCAAACATAAGAATGTTTCTGTACTGTCATTTTATCATAAGGTGCATGTGAAATTTAAACCTATCCTTTGTTTTGATGCTGCAAGCAGGTCTCTACCACTTATGTACTGGCTAGAGGAGCGACTGCCAGTATGATTACGCTACTCTATTTTGAATTTGGAGAGAAAATTAAACCAACAAGTTTACACAGTCTAATCGATCTATTATCCATTACGACTTCGAAAATTGATGCTTTAATATTAAATCTGCAGTTTTGAGAATATCGATACCAACATGACATGATCATAAGAATTTTTCACCCGTTAGTAAGATCTATCAATTGAAGAGGCAACGAAGTAAATATTATGCAGTTACTGTCAAAAGTTTAATTTGCAAGTCCTCCAGAAAAGGAGATAAAGCTGTTCATAGAGTGAATGCATGGTCCATTTAAAATATTGTATTGGAAAGGAGCAAGCTATTACCTTCGTCTTTTTAATCACAATGTGGACAAATCTAAGTAACATGAGCTGTCTCCTAGACAGACTCCCACAAACAAGCTCACTCCTATATAAAGTCTAACATAGGCATGTGGATTCTAATAAGGGATTTAGACATTAATAACTTAGCAATTAGCCCTAGATCTTTGAATCTTCTTGTCCCCTAGAGTGCATGCTTAAACATGTTCAACAGTGAGCAGGAAGGTTTCTATGCTCCCTCCACCATGTTGGGCCCTAGGATTTCGTTTTCCCATGATTTTGCAGACACCCAACAACAACAACCCATCAGGCAAGAAGCTAGAAGCTATAAGGAAGCACCGGTCTCTGCGGATTTCGAGTTCTCGGTGAACAACGACTCCATGATACCTGCCGATGAGATCTTCTCCAAGGGCAAGTTGCTACCTCTGAAGAGCAATGGGACCAACCCGCTGAGGAAGACGACGCTTCGGGACGAGTTGCTCGTGGGCGACGACGACTTGCCGAGGTTGACAAGTAGTCCGGGACGGTGGAGAGAGAGGTGGGGCTTGAAGAGGAGTCACTTTGCATCCAAGAAAGGGGATAGGAGTGAGAGTTCCCTAGAGAAAGTGGTGGAGGACAAGGCTTCCATCTTTGCCTTGACTAGCAAGAAGTAGCGACAGGTAATGTTTAGGAGTGTTCCCTAAAAAGTTCATCCCAAAAAGATGTTTTCAGGAGTGAAAGGGGGAAAAAATCTCTCAACTAAAACAGTTTGTGAGCCTGATTCTACTCTGGAAATTGTTTTGCAAAGTAAAATGACTTCGTTTATCTCATTTCATTTTACTCACACATTCTAACTCTCTCTCTCTCTCTCTCTCTCTCTCTCTCTCTCTCTATTCCTTGGGAACAAATAAGTTGACACAACTAAGTGTCTAAGACCAGAAACTCTAGAACTTTCCTCTAAACAACAGGGGATTTAGACTGCTGTTTCAGAAAAATAACAGTCTGTTGCATGGCATCGACATCATTTTGTCTCTGGAAACTAGAGAACCTTCCTTTATTCAAGAACAGTTACTTGTGTTACGACCTCGTACTTAATTGTCTACAATGAGTTATCTAATTTACCATCTGCTCTTGCAGGATCTGATTCAAAAACAAGTTGGGCAGAGGAAAGAAAAGCAAAGAGAGAGAGAGAGGAGAGACATCGGAAGGATTTCCCTTAGGTGCCTCTTTTGTCGATCTGCCTGTGAATTATCAGACCAGCGATGTCGGGGTGAATATGTAGACAGCACTTTTGACTTCTGTTTTTTATTTTTCATTTATTTGATCCAATGGAAATTCTTCTCCTCAGGCATTAATTTCATCATTTTTCACTCGTTAATTCTATATTTTCTTTCTTTCTCCTTTTTTTTTTTTTTTGGGTTGGGGGGGGCCGAGGGGGAGTGTCCTAATCATACAAGTGATAAATCCACCCGGTCGATGTAGAAACAAAGAACTAACCCAATCAACCTCAAGAAAACGACCACTAACTTCTTTTAAAATAATGACTGCACGATGAACCGGAATCTGTTACGGACATTATTCTCTCAAAACCACAAGACCAAAATGGTTGCCCAAAACAAATAGGTCCCTCGTAAAACTCATACGCCCGGTATGACAGTTCAGTGTGTTGGTTTTCCTTTTCCTTTTCACGAAGTGCATCTTACAAATCACGAATTGAGCAGTTGTCTGTAAATCTTGAGCAAATCAACGCACGTCCTGTAAATCTTGAGCAAATCAACACATTTTCCTGCACGAAGTGTTTCCAACGGAACTCCGATATATGCACCGATCCGGATCGCCTAACATTGAAATTTCCGTGACATACGCTTGACATTACTCAAATCAGACCGTCCAAATAAAAATGAACAATCTGATTTGAGTCACGTTTAATTCCCTAAAATTTTTAAACCCCAAAAAACTTCCCTATATTTTTTTCCTCCCTTTCAGTTCATTTTCATTTGGACGGCCCTAATTTGAATAATGTCACGCGTGTCACGAAAATCTCAATGTTAGGCGATCTAAATCCCCATCATCAAACCGTAGTACCATCATAGCATGGCGTGTATTTCTCGAGTAAGTGACAGAAATTCCCCTGACGCGCCCTTTCCAATGAGACACATGCCCCAGGGCCCAATACATACTACAGTACGACGGAGAAGTCCTCAATTACAGGAACCAAAAAACTGTGGCATAAAAAAAAAAATTCCATCTTGATATTATAACAAACCGTCCGTCATACATCATGTTAAGGCTTTGAAAGAATGGGCAACTGTTTCTGTACAACTATCCAAATCGAGGCATTGCAATTACAAGGCCCTCCTATGTGGGTGAAACTAGGATACAAAAATTATTTACACTTCCTAGGCCATAAAAATGTACACAATTGGAGAAAAAAGGAATAATCCTCCCTATTGTATTGTGGAAGCAAAAAGAATGTTCCACATTAATCCATTCTATGTTACCTGCAACCAATAAGTTTGTTCATGAGGTGCTGAAGTTCAGTATTAACCAAGAAAATAGCCAAGAATAAAAACTGAAGGGAGAGTATCATGTGGACACCGAGTTGGAAAACACATTCAAGACAAACTTGCCGCTATGAACCTACTACCGGCATAAATATAGAACAATTGAGAAAATTTAGAGAAGTTTCGACTCACAGTTTGGGATGGGGTCGTAGACGAGTGGACAGCTCTTCCACAATCCCCTTCCTCCCTGTGAGGAAACTTAATACTTGTCAATATTTCTTCGATCTTCAATCCTGTATGTTGAATAAGAAGTAGAAATTTCACAACTGCTCCATTGATATATTCCAACTGAAAGATACTCACTTATGAATCTACTCTTGCGGCTGACTAGGACCCATATATTTCTCCATAGACTCCTTTTTATGCTCTGGATCAAGGCTGAAAACATAACACATAAATCATTGTCTCAATATGACATCATATAACAAAGAATCAATATGAGAAGGGTGTTCAATTCAAGAAACCTATTTCTGATGCCAAGAAGAGCATAATGCACAGCACTCGCACAAGCAGACACCGGAGCTAAGGTGGCTGCAGGAACCGCCCGGAAAGCAGTTGATATAGCTGCTCCAGCACCAGCTCCTCGCTGGTATTTCTTCAATGGGGTTTGAACCAGAGCAGAAGCAGACTTGCCCAAGCCGTCACTAATACATTCGTAAGCCTGCATGGAGTACACATCATTTAAGCTAATATAAAACAAGAATTACGCATGTGTTTGGTATCTTGCCAAAGTCATAATTGAATAGATATATGGGCCAAAACAATCCTTGGGTATGGCAAACAATAGCCAATCAAATTAGTAAAGTGGCAAGGTCCCATGCCCTCTGACTAGCAGTATGTCAACAACACGATAGAAGGTCAATTCGTTATGATAGCAGCTCAATAGTATCCAAAGACTTTGACCAGATTATAATTCAATGTCATGAATGCTTTGATGGTCCCATAAACGTGCATCATGATCAACTAACAGAGAAAAGATCAACAAACATGGGGTGCTTCAACACAATCCACTGTTTGAACACAACTAATGAGCCCACAGCCAAAAGGAAGATTGAGTATAGTTGTGAGGCACTGAAGCTACCAAATCAAAGGAATCTAAATACCAGAATCTACTGCGATGCCATCACTAGTACAGATAAGACATACCATGAATCCTCACTGTTAGAAAGAATGAACAATTCGAGTAAGAAACTTAAGTAGTTCTGCAAAAGCTCAACCAGAAGATTCAAAAAAAAGTCAACCATAAATCATCAAATAAATATAAACCTGCTTTATTCCATGCTGAGCATCCTTGGGCTGATTAGATCTGACATTTGCACTTGCTCTACTATGCAGAGGCCATGGAGAAGAAGGTGGAATACTCGTAAGAATATACTCTGCTTGCAGCAAGATATCGTGAGCACCTGCTGCCAAATGCACCCCTAGCCCCACAGCTTCAAGAGAAATGCTTCTCAGGAATGCCACTGTGCCTGGATGAAGATGATTAGTAAGACTTCTGGGTAAACAATATGACTAGAGAACACGAAATAGAGAAACACAAACAACAAGCTTCATTGGAGGCTGAACTTCTGTTCTCTTTGAATTACTACAATATTTAGCATAACATGCGGAAACCCATTCAGCTAAAGAACAGAAAGAGGAAGACACCATAAGCTACCAAACAAGAAAATCCTAAATCCAAATTCTCCACCAAAATGCATTACACAAGGAAAATTTCTACCGTAAGATTGTCACACGTAAAAGAACTACTACAAAAGACATGAAGATCTAAGTATTCGACCTTCCTTAAGAGAATTCCAGCTATTACTCAGAAACCCATCCATTTTAATCAGAAATAGGGGGTGGGGACACTGCGCTCCTTATTTCTCAAATCTTCCAATCAGATTTTGTTTGCAGCTTTACCTCTTTGCAATCCCTTGAGTACTCTATGATCCTTCTTGTAATTCTCAACTGGGCAAGAAACTAACTTTGCAGCAGCATTTCCGACAGAAATCAAGGACCGGATGGTAGGTAGGCCGCGTAGTACCTTATGAATCTACATGAATATTCGTTCAAGAGTATATCAAAAGGCAAGGTAGAACAACAAACAAATAATTATCCCACGCAGAAAAAAAAGACAAGGTAGAAAAACAAACAAAAGCTTATCCCAAGCATAAAAAATCATATTGAAAACCTGATTTTGAGATATATCTTCCAACCATTCCCCTATGATTGTTTCACAAACATTATTCCAGCCATACACACCAACAGCTTGTACGGGCTTGAGATGTAGCTCAATTCCCTGTGGCACAATTATATGACAGAATGAGCTTAAAAATTGCAAAACAAGCACCACCACCAGAAGCAAATGTAATAGTGACAGTATGCCTTATAACCAATTTCAGGACATCACAATTTAGTTATAAGGACATCACAAAGGATCAAATTGTGGCTACTAACACTAAGGAAACATCTCTTTGGCATCCACAGACAAGACATACCTAGCGTTAGATTCACATATTTATGAATCAATTTTTACCCAGAGAAAATAATAACACGAGAAAGAAAATATCTATTAAAAGAAACACGAGAGAAAAAGAGGGATGGTTATGTGTACTTGAATTACCAGTTTGGCAGAGAAGGTCAGACAAGAACAAGTGAAAAAGGGGCAAGGATGCTTTCATTTCATTGGGACAATCACAAGATCATTCACCAAAGGAAAAGAACCACAATTATCATTTGAGCTAAAATGAAGACACTAGAGTACCAGATTAACAACAAACTTGGCCATATTCTAAAATAAGAAGCCACAACCTATAAAAAGTGCTTTTTATTCCAAGAGAGCAATTCAAAAGACAAAATCTCATTGAGGCCATGACGATAAAGACCTACCTTCCAGGGAACCAGGTTTACAAGCTCCACATACTTCCCACCTCCTAGTGCTGCTAAATCCACATGCTGTGGTATGTAATCAACCCGAACACTGAAAGGCTTTATGTCAAATTTCTGTCAAGAACATGATGTATTAGTTGAAAGTCTCACTATTTGAAAGAAAAAGTGCACATGATGAAAGCTGCCCATGTGAACAAAGAACAAACAATGGGCGATTGTATTTGTCTAGTCATTTGGTAAGTATCTCTGCTTCCTCCATTGATTATTTGCAAAAACAGCCCAATGTTGGAGCCGGGTGTACATAGCCAAACCCAAGACTGGATCAAGACTCAGTTAATGAGGTAAATTTAATGCTTCCGCAGACGCAAATGGTGAGGACTAAGGACAACATTCAGAAAAGCAACATGTAGAGTTATTCTAGCTAACAACATTAAGTGCCATAATAAGAGAACTTAGAAGAAAGGATCCATTTACCTGAAAATATGGAAGCAATGCCTCATCAACAATTGCATTCCGCATAGACCCACTTTGGGCATTTTGCAGCAACACTTCTGATCCACCTAGATTATTTTGAACACCTGAAGACCAGTCCTGCGGTGGGTCTTCATTTCCAAAAAAAGAAATGAGAAAATCAAGCTGGCGCTGATGGAGGTGCAATCGCAAAGGAAGTAGAGCAATGCACAACCTAATAATACAAAAACAATTAGTTAGTGTTAAGTCTAAGTAGATACTATAATAATACTTGAGCAGGAGAAGGAGAAGAGGACCAGAAAAAAGCAGTTTGTCAGATTGTCACCATAACATTAAAAGAACCAGCTAAGGATTTTAGAATCAGAAATGGGTTCGAACCCCAGACATCATGCACACGTATCTCAAAACTCGAGAGTGTGATACAAACACTGCATGCACTAACTCCGCTTGATAAGAAAATATGCATAAATATGATCAATGAATCCCTGCAATGGCCCCAAACATATGCCAAAAACACATACACAAAAGAGGATTTCTTCCGTTCCAAAGATTGACTTTGTCAAATCGGGAACAGGGAGGAATATCTGTTTTTCCTTTGAGTGAGGGAAGCAAAGCGCTATTAAAGCTGAACAACATTCTAAACCAAAGTGAAACCAACATAGATAAAGACTAAGACCAACTTATGCACCAGTGAGTAGGCTACTATCTAACTTTGGCAGCTATACAAGTCTTACTGAACTCGCACCAGAACTCTTAACATCATCACTGCAATTAAGAAAAGGGCTTTCCTTTGAACAAGGCTCCCAGATAGGAGGACTGCACAGGGTCATCTCATCTCTCGCATAGGCAGCCCACAAACTCCAAGTTGCAAGGGCATCATCAGCATAACCAATCCAACCAAGTTGTTCCATCATGGATCACTAAACCTTCGTCTACTAAACTGTATCTAGCTTAAGTGCCACAAAAAAGGCAATCCCCACCAAAATAAACCAGAAAAGTATTTGTCCAGAGTGGAGCATTAGCCCTCCCCCAATTAGTGGATAAGGCCTATTTTCTTGTTGTCGAAGTTAAGAGTTAATCTTGAATTATACATGTTAAGGGACTACATCACCACTCAATTTCATTATAAGCATACAGATGCAACCATGGACTCCATAAAGACTAAAGTGCACAAAATTATCTACAGATACTATCATTCATTAAATCCCAAGCAGATCAACCCAGTGGAACAAAGAATTGCAAACATGCACAAAACAAGGTGTACAAAGGCTTTTACCAATATGCCTATCAGCAGACCATACACCAGTCACGGGATAAGTGATAAATAAAACCAAATGAGATCAAAGCCTTTTTACCGATACTCCTCCAGAGGAATCAAAGGGTCAGGTCTCACAGCTTCCAAATTGAGCTTCAATGCCTTTGAAGATGATTCTCTGGGACGATCTTTTGAGCTATAATATCCAAGCACCTTCAAGTTCAACAATGAAAAATTTAAATTTGCACACAAAAAAGGAATCAGAGTAATTCTTTAGGAGTCAAACTTCCATAACTACCAGTCTAAGTGGTGCGTCTTTGCTTGTATCATAGAGATGGACATCCTGTACAGAGAAAGAAAGCTTAGATACACAAAATCCACCAACTGGATAGATGTCATACTGACAATCAATCCCGCATACAGCTAGTTCTAGGCAAATTGCTGTATCCCTCCGGCGATTTTTTCCAGAATGTTCATCAGTCACTGTAGAGTTATCCCAGTCAGCGCCACCAAACATTCTCCATCTGACATTTATGTTCTTGAAAATCACTCGGCCCACAAGCTTTCCAGAATCATTAGTATCTTCAGAACTAGGACTACAAGGTTTGCTTTCTGCTGACTGTTTCATGCTGGACATCTCACAGATGTCTGCAATGTGGTTTTCACGGATTCTTAGAGAAGTTTCTCTATACCATCCGCTGTCGCCTCTTCCAGCATTAACATTTTCCGCAATTCCATTTGTGTGTTTAACTATTGCCCCCGATAGATCCCTTCCTGTAGGTAACTCTGATAGAGGGTGTGGATCTGATATACAATAGCCCTCTATAACCTCCGGAAAGTAACATTTCTGGATAAATGAGGCCTGACTGCTTTCCAATCCTACCAAAGGCACTGACCCACTTACTAATAGATCTTGAGATAGTGTTTCAGGAGCTGCAGTATCAAAATCACATTTCTCTCCAAGAAAGCTTTTCTCATTTGATTCAGAATCATATTGACAAGTTCTACTCTCATCTGAAAGAAAAGCATCCTCACGTATCTCATCCATCAATCCGATCACCAAGGCTTGACTCTTTGCATTTGCACTTGAAGACTGCACCTGAGGAGTTGATGGGGCAAGATCACCAACAGAAGTTCTTACTTCAGCTTTCAAATGATTCCTCTCATGTTCCTTTTGAACATTATCCCACCTACTCTGCAAGTGAACAAGAGATTCTTCCAAATCAGGAGCGAAAAGCTGTTGAATTAGTGTGACCAATTGTATCAGAGCCAAAGTTGAATCATGACAAGTTTCCACATCAATGTGAGAATTAGAACATTCTAGCTCCCACAAAGTGCCATTCCTGCAGTTAGTCCTCAAATTTGCCAGGACAACTGCCTCCCGAGCAACTTTAACATAGCCAATCTTGTGAAGATGTTGCACACTGTAAGTATCATGGTGAAGCTCAAGTTCTGATCCTGAGCAAATGAGAAGCCCAAGATCTTGCCCTCTTACATTGTAATCAGTGTCGATCGAATCTCCGGAAGTTGAATTGGAAATACTGAAGCAAGATGCAGCTATAATACATGCAACATAACAGTTGTCCAAGGCTGACTTGACACTTGAATGGCTGAATCCAAGGTCACCAATTTGTGAGGTGACCATCAGGTTCTTTAGGTAAGGTTCATAGCTCAAACCTGTGTCGACCAAGTTTAAGGAAAAAGAAGATCCAGGAAGCTGTTGGCAATCTTGTTTCGATGAAGAACATTCACCAGAACCTTCAGTTTCAGAAACTGGCAAAGTAAAGAAAGACAGTATCGCATCGAACCAATCCAATCGGCCACCTATAGCAACAAAAGTGCCACATCTGACAGCGATGGACAAAATTCCATGGAAATTCACTGGATCCCACATGTAGACAAAGTCAGAACCAGCTAATCCAGTAGATAAAGCATTGGATCCTCCCCCATCACCCCGTTTCGTTGTTGAATTGCAACATGAGATCAAAAGAAACTCTTCATCTGGTGCACCAGTGATTGAACCCCACAATTTGCCTTCCCCATGTGCCAGCGAAAAGAAGTTGGCACCATTAATACCGCCAATATCCGAGACATTCAGTAATTCAAACTTCTTAATTCTCAATTTGAGCTGAAACCATGACCCAGGGAGTTCATTCTGTATCGAGCTTTTGATGTTGTCAATCTTATCAGGGTGAATAACAATCTCTACAAAATCACACTCCATATATATTGATGTCTGGCCAACATAAGTTTTTTTCAAAGAATCAACATCTTCAAAAGCAACTCTAGTAAATCCTTTTATCACTTGACTTAAAAGACAGTTGAAAACTTCATATTCATAGCTCCGAAGAGTAACTACAGCAGAGGATAAATGCAAATGCATAAGGAAACTGGAGCTCATAATTATCTCTTGACGTATTTCAGCAGCAGTATCACCAGAAACTCCCAAAGTTGTTACGGAGGCAAACTCATATCCCTTTCCCATGAACTTATTTCTGCTCCTCTCCTCTGAAAAAGCGAGAGACTTTGCTCTCTCGGCAACCCAAGCACCAGTAACAGGACCCTCCTGCCAAATCATACTGAATATGGAAGAAGGTGTGCAGTTGGCAACAGACAGAACCTTCAGAGAAGAAAATTTACACCCTTTAGCAGAGCGGCAGGACTTACCCCCATCATCAACCTCCTCATATGCAGCACTGACTAGATACATGTCAAAGTTACAGGCATTCAAATGCACAGAAGTTGTCACCATTGAAGAAAACCTCTTCTTGGAATTTGAATTGCAAAAGGGTGTGAAACTATCAACCTTCCCTTCTCTTGTAGAAAAAGGGGAATAAAAGTCCAGAGCAACAAACTGATCCCAATCAAAATAGCTCGCTATATCATCTCTGCCATCAAAAGGAAAGCAGAGAACAACTCTCGCATCAGAGATGGTTAGGACACCCTGTAGCCTCTCTCTTGAAGATGTGGTTGTAATACAAGTTCTAGGCCCCCTGTTCAAATCCTCAGGAGATTCTTGCTTAACCTCAGATTGAAGGTTACTTGACAAGTCATTTACTTCAAGAAACTTCTCCATTTCCTTCACGAAAGCCAGCAGCTTGAGGACAAGCCGGAAGTTAACCCAAATAACAAACGGCGGTAGTGATAATGAGAATGACATTAGCCCTTTCGAGCTGCCATCAGACAGGCAAGAATTACTGGCTAGTTGGAAACGAACAAGTCCCGAAGTTCTCAGCAGCATTATTCTGATCAGATCATTTCGCTTTGCAAATGGAACTTTCGGAGCAGATTCCCCAACCAGATCATTTTCAGGAACATCCATATAAGAGGCACGTGGAGGAAGAGTGCCTAGAACTTCTGCTTGCAGCCGCCGAATACAAGGGCTTTGGCCACATATCCCATACTTAATTCTCTCGTCACCAAAGAACATGCCATTTTCTCGATGACTTATATATTCATTCACCTCAATATGTTTAACTGTTCCTTCAAACTTCACGTCTCGAGGACATATCTGTTAATCTTTCAAATATTACAAATTAGTCTACTGGGATTAGGCAGAATCAACAACGTACTGAAAGAGGAAGGTGTACAATTTCAAGAATCCTCATTCTTACCTGCACCATGAAAGATATATCCCTGCATTCTGCACCTAGACAATGATAATCAAAGCCAACGTTTTCTTCATCATCATTCAACTCCGGAAAATTCCCATCATCTTCATCGTGGAGAGAGAACATAAGAGACATTCCAGCAATGGACGCTCTGAGATTAGTTTCTATATGCTGCTGTTCTGCACGTAATTTGACAATCAAAAGTGGAACTTTGTCAGGCATTTGCTATATAAGATTGTCTTCCATTTTCATGCATTTCTTCTGAGCAAGAAATATCTCATTTACCATGATTGAAAAAAAGGAATGAGAAGGTACAATTGAATGACAAATGCTACATCCACTATACATAGGTAGAAGAATCTTTTCACTATTTCCTAATGGAAAAGGTTAACCGCTAACTTGACAGTAAAGCAGTCTACTTTCCTTTAACGTAAGCTATTTTCTCAGAGGCACCTGTCCAACATAGTGCAAAGTCAGATATGTATAATAGCTATAGCTCAAAGAATACATACCAGAAGGTGTAAGCAACGACCCCGAAGCCAAATTGGAGGCCGCAGTTATTGCGCTGAAAACAGAACATGTCCAGTTCCACATCCCACTGCCACCTAGGGCCGACTGAAAACTTCTCAATTCATCGAAGCACTCAAAAAATTGATCCACACTGCGCAAGAGCCAAAGAGGACACAAAAGGCACATTAAATTCATTCAAATTATCCTGAAAATATTTCCCACTGTAAAGACTTCTATAAGAAAAACGAGGATGCCAAATGTGTTGGCATTCCAAATTGAGAGAAGTAAGATGTTGGAATGAAGTAGAGTGTGAAATGTATAGGACAAATAATTTAGTTCATAAGCTCCACCATTTGCTTCATTGGCCAAATAATGGAGTTATATGTCCCTTCACAAAAATTTCCAACTTGGGTATTGGTACTATCGTGCATATTTTTTTAGCAGGAGAGGTATGTTTTTTGAAAAGCATGTGTTAGAAAAATGAATATAACAACAGGAACAATGTCCAACCTTGCCCCAAAATCATCTTCCTCCTTATCCGCAACAAAAGGAACCCAATCTGAGATCACATTTGGTAAGTGAAGATCAGACCCCGTTCCCTGCCTCAGAGAGGAAGAAAGCTCAACAGATAAGCCACCATAGAGTGGTGATGCTATGTTAGTGGCAACTTCAGATGATCCAGTTGCTGATGAAGGGCTACCAGATGCAGAACTGAAATGAACATTGTTTGCTGACTTATGCTGCATGCCACACTCACGTTCCTTGCACAAATTAACAATTGTTCTCCATGAAAATAAAATCCATTTGATTGTACTTGGTTGAAACCGTAACTCTATAGGATCTATGGAAACATCTGCATCCACTTTTCTAATGTCTAAGGAACCATTCTTCCAAGGAATACTTAACTTTAAAGTCCCTGAAAATCCTCCTTTCCTACCAATCATTATTGGCACCGTAGAACTTACTGGTGGTAATCCAGAAAGTAATCCACCAGAATCTGTCCCTGATACACTTGGAGGGCATGCTTGCCTATTAACATCATCCATGTGAAGCAGCTCAAGAATTGCCCCTTGAAATGTTACATAGTTTGTCAGGCGACTGATCCCAAGAAAGTTCTCAGTGCCTACATTACCCATCAAATGAGAATCCTCTGAAACACACGTTCCACAAGCCAATTCTGCAACTCGAAAAACCATAGATCTGTGATGTGTATATTCTCCTTCATTTTGACTCGAATATGGATCGAATGCAATGATGACTTTCTTTATGGTTACATTAAAACTGGTAAGCAGCCATTTCACCATCTTTGCAATTGTCTTAACTCCTTCGTGAACATCTCCTGAAGAAGGTATAACTGCATTCCCCATCATCTCTTTCTCCGGCTTGTTCTGGCTGGGATAGACACTCTTGTCATCATCTAGGCAGGAACCTTGAGAAGCAACTGCATCTGACATAAGGTTATCCACATAAGGTGCAAGCACCAATTCCAATTCGTCAACCTCCACCTGGCAGCCTTTACCCTTCCAAGGCATTCTAACTAATAGAGAGCCAATAGATCCTTCTTTTATCATTAATGAAGACGCTGCACCAAACTGGAAAAGAAGAGCATATAAGAACTTGCATTACCAAGAGAGCTAACTCAATGCTTATGCAAAATGTCACTCGAGCACGGTGTTCAACTATAGCACTAACTTAGTCGTTCAAAATAAGAAAATAAACTTCAATCCAGTAATGGCATGCAGGTCATTCCATAATAACATGCATCATCTACACTAAAGGCTCAAGTAGCTCGGTTTTTATAGCAACAAAATCTAAGCGTTGGAAATCTAAATACTAATAGGAGGCGATTATTCATCAGGAACCGGCAGATGGCTGTCCTTCAGAGTGTAATAACATCCCCGTCCAATTATTTCACTTTCCTCAAGAATCCATCAGTATACCAAGAACTCCCGACCCACAAATATCAACATTTCCAGAAAAACTGATGCTACATTAAACTGGCCTTAAGAGCTACTGAAATCATGAAAACAAGAGGGTTCTGCTTGTCCATCTAAGGGAACAAATTCCATGCTCTTAATGAAGAATTGAACTCGGTCGGGCACAATTGAACTGTTTCGGCCAACAAACAGAACAGAAACTGCTGTATCCTAGCTTCCATTGTATTCACCGACATAAAGAGAAATTCAATAAACTCGGCTTACCTTCTTGTTAAGATAGTCGACATTAAGAGCGAGATCGTTGAGCTGAATCGTTCCCTCTCTCAGCTGGACATCGAGCTGGTCCAAATCAATATCCCCCAAAATGAACCGCCCCAACTTCTTCTTCAAGAGGAACTGGCAGACCCTCTTCACGGCCCACCGCGAGAACATGGCCTCCGCCGACTTCGCTATGTTCCACGGAAACATCGCCCCCTCGAAAACCTCGACTTTCCCTTCGATTCCCGCGCCCGAAAGACGACGAGCTCAATTCAGGGGCTTTGCGGGGTGAAAGACTAGGGTTTCGAAGGGGTCCGGGACAACGGGGGCAGGCTCGCGATGGAAGGACAAGAAGCCTCCATGCGGAGCACGAAACGAGAGAGACGGCTGATCGCTTTCTTGAATTGCTGAAGAGGATGGAGAGGGATGAGATTAGCAGATATGATTGATCGATTTTGTTACTGTCGTCGGTCGATGTTTTGATTGATGGTGCTGTTGGGTTCCGTGTCGGGTTCGGACTCTGAGGTTTGCCCCTTGATGATTTTGCACACGTCATTTGATTGCGTTAATCACATGTCCAGTTGTAATTATCCCTGGTCGTTTTCATTTCTTTGCCACGGGCCTTTTGATGTGTGTAACTTTCGAATTTATCATCCTTCAAGTGATTCGAAAAACCCTCATTTGTTTTTTAATAATCTTAAAAAAAAATGAATTTAAGTTGTATTTTGTCACCAATGTTTTTTATTTAGTATTTATCACTAAAGACCACCAACAAATACGTTTTCAATTTAATACGTGCACATGACTTAGTACTTAAAAAATAATTTTTTTATTTTTAATGCATTGAATATACTAAGCCCGCAAGTATTGTTTAGGGGTTGTGCATAAAAGGGCTGTCGGTAGTTAAGGGAAGTGAGTGGGCAATGGCATTGTATAATCTCGTCTATTATCTCTGAATTAAAATGAGAAGTATATTGAATGTACAATTAAATTCAAATGACCTCATTAAAAAAGGGTGATCTTAGGATCAAATCGAACGGACTTTACAGCTCGAGAGTCGCATAGTGGGCTTTTATTTTTTATTTTTATTGTGTTTCGTGGGATTTGCCAATTGGGAAAGCTCATTTTTTTGGATCTTGGTGGCTAACCAAATTCTATTTTCCGAGGAATAAGTGAGAAAGCATTTGGAGGGGGAGACGTGTGCCAAATGGGTCAGAAGAGGGGCATCTCCATTGCTTTGCTTTAAGAGCAAGGATGCAAACATTGAGAAGAAGATTCCGACAGGACAAGAAGGGGGAGTCCACATACAAAAGCCAATTAGCGATCGCCGTTTCGCTCATGGCACAAGTTATTAATTGTTTAATGGATCAAAGAAACATCTGCATTTCTTCCTTGCTTTACGTCATGTATTGTATGTATTGAAAGACAAGTCCATTTGGTTGTAATTAGAGTCGGGACAGATCTATAAACATTTTCGTGCATCGATTTGTCGGAAATTTATTCCGTGCATAATATATTCTACTAAGCGATGATAAATTTCAAATATTGATGGGAAGTGAAAAGTCACCGACGACTTTATTAATCCAATCGACTTAAAATGAAATAGTGATTTTATCGTCCGATTTAAATTTAAAGGCGGATCACCCCCATACTTTTATCGTTTGTAACTGGCCACATAACTTTGCTAGTGGAGTACGAGCGTTCACGTACTTTAGCAGTGTCGGTGGACGGTCGAAATCCACAACAAATGAAATTCGAGCAATGGCCCTTTGAAATTGGCATCCTAAGCCATTTTCTCGACGGGGAGCAACTTCAACCTCATCAAAGATTGACACCTCCAAATTTCGTGGTAGCTCTTCCGTCGTGGATTTTTGCAGCCATTTGAAGTGCTGGAGTTTTTTGACCCCAAAAAAAAAAATGCCGGAGTTTGAACCTGGAACCCGACATCCGATCTCGTCCAAAGTCAAACAAGATGACAATGACAATGACCAGAATAATCTAACACCGTCCTCTGCGAGAAGCAACATTTCACATGATTCGGGCTCCGTTTGTTTCGCGAGAAAACAAATCATTCGAAAAATATTTTTCAAAAAAATGATCATTCGTATCGTATGAAGTGATTAATAAATTAATTATTTTTTCATTGTTGATAATAATTTATGTCTCGAGTATATTCGTGAACAATCTAAATATTGTTCGTTCATTTATTGTTATAAACAATACAAACGATCATTTTTAAAATAAGTATTTTTCAAATCATTCATTTTTTTCGAAATAAACGAAACCTTAAATCCTCCCGGATCTCTCGTCGCCGGGCGCAATAGCCTCTTTCTTGAAACATATTATGTTCACGCCTTCTGAGATTAAGAATCAAGATCGAGTCTTCTCTTCAAAATTCGAAAGCCTCGCTTGAGAGATTGGGCCAATTTCTCTTCTGCCACAAAAGGCCAGCGCGATAATATGGTTATGCTGGACAACAAGTCAGTTTTTTTTTTTTTTTTTTTGGGGGTCAAACAACAAGTGAGATTCTGGGCATATGCAAATTAGCATTTTTCCCTTGGGCTTTACTTCCGTCAAAAAGGTTGAATTGTTCTTGTTTCTTTAAAATTCACAAAAGATTAGAGCCCCTTGACATGTGATATCCCCCCATCCACCCAAGCCGATGACAACGAGCCGGGTGTCGTCACTAATAACACTTCTCATACGGTAGCTTCAATTTAGGTAGACGGAAACGTCGTGCTTGAAAGCGCTTAAAAAACTGCCGATATTAATTGATTTTCTCGACTCGATCATAATCTTAAATGGCATTTTCGATTTTTGTTTCTCAACTCAGGTTGTTTTACTCCTTACCAAAATCGTATTGGTAATCGATTTCTCCCCCTCTGGCGTCACTTTAGCAATCAACAGCTTTTCTAATAGAACACAGGGTGGCGGGATAACGACGCGACAAACATTTAGAGTTCGGATAAGTAGTAAACAATGCATCAAAAATTGAATCTAGGGCATGAAAAACCCTTGGGAAACTAGCATATGTTTTAGTAGTCTGGCCCTCGTTCAAGGTCTCGAAGCGGAAGGGAACTTTGGGATTTGAGGTTTTTTGTTACATCTTCATCGAATGCCATTCAGACATGTGCTGAATATCCATCTTTATGCGCATACATTAACTTTTTGGCTAACTTGTGCGTTGTTGTTGTTATTGCCAAAGATCATGTCGTCTGTTATCATCTCCTTATTTTTGCCTTTATTATTTTCTTCATCGAGTCTAAAAAGACTGCACGCCCAACAATAAACTTTTTGTTATGCCAGGACCAATTTGGCCTTCTATCTCCACGACAAAAAATTTAATTAAACTGGGCGAAAAAAGAAGAAGAGAAAATGCGTAGAAGAAATATATCCAATATGTTTACCTCTTAACCAAATCGAAATTTCAAAAAGCCGCAGATGAGATTCCCCTAATACAGAGCGGATCATTTTTTTTCTTTATCATCACTTGCAATCCATACACCACGAGTTAAATTCGAGTTACAAAATTCATATTATCCTTATCGTATCCTTGCAAAATCTTATATTTTATACGGAACGTGAACATGTCAAAGAAAAGTCGACAAACAAATCTTGGATTCGCACTTTTTCTAATTCCAGCCTCTATTTCAGTGACGGGGGAAGGATGGCGTCATAGAAGAGCAATGGGGAATTGGGAAGCTGTCGGCTTCAACGCCAGTCAACACGCCTAAATTTCACCAAAACTGCCATGGAAATCACCGACGCACTTCCTCGAAGTAACGTTCCATGCCCAACCCCACACCGTGCGAAACGCCATCAGATCCAAAGCGATCCCGATCCGGGACGCCCCGACCACCATTCCAATTCCCCTTCTTAGGTTTTGGTGCGCACTTCAATTCTACTCACCAACCAATTCCCAGGAACAAAAGGAAAAAGAGAAAAAAGGTGAATCGAGAAGGCGCGCAAACACATATCGGAGTCGAGCGAGAAAACGAGTAAGATAGACTGCTAAAAAAGAGACAGAATCCCAAGTACATCTCCAGAAATCTGCTAAGATTGAGAGCTAAAGACGGTTTTCTAGTGACCAGAGGCGCAACATCGAAGGCCCGAAAACACGGGCATCGCGTGGATGTTAGCAACAAAAGCATGGGTTTGGTTTGGTTTTGGTACGTGTCGATCTATTATACCGAAGCGAAAACAAAGCCGGGACATCTTCCGGGGAGCACAAAAGAAGAAGACTGTACATTTTTATCAAGGCAGGTAGGAAGCGATCAGAGTGGCGAGTTCCCCTTTTCTATAATCCGTCCCATCGCCGGTCACTTTAGCGTTTCCCTTTCCTCCACCGCACCCACCCTGAGGGGAATCCACTCGTAACGGCCTTCGAGCGGCACGTCGTTCACGACGTCGTAATTGTACCTGCCAAATGGAAGAAGATACCCACAAGGAGAACAAAAAAAAAAAAAGGCAAAAAAGGAATAGAGTGGGTTTGTTAAGTTCGTTTCGAGTAATGAAACCTCCAAGCGAAAGCTAAAATGCGCACTGGTTACCCTGCGCACACTCACTTCTCCGCGAACCGCCTCTGCTGGCCCTTCTCCATGGCGGACAGATACGCCTCGATCTCCGCCGCGCACCTCGACTTCACCTTCGCCGCGTCGGCGTCTGCCGCCGGCGGCGGCTGCATCTCCGGCCTCCTGCGGGCATCCAGCGACGCCGGGGCATCTCTCCTGCGAGGTGTGGAGCGAGAGAGAATTACAGTTTCAGCCATGCGCATCGAAGAGATTCGCATCCCAATGGAAGCAAAAGAACGAGAAAGAACAAGGGATAAATATAAACCTGAGGTTGCCGTCGGCGCACGTCTTGTCCTCGGTTTCAATTTTCAAATGCTCGGCCTGCTACGGAATGTTCACAAATTTTTAAAGCGCTGTGTAGTCGTTCGAAACAGATAAAATCACACTTGCGGGCCAAGCAATCCAGTGAAGCAGAGTTTTACGATCACGAAGATAGAAGATCAGAAACTGGAGTTTTGAAAATTATTCGGTGAGATTGCGAGCTAAATCGCCAATGGAAACTGTATACCCTCGTATTTTGAAGCAGATTAAGAGAACTATGACAAAGGTTCCCTCACACAAAGGTCAGAATCCGCAAATTCTGGGCGAGAGAAAAAAAAATTCAAATCCTGAGTGATTCAAGGATGGGGACAGTACTTCCTCTTAAGATCAGATATGCATTTGCTTTCCTTTTGAGGAACGATAACAGCATCCACTCGAGACCGTTATTGCTCGGCAAGAGGAAAAACACAACGATCCTTTTCGAAATTCAAAGTTCTGAAGTTACCTCTGAACCTAAGAATCTCTTCCTCTTGTGCGAGTTCTCTCTGGATTTGACAGCGGAGCGGAGCCGGTCGTACCGGAAGCAGGAGGGGCAGTCGCCGGCGACACAGCCGCCGCATCGCGGAGGTGATTTCTCCGACGAAGCGGTGAAAGGGAGGTGGCTCACGATGGCGGGAGTGGAAGAAGGCGGTCTCGGCGATTCTCCAGAGCCGACGAGTGACATGGTTCTCTTGGACGTACTTCTGCTGGGCGTGGGAGGAGCAGACTCCGTTGCAATTCTCTCGTACTTCATCACGAGATCTGCCATTTCTCTCTCTCTCTGGTTTTGCTATTTTTGGTTATGTGAAAAGAGAGGCTCTCAATGTGCGGGGTTTTGAGGTTTAAGGCGAGGGGTGCATGACCATGACCATTGTCCAAGTGATTAATAGGAAAGCCTGCTCATTCTCGAATGCTTATTGACCGGTGGATTAAGGATGACAAAATCAAAATTTGAGAATGCGACATTCAATTGCTTAATCGAGTTTTATTCGAAAATTTATTCGGCTCGATAAGCGACAACGAAGAAGATTTATTTAAGTATTCTCTATTAAATGGGTTTCGTGCGAACGAACGTGATTGCTCCGCTATCTCTAAATTCCACATGTCGCCAGATCTAAATGGACGAACGCGCGAAAATGGAGTTGAAAAACAAATGGTCAAATCAATGGAAAGTTTTAGGGAGTTGATAGCCCTGACAATAGTATTGTCGATTAATATATCACCGCATGATCTCTCAATTAATGAAAGCATTTTATACAAAACACTTTGTGATTGTATGTAGATCTATGTTGAGATTGTGTAATACCCGACAATCTTTTGAGAGTTACTAACATGACATACCGACAAGATCTTGTCCTAATTATCACTACAAAGATATCTCAATCAATAAGCGCTCTATGCAAAACAAGTGTTGATGGTGGGTAGATTTAAGGTTGATATTGTATCGCACCCGACAAGCATTCATCGGGAAACATTTTCCAAAGTTTCATCCTTTTTGTCGAACTAAATTTTGTCGATACAAGTAAAAAGCGTCTTGGTTTTGAGTGATTAGTTTGCTTAAACTTAACAAAATCATACGGAGACTCTCGAGAAAATTATCCAAGTAGTCTTAAACTTATCTGTACGGCGGCCAATTCGGTCTTAAACCTTTTAATTGTGCCACTTCGCTTTAAACCTTCGATGATTTGCCAAGTCATTCGTAAACTTTTCAATTGTGTCAATTTAGTTTTAAATATTTTGACGATATGCCAATACGTCTTTTTGGCAAATTATCCAAAAAATAGGTTTAGGATTAACTTGGCAAATCTTCAAAATATTTAGGATTAAATTGGCATGATGGAAAGGTTTATGACTAAATTGACATAATTGAAATATTTATGATCGAATTAGTTGTTGGACAATGGTCTTAATTTTGGACAATTATCCCGGAGATTCGCCTTAGCCAATTTTGCTATGTTGGTGTGACCCCTTGCTTTGAGATGCAAAGCTTGCAAAAATTACTTCTTTCTGGAGGCGGCGACCCTCGCCTGGCGGGCAATGGCCATCCTTGCTAGCATAGGGGAGGGCCACCCATGCTAGCCCAAGCGAGGGCAACCCTTGCCAGTGTTGGCAGAGGAAAAAAGATAAGACGGGAAAAAGGAAAAAAAAAAAAAGGGAAAAACTAAAAACATATATAAAGGAAAAAATAAATATTTTAAAAAAATTAAAATTTTATTAGAAATTATCCACGCTCAACGTTCGGCGATGTAACGTAGGACACCCAACTTTCATGACAACTATTTTCGGTCAATAAGGCTGAATCGATAAAATTTGAAAAAGTTTAGGGTTGAATCGGCAAACTTAAAAATTTTATTATTAAATTGGCAAAAGGTCAAAACTTATGGGACTTTTCTGATAATTTTTTCTCCAACGGGCAATGTTTCTACTATACTTGTTTTGCCCGGACAATTCATGTTGGTCTTTCCGTTGAGTTGAGGATAATGTTATAAGAAATTCCTTGAATGGCGTAGAATCTCATCATGTGTCGAGAGCGTCTAGGCGAAGATTGAAAAAAAATACTGAAAGATGAAAAGATAAAAAAAAAAATCAATCTCTTGCAACAACCACCTTGGCGACCGAGGTGGCCGCGATTGCCGATTGGACCTCCGACTGAATTTTGGCAAGAAACTTCCCCTGCAGATATTCCCGGGACCAGCTATCAGAGGAGTGCATCCACGGCGGGCGGTGGCCTTTGGACGAGCACCTGGCGCATGGGTCTCAGATCTTCCACCTGAGAAAGTTTCTCGACCGCGGGCGACTTGATTATACAGAGACCACCACCACGGCGGTGCTCGCCTCTATCGCGGACAACGTCGGACTCACGCCAAAAAAATATGGACAAGACAGCGGTTTATTGAACTCGAAAGTATAGTCACATTACATTGACATGTCGAGTTTATCGCATCGAGAAAGTTAAATAGTCCAACAATTCCCCCTTTGCAGCCTTGCAAATTCAATTCCGAACTCCAAACGAAACGGCAAGAAACAGGGGAAGCCTAAAAATATCAAATAAGATGAAAAAGGACACAAAAAGCGACGAACTACCCGTCCAATCATACGCCAAACGGCCAAAATTAGACGCCATCTTTTCACTCGTTCAAGAACTTCACGAATGTCTTCATCATCTCCACGGCGTTCTCGCAGCTCGGGTTCATCAGATGGAACACGTGATCTTCGCCTTTCGTCTCCACCACCTCCACGCTCCCTCTCCACCCGCTCTTCTTCAACACCTCCTCGTAGTGCCACCCTCTGCTCCTCAGCATGTCCTTCTCCGCCACGAACACCGAAACCCTGTCGCTACACAAACCCGCGAGACCCGGATCCGATTCCGGGTTTATGATCGGGTCGTCGGCCCGGCTGAACGCCGGGTACAACATCTCCATGAACTTGACCGTCCAAGCCCGCCTCTCGGCGTCCGTCGTCTCCGTCCCCACCGGCTTGCTCCCCCAGAAGAACGGGTGCACCAGCGCAATCCCCGCCACCGCCAGGCCGTCCAACTTATCAGACCCGATCCTCAACCCCATGTGGTGCGCTATGTTGGCCCCCGCGCTGTCCCCGGCGAGGAACACCCTCTTCAAGTCGGCGTACTCGTTAAGCCACTCGTCGGGGCCGTCCCCTGCCCCGTGGGAGGCCACCCACTGGAGGGCGGCCCAGGAGTCGTCGTAGGCGGCGGGGAGGGGGTCCTCGGGGGCTCGGCGGTAGTCGACGGAGACGACGACGACGTTGGCCTCAGAGGCGACGGCGTTCAGGTAGTTGTGGTACGTCGGGGAGCTCGCGGTCTCGATGCAGAAGCCGCCGCCGTGGAAGTAGACGAGGAGGGGGAGCTTCTTAGGGCGGCGGGCGGCGGCGGGGAGGTAGAGCCTGGCGGAGACGGCGGGGCCCGAGGAGAAGGCGACGTCCTTGGAGGCGACCCCGGTCTTGTCGTCGAGGGAGGCGGGGACGGTGGCGGTGCCAACGAGGCGTTCGATGTGGCCGTCCTTGTAGATGCGGAGGAAGGGGGAGAAATCCTGGGATATCTCGGACGCCATCGAACTTCTGAGGGCGTTTTTCTTTGGGTCGTGGGTGTGTTTGGGGAGGAGAAGGGAGGTGCTTGGTCGTGGGGAGCGGGACTGATTGTTGAGTCTGCTTGGCGCTGGGACATATTGGTCAGTGGGGACCACACTTTTTTTTTTTTTTTTTTGGGCACAGGGGACCACACTCTTTTGGGACAGCGAAATTCATATGCGGACGAACGCCACGCCAACCCAATAATTGACCCGTAGTGAAGAATTTCCGATGCAATTGGGCGGGTCGGAGATTTCGTTCCGGTGCTCGAATTGACCCGGTGCCCCGAACGGTCGAAGATTTACGCCAAAGGTATCCTCGGCCTCCTCTGTCAGAGAACGTTAGATTAAGTAGACTGTATTCTCATATCAGTTGGGAAGAGAGTAAAGCCTTGAGGTCTTAGCTTTCCTTACTGACTTGGCAGGGCTCATCGGGACCGAATTCGTCGGATCGAGTCCATCTTAACCGTCGATCGCGTACATAGTCAGTGACTGAAATGGACCCGCTTCCGACACAAAATGGCATTAAAAAAAATTTCTAGCAGAAGGTTTACCAACTAATAATGTCTTATTTGGAAACGAGCTAGTGAATGCACCAACGGGTGTCCGGCGTTTTCGGCCCTTAATTAGAATCAGGCGAGTTGATGGGGTCGGGAATGAGGCCATTGGAGGGAACTGCGCAGCTTCTGTTCTTAGATCTGAAAGCCACGCTTCACTGTGCCTCGCGGAGCTAATTCAGCTGCACATAGTTTTGGCTGCTTTTGCTTTTGGCAAGCATCTGATTTGGCGGCTTTTGCTGCTAGCACCCCTCTAAATTTCTAAGCGTCAGCGTTTCGCCAGATCTATATTAATTCGATAGACTAGTATTTCGTTTTCACGGACCGATAATCATCGATGAAGCAAGTAAACAAATCGCCGCGATTCATATATGAATCCACGTTAGCGGGTTTTGATTTGGGGGATCCACTCGCATTCGCAAAGAAAAGGACGCCGCAACCGAGCACGAAACGCCATTTGCGTATGGAATACTAGATGCCGGCCCGACGCTTGTTATTGTCCCTTTGGAAGAAGCTGGTTCCGAAGCTATTTCTGTCATCTTTGGGGAAAGAGACAGGAGGACTTGTGGTTGCACTTGCGTTTTCTCTTTGGAAGACTTAAATGGAGTTGCAACTCTGCTTCTCTTAGGAAGTCTCAAATGAAACCTCCTTTTCCTAGCACGTTGGCGATGCACGCCTCGTAGAATTCATATGGCTCAGTTTGTTTTCGCGATAAATAAATCTCTAATGAATGTAGGTTAAAAAAGGGGATAAACACTCTATTTAGGCTCTAAATTGATAGGCTTTCAATCTAGCTTTATAATCGAAATCATTTAAGGGTGTTTCTTTCTTCTTTCTTTTTTTTACGTAAAATGAATGATTTTGGAAATATTATTCTAAAAATGAACGTTTGTACTGAATATATTAACGCAAAATATATTCACCATTCACAAAAGTTATTGAAATATAAAATATTATTATTATTTAAAGGGATACAAGCGATTATTTTTAGAAATCTTTTTTAAATCATTCGTTTTCAAGTTTGAACCACCAGTACACCTAACCAACTAATTAATTTTGACAAAGAGAAAACTAATTAATTAGCTTCTCCAATAAGGAGGAATTAATCAACTTTGCTTGACGAAGGATGCAAATTTGTCCACCAGCTCAGCAGCTTTCTCGTACCTGAGATCGCTTACGTGGAAACAGTGCTCTTCGCCGAAGTTCTCCACTAACTCGACGCTCTTCCCTCCCCACTCGCTCCTCTTCAGCTCTTCCGCATATCTCGCTCCTACCCCTCTCAGGTGATCCTTCTCGGCAACAAAAACCAGCACCCTCTCGCACCCGACCCGGCCCAGGTCCTCCGCCGCCGGCCTCAGCCTCCGGTCCTCCAGCCCGCCGTTCTCCGGGCACATATACAGCCACATCGCGTCGTCCTCGGTCCCTCCGAAATACGGGTGCACCAACACCATCCCCGCGAGCCTGACCCCGGGCAACCCGGCTGGCCCGATCCGGACCGCTACGTCGTGCGCGATGTTCCCTCCGGCGCTGTCCCCGGCGACGAAGAGACGGCTCAGATCGGCGTGGCGGTTGAGCCACGCGTCGGGTCCGGCCCCGCCCGCGTGAGCCGCGACCCACTGGAGCGCGGCCCAAGAATCGTCGTAGCAAGCCGGGATCGGGTGCTCCGGGGCCAGCCGGTACTCGACCGAGACGGCGACCGCTTCGGCCTTGGCGGCGATTGAGCTGACGTAGTTATGGATGTCGGGAGAGAAGGCGGATTCGAATGAGAATCCGCCGCCGTGGACATAGAGCAGCACGGGGAGCTTGGACTTCGGGTCTCGGATCTCGGGGAGGAAAATGCGGGCCGACACCCTGGGTTCGGACGAGATGAGGACGTCCTTGGACCGGACCCCGGTGTCCGGGTCGTCGAAGGGAGGGATTTTGCGGGTCTGGTGGAATTTCTCCACCCGGCCGTCTCTGTAGACTCGGAAGAATCGGAACTCGTGGGCTATTTCGCCGGTGCTGCAGCTGCTAATGCTGTTGCCGCAGATTATTCGAGGTGGACTAGAGAAGGAGATGGAGAGGGAATTGAAACAGGAAAAGTTCAGAAATGTCGGGTTTGGGTGGGATGGGAATGAGACGCGGTATTGTCTGAGGAAGAGGAGAGAGAAGGCGCGAGAGAGGGACGCCATTTTTGGGCGGTCGAGGCTGTCGAAGCAGGATTGGAGTTTGGTCTGGTTTTTGACTGTTGAGGGAGACCATTCAGTGGGTTCAGAATCAGACCAATCTGATGAGCACGTGTTTGTGTAAGAACGTGGTTTGTGGGCAGATGACCGGCTGGGTGGGTATGCGGCCCAATGATGCTCGGGTTCGGTTCCTCTTGTTTCAGTGACGTTGATGCTGGGTTGGCAATTTCTGTCCGGCCGTCACATATTTTACCCTTTTTTCTTGGGCCGACGAAAACATAGAATCATCACCGCACCGCGATTGCCAACTCTCCGAGCACTTGTTACTTTGCAGTTTGCAGTATCAGTCTACTCGATTAGTGTTTGTTTACACGAGCATGTGGCTAATGTGCGGATATCCAAAGCGATCGATATCGCTATTAGTGCAAGTCAACGGTCACCATTGAACAGTCGTCGATATTCGACGACAAAGACAAAGATTAACAACGATCAACAAGAGTATTGATGAGTAAGGATCGATGAATTTGTCAAGAAGGAAACAGAATGCGTAAGGAGCATCGAGATATGGCTACATGATCGAAGTCACAAGAGGACAAAGCAATTGAGACCGTGAAACAACTGGCATGCATTTTTCAAGGAGCAACCGTCCAAGAGTAAGATCGTGTCATCGTGAGAACGTAGACGCAAAATGTTTGGAGTGGAAGAACATTGGTTACAACCATTGGAAACTGCCTAGAAGCAGTTATGTTACTACCATTATGAATACCGTCGCTTGTCTATTGAAGATAACTGTGCATATAAACTAAATTTACTATCTTTTCGTATCTTCACTTTCCTGGTTGTACTTTCATCTTTCAAACTGGCGTGCCAATTAAATTCCGACATATATCTTTATCCTATGTGTTATGCCGTCGATTAAATTCAGAGGTAATATATTGGTGTTTTTAAGCTTTGTCGTCAATTGATTTCGGGCACAATTTATTTGCACTAGCTTCTTGAAATTCAGATTGTTGATTTCCTTATTGTCTGTGATATTTCTGTCTGGAGTCATCATAGAACCTGTTTTCATTTTATTAAAACATCGAAAACAACTTTCGATTAAAGATATTTTATTGAGGGAGAAATTCCGTGGAAATAAGTATGATTACGATATCGTGTTGTTTTCCAATAGACTCCAGATGGCTGGCTAACAGATATTCGCAGAGGTAAAAGGATCAACCCAGCAAATTATTAGGTGAACTTACAAGGATTGGTAGATATCCAATCATGGGTCGATACCCGCGGATCAAAGATTATTCATGGCTCGATCCATCAGTTGTGTTTGATGAAGGAGACGAACTTGTCCTTCAACTCCTCGGCCTTCTCGTACTTGGGATCGCGCAGGTGAAAGCAATGCTCTTCCCCGACATTCTCCACCAGCTCCACGCTCCCTCTCCACCCGCTCTTCTTCAACTCCTCAGTGTACCCAATCCCGACCTCCCTCAGGTGATCCTTCTCCGCCACGAACACCAACAC
Source organism: Rhodamnia rubescens (assembly GCA_021437795.1). Lineage (NCBI taxonomy): Eukaryota > Viridiplantae > Streptophyta > Magnoliopsida > Myrtales > Myrtaceae > Rhodamnia > Rhodamnia rubescens. The sequence continues at coordinate 1,844,759 of JAILYA010000012.1, forward strand.
CTTCTCGCACCCCAGTCTCGCCAGGTCCTCCTTCGCCGGCTTCAGCCTCGGATCCGACAGCCCGCCGTTCGTCGGGCACATGTGCAGCCACATCTGGTCGTCGTCCGTCCCGCCGAAAAACGGGTGCACCAATATGAGCCCCACCACCTTCACGCCCTGCGGCAGCCCGATCGACCCTACCCGGGCGGCCAGCGTGTGGGGTATGTTCCCCCGGCGCTCTCGCCTCCGATGAAGACCCGCCCGAAGTCGGCGTGCTCGTTCAGCCACGGCTCCGCCCCGTCCCCCGCGGCGTGTGCCGCCACCCAACAGAGCGCGGCCCAGGAGTCCTCGTAGCAGGCCGGTATGAGGCGCGCCGGGAAGAGCCCGTACTCGACGGAGACGGCGATCGCGCCTGCCTCGGCCGCGACCGTGCTGACGAAGTTGTGGTAGGTGCGAGAGAAGGCGGATTGCAAGCAGAACCCGCCGCCGTGGGTATAGAAGAGGAGGGGGAGTTTCCGGGCCGGGTCGGAGATGGAGGGCAGGAAGATCCGGGCGGAGACGGGCGGGTCCAACGAGATGACGACGTCCTTGGATCGGACGCCGGTGTTGGGGTCATCGGAGGGAGGGATCTTCTCGACGGGAGGCATGAAGAATTCCATGCGGCCATCCTTGTAGACTTTGAAGAGTCGGAACTCTTTGACCACCTCCTTGCTCTCCGAAGCCATTTTTACGGAGAGTGCGAGACGAGGATGGAGATAGAGGAAGGAGGTCCTTGTATAAAATGGACAAAGCGAGATGGCGGTGAAGACTTCTCCGTCTTCCTTCTCTTTTTAAGTCTTCCAAGTGCAAACTTAGGACCAAGATGCAAAGCACAATGCTGTATCTCCAAGAACCAAAAACTAGGGATTTGGAGCGACTTTGAAATTAATTTGAGAACGGTGCAAGTACAACTTAAGAATGTGGTGTTTTGTTTTTCCTGAGTGGGCCAATGACTGAGGGGTGCGTGGGCATGTGGCCCAACACTGATCGGGTCAGGGTCGTCTTGTTTCAATTACGTTTGGGGCCCATTTGCATGTCCATTTTTGTGAAGACTTGAACCGACGGCCGAAGGGTCGTCATTACAATATCCATTGTTGGATCCATAGATGCCCAACAGATCAATTAGATAGAAACAGTCCGAAACTCAAAAGACAAACCCATTTTGGATTTTCTGTCGGCCATGCACCAATGGCACATCTCGGTTTGGGATCATCTTCGATTCAGTGATTTCCCTTGTATCATTACACCAAGAATTTCCAGCAACATTAATGCTTTTGTTAACGATTCCTTTTGTGGAGTGTGGGGTTAACTTCAAAAAAAAAAATCCGTAGTTAGTGATTTTTAACATGGAAATTAGATACGACCGCTAAACCAGATTAATTAAGGGGCACTAAGCATGGAAATTAGATATGACCCGAGTGTAGGCTACGAATGGCTGGCTAGTCGGATATTCGCAGTGGTGAAAGATCAACCCAGCAAATTATTAGACGAACATACGAGGATTGGCAGATATCCAATCATCCAGATTCATCACGAAGCAGTGAGAATCAGTTGATCCCGCGGATCGAACATTGCTCGGGATTTTCATGGCTCGGTCCGTCAGATGCGTTTGATGAAGGAGACGAACTTGTCCTTCAACTGAACAGCCTTCTCGTACGTTGGGTCGAACAGGTGAAAGCAGTGCTCTTCCCCGATGTTCTTCACCAGCTCCACACTCCCTCTCCACCCACTCTTCTTCAGCTCCTCGGTGTACCCAATTCCCATCTCCATCAGGTGATCCTTCTCCGCCACGAACACCAACACCTTCTCGCACCCCAGCCTCGCCAGGTCCTCCTTCGCTGGCTTCAGCCTCGGATCCGACAGCCCGCTGCTCGTCGGGCACATGTACAGCCACATCTGGTCGTCCTCCGTCCCCCCGAAGTACGGGTGCACCGGTATCACCCCCACCACCTTCACCCCCTGCGGCAGCCCGATCGACCCGACCCGGGCGGCAAGCGTGTGCGATATGTTGCCTCCGGCGCTGTCGCCGCCGATGAAGACCCGCCCGAAGTCGGCGTGCTCGTTCAGCCACGGCTCCGCCCCGTCCCCCCGGCGTGTCCCGCCACCCACCGGAGCGCGGCCCAGGAGTCCTCGTAGCAGGCCGGTATGGGGCGAGAAGGGAAGAGCCCGTACTCGACGGAGACGGCGATCGCGCCGGCCTCGGCCGCGACTGTGCTGACGAAGTTGTGGTATTGACGGGAGAAGGCGGATTGCATGCAAAACCCGCCGCCGTGGACGTAGAAGAGGAGGGGCAGCTTCCGGGACGGGTCAGAGATGCGGGGCAGGAAGATCCGGGCGGAGACGGGCGGGTCCAACGAGATGACGGCGTCCCTGGATCGTACGCCGGTGTTGGGGTCGTCGGAGGGAGGGATCTTCTCGACGGGAGGCATGAAGAATTCCAAGCGACCATCCTTGTAGACTTTGAAGAATCGGAACTCCTTGACCACCTCATTGCTATCTGAAGCCATTTTTGGGGAGTGATGTGAACGAAGGACGACGATCGAGATAAGACGTCCCTGTAATGAATGGAGAAAGCGAGGGTGGTGCCGCTTTTATGGTTTTCGTTTTGCTTTTGTCGCATGGACATCTGACGTTCTTCACCTGTCGGTCAAATTGGGTAGTGGCAGTGGGCCTAATACTTTAAAAAACATCTCTAATTTTAGCATTTATAATAATTATATTGAATTTTTTTTATTTCATAAAAAAAAATTTAATTTTTATTTTTATCTCAATTTTATCATAAACTTTTACTTTTATCCCAATTACATATACATAGTCTTAAAAAACTCTCGACTTTAACATATTTCTTATATTATATCCAAAATATTTATTTGTCTCATAAAAAATCTTTAATTTTTTTTTTTATCCTAATTCTACTACCGTTAGCCTTACGTTTATAATCACCATTAGTTAATTTTACGTGCAATTTTCATGTCATTAATGAATTACACATTGCAAAGGCTGACATGAAAAAAACCTCAAACTTCTCTTCTATTATTTCGCTTCTCCTACGTCTTGTCAAAGATACATAGTCACTCAAGATGGGGCGTTTTTTATTCTCTTCCGCACTCAACGGCTCAAAGAATGGCTAAAAATGAAGATATTTGGACGAACTATCTAAAATCTTGTCGTTCCTCAAACCTCGCTATTTCTAATTTCAAAGATTCATTGGTAAGTTTGGCGAGAAAATTTAAGCCGCGAAAAATTAACTAACGGTGATTGTGAATAAAAGGCTCAAGACGGTAGAATTGGAATAAAAGTACAAGTTGATAATTTTTTATGAGATTAAAAAAATTGGATATAATTAGGATAAATGTTAAAATTGAGGGTTTTTTTAGTATTAAATTGGTAGAATTGAGATAAAAATAAAAGCTATGGATTTTTTATGAGACAAGAAATTTTTTTGGATATAATTGTCATAAATACTAAAGTTGAAGTTTTTTTGGGTATTAAGCCATTAGGAGTGTGAATTCCACCCAATTTGATTTTAACGGCAACCCTTTCACAATACTTCCTATTTGCGAGCAGTAAGTTCTTTTCGAGCTTGTGACTCGAACTAGCCACCGAAATTTTTGTTGGTAACCGGAGAAGAAGAGATAGAGAGACAACTTGGTATTTAAAGGGCAGCGATGGCTTGTGCATCTTTGGATGAATTAATTTCATTGAGAGGAAGGGGCAATTAGTTATGTTAAAGCCATCTAGGTATGGGGACTTAATTCGTAGGCTATCTTGCCTCTTGGTTGGATGACGGCCGCCTACTGTTTGGACCTGTCGGGCTGTTAAATTACTGCGGTGGATTGGTTGGAGTTTCTTGCTTGGGTGGTGGTGTGGTCGTTGCCTCTTCCAATGAAAGATAAACACAATTTGTATAATTCATTGGGCACGTTACAACACCCAACCTTATTTGAATTATAAAAAAAAATAAACAAATAGCATTGTTCTTTTTATTTCAAATGAGTTGCCTTGCATATCCAAATACTGTACGGAAACTAAATTCCATCTAAAAGATGGTACATAAAAAGTATTTTTCAATAATAATTCAAAATCGAGTCCAAAACCCAAATAACATCTCCTATGAACTCAAAGTTAGCAGATATTTTTTTGTCTGGGATGAAGTTAGCGAGATATTTACATATTTACGGTAAGAGTAATGTAAATATCCGCTAACTTCATCCCTGCACAAAAAAATATTCTTTCAATTTCTTGAAATTCGAACCAATGAGAACCTCGATCGAAATAGAGTTGACATTTACGAGATAAGGTGACTGAAAAATAAATAATGTGTATATTTATCATCGTGTGAGTACCAAAACCCGAGAGTTACATACATCGTCATATAATCATCTTTGGGTAGAATACAAAACACGCAATTGTATACTCTCCACATGATAACGACCATAAGAATATATTTCAACCTTCGCGAATTTACCACCTTTGGGTGTGTGAACTACTAAAATCGGATACATCACAAGCGCATGTTGTATACGCGTCCCTCCAAGAACCAATATACAATCACTTCATTTGGGAGTATGATCACGCATTAGAACATGAAACATTTCACCATAATATGAGATAGATATTTTTAAAACTCAACTAGGTGTGTCACTTGGCACGTGCCGGCGCATGCGCCGTCGTCTAGCAACAAGCGATCACTCAAAATGATTGTATTCTCTCGACTTATCCAACTATGTATTCAAAGCAACAATTCATCAAATGAAAGAACCCAAAAAGGATATGAAAGTAATGTCTACCCGTGGCCGTAGCGTGCCATCTTCTCTGTGGAGCGTGGTGGCGTGTGTGGCTATTCCGGCGTCTATCGGAGGCATGCAACTACTCATTTTTCTTGTATCACCAAAACGAGTCCAAATATGTAATTAAAATCAATTTTCATCGGACAAAACTTCCAAAAAACATACAAAACAAAATGCGTCTCTATCCTTGATCAGGCAGCTACGATACCAAATGTAAGGCCACGAAATCGTGGCACTCCCGAGATTGCCATAACCGGAACTAAAAACACACATGCCTTACGAGAAAAGGATTAGCGCACATGTCTCGATTTGGAATCCATCTTGATGCGGACCATTGACGATTCTCAAGACCAAACCTTCTCCTCTATTTCCTTTGAGAAGCACTGGCCGATGAGAGACATCTATGCGGGATATTCCGTATGTTAAAGGGTAGAAGAGGGGCTTAAGCCTTTATATAGGCCTGTTTGGTTCAAAGATTTGGCCAGGACTTTAAGAAAATGCAAATACCTTTAAGTTTAAAGCGCTTTTTTCAAAATACAAATAGTGTTTCGTAAAGTGTATTTTGAAAATACATTTGAAAAGTAATTTTAACGTAAATGTTGTTTGGTGAAAAATGAACTTGATAAAGTATTTTTTCTTTTTTGAAAAAAAGGGCGGCGGTGTGGCGGCGGCGGCAACCGACGGGCAGCGGCGGCGGCGACGGCGACCGGCGTGGCGGCGGCCGCCGCGGCAAGCTGCAAGCGGCGGCGAGTGCGGCCGTTACGGCAAGCGAATGTGACAAAATTTTAAAAAAAAAAATAGTTGCGTTTATTTAAAGGACTTTGGAGAGAATTTGAGATCTGATTCGCATCTCCCCAAAGTAACTTAAAAAAATAGCCAAATAACATTTGCGTTTGGTAGAGAACTTTAGGGCCTACGTCTTCATCTCAAATCTTTGAACCAAACGTTTATAGTATTTTGGCCTCGGATCCTCTCATCACAGGTTGAGTCTAGCTTGACTCATACTAAACCAGCCCATATTAAAACTATATTAAGAATATATATTATACTTTAGTAGACCAATCCATATATTAGTTTCAATTAGCTTAGAACACATTAGAATAATTCTAACACGACTAACTGGACGTTCGCGGCAGCAAAAGATCAACCGGCCAAATTATTTAATAAACGTCGAACCAATATATATTTTTTTAAAAGAAACTAACGAGGACTGGTGGATACCCAATCATCCAGATTCACCACCAAACAGTCAGAATTAACTGGTCCTCCCGCGGATCAAACATTGCTCGAATTTCGTGGCTCGGTCCGTCAGTTGTGTTTGATGAAGGAGACGAACTTGTCCGTCACCTCCGCGGCCTTCTCGTTCTCGGGATTCCGCAGGTGAAAGCAGTGCTCTTCCCCGACATTCTTCACCAGCTCCACGCTCCCTCTCCACCCACTCTTCTTCAACTCCTCGTGGTACCCAATTCCAACCTCCATCAGGTGATCCTTCTCCGCCACGAACACCAACACCTTCTCGCACCCCAGCCTCGCCAGGTCCTCCTTCGCCGGCTTTATCCTCGGATCCGACAGCCCGCCATTCGTCGGGCACATGTAAAGCCACGTCTCGTCGGCCTCCGTCCCCTCGAAGTAAGGGTGCACCAATATGACCCCCACCATCTTCACCCCCTGCGGCAGCCCGATCGACCCGACCCGGGCAGCAAGCGTGTGCGATATGTTGCCCCCGGCGCTGTCGCCGCCGATGAAGACCCGCCCGAAATCGGCGTGCTCGTTCAGCCACGGCTCCGCCCCGTCCCCCCCGGCGTGTCCCGCCACCCATCGTAGCGCAGCCCAGGAGTCCTCGTAGCAGGCCGGTATGGGGCGAGAAGGGAAGAGCCCGTACTCGACGGAGACGGCGATGGCGCCGGCCTCGGCGGCGACTGTGCTGGCGAAGTTGTGGTATCGACGGGAGAAGGCGGATTGCGTGCAAAACCCGCTGCCGTGGACGTAGAAGAGGAGGGGGAGCTTCCGGGCTGGGTCGGAGATGCGGGGCAGGAAGATCCGGGCGGAGACGGGCGGGTCCAACGAGATGACGACGTCCCTGGATCGGACGCCGGTGTTGGGGTCGTCGAAGGGCGGGATCTTCTCGAAGGGAGGCGTGAAGAGATCCACGCGGCCGTCCTTGTAGACTTTGAAGAAACGGAATTCTTTGACCACCTCATTGCTCTCCGAAGCCATTTTCGGGGAGTGATGTGAGTGAGAGACGAGGATCGAGATAAGGGCGGCGAAGCTTTTATGGTTTTCGGTTTACTTTTGTCGCCCGGACATCCGGCGTTCTTCAACTGTCGGTCAAATTGGGTATTAGGAGGGTGAATTCCACCCATTTTGATTTTAACGGTACCACTTTTGCAATACTTCCTTCCTATTTGCAAGCAATAAGTTCTTCTCGAGCTTCTGACTCGGACTAGCCACCGAAAATTATGTTAGTAACCGGAGAAGAAGAGATAGAGAGGCTCGGTATTTAAAGGGCAGTGTATGGCTTGTGCGTCTTTGGATGAATTAATTTCATTGAGATGAGATGAAGGGGCAGTTAACAATATTAAAGCCATCTAGGCATGGGGACTTAATTCATAGACTATCTTACCTCTTGGTTGGATGATGGCCACCTACTGTTTGGACCCGTCGGGCCATTCAACTACTGCCGTGGATCGGTCCGAGTTTCGTGCTTGGGTGGTGGTGAGGTCGTTGCCTCGTCCAATGGGACTAGCTTGCTTAGAACAAGGGTTACCATTGAGGTTTCTGGTCTGGTGGTCCGAGACCTACCCGTTTGGAGCAAAGTGCTTCTAATTGGATTATCCATGCGGGTCATCATGCTTTTCTTCTAATCGGACATATTGAGAACACGAGTCAATCACGCGCAAATGGTGTCGGATTAGTCATTGTTAGTAATTCCTCGCGACTCAATGCCACGTTTGTAATAGCTCGTGATGTTACTCGTTTCATGGCTCTCGTACTTAATCAAACGAGTTGTAATCAACATCTTACATAATAAATTCAATCCATCTGATTTGCGGTTCCACGAATGGAAGAGGAGCACATTGTTGGTGGCAAGTACGTGCTTGCTGCAAGACCGACGGTGCAAATTTGTGCCCTAACTGATCTTCTTCGAATATTCTAATTTGTGTGCTTACATTTTGCTTTTGCATTTTGTCTACCATATTTGTGTCAATTTCATTTTTCTTATTTAGTGGATTGTAGATGAAATTCAGAGAACCAAGCTTGATATTTCGAAGACACGAGGCTTAGTAATCGTCGTTAAGATCGAATCTTGATTTGGTGGTTATGGTCTTCTCTTTTGGGGGTATCCTGTGTGGTCGGTGGGGCTGGTCACGGTGGTGGTTACTCTGACGGTGACGGTGATGGTCGATCTTGTGGTGCTGCGCTAATCGTGGTGTTCGATCATGCCGGACTGCGGCGGCGGAGGGGGAGTGGTGTTGAGATGGAGCGTCAAAGACGGAGGCCAGGGGCGTGATTGAAAGAAAAAAAATCAATTTAAAGACCCAATTCATAAATATTGGAAAAAAAGTGCATAAGTAAGACGAAAACAACAGCCTTGCACATAGTTTCATACGGACTAAACTCTGGATTAATAAGGATGACGTCACGTGCTCGGGAAGGCGGTCAGTTGTGCTTGATGAAAGAGACGAACTTGTCCTTCAATTCCACGGCCTTCTCGGACTTGGGATCCGCCAGGTGAAAGGAATGCTCCTCCCCAACATGCTCCACCAATTCCACGCTCCCTCTCCACCCACTCTTCTGCAACTCCTCGCAGTACCCAATCCCGACCTCCCTCAGGTGATCCTTCTCCGCCACGAACACCAGCACCTTCTCGCACCCGAGCCTCGCCAGATCCTCCTTCGCCGGCTTTATCCTCGGGTCCGATAGCCCGCCGTTCGTCGGGCACATGTACAGCCACATCTGGTCGTCCTCGGTGCCGCCGAAGTACGGTTGAACGAGTATGACCCCCACCACCCTCACGCCCGCCGGCAGCCCGATCGACCCGACCCGGGCGGCCAGCGTGTGCGATATGTTCCCCCAGCGCTGTTGCCGCCAACAAAGACCCGGCCGAAGTCGGCGTGCTCGTTCAGCCACGCGTCGGGCCCGTCTCCGTCGGCGTGGCCCGCGACCCACCGGAGGGCGGCCCACGAGTCCTCGTAGCAGGCGGGTACTGGCCGCGCCGGGAAGAGCCCGTACTCAACGGAAACAACTATCGCCCCGGCCTCGGCCGCGACGGTGCTGGCGAAGTTGTGGTGGCCGTGGGAGAAGGGGGATTGCATGCAGAACCCGCCGCCGTGAATGTAGAAGAGCAGAGGGAGCTTCCGGCCGGTGTCGGAGACGCGGGGCAAGAAGATCCGAGCGGACACGGGCGGGTCCGACGAGATGACGACGTCCTTGGAACGGACGCCGGTGTTGGGATCATCGGAGGGCGGGATCTTCTCCACCGGGGGCCTGAAGAGTTGGACGCGGCCGTCCTTGTAGACTTTGAAGAATCGAAACTCTTTGACCACCTCGTCGGTTTCCGAAGCCATTAGAGGGGAGTGAAGCCGGTGATGGATGAGAGGCTCCACGAAGTGAGAGATTTGAGGAAGGAGGAGGTCTTCTTGATAGTGAACTAATAATTGAGTGGGGAAATGGACAATGGGACACCCAATGTAGCAGTCACTATTCAACCGTCGGTCAAACTAGGACTTAGGAATTCTTGTGACCGAGGAAACTTCGTTGAGATGGGGAGCATCCGCTCCAGTTCAACCAAATACTACAGCCCCGTGAATTATTTTCCTAGGAATTCATACGTTGTATTGAGGGTTCACTTGAGTAGAGAGCCTATAGAAAATGAAACTCTCCCTCTCTCTATTTCTGTGAGTTCAAGTGGCATCTCTCTTCTTTGGGGTGCATCTTCCAGTCCTCGGTGCTAAGGAATATCCATTTCGTTTCACCAATAGAACTAGAGTCTCAAGGCATTTTAGGTGAGAGAAGCATCTAGTTGGTGACCTAATCTAACAGTTGTAGCTCACAATTTGACTTTGCTGCTCCATAGAACTCTTGCCTATCCCAATCCAAGTTCATGAGCACAAATTGTGACATGGACAAAATGATCATCCATATTTAAAAGGGCTCAAAGGGAATATGGCGTCGTTGTTCATCCCGATGAGCAGTTGCTCCACACAGACAGAACGAGATTGAGAATGCAGTGTTCATCCTGAATTCACTTCATGAAGAACAACATGACACGAATGTGTTATTTACAAGCTGATAAGACGCTTACACGTGAAACTAAGCTTCTTGAGCGATCAAGCATCTCTGTTCTGAGCAAGGGGATAAAGAAGTAGAAGCAGAGCAGAGCTTGAACTCGCACTGCAGACTCGAATTAGTGCAGAAAAGAGACACAAAAACACAAAAAAGGCTTCATCACAATTCTCAGTTCCGACGACTAACTGATGATTGATGACTTATTATTGACCCGACAGAGATCATAAGTGGACGCTTGACAACAAATTACAGACACTGCCTCGCTCCCGAGTCCTGATTCAAGAAAGAAGCAAACTTCTTCACCAGTTCCGCGGCATCGTCGCAATCCGGCTTGAACAAGTGAAACACGTGATCCCTTCCTTCGGTCTCCACAATCTCCACTACCCCATTCCACCCACTCTTCTTCAAAGCCTCGTAGTACGACCGCCCCCTCTCTCTCAGATGGTCCTTCTCCGCCACGAACACTAGCGCCCTCTGCCCCGCCATCCTCCCCAAGTTCGGGTCGTACGCCGGGTTCATCCTCGGGTCCGTCACGCCCGAGCTCGAAGGGAATATGAAATCCATCAGCTTATCCGGCCCGTCGTTCCTGAAGAACGGGTGCACCAGAGCTACGCCCACGATCCTCAGCCCTGGAAGCCCCTCCACCCCGGCCCTCGCGGCCACGTGCTGAGCGATGTTGGCCCCGGCACTGTCGCCGGCGAGGAACACCCGGTCGAAATCGGCGCGGTCGCGGAGCCACGACTCGGCCTCGGCCCCTCTCTCTCCCAGGGCGTGCGCGGCGACCCACCGGACCGCGGCCCAAGCGTCGTCATAGGCGGCGGGGAGGGGGTGCTCCGGCGCCCACCGGTAGTGGATGGAGACGGCGGCGACGCCGGCAGCGGAGGCGAGGGTGTTGAGGTGCCTAGTGTAGATGGGGGGAGAAGGGGGACTCGATGCAGAAGGCTCCGCCGTGGAAGTAGACGAGGAGGGGGAGTTTGCGGGCCGCATCGGAGGACCCGGGTAGGAAGAGGCGGACCGAGAGGTCGGGGTCGGAGGAGAACCGGACGTCCTGGGATTGGACGCCGGTTTGGGGGTCGAGGGAGGGAGGGACGATGTCTGTGCCCTGGAATCGATCGGCACGACCGTCCTTGTAGATCCGGAAGAAGGGCGAGTCGAAGGCGATTTCGTCGGTGCTGGTTGTGGAGTCCATTGGGCGAGAGTGAGAGAGAGGTGGCGGAGGTGGAGATTGTTTTGGGGGAGTAAATGTAATATGGTTGCGGGAACGCCGTGATTCTCGTGTCTTTTGCGTTGGTTCTGGTGACGAGACGTGGTCAACGGCGAAGTGGGGAACAGCTAAAGTTTGGTTTGATCAGGACATGTTGGAGGGAAAGCCCAAACATTGTTGCCTCCTCGGACAACAAAGCCTCAGACTTCACGACCTTTCGTCTTTGTCAGTGAAGGGCCCAACGGCTCGTTGGACCCGGAGGGAGAATCCCCAACTGCATCTTTCAAGAATTATTATTTACTGTTACTTTCTAAATTTTTGTTGCTATTTTTAATGGAAAGCATCATGAAAGGCGATCGAGTGTGCTGGAAGTGATCTAAAAAAGTGAGGGTGGAAATGGAAAAATCACTTTATGATCCCTAGTGATGGCCACGAGCCGGACCGATCGGTTCCGGATCACGAATCGGGATTCCGATTCATGGCCATAAATGAACCGGAACCTTAAGGGCTGGTTCATCTATATATGGATCCGTAATAGGCCCATATGGGATGGGCTGATTTCGATTTGGAGGCTGCGGGCTCGGTCAACGGGCCGATTACGAATTTGACCCGAGTAGGTTTTGAACCCAAACAAGCCCGTGGCCATCTTTACCCCTCTTCTCTCTCTCTCTCTCTCTCAGTTTTGTTTTTTTTTAAATAAAATGTTAACCTTTTATATTCTTTAATTCAATTTAAGTAAAATTTAAAGAAGGAAATAATTTCAAAAAGCCAATTAGGAAAGAGAAAATAATTTAAAAAATGCCATATTAGCATTTTTGGTTAGATAAGTTAAAAGTACTCGATTGCATTAATTTAATAAGTTTTAAAATTTAATTATATTTTTTTGAGAGTTTTATAATTTAATTATAATTTTATATAAGTTTTAGAACTTATGGTGAACATATTTTTTAAAAAAGAGATAATCGAGCCAGCTTCCTACGAACGATTGAATCATTCAAAGCGGGGCAACGTGAAAGCAAAAGCGTGGACGTTTGTTTTCCACGCAATCGATGTTGGCAAACGGTGAAATAACACGAAAAAGGCGAAAAGTCAAGCCCAAATTGCCGCCCGGTCGGGGCTCGGGGCCTATTCCGCTAAAACCAAAACGACCGACCGAATCAATGTCGACCTGGCACCTTCAGAGGCTCTCTCCACAACCACAGCATCGGAAAACGACCTCGTTTTGCACCCGCCTTGGGCCTTTGCCTCCGGTCTCCTCCCTCGTTTGTTTCTAGAGCTGGGTCACAGCTTTTGAAAAAACGAACTGACTTAGATTGCAAAACAGAGATCTGTTAAAAAGAAATGCGATACAACAAAGCGAAGCGAGCGTGCAACGGTCTTCGATGCATCCAATCATTCCCTCCTGCTTCACGAGAAAAAAGCTCCCTCCCTCTTTCTCTCTCTCTCCGCGCTTCAGTATTTTCTCGAGAAAATGAGGGAAAATGCTTGAGGACATTTTGAAGGAAAAAAAGAAGCTTGAATAAAAGAAGAGGGACCCGAGCTGCCCGATGCTTTTTTGTTCCGCTTCTCTCGAGCTCGCGCGACAATGGCCGACGATCTCTGCTTCTTCACCAAGGTACGGCGGCCGCATCTCTTGTCCTCGATTACTGTTCCCGGCGAACGGGAGTTTCGTCGGATCTTCTGGTGAATTCGCCACCGGATTTTGTGCGCAGAACACGTGATATCTTGGTCTACGACTATGTCTATATGTTGTCTGTGTCCTTTTAGCTCTGAAGTTTCTCAAGCAGCCCGATAAGTTTTTTTTTCCCCCTGATCTGAGCAGCTGATAATTTAACTCGCCTTTTATTGTCGTTTCCCTAATATGCATTTAAAGCAAGCAAATCCAGCTTCCGAATTGATTCGGTCGCTTTCCGCTTTTGGCCATAATCCTCGATCGAGTCTGATTTGTCCCTGCTCAGATTCACTAGTTGGTCGACGTCATTGTGGTGTCCGTAGATCAATAGATGCGATGATTAAACATCTGTGCATACCGGGACTCCAATGAGCCGACTTTCTACATGCTTGCATAACCCTAGGTATCTGTATTGCCATATAATTACAGGAATCTTTTGGCATCAAGTCTGTGAAAAAATCTCCATTGGTGCTGCGGATGGTTGTTCTGGTCTTTGCGATGATATGCGGCATTTACATTTGCTCTATTTGCATCAAGCAAATTGGCATTCAAACCAAGTCTGGCCTTTTGAATGTCCAAGTGATCAGAAGTCCATGTCCAGAACCGACGATCGAGCCTTGGGAGATTCCTTATTTGCACTATCCCAAACCCAAAACTTACAGCAGGTATGTGACTGCATACTGTGGCTTGGCTTTGGATCTTATCCAATTTTACTGATCGGTTGCTTTTTATGTATTAAGGGCTGAATGTTCGTGCAATCCTGTACGGTACTTTGCCATTTTGTCGATGCAGAGATCCGGTAGTGGGTGGTTTGAGACATTGCTGAACAATCACACAAATATTAGCTCGAATGGGGAAATTTTCTCTGTTAAGATTAGAAGGAGCAATATCTCCACGATAACGGAGACTTTGGATAAAATTTATAACCTGGACTGGATGAGTAGCGCATCAAAGAACGAGTGCACAGCTGCAGTTGGCTTAAAATGGATGCTTAATCAGGTGATTGCACCTAATAAAGTGCTCCCTTATTCCAATTTTTGTCTTCGTTATGTATTTGTAATAAAGCGGATTTCGCTTGGATATTATACTGTGTAAGTTGTATTTGTGAACTTCTGAATAGATATAGTCCAGCCTAAGTTATACAAGCTTTTGGCAAATCATGCATCGATGGTTTTTCTTAGTCCAGCTAAAAATTACGGACTCTCTCGTCAGCAACACATGCTTTTGCTAGTTAGTAAGAAATTGTGAAAAAGCTAAAAAAGGACAATTTGCATTCTGTTTTTGCTGCTCTAATTGGTTATTGATACATATTTTCGAAGAGGTATAGAATCTCCTCTCATCCGCCATCCTGTTTATCTGTATTTATCATCCACGCTTTGTTATGGCTCTTTATTGAGATTCAGATATCCGGATATACCTATGTTGACAAACCAGGGCAGATCTTGGTCAATCTTAGTGAGAGTACCAGTAAGTGCCTTTAAGTGGTGCCTGAGTCCATGGATTGACAACATTGAGATGGGGCAATGAGTTAAACTTGAATTTCCAGCTTTGTTACAATTGCTCGATAAAATTTTCTGAGTATGATTTGAATCCTCAAGAAACGTCAAATGTGAAAAATCCTAAACGGATGTGCTAAAACAATCCAGGAATTTTTCAGTGACCTTAGTCAGTTTCTTCCTACTATCTGCCCAGGAATCTCCTGTTAAGGTTAGAAGGGTCACCTCATGTACAAGGGAAATAGCCAATTGAAGATATGCTTTATAGAGATGTTATCATTTTCTCATAGGGTGGAATGATTTATTTGTTTTTTTAACCCTTTTTTCAACCATTATGTTTCTTTTACTTTGATTCAAAAGAAACGGCAGCCTTTTTCTGCCGTTGCTTTTCCTGTTCTGGAACCTTCGCACACCAATTATTTGCTTTTCGAAATCAAGAATTCAGTTATTAGACTAGAAATGGTTTCATTATCTTTCATGATGTGATGCTATACATTTCGTTTTCCTGAACCTAAGTGATGTTTGGCACTGTACTAGTCGAGACCTATTAGGACACATCTTCTTTGTTGTTTGCATGATTAAAATGTTGATACTGCACAAGAATTATAGTTGTAAGGCATGTACCTTTTCTAGCTTCATTAAGTAGCATATTGTTGGAGAAAAAATAAGTATAGTAGTTTCTCGGTTGAATGTTCTGTTTATCCTCTAAGATTCGCAGCATGCAGCTATCCATGTAAACGTGATTTGATGGGAATAAAAGTGATTGGTCATTTGCTTCCCTTATCTGTATTTTGCACATATGTACAGGCAAAGCCAGGCCCTTGTTACTTGCTGATCGATGTATGATTGTTAATTCACAAAGTTGACGCTTGTCCTCACGCTCCATTTCAATATCTTGAGGTTGTCTGTTTTATTTTTGATGATTTATGAGACAGAGACTTTCTTTCTGCCTCCACAGTTAGCTGCTCTTTCCTTGCACTGGATCATTGTGCTAGGTTTTGGAATTTTAGTTTTTATGACTTCTTATGAGGTTGCCTGACTTTTCTGCTGGTGATTTAAGGGTTCCCTTTTTTTTTTAAATTTTAAACTGATGCTTAATGCAGGGTTTGATGCAGCATCATGAAGAAATAGTAGACTACTTCAGAAACAGGGGTGTTTCGCCTATTTTCCTCTTCAGAAGAAATCTTTTGCGCAGGATGATATCAGTGCTTGCAAATTCCTACGATCGAGATGCCAAGCCACTAAATGGCACTCACAAGTCTCATGTGCATTCACCCCACGAGGTGTCTGTCCCTCCCTCCCTCCCTCCCTCTCAAACTAATGCGTACATACAGTTTTTTTTTTTGGTCAAATGCATACATACAGTAACAAAGCTTGTTTTGTGATAGATATCTCTAAACCATATAGAAGAAGGGAAAGAGTCTTACTTGGTGAATGTTGATGCTTTCAGGCTGCGATACTAGCGAGATATAAGCCTTCATTGAATTCTACCTTGCTTATAGCCGACCTGAGGCAAGTACAAGAGATGACAGCAAAAGCCCTGGAGTACTTCAAGAGCACCAGGCATATCGTCCTCTATTATGAGGATGTTGTGAAGAACCGCACTGTAAGGAAATCAACTGTCCTATCGTTTGTTGCTTGTGTTGTTTGTCGACATTCTAGACTGTATGGATGAATTCAATTCATGATACACATCGTGGTCGGGAAAAGAGTAAGGGAAGAACCCTTTTCTTTTGTGTGCAGAAATTAGTGGATGTGCAAGATTTTCTCAAGGTCCCGCGCCTGGATCTGAAGAGTCGTCAGGTCAAGATACACCAGGGTTCCTTATCTAATCAAGTTGATAACTGGGATGAAATTCAAAAGACACTGAGAGGAACGCAATATGAGAGCTTTCTTCATGCAGATTACCGGAAATAAAGCCTTAGGATCTTGTACAGATTTTTTGTAAGCAGGTGCCCACAGGTCAGCCGCCCTGTTGAAATTTTGTTCATGGCAACTGCATTTTGGTTGTCCTTCCTTGTTTCTTTCTTTCTTTTCTTCATTTACCTTATCTTCCCTCCAAAATTTTAATTATATTCAATTAATTCTTTTTTTCCACTGTCTCCGTTCCAATTGGGAGTGAAATTGGGCTATGGTTGATTGGGGCAAACGAAATTCAGTTCTACTTTGTTTCTCGTTTCGCTGTGATTCTGCTGCCGTTCCCTTTTTTCCCTTGCAAATGAGTGTTTAACAATCGGTCAATCTCCATATCTGCGCACCCTGGAACAGAGAATTTGGATTTGCGATCAATTTCTACTCACTTTGCCGGTTCAGTGGAAAGAATTTTCATATTTGTGAATACACCAGGTGAGTGTGAGCCCAATGCATTCTAATCCTTTGAACTTACATGCGTTGGCATCATTTAATTTTTTTTTTCTTGTTCTAATTGAACCATATACGTTGCCAAAGTAATTTTGCAATCTAGCATGCCGATAAAGGAGTAGCCGCCCTTTCAAGACAAAGCTGCTTTCTCACAGCTTAATGGTCAAGTGAACGAGATGAACGTGGAAAGATAAACCATTTGGCTCCTTGTCGAACATAAAATATTATCTTCACGCACATGTCCTTATTTCATTACTTTGAACGACATGCGGAAAGTCAAATTCGATGGATGGGAGGTCCTCGGTATCAATAATTATCCTCTTAAATGTTTCGACCAGGGAAGGGTGTGTGTCACTTTCCAGCCCACCTCAGTGCAACGCCGTGGAAAGCTGCTGCGTCGCGAGCTTGCGAGTCAAACTTGAAAATTCAATTCCATCGAATCTTCCTCCGTCCATTGATCCCTCCGTTCCTTTGGACGCACTTCAGGCTTAGTTTTCGTCCATTTTAGTGAAAAACAGAGCGAAAACGTGATGCTTCAACAAACGTAGTTGAAGTTTCGGGGCAGTGAATCCTTGATCAACATTCACGTAATTCGGGCAGATGGAGCGGTCCGAGTGGACAAATTGGAAGGGAACAAATATATTGGAAGACGACGTAACGGAGAGCCGGCCATGGTTAAAGTAGCTTTCGTGGGTGTGGAGCGACTCGCGGCGCACATGACCGGAGCATCATATGTCTCACTGGTGGAGCACTGTGCATTCACATTCATAATAACAGGATTTCCAAGTAAATCAGACGTGCCGTTCGAAGGGACAATAATCAAAAAAATAGCTAAATATATTGACATGTCTAATTCGATTATAAACTTTTCGATTATATCAATTGAGTTATAAATTTTTTCACGTTTTCGTTAATTAAATTCATCCAATCAATTTTGATCGAAAAATACGAATGCGGTGGCGGTCGAATCACACGGAGAACACCCACCTGTCCAAGGCCGCATTTTTCCAATCAGAAATGGAATGAATGACCGTGTTGTCAGACGTATTCAATATGGACCCCTTTTTTCTTCCTGCCTCCTGCACTATACTCTGGTACACAAGGGGCGATATTTTCTTAACAATGATAATTGAGGAGACAGTGAAGCGGACTAAGGTCAGTAATAGGGAAGGTGAATGCCAAAATTTTCTCCTCTTGCTTCTGCCATTTCAATTTTTCATCAAGGAGTCAAGAGCTGGGTGAATTTCCTGATGAATTATTTTTCGCTTCAGTCTGAAATTCCAAATTGAGGTTAGTAATGGCTCTTCTTGAGTTTATTTTTTCACCAGAGAATCATATCTAATCTCGGAAACTGGCAATTTCAGCCTCCGACGAGTGAGAATTCCTGGCAAACCTTGTCGTGGCATGATTCTGCACCGATTGGGAAAGGAGGGTGCAATTCATGCAGTCTCTCTGATTTTTCTCATTAAACAAAAGAAGGGTTTTCTCTGTAAAAAACCGACAAAACGTACCACCAAAGTCAAACTCCTGATAGGATCTGAAAATGCGAAAAAGGGTGGGGAATTCAGATGGCTCATGTCCCCTCGTTCTTCTGGTTCTGGGATTAACAACATCATCTCGTCCTGTATTCCCCACTCTGGTCTACCCTTTTGGGGATATTAACGTTGGAAACAAAACTCATTCGGACGTCACCAGCAGCACGAGTGAAAGCACTCCCCGTTTCGGGGTTTGCGCAGGGTGAATTATCGCTCCTCCCAAAGGGAAGGCTCTTTGAATTTTGAAACTGGGGATTCCACTTGCTTTGGACCAACAATTACGAGTTCATGTCACTATGTCAGTCCGATATACTATCGAAAAACTGTATTAGGGCAAGCGCGAAAGAGATGCAGGAAAGTCTTGGGCTGCTCCTCAGTCGAACAACAATGGCGATTTTCTTCCTTTGACCAAAGAGAGCTGCCCCGCTCACGTGTTGCAAAAAGCTAGACGTTGACGTTCCTTGGGTTTTTAATATACATGACAAGTCTATTGCGTAATGACAAGAACCCAATTAGCATCTTACAACTGAGGCGAAATGGCTGACCGGCTCCGTTAATCTCTCGCCTTAAAATAAGACCATCGCCGGCCCCCTGAAACTTACTGGTCCTGTTCATTACATCATCATGTATTTTCAATTCCTCGGACCTTCAAAGATTGTCTCCATCACATTAAAACCTAATCCTTTTATTGATATACAAAGCCTAATCACGTCATTGACTTGACTAATCACTCGAGGCCAAGAATTCCTCGTGGTACTAATTAATCTTGACTAAGTCCATTCGACAAATGTTATCGGAGTTTTGCCTAAATCTCTTGACAATTATCAGGGTTTTTATTTATGGCATGTTAAAAAGAAAACATATTTTCGATATTTGAGGTTCTTACATAGTACCCGTGAGATGTTTTATTTATAAAAATGTAATTATGATTACAACTCCTAGGCAAAGTTCAGATATAAATTAAACCGGCCAATTTTTCCGGCGCCCGTAATCTTTCTTTTGGAAAGAAGTTCATTACATTATTAAATCTTTAACTATATGTGTCATATCCCAAACGACCATGCCTCCCACTAAAGACCGTTCTTGAAAAATTTGGCTTTGTGCCTATGATTTCCTTGAATGCACTCATTACCTTGAAGAAGGACAAAAGTATGTACTGGACAATGAATCCCCGTCCAGCTGCTCAATCTTCATGATTCAAAAAGAGTAAGCCATCTGAATTTCTTTCCATCTTTTATCTTTTTTTTTTTGGGGGTCGAAAAAAATTTCTCTACATTGAAATTGCTGAAAACTAGTTCTTCCAAATTGCTGTATTAGTATAACATGATTATGCACGGATATCGTCTTTTTTTTTTTTTTTGGTCGAAGGACAGCCTCATTACACTAAACCGGGACAAAGTGATTTTTTTTAAAAAGAAAAAAATCATCTTTCCAGCATATATCTCAAAATCGGAGTTCGATAAGATGGATCGGATGCTTCCGACTTGGGTAGCGTCCGAATCGTGTAACCATTGTTCCATGTGAATGTGAGTTTGTGGTAATTCGTGATCGCAAACACGTTAACGGTGGAGAAAACATCGTTAAGGATGTGTAATACATATCTAAATCTAGCGGGGATGTACTTTGACTTTTTTCAATCCTAAAATATTGACATATGAATTCACATAATTTTTTTTATATAGTTTTTAGATATTTGATAGATAATATAATTATATTGTAAGAAAAGGCAAAAAAAAAAACTACTTTTTAGTCAAAGTCAATTCTAAACAAACAAGCGCAAGATGCATGGATTACCTATAGATTTTTCCAGAGCATATCATCGTCACTTTTCAGAAAGGAACAAAGAAAGAAAGAAAAGCACTTGGCAAAAAAGATTAAAAAAGAAACCATTTTAACCCGAGGTAAAACTTAAAAGCGAAGGTGACAAAAGTAAAAATCACCAAAAATCTTCCCCACGTCGTCAGAGTAAACGCCAACCAGTCGGACACAGACTGAAAATGATTACGTCACAAACAACAACTAGGTAATAGCTTAATTTTCCATTAATCATATTAAAAATGAAAGAGGCGGCTTTGTAATTTCCGACCGATCCCTTTCTCCGGTCAATCTTTCTCCACCCATCTCCTTCTTCCTCGCTCCTTCCTTCCTTCCTTCTCTCTCCCCCCGCCCGCCCTATAAGATCTTGCATTCCGACTGTTCTTCATTCTTGAATCCTCTCAAGCCCACCATGGAAGTGGAGGTCGTGATTCCGCTTCCGAACCCGGAATTCAACTTCGACAGCACGTCTTCTTCTCCGTTCATCACCGCTCCGTCGAGCCCACAGCGCTTCGGCAACTTGTACTTCAGTGCGCCCACGAGCCCCACCAGAGCTTCGGCTTTCCTTCGCGAGCTCAGGAATTCAAGGAGGTCCCTGTCCTCGATACCCTTTGCCTGGGAAGAGAAGCCCGGCGTCCCGAAACGCAGAGGGACCGACCAGAGCTGCGGCGGCGACCACGACGACGACGACGACTACGATTTCGAGTTCAATTTCAGTGGTCAACTGGACAGAGCTTCGGCTTCTGCTGATGAGCTCTTCGATGGAGGGAAGATCAGGCCTCTCAAGCCGCCACCGAGATTGCATGCCAACTCGGGTGACGCTGACTCGGTGATGAACTCGCTTCCGGCGTCTCCGAGATCGCCGTCGAGATTCGCTCAAGGGAAGAAGATGGTCCAAGAAGTTCTCTCCCCTCGCCACCCGAAGAGAGACTTTGACCCCTTCTCGGCAGCCTTGGAAGAGACCCGGAAGAGAGAGATGAATCTCAACCAACACGAAGACCTAAACCGTTCTCGTGGAAGGGAAAGAAAGGCGGAATCTTCTTCGTCTCTGCGGACGTCGTCGGCCAGTTATGTTCGTAAAGGAACGAGATCTTTATCGCCCTTGAGGGTGTCCGACATCATGGAGGCCGATCGAGAAGCCGAAGATCGCGGAGCGCCCTCATCCTCATCGAATCATGCTTCTTCATATTTCTCCTCGCTGTTGTCGTCCATGTCCTTCTCGAAGGGCTACAGGAAGTGGAGCTTCAAGGACTTCCTGCTGTTCCGAAGCGCGTCGGAGGGGCGTGGAACGGCAAAGGATCCCCTGCGCAAGTACGTGGCTCTGTCGAAGAGATCCTCGTTCAATTACGCACCAGCAAACGACGTGAAGAGCTCGAGCTTCAGGTCGACGGAGAGCGCCGGCTCGGTGAGCTCGAGGAGGAGATCAGGGGCCGCACCGGTGTCGGCTCACGAGCTGCATTACACTTTGAACAGAGCGGCTTCGGAGGAGATGAAGAAGAAAACGTCGTTGCCATACAAGCACGGGCTGCTGGGTTGCTTAGGGTTCAATCCTCCTCCGGGCGTGCGCGACTTGGCCCGGGTACTGGGTCGCTGACCCATGGACCGACCTGGATCTCGCGATCCGAACTGTACTCTCTCTCTCTCTCTCGCGCGCGCTCGCGTTCGAACTGTAGATTTTTTGGTCCTGTAATGTCTCATACTGCAAGCATATTAAACATACACAAGCGATGTCGATTCGATTCGATTGATTCTTTCATTTTTTTGGTCTCGCGCTCATAGGCCTCGTTCCTAAAATTGGACTCGAGTGCCAAAATCACCGCACATGTTGTAATCTATTGCCGACCAGAAGTTAGCGCCCTGCGCAACGTCATGAGTGACGATGGGCAGCTTCTTCTCCTTTTCACATTATGCAGAACGGGGAGAGGAACATGACCGGCGTGTTTCGTACCGTTACATAATCAATTCTCTTCAAATTACATCCTCTTCCCGCACATTAAATTTTGGCATTCGGTGTGTAAATTTGTGGACCATTTTTTTTTTCCCAAAGCGACCGGGGTATATATTTAATCTGGAGAGCAAAATCGAGACTAGTGGTTGGAATTACCCCCCAAAGCTAAAAACAGAGAGGTGGAAAGACAATTTTAGGGTACGCAAATCAGGGGACAGAAAGATGGATTGGCCAAAGAGAAAAAGTGGCAAATCCCCACCCCCCAAGGGAAACAAAAAGTTGTCATGTGCCATGTTCATCGGGCTGGGAATAATTATGCTGCGTTAGGTGTGTAAAAAAGGTGTCGTTTCCGCCTTTGGTTTTGGCACCAAATGTCTCGATGAAAAAGGTCCAAACAAAAGTTAGATAGCAATGATAACGTGTAGTTTTTTTCTTCCTTTTTTCCCCCTTGCCCTTTCTATTTTCCCTTCTTTCTTTCCTGTTTTTTTTAACGATTAAGGATTAGGGAAGACTGAAAATCACTGCTAGCGTGATCGTGTAACAGTGTACATCTAAAATCAAAGCGGGACATTAGCCATTACAATATACATATGACGATGCTTAAGCGAAGATAAATAAGTTAGGCATATACGGGACTAGATAAATTCTATAAATAGAAGCTAACTTCCTCATAGAGAGATAAGGTGATGACGACGGCGAATACGACACCAAAATGGTGGGTCATTTACGGAAAAAAAAGGATTATTTATTAAAATAGAACGAGTCAGCAAATACACAAATTGGATCATGGCCAGTACTGATGATCAAGGAGAAGAAAGATAGAAGAAGAAGAAGCAGAACAAAGAGGGCGATTTGTATCGTGCCACGTCATGCAACATGCTGCCGGGCGACGTGGACAAAAGACACAAGACGTGCATGCGAAAGGGCCTTTCCCTTTTTCTCCTCTCAAAGCACATTCGAGGTCGAGTCTAATAGTCTATCCTACAGTCTAAGAGGAAATTGGACCCACTAGAAATCGAATGTAATAGAACAGTGTTCGTAGATGGATTAGTTTTCTGATTTTTTTAAGGTTTGCTTTTGGCGAATTCGAGGTTGTTGGAATAGCGTTGCTCGACATGCTTGAATGAGTGTGCTTCAAATCAGCAAAGGCTAATGCATGGTGCGACGGTGACTGCCCTTGTTCCCCACTTTCTGTGACGGAGTTCTCTGTAGCATCCATCGGCTAGAGAAATTCGAAATGAGAAAAGTTTTGATACCGCTGGCGTGAAATTTACGAAGGGGAAAGATTAAAGTTGACACGTGTGTTCACGATGTATTCAAGCACCACATTTCTCATATTCTTTTTTTTTCTTTCTTTTCCCGTTTCGACTCATGTCGAAGATGCCAGGTTAGCCTGTCGCCCCACCAAGCACCGACAAGAATTGATGCCCCCAACAACCTCCTACAGTTCCTTCATCCGTAAATGAATTCCCTGTTCGAAATGTGCTGTACATAAGTGCATTTTATCGTGTCTCTGTCTAAAATGTTGTAATGTACAGGTAAATTAAGAAATTTTTGCGACTGTCACTGCCCACTCTTCTTTCTAATTCTAACACCCACCTGGCTTCGTTGTAGCTTTTACCTGAAGAGCGGGTGTTTGAACCATGCATCCGAAGTTTTCTCTTGAAGGAATGACCAGTTATCTAGGCACTTTTCATCACTTGACATGAGAATTGGCCAGGGGATCCTAGAATAGAAACCTCTGCAATGCTTGTCTGAGGTATTATTTCATTACCCTTTTGTTTCCTCGTCTTCCATCCACGAGTTTTACCCTCGACATTGAACGACGAAGATGGTTCTGAGTCTGAACCCTTTGTTGTTACACGTTGGGATCCATTAGAGACCAGCCAAGGTGAAGCACGAGTAGACCCATCGGTCCAGAATGGAGATGGAAGACGACCCCCCCAAGTCAAAGGGAGAGAGCGGGGTAGGGAAAACCACGTGGAGAGTCCCAACGTCGACTAAAAATGGTGTTGACCGTCATTTTCTCCCTGCCCCTCTTGATTCCGTCCCTCACAGCCGATAAGCTTGACTTTCGAGTCAAAGAAATGGGGACCAGGTCAAAGTATGCAGCAGCACATGCTGCGTACCTCTTGATTCCGTACCATTAATGGAAGTTAGCGTTCTTGAAATGACACCATGGATGGATTGAAGACACTACAGACTCGGGTTGATTCTAACCAACTTAGAAACGATGCAACAAATTCAGCTACCAAGAAGAAGAAAGGACAGTGACAGATACATTTCAGTTGCCGAACATCTATTGGCATCTTCAGTTACCGACAAGGCAAGGCCCCTGTATAAGATCATCCATTCTGATCGTGATAGAGTCGAAGAAGATAAAGGGCAATCACCCTTCGGACGATCTGGACCGGCAACATGGAGACTGGAGAGAGACTTGAGAGCAGAGAAATCAATTCAAAGAATTTGAAGGCTCAAAGCCGCCACCATCGTCGGCCTAGCCGCCACCATCAGCTGATTACCAACATCAGCCCCATCAACCACTCATCAGTCCGGGTTCTTCAAGGAAACAAAAATGCTTCTTTCAATTTGTTGAAAGATCACACAGGCACAACTTCCCATTGGGAACTTAGCTGCTTGGGTAAATAAATGAGTCAGAAGCTCCATCCAAAAGATAAAAACTCCAAAAGTTAGAAGGCTCTGTTGTACAATATAATGTCATCAGTAAACCATCGGGTCGACTAGAAGTAGTTAAGTCACTGATGCACTAAAATCACAGGCACATAGATAACTGTTTCAAGAGCATTGCAACACCTTGGCATAAAACATCAATGGTTGGATCGTCGTTGATTGAATCAGGCAAAGAAGCTGTCTATACGATGAAAACACACACACTGTAAAGTACAGAAGAGCGTTTGCTTTATCATTTCCAACTTCCGCTGTAAAGACCGAGCAATGGTTTCTCCCTCTCTTCAACTCTCCTTTTCGCAGCCGCCCTCGCTTTTAGGGCTGCTTCTTCCTCCTTCGATATGGCTTTCGGCTTCTTGTCTTCTCTCTTCCTTTTATTAACAGCAAAAGAAGAGGCGGCTCCTTTAACTGACCTCGCAGGATTCAAGGATTTCGAAACAACCGGCCCAGGCGCTGGCACATTTTGTGGTTTAGCCATACCTCCTTTTTCCGAATCTTGACTTCCCTTCGAAGATGATGCCAATTTTCCAGAGGCAGGTTTCCCATGTTTGGAATTCCCTGAAGCTTGGACCGCCTTGTATGCCTCTTCCTGTGGCACCCAATTTCCTGGCGCATTAGAAAGCGAAGTTTAATATCAGTAATGCAAACATCACTCATGGTTGAAACTTTTTTTCTTAAACTCCCTTTTTTTCGGTAATTACTTGTTGAAAAACTTCATTTGGTACCTATAGTATCGGAATAGTAGAAGCCTGATTTAGGATCGTAGTAAAGCCCAGTGGTTTGGCTATAGTAATAACCCGAATTGCTGTCATGCTCCCATTCTGCAAAAGTTTAGAGAGGGTGTTGATTGGAAGAGCAAGAGTCTTGGAGAAAGATAGAAATCCTGATTGGACGATTTCATGCTTGAAATATTAACATCAGATGAATGCCAAAGCTCAGAGAGATTAATGAAGAAATTTTTGAACTATAAGTAGATTTTGGCTCTAGGCATCACATGCTCCAATTACTTATTAAGTTAGCACCAAAATAAAAATGCATGCTAATGATAGCGCAAAATAACTCAACAGAATTTAGTCAGTACACAAAATCAAGTCCAAAATAATGAAATAGCATATGGCTGAAAGTGTGATCACGTGTCAGGGAAAAAAATTGATCTGAAGCTATTTGTGCAAACTTGGCCAGCTTAAAAAACCATGCCAATAATAGTCTAGCTTGTTTCCATCTTGTTTAATTGATGAGATAACCCTTACAAGATCACAATAGCCTCACTCCACTTTCTAGGATCAAACCTTGACAATTATTTGACAATGCTTTGACCTCAAGATCTGACAATAGAATCTAGATAATAGACAGAAACTTCTCTATCAAAAGATTGCAAAGAACACCAAGGGCTAAAAATGCTCCCAGAACATGAATTCTTATCAAAAGGTTGAAAGAGGTCCAACGGCAAGGGTCTTCCCCACAACAAAGGTGAAAGTAATCTTTGAAAAATCATTTGACTCATTCCTGCATCTCTCAAGTACTTACCCTCTTCACCGCCTGCTTGAACATCTAGTACACGGGCATTAGTCTCCCTAGCCTCCTGAAGATTCGCAACATCCTTCTGGTAGCTAAGCTTCGCTTTCTAGCATGAATTAGAAACAGTAGATATTATCATAATAATAAGTCAAGAAAACATCTTCTTCGCAGGTAGTACAGATGCAGGAGCCATCTTATCTCAACTAATTTTGTGTTACATCAAAGTGGAAATGGAACAACGACTTTAGCAAGTAAGAGTTAACCCTTGACCTGACCACGGGCAAAGCATAATTTCTCTTTAAGCTGAGTATGGAAGAGAAATCTTACCAACGGATACTTACTGCTTCAATTTGTTCAATGGCGCGAGCTGCTTCCTTCTGCTCCTTATCCTTGGCAGCCTTCTCCTTCCTCATATCATTGAGCTTCTTGGCAACATTATCCTTGTGTCGCTGGCCAAGTTCATGGTTTCTAATGGTAGATGGATTGTTTGATATGAAGATCTTGCAGAAGTCGCACCATTTATTACCCTGACTCACCCAATACTGGAAAAGAAAAAGAAAAGAAAGAATGAAATTCCAACAAATATAGTTATTGCACAATATGCTGCAAGTTCAAATATCCATACTTGTCTAGTTAAACGTGAGCAGTATAAAAACACAGTAACTACAATCAAGTGCGACAAATATAAGGCAGCCAAAACAATTCAAAGAACATAGTCATAAGAATTCCAACAGATAAAAAGAGGAGTTCGCCCAGATTTCATGTTCCTTAACATATAATTCATTCCGAAGAAATAGTGGCTACGGAGCGTCCAAGGGCGTCAAAATTTTTCAACCGACAGAAAGAAACGTAGCCATGAAAATATCAGAATGACAAAGGGTCGAGTGAACTCGCATATCAAAATGAATCAGATTGTGAAGAGAAATCTCATCCATGCTCAGGGAACCAAAGCTCGTTTATTCTCTCCAAACTTGAAGGCAAGGAATGTATAAGCTGAAAACTTATAGATAAATTCAACTCTCGTGATTTATCATGGCTCCGTGATGCCTTATAACACCAGACACAAACTTGAGGTCACTCTTCTGATTCAATTCACTCATGGTTACTACATGATCCCTAAATGGCTACAAAGACGAGCAATTTCGTTGTCGACATGAATGAGCAGATTCTATGGTGCAATCAAGTTATTAACAGGCCATATCGTCATCCAGAAAATAATAACTTCCAGCTAAATCGCAGCTCATTGTCGCAAATAAGAAACAAAAGGGCCAAGAATTTCAATATTACCTCAGTCATTGCTGCGGATCGGAGTTTCTTAGCTTCCCGGTGGATGCAAAAAGGGGCAAAATTGCAAGAAATTGGAAATTCCTTGATGAATTTGAGATGATGCCGCAAAAACTTGCTGAATCCGGAATCTGTAGAGTGAGATTGTTTAAGAGCACTAGTCGAAGGCGGGCGAGGTTTGCGATTTCTCCGGTGTCTACGACGGGCACGCCGGAGGTGCTGGCGGCGGAGCGCGCAGGGAGAGGTTGCACCGGTGGTGGCGGAGGAGGTGGAGGGCCGTGATTGGGAGAGGAGGGACGATGGTGGGGTCGACGGCGGCGGTGGCGAATTGCCGGGACTCGAGGGCGGCGTTATGTAGAGGAGGTGTTGCTATGGCCTCGACTGATGACCGTAAGCTACATAAACATACGCGCGACATATATGGCAGGTACTAGGTTTAATTCTGTCAAAACTAACAAGATCTTCGTATTCTTCAAGAAGGTGTCGGTAATTTTGCTTTCGCAAAAACTAAGATTTTCCAGGATGATTATCCCTTGGGAATTATAAATCGTGGACATTATGAATTAGATTATAGTTACATTAGACATATTTATTGATTATCAGTATCCCGTGTTATTATAAAGGATTAATGCCGCGAAAAATCATAAACCGATACAACTATGACATATTTATCCTAAATTATTTTTTTTATACCAAAAACCATAAACTGGTCCAGTTTTGACAAATTTATGGTAAAGCTGGCATACCTGTGACAAATTTGCCCTCCGTTAGTTTTCATTAAATTTTATCGTCAAATCTTTGAGTTGGATTATATGTGACAATTGTCGATGTACACGTTTAGGATTAATGGGAGATTTTTGTGGTATTAATTTCATTTAACGGAAATTAAAGAATGGTAAATTTGTCACATACGTATCAATTTGAGATTTTTGGCGAAAAAATGATTAGTTTGGAATAAATTTGTCGCGAGATGTCTTAGTTTGGCGATTGAAAAAATAGTTTGAGGTAAATTTATCACAAGTGTACCAGGTTTAGAGTTTTTAATGGTCAAAAAATTAATTTAGAGTAAATTTATCATAAATATATCAATTTGAGGTTTTTTATTATATTAATCCTATTATAATATAGAAAATCATAACTTCCGGCTAAATACAAAAGCATTGCTAGGAAATGGAGTTTCTGAGCTTCCCTGTGAATGCAAAAAGAGGGGGAAATCGTGAGAAAGTATAAATCGCCTCGATGTATTTGATTGGTCGTAATGAAAGCACATTGAAACTAAAATGTGGAAAATAAGAAGAAATTTTTTTAAAAAAATTTAAATTTATTATAATTATGTCAATTCAGCTTGATTTTTTTTATTACTAATTGAGTTCTAAAAGATTTTCATCTACGCCAATTCAATTCACCCCGCCAATTTTGATCGGAAATCGTTGATGTAGATGTCACGAGTTGCGATCGACGCCGACTTGGATAAATTTTTTTATATGTGTTTTTTGAAGTATTGTTAACTTTTTCTTACCTTTTTTTTAAGTGGTCAACAATGGTTCCGAGCGAGGGCAGTGACGTGAGCGAGGCAAATCTTGCTCAAATTCTTTTTTTTTCAAAAAAGAGACCCCAAAATGGCACGTGTCTCGAAAGAAACTCCCCAGATCATATTTAATACACAAACGTGCCAAGAACAGATTTTCTCCCGATTTCTCCGACATTTGATTTGGGGTTTATGCGGTCGAGGAATTTGGAAGTGGGAAATTTTATGATTTCGCTTTGGGGGCGTTTGATCAGGGGAAACGTGTTTTTCGAGGCACGTGATCAACACGTGACCATCGAGAGATGCTTCTTGACGTCGCCGACGAGGTGCGGATTGTTTGGAACGCATTAATCCAATCTGGGATTGTTTGATGCTTTTTCCGAGAAGATGCGTTCAATCTCGGAACACATCATGCAGTTTCTCAAAGCAGAAAGAAGAGAAAAAAAACAGAAGAAAAGTTATGAAAGCGTGAAAGATTAAGTAACACCGATATCTATGTGATACAGCTCTTCTACACGTTATTTCTTAAAAAAAAAAAATTGCACGTTTGTGTATTAAATATAAATTTTAATCAGCTGTATATTTTTTTTTTTCTATTAGAGATTTATAATTAATTTTTTTTTAGGATTGACTAAATATATTAATTTTGAGATTTACTAAATATACGAATTGACATTTTATTTATAAAAATCCTTACATATCGATTTCATCGACGTCGGATGTCTGACTGCTGTTGATCATATGTCCAAAATATGTGCCGAAAAGTATCGAACGCGGTGTTTGACGGGATATGATGGCTCCCGAAAAAGTGTCAACATTTCATAAGGGGGAGTTCTCGACCTTACAAAAAAATGTGGGAGGTCCGGGTGAGGCTGGTTGTAGCACCAAGTTGACCCGACATTTGATAATTAAGAGAGTCCGCAGCTGCACATGCGGAGATTGAGAACGAGAGCCACCGCCGTGCCACCGCCGCCGTGCCGCCGCCACCATGTGACGACCTCCTCGCTCCATTTCAACGCCCTAATTTAGCACCAGCACTCGCATTCTCACAGTCGCAGACGCTCGAGACATGGATCAGTCACTGTTGCTAATGCTCTCCAACCTACTCCACCTCCACAACCACCTCGACCCCACCACCTCCCTCCTCTCCACCACCTCCTCCTCCGCCACCACCTCCTCCGCCAGCTCCCCGACCTCCCTCCTCTCTTCTTCCTCCGCCGCCCCACTCCTCTTCTTCACTATCGCCTCCGTACTCTCCTATGTCGCCTCCTCATCCGCCTCCTCAAACCCTAAGTCTAAGCCTAACCCTAATTCCGCTCCGTCGAAACCCTCTCCGCCGTCTCCGTCGTCCGACTTCTCAGTGGCCGCCTTCCGCGCCCTCTCCACCGAGCACATCTGGTCCCTCGAGGCCCCACTCCGCGACGCGCGGTGGCGCTCGCTGTTCGGCCTCTCGTACCCCGTCTTCACCACAGTCGTTGACAAGCTCCGCCCCTTCATCACCGCCTCCAACCTCTCCCTCCCCTCCGATTATGCCGTCGCCATGGTTCTCTCCCGCCTCGCCCATGGCCATTCTGCGAAGGTCGTGGCATCCCGCTGCTCGCTCGACCCGTTCCTCGTCTCCAAGATCACTAACATGGTTACGCGCCTCTTGGCGACGAAGTTGTACCCGGAATTTATCAAAATCCCAGTGAGTCGCCGCAGATTGGTTGAGGCGACCCAGGCCTTTGAAGAGCTCACTGCTTTGCCCAATATTTGCGGGGCTGTTGATGGGAGTGCAATCAAGCTTCACCGACTTCCACGAGACCGGGTTTCTTCAAGTTCTTACAGATGCAAATATGGTTATGATTCGGTTTTGCTTCAGGTTGTGGCTGATCACAAGAAAATTTTCTGGGATGTTTGTGTTAAGGCACCTGGTGCGACTGATGATGCTACTCACTTCAGAGATAGTTTGTTGTACAATAGGGTCACTTCGGGGGATATAGTCTGGGATAAGGTGATAAATGTAAGGGGTCACCATGTTAGGCCTTACATAGTTGGGGATTGGTGTTATCCCTTAATGTCTTTTTTGATGACTCCCTTTAATTCGAAAGGGACGGGTACTCCGGCTCAGAATTTGTTCGATGGGATGCTGATGAAAGGGCGGTCTATGGTGGTTGAAGCCATTAGACTTCTGAAAGGGAGGTGGAGGATTCTTCAGGAATTGAATGTGGGTCTTAATCATGCACCACAGACGATTGTTGCTTGTTGTGTGTTGCATAATTTGTGTCAGATTGCAAGAGAACCGGAGCCTGATACTGCCCGGGAGCCTGACGAGATTGGTGCACCAGCAAGGGTGCTTGAAAGCGAGAAGACGTTCTTTTATCATGGGCAAAACTTGAGGCAGGCGCTGGCTGATGAGTTACACCAGCGACTTTCATCGAGATAAGGAGATCACTTGACATCTCCTTTTATGCTGCGAGAATAAGGTCTCTTAGTCCTACTAGCTTTGACCTGTTCACGTTGATGTGGTTGGTTGTCTGTTACATTTGTTGATCTATCAGAGGGTATTAGAATATCCTTTGTGGAGACTGAAACTTACACCTGTTGCAAACCTCTTTGTATGTCATTAGGAAGCTGATGCTAACCTAGGAATGTACCTTAAAGATTGGTGACTATGTACTCTAGAATTCAGTAATTGCAGCCATTTATCTGCACCTGAGAGTTATTTCATCATTTTCAGAAGTTCCCTATGAACGGCTTTGGTGTTTTTTACTTTTGTGATGTTCTCTTTCTTTCTAGAAAGAACGTTATTAACTTCCTCCTTGTAAAGGAAAGGTTAGTGATGTCTTAAATTGTTGTTAGATGCATGTGGTGAATAGTAGTTTTGAATGTGGCTGTAATGATGATGCAAATATGGTAGTTCGCTCAGCCATTCTTGCCTTTGTGTCTGGGGATGAATTAGGGATTGTTGGAGACTAGAGGTCCTAAGGGAAGGGAAGGCCATTTTTCCTTGTAAGGGTAAGGTTAGTGATGTCTTAAATTGTTGTTAGATGCATGTGGTGAATAGTAGTTTTGGATGTGGCTGTAATGATGATGCAAATATGGTAGTTCGCTCAGCCATTCTTGCCTTTGTGTCTGGGGATGAATTAGGGATTATTGGAGACTAGAGGTCTTAAGGGAAGGGAAGGCCATATTTCCTCGTGCAGCCCTTTGGTTGGAATTTAGATGCATTTTTATAGATTTGTTATATTTATCACATCTCCAGTTCTGCCTTGCTGGGTATTTATGAACTAATCATAACCGGTCCCCTTGAGGATTTGGAATAGATTGGAGATTTATGTCCACAGAAAGCATTAGAAGGCAGTCTTCATTGCACTTTGCTTGTCTCAGCAGGGCCAATATATAGGTTTTCGTTGAAGCAGATCAGTTATTTTGTGTGGAACTGCTTTCCTTTAAGACTCGTCTATGTCCTTCGCTCCAAGCTCTTGGACACCTTGTCGAGCTATATACTTTGCCCAGTTGGCCAGAATGGCTCATTTTCGCCATATCCTTTGTGCAGTCTTAACATGATGCCCAGCTTTCATTTGTTGTTTGTGTTTTAGTGCTGTGTTGCCAAGTTTGCGGAAGGTTGTGGACAGCAAAGATGACATTATCAAAACGCATTTATCCTGGATACAGGGTAATATGGATCATAGCTTGCTTAATCAAGGGCTTGGTTGTCACACGAAAGGATCATCTTCTAATGCGCCATTGATTTGTCATTGGCAACCTCAATATGCATGGTAAATGGTAATAGTGGCATACAGTATGTGACAATCTTCTAATGTGCCATTGTAATCACATATTCAGTCTTCAACATTCACTGTATGCAGTCCTCGTACATTAAAAGCCTTCTCTGTAGAGCCAATCTAGAATCTACATGTACGCAAAATCATATGCCTGTGTGCTGAGAAATCGACCTCGTTTCCTTCCACACCCAAAAAGCCGAAAAACAGAAAGCAAATATTTGCTTGCCTGAGCATATCAATACAGTCCAGCATCCGATTCAAAAGTTTACGCATTATGCGAACTTCCCCAACTCATTTTCTATGCCTAATAGGATCTCGAGAATTTTTACAATCAGCATCTGCCTCAATGAAGAGCTCATCAGTTATTTTATGGGCAGCCGAACCTAACTAATGGAAGTAAGTGTCTCCTCAAACTTAATTTCAAGAAATAACGCAGTCCACTGAAGGATGAAGTACCTTTGATAGAGCAATATTGTACTGGCTTAACAGGTCCAGTAGAATGGGCAACTGAGACATCATGATTTGTCCATTCATTCGTTTTGGAAGGTCTGGCTCACAATGCGCCAGGATCTATCATGCAGAGCCATGTTTCGTACCGATCAAAACAGTAGAAGTCCATGCCTGTTCTGCACCAGTATTCCTCTCTGTCTGCAGTATCTCAATCGGCATAGCGGATTAGGACCACAAAGAGGAAGTTAACTCAACCATCGATCCAGCCACAGCTAATGGAAACTCAAGTTTTGTACCAGTGAATGGGGATATTGTTCTGGTCATGGAAAGGTGGTCATTCCCTAGCAATTTTTGTGCGCAGAGGATGTAGAAGTTGCCTGTCTACTGTAAAATATGCTTTTGATTGGCCCAACTGCTACTCTGGCGAAGATCTGCAGAATCATTCTGTTGCAATAAAAAGGGTAATTTTGACGACGTTATAATAACAAGAGATGATAAGCATGAGTCCAACGATATATGCACGGGACTTCTATGCTTCATGGACCACTAAAAAGAGTGTAGATATACTTCTCCGTGAGCAGAAACTGACAGAGCTAGGATATGTCTAAAGGACCACGAGCAAATGGAACAGAGGAAAAATTCCATGGCACACTTTTCCACAATACTAAACATGAAGTTGCTGGTCCTCTACCACAAGACATACCGCTTGTTTGTGATCACTCCCGAAAGTACATTAAATACTGCATTCGTAGTCCTTCCTTATGATAATGTACATGCTTTCTTTCATGATCAATTAATGAGTAAATTCTTAGATGAAAGTGTGCAATCAACAGTCTCCATTGAATTGAACCATGGTTAGCTTTTTTTTTTTCGCAAAGTCACAATTAGAGTCAGCAAGCAAGAAACTTACAGAGTGCAAAATATGAAAATCAATTCAGGAAGAACATAAATTGAGAGCTTTTGATCAAACAGTGATTGCTTCAACAGTAGCATGATGAAAAAACGACATATAGACAGAACAAGAACATGATCTATCACGGTCGTTTGGAAGAAGAGGCGAGTAAATCTTACATCATACAGTCACAAATGCAAGAATACACAATTTGTCGGAAAGGAATTTCAGACATGGTCAGACTGCAGAGGCATTAATAATTTTTAAAATTCATTTTTCGAATTTTTTTTTTGTGACAGTATGTCAATAAATAGGTAGTTTCAAGACCAAGATGACTTTCATCTGCTCCAACTCATTTCATATATGTATGAATTATTTATATTTTGATTTTGAAAGAGAGGAGACACAATATGAAATGAAATGGACAAAAGAAATCAAAAAGAAGAAGGATAATCTAATTTAGATATTTCATGTATAGAATACTTTTTATACTCTTTCTGGAAATTTTCCTCAGCAATACAATAAAGAAATATACTTCCACATACCTAGATTAATCAGGATGTATCATGATCTATACTATTAATGAATACGTATGTCCATCCCTATCAATTAAGTTGTGGATATCAATTAATTCACGGAAGAGATACTCATACAAATTAATCATGTGCCAGGAACCATAGTCGAGAGGATTTTCAGTCTTCTTCTCTACCAGCCAAGCTATCCCGACCATTCCTTACATATCATCCTCATTTTACTAGATGATTTGGTTCTACGACAATTAAAAAGACGAAAGAGTAGAAAAAGTGTCATCCAGGCCCCAGAATTTTTATATTTTCAAAAAGAAGTACAAAAAAGAACAGGATAAATCGTTAAGTTAAGGAGTCAAATGGTCCTTTTTTGGGATAGAGGGACTTGAACCCTCGTGATTTTTTAAATCGATGGATTTTCCTCTTACTATAAGTTTCATTGTTGTCAGTGTTGACATGTAGAATTTGACTATCTTTATTCTCATCCTATTAATCAATTCTTCAAAATATATAGCAAACCATGGTGTAAATGATTTAATCGATTCCTTCTTCAACTTAGAAGTGATTCACAACAATTCTTTCCTTTTTCATATAAAAATTCTCGTCGTCATTAATCATTTGAGATAGTATTCTAGGGCGAGCTACTCACTCATTTCACTACAGCATCTACACGACATACCCTAGTAGGAACCGAACAAGAAGTATCAACGTTAGGCACAAACTTACACGAGATGCCAGCTTCTGCTGAATGCACCACTTGCACAGCATTTTCTTTTACGATCACAGCCAAAAGTATGTGCCTGACTTCTATGATTAATTAATCAGTTACTGAAAATTATCTCTGATTCTCCGCGAGTAGATGCCGACAGAGCTAGGGGATGTATAAAGGACCAGGAGGAAATGGAACAGAGGTATGATTCCATGGTCCACTTCTCCAGAATTCCAATCATGAACCTTTGCTCCAAAATCACTGGTCCTCTTCCACAATGCACACTGCTTGTTGGTGATCATCTCCCAGCAAATCATCCAGCATAGGCCGTTCTTCCACTATTCGGAAGGAGGCCATCCTTAGCCATTTCTGAGAGCACATTAAATACTGCATCCATGTTCCCTTCCTTATGGTTGATATCAACAAGCACTTTAGCAACTTCTGCATCAGAAAGCTTGCAGCTCTTCATTGTATTGTGGATAACTTCACTCAACTCATCATTCATCTCACTTCCATGAAGTGCTTTTATCAGGGCAGTGACGGTTACAGTATGAGGAACTAGGCCAGTCATCATCATTTCTTTGTACAGATTGAATGCCTTCTGTATGTTCCCACCTTTACTGTGCCCATGTATGATTACATTATAAACTGCTTCACTAGGCCTATGGTTCCTCTGAAGCATTGAATCTAGCACCTGATCTGCTTCCTTCATCAAACCCTTCATACAAAATCCCTTAAGAAGAGCTAATGCGCTTTTAAAGTCAGCATTAGTGCAAGTCTCTACAAGGGTATTGTAGGTAACATCGCCCGGAACAGACTCATTGTAAAACAACTTGAGCAAAAGCCTCTTCGCTTCTCTGGTCCGAGCTTGTTTATTGAGTCCATTGATGAGAACACTATAAGTAACCACATCTGGAAGAAAACCTTTTTGTATCATGTCGTTGTGCAAATCAAAAGCAGTATTAATATTTCCTTCTGCACAATGAGCGTCTATGAGGGTAGTGTAAGTAAACTCGTCGGGAACCAGGCCCATCCCAGACATCTGCTGAAATAGTTCGCAAGCTTCGGTCAATCTTCTTTGTTCACAGAACCCCAGAATGAGTGATGTATAAGTGATTGCATCCGGTTCTATGCCTTTCTCAATCATCTCTTGTTTCAATTCCAAGGCCCTCTCGAGATTTCCATGTTTGCAGAACCCAGATATGATGGTACTATAACTGACCACATCTGGTGAGATCCCTTTATACCCCATTTGTCGAATTACCCCTAAAGCCTCTTCCATTCTTCCCAGGAAACAGTGTCCATTAATTAGAGCATTATATGTCACTATTGTTGGTAGGAACCCCCTATGAGTCATCTCGTTCAAGATCTTATATGCCTCTTTCAACAATCCCTGTTGGGAGAAGCCGTTGACCAACGTTGTGTATGTCTTTTGATTCGGACAAAGCCCCCGAGCATGCATTTGATCAAAAAACTCCATAGCTCTGCTCAAGTTCCTAGCTTTACACATACTATTTATCAAGGAAGTATACGTGAAAACGTTTGGCGACAACCCGTTCCTCACCATTTCCGCATGCAAAACCAGTGCTTGATAGAAGTTACCATCCTTGCAATTGCCATTTATGAGCGTATTATAGGTGACTTCGTCAGGAAGAAAACCCACTCTGCTCATCTCATTCAAAACCTCACTTGTTTCTTTCATTTTCCCTTCTCTGCACAACCCATTAATGATCACGTTATACGATATCACATTAGGTTCCAAACCTTTCAATGACATGGACCGTAACAGTTCGTACGCTTCATCCATTCTTCCTGACTTACAATATGCATTGATCAAAGTGTTATACGTAACCACGTTAGGCAGACAACCATGCTTCTCCATATCATGAAAAAACTGCAATGCCATTTCCAAATTACCAGCCCCGCAAAAACCCCGCATTAGTACATTGAAAGTAAACACGTTCGGCGACACTCTGGACTTGATCATATCGCCATACACCTCTTGCACTAATTTAACTGATTGCTTAGACCTTATCATGGCATCTAGGATCGAATTGTATGACAGTATGCCCGGCATAAAACCGTGCGATTTGGCAAAATTAACCATTTGCAAAGCCTTACCGGCCATATTGACATGCGAGTAGGACTTGGCGACCAGATCAAACACGGCGGAGCTAGAGTTGCACTGATTGTACGAATCCTTGAGGTACGTGAAAACCAAATCACCAGTCTCGTCAACGGTGTTGAGAGCGAGATCCTCCGCGACTGTCTGGGCCGATTTGTACAGCTTGAAGCGGGTCAAAATGTGAAGAGCGAGGCACTTGCACCGGGGGTCGAAAAAACCATGGGGTTTAGCCCAGTGGAGGAAATTCAGGACTGAAGCCTTGTCGTTTTGGCACTTGATGAGGAGGTGCGAAGCAGCTTGAGGAGTGAAAGTGGAGGAGAGAGAGTCGAGGTGAAGAGGATGGCGTCTGAGAAAGGTGAGGGCTTTCTCCGCGAGCATAGCATCGGATGGTGAAGGAAGACAAGGGAGTGGACGGAGAACTTCGGGATTGAGATTGGGCATTTGGGTTCTGTGAAATCCTTTTTCTTCTTCTTCTTCCTCGAATCAGATGGTTCTTCTCAAGGGTTCATCAGGGGCTGCGGAGATTAAAGACGGTGCAGCCCCAGAATCGAAGACGGTGCGATTTAGGACAATCCCCATTTAATACATCATCGTATCACCAATGAAATGACAAATTTAAGGTAAGTTTGATACAATTCCATAAATCTTGCGGGAATAATTTGAATCCGTTTCATCCCGCAATAGTGTTTTTAATTTCTTTAAATCGTGTTTCACTTAATCCCAGTCATCTCTTCTTGTTGATTTATGATTCAAATATTTCACGAAATAAAAATCATTTTACTTTATAAATAAGAAGGTGGTATGGTTCGAATGTTTGATATATCGCTTTCATGAATTTTCGTGATGATTTTAATGATATCATGTTTTTATTCTCACCTCTTTTGAATTTTATGTAGAGAAAAATGTGAAAAATTATTTGAAAATTGTGTAGAATTCTCAAATTTTGAAGTATTTGAGATTAAAATGTACCATAAAATATCATATCTTAGAACTTAGAAGTAAAAATTTGAAACTAAAACTAGCCATGTGCCCATCAATTATTAATGCGCTAAGAATCCTACCAAAATGATCATTGTTGTAAAACCTACATCATTTCCTACACATGACCACATTTGCCAATATATAATAACAGTAACTCACAGCATAAAACAAATAAAAAACATCACTATTACGAAGCAACTTTCATTGTATTAACAACTAAGAAAACTATGGAACATAGAGATTAGTGAGAGTTGAAAATATTTGGATTAAGGTTCTTCATGCAATTAATATCATTAAAAAATAAGTACGAAAATTCACATTATTAACCTTTTTAGTATTATAATTAATAATTAATGACGTGTCTATGTATTTGGTTGGGAGAAAGAGAATGATTAGAATAAGAAATCGACAATTCACGAAGTGAAGATGCGACCAGATAAGTTTCATCAAAATAGAGATTTCTGTCGGATCTATAACGAAGCTCGCACAATCTGATTTTCAGGAGGAAAAAAAATCACCACCGAAAAGAAAAGAGCAAATCCCTTTAAAATCGCGTTAAAACTGACATTTCGTTTTTTGTTTGCTGGAAGCGTTGAAACTGAAAATCCCTCGCGGATGAAATGTACGCAACAAGACTAATGCAAGAAAAGGGAAAATTAGGCGTGACAACGTAATTCCAAACATTTCTCCGGCAAGAAAGAGCTCGCGCCGCGACACGTGTCCCGCCCTTAGCTCGAACTGCTCAAACATACCCCCCGTGAAGCCGCGAACTGTATCGGCTCACCGCCACCCCGAGTTCATAATGATCCGAGTCGACGCATCGAGGAAGCCATCGAGAGCCAGAGGAACAGCTAAAACCCTAGCGAGAGAAAATCGCACAGCTTAGAGGGAGAAGCTAATGGAGATGGATCGGGCGTCGGGGCGAGGGAGTCTCGAGGGCGAGGGAATCGACAAGGGGAAGCAGGAGTTACCTCCCGATGACGACGTTTGCCCCATCTGCTTCGGCGACTTCACCATTCCCTGCAAAACCGTCTGTGGCCACTGGTACTGCGGTGAGTTCTTCGCCTTTTCTTTTTCTCGGATAAAGTGCAAGCAGAGCTACTGAATCAGTAACATGATCGCATGAAATCCACGTCTGGAGCGACCTTGTAATCAGCTTCTGATGACCGTGTCGTCTTGTGTCTCGAAAGCTTTATGTAGCCTCATTTCAAGGCTATAAGGTCAAATTAGTTCCTTTTTTCAAACGAAAGCATGCATATCAACAGGGGCAATAGCCCTTGGCGAAGTCCCTCTGACGCTGTCTCTGGAGGTACATTGCAAGCGCTCTTTCCAAAATATGGCTTGTGATTACGGTTAATGGCTACAAGTTTTATGGTTCTGTGCATGCAGCCAGTTGCATTTTGCAACTTTGGAATTATACTACCACATCGGCACCTTGCAAGTGTCCCATGTGCTCTCGCAGCATTCATAGACTGACACCACAGGAGTCACTTTTTCATCAGCGTGAGGAGGAGATTGTTAAGGTTCTTATGGATGTTCATCGGTATAATCTCCTTTTCGTTGGCGGGGCTCGGGGCTTTGTCCAGGTTTGTATGAATCTACGCGCCTTCTTTCGCATCTAGAATATGGCAGTATCTTAATCTGAGAAAAGATGTTTAGGAGCCCCCTTCCCCGTTAAGAAAGCAAGGAAGAAGGCTAATGAAAAGCGGAAGTGAAAGAAGGGCGACCTTTCTGAGCCACATGTATTAGCAATTAGTTTTGAAACATGTCAGCATATTACCTATAGTTGTTTCTTGTTTGGCTACTGTGAACATCTCATGTAGCATTTTCTTAATGCATCACTAGATGTCGAGGCCTGCTGATATTATTGTCCTCCTGCCCTTACAGAAAGTGTATCAGTTGCCCTCATATGTCAAGAGATACCTTCTAGGAATTCTGGATCCAGATAGGCCTCATCCCAGTGTTTCTGAAATCCGCCTTATAGCAGTAAGTCATCCTTCATTTTGAGCCCATCTTTTCAGTCTTGATTTTATATAAATTTCTGCTTCTGCATTGGGTCGAGGAGTGATGTCCTTGCTGCTCAAATGTGTAGCATATTTTGTTGCTGATGCCTGTGCTTGTCCAATTAAAGCTATAATTTTAAAGGAGCAACTTTTGGTATACCAATGTGTACATATCCAATATGATTGGGACTCGTCATTTTGTATATTGACTTTTGCATACCTTCCTTGTATGCATGGCTTTTCCATTTTGGAGAAGGATGTAGGCGGTCTACTTGGAGAGTGGGAAAGTGTTTGTCATGACTCGTCATTTTCCTCTTTGCTGGCATTATCCATGAAATCTATGGTTGTTTCATAGAATCTGGTGAACATATAGAACGCATGAGTAAACTGTCCTGGTGTTGCATCATTCGAATAAGTGGAGATGTTGTGATAGAGAAATGACAAATAGCTTTCTGGGTATGGCACAATTACGAAGACTCTATCTCATAGAAACAGGGACTTTTCTTTCCAATGCATAGAAAAGCAGTTGAATGCATGTCTTCTTTGTGATGTAATCTACATATTTGAGGAGGCAAATTATGGATACTTGTTTTGCCCTGACTTCAGGATTCACATAAAGCACCTTTTAAGCTTCTCCCTGTGCTTTGGCAGTTGTTTAGTTTGCATAAAGTCCATTGACTGAAGCCTATAATCATACTTGATTTCTTCTATTTAAAGCATATTAGGTTCACCAGTGCTGTCCACTGTGAGAAAAGTAATAGGGAAGTGATGCAGATATGAGCCTGTGTTGCTTTTTAACAGCAGTACGGCTCAGGACTTTGAAGACCAAAGGAAATAAGGATACAATTTAGCAAGCTCACTAGGTCAGGGCCTCATATTGATTAGGCCTTAATTTAGATTAAGCAATGGAATTCTGAAGTTGTGGAAAGTATTATAGAAGAGTCTGGATGGGCTGTGGGCTAAAAGGGAATACCACTTGTATAGACCAGGCTGCCCAGCTTGTATTTGGACCTTTCTTTTAAATGGTTTTATGGATAGTTTAGACTGTATCCATCAATCTGTCATATCTGCTGCTCTTCCAGCTGATGATCAAGTCATAATATTGTTATACTAGGAACATGCCAATAGGTAATCTTATGTAGGGGCCTTGCTTGTATGTGAATGAACATGCCAATGGGTGTTCCAAGTAATCACATTGCATAGCAATAAGCAACTGAAGTGGAACTCTTACTGTCATTTCTTCTTCTTGGTGGGTGGATACGTTGTATCATTCCAAGTTGTCAGAATTTGTTAGTCTGCCATCTTGCAGATGTAACTCAATATGTAAGTTCCTGGTTAGTGTATTAGATACATTCATGGTATGTAAAGCTGGTGTAGCCACGTTGGCAAATGTTTTCAGTTTGTATGAAAATATTCATGAACTGTTTTTTTTTTTTTTGGTCTAAATATTCATAAACTGTTTATCAGTTAACTTTTCGGACTGAGCTCTTAGCATTTGCAGATGTTACTGAGTGCTCTGTATATGGCTACACCATTTGACTTCATTCCAACAGGTGAGTTCTCATTAGTGGGAGCCAGAAAATTGCTGCTTGAATAATGAACATCAGTGTCAGGTCATTCCAAAAAGGCCACAGTAGATAGTTGACATCTTCTCTGGCAGGAGCCAAACTTCTTCGATACCTTGTGTGATCCATCTTGGATGAATTGCAAAGGCTTTGCTGACAAAATCTGCTCTTACTAGCAAAAAATCCTTGTGTGACCCATCTTGGTCATAGATTAGCTGTA
This sequence comes from Rhodamnia rubescens, assembly GCA_021437795.1. NCBI lineage: Eukaryota > Viridiplantae > Streptophyta > Magnoliopsida > Myrtales > Myrtaceae > Rhodamnia > Rhodamnia rubescens. Next base: position 1,887,144 of record JAILYA010000012.1, read on the forward strand.
CCTGGACACAGGGTGAACTTTCTATGTTGGGCTCTCAAAACTGGTAAAAGATATTCGTTTATTTTTCCGGGGGTCTATTTTATCATAAGAGTTTTCGAATTAAGAAATCAGCTGAACCTTGAAACTGGGAAGAGACGGGGAAATCAAAATGGAGGGTGTAGTCTGGTGTGCTTCACTTTGTTCTCATGTATGGAGCAGACATCACTGCAACTGCGTCATTGACGGCCGTTCTTTTTCCTTCTTGATGTGAATGCCAATCTGTATTGGAGGTTGCTACACCTGTTCTCGTCCTAAGAAGATTTGCTATCTGATAACTGTCCCTTGCCTCTGTTGTACAGGTAGATTGGGTATTGTGAGAGTCTTTGACTACACTGCCGTTCTACTGTTTATGATCCTACGTCTAGTCGGCTTTTTTCAGAGACGACGGCTTGCCCGGCGTGTGAGGCAGTTGGGTGACACCCAACTCAGGCATGAGTAAACCACGAGTGTTTTGCAGGCTGATTCTGCAGCTTCTTGGTGGCCTGTACATGTGGTAAGAGTCGACACAAGTGTTGAGTCATTGGGATGGGGTTGACATTCCATGCTTTGTATATAGAGATTATCACAGCGCATTTACCACTTTATTTTCATCATGAATTGCTCAATTTGTGCAAATTTTAGCCGTGATTCTAAAAGAAATGTTGCGCAAGTGGGTCTATTCGGCGAGAAGATAGAATGGCGCCTCATGTGTGTTGGCGCCTCACGTGGATGTTTCTAGTTTGATTCCTAGCGTGGTAGTTCTCCTCGTGTAGATTCTGGGGCGAATCGAGTGAGTACCTCGCCCTATAAAGTCTTGGAAGGCATACTACCTAGTTTTTTTGACACATTTGCTACTGAAAATTGAGGAACAAATTGTAAAAATTTCTGACCGGTTATAAAAGTCGTTGGATCATGTTCTTGTTCTGTTTACTAATTATCCTTTAGGTAATAACATATCTTCCGCTGAACTGCTTCATAATATTTAAAATATCCATTTTGCAGACTTTTTTCTTAATCTATCTGTATCTGTTCCATGAAAATGTAACCTGAAGGTACTTCACACTATTATACCCTATTGACAACTCATGAATTTGAGATTGTATTTTAATCGACGATTTCCACGTGGATTTGACAATTGTAATCGACACCATGTGTTTGTGTCAAATCTAGTGTCCTTTGCTGGCGGACACTCGAAATTTCATTAAATTGAGATAAGTTGACGAGTATGCATATTTGAAAAAATTGCTCTTTGCAAAAATCAACCTCAACGCCGTTGTTGATAGAGGTATTGAGTGTTTAGTTTTCTAAGAACTATCTAAATAAAATGTCATAGATACGATTTGGTGGGATGTAATTATATGAACTTGGAATCGAAATTCAACCAAGACAAAGGATAAACGAGTAGGGCTTTTAACCTATAACATGATGTAAATTCCAACATTTATGATATGTTTTTCTCTTTTTATTACTTTGACTCTGACTTTCTGATATTATTATTTCTATATAATCAAATTTGATCTCTCTTATTTTTTTTGTCTTCTTTATATTGACTCAGACTTTAATTTTTTCAGTTTTATATGATAGAATTTGTACTGCGCACGTAATTTCATTTTTTTATTAAAATACTTGAAATTCTCTAGGAAAAAACTTCAAATTTGTATATTCTTTTTAAAATTCAAATGGAGAAATCTATGTTCTTCTTCTTTTTTTCCCTCCCCCGTGGAAAGACATGTATATTCTCACATGTAACTTTTTTTCTTTTTTTCGGTCGGAACATGAAACTTTTTTTCATTAACCGTAGCCATGGACAAGTCAAGGACAAGGGGGCAATGGTCTCGTTCAAACTTCAAATGCCCAATCCTCCAACCGGGAAAACTCACGCAGCCCTGTACGCATTCCGCAGCTTGAGCGGAGCTTGTAGTGGTGGCAGAGCAACACATCCCCGATCGCCGCCGGAGCTTCCGCCGGAGAAAGCCTCTTGGAAAACCTCGAACCCTCCCTCACTGTAGTGAAAACCAGATCCGATCTCCAAATCAAGCACCCCATCGAAGAACAACTACACTAACAGTCACTCGAGGAAGCTCGAGATTAGGGCAAAATGGGACCGTCGGGGGCGTTCGCACAATCTCGCAGGAGGCATTCGATGCTCTGGTGAGGGAGAACATGGAGGAACTCGGAATGGATCCCACGGAGGCCCTCCAAGACGCCGTTGAAACCCTCTCTCTTCAAGGCGTCGATCTCTCTGGTCGCGATCTCTCAATCCCTCCTTTGACGCTCGATCCTCTATCTGTGATCTTGTTTTCCGTTTTTCTACATCAGAACGTTATCCTGTTTGGTTCTCGCGCTAGAACAGTGGCGCTAGTAGTCGGTTGATGCATTTGAGGAATGTCCAGGGAAATCCTTCGTTCGATGTGTAAAATCTGTCGTGTTCTAGCAGTGGTAGTGAAGCGTATCTTGGGTTTTGATTGTTGATGGTTCGAAGTATGTGCATGGTCTCGCATTTGCTTGATATTCAGACTGGGATAGCGGATCTGATAGGTTATTGACATCCTTCTCACGAATTGTTGCGATAAATTTAATCTCTCAGGGATTGTGACATGCGCACCAGGAGAGGGAGGTGCCAAAGATAATCCAGTGATTCGGTGCTTGGATGGGTTGAAGCGCATGGATTCAGATTTTAAGATTCAAATTCATGATAAATGATAAAGAGGCGCACAGCGAGTTGGTGGCATTATTTGATCAGCTAGCTCATTTGTGTGTTGAAGAATCTGGAAATGCAGCGATTTCGATGAGGAATGGTGGAGTAGAATTGGTCTGTTCCTTCTGTTCTAAGATTCCAATTGAGTGCGACCATGTTCTCCTTTCATGCCTGAAGTCATTAACACCAATGCTATACGGTAAAGGTTTTTCATATCATTTGCCGTTCTTATATATGCTTAATTTTAGCAAGTAGACCTTTATGATGCAGTTAGTTGTGATTTCTTATAACATGATTTCTAGCTGGCCTAGCTTGATGCTCATTGCATTCACAATCAAATCCTTCAGTCCATTGTCTCTTCTGGTTCCAGCTCATTCTGGAAATGGTTGCGTAGGTGGCTCAATAGCAGCTGCATTAGTGGATATCCTCTCTTTCTCTCTCCCCCCCCCCAATCTAGTTGTCAAAATTACACCCTATCTCCTACTTAGCTTCTTAAGCTTTTAGGCCCATGCAGATGATAACCCCTTCCTAGGAAATAATCAAGACAGCAGGAAATTATCAACTGTCCCATGATCATTATGCTCCAACTTTTACATCTGTGGTAGGAAAAGCCTAGCCGTCACTGTCCCTGATCGGTCTACATTAATAAATATTGGACAAAATAGACCAACTTTCTTGAGACTATTGGTTTTCAAAGTCATATTTTGACGGTCTAAGATTGATGAACTTTGTTATTGGTGCATTTCTATTTAGCAAAGCTTCTTTCACTACATTTTCTTAGCCAAAGAAGTCACTTTTGTTACCATTTAGGGGCACTCAGACAAAATTATGTTCTCTCATAAAGTTAGGCTTGCTTGTTAATCGAATACTTTGGTTAATGTATGGTTTCTGTGAGCTTGGTTGATTGCTTTACACTTTCTTCTCTTTGACTTATGAAACAGTGACTAAATTTTCTTCGTTATTAGTTATCTAGTGAGAGATAACATCCAAAGCAATGGAGGATAGAAAATAGAATAATTTGAGCAAGAAGAGATGAGACTTAGAATTAAAAAAAATTTATACTCCAATGGAAAGGGCATTTATGAGTCCCGACCCTCATGTACTTCCACTTTGGGAGGTTTACCTAAGCCTTGGTCCCTGGGGTATTGCATAAATGATATGTCTGACGAACTTAGCCTTTCATTGGTTGAATTGCTTCACAATACGTAGTGGCACGAGCAAAGCAACTTGTACATAGAAGAACGAATGAAGTTGTCCAGATCAAATGGGTGTTTCGAATATGAAATTAGGTGTGAGGGCATGAAATTTGGATCCTTTTTTTCTCTCTCTAAGCATTGTTGCAATCAGTGTCTGCTTTTTCCTATTGTTGCCATTATTATATTACAGGTCATCACAGGTCTTATTCTTATCTAACATGGTAGGGTTTCTTACAGATATTCAGAGCACAGAAACATTTAAAAATAGTGATGGACCAAGAATCATTGTGGGTATTCTCAAAATCAGCAAAAATTTTGAGATCTTGGTCAATGGTTTTGCCGCCGTTGCTGCTGCTGCCAGTGGAAACGAGATCCTCAAGGAATCCTTCATGGAACTGAAAATTGATGAGCTTATTATGCAAATACTAAGCAGCCAGAGAGAAGTCTGCATCCCAAGTGTATATGACGCCATACGTGCTTTATTAACAGCGGATGATAATCGTGTTGTGGCTTCTCAAGTGAGCAAAAAACTAGTTTATCTTCATTGTCTTTTCTTTTTTCCCCTTTTAATTTTGTTCACATCTTTAGGGTTGGACGTAAAATGGTAAATATAGTGTATTGTAGAACTGCTAGGAAACTGGTAGCTGACCTGTCATGGAGTCTGTTTTTCATCCGTTGATAATATGGATTCATTTGTCAGTCTGATGATACTTTAGCTTATATTGATACCGGATGGTTGTCCACAATGTTGCATTTTCTGAGGTTATCCGTGTAAATAGCCTTTTGGTAGGTAATAAATTCGTAGCCTTCTTCAAAATGTACGAAACTCAGTAGAAAATTGCCAATAATGCTGGTAGCTATGTGTAATCTTAATTCAAATAGGTGATAGCTAAGCTGAAACTAGCATAGGTATTTCTAGAATGGTCTTATTGATAACACAATGCAGGTGTACGGTTATGCTCGGAAATTTGCAAAAGCTGGAATCGCAGGAGCCCTGGTAGACTCACTCCATGAGGGAATTACCTCACCCAGTCTAGTTTCAGCATGCATTGCCCTGAAGTCTATTGCTGTCAATGTATGTATCCTGTGTTTGATGAATCCACTTAGTTATTAGCTTTGATATCTGATGGCTAGGGGGCTTAATCTAAAATATAAATGATACTTTTATAGGTTTTGTCCATTTTCAGTTGCTTCAATAATGCAGCTAAATTCTGTGGCTTAAGATTTTAGTATTTGATGGTATCTCTTTCAAGCGGAAGACTGGTTTTCCAACTCCGGATTATTTTGGCTGTCTGAATGGTGAAGGATGGTGAAATTGCAGGATGAAATTTGTAAATATATTGCAGAAAATGGTGGCATTGATGCACTTCTCCGTTGCATTGATGACAGTGGAGAGCAAGGCAACAAATCTATAGCCCAAGTCTCCTGCTCTCTGTTGTCTAAGGTTTGTAGCACGTCAACTCTTTTGAGAATTTGGATTTCATTTTATCGTTTCACATGGTGGTAAAGAAGTGTTTTGCTCATCTACTCAGTAATTAGTATTGCAGCACACGTATTTGAAAGGTTTCCGTTAATATTTTGTAATATTTTTCTGGATGCTTTAGTTTCCTGATAATATTCAGAGACAAATTCTCAATATTTTTCTGGATGTTTTATTACCTAAAAGTACTCAGAGACATCTCTACCAGCAGGCAGATGAAAGCTGAAATACCAAATTCAACATATTCTTGTAGAAGGAAGGGTCCTGAGAGAATGAGTTATTTTTATCCACATGACAATCTTTTTGGCTTTTTTGACCATCTCATGCTCTATTTCTCTCTCCGTAAAAAACCAAATTCAACATATTCTCGTGGAAGGAAGGGTCCAGAGAGAATAAGTAATTTTTATCCACGTGACAAATCTTTTTGGCTTTTTCGACCATCTCATGCCCTATTTCTCTCTCTGTATGGCATTATAATTGGCACTTCCATATGTAAATAGGAAGAAATACATAGGTAGTTTTTGGATGTGTCAACATTCCCTGTGCTTTTCTGTCGATGTTAGCATCAAGTCTTGGTTGTATAGAGTTTCCTGCACTTAATTCTTGTCATGTACATGTCTAGCATGGGGATCAGTTTGAGTCGCACTGGAAATAGAAAACTGTAACCTGAGAAGTGGCATAAGAAAATGGAACCAGCCAATATGCTTCAGGTACTATGAAGACCTCAGCTTTTTCTACATCCATCATTGAGGTCTCTTAAGAGCGTTGTTTGAGTGTAGTCGGGGCTCTGACAAACTGTTTGACTGTTCGGCTGTACTCTTAGATGAATATGATGGGTGCTATTTATGTACTTGGCGCCTGTTAAATGTTCTGAATTTAATTGTTCCATTAGTTGGCAGGAAGCGATGCAAACAAGAATGCCATCATTGAGAAGGGTGGATTTGACAGGCTTATCAGACTGTCTTCCCGATTTTCTGAGGATCCTTCAGTTCTGCAAGAGGCAAGGAACTATAAACCATTGTCTTTACAAGTACCAAGGCTATTTTGATAACTGCATCTAACCCTCACGCTGGTGTGACTTGATAAAAGTAACATTTATATCAGAGCTTTTAAGGTTGGGCATTATTAGCTTGATTTCTACAGTAAATGCAGATGACAAAAGTTTCAACCCATTTAAAGTGCATTATCCTCTCATTTCAGTATCATAGAATGTCTTCTAACATGATCCTCTTAATTGTGATTTAGGTTATGTCTATAATTTCAGTGCTCTGCTTGAGATCTTCAGATAATGCAGCCCGTGCCATTGAAGCAGGAGCTGGAGATCTTGCTATGCAGTCCATGCAAAAGTTTCCCTTAGCACAACAATTGCAAAGGAACTCCTGTCTCATGATCCGGAACCTTGTTGTTAGAAATGCAGAGAACAGGTAAGTCTCTTAAAGTCTACTAGTTATGAAAAGAAAATGTAGATCTTTCCGTATAGAGTGAGGGTATTACATATAAGATCAATAATAATCCACAATTATGACTTAGCAGATGTTATTCGTGCCATGTATAAAATATATTAACTTTGGCCTTGAACAGGAGTCTCTTGCTTAATAATGGTGTCGAGAAATATATAAGAAAAGCAAAGCAAAAGCATGAAAGCTGTAGGGATGCTGCTGCAGACGCACTCAGAGATTTGGGGCTTGATGACTACAACTTGTAGCCCTTACACTGGTAATAGATTTTCAGATTTGCATTGCATTTGAAAATCTCGATTACTACACTTTAATCTTGTTGATCTTGAGATGACCTGTTCCTAAAGTTTTGGTCTGACGAGAGAGACAGTTTGATAGCGTCCATATGCATGGTTGTACTTCTGAAGCCTTCTGTTAGAGGCTAAGTCTTTGTTATCTTAAAACCTCGTTGAAGATCTCCAAATATGAACGTCCGAGAGAGCTCAAGAGCTCTGGGCAGGACAAGCTTTTGGAACGGAATAATTCTGGAAGCTATTCGACAAAGAGGGCATCTACATTGGGAATGCGCCACAACAATCTTCTCTCCTGTAATGACTCCTTGATGATTTACTTGGCGATATTTTCTTTCTTTGATGTCAACCCTTTGTTTATGATTTGAAGGATTTCTTTCAATCTGTTGTAATTTCCTAATTTAGAAGAATCTCTAGGCGTGTCATTAGCACAAGTAAATCTTAGAAGAATTGCATGTCATAGTATGGTCAACCTTATGAACTGCCTCGTAAATCTTAGAAGAATCTCTAGGCGTCATTTTTCTCATGGCCTAAAATCCTGTGTGGGCCTAAAGTGCTGTGCGACAGTTTGGGCCCAGGTCAGCCTTCTGAACAGCCTAATAAAACCCAAAACGGGACCTAAAAAAATGAGGCTGGGCTAAATTAAACCCATAAGGCCCAAAACAGGGCCTAGAAAACGTATCCCAAGCCTAACCTAGACCGGTAAGGCCCATCTGAGGACCAAACAACTCAATGAGGCCCACACTGAAGCCCAATTAAGTGCTCGATAAAGGCCCCCATTTGGACCACAAAATGGGCCCAATATAGGACCCTATAAGTAAACGTCGGACCAATAAAGGCCCACGATAACCCAAAGTTTGGACCCGACAAAGCCCGCGAAAAATAAAGGCCTGCAGTAGAACAAACCCTGGATCCCCGATAATGGGCCGACCCAATAATATATTAGAGACCAACTTAAAGGCCCACCGTCTTCCTAACCATGGGCCCATATTCTGGACAATAATAGTAAGAGGCCAATTAGGCCCAAATAGGGCCCACAATAAAGCCCAAAGAAAGATCCAGTAAAAGCACACGTTGCGCCTAAGCCTCGGCCTAATAAGGATTCAGACGAGCCTGACGATGAACCAATAAAGGCCCATAATGGTTCCAAATCTGGGCCTATGAAGCCCAAACTCTAGTCAATACTCAAGCACAATACGGCGCAATAAGGTCCAATTTGAGAGTCCAATTCTAAATCCCACAATGCACAACATAGGCCAATAAAGGCCCGTGACGGGCACAAGCTATTGCCCCCCAAATGGGGCCCATCTTCTACCACACATAAGGCGAGAATTGGGGCCCAACTCCTGCAACCGCGAATCCATTAATGGCCCACCAGCACATATTGGATACTAACTTCAAACCCAATAAGACCCGTATTAAAACATTAGTTGGGCGGACTGGATCCAGGCAACAGGTTCTGCTCACCTGGGCCCAAACTCGAGCGTTGTGCCCAGAACTGTCCTTACTCTGGCCCGTCTTTTCTGGACCACTTCTGGGCTCGGACAGGGATCGATTAATGGGGATTTAAGGGTAGGTAGACATGGGCCGAGAGGCCCTGAAACAAAGACTCCTATTACATTAAACCGAAATTAGGAGAAACAGTGATGAAAAATGTCCAGTTCCAAAATGTCCTCCTGGTCATGCCAATTGGGCAACCGCGAGAGTCCAAAATTTCCTTCACGTTTGCCCCGGGTGTAAACGAAACTCTTGTCCTAATGAATTTCAACTCTATTAACTGTAATGAAAATTTTGATCTGATCCCTGCCTCCAATCTATACAGTTGGTTTGACAAGAATCCTTGTGCCTTCGTCTGCTATAAGGAAGCACCTGCCAGCCAAAAAAAAAGAAAAGAAAAGGATGGAACCATTACAATTAGAATATCAACCTGACTCAATAACTGTGTAAATAGCTGAACCACAATCCAAACTTTGGTTTCATGACCTTGTCAGGAATTTTAAATTTTCCAAGTCATGAGAAAATATCGCACACGGACGGGCGCATTTGCGTACAACAATGTCAACCCCAGATTTGCGAGAACACAACCACAGGAACTACATCACGTCATTGCAGAAACAGGATTACTACTCGGATGAGTGACAGTCATAAATATAGGTTTTCCCTAGAAACAGTGACGGGTATCACACAGCAAAATAAATCTCTTCTCAACAACGTAAACACAAAAAGCAGGCACTACATATAGATACGCCACCCTCAATAGGGAGGGCTGCATAGAGAAGCTTGCCATTGCCAGAAAGAACAGCTGCTCGCCCATACTATGAAACATTATAGGATTAGAAGACAGGATAATATGAGACTCGGGTACTTTATGAATAGCTAGGCCGATAGCTCATGGCAAAGTAGAGAGAAATAATATACGGATAGTAGTATACAGACCTGTTACGGAAACATCTTCCGATATGCCCTCTTCTCCAGTTCTCGCCTCTCAAAAATCTGCCAAAAGATAAGGGGAAAAGTCCAGTTCAATATGATTCGAAGCTCCTAGATATTGAATTTAGCAAACAAGAGCTAACCTTCTTCTTGGCAGCAATAAGCTCTTTCCTGATCCCACCTGGAGAAAGTGACAAAAACAGGGGGAAGAGTGTAAATGGGATGTCAACCAAAACCTCAACAACGCAACATATCATGATTTCAATAGTTAACATTGCATCTTCTGATGTGCAGGCAAGTTTCTACTTCTTCAAAATGTCAACCCTATTTCTCCCCACAAGCACTACAAAATGAGACAAAAAGGGGTACTTGTACACCTGATAACCATGTTCGGCCAACAAAATTACCAAACCTGAAATGGATGACTAAATCAGCTGTCTAACCACCACCGAACAAAACGAAAAAACAATGGAACAATACGAGAGACAGACTACCTTGGTTTTCCATTTTCCATAGTCAAATGTTAATCTTTTCGAAGTCTTAGATAAACTGTCAGGCTGTCAGCTAGTTAAATATCAATTTGCATACTTTGGGACTTGTGGTGAGTTGTAGGCTTCCCGCTTGTTGAAGTGGAAGCTGATGGTAACTTCTTCAAAGAGAAAAGACAGAGAACTTAAATTGCAGTCCAAAATTGTTCCTTACCATCATTTGGCTCCAACTCCAATGCCTTAGAGAAGCTTTCCGCTGCAGCGTCGATATCATTTAGTTCCATATGAGCCTGACAGATCAGAATTGAAAATAGTATGTTAGATAGCAAATCCACGAGAACATAGACCACAGAGCAGAAAACTTGGCACATTTAGGAAGGTGCTATCTGAAATATCCAAAGTATAAAAAAGCTTAGAAATTCATGGTCAGACAATGGCGGAGACACTGCATCAAACTAGCTAGCACACAGAAGATACCCGTGAAGCAGACTTGTGACAATCAATAACTTCTCAGACACGAGACCCAAAAATTTGCCAGAACCACACCACCAACCTGTCCCTGCCGAAAATAAGCTTTTGCATTGTTCTCTCCATCACGTACTGCAAATTCAGCATCTAACAATGCTCCCTTCAGATCACGTAGTTTCAATTTACAAGCCTGTAGCAATATATCAAGCAACCATTATCAGACCATACTTTTAGGACCACATTTAAAAGAAGACCGAGCAGAAGCAGGCACGAAATTCAACCAGCAGCATTCATGTCCCAATAAACTCTGTGTAGAAAGAAACTACTCACAGAGACACCGAAATAGCATCTCTAATGTACTTGGATGCTTCTTCAAAGGGAAACCAGAGTGTTATACATAAACTGGTAGATGGTTGTACAAAAATGGGTGGAAAAGAAACAACACACATTCATATACATGCAAGCAAAATCAATTGGATCCAATAGACCAAATTCAACGATTGTAACCTCCAAATGGAATCAGAATGCTTTGATAGAAATAATCAAGATGATTCACATTGAAATTGCGTAACAGAATTGAATATTTATGGTAGATACAAAAATATAGCAAAATTAATTCTGTGGATAAATTTTGGAAAGCACTATTCTCTTCAATATCCTGTCCCTTTGAGACACAAAGAATATTTGCATCTCAAACATCATAGACTAAAACAACCTGAGATTATCATTACTTCTTTTGTTTGTTTTAGCAGAAATCTAGTATAGGACAATAACCTCGTTGAGCAACGGTTGTTAAAAAAAAAAAAATACAAACATGAATTTGCAACTTACAGAACTATTAGTGAATATCTGGGACTTCGTTTTCCTCAAAGACGAACTCTGATCTGCAAGATGCCCGAAAAATCGATCACTTCAGTAGTGTGTGTACCGAATCAAACAATATACTACCAAGCAAGAAGACATTAACCTTCGTCAATCCCTTCCTTCTCCCAGCAGATATCCAGATAGCGCAAGGCCTTTCGATACTTTCTGAGTGCCATTTTGTAATCTTGTTTCTGCTCATATTAGATAGGCTCTCAAAATTAGAAGAGGTGAAAGGACAAAAAAACAAAGTATCAGAGACTATAATCAAGCAACACAAGAAAAAAGACGTTAAGATCTCCTTGCTCATAGCGATATCTACTCAAGACAAGCCCTCCACCACTCACCGACCAATAAATGAGTATTTAGAACACCCCACTTTCTAAGTTAACTGCATCTTTACCTTATAACTTTCGTTCCCGAATGCCTTGATAGAATCTACAGCATCCATCCACCAAGAAAGTTCAGCAGGACTCTCATCAAGATCAGCAGGCCAGTCGGGATAAGTATCGCCATCCTTAAAAAAATTTCTAATGCCATCATCTGCTCCAGCAGGAATTTCTCCACAGTCAGCAATTACAACATCAACGGTAGGAGAGTCACCAGCACCAGTTGTAACATGCTCAACTGATCGGACCACTCCCATTCCTTTGACTACCCTCCCAAACACAACATGCTTTCCGTCCAGATGGGAAGTGCGAGTTGTTGTGATGAAGAACTGGGAGCCATTTGTGTTTGGGCCAGAGTTGGCCATTGATAACATTCCCTTCCTTTCATGTTTCAGTTCGAAATTTTCATCCTCAAATTTCAAGCCATATATAGATTCTCCCCGGTACCATCGCCAGCAGAGATATCTCCACCTTGTACCATGAATCCTTTAATGACACGATGAAAACGAACCCCCTACAATAAATCAAGAAGAAGCATTGGAAACAGACTATAATCTCTTCATATAACCTTCCAGATGAGAGGAACCAGTTAGTCACTTTGTAAATAGTAGGGCAGGAGTGCTTCAGTGGATATGGAAAATATGAAGTCAAAAAGACAAAAAGAAAAAGAAAACTACCCTAACAACAGAGAACTGACAGAAATATTGTCGAGGTTCAACCAATGTATTATCAATTAGGACATATAAAAAGATCAAAGAATCTTCTCTAATCCCATGATATGCAAAAATTAACCAAAATTACCCATAAGTAAGAGGAAGGCAATAACAACTCTATCATCATAATATCTAAGCTTCTCTTTCCCACAACGGCAAAATTACAGCCACTTCTAAAGAATTCATAGTCAGTAAGCACAAAGATTCAGAATGCCTTGAAGCGCTTAGCCCTTGTCAGAGGCGGGAAAGTATTCGTGCAATGAAAGGGGAAGTTTTCACATCTAGTCAATCTTTCTGGACCAAATACAAACACATTCTGTGCTATCTCCGCATATCAGCAACGACCGATCATCAAACCAATCAGAGCCGCTCGCACAATAATAAAGACAATCGCTCGCCCCTGTCTCGCAGAATGAAAACGATCACACCGTCCGAAAGTATCAACCGCTCACAACCAAAACCAGAAACGCTCCTCGAATCCACAACCCCGTTCCGCACTATCAAACCGAGAGCCAGGCTCATTCACACCGAGACAACGAAGAACCAGCATTCCACGTGCGAACATGCCTAGAAGCGAACAAGGAAAGAAGACGACGACCACGACTCACCTTGTAGTGGAGGGGGAGCCAGTGTGAGGACCAATGCCCTTCTCTCCCGTACAGAGAGCTCTGAAATTCTCGGCGGTCTTCGGGGCGACGTCGGTGTAGAGCTCGGCGACGATCCTGCCTTCGAGTTCCCCCCCGATGCTAATGTCCATGAAGCACCGCGGCCTCGCCATCTCCAGCCTCTCTCTCTCTCTGCTCTCTCTGGACTCTTCTTCGTCTTCTCCTCGGAGGGAAACGAAACAAAAACGAAAATAAAATAAAATAAACCCTAGCGAAGCAGCGATCGCAGTAACTGCTCCCTTATTTATAGCCAGAGGGGGCAACTCAGTGTAATCGCCGGACAATGTCAGACTCTCTCTCTGTGTGTCTCTCTCTCTCCTGCAAAATATTTAAACGCGTCTCTCTCTCTCTCTCTCTATTTCTCTCTCCCTCCCTCTCGCTCGCAAACAGAGGAATATGCAATGCCTCTTATCACCTCTCTCTCTCTCTCTTCCCTCGTTTGTCTGCTTGCGTCCACCATCGATCTCGTGACTGCGTCTACAGCATTCTCTTTCTAGTTTCTACTGTGCTTTGCTTCTTCTTCAAACTCTCCAATGATCCCTGGGCCCTTACATTAAGTTTATCTCAACCTATTAAAATAAATCGTAAATTCATCCATTAAGTCATATTTCTTAAATAGGTTGAATCTATTAGTCGTATTTAGCGGTCTACACTCTTGACTCTGTTGATCGTAGATAGGTTGAATTTAGGTTGTTACGTTATCAAACGGGCGTGATCTTTTTCTCGTCCGCGAGAATCTCCTCAGTTAGTCGTATTCGGCGGTCTACACTCTTGACTTTGTTGATCGTAAATAGATTGAATTTAGGTTGTTATGTTATCAAACTAACTGTAGTCTTTTTCTATCTCATGAGAATCCCACCAGTTAGTCGTATTCGGCGCTTTATACTTGACTTTATTGGTGGTAAATTGGTTGAATCTAGGTTGTTACATTATCAAACTGATTTGTAATCTTTTTTGTCGGCAAGAATCTCACTAGCTAGTCGTATTCAACGGTTTAGACTCGACTCTATTGGTCGTAAATGGATTGAATCAAGGTTGTTACATTATAACCGACTATAATTTTTTTCTTAAGGATCCCACCGTTAATCGTATTTAATGGTTTAGACTCGACTTTATTGATCGTAAATGGATTGAATTTAGGTTATTACATTATCCACCGTAATCCTTTTATGTTCGTGAGGATGCCTAGTTAGTCGTATTAGAGGTTTAGACTCAATTATATTGATCGTGAATGGGTTGAATACAAGAGTTCACAACTTAGTTAAATCCAACCCACCTTTTATAAAAATTTATTCAATCTCTATCTCACTCGTTCGCTCTCTCTGCTTTCACCTTAATTTATGTATAAGTTTTCTTAGATTTGCCTAAATATAGAATGGTTTGAGTAATATGGATCGAATCGATTATCGATAACTAGGTATGCATTGCATTGTGTCAAAATGGGTTTAAATTGTCAATTTAGGCCGGACCTTTTTCGATCCGATTCAAACCCAACTCAATCTACTCATTTGATAGGACTACGCCACTTCAAGGCCAGGGTTTTACATGCATTACAAGAGAAATCGTGAGGAAAAGTCTATCCAATAAATCCTTCGGCCGTTTTCTCTTCAATTTTTCCAAATCGCACTTTTTTTTTTTGTTTTTGGCTCTCTACGTTAATCATCGCACCGATGAAACATACGGATCAGCGTCTGTCCAGCGATCCGCAAAGCCAGCTGCTGGTCCACACTTGGTCCGATAGCCCTAAAGTTTGTATCTTGCGTCCATAATGTAGCTGCATTCACACCCAGATTCTCGAGACCATCGTCGACACGTGCAGGCACAGCCAAATTTGGCCACCAAGAGAAGACAAGAAGAGGAAAAAAAAAAACGGACAACGACGGAGGACAAACTTGGGTACGCCCGGAGGGAGGGACGACGTTTTCCCCTTTTGTTATTATATGTTTTTCTTGTCGTTCGAAGGCTTGTTTTGTCTTTGGGGTATTAATTGAGTACACGCAAAGATGACTCGTCTCTCTGCTCGCATTGGCAGTCGATTCGATGCTTTTTCCTGCTAGCGGGATCGGCGTTCTTCCGTGATTCGGTAGTGGAGGTAGGGCCAATCCGCCAATGCAATGCGAGTTTCATGCAGCTAGATCGATAGGCTCTTTTGAAAAATTAAGCAGCTGGCGACCACAATTTCGGGTTCGAAAGTGGCTGCCTCCTGCTCGTAACAGGATTGAGCACCTATGTCTTTTTGCTGTTTTAATTCAGCTGAAAAGGGTAGGAGTTGGCAGCAAAGAAGGGTGACATTGACTTGGAGTTCCATCCAAAGAATCAAGTCCATCTAGTTCCGGAAAATTCTCCCTCTCCATTCTTCGGTGGAGAAGTGGGTATTTAATTGCCTAAACTAATTTTGATGTATCTAAACACGTGCGGTCGGTCGTGTCGAGTGGAAAGAAAATCCCATCCCGACATCCATTATGGTTCGAGAGACGCTCGGAGCTTGAATTCGTCGGATTAGAGCTACGACGAAGGAGACGCTTCGACTTTGGCTGATTTCATGAGTGTTTTGGTGAAACTTCGATGTGAGAGAGTCGATGGCGTAGGGTTTTTGAAAAATAGCTGGACGAGAGAAAACCTATCCGGGTTGATTCTACCCTTTATTATATGATTTTTTTATCCGAGGTTATATCTCTATTTATATCCGACTCTATCTTATTCTGCATAAAACAGTCTAAATACATGATAAGATAAAACATATCTTATCTTGACCTTTGTTTGGACGACCAAAAGTAGCCTTAATTGTGATATGCGAGGTAGGAACCGACCTCATTGTGGATTAGATTTTATTTTTTTTTTTAATTTTTTTTTGTTGTTGTGTAGGCGGGGTGGGGGGTTGGCTATGCTAGCTAAGCTGTTGGACTTGCTCATAGTATCGTGTGGGTCTTCTCCTCCTGAATTCGTTCTTCACTTAGGGATTGGAGAGAGGTGGAGCCGCAGAAGCCTTTATGATCCGGTGCGAGGGGCCCACCTAAGAAAGGACAGAAGGCATTACAGCGAGAGGCTTTCTGGGCCCAACACGATACGATCAGGCCCACGAAGGGCTTTCGAAGCTCGTTCTGCTTTTCGGTTTCGGTTGGATTGAGGATGGAACCGACCCAACTGGTCAAAGGAGAACCTGTGCCCTAGGGAGCGGTCGCCGGGACAAGAAAAAGCTGACTCCTTCCCATGGATTTTTCTCTCCTTTGACCAATCAATGCTTTTGTCCTTCCAAAACGAACTCCGACCGAACTCGGGTGTCCCCGAACCCGGCATAAGAAAGCGAATACTCGCTTCCAGCCCGTTCATTCGATCGATCGATGTTCCGAGTAGGAACCGACATCTCGCGTTCTGCCAAAAACTTAGATGAAGCGAGTACCATTATAAATTGATGACATGACTTAGCTTGGGTGGCGCACCGCACGCAAATTCAACTGGAAAGGCCGTGCGATGTGACTGCGTCCCACGAAATACGGTCAATGCAGCCAAATGGCCACGAATCCTTTCTTCCTTCCATCGTGGTCGAAAAGGCGAGACAGATTTTCAAGTGAATAATGGCCACCCACTTTGCTTTCCTCTTTCGCTTTTCCTTTTCCCGGTATTTCTTTTTCCTCGGCAGTACAATCTTTGCCTCCCCTGATTTAATGGTCTTTATAATTCACACGAAAAATAGTAACCCTTTTCTTATAATTTAATGATCTATCCTATAATTCTGCTCTTTTGACTTTTGCTTTACCTCTTTATACATTGACCTGTGATATCAGCGTCCTCACCCTCCAATCTCTCTCCCCACATGACCCCATGTCTATTGTCGCAAAATTCTACTTATAAAGCTACGCTTTGCATAGTTTAAAAGAGGTTAGACACGAAGGACCGAACGCCCTTCTTTCAAACAACAATTTTTGCACAGGGCCATCATTGCCCATATATTATTTTAAAAGGCTTAGAGAATCTAGGGCCCAAATATGGCAATTCAGCCATATAACTCTGCCATTGTCTTTTGTGCTAGAGTTAGAAAAGTTTTACAATGCCATGTGCAACTCAATGCAGATGGTCAGATTCCGCAGAGGCAAAAGAACCGAAGAATAATGAGTATATTCAACAAATATAAAGCTGGAAGAGCTTGTGGGCCTCAGACATTTTGACAGTAGCATATCAATCGGGCTGCAACATTTTGACATCAGCATTGTCCTTGAGATGCTAGTGCCTCCAGTCCAGACAGACAGTTCATGTGCCTCATGAATTCTTGAAATTGGACCTAAATTGGTCCTCGTGTGACTAATTTAACGATGGTGTTTGAGCAGAAGAATTTCAAAGTGGGGAAAAAGAATCCGAACTCCTCAATGAGGGGAACCTTTCCAGGAGATTAGAGATTAGAGAAATCTCGATCATTTCCAGATAGCCCTTCAGAATCACCAAGCTACGATTTCTACCGAAAGAATGCAAATTTCACAACTGAAAAAGAAAAACAATTAAGAACACCACAGCTATCGGAACCAGGAGAGATCCGGCTTTAAGAGAGACAGAGTGGAAAAGAACAAACTCCAAAGACGAATGATATTGCCAAGATTTCAAGAAGCGCCAGCTCCATGTGATCTCCTCTGCAGCTGAGGCTCCTCTTCCTCCTCCTCCTCTTCCTTAATCTCCTCTGCGCCCTCCTCCTGGGCCGCTTCCTCGGGTCCACCACTAACGGCGGCGGCCACAGGCGGCCGCTGGGGAGGGGGGTCGACCCTGCCGTCGAGGCAGGCGGAGCACTTCCTCTCAATCCACCCTTCGAAGTCATACTGGCCGTGACCCATGATGGGCCTCCCCGGAGCACAGCCTACCGATCATGCCGGCTATCACTCCCAGCACCGTAATCACCGCGAGAACCGCAATGACCGGCCCGACCGAGCCGCGACCGTCGTGGGAGGTGTAGGCTCGGGCCGTCACGGGTGTGGGCGGTGGCTGCTCGTACAGTGGCGCGGTGGTAGACATGCCAGAAATCAATGGGCAAGGGTACCGAGAGGGCAAAAACCCAAGGTGTATTGGGTCGTCCTCAGGGAGAGTACAAAGAACCTGCGGCTGTGAGGTTTCTGAGAGGGTTTAAGAGGTTTTAACCGAGAAAGACGGACGAATTTGAAGATGGCATAAAGATGAAAACTTTGGAAGTGGGCTTCGGTGGATTATTAGGGAGATAAAAATCTGTACAGGTAGACACTACGATTCATGGGGGATTGTAAGTGCAGAAATTCTTTCACTGGGTTTTGGAGCTTTAGGAAAGGGGAGAGAGAAGTCACCACTCGGTGAAGAACTGATTACAAAAGGGAAACTTTTCCAAGGGCTTAAACTTACTTTCTTCCTTTCCTACATTTCCACCGCTTCTTTTGCTCTGCTTTTCTTGAAAGAACAAATAACTGGGGAGAGCTCTAGTTGATCTGTGATGATCCAAGGGTGAAAGGTAAAGTGTGCACCGTGCGAGAGAGAGAGACGAGAATGGAGGAGGGGCAAAGCCCAAGAAACAACCTTTTTTATTTTTTCAAATCTTTTTGATAAAATTATGGAATGGGGAAGAGCTTTCTGAGGACCTTTCCTAGTATGGGGGGAATTTATGACTATAGACTTCCGGGTTGGCCACTATTTGAATATAGCATAGCCATGAGCGGTGCCTGTTGTTTTTTGAGGTCATGCACCTGATCTCAAACTGAAAGAGCTCTTTAATTCCCGAATTAAAGTACATATTCTTTGAGGAAAGAAGGAAAAAGGAAAGGATTAGCATTTGAAAATGAGACCTTAGCTCTCTCCCGTTCACATCTTAATTAGACATCCCCAGAACCAGGATATTCCATTCGTGCAGAACAGAAACGTTATCGCTCCCATTATTTTACTCTAAAGGGTATGGTATTTCGATGGAAAGGAAGAGTAATAAAGCTTTGGCGCTAGGAACCTTATCGTATTGACCCCTGTCTCATCTTTTTAATTTGTCTTTTCTTCTCGCGCATAGCAATAACAGGGAAAGGAGCAGCAAGGGCGGTACTGCCTGTCATGCCCCTTTGCCTCTCTATCCACAAGAAAATACGAGAAAAGAAAAGGACAGGGACAAGACTTGATGTGCTGTCAAAAGGCTCCATATAGATTTATATGAGTTTTTAGTTTTACGGTATGAGAAGAATCGATATTGAGCACCGGATGTGATGAATCCTAGTCTCTTCTCAAGTCTCACTGCTCATAATTTTGGAGACCCTGTTGAGAGAACCATTCGAAGGAACGACTTCCTGGTCTCCTAGAACAAGAGACGGATGGATTGGTCCAATGGTGATCTCTGCGGACGAGTTTGAAATGGAGGCCCCTGCTTCTGCACCGAGGACGGTGCAGATTTTGAAAACGAAGAAAAACAGGGGAGGCATTTGACAGATGTCGTGAGCAGAGGAAGGCCAATAATCAATCAACGGGGATAATCTCATTGGTAGTCAGAGAATAATGTCTCTCTGGTTGACGATGTCGACCAGGACTCTCCTTGATATTTCAATTATTTGGCCAGATCCAACGATGTCAAAAGCATGTATCTTAGAGAGAGAGAGAGAGAAAGAAAGATAGAGAGAGAGGGTGATGGCTGGTCAGGAATCTATCAGCTTTTTCCTTGTAGATGTCATGGGAATCCAAGCACTCCCTGGTCGATCTCACCATCTTTTTAGGTTTTTGACAGCATTTATGCAAGTAAAACCCCTTTTTTATATATAAAAAAAAGGGGGAAGTCCAGTGTTTCAGGAGAAAGAGGAACATCTGCGTCTCCAATGTTCTCATTTGATCATGTCTTTTGGACAAGACATCTAGTGATGATAGAACAACAGATACTTTAAGTTATCTACTCAACATAGGAACACCAAATTGATAATTTGTAGATTTCACAACTTTGTTTAAGATGACACGAGGTCCCCTTTATTTTCACTCATCCACTTCAGTTCACAGAGCCACACTTCTTCCTGATCTGCCCACTCTGCCCCGTAAGAATTCCCACATTGCCCAGCTTGACCATGGAAGTGGCGAAATCGTTGTAGAACAGCGTGGGGTTGGTGGTGTAGTAATCGACAAACGAGGCGGTTCTCGCGTCACCCATCAAGGCTTGGTCTGATTCGAGAAGGCCCGAGTTGCTCACCAGGTTGGCGTAGTAGTAGTTGTCGAATTTGTCGTTGGTGGAGTCGAGAGGAGCGAGGTTGGTGTTGGAGGTGTCTCTGTTGGGGCATACGCTCTGGAGGCTCGATAGGAAGGAGGTGTCCAAGGTCGGGTCGGGCTTGCCGGATCCCTTGAAGTCGAACAGCCTCCCCTTGAAGGTGAAGCACTGCGCAAAGCCTATGGTGTGCCCTCCTGAAAGCGATTTTGGAAAATGAGGATGACTTATTAGAATTGGTCTAATACAAGTCAATCCTAGTTCCAGCCAAAGAAACAAAAACAAAATCCAAGCACAAAATCATCACGTGCCCATATCGGGCTATCAATGAAAAAGACATGGATTTAACATGTTTTTCTTACCATTAATTCTAACATGGATTAGACCGAGACAAGTTTGTCCGAAGTTTTTTGACTTGAACCTCCACGCTCTTTAGCACGAGATTTTGAGTCTCGCGTGCCTACCATTTCACCACCAAGGCATCTTTAAAGTGAATCGGATTCCATGAATATGATATCTATCTAGCGTGATGTGCGGAATATATGACAAAGGTGTGGTAATCGGTTAACCCCCTAAACCTACTTTTGTTTCGACGAAATTAACCAAGCCTAATCGGTCACGACATCTTATTGATATTGATTGAGTCCGAGAGACTTTCATTGACTGAATCCATCCATAAACCTAAACCCCGGTAACCTTCGTAACCAAAGCGTCACGACAACATCCAAAGATGACTTTTTGATTCTTAAGTAGGGGGGAAAGGAGGAGCACGTAGGAATGCCGACCACTACATAAGCCTCTTTTACTATTCCTAACCCTCACTCGAGAGAGAAGGGAGGAGCTTCCTTGAGTTGAGAGATGGGTTAACAATGCTAATAGTTTTGTCTACCCTTTATTCTGATTGATATCCGAGAGTCATTGAACTTAGAATAGTGAATTCAGTTCAAGCAAAATCATATAAAGAAGAAACCCTTGTTGGAGTTGGAGGAAGAAGTGCGGCAAGAATGGCTATTTCCGCTCTTGGAGGAGCGAGATTTGACTACTAGAAGACAAGGCAGATAATTGATTAAAGAATGTTCATTTTCTAAGTAAGAAAGCCGAAAATTATAAGAACGAAGAAGGGTTCCACTGCACGGTCAGTAATAGAAGGATGATATATCTGGTTCTTTTGTTCAACCCTACCACAGCTTTTTGCACTAAGAACGCCATGAAGGACTGAAATCACATTACTTTGATTTGCTACTGCAATTTAACATCTTCGGAAAACATCAATGTCATCGACAAATATCGAGATCCATCTTCAAACCCACCAAAAAAAAGCATACTTTCTTGTATATTTTCACATCGCGATGATTGTTGTCGCCACGTTATTCACGGGACGACTCTGCACAATTATTTTTTTTTTTGGGGATTACTGTGCCTGCAGAAGAAAATTTAGTACCTGAGAGGACTGCAACATCCTTAACCTCCAGACCCTTTGAAGTGAACTTAGCAATGATGTTGTCCAATGGCTCAATAGGCGACGGTATTTGTTCATTAGCCGACTTCTCGCTAGCCGTGATTCCATCTTTTCTTCCCAATGGTACAGCCCAATAAGGCCCACCTGACTGAACTCCATTAGCGCCAAGTTAGTTTCTTCTTGGTGCGTATCAGCTGAGGAGTTTATACACGTGAAGAGGAAGAGATTTGGGATTCATTAAGTACCATATAGACGGCTTCTCGTGCAGCTAGGGTGAGTATATCAGTGCACGAGACGGTGTAGGGACAGAAATTCTCGAGGTCGGCTTTTATGCTGTCGATGACTTCGAAGCCTCGGAGGGAGTTGCGATTTGGCAAGGCGTTCTTCTCGCCCTTCATGTCTACGGTGTCATCAAGAAGCACGGATCCTTCGCAGCCCTAACATCGATACCGTAGTGTCATTTTAGTGTCTTAGAGATACTATAGCCCTTGAGTCCAGTCACGTGCTTAACCATGTCACAGTATCAAGAAGCAATGCAAATGCAGAAAAAGCAATTTTGAAGACTTTCCCTGGTAAAACATGCCATGACCGTCTCTGCCGAGCCGCCGAACCGAAAAAGAAGCAACAAAGCTTAAAATTGGCAAATAAGCAGCAATCGCAGCGATGGTTGGAGCGAACTACTTACATCGACAATGCAGTCGTGGAAGTGTAATCGAAGAAGAGAGGCAGCAATCCTCGTGTCTTTCTTGAAAGCTGCCCAAACGTTGTATCTTACGATCATTTGCAAGCGAGGGCACGATCTGTCGTAATAATACGGAGAGAGCTGGCCCGTCGGGGTATAATCAGGGAAGGAAGAGACTCCGAAGGTCAAGCTAAACAAGGTGATTCGGAATAGCAAAAAGTGCTTGGAAGCCATGGGTTGCTTGACTCGACCTTGTGTGACCAGTGAAAGAAGGGAGGTGGGCTAATTTATAACCAACATTAAGGGAGCTTAAACGAAGTTTTATTGGCTGGAGATTAACAGTGGTGACTCCACTATAGTTGCTAAAAACATAGTGGCCACATCTACAACCCGAGTTTAATCAGCAGTAGTAGCAGCCATGATAACGTGGAAATTTCGCCTTGTGGTGATAAATCCGAGTTCCCTGAATATCCTACTTCAAACACTTTTCAGTTCTTTTAATGCAGGCCTCACCGTTGGAATCGCAATCGGTTATTGTTGAATCGCGATCGGTTATTGTGCTTTGCTTTGATTGTCGTTTGAATGGCTCTTAGCCGAGACGAGAGCCAAATTTTGGCGAGCAGACCGAACACGAGACGGTTGCACTTGTTTTCACATCATAAGCTGGAAACGTCGCTCGAATTTGGATCTTCTTGTGCTTCTTATCCAAAAAGATCGGGGGAAAAGCGCATGCTGGTGCGTGTTTTCTTGGGTACGTCTCGTGCTCGTTCGA
Organism: Rhodamnia rubescens; assembly: GCA_021437795.1. Taxonomy (NCBI): domain Eukaryota; kingdom Viridiplantae; phylum Streptophyta; class Magnoliopsida; order Myrtales; family Myrtaceae; genus Rhodamnia; species Rhodamnia rubescens. Next base: position 1,910,378 of record JAILYA010000012.1, read on the forward strand.
TTATGTTTTGTTTATGTGAAGTGGAAGGTTAGCTCAGCCATCACAATGCCTGCTTCTGCAGCTGCATTATGGATTGGATTTCATTATCAGCAAGAGAGGATGACACCATGGAAAAGGTTGAAAGACTTCGTTCTTCTTCTTTTCTTTTCTTTACTGTCTTTCCTATCATTCTTCTTGTTCTTCTTCTTCTTCTTTTTGGCTGGAAAAATTTCCACCGAAAGGTTGAAAGACTGACCAGCTGAACTTGAACATGCACCTCAACGATGAGCGCAGATTTCCTTCTTTCCTGGCCTTTTAGATGTGACCCGACTTGACCAAAAGCACACAACTTATTACCCGGCCCGACCGCCCGACCCATTTGTTCTAAGAAAAATTCCTTATCTATTCCTTTTGGGGCGTGGGGGGAATCGAAATAGGAGATCCCTCAGTTGATGCAATCCTTGATGATGGCAAATCGATTACGAAAGGTAGCGTCAAAACACTGAACGCAGCGCATGACTTCTTAAACAATAAAGTCAATTAGAGAAGATAAGGGAGGAGGAGAAGTGATCATGGCTCTTATCGTGTTAATGCCAATGGAAGTACAGTTGTCCGCCTAAGGCAGGCCAAGCAGAGAAACTTCAACCAGCACTTTGCGTTTTTTCCAGAGGTTAAGTAAGACTCAATTTGTCTAGTGGGATCGATTGATTGGAAAGGTGGGGGAAGAGGTGCGCCACTTCTATACGGGTGCTCAATTCATTGCGGCAGGTTAATTGATGCTTTATCAAGTGCACTTTTCAGTTCTTTAAAAAAGAAAGAATGAAAGAGATAAGAGATGCAAAAATACACTTTTCTCGAACTTTTTTTTTTATTTATTTATCGATTGAGTCCTAAATTTTGATTTTGCCAATTCAATCCATTCGATCAATATTGACCGAAAATCACGACATGGATATCGGTAATTCTACGTGACACGGCTAGCGCTAATGTGGATAATTTATAATAATGCTTTGATGTTATTTCGATTTTTTTTCCTTTTCAATTTGTTTTTTTCTTGCCTCTTCTTCCTTGGGGAGGAAAAATAAAATAAAATAAGACATTATTAAAAATTATCCTCGTCGGTGTGGATCGTGCCACATAGAACAACTCACATTCTTGCCAGCGGTTTCCTACTAAAATTGTCAAGATGGGTTGAATTATCATAAATTCAAAAAATTTAGGATTCAATTGAAAAAAAAAAAAATATGACTAAATTGATACAATTACAATTATTTTATGACTTTTTTGGTAATACTCCTTTTTTCCGACTGTTATTATTTTGGCATGTTAAGATGGTGCTTGGAAGACCAAAAATACTCTCAGACCATCCAGCATGGAATGATAATCACATGATTATAAATTGCAAGCCGCTTCATTTATATAGAATTAGAATCTGAATTTCTTTTTAACAATATCATTCGTTAAGTTGCCTGTTGGAATCTTCTTCCTTTGGCAAAATTATAAAGGCTAAATTCTTAGTTTATAAAAAATACATTAATGCGAAAGCCGGGGACTTGATGATAATTAGAAAATTTCTAATGGTTATACTTATATGACATCCAGAACTTTTATACGCACTCAACAAGTTATTGTAATATTGAGAGAAAGTAACAAAAATCTTCCAAGCAAATGCTGTATAGTGAGAGTTTTAAAAATAATTCAATAATCGATAATTTGTCACATTAAAACTAATGTTGTTCTTTTAACAAAAGTCATGGTATTTAATGAGACAAGTACAAATCCTAGTTGGAGGAAAAAGTGTCAAAAAAGTCTTAAACCTAATTGTATTAGTGCCAATTCAATCATAAAATTTTTTTTTGTGTTAAATTTTTTGGATTTGTGCCAATTCGGTCCTAAATTATTTGTATTTATGCAAATTGAGTCAATTTGATCAATTTTGGTAAGGAATTATTGATGTGAATGTCAATTGTCCTACATAGACAATGCGCCGACGTAACATTTTTAAATATTTTTTGATATTTTAAATATTTTTTAAAATATTTAAAAAAAAAAAAATGCTTAAAAATTATTAAAATTAGTATAATAATATTAAAAAAATATTTAGCGCTATGCCATGTAGGAAAATCGACGTCCACATCAAGAATTCTACCAAAATTGGTTGGATTTAAATTTGATAAATACAAATAATTTATGTCTATTTTGGTAAGGAATTATTGATGTGAATGTCAATTGTCCTACATAGCATAGTTGGCGCTAACGTGAATATTTTTAAATATTTTTTTGATATTTTAAATATTTTTTAAAAATATTTAAAAAAACAAAAAAATTCTTAAAAATTATTAAAATTAGTATAATAATATTAAAAAATATCCAAGTTAGCGCCAGCTATGCCATGTAGGAAAATCGACGTCCACATCAGCAATTCCTAGCCAAAATCGGTTGGATTGACTAAATTTGCATAAATACAAATAATTTAGGACCGAATTAGCATCAATGCAAAAGGTTTAAAACCGAATTAGCACCAATAAAAAGTTTAGGATTGAATTGACATCAATGCAAAATATTTAGGACTGAATTGATGCAAAAAAAAAAAGTTTATGACTGATTTGGCACTAATGCAATAGGTTTAAAACTTTCTTGATACTTATCCCCCTAATTGGAAGCAAAATGAGGGGTGAGCGTATAAAGTTCCCTTGTAACTTGTAAGGAGAAGGGTTAAATCCTTCACGGAATAGATAACTACATGTCCCTTATAAAAAAATCCTTTAACCAAAGGAGTTTTTCACCAAATAAATTTAGATAGATGGACACTAGCATTTTTTTTTTTTATCGGAAAGAGATGGTAACAGCTGCGTAGCAATAAAGGATGGCTTTGAATGGAAGGCTATTGTTTAATGGACAATAGACATAGGTCGCATGAGCAGTATCTAGGTAGAGGTGTCAAACATATGGGTCGGGTTTTTGAACCATTTTCATGTAGTACAAATCGAACGATCTATACCAAAATCAACTTATATCCAACCCAATTCATATTACTAAAACACTTCCATAATTAATCCAATCTAGCAAAACTTATGAATTATTAAAATATATATATATATATATACATATAAATATATGAGTATATATATATATATATATATATATATATTCACTAAATTGGCAATTTTTATAATTATTTTTATTTTTCTTTTCCTTTTCGTTATTTATTATATTTTTTTTTTTCCTTTTTTTCAAAGCTCAATGACGCCAGCCGGCCACCTGGTCGCTGAGAGGATCATAGCCCTCACCTAGTGGCCAGATGTCTAAAAAAAAAAAAAAATAAAGAAAGAAAATAAAAATACAAATACAAATAAAATCAAAAAAATATTTTTATAACTCGCTTAAGATAGTTACCTAACCCATTTATGACCCATTTCAAATCCATTTAAGACCCATTAAGTTATTAAGTGATTTAATCATGACTCACTTAACCCATTTATGATCCACACTCTTCAATATAAAATTAGAATAAGGGTTCTTAACCCATTTTGCCATTTCTATTCATAGGTTTATGTAGTTCGCTTATGTTTCTTACCGACACTCCTGCAATTTTAACTTCATAAAACCCAGTCAGAGGTCCAACATACAGGACTGGTTTGGAGCCAAACGTCTTTCAAGTTTTTCTTGTCCAAACTCTATCCAGGCTACATTGAAATCAATAGCTTAGGATGTCTTGATTCTGAATGGAAAGACAACAGAAGGCTGCAAAAACTAGTGGGTTGAAATGGGATTCTTCGTGGGGCCAAAACCTTGCCACTTACAGTTGAGTCCCTCTCATTCTAGCGTCTATGCATAAAGCTAAGTCCATTAGCCTTCTCTTTTCCTATGTCGAACATAATTGTGTCAGATCTATTTAAACTAATGGCGTGTCGCCCAAAAGGACATAGGGATGATGCTCGAGGTTTGGTGACAAGGATCCTCTTACCATGTTCGCTATTCCCATTGGCCATTGACAGGTCGGATACATTAGTAACGACATGTACATTAGTAAAGAACATCATAATCACCCTTACAGACGTGGACCAATACTCTTGATGAATGAGACCGCCGATGAGAACATGAATGGGATAGAGGATCTCATCATCAGATTCATATAGTATGAAAATACTGAATCCTTCGATGATAGAAGTAAATTGGCATATTGCAACACCAAAAGAAGAGACAGAACGATTCTAATTGCGTCTCCATCTATTTCCCCCTAAAAAAGGAAAAAGAAATCACGTTTCGGGGGAGGAAGATTTGCAGACAATCTCTAAGAATGATGCACAGCCTTGCACACTTTCAACAACACAAAGACAAAGATATGCTAGGAGCAGTGGAATTTAGGTCAATGCATGAGAAAGTTCATACTGGAGTCGGGAAGCTAATGGCTGTTGTGGAGACCTCATCTTCCATTCGATCCAATGAGTAACATACTGCAAGTTCACTGGTAAACTAATCTGGAGAAAAGTTAATCATACTGAGAAACTCAATCAAGGCCTCGATACTTTTATACACTTAAACACCAAGAAATGTATACAAGGTCAGAATAAGATTGCCAGTATAAGCAGAAGAAAGGCACAATAAGAAATAAAAATTTCTGAGGGAGGAGAACTGATCATGCAAAAATTGAGAGCCTCTGATCCAGCCTTGTACAGAAGTATGTATCTCTGACACGTGTGATATGTAATTGTCATGTGCTCCTTTATGTATATTTTTTATCTGAAAAACTTGGGCAGTAAGAGTAGGAGAACTCATTTCTTAAGCTTATTGATATTGCTCTTCGAGCTATGGGTCTCACAGTTCTCTATCTTCTTCCATGCCGTCGATGGCAGGGTGGGAGGTCAACCGGGATTTCCCACAATCTGAAGTGGACTCTGAGGAGAAGGAGATTGGGGACCGCTCATCTTCAAGGAGTCACCAGATATACCTCTTGCCAACTGGAGATCCTGCAGAACGCCTGATTTTTGTGCTGGTGAAGCTTTAGTATGAAATCTTTGATTATGAAGCCTATACTTCTGCAATGAGACAAACCAAGAATTGAGCTTGAAAGACCCATTTTAAAGAACAAACGAGACATTCATTGGTTGCTCATTCATAAAGATATTTTTCATTCTCCCAAATGTCAATGAAAGGCAAATAGAAGACATGGGAGTTTCACAAACCCACTTGCAGATGACTTTTAACTTCATCATTAGTGAGGCCATCGACCTGCATCAGTTCTCTAATCTGCTTCGGAGTTGCAACTGCAGAAATTAAGCGTACATTATTAGCTGCTTACAAAGGAAGCGATCAAAGAGTTGAGCACCTTCTTGTAGTTATTTCACAACATCGAGTTTTAAGGAAAATAACAGACTGATTTGAACGTCTATATCATAAGAACTGGCATATATCTCAACATCTTTCCATCGTAATGATGCGAACAGATATGACAACAAATTATACTAGTCTTCTGAAAGGATATTCCATTCACTAGAAAACTCAACGTTTCTGAAAATAGCAATTCTAAGTAGACTAAGTATAAAGTTGGAAAAGGAATTAAGATTCTTGCAATTTCAATTAGGAACAAGAAGAAACTCTTGCTACTCTCGAGGCAATCAAATTGCATCCTCATATGTGAATTGGTGTAGTTAACAAGTGAAAAACTTGGAAAAGGTTTCCTTCCCTCCAACACGTTCAGAATAGATAAAACATGTTTTTCACTTCCGCTAAAGAATTGATAAAGGATGTTGCAAGCCTGAGGACAATATACACTTATTGGTATCGATGACCCACAAGTTTGGATGGAGGGAGAACCCAATCATGCAAATAGGTTTGGCACCTCAACCTCATCTTAGACAGGAACGAGGTCAAGGTTGAAGCGATAAGGCTGCTTATAGCATCACAAATTCCTAACCTTGTGCGCCTCCTAGTTGCTGCAAGGCGTTGACAAATCGCCGATGCAGCTCGGGAGACCAGGACCGCCTCGTCTTCTTGGCAGTCCGTTGGCTTCCACACCTCGAACTTGATTGCGCGTTGCAGTCAGCCGAGGAAATTGTCCTACTGCGACCACTTGCTGTACCGGTAGAAGAAGATGATTCTTGGCTGGGATTCTTCATCCCCGCACCAAGGGTTAAAAATCCATGCAACGGAATTTCCGCCAGCTCACTTGAAGCCATAGCTGATGGGAACAAAGAGCGTGATTCTCTTGTGTCTACATTCCTGCTCTTACTAGTCTGGAATTGCGATTGATCTTCGCATGCAGCCAGCTTCTGCTCTGCAATAATCTATTGCAGCACAACATTAATCAGACACCCTCTAACCTCAATTCATCAATACAATAAGCACAATTTGTACAAGGCATGCTGTTCCTGAAGCTTTTCTTGGCTCTTAAAGTACCTTATTATGTAGTTCCGCTTCAGGGTTTTCATTTAAATCAAAGGAGGAGGAGAAGTTTTTCTCAGTGTCCAAGAACATAAGAGAGCTCGTCGTCCATTTCCTCTCGTCTTTTGGCTTCTCTCCAACCCCTTCACTCCCACCGGAATCTTTCTTCAGCGGGATAAATTGCTCCAAAACCGGTCGAGCACTCGGTGCACTCGGTCGCATTGACCCGTTCTTGAGAGCTTCAATCGCTGCAAGCAAAAACGAAACAGCAGAAACCCCATCAATCACACCCGTTGAAAAAATCAGTAACTCGGACGTCAATGACTTCACTCGGGCAGCCAAACCAACCCTCGCTTAACAGGAGCATGCAAAGAGGGAGGTCGCGCTTGAAGGCATCGATCTTGCCGAGCTCGGCTTGCAACCTCTCGACGAAGTCGTCGAGCTTGGAGGATCTATCGGCAACGTGGGCGATCCCCGTGAGGAAATGGCGGATGGTCCTGGGTACGAAGCGCGGACTGGAGTCAGAAGCCGAACACATTCCGACGCGTCGTATCGATCGCCCTCGACCTCTGCCGCCAGGGAGCGACTCGGTCAGATCTTGAAGACGGCGTTTTGATGGAGAGAGATGGGGACGATTCTTGATTCTTTTGGGTAGGAAGAGGAAGACAACGGAGTCGTGTTCTCCTTTTTTTTTTTTTTTTGGGTCCTTCAGAAAATTCTCGCTCGGGTCGTCGCGTCCCATTCATCCAATTTGCCTCTCCCCTCAACTCTGCCAAAATTTTCAACTGGCCCATTCCCTTATTTAGCGGTACCACATTGTATGTCACTTTCTATAATTACATCATATTATTCTCTCGTTATTGTTTGATCGGAGAAAAGAAAACTTACCAAAAATCGATTCTTCTTTTTTTTTTTTTTTTTGATTTCTGGTGGTTAGGCATGAAAGCAAGTCAATTTAGAATGCGCCATTTTTTTTTTTTTTGCAAAGAATTAAGTTAATAGAAAATATTATTATGAATATTTTTATCAATAATAAAATATTTTTTACTAATTTATTATCGTTGATTTTTTTCACTCGCTTTTATTCCTTTGCGTTTGATGATCACCGCAGCATAGTTCGTAAGGAAAAATCGATCGCGTCCTTAATCCGTTCCATTCGTACTGGCAGCATCGGTCCGAAAGTCAGAACCTCTGTAACATACTTTTCCATGTTTCACACTCATTTCTTTTCTTCTTTTGCAAGTCAATTCATATCTTGCTCTGACAACAGCAGGATTCGACCAAAGTTCCTTACATCCTAAGAGAAAAGATCTTTCCACAAGGGAAAATTCCTCCTTGTCCCGATCTTTCCGCCCACCCAAAGAGGAAGTCGACCCTTTGAGGCCCCATGGGTCACGACATAGACACCAAAAAACGGCTCGATTGACTCTACGCTCGATTCCAAAATCCAACTCTTATCTCCGGCCGAGTGTGCACAACCCAACCAAAACGGTTCGTCGTTCCTAAACTTACGGAGCTGAGCAAAAGCTTGCATGAATTTCGGCAATCTTAACGTTAGTAGTTGCTTGAAATTTGCATACCTTTGTAACAAAGCAGCTTCGACGTGCGCACAAGGCCGTTTGATTCGACAATTTCAACCTCAAAAATAACTCTTGACGAAATTATTATTTGTGAAGAAATATGAAAACAGCCAGATCCGACTGCATGTAAATATTTATATCTTCCGAAAGGTTCAAAAATATTTCCCGCAAAATGAAAACTCGAAACATTCAAGAAAGAATGACAAGTCCTAGACCCCAAGGCAAGAGGAGTTCAGCATCCAAATGAGATCGGCAAGTGCAGAGGGGCCCCTTCTTTCACCCAATTTTGTGGAAGTTCTCCCAATTAACCTAGGTGAATGGACCATGTAAAGATATCACCTCTGACCGGACGAGCATGAACATCCGAATAACCAAATATAGTTTAGGATAAACAACATAAGAAGCATCCTCCTGAAAGAATGGAAACCCACCCTCATTAAAGCTAATTTCGCAGCAAAATTGCTGAAAAGAGTAACCATACAAATCACCACATTGTTCCCAGACTCGAGGAAGCAAAGTGATTCCCGACACTTTCGCGGCAATGTTTATGAAAATCAGATGAAAAAAGGGCATTGGTAGAGGTCTAGGAATAGGACAACAAAATGCCAAGGACCATATATATTTTCAGTGAGGAAAATACAAGCTACCGGAACAAGATGATAAATTTGTTCCTAAACAAAATTGCCCACTTCTTGCGGGCTTCGAATATGTACACTTCAAGTAGCCCTAGTCACCTGCCTTTGACAAAATGCGACGTGAGAAGTTTTGAGACTGAGAACCCGGTGAAAGAATCAACCTCAAAAAGTTCTCTCAGTTTCTCATCGCATATAACTCTCCTCTTATCCGATGGATCCTTTGAAACCAACAGAAAACTTTGTCAGAGCCAAAAACTAAAAAATATTTCTTCAAATTAATGTCAGATAATGACAACAGTACTATATGTTAAAAATTGAAAATTATAAACACCAACTAAAAAGAGCTGGACGAGTCATGAGCCACCCACATTAAGTTGTGGTTTATCACATGATGAATGTAATCTACTAGGCAATATCAGTGGAGTTACGAAATCAAAAAGGAAAGATTCCGACATGTAATAGCCACCACATACCTGCAAATCATTTTGTTTAATATAATTCCACATTCGCTTTACGACATCAGCCCGAGATAATGCAGTTTCACCTGTGCCAAAGAACTTCACTAAAGCATCTGAGAGGGGTAGGGGGGCAGTAAAACCAGAACCTCTTTTCTTCTGCTTTTCATCTTTCTGCTCTTCTTCATCTGGACCGAGTAAATAAACATATAACTTTTCTAAATGACGTTAGGCTGTTTCTCCTGTAGGGGGGTTGCACAATTCAATAATGCATGGAACCCAAGGGTGGTGAATACACCACTAACCAATTGATCATCTCAAATGGTTAACCTTTTCACCTCACCTTCATCTCTTGTTGAATCACCACGTCTCCTCCTTTAGAGAATCCTTCTCAGGAGCTGGCAATCAGAAGTAAAGAAATAACCATCTTGTTACATGAGATCAAGAAAGTATAAGACAGCATTGCTATAGAGAAAGGCCAAATGATTCCAATGAATTTGTAAGACAAAATTCAAGAAAAACCAATCATCATTTTCCACTTTCAATGTCATTTTGCATCTCTTAATTTTCACAGCCAGCATTTTGCACCCTGAACTTTGTAAATAGACTTCAGATTGCATTTAACATCAGATAACATAATTGCCATTTTTCTTCAAAAGTATTTTCTGAGTAAATAAACATATAACTTTTCTAAATGACGTTAGGCTGTTTCTCCTGTAGGGGGGTTGCACAATTCAATTTTGCACCTCACCTTCATCTCTTGTTGAATCACACGTCTCCTCCTTCAGAGAATCCTTCTCAGGAGCTGGCAATCAGAAGTAATGAAATAACCACCATCTTGTTACATGAGATCAAGAAAGTATAAGACAGCATTGCTATAGAGAAAGGCCACATGATTCCGATGAATTTGTAAGACAAAATTCAAGAAAACCATCATCATTTTCCACTTTCAATTTCATTTTGCATCTCTTAATTTTCACAACCAGCATTTTGCACCCTGAACTCTATAAATAGACTTCAGATTGCATCTAACATCAGACAACATAATTGCCATTTTACTTCAAAAGTACTTTCTAAGCACACCCACAAAGAAAACCCCAACCAAAACCGGAACTGCAAACCACCAACTACTCTACCGCCTCTACTCCGTATCTCCGCTATCGCTGCTGGACACCTTGTTGCCTCTGACAATGGCAACACAACGGCAGCCTCTTTTCATCAGCCCCCATATCAAGGCACTACATACACGTGTCTCTTTCCCAACTCAGCTCGTCTCTCTCTCTTCACCCACCAAGCCTTCTCTGCAACTTTGTCGCCTTGGATAGAAGGCTATTGACCATTGCCATTCTCAAGTCAGAGGGTGAATGATATCCAGGATGCCGAGTACAGTCCAGATATCACATAACCTAAATCAGCAAGATTCAAGATCCGACAGAACTTGCAAGCAGACAGAGTTGAGAGAGAGAGGGGCGGGGGAAGCACATGACGGTTGTCAAGGCAACGGCTGCTCTCCGAGAGAGAGAGAGAGAGAGAGAGAGAGAGAGAGAGAGGAGAGAATAGCTTCAATGAGACTGACAACAGTGGAGGCACTGGCAACTAGGTTACAGTCAGGGTATTAGCGGTGGTTGTTATTTAGGGACTTCAAGTTTCTTTCCCTATTTCCAATCAAAATTGACGAAGAATCTAGTGGAACCATAGAACAAAATGGAAATAACAAATAGTAAGGCCATTCAAACCGTGTCTATCAGATACCTGAAGTTAGGAATCAATAGAACCATCTCACATTATTATCTCCTCTTTTGCTTGGTATATCTCACGCTGTTTTCAAAGCTCATCCCAAATTCACAAACAAACAATTTCAAACTAATAGCATCACTTTCACTCGCTAAATGGTTTCTACACTTTACCACCACCAAACAGCCTGGTCAGACAAACAAGTAGCAGAAACATGTTTACTCAGGTAAATTTTGACACGCTCTTTTCTCAGACAGACCAGGGACAAAGGCAACAGAAAAAAAAACAAAATGTCATGTGAACATCTCCTTCAGTTGTTGCACACTATAATGAGAACAAGTTAAGAAATTACCTTCCCCATCATTTAATGGCCAAATATGCTTGGAAAGGGCTTTATTCATTTTAAACATGTCGATGGAATCCACACAAAAGAGGGACCGTAGAGATCCATCACAAATGATATTTCGCTTATTCTTTGGATCTTGCAAATTATTCGCCCGGATGTATGCCCAAAGCCTCTTCACAACCTAGAAAAAAAAATCATAATGGTAATGTAAATTATTTTGACCCCTCCATTACTTTCCTTGGGTCAAAGGAAATTTAATGATGAGATGGGAGGGGGTGTTCAGGCAAAAAGCCTATTGCAAGAATTTGGTGATTTTTAAGAAGTACTAGCATTACCTCTGTTCTAGCCAGCTCAGGCGCCCCAGTGATCAATTGAAGTTGGGGAGAGAGGCTGCACAATTTATTAAACCCACCGCCTCTTTTCTTAACTCCTTTGTCCTCTTTAGAAGACCTAACAGGTAAGAACACGAAGTTGTGAAGTAAAAACACTACTAATCAATCTACAGTTACCTATCGGCACAATGACATCACCTATCCATAAGTACAAAATTGAAGACATCCTATAAAACAACCACAGATGTCTCCACTCAAAGAACAAACTAGAACACATATATAAAGCTTGACTATAAACAGGCCTCAAACTATAAATTTCAGCAGCACAGCATATCTCACAAAATCCTCCACAATCGTTTCAAGTTAAATTGCATGAATCAATCATGAGATAAGAAACACCTTTTAGCATTCATATAAAACGCAAGAGGGCCTACTTGCACATGTCCTGTATCTCCATTCTCAGTATAATATTGGAGTTAGAGGACTCTTCTGCACAAATAAAAAGTTAAGGAACTATGGGCAAATTGTTGCTTTGACTTAGGGGGCTTAATGCCAAGTAAGCATAATACCTACCCTCTGAAGCACTGCAGTACTTCAAATAAACGATCAAATAAAAGAAAAGACCCATGAGGAAGGATCTCCAACTAATTGCTATCTGCAATCAGGAGACAGCAACTCACTGGCACAGCACTGCGAGTGAATTCTACCACTGGCAAAAGTACCGTTGTTGTTAACAGAGTTAAAAACTCATGCAGGATGCATCTAGGAATCATAAGAAAACTTAAGGTGAAAAACAAAATCGGTTTCTCACCCAAAATCCACCTTCATTTTATGTATAATGTTGAATTACTTAAGAAATTGATTACAAGAATTTGGAAAACGCATTTATCTCATCACCATGTCTCTGAGCCAGATCAAAGAATGAAGCACCTACCCCTTTGATCAGTTCGTCAGCACAGTTGACAAAATAATGGAATGAATATCTCCAAAGCAGATGCAACACACCATATTGCCCGGCTAATCAGCCTGCTTTACATGATAAAAATCTACAAGACCAGTCTGCAAAGGAAATACGGAAAAGTAGAAAGCCTCACCGTCCTTTCTTGCTTCTCCGTCCATTCATCTCTTCCTCATCCTCATTTTCCTTTCGTTCATCTTCTTCAGCTTCTTCCATAGCATTGCTGACTTCTCCATCTGACTGAGAGTTGACGGACTCCTCAATCTTGGTCTTCTTTATTGAATTTTCTGGGTTTCACATCAATTATTTAGCACATAAATCGAGCCATAATAAAAGTGTCCCTTCCGAAAGGTATAAAAACGTATGAGAAGCAAACATCTCCGCTTTGTGTTACCATAAAAATGACCATGGAAGAACAAGCAAACAAAAATAAAGGCCACAAAGGTGCCTTGCTGGCGTCAATTGTGTAAATTGTTATACTGTTTGCTATAAGAGATCATAGCTACAGAAAACTAATCAAGACCATGTTGCACACAAGAGAACAAACAATGGTTAAGCATCAAGAAGACGGCATTTTGCCTGGCTTTACCGTTTCGAACTGCCAACCAAAGGACACAATATCTGGAAGTTTCTAACCGAGTTGTTTAGAAATCCCAACTTGATATGAATTTTTTTAAAGTTAGGAGCTGCTATTTTTCTCAACGGTTCAGTACAATTGAACCTGTCTTTGCATGGCCCCCGCAGATTTGACCCTTTTTACTCCAAAAAACCAAGCAACTACTCCAATGTCCTGCGTTTTTTAGGGGTTCCATGAACCAGAACACAGACAGCTTTCAAATTAGATGCAACTTGTAGCTCTTCTCAAGTCTCACCTCAGAAAATGGCTAAGCTTTCGCCAAGGCATTCACCCTGAAACTAAAGCAATGCCCATACCCTCAGAGTCCATTCAATCTGAATCTGGCTGGGAGGTTGTAGTGCAAGGACTGCTCAGAAGCCAAATATGGAAAAAGAAAAAAATTCCTTGGTTCCTCAGGTGCTTGACAAGACTAACTCCTCCATGCCATGCAATGGGAAACTTCGACACAAAATTACCAGATAAGACCTGAGATCCTTAGGGAGAGGGGCTTCTTTATTGAGAAAGAGGATATGAACGAAGGACACAGTCAGAGGCATGCCTGATACCTCAAAGAATGATCATTTATACGTCAAAGTATGACTACTCTGATAGCATGAATGCCTATACAAATGGCACCTGTACAACTTAAATTATATAACTGATGACTACTTCCAATCAGCAAGTTCTGTGTGTCCAAACATTCAGAACCCCCAAAAACAAACTTGCAACTAAAACATTGTAGACTCCATCTTAATTGATTCAGCTTTGACAACCCTAGAGGCAACACAGACCTAATGTCTCTTTCTATAACCGAGAAGGAAAAAACAGGCAGGAAAGAGTCCCTGAGTTCATGTTTGATACCTCATTAAAAGGAACTAAGAGTGAAATAGAAGAGATCAAGCCAAAATCAAAAGGAAGCATGGTTGCTTATGTACCAAAAGCAAGGAACACTCGGTCGCTCATGTTATGCTGTAAAGATAAAAACTAAAAGTGAAGCATGATATCTAGCCTCAAAGCCAAAGTTCAGCAGTAACTTATAAAAAGATCGAGGAAGTACCATCGTCGGCGTCCAATGGCCATATATGCTTGGCAAGGGCTTTATTCATCTGAAACATGTCTATGGAGTTGACGTGGAAAAGCTTGTGCAGTGATTCATCGCACAATATTTTACGCCTATTGCTAGGATCTTGCAAATTTCTCTGTCGGATATGGCTCCAGACTCTCTTCACAACCTAGATTAAGAAAGAAGAGAGTGAATCCGATGTGTGTGATACTCTTCCGATAAATCACAATCGTTTTTTTTTTTTCTGGATTTACCTCTGTTCTGGCCAATGTAGACTCTCCTACAAAACTTTGAAGCTGTGGAGAGAGGCTGCACAGCTTATTGAATCCTCCTCTCCTCTTGATTACTTTTTCCTTACTTGCCACACTAGAGAAATAACAGTCACAGGAACTACCCATTATAATCATCAGCTAGAAGCAATGCTCGTAGACTGCAAGATCAGTGCCAGTGATATCTAACCAAATAAGATTAACAGGGATCTAAAGGATTAGCAAAGTACTTCATAAAACCCCACAAAAGAAAATCCAGGAGTCCATTAAATCAATAAGTACAAATAAGAGAATTTCCAAACTCTCACCGGAGAATCCTTTTTCATACCGGAATTTTCAAAAGTTAACTTCAATTTCAAGCAAGGGGAAATGCATTCAAATGTTTCTAATGTTTTGGTAGCTTCATAGGCAACTGGATGATGTCATCAGATGAACGGACAGTCAACAAGCAACTCCAGATATATTCATGTAGTCAATTGAAAAATAGGGAACAAGCCAGCAGACTACAGCTTTCACCGATTTCATTAGCCAAGGAATCATCACCGACAGAGGTTATGAAACAACTTCCTTGTCATATGGTTCAATCTCTAACTAAAAGTGATGCACTCCAATCTGACAGGAAATCTGTTTAATACATCATTTATTGATAGGCACATACCAAGAGTCCAAAAATCTCCGATAACATCTGATTAAAGGGACAATTCATCTGGGTTAACCAGCATTGCAACAATGGCACGTTAGAATTGCAATTAGTTTAGAAAGCTGACCCCTAAATCCCAACAAACATACTCAACCATTGGCTCCGAGAAAAGACAGGAATGTAGCAAGTCGCATGTTGCGGAAGACTTGACCAAAAGAAGAACCCCCAACTATCCATCCTAGTTTCCAACGGTACTTGAAGAAAAACGAAATCTTCAATGCACCCGCACATGCAGCAACATTCTAACGGAAACATTATGTTTCAATTTTGCTCATTTTCCCTGTCCGAACTCCCAAATAACACGTAATCAGAGAACTCCAGAGAATAATCAAAAAGCATGCAGCGTATTCTAGACAAAGGAAAATGCAATACGGAACAAACACAGGATTCGCACTGATTAAGTTTGACTTTCACAGCACCGGAATCGGCAATGATCGTCTCCCTCGACCACACCTAAAACTACATCCACTATCTCAACTTAAAATGAAGGCGAACATTTGGAAAAAAGTTCAAAAAACAGAAGAGCCTTTCTTTCAACAAACATGATACGCCATTCCAAAACGAAAATGTTAAAAGGAACCTCGAATCTTACCGCCTCTTTTTACTTTTCTTTCCCTCTCCCTCGTCCTCCTCCTCTTCCTTCCTCTTCTTGCGCGGCGTCGGGACCGCCGCATTGGCCGTCCTCATTGGCATCTTCCTCCGAAGTTCCAATGGATTGGAGATAAACGTCGATTTGTTCTCTGATGAGCGTTTTGCGGTCGGACAAATCGAGGCCGAAATCCGCCTCCAGTTGCCGGCGAACGGAACCGGCGGTGGCCTGGTCGAGGTCCGAATTGCGCAGGATTTCCCGGAGCCGGCTCACGAGGTCAGATTCGGATACCATTTTCACCTTTTTCTTGCGGGGGCCGGCGACTTTTTCCGATGAAGAAGAGAGATTCTTTGGAGTTGGCGTCTCATGCAGAGTGAGAGAGATTGAATCCAATTTGGGGGCTCAAAAAAGGCGACTGCGGAGAGGGCCGAAGAGGATATAAGGGCCAAGGGCATTTGTGGCATTGCGGCAACTAGAATCTGATTGGCCGGCTCTTCTGTGTGGAGGTTGCTCTTAGAGTCGGACCGGTTTCAGCGATTGGTTTGACCGGCTCAACGTATGTGAGGTTGGTAAGACCCTATGTAGCACGGACACTCCTTCGGAGATTTTTGCTGTCGGACACTCCGCCGTGTGCACATGACACGCCGGACACGCGGTCAACGCGTGTCCGGCATGGAACTTGGTCAAAGCAACGGACACGCGAGGGACTTGCGTGGGGAACGATGAACATTTTTAGTGATGTCAAAAACCTATGTAGCACGGACACTCCTTCGGAGATTTTTCTTGTCGGACACCTGTCAACGCGTGTCGGGATGACACAGCAACGGACACGCGAGGGATTTGGGGTTGGGGGGACGATGGGACATTTTTAGTGATGTCAAAAAACCCCAAATTTGGAAGTTGATGACAATCCTCCACGTGGATGCTTTCTTCTTCTTTTTTTTTTTCTAGTTTTTGACTAATATTTTTGGAATATGTTGTGATCTTATAAGTTTAAGCTATTATCGAGGTCACGAGTTTTACCACAAAGTAATTATATCCGAATGTCAATATGAAATAGTTATGACATTTGACATATTATGATGTTTGGAGTTGATAAAAATAATAATTTATGATGTATATATAAAAATATATATTTAATATATAACGTGTCCCACCGTGTCAAATTTTCTATTTTTGAGAAATCACGTATCGGCGTGTCGTGTCGTATCGTGTCCCGTATCCCGTGTCGTGTCGGTGCTACATAGAAAAAACCCCAAATTTGGAAGTTGATGACAATCCTCCACCCGTGCGATGCTTTCTTCTTCCTTTTTTTCTAGTTTTTGACTAATATTTTTCGAATATGTTGTGATCTTATAAGTTTAGCTATTATCGAGTCACCGAGCGTTTACCACAAAGTAATTATATCCGAATGTCAAATATGAAATAGTTATGACATTTAGACATATTATGATGTTTGAGTTGATAAAAATAATAATTTATGATGTATATATAAAAATATATATTTAATATATAACGTTCCAGTGTCAAATTTTTATTTTGAAATCACTATCGCTTTGTTACTTGTCTTTAATGTAAGACCTTGGAAGCCAGGAACTAATGAAACTACGAACCAGGTGAGTAAAATGGAAGTTAGGATTCGGATTTCTTTATTTGGTTTGCCAGAGAAAAACAAATAACGTGCGAAAGGAAAGGAAAGCCATGACAAAATGGGTAAGTGTATGCTTATCACCGAGTCCACCCATGAATTCTTGTGTGCGACTGGCCGAAATTTTAGAAAATAATGATTGCTTTTGTTATCAAATGAAGCGATATTTATAAATCAAATATGCGAGAGAAATAGAAATGGGCAAGATTTATTTCCCATTATAGACAAAAGCAATTCTTTCTTGTAGAGTGTCCATTTCGATATTAAGAGTGAGTTGATAACCCACGGCAGAAGGCATTCTACTTAATAAGGCCAATACTTCAGATCCTACTTAGACGAAACGGAAGATATTGTCAATAAATAGAAGTGCGTCTTGTTCATTAACATCTCGGAAATATTTCGCCATATTTAGGACAGTCAAACCAGCTCTCATAAAAGCCTCGGGGGTTCATTCATCTAATTGTACATTATAGATGGGGAAGGTACTTAACAAAATTACCCAATACTCGTGCCCTTTCGTATAGCTATTCTTAGATCGTCCTGTATAGCAATATTCTGTCCCTTACTCGTACATATTCATTTCGCGAAGGGTTTTGCCTTGCCCAACCGGCTACTCCGGCAACCGATTTTGCGGGACAATGGGGTGGGAATGACACGTGGACCGTATGGACCGAAATGCCCCTGTGATTGTACTTTTGTAGGGGGATCTGGAGATAGACACCTGGCCCAAATCGTTGGACCGGTCACCTGAGGCCCATAAGGGGAGGGGATCATGGGCTTGATCGAAAATTGCGAATCGGTGGAAGCAAAGTCTTAACATTTGCCAATTAAAAATTCAGAACCAGAACTCAATCGCTTCTATTGAAAGATACCTACATTTCTTAGTCACATATCGTATGCTCGATACCATATATTACTTTGGGTAATTCATCTGACTCTGGCTACTTTAAATTACTCTCATTCGAATACCGAACGAAAATGGGTAACCCAGATTGAATAAAACTTTAAAAAATGAACGGGGGAAATGGGGAAAAGAAAAAGAGACTGATGATTGGGGTGATTCGGCGATAAAATGCGGGGGAGGTCGTTGCTATTTTTCTCATGAAATTGTTCAGGATACAAAGTCATTTCTTGCTTGATGCTGGCAATAGATAAATGAAACTCTAAGATAAAGTTTAGCTCTTTAGAACTGCCAAGTATAAACTTTGCTTGGTCCTTAGATTTTTGGAAAATTATCAGTTCAGCTAGCAGCAGCATTCCCCCATTGCAGCAGCTTGCTGAAGTAACATATATTAATGCCCATTGTGTTTATACTGGTATTTATCTACCTTCAATGTTTTTTTTTCCCATTTTTTTTCTATCTCAAGATACGGAAAATCGTTTTATTTTAGTCGGATTAGCACCACAAAAGTACAGCATATTTTTAATATTTTTTTTAACTATATCGTATTGTTTTGGTACTAATCCAAAAAGCCACGCCTTATTATTTGCACTTGATTATCGTGGAACGGCTCATTTACAACGACAAGGTCTTTAACTGTTATCGCATGATTGAGCAGGTTTATCTAAATAAGTTTATTTAACGTGGCCTCAAAATACTTTTTAACCATGTCAATTAAAGAAAAATTGTTGTTTTTCAAAATACTTGTTATCGCTACATTTAACCAATGCCTTGAAAACGACAATCTTTTTTCAAGTTAGGTATTTAACAAGTGCTCTATGGACATCTATCGATGAAATCATATATGCATACATGCAATTAATTTTCTGCACTTTTGTAAAATCATCAATGGCAAAGATTAACTCTTTAATAATAAAATTGGGCATGCGTTGATTTGTTGCAATTATCTAGAATTTTTAATTAACATAAAAAGAAAAGGGCAAAAGCCATTGAAAATTCTAAACTGCAGCCATCGAAACACATTTACTATAAAATTCTTTATGTGACAAAAAAATCTTAAACTTAGACATGTGTAACACATTTTACCCTCTGTCAATGGTGCCATTAAAAATATACCTAGATGAATGTCGGAAAAGCAAACGATGTTGACAAGGCATGGGTAAGTGAAATAAAAACGACGTTATATTGGATAAAAAATCATTTCACATAACCTCGACGGGAGGGTAAATATATCGTATAGGTACAAGTTTGAAATTTTTATTTGTAAATATTTTAAGGTAAACGTGTCGCTAATAAGCATAGTTTGACATTTTTAATATCATAAAAAGAAATTTAAGACAAATGTGTTTTCATGGTTTTTTCTAATTGATTTTTCTTTAAAGGCTTTTTAAAATTGATTTTTCACATGGGTAAGTGAAAATAAAAACGACATTATTTTAACTGAAAAATCATTCCACATAACGTTGAATGGAGGGTAAATATATCATATAGGTACAAGTTTGAAATATTTTACGTCACAAAAAATATTTTAAGATAAATATGTCGCAATAAACATAATTTAAAAAATTTTAATATCATAAAAATAAATTTGAGATAAATACGTTTTCAGATTTTTCCGTGGCCTTTTCTTTTAAAAGGACAAAATGGAACTGATTTTTTTTATTCTGGGTGTCGGAAAACAAGGGGAAAGCAACAGCGCTGTCCTGTCGAGCAGTTTTTGGGCAGTTGCGGGCTTTTCTTTGTCCAAAGGGAGGAAACAAGCCAAGAAAAAAGGGCACCTTCGTAACCTGTGAATCCTTATCCGTTGTAAATAGACCTTCATTGCCCCTCCCCACTTTACTTCCAAGGCATCGCTCGTCATGTCGCCGAACAAAAATCCTCCGGTCTTGGAACCTCTCGTGCTCGTCGGTCGAGTTGAGCAAGAGGCCTCGAGACCAATCCGTATCTCTCGCTCGCTCCTCGGTCGCCGGAAATTCGGAGTTTGTCGGTACCGTCGATCCGATTGCCGCATCAAGAGAGGGATAACTCGGGACACGACTCCAACTTACGTCAAGCGATGTAGTAACGACGTGCTCGATCATAATGAACATTAATTTATGTCAGAACAGACCGTGACAAATTGAGGTGAGAGCGAAATTCCAATCAGCGCCTCAGTAATCGCCAATCCCGATGGCACATGAAGCCTTTTCAATGTTGGAAAGAGTCCTCCATTATCGGCGAGGGAAGAGAAAGACACCCCGCTCGGATGCCGTTGCGTATTTTGATCTAACGTCTCTCCTCCGACCGACCGTCTTTACTCCAAAAGTCAAGGGTATTTTCGTCAACTCAACCACCCCTCCAAACTTCACTGACTCCCAAGCGGATCAGCTACAGGCCCTCTCTCTCTCTCTCTCTCTCTCCATCCTCCATTATTAACTTTTTTTTTTTGTTTAAAAAAAAAAACAACAGTACGAATTGTTCGTGGCCTGGGGACAATTGCTAAATTAAAGAGCCTAATTTAATTTATACGTATTTTATGATTTCTAGATAGTCGGTTTTGATATACGAGTCCATGATTTCGTTATAGTAGTTATACTTATATACGCATATATCTGTAAAATATATTTAATTTTACTTAAACAAATATTATTCGCCTTTAATTTAATTATCCATTACAAATTTACTTCAGATCTCGATTTACTATTTGTTTTTTCAAAGCCCGTTACTCTATAATTAAAATTTATTATAAATCACAATACAACTGAATATGGGCGTCGCGATTTATATTTAATTTCTCATATTATGTATGGATTAACTTTCGAATAGTATGAATTATTCTTCGAATTCGAATCCCACGCTAGTGGTGTGTTCCGTAATATAATTATTGCCGGGGCAGATGAGACAAATGAAAGGGCGAGAAAGTAAAATGAGGGAGAGTCAATATTTGAAGGACAAAAAAGTCTTGATCTTTTTCCTAATGGCGTCTTTTCTCTCCCTCTCTCTCTCTCTCCTCTGTGATGTTGAACCTCTCTGGATAAGACATAAACAAATGGAACTGCTGCTGCTGCTTGCTTTGCCTGGAGAGAGAAAATCAAGGTCTCCCTCATAAGAACACCCAAAGCTTTTAAGAGAGAGAGAATTCACGAGCTAAAGCACTGACTTTCGCATCACTCGCTTCACAATCCGTCACCCGAAAAGAAAACCACTTTAAAATTAAAAAGCTGTGAAGCGAAAAAGGCAAAGGCAAGCTCTCACGGGTCGATCGATCTCCCTCCGCCTATCCTGATCGAGCTACGTCATCACGGGCCCAACCCCAACCGCCTTCTTCTCGAGCCTCGATCTCCGATCGGGACTTCGCTTTTTGTTGTTGGACTGGGGCGTCTTGGGGAAACGAGCTCGATCATGTGGAAGCTCCGCGATTGAGTCGCGTAGGGTTTTGCGGAGGTTTTCTTGCGTCCGGTTCTTCCGCGTTCGGATTGGGACGACTCCGAGTTCGTTTTTGACTGGTGACGATTTGCTGCTATGGATCGGTCGGCGATTACCGTTGGACCTGGGATGGACCTGCCGATTATGCACGACAACGATCGGTACGAGCTCGTGCGCGACATCGGATCGGGGAATTTCGGCGTCGCGAGGTTGATGCGGGACAGACAAACCAATGAGCTCGTTGCTGTCAAGTATATCGAGAGAGGGGATAAGGTTTGTTGCTGATTTTGCCTTTTTGGCGTTGCTGTTTTAATTATAGAATGTTTTTCTCTGTGTAGGACTTGCTCTGCGATTCTTGAGATCTTGTTTTAACGAACTACGAAAAAAGTTTGAGAACTGACGGCATTATGGCAGTGCTTCCTGATGTCCTGGGTGGTCAAGTTGGGCCGGTTTCTTGCTAATAAACATGCTTGTCAACATGGGTTGACCTGTTTGTGGAATTCTTTTGTCTGTAATATCGCATTCGTGTGTCTTTTGAGTTTTATTTTGGACTTTCTATGCCCTGAACTGTGTTGTGGAGAATTTGATGCAAAGTTCGGAGTCATGAATCCGTATCCTGACTTGTTAAGATGTTTTAAGTACTTGTGCATTCGTCTATCCGGATCCAAGCAGAATCTGCTCATTTAGAGCTGGATATTTGGAGTCCAAATTTGGAAAATATATCCTATTGTTCAAAAGTTATGCTTCATTTAGAGCTGTACATTTAGAGTCCAAATTTGGAAACTATATCCTCTTCCCAAACTCATTATGCTGGGGAATAGTGAGTCATTGTTCTTGTGTTCACGCTTTCATACATTGTTAGGAGGATTAACTTTTTGCTATCAACAAAATTTTGTTCGAATTTGCTGCTTTTTGTGACTAACACACTTGTAATCGTCGTGTAAATTCTTAGATAATTGCCCCTAATAGTTGAGGGGTTTATTCACTTGAATTCCTTCCTTGTGGGTATTAGGTGTGCACAAGATCTTGATCGTATGATGCAAATGTTGAGAGAATGGGTTCTAGACTCATATATTAGATTTATGCTGAAGAACTGTAGCTTTCTCTTCTAATCGAGGAGTGACATATGTCGCTGTTTTGCAACAGATAGACGAAAATGTACAAAGGGAAATCATTAACCACAGGTCACTAATACATCCCAACATCATACGATTTAGAGAGGTTTGTATCCAGTGAATCCCTTTTACAAGGGAGAATTTTCCTGCCATTCTTCCAATTGGTTTATATCACCTCAGACCCTTGTCCTCCATCTCTATGTAGGTCATATTAACGCCAACTCATCTAGCTATTGTCATGGAATATGCAGCTGGTGGAGAGCTCTTTGAGAGGATATGTAATGCTGGCAGATTCAGTGAAGATGAGGTTTTTTATTTATTTTGTGGAATCTTTTTCCCCTTCTCCGGGCGCTATGCCGCTGAACAAGTAAATAGATACCTTCTTTTGCTGCAGGCTCGGTTCTTTTTTCAACAGCTTATATCAGGAGTTAGCTATTGCCATACAATGGTATGCCAATGTTGGATTTTTTTTTCTATTCATCTCACTTGGATACGTTGTCCAGTCATCGAGTCTGATCCCCTTTGTCCTCATCATCCAGCAAATATGCCATCGTGATTTGAAACTGGAGAACACATTGCTGGATGGAAGTCCAGCTCCTCGTCTGAAGATCTGCGATTTCGGTTACTCTAAGGTCTGATATGCTCACTTCTGTGAATTTCAGATTGAATTTCTTGTAGTCGTTCAGGTTGGCTATGGATATAG
This sequence comes from Rhodamnia rubescens, assembly GCA_021437795.1. Classification (NCBI taxonomy): domain Eukaryota; kingdom Viridiplantae; phylum Streptophyta; class Magnoliopsida; order Myrtales; family Myrtaceae; genus Rhodamnia; species Rhodamnia rubescens. Next base: position 1,933,790 of record JAILYA010000012.1, read on the forward strand.
AAGTTAATTGGCACTCGATATCAATTTTATCAGTAGAGATAACAGTTCATTCTGTGTTATATGCGGCAGAGCTTTGTTCTTCTGTTAGCATCTCCTCAACGCTGCACCAAAAGCTTTTGTTTGCTTTATCGACAAAAAAGATTTGTCTAAGTTACTTCTCTTTTGTCTAACTCACTTCCTTTCTTTGTGAGTTTCGGGAATAGCCCCATTCATAGGTCCGAGATCCACGTCTATGAATTGGAAGGTATCTTACCCATCTCTTTGTTGTTTATTCATTGCCAGTCGTCCTTGCTGCATTCGCAACCAAAATCAACTGTTGGAACCCCTGCATATATTGCTCCTGAAGTTTTACTCAAGAAAGAGTACGATGGCAAGGTATTTAAAGTTCTGTGCCTCTAGTGAATTCAGAATCTTGGATTTTCTGGGGTACGACTGGTTGATGGGGCTAGTCCCTCCTTTCATATCTTTGTCACTAGTGCTATTGGCTCTTTAAACTCTAATTCACCTAAAAAATATATCAATTTTTTTTTCTATCTAAATTCAACTTTGCGGATAACTAATGATGATATCGAATTCTTTGCAATATGAAGCTTCTAATTCGGTCTTTAACTGCCATCAGGTTGCAGATGTCTGGTCTTGCGGGGTGACCTTATATGTGATGTTGGTGGGTGCTTATCCTTTCGAGGACCCTGAGGACCCCAAGAACTTCCGACGAACCATACAAGTAAATGATTGCTAAATCTAGAAGTCACTTTTCTGATTGGTAGAACTACTCTTGTCTGATTTTTTTTTCCTTCATGCAGAGAATTTTGAATGTCCAGTACTCCATTCCTGACTATGTTCATATCTCTGCCGAGTGCCACCATCTGATTTCAAGGATTTTTGTGGCTGACCCCACGAAGGTTAGCTTACCTGCCTTTTTTGCCTTTCTTGTCCAGAGTCAGCATGATTAGCTATCCATTTGATCTCAGACAAAGGGGAAGTCTATGTTTGGGTCTAGTTTGAGCTGTAAACCTTCGCTTGGCCGGTTTTTCTGTTTTTGCCGTGCACTATACTGAACTGCCCAAAGTCATAGTCAGCTTTTTTTTAGTGATCTGTCATAAAATTCTCTTTCGGGGCTACTTGTGTGACAGAACTATGTGCACTTCCTAGGCTATAAACGGGATGGAGGACTGATATATAGTTTTATTCCTCCTGCATTGAGCAGACAGAAGGTGTTGAGAACTGATTCGATATTCATGTTATATCCCTCTATTCACGTGTCAACTCATTCATTTAGACTTGAGGATTTAGTTTCTTTGCTTTGTGCTGACTTCATCTGCTAAGACACGGACAAGGAACCTAAATCTTGCGAATCTCACATCATGTTATTTTGCTCCAGAGGATAACCATTCCTGAGATACGGAATCATGAGTGGTTTCTGAAAAATCTTCCAGTGGATCTCATGGATGAGAACACAACAAACAATCAATTTCAGGAGCCAGATCAGCCTATGCAGAGCATGGAGGAAATCATGCGGATCATTTCTGAGGCCACCATACCTGCTGCTGGTGCCAACAACCTTAACCAGTACCTGACCGGTAGCCTCGACATTGATGATGACATGGATGAAGACCTGGAATCAGATCCTGAACTTGACATTGATAGCAGTGGCGAAGTAATCTATGCAATGTAGTTTGGGACAGTAAACTTCCATGAGATGATAAATCAGAAGCGAAGTCAGGTGGTTGAAGCTTCTTTATGGTGTTCATGATGGTGAACTGTTGTGCTGTATGTTGTTTCATTTTGTCACAGATGCATCTTTTAACTTATATATCTTGTATAATGTGATGTAGACACCTCGTTATATCTGCTGCTTCTGAGGGGTTGCGTTTTGATACTTGCATGCCTGGTAATTCAAATCACCTCATATCAAGACAATAGACAATCCCCTTTTTTTATTTTTGGGTGGAACTGGCAAGGCAGGTAACATCCTATTCGAGAAAGCTACAAGAAAGAAATGAGAGACAAACGGCCAGCTTAAGAGCATGTGCAATGGAACAGGCTCAAAAACAAAGTGAAAAAGGGGCACCTTTCCCTCCAGCAGGAGAGAGTCCGTCCAAATCCAAATCGCCCACTTGCTCATTCGGTCCACCGGGTGGGGTCCCTGATAGCGGTGCGCCGATGTTTAACCGGCCGCGTTTGTCTTTACCTTTTAAACCGGGCGTTTTTTTTTTTTTTTTTTTTAATTTGAAATGATCAATAAAATTACAATCCACCGAAGAACAATCCAACAAATAATAATAAATAATAGTATGATCTACCAAAGTAACAAACCATGATATGAAAATAAAAGTTACAACCACTAAAGACAATGAGAATTGCTTTTGTTTTGGACCCAGCATCTTCTTTAATTTATAAATCAATGACGCGGGGGACACCAAAGGTGCTATGGTTTTTTTTTTTTAAGTAACTAAAACCGTTCTAACCGTCGGTGTCTTGACCGGAGTTCCTACCCTTGCGCCTCTGTGGCCTGTCCCGTCCCTAGCCCTTGCACTGCCGCAGTAAGATTAGGAAAAAAAGAAGAAAAAAAAAATATTAAAATGTTATTAAAATTTGTTCATGTGAGCGCCAGTCGAAAAAGTGGATTAAATTGATTTAATTGCAAAAGGTTTATGATTTAATTGGCAAAAAAATAGATCATGACATTTGACACATTTTTTGGATTTTTTTCTTTTTTGGTAATTCTCTCCCCTGTCCAATGGGATAGCTTTTTCGACATTTGCAAGGCATGCAGATAAATCCGCTCCTATCTAAGCTTGATCGCATTAAAATCTTTCAGCCTAGAACCTGGTACGCATATCTTTCTTTCCCCCGTTACCCCTACACTTGGGCCACCACAATCTTCGGAAAAATTATCCAAAAAGTCCTAAACATATTACACTTGTGCCAATGCGAGTCTTAAATCTTTCAATCGCTTCAATTCGATCCTAAACCTTTCAATTATGCCAATTTGATCCTAAACCTTTTAATGATTTGCTAATTCAATGCTAATTCTTTTCACGAATTATCGATTTAGTCCTTTCCGGCAAATTATTCAAATAATAAGTTTAGGATTAAAATGGCCAAATTTCAAAAGATTTTAAGATTAAGTTGACAAAATTTCAAAAGGTTTAGGACAAGGTTTGGGACTAAATTGTCAAAAGATTTAGGACTGAATTGGCATAATTGAAATATTTATGACTAAATTGGCACATATGCAATAGGTTTAGGACTTTTTTTTGTTAAGTTTCCCCACAATCTTCTGTCGAGGAAATTGAGAAGTGTCTGGTTCCAGAATCATCTTATATTAATTATAAAATGAACCGCTATTGGCACAATTGTCTGGGTGGTGTAGTCGGTTATCACGCTAGTCTCACACACTAGAGGCCCCCGGTTCGAACCCGGGCTCAGACATTTTCCACATGGGCGCTTACTTTGTCCTTCCTTCCTTTCTTTTTTGTTTTTTGGGACAAATCCTTCCTTTCTATTCAACATAGTGGTATAATAATGTTTTTCCCCTAAGTCTATGAATACGTCTTTCTAAACTCTAATTGATAATATACCCTTTTGGCTCTCATTTCTCGAAAGCAAAAAAAATGATTTGCAAATTTTGATGCTTAGCAACGTTTCAGCGAGATACTCAAATCCCTCGTATTGCTGCATGCTTCATCCTCTCCTGCATCTGTTTTGATGACTGTAACGCAACATTGGCCGGCTGTATCAGGGAAGCCTCTATTATAACCATAAGAAAGAACAGGATGCCGATGGGAAACAAGATCACATCCCGAATGATGAACAAAGGAGTCAAAGTACCCTTCTCTCCAGCATTTGTGAAGCTTGACAAATGGATTCTTGTTGCATCACAAATGCATGGCGCGCAAGATGGAGAAATGAAATCGATGGCAATCGACGATTTGCTTAAGGGTAGTAAGGAACTGCAATCTTTAGACAGTCAGATTTTTTCTTTTTTTTTTTCGGTTTGGCACCACAGGATAGGAAAAAGAAGAACTGGGCTTTAGTGGGGAAAAATCATGGAGGAAGAAATATAAAAGAACCGCACAAATCCAAACTCTACGGTGCCTGTGGAAGCATAGCTGGAGACTACAATTTCTGTATGATTCCCCCTCAGGAGAGAACTATTCAACCATAAAAATGGGGAGTAAACCCAAATAACGGCAAAATCGGTTGATTTAGCAGATATGCGGCATGCCATGCTCCTGCACCTCCATTCAGCTTCCATGCGGGAGCTGCCACTGATGTGCCGATGCTTACGATAATGGCATTAATAGTCATTTTCCTTGTAGCGGTTATAACCTGCCTCACAACCCAAGGTGGACGGACAATAAGGCGGTGAGACCATCATTGCCAACAAAGGATGACAAAATAACTCAAGTGCTCGATCTAAAAGGAGTGATCTTCGAATCTAGGACCACCTCATTGAGAGTATATTAGATTTCCTAAACGACTTAGAGAACATAGAGCTGGGAAAATATAACAAATTCCCTTTTTCTCACTGTACTTAATTGATGCGCAGTTGGATGGTTTATGCAAGATGAAACAGGTATAAAATTCAGTAACAATGAATTGGTACAGCAGGGGGAAAAATCCAGTTGCTACTGAACAAGCTTCGGATTTCCAAATTATTGAGGCTTTTCCTACAAACAAGCAAAGACAGACAGTCCTACCAGCTAATAGCAAAGTTTAGGTGCGGAAGTATGGGTGCAAAAAGAATAGGTAATTACCAGAAGATAAGAAGAATGACTTCCGTACCTCTGAAAACCGCAGGCCACCATTCAGAAAATTTAGACCTGTCCCTTCTGGGGCCTTCTATTCCACAAAAATGCATACCACAAAATTCTCAATAGCCCCCCATTTGCAAAGTGAGGAATCAGTATGCGACCCCAGTAAGGGTAATAAGGTCCTGGCAGTTTCAGCATCGTAAAGAAAACAGCAATGGCAATCAGATGCCATGGCACTTCTGCATCCTGCCAAGTAAGCAAAAGAACAAGCCAATAAAGGACAAAACGAAGTGGCTCCCTCCCCCGGCTATACTCCAGACATGAATCATTACACTAGAAAAAAAAATTCACCCTGACAAAAGCAAAAGATAAAATTTGCTGAGCTGGTATTTTCTGGAATTTCACATGGAAGTGGAACAGAAAGTTCTACCTTAAGCAGTGGAGATAATTCCAGTGCCGTGTCATTTAACACCCCAGCAAAAGCAATGCCAAAGAGAATTGGCAAAGGCACAAGTCGCAGCTTCTTTTCATGAGCACAATAGGACATCTCGCTTAGGGAAGATACAGCCAATAAGGGTACACACAAGAACTTGGATACTGCCAAGACAACATCAAGAACGAGTTGAATGAAATTCTCCAAAGCTCGGATCCAAGGGAAGCTCTTGACTGGTTCTGGTGAATTGTCCCACAACTTCTTCCCCTTCTCTAATAGATGATGAAAACTCACTCTTTCAGGATCGCCCGAGTGTCTTGCAGCCACTCCCATTGCACACAAAAGAGGATGCCTACCATTCTGAACCACACTCATTTGTTCAATTCTGAAGTTTTTATATCCTTTGCTATACTGTGGCCAACCCAGCTGTGTTAGAGACATAATTTCCATGGTCAGTCACAGGTCTGAGAATGCCAACCACATCTATATCCTACTAAATTGCATGTCCATCATTTTCCATCAGCCACCGGCCCAAAAATTAGGAGAACTTATAAGACAACAGAGAAATTGACGGCGTCAAAGCATCTTTACAACCATCACTACGGAGAACAAAGCCAAGAAATACAGAGATACTAATCAACACAGCAGTCTTGTCTAAACCTGGATATAGATTAAAAAACCAAGCCAAAAGCAGTATCTTCTAGGTTAAGAGGGATCAAGATTAAATAGTAAACGATATGACCACTGATCTTATGATCGATACCACATCACACCTCGGCCAATCTCATGATAATTGATGTTGAATCTAACCCAACCACTAAATTTAACAGTGACATAAGTATCTTTCAGCATTTAAGAAGCCAAATTATCGACAATCATCAAGAACTTCAAAAAACATCGTGCAGAGAGCAAGCTCCTAAAAGGGCTCAAGAAATTAGATTCACAATCCAAACGTCGCAACTTAAGACGGACATGGGGTATATTCTGGAAAGGAAATTCTCCAGTTGTTTTCAGACAGAGGATAAAGCCTAATGCTAGCAGAAAATGAGCTCATATAGACAGCTCAAGAAGGCACGACTTATCTAAATTCCTTCAGAGCGCTAAGAGAAGAACCGGTGCGACTAGACCATAAACCCAACTCCCGTCGAACCCACAAAATTTTTGCCAGAAAAGAACCACACGCTCCAAGAAATTCGCTTCCAGTTCACAGCGAAAGACCCAAAGAAAGAATTTTGACAAAGGGGAAAAAGAAAGACGAGCTGCGAGAAAAAATTGGAGAGCTTGACGCTTACCCTGAATTGCCCAAGAGGAGTGGGAGGAGAACGATTCCCACGATACAATTTAGAGGGCCTATCGAGAGATGGAGACGAAGGGAAGATGGAGGCCATTTCCAAATTGCAGCCAAGCCCTCGCAAAGTTCACATGCTCTCCGCTTCTGCTACCGCTGTTGCCGCCATGAGTGCACGTGATAAGGTGGTCTCCCGGTTCTTCAACCCTCCGAGTCGTCTCTGCTTCTCTGCATGTAAGAAGGGTTGAAGGGCCAGACCGGATTGATTCTACATTAATTTTGCTACGCAGTGTTTACTTTTCAGTTTTATTTTCCCATTTTTTTTGGGCAAAGATGGGACGGATCATATGAGGAGGATTGCATTTTCAAAAAATGATATGAAATCGAATAAAAATGTATATACAACAAAAAAAAACGGAGATATAATCTTCGCCGGGGATCCATGCATCGGCACCAGGATCCCGAGCCTACTACTGTGGACCTGAGCTCAGCATTTATAAATCGGGTCCAGAGCGCGGGCACCTAGCCACAAACGTCGAGTTCGCAAGCCTGCCCTTTGTGGACCCAGGCTTGGGCACTGAGGAGTTGGGTACAAATATTAAGGTCTCGAGCTCGGCTTCTATTAGATCAAGGATCAGTGCCCGTGCCCGGGTCAAGGACCCTAATGCCCATGCCTGGATCCATCGAGGCCGAGTTTGGGATCTTAGTGCTCATGCTCACTCCCCCATTTATTTTTGTCCACTAGTACTTGAATAAACCATGTCTATTAATAAAGGAGGTTTTTCTTTCCAAATGACGATTTACTAGTGCTTGAATAGTACATATTTATTTAAGAACATAAAAAAAAAATTTCCTTCCCACACGATGATAAATAATAATCAAATTACTAAGAGATTTTCGCAAAACGCTAAAAAAATATTATCATTTTTTGGAAAAATTACTTCTTTTGAAAAATATTTTTCAAAAATGTCAAACTTAGGGTGTTCCGTATTGCAAAAATAAGTGATTTAAAAAATATTTTTTGAGAAATCTTCGCTCATATCACATACAAAAATAAATAGATGGAACATTTTCCGTTTACTAATTTTTCTAAACAATATAAACACTCATTTCTCGAAAAATATTTTTCAAATCGTTTGTTTTTTACGAAATCATCGCATCTTTAATTTACAAGTAGCATGGCCAATGCCTAGAGATGAACAATGGAAATTATTTGCAATTTTGCTTTTTGGTGCTCACTACAGAATCCTGTGACGAACAAGCGGGCAACATGTGTAAACGCAGATTTGGTAAATTACTCTTTTCAGTTCAATGGCTATAGCATGGAGCATGCGGAGTCGCTAAACCAGAGACTACACTCGTGTCACTCTAGAACTATATAAGGGATGCAACTTGCAAGACAAGCCCATGAAAAAGGGGACATGAACATGCGAGGAGCACCAAGTCTTAAGACTCCTGAATGTTTGTACTTAAATAGTTTCTTAACACCACAGGAAAAAATTCTAACTCGGACAGAAAATACAGATCATAACGGAATGAACACTCATATCAGAAAAAGACAGGAACATATCTCATCTTGCTAGAGGTCGACTACCCTAATGCAAACTCTAGTTCCTCCATGATGTCTTTCTCTGAACGCCTTACATTAAAATAAGATGCACCAAAATAACTGTCCTGGAACATCGACCCTTAACTTATTCCAATGTCATTCGCATCATCACGGGGTCTTCAAAGAAAAGGTCATGCTGCCTGGTACCTGCAATGGCAAGTGAGATCTAAGTTGTTCACATAGCATAGCAGACCAGTCACATCATATAGTCGGCATAAGATAAATGCACGTTTTCAGACAGAAATTTCTACCATAAACCGTGTCATGATAGTTCCATTACGGTAAACTAAAAGGGAAAGGAGCAATATAAATAATGCAAAATCTAAATTGAGTTTGAACCCTGACCCTAATGAAAAGGAAAAACTATTTTTCCTTTCTTTCTGGTTTGGAATCAAGTGATTGTTACTTACAAGTTACGACGTGCATATAAATATCAAGCATGGGAGTGTCATACATGCAGACAAGCCAACGGTTGTTTGTCAGGATAGAGAAAGAAGGGCATCACAAAAGGGCAAAAAAAAAGAGAAAAGAAGATCCTGTTACCCTTATGTATAAACACAGAGACAAAGAAAGGTGTAACAGGTCAACAGAACAATAAACAAAGCTATGCTCAGAAACAACTCGTAGTTAAGTAAGCTTTCTTGAACAAAATCCGTGCATGCTTATTCACTCACAGTAATGCATCAGGGAAACAATGGCAGGTAGTTAAGCCCCATATCCTCAGGTAATCCCATCATCACATTGAGATTCTGCAGAGCCTGACCAGAAGCTCCCTTGACAAGATTGTCAATCTGCAAAAACAGGTTTAGACAGCTTCCCATGATAAGATGACTATGTTACAGAAAGTAAGCATTTAATACACAAATAGACAGTTGGGGAACATACAACAGAGATTAGTATTGCTCGTCCAGGAATTCGATCAGGAAAGACATTCATAAGACAATAATTGGATCCTCGAACATGTCGTGTATGAGGAACATCTCCTTTTCCTAATAAAACAACGAATTCCTCATCCTGCAAGATAAGGTGAATTAAGCGATCAATCGGTATGAAGCATGTGGGAATCAATCTCCAAACACACTTGATAACACGAGCAATCACAGACCAACATGTCTACCACATGACTGACTAAACAAGATCCATGAAATACATTTACTTTGATTAACCCTACCATGAGTACTGAAAACAAGTACCACAGCAAACACTAGCTAAGGTCAATACTTAGAACATTAAGCCGTTAAATGCAAAGCAGTAATAGGATTGTTAGCCAGAAAAGGTTACCTGGTAAGCAATCTTAAGTTGCTCATATAGATCATCTACTGTTACACCTGAATGCATTTCAACAAAAATAGTAGATTGCATTCCTCGACTCTGCATAAATAGATGAAGAAAACTTGCAATGATTGCTGAAGAAGCAGAAATTCAACTTTAAATATTGGGAATACTTCAACAGTGTAACTATGACCATTGGCATCAAATGTGGAGTAAAGCTGACTGTGATCTTTGATTGTGCAGCTTCAGATAATCCCTGCTCAATCTCTGGAACTGCAGGAAAGGAAATTGCAAGAGGGCGCAATCCACATATTGATTTGTTAATTTTGTTATAATAATTTACTTTATAGCAGCTTTTGTCGGTTGGTGTGGTCTAATCTCGTGTGGGTAATCTTTTGCCTTTCACTCCCATGAATATGTCCATGCTTGTATAGCAAAGCCCTGCGTTGTTATAAATAATTACCAGATTTTAATGCATTTGCTTAATGAATTCATTCATGAGTCAGAATCATCAAAAACCCCAGAACCAGCTCAAAAGGAAAAAGAGAGAAGAGGAAGAGGGAGGGAAGGGGGGGGGGGTTGTTTGTGTGGGGAGGGGGGAGGGGAGAATGTCATCAGCTCACCAGACAAGAACTCAAGAATATAAATGCAGAATTGGCAGATATTACACTGTGGGAAGAAATTCCAAGTAGAATAGTTCTAGAGCCATCAGTCCTAGAATGCTAACCAAACAGAAACACTAGATTTTGATAACTCATGAAACACGCACCCAAGTTAAACTCCTAGATTTCCAAATTTATGGGCAATTCACTCCTAAAGACCATCATGCTTCCCTCATTTTTTCCGGTCAATGTAATGCTTCTCTTATGAGGCACCCCTCTAAGCAACATGGATCTCATTCATGCAGACAACTTCTAAGGATATCAACAAATGCACTAGCAGGATGATATAAGTTTTGTCCAACCACCCGTCATGATACCTTAATTTAAACACATAAAGACACCAAAATTACATGAGTTTTCAGAATTAAGACTGACCATGCCGATGTCTTGTAATACCATAAGAATGTATGCCTTCAGCTATTTCAGTGTACAAGTTAGCTTCCTTAGCACCACGTCCTGCACAACATTTTCGATTTTATACATAGGAAATGCTAAAGAGAGCTTTCACGACTGCTCTATATTAGAATGTGGCCAGGAGAGAGACCCTTGGGAAAGGAAAGGGAAGAGGAGAAAGAGGGGGAGGGAAGAAGAGAGGGGGAGAGGGGGAACGGGGGAGAGAGAGGACCTGCACCGCTGACACCAGATTTCGCATCTATGATGATATTTTTCGATTGAATAAGATTAGCCTGCAATTCAATGACAATGACTGAATCAAAAAGTGGCCAAAGAATAGTCTAAGGGCGTTTCATTCATTATTCTGCTAGACGCCTGAATCTTCTATTACTAAGGGCGTTTCATTTCATAAGCCTGCAATTCAATGACAATGACTGAATCAAAAAGTGGCCAAAGAATGGTCTAAGGGCGTTTCATTTCATTATTCAACTAGATGCCTGAACCTTCCATTCCTAAACTTGCTTGCAGAAATAAAAGAGAAAATGTGCCAAAGTTGTCCATATAAAAGAAAAACATTTTCTAATTTACTACAATGAAACAATACCACACTGTGGTACTCCTAGTTATAACTGTTGCTGGACTTCTCAAGGAAATTTCCAAAATGGCTTAAACTTTTCACCAGCATCATATCACAAATTTATATTCCCTATCAATCCCATAAATGATATTTGATGGTTAACTCTGAATTACTCTAAGCTACCAAACATGTTAGTAGCTAATTACCAGGCATCATCAACATTCACTGTTGTATGAAGAACTTGGAAATTTTTAGTGCTCCTAGAACACCAAAAAAGTCTAGAAAAGCTCAAAAACAGGAATCAGCTTCCTAAGAACCAATCAAATGGAGCACAATAAAGTACTTCCATTGTATTTGAGTGTCAAGAATGGACAAAATAAAAATGGTAGAACGTACCCTTATCAAGGGAACAAGAGGAAGTTGAATTGAAGTTGGGTAGCAACCAGGATTAGCAACTAGACGAGCACGTCTTATATCCTCCCTCGAAATCTCTGTTAAACCATATACAGCTTCTTTCTAGATAATGGTAACAAAGAAGTTAAAAAGGTGGAGAATAATGCCCATACAATAATGTTAAATGAAAAAGCCAGCTATATACGTAAAATCATGGCCCTGTTCTGCAGCATGGAAATAACATTTTCACCATCCAGCCAATCAATGAACTCTGACAAAGTTGCATTGACGGCATTATTTAGTTTACAACTTTACTGATGCATGCAAGTCATAATTAGCACATTAATCACACGGCACTACTTCATCAGAAACTTGCTTTCACCAAGTAAAATTATTGAGGACATACAGAAGCACATTTTCAGGCTCTCCGCATCCCAATGAATGAAAATGTTCAGTGTGAATGGAAAAAAAAAACAGGTACCTGCAACTCTGGAGCTTGGTGTGGTTGACCATACCACTCTTCATATTCTAAAATGTCTCGCAGCCGAAAATCCTGAATACTTGTAAAAAGAATCGCAACTGTTCATATTTACTGCAAGAGGAGAGCAAAAGAAGTTGTGACAATGTTAAGATAGTAAAAAAAGAGCTTGAAAGAAGCATACTGCAGAAAGATCAACAATCTTCAAATCTTTGGGAAGACCTTTGATGATCTCCTGTAATAAATGTAGGAGATAACATAGTCAACTTTCACATTGTTGACAAGGAACTTCATCTACGATCATTCTTTTTCAAGACAGAAGGTGATTGATATATGAATACCAACCTGCGTAGTTCCGTGTGGCAAACAGCAAAATACAGCGTCCACTTCAGAAAAATCTGCATCTTTGACAGCGACCATATCCGGCAAATCCTGCAAGTATGCTGGACAGTCAGCTTATAATGTGCTAATCATGAACAAATTATGAGTATAGCTAGGCCACTAAGAAAGAAGGGGAAAAAGACTTCTACTTTTAATTTTTTTCTATAAAACTCATAACTGGATCGCTGGCTTTATAACAACAGGATCGGATGTGCATGACCATTGACTGGTAGAGCACTAACAAAGGCATAACTTCTTTTCCTAATTGCAGAAGACGGTGATTTTATCACAACTGGAGTTGCTACCCGTAGACCCAATCATATTTACACATGCAGGATTATAATTGGCGACTTCTGTAGGAATTGCACCTAACAACCCTCTTATATTACCCAATCAATTACATAAAGAGGTCCAACAAGATAATCATTTGTGTGGAATCAGCTAGTTAGATTGATATGATACATCTTTCAAAATTCCACACCCATCAAGAAGCAACTCTCTACCAGGCAAGTTCAGTTCATAGTTGAGCCGAACAGGGCTAGACAAGCTCATCATAAGAAGACTAGAAAGTGTCTATAGTAATATGAGAAGAAGTCATACTTGAGTGATCAGGTGGGGAAGACAGATCCCAGTGATTGCTTGGTTGTAACTACATGTGGCTAGCTCATATAAGAGAATAGAAAGTGTCTTAGTAAATGAGAAGAAGTCATACTTGAGTGATCAGGTGGGGGAAGACAGAGCCCAGTGATTGCCCCGCTTTTCTGTCCGCCGTCATTAGAGTAATGCCAAAGTAAGGATGGTTTGCGAGGAGTCTCACGATCTGCCAGCAAATGACCACCTCATATGTTAATGAAACTGAGAAATCACCACTCAAAACATATAAACGCGCAACCAAAGTCTTATATTTCCTACACAGGAAAATCTTCGTGCTTCCGAGTTCCTATAGGTGAGAATAACTCCCTCATCAAACAGGGACATCTCATCACATAAATTTCCTGACGCAAGGTATACAATGTCCTACCTCAGAACCAGTGTAACCACTGGCTCCAAGAACGGCGATTCGCACATCCTTCTGGAGCTTCTCACTTTTCTTCCTTGCAAACCGCAAGTTTTGTGGAGACGATGCTACAGATGCTCTTACAAGCAGCTGCTTATTGCTCCACATATTGGATTTCGCAATCTTTCCCTCCTAAAATTCATACAGAGTTCCTGCATTAACTTACTCCTATCGATTCAACCAATTCACACAGCATTCAGAAAGGATTACAGGTACAGACCTTCTTCCAAAAGCATCCTGAATCCAAACAAGCAGCGCTGAAAATTGACAAGCTCATCCTCAGACCCCAAGCTGCGAGACCAAAAAAAAAAAAAAACATGAACGGGTGAACCTCGTAAGAGAGTATCTTTCGCAGGGGAAAAGGTAGCGCATAAAAAAGGAGACTAGATAGAGCGAGATCATTCAAAGTAAATCTGAGCCAGAGAGCGTAAAAGCAACCGACCCCTTCGCTGGAGCAACCACTGAAGATTGGATCCGAGCACAGCTCCTACGGCGGCGACGATGGAACCGGACGGCGGAGGCGGAGGCGCGACCGAGAGGGAAACGGGAATGAACACTGTTCGGGCAGCTCGCTTGGAAACTTAACGCTGCTCCGAAGCTCGTACGGAAGGACGTAAAATCTCAAGTCATGATTTTCCTTCTAAAATTTGGAATTAATAATGTTATGTATGTTTTATATTTTCAAGAGATCGAATTATACTAAAATTTTTTAACTTTTCGTAACTATGAATGTAATTTTTTATTTCCTTTTTGTATGCTCAAATGTTAATGTAATATGCAACCCATGTAGCTCAATTTGATGGAGAAGTGATGCTGCAGCGAGGCTATGCCGTCCCTTGAGATGCCCTAATGAGACCATGCTCACCCGTGGCGATACTTAATCCGAATTCAACCATTTTTAACATAAGACAAATGTAATAATACATATTTAATTTGATTCATATTATTAAAATAAATTTATATTTTTACCTAATTTATGATAATTTATACATAAATTGAGATAAAAGTGTGGAATAAATAAACGAGAAATTGAGTAAGGGCAAAATAAATAAAAGGAAAATCATAAAGATAAATTAGATTTAAGTAAGTCACAATTCCATTGAACACTAATATTATTTTAGATTTTACCATTCTAAATTCATTTTTTTAATATAATTAACAAATATTACAACTCAACGCATCACATATGACTTAAAAAATGGGTTTATACTCGCTTTTTTTTTTTTTCTTTGGACCAATGTTTGTGGCTCACTTTGAAAGGTCTAATTTTGCCCCGCCATGAAATACTGGAATCCTCCATGTCAATACGCCACCCATCTCGTGCGTTCTCGACCAGCCCGTTTCTCGGCTATGTTAGAAAGCTCGATTAAAATACAAACCTGAAGATTTTATCCGACACATTGATTGCTCCCTTCCGTGGGACAATGGATCGTAAGAGTACCCCCAATCATTTACATCTTATATGACAATATACATACACAACACCAAGAAGAATCGAGTACACACGTATTGTAAATGAACAACAACGACCAAAATAAAGAGGAACCGCCTAAAATTTCCTCAGCTGAATGACATACTGTACAAATGCTGCAGCAAATGTGTTTGGTCGTAAAGAAACCCTCGCTATCGATCTAAGGTAGAAAGGAATGGAGTTCTGGACACCCTCCTTGAAGTCCTGTAGGTCTCGTCCGGTCGGCGGTTCATGGGTGAATGTTGTTCCTGTTGCGGCATAAGCTCGGACAACCTAGCTCTTTCGTTGTCAATTCTATTCTGCAACATGTTTTTCCCTCTGTTAACGACTCGTAGACATTTGTTTAAAGCCAACGAGGGAGAGCGAGACTCACCTTATTTTTAAGATCATGCAGTTCACTCTCCATCGAAGTTATTCTGTCCTTCAGTTGCTCGAGAGCCTCTTCAGCAATGGAGGGGCAAATTTCTGAACGTGGTTTGCTAAATCCAGCAACCTGAAAGAAGGAAAATCACAAGTGTTTTCAGTTGAGGAGATTAGAGATGTTGACCAGCACTGCCACTGGGAAAGAGAGGAAGTAACTCTCTTTATTTGCATACCTTTAAGATCCTGGTACACAAACCCAATAGCGTCTGTGCTAATTGCAACTTCTCCTCCTCGGCTTCCTGCATTAGATTCACCTAATTGTCAGCCACATCTCTCTCTCTCTCTCTCACACACACACACACACACACACACACACACATGCGCGTGTGCACATAAAAGAAAAATCACCCTAACCTTAACCTTGTCGCTCCACCTTTGTTCCTCATCAAAATTTAAGTACGGACTCTTCCCAACAGAAGCACGGCGGTGAGCTTGCTCTTCCTTGAAACGTGAAAGAATAACCTCAGCTCGCCGCAGTTTAGTGGCCAGTTCTTCAATTTGAATCTTCAAGATGTTATTCTCTTCCTGTTGCATCATATGAATATCATACGTGTTTGGTTCTGGTATGCTAGAAATATCTGGAATATGAAGAAGTCATATAAAGCCTGCCTTGATTTTGGCATGATGATGAATGCGCTGCTGGAGGTTCTGCTGGCCACTTAGCTTTGAAATTTCATCTTGAAGCTCTGTCATCTTCTTTTTGCACTTCACATTCTCAGTCTGATACAAAGTTGAAGATGTGAGCCGCAGAGTTTCTATAATTAAAAAGCTCATTCCTATCATAAGTAGAGTCTATGCGGTTTCAACCTTAAGCACTTCGTTTTCAGTTGAGAGCAGCTGCTCTTGCTGGCGATGCTTTTCCAATGTGATTTGGGCAGCTACCAATTCAGCCTGCCTTCTGTCAATTTCCTCAAGCCATCTTAAGGATTCAAACAAACACTTAAGAAAACGAGAAGGAAACAAAAGAATCTCACTGATTTAGAAAAACAAAGGAAAAGAAATCGGGTAGCTCACCCTTTCCTTTCATCGACAAATTCATCGAGCTGTTTCTTCAGCTTCATTACCTCCTGTTCCAGGAAGGACTCAATGAGAAATCAGATAAATCCATGTAAACTAACTTATCCTAAATGCTTCAGTACCTCCGACTGAGATTCTGATTTTCGCAAATGAGGCTTCTCGATTACCTTCTCCACTTGTTGATTATCCAACAATGACTAGCAATAGAAGATTGAAAGCAATGGTAATCAGCAGGGTAATAGGCAGAGATGAACTTTAAGCAAACCAATCTACTTGTGTGTGTGATAAAAGTGAATCTGTTCGATCAGAACGCAGTGCAAAATTCACGAAACTGCTATCCATCTACTGGTTTATGTAAATATCTTGAGGTGAAGAGTATTGACAGAAGAATAATGCAGTTATTACCACGTAAGAGTTCATGTCCAACTTGACTCCAAGCAAGTCTCTGATTACATCATGTGTCATGCTCTCAGCAGCAGCTAGTTTAGCGTTCAAGGAGAATATCTGTGAAGGACAAAGATTGATGAATAAAGATTGAGGGTTACAGGACACAAATAATGTCGGGATAACTTAAAAGAACCGGGACAGTTCAACATATCAGATGCTGATGATACCTCTTTTTGCTTACTGATGACTAATGATTCAAGCTCAGCAATCTGCAGCCTCGCAGCCGTTAGTTCCTCAACATTCTCAGATTTCACCTGCTGTGCCAAACCCAATCCAATGCATTTGAAAGGGGATCCTGAGCCCCTAGGCTTGGAGGTATTTTTCTCTGATTTGTAGGACAACTGATTTGTGTTTTGAGTGAAAGAGCCCTCAGGCTTCACTTGGTCTGCCATTGCTTCCAGTGCCTTGAACTGCTTTCATAGTTTAGTAACATGTTAACAGAACATTACTTGAATCACCCAAAAGTCTATGTACTCCACTAAAATTTAGATAGAAGAACTCGAAAACTGCTCCACATTACCTTTTGCTTGTACTCACTTGCCTGTGCTTCGGCATGCAAATTTATCTCAGTTATATGTGCTTTAAGTTGTACAGTCTGTTGACATAAGCAAGAAAATCGTCACAAGGTTGTAGATAGTCCAACTTGCTGAGGACAGCATTTAGCCTGTAGTACAAACAAGGTAAGGGATTGAAAAGACAAGTCAGTACCTCTGCATCCTTTTCTGCAATTTCCCTCTCCAACATCTGGACTTGCTTTAGGGATTTCTCAAGGTCTGCTTTTTTCTCATCTAGGTGCCTATAACTCAAAAGAGTAAAATGAAAAAAGTTAGAGGGAATATTTTCTAATCTTCATCGAGTGAAACAATATCATCTAGTGCAGACAAATGTCTAGGAGCAATTGCTCAGACCTTTTAATGTCAGCATCAGCATTTTGAACATTCTGCATCTGACTTTTTATGGAATGAAGCTCCAATTCCAACTCTTCTCTCAATAGACGTTGCCGTTCAGCTTCCCCTTTAACAATGCCAACCTGCCAAAGAACAATTTTTTTACTTGCTGTGAAATCAAGAGTATCTCTTGAAGAGAACAAGATAGCATTCAAAAGCAATAATATAATGTACCAAAATATAGGCGGTTTTAACTTGGTCTAAAACTCACCTTGTTTTCCAGCACATTTATAGTATGTTCAAGCTCTTCCACGGACCTCTCCAGCAACTTTACTTCCTCTTCCTTGTCAAGAGCATAGGTCTCTCTTTCTTCAGCCCTCTGAGATTGACATGGGAAGCTGCGGTTAGCTGATATGAGCACATGGAAACTGGAAAAAGAAAAACTGAGACTCTAGAAAATCAGTACCCTTCGCGCCTCTATAGCAACTACTTCGTTGTTGTGAGCTGTGGCCCATGCCTTCTCAAGTTTCTCTTGTAGTGTAAGCATCTCAGCCTGGAACTGATCCCTCTCAAGAGTAAGTTCGTCTAAGTTGCTTTTCAAGTACTCCATCGAGTCATTCATTTGGTCAATAGCATTGCCCATTGCTGAAAGCTCCATCTCCAAACTCTCAATTTCTTTGCTTCTCTCTACTAGGTCCTCCTCAGCAGAACCTTTTTCTGCTAAAGCTCTTTGTAAACAGGCTTTCAGATCCGTATTTTCCTTAGAAAAAGAATCTAGCTTCTCACATTCTTTCCTTATGTCCAACTCAAGAACAGAGATGGTATGCACTTTTTCCAGCAATTCGGCCTCAAGCTTTTGACTGCGAGCAATGGCCTCATCAAGCTCGTCTGTTTTTCCAGCAAGTTCATTCTCTAGCGACCCCAAATTGGCTGCCATTTCTTCAATTTCATCCTTTTGATCAATTGTATTAGAAGCAGACTCCTGCAACAAGCTGAGATCAAACAATAGTCCCTTTAGAACATCATCCTTCCTTAACAACTCAGTCCGGAGAGTCGAGTTTTCAGCCATTAACTCTTTAACATGGTGATCAAAGCATTCAACCTGTTCTATGAACATAGATATTTGTTCCGCATCTTCATGTATCTGCTCCAACATATTGCCCATACTCCTAAAAGCACCGCTTGCGATTACATCATATAATCTGCCATTGGAGATATCAATAGTATTGACAAGCTCAGCGCAAATTTTAGATTCCAAGCCAGATGCAATGAGTAACTCGATGCCTTTTTCAGTAACTTGAAGCGTTTTCCTCAAAAGCTTATTCTCGTTCTCCAAATTACTTAAGGAATGCGTATATAACTGAAGTTCTTCCACTTTCCGCGATAAGTCCTCCAAGAGTGAAGATCTAGAATGCTCGATTTCATGCAACTGAGCATTTTTCTCCTCCAAATCAGTCTTTAGACTGACAATGTTAGTCTCCAATAAAATAATCTGATCATTCAACCTGATGTTCTCCTTATTGAACGTCTCTACACTGCTTAATGATGATTCGCATTCCGACTTTTTCTCTGCTAAATCTTGGAGAACTAAAGTTTTTTCGCTTTTCAACTTACTCAACTCCATGTTAAGAACCTCATGCGCCTCCCTCAGCCCCACCATTCTGCTCAGTTCCTGATTCTTCCGATCCAACTCACTTTGGAACACCTCCAATGAAGATTTCAGAGAGCAAACATCCCCCTTCAACTTCTGATTTTGCTGATGCAGGGACGACATTTGATTGGATGAGCAGTCTAATGCTGTCTCCTTTGTTCTGAGATTCGCTGCAATTTTCTCCTGATCAGCTTCAAGTGATTCAATCTGGCTCAAGAGTCTCATTTCAGTAGTTTTACTTTCTGAAAGTTCAGCTTGCAACATACTGTTTGCATGATCAACTTCCTTTAGTAGCTGAAGATCTTGTTCAAGAGCTCTAATAACACCATCCCTCTGTAAAATCCTTGAGTTGGTTTCACTGAGCTTAGTTGACATATCTAGTCTCGTACTGTCTGCTTCCTCAATTTCTTTCTTTAGAAGAGACATCTGAATCTCATTGTCTAATAATACCTGCTTTTTTAACTCTCCCTCGACTTTGGATATAATGATTTCCCTCGTCAGATTGTGTAGAGCTGCAGAACAATTGATGTTCTTGCTGTTTAAATTAGCCTTTTGGAGAGCCATCTCTTCAATCTCCTTGTGCAAGATAAGCAACTCAAAGTCTTTTGAGCATAAGTCTAGTCTAAGGAGCTCAAGCTCAGAATGCAAGGCCTCTTCTTCTGCTCTCATCAGCTTCTCCTGATCCAGAAGGGAATTTATGGCATTTGAGCTAGTCCAGTCCAACTCCTTCGTCAAAATAGCAAGTTGAGATCCCATGTGGTTAGACCTTTCTAACATCAACTCCTCCTGACACTGTAGGTCTAATAACTTTCTCTCAAAACCGGTTAGCTTATTACTCATATCCCCAGCTTCCTCTTCTTTCCTCAAGATGCGATCGAAGCTGTTCTTGATGTCAGCTAGCAATTTTCCCTTGAGGATTCTGAATACTTCCAGCTCCTTTTTCGATCTAAGATTGTGCTCTCTCAGATCAGTGAGGAGAGAATTTTTTTTATGTAAGCCATGCTGGAGCAGACCATTCTCAGCATTCAGTCCAGTTACTGTTTCCAACATAATTCCTATGTGACAAAGGTGTAAGCTTGACACAGCGCAATCCCTAACAATTATCTCAGACCAGATCTCTTCAAGCCATGACTTCACTAACTTCGTGGAGTTTGAGACTTGAAATTTGATGCTGTTGAAGTCGTTGGCTAGTAATGAGAACTGTTCTTCGAAAGTGCTCTGGAACTCTCCAGCAATTTCATGCAGCCCTGCAAGCAAATCTCTGGTTTCTGCCATGTGCAAGCTAATATGCTCTTCAAGGCTGTCAATCTGCTGATGCTTTTGAGAGCTGATGGATTGCAATCTTTGAACCTCATTCAATAGCATGTCCCTCTCCTCCATTAATGACCGTAGATTTTTTTCCAGCTTACTGATATCGAGTTTCATTGCTTCATTTGCCATCACTAGTTTATTGATTATGGTATCAGCTTCTTTCAGGGTATCCTGAGCCTCTTCGAATTTAGCTAGAATGAGAGAAGCCTCTGCAGACTTTTCTGCTGCAACTATCTCAGCATCACCAACTTCACATTCAAGCAACTGTTGTATTAGGGAATTGTCAATAGATAATTCAATAGAAGAACAGATAAACTGGTCAACAAATGCTGGCTCCATGTCCTGATATGCAAATTTAAATGCTTTACGGAGAAAAAAAAACAGAGAGAGAGAGAGAGAAAAGAAAAACCATCAGTCTAGATTGCATCATGATCTTCACATTTTCTTACTGTTGGCATTTTAAACCGTAGACAAGATTGTATCGGCAGTCTTCAGTTGTTGTACAACAGATATAGGTTCAACAGAGAAATCTCATAATAAAAGAAAATATTGGGAGTTTACTACAATAAAGTTTACATGGTAGAAACAGAATACTCAACTATATTGAGGTTTACCTCTTTTGTCTTGCACCAATCTCTGCTTGCATTCTTCACAGTTTGGCCAACGGTATGCATCTTAAGATTAAGAGCTTCTATCTTAAGTTGTGATTGCTCTTCAAAGTTCCTCATGACTCCTTCTAGGGAGAGCAGCTGATTTGTGAGCCATTTTGCTCTGTCCCTGCCCCTCTCCTCAGACAACAGTCTCTCTTCTTTCTCCCTGTAAAGTTGGGCCATCTCAGTTTGCACTTGTTTTAAACTTTCCAAGGCACATTCTATCTCTTTTCTTAGAAGACTGATTGTGATATCTCTATCATATGAGTATGGAGGCACAGTATTCCCCACCAGAAAAGAATGGGAAGTGTCATCACCACTCGGACCCTTGATGGCTCTTAAATTCAAGCTCTTTTCAGTAGATGTTTCAGAATTTATCTGCAACAACATCCGGAAATGGATAGGCACAAATCAAATGAAAATTTCGAGCCTATTTAATGCCGAACGGGGACTTCCCTCAAATATTTGGTCACCAAATGAAAGGGGGAAGAGTTAACTTACCAGTCTTTCAACCTTGTTGCTGGAAGATGCATATAATAATTGTTCATCAGTTCCTTGAGGACTCTCATCATGCTCTAAGTAATCACTCATGCAAGACCTGAGCATGGATACACCGGTTTTAAGCTCATCTAATTTATCTCTCGCCTTCATAATGTCACTTTCTTCCCTCTGTTCTAGCTTCCGCTCCATAACAAACAGATGTTGCTGCTCCTCTAAGCGCTCCTTTCTTAGTACCGTACAAGCATTTTCCACGTGTACTAGATCCTTTCTTAGAGAGTCAATCTGCTTCTTCGATTCCTCAAGAGAGGCAGCCTGTTCGCTGAGAAAGATATCCTTCTTCATGTTCATATCTGCTGACTCACGTAAAAGGATATCTTTTTGCTCCAATTTTGTGATGTTATTGTGATTTACTTCGGACAATCTATTCACAACCACAAAAGCAGCTGTTGCCGTAGTTGATGTATCTTTTATCTTATCTTCAGCAAATTTAACTCTCTCCACCAGCTTAGACTGTTCATGTGCTGTTGCCTCCAACTGTGAAGTCAATAAGACAATTTCTCTCTCTTTTTCACTGCACTCCTGTTGGTGTGCTTCAGTAATGGCCAGGGCTGCTCCTCTCAAAGAATTCAACATGCAATCCAAATCATTTCTTTTCTTGTTTGCATCTTCCAAATATCTGCTGAGTTCTTCAATCATCAGATCCTTCTCAGATATCGTCCGAATCATTTGACTGAAATGCTCGGCAATCCAAATCCTTTTCTGAGGCAAAGAGTTGGATATGTGGCCCAGCTCATCAGAAGCAAGAGCAAGTGATTCATTCCCATCGGCAAGTACTTCTTCAATCTCACAAGTCAAAAGTTTCCATTCCTCTGACAATGTCTGGAGTTCTCTGTCTCTGTTTTCGAGCAGACCAATTAGCTGCTTGTTATTTTCAGTAACAAGATAGAGTTTTTCCTGGAGATCCTTTAGTTCAGTTTGAAGCATCACTGTATTTTGTTTGGTCTCCATCTCTCTCGCCTGACTATCAAGAACTTGCTGCTGAAGAATGGTAAGTTCTTCCTGCATGCAGACAATCACCTCGGCAGTTTCAGCTTCAGCTTGTTTGCAAACTTTATCCATTTCTTCTTCATTGGACATTTGAAATGCATGGTTGTTCTGGTACCACATGTTGAGCTGCTTAGCCTTCTCAAGAGAATCTTGCATCTTCTTCAACCTCGCCTGCATGGGCGAGTTCTCACTTTCTGCACCTTTACTAGATTCTTGATCTCTGAAACTTTTGCTTGAAAGTTGCTTCTTTAGTGCTACAATTTCTATATCTTTTAAGCTCAAAAGTTTCATAGAATTGCGGTTGCTGCTCTGAAGATCCTCTATCTCATTGAGTGAAAGAATTTGCTGAGACTCAAGAGCTTCAATTACAGACTTTGCTTCTTTCAATTCACTGGTAACATCTTCACATCTTTTGGTAGTCGATAAAAGTTTCTCTGTTGCCAGCTCAAGATCTTCATTCAAACAGATGATTCTCTCCTCCAGTTCGCCTCGCGATGTTCTCTCTTCTTTGATAATTATCTTTAAAATGTCCAACTCTAGCTGCAAATCCATGATTTCTTCAGCGTGTTTATTCCCCAGGATTGTGTGCTTCCCTTGTGGCTCTTGAGAATGTTCGTCTCCTAAACCCTGAAATAAAGTTAAATAAATCTGATTGCTTTACATGCTCATAGTAACTGGAAGAATGTGAGAAGTTAAAGTGACATTGACATCTCAACACATAATACACTCTCCCTTTACTTTATCTCCATTACTTTCCACTGAATCTATTATACTCATAGGCATTTATATCGGGAATATGAACCAACATCCTAAACAGTGATGCTAGCATACATGAGTATGCCACATACCGCTTCAAACCTATGCTGAATATTTTTAAAAATGACAAGTGATTATGGATACTACCAAACAAGTACCTTTTTGGAATTGCCATCTCCATTGTTGTCTTGGGAATTGAGGTCATCTAACCTACAACTTAGATGATGTATTTCTCTGCAAAAGCCAAAGAAGTTTCATGAACATTTTGTGAAGCTAGTGCACTATGAGAAGCCTTTGAATCCCCAATTAATGTGATCATAGAACTAAGTACTCTACAAAGTAGATAATAGGTGGCCACGTGATGCATTATAATCAAATCCATTGAGTCCTCCTGTGTAGCTAATGCATTGACTTTGTAAGCTTGAAAAGCTGAAAACTTCTCAAGATATTTTGGGACAAGAAAAATGTTATTTTGAACCAAAAACATACTCCAGCATGAGCTATTCATTGTTTCAAAGCCTTCTTTTGTGCCACAAATAATCCTTAAGCAGTGAGAAAAGAGTAAAAGACTTCAACACAGAAGATAAGATCACTTTACCTGCTAAGCTTTGCATTTTCCTCTAGGCAAGAGGTTAGATTCCGTCTGCATTCCTCCAGTTCTTCGGACGCATTCCTCAACTAATATCAATGCAAGATAGGACATTAAATCAGGGACTATATCTAGAAAGAGAAGTGAGAAAGTTGCAAAATAAAGAAACCTCTAATTGGAGTGTAGCATTTTCTTTGCCTGCCTGCATGGCTTCCTGTATCAGAGAAAGAAATTTC
Source organism: Rhodamnia rubescens (assembly GCA_021437795.1). NCBI lineage: Eukaryota > Viridiplantae > Streptophyta > Magnoliopsida > Myrtales > Myrtaceae > Rhodamnia > Rhodamnia rubescens. The sequence continues at coordinate 1,958,079 of JAILYA010000012.1, forward strand.
AAGGTTAAAGTCAAGAACCATACGAAGATGCAAGGAGAAGAGTGAGAGGGAATTCCACTCTACTTAGGTGTAAATTTAAGCGCCTTAGAGAAAGTAAAACTGAATCTGTTCTCACTAAGAATCATCTACAAGAATAACAAAATTTTGATGAACACGACCAACCTGAGATTGGATGCCGGAGCTAAAATGGTTGGGCTGTTCAGAGTTTCCGTCCATGAATTGTAGCAGCTGTGAATAAACAACAAACTCTAATTTATACCCGCTTCAATTCACAAAGAAGAGGAATCGGCAGTATAGTCGTATGATCTCTGTTATTACCTGATCTCGCAGCTTAGATACTTCTGCCAGTAGCAGTTCCCTCTCCCCTTCTTCATAGAACTCTTGGAACCTAAAAGTGCAATCAGTTTTGAGCAACAACGTGGCCATCCAACTAGAATAAAGGCATATCCAAAACCTCACCTCCTTAGTTGATCCAAAAGCCTAATGTTCTCCAAAGCGAACCGAGTTACTTCAGGGTTCCGATCAACTTTGGCTTGAAGCAACTGAATCTCTTCAGAAAGTGTTTTGTTCTCCTCGTGCAAGTATACCTCTGCAGTGATTGAACCAACACGCAGAGATTCCAACCTTTGGATTTTGTCTTCCCTAAATCTGAGCATCATCTTGGTGCACCTGGTATCTTCCTCTCTTTGTCGTACCTATGGAAGAAAGAGAATCAGCATGATTGCACACAGCTAATGCCATGAAGAAAATGAAAGAAAAGAAAATGCATAAAGTACCAAACGGTTCAACTGCTCAATCTCCGCTTCAAGTTTCCTGATGGTTATTTCCACCATTTGCTCCCTTCTTAGAGCACCCGCAAGTGTCGTCTCCAAGGATTTCAGCTGATTCACATCCACGAATTTATAGGCCCGTATGAGTGCAGTGATATTAAAAAGGATGACATTTAATTAATGTGATCTTGGGTAATTATATGCTAGGGAAAGACAGGTACGGAGACTTCAAACCATAGTAGCAGATGTGCTTGCAAAGTTTCTGAAACACAGAGTAGGCTTTCCCTGTAGCCTAAATGGCATGTATAGCATATAAACCGACCATGTGATTAAATAAGTGCAAACCATTCTGAACGCCACTTCATGATTCAAAAGTACAGATACTCATACTTGTCCTCAAAGAGTATCTCCCATTTATTCTCAACAATTATAGCGCCAATCCCTTGATTCCCATCTTAGACCCAAGCCAACGTACCTGCTTATTGGACATTCTGACAACACCGCTCGGATCAAAGTGTGGATAATCATTCACACCATCAGTTTTATCACCAGCCCCCGCAATGGAAGTTGTACCAAATGACAAAGATCTGGAGATATTATGGCATTTAAGTGCAGAAAGCTCCTCCTGATAGAAATCCATTGCCCACTAGTTAATGAATATCTAGAATGACGAATATACTTGCCAGAAGTTATAATATCTGCGAGAAGTATTTTAGCTATAGATCAGTAAACAACTAAGTCGTGCACAAACTAGAGTCCACCTTTAAGAGGCGTATCTGATTTTGCAGAGCGATTACATCACCAGTAGAATCTTCATTCACCACAGCCTATTCCAGAAAGGAGAAAGTCATTTACTGGCCATAAAGTTGGTAACAGTCAACAGAATTTAACACTGCTATTGCACCGAAGAACCAAGCTTACATTATTCTGTATGAGTTTTGCTCTCTGAGCAAATTTCAAAGTGTTCAATGTCTCGGCAGAGGAGCTGTAGAAGACAACATTAACTATCTCTATATGAAAGATACTTATCAAGGATGCACGTCGATAAGTGGGAGGGCTCATAATTAAAGAACACATAAAGAATCATTGTACCTTACTGAAGGACTAATGTTGGCAATAATGATGGTTTTTGAGTTTCCGCCGAGAGAATCCTGCATTTAGTTTAGAACGACAGAATAAGACAAATTGGTGATGGGTAACATGAGCCTCACGAATTTTCCATGGAGGAGATGGTTAATTTGACCTGGAGTAGAAAGGTTAGCCTTGAATCTCTATAAGGAACATGTCGTGGTTTCCCATTGGCCACGTCGACCAAAACCATAATTACATGACTGCAATTCGGTTGTGTGATATTATTGCCAATAAGACCAAAAAACAAAGAAATGAAAGAGAAAATTTACGAAAACCCTTTACAAATGAAGTACCCTAGAGTTGACAGTGATTTGTTGATGTTGGCAGCTTCCTTTAAGCGATCTCCTTCTGCACCAGATGTCTTCTGCCTATTGGAGGATAAGATGGCCAGACAGATTCAACATACGCACATTTATGCCAAAATGTAATATTTTGTTCAATAACGTTCATTTTATGGCTCACCTCTCAGAACCAGCAAGATCAACCAGGTTTAATCTTGCAAACCTTAGGTTTGTTGCAGAATCTTTTTCCCACCTACTCTCTATCACACATGTAAAGACACTGTGAGAGCGGCTACTTTCCCTATTCATATTTGTTGCTGCAACTTTCCGATTTGAGGAACCCTGAATGCAACAAAGCAGGACTTTGGTTGCTTTGTGCTCTTGAATGAGAGAGAGAGAGATGAAACAAATGACTCCAAACCTCAGTCAGCAGCTTTAGAATATCAGTCACTGTCTGTACTTCAAATTCAGAGAGATTTTCTACATAGACGCCCTTCTTGACATCCTCCCGCAACTGCATTCGAATACACATTGTTAAAAGTTCTTTGCGTGCTAAAAAGTAAGAAGTTTGCATCTTAGAGGACTGACTCACCAGCAAATTTGTAGATGAAGGATCGAGGAGATCAGCAATTTGTTCATTGTAAATTTCTAAGAAAGAGCACTTGCAATTGTATGTTAGTTTCTCATCCCTTCGGCTTTCTTCTTCCTGCGGCATTAAATAACATAAGAAGCAGCATATACAAGTAAAAATCTGCCCCAAGTAGTTTATATGGTTAGTTTAAATTACAGCTTGAATCCTTGCAAACAAGAACTCAAAAATGCGCGGTGTCATTCCTCGATGAGGACTCGGCTTCAGTTCTAGGTCTTCAATCTCACCAAGCATTGTATAAGTCTTCCCACTTCCCGTCTGCAAAATCAGATGCAATCTTTGGATTAAATTCACCGAGCCAGTGAAGGAAAAGCACAGTCAACAAAAGTAAAACTGAGTTTGGCTTAAATGCTAGGCATTAGTTGTGAACCCCAACAGCACATAGAATGACGTTCAGCAACAATAAATGGAGTACCTGACCATAAGCAAACATGCAGCTATTATACCCGGACAGGCAATTCTCCACCATTGGAAGACCAACCATTCTAAAGAGCATTTCCTGCAAAGTTGGGTACTAAGACCACATGATACAAAAGACAGGCAACCAAAATACAAAGGAGGCAACAACATGCAAAACAACTTGAGTGGTAAGATGAGTATTTCTATATTAGCTTTTCTCTGGAAATACCTGGTCCACAGTTTCACAGGCTACATGATCAAAAGTAAATCGAGTTTCAGGTTGGCCAATCCAAGTGATGCTCTGAGAATTTTCTTGTTTCAAGCACCTGTTGTAACCATATGTGCTCCGTTCCATGTTATTGAGGGGGCGGACACGGATAAGAACCTAGAAAAGTTTCTCAAAAACGTGATTCCAAATTTCTCTCAACTGCTGGGGGCAAAGATTAGGAAAGATTCACAATGTTGGCATTCACATACTTCGTCGTAGTGTTTGTATACAGCTCAGAAAGGAGGAAAATATCAGACACTTCCATACCTGTACATTGTGTTCCATCCAGAATGATGGATCTTCCCTTGAGGTCAAAGTGAGGCACTTCAACTGTGTTAACAACCGTAGCGGGACCAATAGAGCTTGGAATCCCTTTGTACAATGCAGCAAAATTTCCCCAGCGGCCGCCTCCATTGCTGTCTAACTTACTTCGAAAACCAACACTGGGAGGCTTGTTGACGCTCTTGGTTGGTGTGCTCTGCGTGGAAGCACTCTCGGAGTAATTAGAATTCGCTCTTCCGACCGTCCTAGTCATCCTTGGAGTCGCAAAGTTTCCTACACCGATCCCCCGACTAAATTGAGTCGAGAAGTTCTTTTCATCAGCCCTGGAATCATCGTTCGTGTCACCGGTAACTGAACCGCTCTCATTTTTGGCCCACCCAAACCGGTTCTTAGATGAAACAGCCAAGTTATGCTTCTCTGGGGTTCGAAAAGGCAACGAGGGATCTACATTTCTGACGTTGGGCTTACTTGGGGTTCTATCGACTCTGCTTTTAGTGCTAACTTCTGCTTCAGGTCTAGGGTTTTGGGTAGGCTCTTGAATAGCGTTTAACGGAGCCCGAGAGGGGTCCCAGGGTTGAATTGCTGATGAACTATTAGGCTGTGAGGGTACATTCTCGACTTCCTCGTGCTTGCCGGAATTCCGACGGAGGAACTTCAAATCTCTCAACATTCTGACATCCGGAGAGAAGAAATTTCAGCAAAGAACGACAATTAAGTGCCTTAAAAGACATGGGCAACGCGAGACTAAGAGGTTATTGAACCGTACACAACAAGCACCTCAGAGAACGAAGAAGAACGTCAAGGAAATGTCTACCTGAAAGAAGAATTGAAGAAAAGAATGCCTAGCGCCCTCGGCCCTGAAATTTTTCAGCCGAATTGGAGCTCAGGTAAGCTGAAAATCCCTTTTTTTCTCCTCCCGCGCTTCGAAAACAATCCAAAACAAATGCGAAAACAAGAAGGAACAGAGACGTCTGTCAGAGACCGACCAAAGTCACCGAGTACTGATCCAAGGAAGCATCCTATCTCTCTCCGCCTCTCTTGTTCCTTCGTATGTCCCGTCGTCTGTCAGTTTGAACTGGACAAGAACTCTTTGCAGTTCAAGAATCGGAATCGGTGGGGTTCGAGGGTAGAAAATGAGGGGACTGTTCGAGATAGATGGACGGTGAAGATGGGATCTAGATTTTGAAATCGACGCACATGAGCGCTTCTACGATTTGAATTTGGGAGGGCCTGTTCGTGAAAAGCGATAGAGATGGTACAATCCAAAGATACAAATTTTTCAACGGCTATGAAATCATTGACCTCGCTTTCGGGCGTGGGCCTACATTTGAAGAAAAGAGGTCTCTTTCTCGAAGAATTCAAATTCAAGCCCAACATTGAGAAAATACTCTTGTTTTTTTTTGTTTTTCTGAAAATAAATCGAAACAATTTTCATGGCACTGACAGGAGTTTGCTCATTTGGGGCTCGTGTTTGGATCCCATTTTGTAATATTAAGTCCCCGTTTCCTATATTTGGAAGCATTAGAGTACGATCGAGTTTACCAATGTCTAATTCGTTTACCGATCGCAAATTATGATTCACACGATTTCGTGATTTATTGTTAGTTTCATATAATTGATTGCCAATCTTGATACGAGAATATGATCGATATTTGCATTCGTATTAGACATGTTACCGTCGTGACAAACTTGACAATCGACTTTTCGATGGTTTGAGAAGTTGCCAAGATAGTTTTGGTACTCACATCTGCCATTAACACCCCCAACAAAAAAAAAAAAAAAAAAGAGAGAATCGATCTTTATCCATTTCTCTTGCCATTGTTGATAACACAGTCGAAGTCGTGCCGGCTGCCATAGTCCATGGTCTTTGGCATTGTGCCCTGGCCATCGTGTCGCGGCCGTGACATTTGTTCTTTGCCTCCCAATTTCGTTGAGATCTACCCAAGATTTGGTAATAGGTTGGAGTCTCATGGAGGTGAGTAGGGTTCAGCACGGAGTGGCGGCTTATGAACGGCCGACGGACATGTTTGGACAAGCAGATGGAGGAAAAAAACTAAACGAAAAGTCACCATTATATTTGTAAGTGACCGTAAGATCCTATGTTGCTATGGGGTAGTTGTTAAACATCACCCTTGAAACTATTTAATCGCTCCTCGTACCATTTCCAAACAAGGCAAAATTCAAGTTTCGTTTGTTTTACAAAAAATAAATATTTTTATAAAATATTTTTTTAATAAATTATCGCTTATATCTCTTACAAAAAGGAATAGGCAAATTTTTTTCATCGTCCTCGAAAATATTTGGAAGTATATGATTGTTGAGAATGAAGATATTTTTCATTAACTAATTATTTCAAATGATACAAGCTTCGACTTTAAAAAAAAATGATACGAGCAATCATATTCAAGAAAATATTTTTTAAATTATTTATTTTTTGGGAAACAAATGGAGCCTTGATACTCTTAATAATAGCTGCTCTAATAACCAACATAGTGGATTACACAATTTTGGAGAAACTATTAATGATCATGGCAATAACATATGGCAATGCACGTGTGGAGCCACTATCCAAACACAATACATTTTCGAATGCTTTCTATTAGGAGTGATTCTTGATTCGGTCCAGTCCTACCTTAGAATCGGAAATTGAACTTGGGAGGATCGGTTCGCAATTTCGGGATCGAGAATCGAACCAGATGGTCCTAGGACCGGACCGACCGGTCCATCCGATTCTGGATGGTCCAATCATTGGGATGATCATATTTTTTGTGTGTGTTTGTTGTTAATTTTCTTGTTAACGACATAATCACTAACCTCTTGTTAATTGCATTATGTATTCACTAAACTTAAAAGTCATATTAAACATATTAGGTTTAGGCTTACATTTAAGAAATTCTTTTAAAAGAATATTATTCGATCTAGTTCGAGTGATCCAAAGAGGTCTAGACCCCCTCCCCCCTCGAAAAAGAGAACCGGACCAATCGTAGCCAATTTCAATTTTATGGAACCGAGAACTGGACCGATCGTAGCTTATTTCAATTTTATGGAACTAGGAACCGAACCGAAACTCTCGAGAACTGGACCAAACAGGCCTGTTCGATTAAGTCCGGTTCATACAGTTCTTGGTTCGATCGATTCATTACGCTAAGCCCTAACTTCTATAGTTGCTATACCTAAATTGACTAACTTCTTCCTTGAAATGTCTCATCTATTTGGACAGATAAATGAGATTACCTGATGAAATTCATGTAACTTTTATTGTTTTGTTTTATTCACGATCAGTTAGATTCCTAAGGTTAATAAATTTCGTATGATAGTGTGGTAGATATGATAATATCTAATACAATCACGTGCCTACAAATGTGTGACGAATTTAGTATTAGCCTATAGAAGAAGTAGATGTTGAACCTAAGCAAGTCTTTAAACTATTTCGTCCGAACTCGAGACGTAAAAATTGGGGAGTATTCCCTAGGATGAAAGGAATAAAAATATTTTCTCTCAACTTAGGGGGTAACGATGGGAAAGATAGATTTCACGTCAACTTCGGCTAGCTACCGTCGGGTAGGCGGGTATAGTAGCCTCCCGCATCTAGAGTGAGTCATCGAAGCTTCGATTCTTACGTTGTCGAACTGTCTTATAACCGATTTGTCGACAGTGTATCTCTCGGTTATAAGACATTGCTCACAAATGTCCGACGAATTTAGTATTAGCCTATAGAAGTAGATGTTGGTGAATATCATGTGAATTTACTGATGGTGTAAACTCATTAGTACTTATCTTTTTGATTTCTCATAGCTTCTTGGGAGAGAATTTTTTTTTTAAACAATTGGGAGAGGAGCTGATTAGCTTCCATTTGGCGGAGTAAATAGTTAACATCGACACACAATCAACCAAAAATGGTGACATTTTTTTTTTTGCTACAAAATAATCAAATTATCGACACATTTATAAAGTTAAGAAGAAATTATAGCAAAAGTTACTAACACCAAATTTCTACCTTCTATTGAAACACACCTATTATTTTTCTTCGATTGAGCTTTTCTTACACGAAGAGCACATAGTGACTCGAGCGAAATCGTGACGCGAACGTCAACTTCAATTTCTTTTTTTTCTTCGGGCTAGCTAGTAATTAGAAAAATTATGACATGTGTGTCTAATTCAAAATGATTTTATTAGCTAATGTTTGAGACACTAAAGTCATTAACATCTGATAATAAAATAAATTATAATTATCTTAAAAATTATGAACTGTGCTTTTGTGGGTTTTTTTTCAATTTAATTTTTTTAAAAAAATATTTACAAAATTATTTTTAAAAAAAATATTTACCAATTTGGGTCTCATTGGGCATTGGGCGCAGAAGGCCTAGCTCGCTCGCGGCCACTCGCCGAGCTGGCCCTTTTTTTTTCAATTTCATTTTTTTAAATTATTAGTACTTATAATACTTATTTTGTTTATAATTTTTTTCTTGTGAAACTTATCTTTATAATATAATTAGCAATAATTAATGTAAAAATTTATTAAGATATATAATTAATAAAATAATGTTGTAATTATAAAATTAATTAAAAATATTCATAAAATAAAAAAGATATTTTCATAATATATAATAATCGTCAACTTGCCAATTATTAAAAAAATATTTTTCGTATTTTTTTTGAGATGGTGGGCCTTTTTTCGTATTTTTTTAAATTTCATATTTTTTAATTATTTATACTTATAATATTTATTTTATTTATTTATAATTGGTAAGTTGATGATTGTTATATATTATGAAAATATTTTTTTTTCATATATCTTACCAATTTTATTTTAAATATTTTTTTTATAAAGATAAACTTCACAAGAAAAAAATTATAAATAAAAGAAATATTATAAGTACTAATAATTTAAAAAAATGCAATTTAAAAAAAAAAAAAAGAGCCACCGCTCGGCACTGGACTAATAATTCAATTTCATTTTTTTAATTTCATTTTTTAAATTATTAGTACTTATAATATTTCTTTTATTTATAATTTTTTTCTTGTGAAGCTTATCTTTATAACATAATTAGCAATAATTAATGTAAAAATTTATTAAGATCTATAATTAATAAATAATATTTTAATTATTAAAAAATATTTTTCGTATTTTTTTTTCTAGAGGGTGGGTCTTTTTTTCATATTTTTTTAAATTTCATATTTTTTAATTATTTATACTTATAATATTTTATTTATTTATTTATAATTGGTAAGTTGATGATTGTTATATATTATGAAAATCTCTTTTTTTTCATATATATTACCAATTTTATTTTATGAATATTTTTAATTAATTACATAATTACAATATTATTTATTAATTATAGATCTTAATAAATTTTACATTAATTATTGCTAATTATATTATAAAGATAAGTTTCACAAGAAAAAAATTATAAACACAATAAGTATTATAAGTACTAATAAATTAAAAAAAACGAAATTGAAAAAAAAAAAAAAAGGGGCTACAAAGCACTGGTCGCCTAAGACCCTTGCTCGGTAGCCCACTGTTGAAGCGGGTCTCGCTTCGGCACACTTAGTGCCGAGCGAGACCTAAATTGGTAAATATTTTTTTAAAAATATTTTTTAAATTTTTTTAAAAAAATTAAATTGAAAAAAACCCCGCTTTTGTTCTATGAGCGGGGCCACTCGTTTATGTTTGTTTCATCTTTAGTGATTATAACTAGACCGTCGTGGCTAGACATGGCCAAATTGAACCGTGAGCCCAAAATCGGCCCGTTGACCGGGCCCACGGTTTCATAATTGATGGAACCGGCCCGGAACCGCCTGTTCCGACCCGTTTAATAATTAAAAAAAGGGGGGGTCGGTGGGGAAAGAGCCGTTGGTAATTCGTTAAGTTCAAGCCCATTCCTCATCTCTTTTTTTTCCCAAATTTATTACAATATACAATTTGATTATAATTTATAATTTATAATTTTTTTATTTATTATTTAAAAAATTAATTTTAAAAAACAATCCAGGAACCACTTAAAACCGCCGGGTTCCGAACCGAACAGAACGGCCCCTTCAAGGGCCTGTTCCGGCCCATTTCTTTGAACCGGAACCGTTGGTTCCCGAACCGAAACCGCGGTTCGGCCGAACCGGCCATGTCTAGTCGTGGCACTTGTTAATAAAACCGTTTTAATTAATTTAAGCAATGCCTTAGGGTCACTTATCAATAAGACTAGTACATACTTAAATTTATAACCAATGATTTTTTTTTTTTAACATCTTATGTTTAGTAAAGTTATAAGTCATCAAACTTAGCCAAATGTACATCCTATCGCCATTTTAGAGAGAGATTTGTCCCTTGGCTTCTCCAAGAGCCGGATTCGATCGAGCTCCGGATCTGTCTTGAGTTCCTCCTCATGTATGAAAACGAACTATCAACGGACAACGACCATCGATGGACGCTGAAAAAATAAAAAAATAGAGGAAGAGAAGAAGACAACCTTAGCCATAACCCGAAGCTTCACGTTTTCATACTCTCCGACGTTACAATGATGCTTGTGTGCAGACTCCAGATGCTCAAGAACCTGCTGAATCTGGCCCTCGATTTCATCCTCGTCGCCATGCAAGCTCTTGGCGACGCTGTCCCCCGGGAAAGGCAGCTTCCACGGCTCGCCTACTCGGCTTTTGCAGCAGCTCCGTCCGTTCCTCTCGTCGGTCTCTTCCCCTGAAACTCTTTCTTATGTTGTCGGGTCTCAGTTTATTCGTTCGTCGTGTATAATGAGTTCAGGACCCCATCAGGAGATGAAAGAGGCACTGTGTAGGCGGCATTTCTTGTTGGTCTTGCTCAAGTTCTGTCTGCACCATGAGAAATTTTATGTGTACAACAAGGGCCAGAGTTTTGATTCTTAAGATCTTGATCACACGAGTGCCATCAGATCTTCAAGTTCAGAGACTCTGTTTCAGCCGACTGATCTTTCTTCTGGGAAACAGAATCGTCGTTTAACACTCCACAATGGATAAGAAAGTTCTCATTTTGATTTGGGATTTTTCCTTTTTGGATTCTTCCGGGCGTTGTTCTGGACAAGGTTCTTGCTCTCCACATGCACAGCGTATGCTAGAGTATGCGAGTATGTCTCTCTTGACTGAAGAAGTCATCGATCTGCTTAGTTAAAAGAATGTGGATTTCGCGGAACTTTCAAGAGAAAAAGCGCATCTGATTTTTCTACCCAATTTTTTTTTGAGTGGCTGCTCCTGGTGTTTTGTGAGGTTTGACATTTCGGGTGAGTCCGAAAATAAAGATCGGAGACTTAACAACACTGGCTCAACTGGTCAACTATTTGCTTTGCCCCGTTTTATTAACAAGCTCAGCTCCCAAAATGAAGTTGAACCGACGCTAATCATGGAACACGACTTCTGACTGTCGCGAGCGACCGTCGAAAGTCCCTGTCTTTGTCTCCACTTCTCATCTCACCAACACTTACGGGCAGTTTCCTGGAGAATTGCCACTAATTCGGTGGGTTTGGACATCATGACCATGTGATCCGATCCTCTCGTCTTCAACACTTCATCTGGCGGATTGCGCTTGATCATCCACTCTGCAAGATCCTTCGGGACGAGCTTATCTTCCTCGGAAAGCACGAAGATCCTGCGGACAGAACCATAATTCTTCCGGGACAATGTTATTTGCCTCGACATGTCCTCGTCGCTGAACAAACGCAGTGGCCTGAGCAACATGCTCGCCAACGTCAAATCCTGCAAAATAAGAAAAGAATACTGGGAAAAAGGGGAGAGCTTCGATCGATCTGAAACTATGTTTGGTCGAGTTTATGTTGTCAGACATCCGAAAAAATTGGAACTTATGCAACGCGGATAAGATTAACATGGGGTAGAGTTATCGATTCTTTTCTTGGTTTTACCTCAATTGGGCTGAGCTGATAAACCGTCGATGCCAAGAAAATTGGACCGAAACTGAAGGTGGTCGGAGGGTTGTTTGGCCCATTGTCGTAGGTGTAGCGGCTGTCTAGAACAGGTGGAGATCTTCTGAGAGACTTCACTTGCAAAATACAGCAGTTTTATCTCAACCAACATAGGAAAGAACTGCTTCTAAGCATACTTCTGGCTATTCCTCTTCAGTCTTAACGTTTTCTTTTAATGATGGTTCACAAGTACGAAATTCAAGTGGTAATTGGATCACTGGCAATGATGGGTTAAAAATTGAACATACCTCTTGATTGAGAGTTGAAACATTGAGTTCAGGACCAGGCATCAAGGCCGTGACAAAAACAGCAAGGGCAATCTTCTCGGGGAATTTCTCCATCACCTGAGAAAGTGCCAACCCACCCAAGCTGTGACCGACAAGGATCACTCTCTCATGTGAAGCTAGACCTTCCATGACATCTCTCAGGGGCTCGAAGTACTCAGAGATCGATTGCAGAGAATTGGCCTGAAGCGGGTTGATCCCGGAAGCCGCCAGGTCAGGTGCAGTGACTCTGTGACCGGATGATCTTAGCAATTTCGCGACCTTGTACCAGCACCACCCGCCGTGGCCTGACCCATGAACAAGAACAAAGTGCTTGCTTTCAAAAGATGCTCCATTCTGCTTGAAGCAGAAGAGGAAGAGGATGAGGAGGGCAAGTGACGAGAGGTTGAGCTTCTTTTTGTCCATTTGCCTCTCGCTTGATGTTCTTCTTACCCAAAACTAGGCCTCTGCAAGGGGGAAGGCGAGGGGTTTTTGTTCAGCAAGATCGTTTTGGTGTTGATTAAAGCTAGCCAAGAAGAAGCTTCACAGGTCAGCAATTACGAAATCAATGGTGTTGACTATTCTTGTGATCCCATCTTTTCCTCCCTTTTGACTTGAAATTGTGCTAAACACCAACACACACACAAAAATGAAATTGTGTTCCTTAGGCACATAAAATACTCAAATAAACAAGGATGTGAAACCGCTGTGCTCAGTTCCATTATTTATTTAGGCAAACACACAATATTCACAATCAACAGTCTCATTTCTTACACTATACGGCGGCGTTTCAAGTCGCCAAAGCTCATCAAAAAGCTTTAGCTACAACAATGCTACATAACTCCTTGCGTCTCTCCCAGCACAATAAATGGTTCATCATTTGGAGATTCTGCGGCTCAATCTCATATCCTGAAGTGGTGAATCTGGATGTTCTCCACATCAAGCTTTTTGAAGTTGCTTGCTTTTCGGGTGACCAAGAACTTGCCCCAGTTGTATGGCCTATACTTTGGAGGGTTGTGCTCGTCGGTCAGTTCCTTCAGGGGCTGCACCATGGTATAGTGCGATGGGCTGAAGAATAAGGGAATCGAGAACCTCTCTTTCTCCGAGTTCACCATCACTCTGTGTTCGACGCTTTCGTAAGCCTCGTTGCTCCAAACCTTCACATGGTCAAGAGTTAATTCATCAAGAACATGGCCTGTTCTGTTCCGTTTAGTACTTCACCCACATTCACAAGTACAATTCATATGTAAGACCGATGATCATGTATGCAAATCGAAATCGGCACACATATGATCTTCCATATACACATCTTTAAGTGATAAGTTGTGCATACAAAAAGTTCGTTTGTGAAAAAGTGGTACCTGAATAATGTCACCAACGTTGATGATGAAGGTATCAGGGATGGGCTTGACTAGGACCCACTCCCCATCAAGCTTCCTCTTCACCTCGAGGCCTCCGACGTCGTCTTGGGCCAGGATGGTGAGCGCCACGGCATCCTTATGGCGGCCCACGCCCAGAGCCAGGTGCGGCATGGGGCACGGCGGATAGTGGTTGAGCCGGACGAAGCTGGTCTGGTCCTTGAAGAACTCGTCGAACGTGTTCGCGGGCAAGCCCAGGCTCTGAGCTATCAGTCCCATTAGCTTGTACGCGAGTTTCTCCAATTCTCGTGCGTATTCTTCCAATGCTTCCCTGAATTTTTAATAGCCGCCAAGAGAATCATTTTGGACGGGGCATGAGATGCGAGCTTCAAAAGATTGGTAGGGCTAGAGTAAAATCGATATTTGCTCTAATGAAACACCATGTAGTGTTGCCAAAGGAAAGAAAATCATGGAAACACTAACCTTAATCCGGGAGGGTACTCAGGCCACTGATTGGTCCACTCAGTGACGCCTCCTTGTGCGAGGCGGGCACGAGCGTCGGCTCCTGCACGGCGAAGTCGAAGACCTCCTTCCAGTCCCTCACGTTCTTGGTGTGCTCCGTCTCATAGTACCCCAGCACCTTCCTCTCGTCCCTCCTCACCTTCTTCTTCTCCTCCAAACCCTGCCTGAAGAACTCCCTCGCCTCCCGCTCTATCCCCTCCCTCTTCTCCGCTGCCACCCCGTGGTTCACCACAGCGAAGAACCCCCACTTCTTGCACGCCTCCCTATCTCCGCCACGAGCAGTTCGACGGCGGCGGAAGCAGCGACAGCACCGCCGTCGGAGGGCGAGTAGCCGGTGAGGGCGGCGAGGTCGATGAGCGGGATGCCTTCGGCTTGTGGTGCGGCGAGCTTCGGCCTATGTTCGACGTCTTGTATGAACGCCGGATCGACCTCTCCCATCTCCTTTTTCTTGATAAGGATCGCGTGAATGATCTTGGCCTAATTGTGAGTTTGTGACTGACCAATTTGCCGTGGGTGATATTGAAGCAGATGTAGAGAGGAGCATCTTTTATGGTGGTAATGGTGGGGGCAGGTGCACGACTGAATCTGGACGCGATTGAGTGGACAATTCGGAAGTAACTAAGGAATGACTAGGATAGTGTCTGGACATGGGACAATTACGAGGAGAAAGGCATAAGAGGACGAAGAGTTTGTGATTCTTGACGTAAGAGATTGCGTTGGTTAATCGGGTAGTTTAGTTCTCGGAGTTTGAGATAAATAATTGATTCCTGATTCCATCGTATGTTGTTGAAAAGTATTTGACGGGCGATGCAATAGATAATTTTCAATAGAAAGTACTGAATTAGGAAAAACAAAGGATTCAATACAATTTCAGAGCTTGATCACGAGAATAACTTATTATTAAAGGTGTCCAACGGATGGATCGGATTGGGTTTCCTTTGAGTCGGATTTAATATAGTATGACCTGTATTGATCTATTTAATTCGTTTTGGCCCATTTTCATACAGTGCATAAATCTAACTACCCATACCCAATCTAATTCATATTACTTAAACGCTTCTATATTTAACTAAATCATGAAATATTTATTTCTTATAATTTGTTTTAAAAAAAATGATATTGCTAAAACACTTTCATGCAATTGATTTTTTCAAAAATTTCAAAAATATTTATTTAAAAATATTTTAAAATTAATTTTTTAATTAAAAAATTTTCATTTATTTTTAAAAAATTCGATTTTTTATTTTTATTTTTATTTTTATTTTCTATTTTCTCAGGAGACAACGGTCGGTGGCGGCGAGCAGTGGTTGGCAACATTCCAAAACAAATTTTATTATTTTATTTTTTTATTTTTCTTTGTTTGTTTTACTTATAAAAAAATAAAGATAAAAATATAAACTAATATACTTGAGTTGAAGCTCATTTATAAGTGGGTGCTTGGGAAGCCGCAGGTCGTGGGCGGAAAATGGTCGAAAATAGGTTGGGTCGAAAAAAGTGGGTTGAAAAGTGGATCAAAAACTCATATTGACACCTCTACTCATAATATTAAGCAAAATTATCGAAAATTCCTAAACCCGTCGCACTTTTGCTAATTCAATCTTAATACTTTCAATTTTGTCAATTGAGTCCCAAACTTTTTACATTTTGACTGAAAATTGTTGACGAGGACGATGTAGACAATTTGTTTATAATACTTTAATAACGACAATTTACTTATCGAGAAAAATGAACTTGCGAGATCCACAAGACACAGATATAAGTACACTGTACACGGTATATGTGTTGGTATCACCGCTCTAGATATCATAAGCTCACAAAATCTTTCTTGATCTCTAGGGGCTCATATGACAACACTTACGGAGTAGAATTTCTGCTCCATAAGTGTTTTTGGAGCATAAATTTGTTTGGTAACGCAATTTTTGGACCGGAAATTCGTTTGATTACGTAACTTCATTTTTATACTTCTAGAGTATTTTTTTTCCTTAGAAGTAATTTTGGACATAGTTGAAGAAGTAGAAAAAATTTACTTCTCTCGTAAAAAAATCAACTTCGCTCGAAGTAGAAGTAGAAAAATCAACTCCTAGCCAGGAGTTGATTTTTACAGGAGAAGTGTTGTCATGCGCTCCCTAAACTAGCAATGATGGATTTAAGATTGACTATGCCTCTTGAATGAGTTCAGGACCCGGCATCAAGGCAGTGACTAAAACAGCAACCGCAATCTTCTTGGGGAATTTCTCCATGACCCGAGGAAGAGCCAACCCACCCAAGCTTAGACCAACGAGGAAATATTGTGTGTTGTGTACTGTCTATTGTGAAATATTGTGCGTTTGCCTAAATAAATAATGGAGCTGAGCACAGCGATTTCAGCATTTCTTATTTGACCTCGGTGCATGGTGTTGGTACAAGATGGCCAAATTGCCAAGATCATCCCTGGAACCAGCGCAAAGTGCAAGTGATGCTTCGTTCTGCTCGAAGCAGAAGAGGAAAAGGATGAGGAGGGCAACTGATGCGAGGTCAGCAATTACGAAGTCAACACAAAAACGATCTTGCTCAACAGCAGATGGTCATAATTTGGAAATTCTACTGCTGAATCTCATATCCTGAAATGGTGAATCTGGAGGTTCTCCACATCGAGCTTCTTGAAGTTGCTTGCTTCTCGGGTGACCGAGAACTTGCCCAGTTGTATGGCCTGTACTTTGGAGGGTTGTGCTCATCCGTCAATTCCTTCAGTGGCTGCATCATGGCATCGTGCGGCTGGATGAAGAAGAACAGAATCGAGAACCTCCCTTTCTCCGAGTTCACCATCACTCTGTGCTCCACGCTCTCATGCGTCTCGTTGCTCCAAACCTTCACATAGTCAAGAGTTAATTAGTCAAGGGTGTCCCGTGAAGTACTTCACCCACATTCACAAATACGATTCACATGTATGCCCGATGATCATGTACGAAAGAACCGAAAGACCAGCCCTTTCAATTAATTTGGTTTGGTTGTAACATGGAGAATGACTGGTTTCTTAAGAGAGATTTCCATAATAATCTTCGCATTCTTCAGGCAACTACATTTGATCATGTATTAGGAGCTAGATTGAGTAAAGGGGATGATGGATCGTCGTCATTAGGCATATGCACAGCCACTCACGGCCCAAATGATCTTTCTTATACACATCTTCAAGCGATAACTTGTGCATATATAAAGTTCTTCTTTGATCGTGGTACCTGAATAATGTCGCCAACATTGATAATAAACGCATTAGGGATGGGCTTGACTTGGACCCATTCCCCATCACTCTTCCTCTTCACATCGAGGCCGCCGACGTCGTCTTGACCCAGGATGGTGAGCGCCCCCAAGTACTTGTGGCGGCCCACCCCCAGAGCGAGGTGCGGCACGGGGCACGGCGGATAGTGGTTGAGCCGGACGAAGCTGGTCTGGTCCTCGAAGAATTCGTCAAACCTGTTCGCGGGCAAGCCCAAGCTCTGAGCTATCAGTCCCATCAGCTTGTACACGGGCTTCTCCAATTCTCCTTTGTATTCTTCGCGTGCTTCCCTGAAATTTTAATAGCCTCTAGAGAATCGTTATGGACGGAGCATTGTGTAGTTGCTGATTCAGATCATATTGATCAATACGATCCATCGATCATGCGCCAGCATCTACGGAAACGCTAACCTTAATCCAGGATGGTAGTCAGGCCACTGATTGGTCCACTCAGTGACACCCACTTCGCCGTCCTTGAGGGAGGCCGGGACGAGCGTCGGCTCTTGCACGGTGAAGTCGAAGACCTCCTTCCAGTCCCTCACGTTCTTGGTGTGCTCCGTCTCGTAGTACCCCAAGACCTTCCTCTCGTCCCTCCTCACCTTCTTCTTCTCCTCGGAACCCTGCCCCGAAGAACTCCCTCGCCTCCCGCTCTATCCTCTTCCTCGCCTTCACCGCCAGCCCATGGTTCACCACCGCGAAGAACCTCCACTTCCTGCAGGCCTCCCCTATCTCCGCCACGAACCGTTCGACAGCGGCGGAAGCAGCGACCTCGCTGTCCGAGAGCAAGTAGCCGGTGAGGGCGGCAAGGTCCATGAGCGGAATGCCTTCGGCTTGTGGTGCGGTGAGCTTCGGCCTATGTTCGATGTCTTGTATGGATGCCGGACCGACCTCTCCCATCTCCTTTTCTTGTTAAAGATCGTGAGTACGATCTTGGGCTAACTGTGAGTTTTGTGACTGACCAGGAAAGAAAAAATATTTTCTTCGCCGGCGGCGCTATTGAAGCAGTAATAGAGAGGAGCACTTTTGTAGTTGGAAACGGCGGGGGCTGATGCACGATTGAATCTGGACGCGATTGACTGGATATTTCGGACATAACCAAGGAGTGACTAGGATATATAGCGTCAGGACATGGGGAAAACTATTGGGGAGAAAGGCATAAAGAGGACGACGAGCTCGTGATTGTAGACGCAAGAGCTTGCGTTGCTTATTCGGGTAATTTTGATTCCTGATTTTCATCATATGTTGTATGTGACGGGTGACGCAATGGGGGCACAAGATAATTTCAGACGAAGAGTAATGAATTAGGATTAGTGAAGAGTTCGATACAATTTCATAACGTGATCAGAAGAATCACTGTCGATATTAAGGAAAATTGTCGAAAAGGTCCTAAAACTATTGTACTTTTTGCCTATTCGGTCCCAAACTTTTCACATTTTGCCGATTGAGTTCACCCGATCAATTTTTATCGCAAAATTACTGATGTAAATACTTTGTAATTATATTATAATAACGACAATTTACTTATTATGAAAATTGGAATTACGAGATCCACAATATACACAGATAAATTTGCGGTACGCAGGACTTATGAGCCTTCGCTGGTGTCACCGCTCTAGATGTCGAAGCTCAAGAAATCTTTCTTGGTCTCTAAACTATCACGTCGACGAAGTAAACTAAGATCTTATAATGTAATCGAAGATGGGTCATTAGGAAAATGCATCAGTTTCTTTCAATGTGTTAGTTTTTTTTTTTTTTTGGTTATCTTTCAATGTGTTAGTTGAGTAAGATGGATTTGAAGATCCGAGAGCCTATGGACTTATGCGGTTCAAGCGGCAATGGGAGACTACGGTGTACAATACATGAAGGATGCTTTCTATCTGTTTGTAATCCTTTTTCTTTTTGTTTGTCTTCGGCCTTTCTAAATTAAAATTGTTCTGGTCTTTTTTTTTTTTTTGGGGGGGGGGGTTGGATTAGAGGAACAATTCATCAGTTGGATTTCTGTCAATCATGCACGGCACAAAATCATTTTAAACAAGCTGACTCTTCCTAGGATATAACAATTAACAGCCACCCTCTGGACAGCACCGAAATAGTCTTCGGCCAATGTTATTTTCCCCGTGACATGTCTTGGTCACTGATGGGGGGAGAATTATCAAAGAAGTTCTAAACATATTACAATTGTGATAATTCAATCATAAATATTTTATTATCAATTAAGTCCTAAACCTTTTGTATTTATGTCAATTCGGTCAATTCGGTCAATTTTGACTGAAATCGCTTACATAGACGCTAGCCACCCTACGTGGCATGGCCGGCTATGATGTAGACAATTTTTAATACGTTTTAATATATTGTTGAATTATGAATTTATTTATTTATTTATTCTTTTCTTTCTCTTTCTTTTCTTTCCCTTCCTTCCTCTCCTAGCCGATTGCCGGACCTCGGCGATTGGCCAAAAAGGGGGGCTGGCAAGGTCGACCTCATCAACTCACGGTGAAGCTTGCTCCCACCGGCCACCGGCGAGGAGAGCCTCCCCTATCAAAATTAATCGGATGGATGAATTGACATAAATTCAAACTATTTGGGGCTCAATCGGCAAAAATGTCCAAGTCGACGAGATTATGGCAATCCTTTGAAAAAATTGCCCCTGAGTATTGGTGAGAATCGAAGACTAGAAAGAGACTGAATGATGGTGCTGCTTTCATGATTATCTTCGAGTTCGCTTTTGGAGAAAACTTATCGGATTCATTTACACACGGATGATCGATGAGGATTTACACGCCCCATCTACGAATTTTGTCGGTCTGATGTCATAGCGAATATAGAAGAATGGATTCTTTTTCGAGATGTGCTAGACTCTGACACACTTTTCGTTGTTGGATGCATTTAACGTGCGGGGATGTTGTTCCAAAAATTGGTCTACATATATACCCTAACCTGTTGGCGGAAAATTGACTCACCACGAGCTCGATTTTTTGAGAATTTCCTTGACGATGTCATCATTTATTTATCATGAATTTGATGTATATTCCGTCAATCATACTAATCTGTTTCGGCAGGCTAGTCTTTCTTCACCGCTGGATAGGAAACTAGTGACGCAATATTCCATCAAATTGTCAGCTTCTAGATAGAATTGTTAGTGGCAGTATTTTATAGTATTAGAAGCTTTCGTGATTATGGGTTCTTGGCCCAAATGACTAAGGGTTATAAGCGAGTCTTTTATTCATATAGGTATGGATGTCTTTATTAAAGATGTTGTTCAATAACTTCGACAGCCCGACACACGCAATAGTCGGATGTGTAGCAAGCTTCAACATGACTCGAGTTAAATCGATAGGGTCGGGCGGAAATAGGATACAATGAATTCAATCGCAAGACGACGGGGTTGTAGGACACAATACCGAATTGAATCGAATGGACAAGATAGACAAAGGATACAAAACGAACATATAAAACCGGAATTTAATCGACACCTAACTTTTGAAACTCGCCGGAATTGAATCGATGACGGGAATTTGGAAAGTTATGGCGCTAGGCTAAAGGCTAAGAGCTAAGAGTAGTTGAAAGATAAGTGTTTCTGTTTTTGTTGTCTTGTTTTCGCCTCTGCCTTCCACTACGTGGTACTTTTAGGGAGACTTTAGGTAAGTCGAGGGGTTTCTCCTTTGGCCCCACATTCTATCCTTTTTCATAAGTCACGTGGATGACCCTTTCGAAATTCCTTGATCTTGCGCCTTTTCTTTTACCGTGGGGATTATCACCAATCTTTTGATAACGCTCTAATCGTGGTTTTGCGCACTTGTCTTGTTCGGAAGGAAATGGCGCCAACACGTGAACTGTTCGATCAGATATGTACCTTGCCTCAATGTTTTTCCTGTAGTTGATTGTCGCTCCTCACGTGCTTGCCACGAGCCTTCTTGGATTATTTTTAAGTGTCAACAATAGGTATGGATGATGTGTTATGAATATAAAGATAAGCATATAAAATCCGCATTATGAGCGAGGCACGTGAAATTTGACTAATGGGGGTGGACGAATACACTTCAACAATGTTCAAGCCGCATTATGAGGCGAGGCAGGAAAGTTGACTAATGGGGTTGCATAATTCCTAAGGGTAAGCGATGTACTAGCGGTTAGAAAGTCCAACCTAAAAGTTATTAGGGATAGATACTGAATATAAAGTAGCTATAAAACGTTGAGCTTCTAGTTGAGTGGAGCCAATAAGTTATTGATAATACTTGTAGCAAGGTTCGAGCCAATAATTGTTGTAACCGAAGTTTGATAAGGTATGTATTCAATCTCCCGATATATATTAATGCAATGGTAGATTTGTTTTAAATCCTTATGGAGCGATTAAAGATACAAGTGGAGTTAATGTTCTAATGAGGATAATGAATATTAAGCATGGCTTAGACTTGAAAGATGTCGGTGGCAATCGAGCCCATTAGTTTCTATGGGAGAGTAGTAGCGAAGTTGTGATTTTCTAACGAAGGGTTTCCTACTTGGTTCAAAAGTTGAACCAGAGTGACAATTGTTGAAAATATATATCGAGTTTGAGTCCAAAAATGAAACTATTCTATC
Organism: Rhodamnia rubescens; assembly: GCA_021437795.1. NCBI lineage: Eukaryota > Viridiplantae > Streptophyta > Magnoliopsida > Myrtales > Myrtaceae > Rhodamnia > Rhodamnia rubescens. The sequence goes on from JAILYA010000012.1 coordinate 1,979,778, forward strand.
TAGAGTTGGGTTTTATTTTGAGTAGTTACCTAATTTAAGTATCGATCGAACATTCTGTGTAGAGGAAGAGGAAAACCTTCTCTATATGAATGTTTTTAACAATAGCACTATTCTACGATGCTTTCTCTCCGGACAAAGAGCAAGGGCTAAACGGACAAATAGAGCTCGAAACTAAAAAAACTATAAAGAGTAGAGAAAACCAATTATGCAAGTATTTCACTGACTTTTTTGGCTATCGCCCAAGCATGCGATTAAATTCTTCAGTCTCTAGATTCAACTCTTGTTTTTATATCGGTAGTTTCTTTGTCGTGAAGGATAACCAAGAGGCTGCTTCTTCGTGAATTACACCCTGAATCAATTTGAGACTGTTGAAGCCAATTAAATCTTGTGGGTAATATTAGTTAATTCTTTTATGAGATTGAGAGAAAGAGACATTGTTAAAATGCATGTGTGAATTGTGTTAGAAAAGTTTCATATTTGATAATTTTTGTGACTTGAAGTAGTTGATATATTCTAAGTGGCATAACTCATTGCTTTAAATTTTTAAATGAAGGTGGGTTCATTTGGACATATTGACGGGTGAAAGTATCGGATTTCGATGGTTGACGGATGGCCCTTCTTGGTAATCTCCCCATATGAAGGCACCATGCTGAAATATAATTTTCCTGGGCCAATGTTATTTGCCTCGACATGAGCTTTGATGTTTTTTTCGGGTTTGTGTTGCAAGACAACCGACAAAATTGAAAAGTTATACTAGAGAGACGATTTGAATGGGGTGCAGTTTCTTATTATTTCTTGGTTTTATCCGTATCGGGCTGCTGAGCTAATAAACACTCGGATGCCGGGAAAATTGGGCCGAAACTTAAGGTGGTTGGAGGGTTGTTCGGCCCGTTTTCGTAGGTTCTGTGGCTGTCTAGAACGGGCGGTGATCTTCTGAGAGAACGTTTTTTTTTTTTTTTGGACAGTCTTATGAGAGCTGCTTTCAATAAGACTTTTGGGTATTCTCTCTTATCGTTTTCTTCCAATGATGGCGGAAAAATACGAAGTTCGGGGCCAAAATTGGACTGGAAATAGTGACAGGGGGAATTTCTTCATCACCTGCCCCAGTGAAGCTCCTGGAGACATCGATTTCGGAGATTTGGTCTCAAGCGGGTCGACCCCGGAAGCCGCCAGGTCAAGTGCAGTGGCTGTGCTAGCATTTTTGGCCATCTCGTACCAGCACCATGCACCGCGGCCTGACCCCCATGAACCAGCACATACTGCAAGTGATGCTTCATTCTGCTAGAAGCAGAAGAGGAAGAGGATGAGGAGGGCAAGTGATGCTAGCTGCAGTTCAGCTTCTTCTTGTCCATTTGCCTCTCGCTCTTGATGTGTCTCTTGCCCAAAACTGGGTCTCTCCAAGGTGGGGGAAGGCGATGGGTCTTTTGTGCAGCGAGATGGTTTGGTGTTGACTATTGCTCGCAGAGGAGAACCCTCATTGGTCAGCAATTACAAAGTCAACGGATTTGACTCTTCTTGTGACGCCATATATTCCTCCCTTTTGAACTGAAATTCTGTACCTTATAAAATACTCAAATAAGCAGGGATGGAGGTTCACAACAGACAACGAACAACGCAGGCACTTCATTGAAATCGCCGTGCTCAGCTTCATTATTTTTTTTTATTTTTTGGCAAACACACAATATTTCACAGTACACAGCCACATTTATTACATTCCACAGCAAAGCTTTCAAACTGCCAGGTGCTCACTGAAAAGCTTAAGCAATAACAACAGATGGTTCGTTATTTGGAGATTCTGCTGCTGAATCTCATATCCTGAAACAGTGAATCTGGAGGTTCTCCACATCGAGCTTCTTGAAGTTGCTTGCTTTCCGGGTGACCAGGTACTTGCCCCAGTTGTATGGCCTGTACTTTGGAGGGTTGTGCTCATCTGTCAATTCCTGCAGTGGCTGCACCATGGTATAGTGCGGCGGGGTGAAGAAGAAGGGAATCGAGAACCTCTCTTTCTCCGAGTTCACCACCACTCTGTGCTCCACGCTCTCGTGCCTCTCGTTGCTCCAAACCTTCACAAAGTCAAAGAGTTAATCCATCGGAGCTGTTCCGTCGAGTACTTCACCCTCATTCTCAAATGCAGTACACATGTATGACCGATGATCATGTATGAGAGTCACAGAAATCAGTCAAGCTAAGAGGCCTTTGTGTATGTGTGTGCCTGCTCACGGGTAATTTGATTGATGATTTCTTGGTCTCCTTTTCTTTTTCTGCAAAGTCTACAGCATGAGCCCCACAAACATAATTCCAATCTGACTATGTTCTGAAACTCTAAAAAACCAAAAAACCAATCCCTTCAACCATTTTGGTCTGGTTGTAACATGAAGATTGACTGATTTCTTAAGAGAGAGATCCATAATAATCTGCACACTCTTCATGCAACTATAGATGTCAAAGTTGTTTTCCAAATGTGTTTTTAAAATACACTTTACCAAACACTATTTGCATTTTGAAAAAGGTTTTTTAGGCTCAAAGGTATTTCGATTTTCTCAAAGTCCTCGACCAAATCTTTGAACCAAACGGGGCCTAAAAGGGATGGACCGTAATCATTATGCATAGGCACAGCCACTCACGGCTCAAGTGATCTTTCATCTACACATCTTCAAGCGGTAGGTTGCGCATATATAAAGTTCTTTTTCAAATGTGGTACCTGGATAATGTCACCAACATTGATAATAAAGGCATTAGGAATGGGCTTGACTTGGACCCATTCCCCATCACTCTTCCTCTTCACCTCGAGGCCTCCGACGTCGTCTTGAGCCAAGATGGTGAGTGCCCCCGAGTCCTTGTGGCGGCCCACGCCCAGAGCCAGGTGCGGGTCGGGGCACGGCGGATAGTGGTTGAGCCGGACGAAGCTGGTCTGGTCCTCGAAGAACTCGTCAAACCTGTTCGTGGGCAAGCCCAGGCTCCGAGCTATCAGTCCCATCAGCTTGTGCGCGAGCTTCTCCAATTCTTGTGCGTATTCTTCGCATGCTTCCCTGAATTTTAATAGCCGCAAGAGAATCATTATGGACGAAGCATTGTGTATTTACTGATTCAGATTATATAGGTCGATCCGATCCATCATGCGCCAGCTTCAATGGAAACACCGTGTGGTGTAGCCGGAAAAAAACAGTCATGGAAACACTAACCTTAATCCAGGAGGGTGCTCAGGCCACTGATTGGTCCACTCGATGACACCCTCTTCGCCGTCCTCAAGCGAGGCCGGGACGAGCGTCGGCTCTTTCACGTTGAAGTCGAAGACCTCCTTCCAGTCTCTCACGTTCTTGGTGTGCTCCGTCTCGTAGTACCCCATCGTATTCCTCTCGTCCCTCCGCACCTTCTTCTTCTCCTCCGGACCCTGTCTGAAGAACTCCCTCGCCTCCCGCTCGATCCTCTCCCTCTTCTCCACCGCCACCCCGTGGTTCACCACCGCGAAGAACCCCCACTTCTTGCACGCCTCCCCTATCTCCGCCACGAGCCCTTTGATGGCCGCGGTGTCAGCGACCGCGCCGTCCGAGGGTGAGTGGCCGGCGAGGGTGCCGAGGTCGATGAGGGGAATGCCTTCGGCTTGAGTGGCTGCGAGCTTGGGCCTGTGCTCGACGTCTTGTATGAAGGCCGGATCGACCTCTCCCATTTTCTTTTTCTTGGTAAAGATCGTGAGTTTGATGTTGGGTCAATGTGAGTTTGTGACTGATCAGGAAAGATGAAATCGTTTCTGTGTTTTGTGCCGTGGTTGATATTGAAGCAGTTATAGAGAAGCCTATTTATAGAGGGAGTGGTGGTGGCTGATGCACGATTGAAGCTGGACGCGATTGAGTGGATGATTCGGAGGCAACTAAGGAGTGACGAGAATGGCGTCGCGACATGTAGAAAATTATGAGGAGAAATACAAAATGAGGACAAAGAGTTCGTGAATCTTGACGTAAGAGCTTGCATTGCTTATCGAGGTAGTTTTGTTCGTGGCCTTTGTGGTAAATAATCGATTGCTGAGTTCATCATATGTCGTTGAAAAGTATTTGACAGGTGATACAATGAATGGATGCACAAGATAATCTTGAGCAAAATATGTTTGAACAAAGTGTAATGGACTAAGAACAAGGCAGGGTTCAATGCTATTTCAAAGCGTGATCAGGAGAATTACTCCAAATACTTTATTCTATTGTATATTAATCATTGAATTAAATTTTTAAGTGTAAATTGATTCTATCTTTATGCTGTGAAAAGACTGATTCTATGTGTAATGAAACTCTCCCGATATGAAAAAATTGAGAAAAAAGTCTAATACCTATTGTATGGACACAAATTTAGTTATAAACCTTTCAATTTAGCCAATTTAATCCTAAATCTTTTGACAATTTGTCAATATTGTCATTCCAATCAAGTTTGACAAAACATCGATGACATGAATATCAGTTTTTTTATGTAGTATAGCTAGCGTTAACGTGGTCTTTTGAAGAAAAAAAATTAATTTTTTCTTGATATATATATTTTTTTTTACATTTACCTTTGCGAGTCCACGGCCTCGGCTGAGGTCGTTGGCCCAAGCGCCCTATCTTGGCCTTCGCCGGCCATAGTTAACCTCGCAACCCCTCGCCTAGTAGTTGGCGAGGGCATTGCGGCCCTTGTCAAACAAAAAGATAGAAAGAATTAAACATGAAAAGGAAGAATAGAAAAAGATATTAAATGTATTTCAAAAAATATGTGATGGGCTAGGCTGTCTCCTCATGATTGTTTGTTGTCCAAATTGGACAGTCCAATTCTCAGTAAAAGGGAAAGAAAATTTTCCGATGGAATACTTTTCGTCGGACAATATTTGGACCTCGTGCAGGAATCCGTTGAGTGAATGAGAAACCCAACACGACATCGAATTCCTGCAAATCAAATCACGTTAGCCTCCTCGAAACATTGCCAATTCTACCACGACTAATATGTAATAGCCTATTATTATTATTATTATTATTATTTCGGTCGAAGTAATAGCATATTATTAGACCTGTTAAAATAAGTCATAAATTCAATTTTTAACCCATATATGTGATGGGCTTTATTGTTATATATGTTAGTTATATTCAATAAATTAGTCATAAATGAGTTTAAATATGATAAGAGTGTTAAATGGGTCATAAATGAATCATGAATGGATTTACAACTTATTTAGACCTAACCCACCTTATGTCTCTCTCTTCGTTCTCTCTCCCCTTCACTTACTCCACATTCTCATCTCAATTTAGATATGATTTTTCTTAGACTGGATTAGACATGGAAGTGATTTAAAAATATGAGTCGGTCGAGTATAAGTCGCTAGATTTATTAATAAATAGATTATAAACAGATTAAATGAATTTATCTGAGCTGGATCATTTTTTTATAAGAACCGACCCATTAGTTTGGGATAGGGACTACCTGGATTATATTTTCTGACTGCCATTAAGATTTCGATGCAAAATTATCCCTTTATTCAAATGTGGCATAGTCTCATCCACTGTCTATAGTCTCCCCCACTCCAACAGCCACTTCACAAATGGTGACCGTCTTTCCTTTCGTCGATCCTACTTCAAGGGCGATCGCTATGATGCCTTGAAATGGTCGATTTGGGCTAGCACGTGGGAATAGCTCATCGGCGATTCTCTTTGTTTGGAGCGCAATAACGGAGATTCACTTGTCGAGAAAAATGAACTTACGAGATCCACAAGATGCAGACATAAGTATTTCACAAAACAGAGTCGCATTTATTACATTCTGCCGCAGAGTTCTCAAGCTGACAATGCTAATTGAAAAGCTTCAGCTACAACAAGCAATAGATGGTCATCATTTGGAGATTCTAGTGCCGAATCTCATATCCTGAAATGGTGAATCTGGATGTTCTCCACATCGAGCTTCTTGAAGTTGCTTGCTTTTCGGGTGGCATAGAACTTGCCCCAGTTGTATGGCCTGTACTTCGGAGGGTTGTGCTCATCAGTCAACTCCTTCAGTGGCTGCACCATGGTATAGTGGGGCGGTCTGAAGAAGAAGGGAAACGAGAACCTCTCTTTCTCCGAGTTCACCTTCACTCTGTGCTCCACGCTCTCGTACGCCTCGTTGCTCCAAACCTTAACATGGTCAGGAGTTAATTCGTCAAGAACACGGCTTGTTCTGTTCCGTCGAGTACTTCACCGACATTCACTAGTACAAATTCATATGTATGACCAATGATCATGTATAAAAATCACAGAAATCCATCAATATATTTTGGGTTTGGTTGTCACATAAGTAATGAGTGATTTCTTAAAAGAGATATCCATAATAATCTTCACATCCTTCAAGCAACTACAGATGATCGTGTATAAAGAGCTAGCTTGAGTAAAAAGGGATGGATCGCAATCGTTAAGCGTGGGCACAACCAGTCGCGGCACAAATGATCTATAAGCATTAAGTCGTGCACATAGAAAGTTCTTTTCTAAATGTGCTACCTGAATAACGTCACCAACATTGATAATAAATGCATTAGGGATGGGCTTGACTTGGACCCATTCCCCATCACTCTTCCTCTTCACCTCGAGGCCTCCGACCTCGTCCTGAGCCAGGATGGTGAGCGCCCCCGAGTCCTTGTGGCGGCCCACGCCCAGAGCCAGATGCGGCGCAGGGCACGGCGGATAGTGGTTGAGCCGGACTAAGCTGGTCTGGTCCTCGAAGAACTCGTCAAACCTATGCGTGGGCAAGCCCAGGCTCTGAGCTATCAGTCCCATCAGCTTGTGCGCGAGTTTCTCCAATTCTTGTGCGTATCCTTCGCATGCTTCCCTGAATTTTAATAACCGCAAGGGATGTCATTTTGGACGGGCCATTGTGTAGTTACTGATTCAGATTACTTTGATCGACAAGATCCATCGATCATGCGTTAGTGATAGAATCCATGAGTATTAAACCACGCCTTTTAGAACAGTTAAGCAGATTAGCTGCTTCTATTGAAACACCATGTAGCCAAAGGAGAAAAAATAAGATTACACCAAAATACTAACCTCAACCCTGGAGGGTACTCAGGCCACTGGTTGGTCCACTCAATGACACCCTCTTCACCGTCCTTGTGCGAGGCCGGGACGATCGTCGTCTCTTGCACGGTGAAGTCGAAGACCTCCTTCCAGTCCCTCACGTTCTTGGTGTGCTCCGTCTCGTAGTACCCCAACGCTGTCTTCTCGTCCCTCCTCACCTTCTTCTTCTCCTCCAAATCCTGCACGAAGAACTCCCTCGCCTCCCGCTCGATCCTCTCCCTTTTCTCCACTGCCACCCCGTGGTTCACCACCGCGAAGAAACCCCACTTCTTGCACGCCTCCCCTATCTCTGCCACGAGCCGTTCGACGGCGGCGGAAGCAGCGACAGCGCCGCCGTCGGAGGGCGAGTAGCTGGTGAGGGCGGCGAGGTCGATGAGCGGGATGCCTTCGGCTTGTGGTGCGGCGAGCTTCGGCCTATGTTCGACGTCTTGTATGAACGCCGGATCGACCTCTCCCATCTCCTTTTTCTTGATGAGGATCGTGTGAATGATCCTGGGCTGATTTTGAGTTTGTGACAGATCAATTTGCCGTGGCTGATATTGAAGCAGATGTAGAGAGGAGCATTTTTTTTATAGTGGTAATTGTTATATGATGTCTCGAATTTGAGCCGACTAACTAAAAGATATTTTTGTTTATGTGGTGTTCGGTGGACTTCTTCTGTAGGATTAACGTCCGGCGCTACAGGACAAAAGGAGGCCATACATCCTTTATCATAATATTTGTTGTGGGAGGAAACATGTCTTTTGGCTAGGGGTAAGAAAAGGAAGTGAAAGGTAGGGTTTCGCCTACTTTTGATGTCAGGCGTCCTTCGTGCAAAAGGAGAAAGAAAGTAGGGGGTGGGCGGCTTCGGAAGGAGAAAAAAGAGGAGAGGAAAGTAAATTATATAAAAAGGTAGGGTTTTATTTTTTTTTGGGTTATTATCATGAAAAATTTCAAATTGATGCACTTATGATAAATTTATCTCAAATTATTTTTTTGATCACAAAAAACTTCAAATTAGTACACATATGACAAATTTACCCCAAACTATTTTTTGACCACCAAAAACCTTAAACCGATATATCTCGTGACAAATTTACCTTAAATTAATTATTTTAACCACAAAACATCTCAAACTCGGTATACATCCGTGATAAATTTATCTTCCGTTAAATTGTGTTAATATCACGAAAAATCCCAAATTGATAAACATATCACAAATAGAGGGTAAAAAACTCAAAATGGTATACCCGTCAATGTCACGTGTCATCTAACTCGTAACTTGCGAGTTAAATTTATCGAAAAGTAACAAAGGGTAAATTTGTCATAAGTGTATCGAGTTCGGGATATATTTGTCATAAGTATACGGTTTAGAATTTTTTATGGTCAAAAAAATAATTTTTGGTAAATTTATCACATATGTATCAATTTGGAATTTTCCGTGGTATTACCCTTTTTTTTTACCTGCTGCAGCCGTAAGAACACAGTGCTCGAGACCAAGACCCGCATAAGAAAATAGTCGCACGAAGGGAAAGAGTGAAGAACATACCGACGTTTTGATTTTCCGCCATACGTGTGCGATTGTTTGGGCTTGAACATGGCAATTTGTGCAAGTGAGTTTATTATATCCAATTGAGTTGTTTTATCTATAAACACTTTGGATTTTGGTATGATTTAGGTGCGGAAAACACGAGCGTGTTGAGATATTGTAATTCCGATTATCCGATTATAGTGGATCGTTCTTACTATGCTCTTTTCGTGGATGTAGTTATCGACATTCGGATCGAATCATGTACTCTTCGATAGTGTTCTCTATCGTTCTTCGTTATTTTTTTGGTTAGTTTTTCCCGGTATATTTTTTCAACAGTAATGGTGGGGGCTGATGCACGACTGAATCTGGATGCGATTGAGTGGATAATTCTGAGGTAACGAAGGAGTGACCAGGACAGTGTCGGGACATGGGGACAGTTATGAGGAGAAATGCAAAATGAGGACATAGAGTTCGTGATCCTTGACGGAAGAGCTTGCATTTTTTTTGTTTTGTTCGGGGAGTTTGTGGTAAATGATTGATTCCTGATTTCATCATACTTCTGTTGAATAGTATTTGACAGGCGATACAATCGGTGCACAAGATAACCTTGAACAAAATGGGTTTGAACAAAATGGAATGGACTAAGGACAAGGCAGGGCTCAATGCGATTTCAAAGCGGGATCACCAGAATCATTCCAAATATTTTCTTCAGCTGCATATACAATGGTGTAGACCAACAAATTACTGAATTAAATTTTCAAGCGTAATTGATTCTATCTTTATGTTGCGAAACGACTGATTTGTGTGTATTGAAACTCTCTTGATACGGAGAAATTGAGAGAAAAGTCTTATACCTATTGTATAGACGCCAATTTAGCTATAAACCTCTCGGTTTAGCTAATTTAATCATAAATCTTTCGACAATTTATCAATGTAGTCATTCCAATCAAGTTTGACAAAAAATCGCCGACATGAATGCCAATCTTCTTTTATGACATAGCCGATGTTAACGAGAACAATTTTTGAAGAAAAAAATTAAATTTTTTTTAAATTTTTGTTATATTTACCTTTGCTAGTCCACAGCCTCGCAGAGATTGCCGGCCCAAGTGCCCTGTCTTGGCCCTCGCCAACCACAATTGACTTCGCAATCCCTCGCCTTGAGGTTGGCGAGGGTGTTGTGGCCCTCATTAAACAAAAAGATAGAAAAAATTAAAAATGAAAAGGTGAAATAGAAAGAAGTATATTAAATATATTGCGAAACTATTCCATATCGCCTCGGTTGCATCACTTAGAACGATTGGTATTCACGCGTGATTTCTACTAAAATTAATCAAAATGAATAAATTGACAAATTATCAAAAGTTGAGGATTAAATTAGTCAAGTTAAAAGATTTAGAATTGAATTGATATTTGCACACTAAATTTATGACTTTTTTTTTATAGGCTCGCATTTTTTTTCACTCTTCATTTAGCCAATACACTCCCTTATTTAGCATTTGGACCATTTTATCCCCTTACTTTTCCACCTTTCAGCATGGCTAGTACCACGCAGATCGACGCAGGGAAAGTGATAACAATAAAAGTTTTCCAAAGGATATATTGAAATTGATTGAATAACAATGCCGATTATATAGGGCGGACGTCCTATATATAGACAGGACTTCTTAAAAAATTAAAGATAACAATAAACGAGATAATACGAATCAAATCTAATCCTAATCAAATAAGAATTCAAATCAAATATTGCGATCGGATATATCGCAAAGTTGCATAAAATAGAAAACCGCTCGAAAGCCTATCTAAACAACTTCGAAATGCGAAAATACGTCGTACATCACGGCAAAGCGGTGAAAATTGATCGGAAAGCCATTTCGCTTCGCCTAATCGCATTTGAACGTAATCCGAGCTCGCCAACCCAATCGGTGAATTAGCGGTGAAATCGCCTTGATTTCTGTCGATCACGTTTTTCAAAAAAATCACACGCCAATTATTTTACACATACTCAAATGTGAGGCCCATTTGTTGTCCCTATTAGGCTATTTTTCACTTGTTTCTTTTTTTTTTTTTCCTCTGCTCCATCTCGATACTTCCTTTCTGTGCTTCTGATCTTCTCTTCTCCGTTCCTTGCACAAACAAAATTCGAAACTTTCTTCACGAACTCTGGTCCTCGACCTTGTGCTTACCGACGAGACACCACGGTTCTTCATGCTCCAAGGCTTGTTCAACCTTCTCCGTCGTCCTCCTCTATTGGTTCTACGGTTTCTTTCTTCTAGCCCGCTCTTGTGCCAACCAAGTGTTTGATAGAATTCCCCTTGAGGTCTTTACTGCGTGCTTCTTACTCGTTTCTGGGATGGAGTTTTTTTTTTTTCTTTTTCTTTTATTTGTTGGTTGCTAGTGTTGTTCTACTTGTATTGGAGTCTTTCTCTAGTGCGGGAGCATCTTCAGGGTCGTCCGCCTTTGCGCTCCGAGGGTGTTTGTACGAGCATAACCAGATCATGGAATAGTGTAAGCCAAGCGGATGATCTCAAATCGCGATTCGGCCCACCGCCCGCGGATGCGGAAGCAAAAGCACATGAACAACCTAATGGTCATCCTCAAGCTAGCTTTGATTTCGGCCGTAACTGAGTTTCTCGTGAGACTTGAATTGCTTTCTCGACGCCTTGTTCGAGTTCGCCAAGTAGCTCGAAGTTCCCAACAGGGCTTAGTTTCGGACTAGGATAACTTCCTTACTGTGGTGCAAAGAATAAAAGAGAGCCGGAGGTGCAGACCAAAACCGCCCAGTTGGTGATGCGGATGGAGGTGTGGGAGGAGGGAAACGAAGAAGGCTGGGGAACCCACATTTTAGTCAGCTTGGTACGAGGATGCGATAGGTGAGGAATGTAAGGGATAAAATTGTCAGAACACTAAATAAGGTGTGCATTAGCAGTGGACAAAGCGCGAAGTTTTTTATATTATCAATTATCCCAAAAAGTATGCGATTGGCTAGGCTGTCTCCTCACGATTGCTTGTTGTCCAATTCTCAGTAAAAAAGAATGAAATTTTCCGATGAAATACTTGTCTTGGGGCCTCGTTCCACAATCTGTTGAGTGAATGACAAACCCAACACGGCATCGAACTCCTGCAAATCAAAGCACGTTAGCCTCCGGAAAGAGGGTTTTTTTCTAATTTAATTTTTTAAAAAAAATATTTACAAAATTATTTTTTAAAAAAAATATTTACGAATTTGCGAGCGAGACCCGCTCGGCAGTGGGCTAATAATTATAGTTTTTTATAAAGATAAGCTTCACAAGCAAAAAAAATTTTAAATTTCGTATTTTTAATTATTAGTACTTATAATATTTATTTTGTTTATAATTTTTTTTGTAGCTTATCTTTATAATATAATTAGCAATAATTAATGTAAAAATTTATTAAGATATATAAATAATAAATAATGTTGTAATTATAAAATTAATTAAAAGTATTCATAATTTCATTTTTTTAATTTCATTTTTTAAAATTATTAGTACTTATAATATTTCTTTTATTTATAATGTTTTTCTTGTTAATGCTTATCTTATATAAAAAAATCTATAATTAATAAATAATATTGTAATTATGTAATTAATTTAAAATATTCATAAAATAAAATTGGTAAGATATATGAAAAAAAAAAGAGATTTTCATAATATATAACAATCATCAACTTACCAATTATAAATAAATAAAATAAATATTATAAGTATAAATAATTAAAAAAATATGAAATTTAAAAAAATACAAAAAAAGGCCCACCCTCTCAAAAAAAAATACGAAAAATATTTTTTTAATAATTGGTAAGTTGACGATTATTATATTTTATGAAAATCTCTTTTTTTATTTTATGAATATTTTTAATTAATTTTATAATTATAATATTATTTATTAATTATATATCTTAATAAATTTTTACATTAATTATTGCTAATTATATTATAAAGATAAGCTTCACAAGAAAAAAATTATAAACAAAATAAATATTATAAGTACTAATAATTAAAAAAACGAAATTGAAAAAAAAAAAATAGGGCCGCCGCTCGGAAATTGCCCAGCTGGCACTCTGCTCGGCATTGGTGCCGCCAAGCAGCTGCTCGGGCTGGGCTCGCCAGCAGCCCCAAGCAAGCCCACCGCCGAGCGAGACCCAAATCTGAAATATTTTTTTTTAAAAATATTTTTGTAAATATTTTTTTTAAAAAAATTAAATTGGAAAAAAACCCCCGGAAAGAAGGCCATCATCAACGATGGATTGTGATGCGGACAAATATATATTACCATTGGCCGTAAAATAATTTTCCATTCATTCGTTTTTATAATCGATACATATAATCATTTTTAGGAAATATATTTTTCAAATTATTCATTTTTCGCGAAGCAAACACGGACCCTATAACATTTTGAGCTAATAAGTGGAACAATTAACCAGCAAGTCTCTTTGTTTGCATTCTTCTTGGACGATGCCATCATTCATTTCTCATGAATTCCATCAACTTTGCAGTAATTCGCCGAGGCGGGGCTAGTCTTTGGTTGATGTTTTGGGACAAGAGGAACAATTGGTCAGGTGGTGAAATTAAGTAAAAAACACGCTTTGGTGTTGGGTATCCTTAACATGAAATTATGATACTCACGTTAGGCAAAATTGACAAAAAAAAAAAGTCCAATTTTTTTTGCATTTTTATCAATTCAGTCATAAACTTTTAAAGTTGGACGATTCGGCCTCAAACCTTTTCACCTTTTGCCAATTCAGTCCCTATTGGCCTGAAATCGCAAATGTAGAAACTGGCCGTCTTGTGTGGCACCGGCGCTAAAGTGGATAATTTTTAAATATATTTTGTTGTATATTTCCTTTTTTTTTTTTTTTTTTGGGTTCGGGCCGACAAAGCGGTGCCATTAGTGCCACATAGAACGGCCGATGTCCGCGTCCTTTGATTTTCGGTCAATATGATTGAATAGAAAAAATATGAAAATATTTAGAATCTGAATCGAAAAACTTAAAAAGTTTGGGAGTGAATCGACAAAAGTGCGAAATATTTATGAGTTTTTTTTTTTACAACTTTCCTCTTCACGGATGCTTCTGACTTGCCACCCGTACTGAGCTTCAAAAGTAGTTTTAGCCGCAGAAGTTTTCTCCCATTGTCTATCCCCAAAAAAACTAATAGAGATTGAGTCGCCATCTTAATCACGTATAACCAATTTTTTGTCTGGCATCACCAAGAGTCAAAAATGGCAGGAGCAAATAGGTTTGGTGGCGTGAACATAGCAACATTGTATTAAGCCCCATTAGGGCTGCTGCCATCACAATCATTTCATGAGTCAGGGGTGCACGATTTCAACTCAAAAGCAGGAAAACCATGAGATTACGCAGAAATTCTGCCCTTCTGATCAATTAGTAGCCTAGTTAAAGAGGGGAATGAACCCAACTTCCCCAAATGCTGATCTAGTAGTTTTCTTGGGTCAAGAAACAAATCAAAACATGAAGCACTTGCACAGGAAGCTGATTCTCACACTGCTTGCAGTTCTCATCTTCCCTCTCTGCTTCAAGCCAATTGAAGCAGCGAAAACTGGTAGCAAGCACTTTGTGCTGGTTCACGGGGCGTGTCATGGAGCATGGTGCTGGTACAAGGTGGCAACGCCATTGAGATCGTCCGGCCACACCGTCACGACGGTCGATTTGGGCGCTTCGGCATCGACCCGAATCGGGCTAGCTCGCTCCGATCGATTTCCGACTACTTCAAGCCCCTAAGAGATGTCATGGAAGGTCTATCGTCAACCGAGCGAGTGATACTTGCTGGCCACAGCTTGGGTGGACTGGCTCTTTCTCATGTCATGGAGAGATACCCAGAGAAGATTGCGGTTGCTGTGTTTGTCACTGCCTTGATGCCTGGTCCGATGCTTAATGTCACTACGGTCTATGCTGAGGTAACGATCATTTTGAACTGCTATTATTGTCGATGCGATTTCATCGGTCGAATTCAATTCAAGTGACATAGCACATAGCAAAACAAAACAAAACCTCATTTCATTTTGTAACTTTTCCTTTTGATTCTATTCTAAAGAGGTCAAAAACTAATTGAAAAGCAGTTATTTCCTCAATTAACTGCTATGAATTAACTTTTCTGCTGTTCCTTGTGACCCAAGACATTGAGACGAGTAGGCTCGTTGGGAGACAGCCGCTATAGCTATGACAATGGGCCAAACAACCCTCCAACTGCCTACACGTTCGGCCCACTGTTCTTGGCCTCAAGGGCCTATCAACTCAGCCCAATTCAGGTACGGCCAAAATTCTGAAAATCAATCAAATTGAAGCTTCTCTTTCATGAAAAAAAAAAATCGTCTTCGTAGGATTGGACCATGGCCAACACCTTGATGAGACCGACACGCTTCTTCAGCTACGAGGACTTGACGAGGGAAATAACGTTGTCCGACCGAAATTATGGGTCTGTCCGAAGGGTTGCTGTTATATCCGAGGATGATAAGCTGATTGACAAAGACTTCATGCTGTGGATGATCGAGAGGAATCCGCCGGACCAAGTGCTGGAGATCAAAGGGTCAGATCATATGGTCATGATCTCCAAGCCCACCCAATTGCTGGCCCTCCTTCAACACATTGCCAATTCTACCCATGTCTGATACACAGTGACCTTCTATTAGACCCGTCAAAATGAGTTGTAAACTCATTTTTCAACCCATATATTGTTATATGTATTAGTTATATTCAATAAATCGGTCACAAATGAGTTTAAATATAACGTGAGTGTTTTTTTTTTGTCGAAACATAATATAAGTGTTAAATGGATCATAAATAGATTGTAAACGGGTAGTTTACAACTTATTGAGACCGAACTCATCTTATAACTCTCTCTTCATTCTCTCTCGCCCTCGCACACTCTGCACTCTCATCTCAATTCGGGTTTGAATTTTCTTAGATTTGATTAAATATAGAAGTGGTTCTATGAATATGCGTTGGCCGAACTTAAGTCGCTAGATTCATTGTAATAAATAGATCATAAATAAAATAAATGGATTTATTTGGGTCGAATTATGTTTTATCAAATCCAACTCACTCAATCCACCCGTTTGACGGGTTTACCTGCGATATATTGAGGCTTAGAGTATATTTCTCTTATTGCCAGTAAGATTACCATGCCATAATGATCTATTCTTATTTAGAATTGGATCAATCAAAAGAAATCTGGCATGCGTACTATTGGATGTAGGTATAAACAATGGGCTTAATCACAAGCTCGATTCATATTATCACTTTATTCAAATGGCTAGCCTCCCCTATCTCCGCCACGAGCCCTTTGATGGCAGCAGAGTCAACGACCGCACCGTCGGATGTTGAGTAGCCGGTGAGGGTGGCGAGGTCGATGAGCGGGGTGCCTTCGGCTTTAGTGGCTGGGAGCTTGGGCCTGCGCTCGATGTCTTGTACGAAGGCTGGATCGACCTCTCCCATTTTCTTTTTCTTGATAAAGATCGAGAGTGTGATCTTGGGCTAATTGTGAGTTTGTGACGGATCAGGAAAGATCAAATCTTTTTCTTTTTTTGTTGTGGTGCCGTGGGTGACATTGAAGCATTTATAGAGGAGCATATCTATAGTGGAAATGGTGGCGGCTGATGCACGATTGAAGCCGGACGGAGGTGACTATGGAGTGACAAGGATGGTGTCGGAACTTGTAGAAAATTATGAGGAGAAATGCAAGATGAGTACATAGAGTTCGTGAATCTTGACGTAAGAGCTTGCATTGCTTATTGAGGTAGTTTTGTTCGGGTAGTTTGTGGTAAATAATTGATTCCTGATTTCATCATATGTTGTTGGAAAGTACATGAGAGGTGATAGAATGGGTGCATAAGATGATCTTGAGCAAAATGTGCTAAAACATGATGCAATTTCAAAGAGCGATCACGAGAACCATTCCAAATGTTTTCTTCTGTTGAATATACAATGGTGCATTCGAGGTCCCGCCCCCCTAAAAAAAAGGATATACAATGGTGTAGACCAACTAATTACTGAATTAAAATTTCAAGTGTAATGAAACCACCCCGATATGAAAATATTTGGGAAAAATTATAGAAAAAGTCCAATATCTATTATATGGATGTCAATTTAGTCATAAACTTTTTAATTTGCTCGATTTAGTCATAGACAATTTGTCAATATAGCCCTTCCGATCAATTTTGGCAAAAAATAGGCGACATGGACTCTAGTTATCTTTACGTGGCATGATTGGTGCTGATGTGAACAAATTTTGAAAAAAAAACTTTTAAATATTTTCTTCTATTTTTTTTTATATATATTTGCATTCACTAGTCCACCGCCTCAACAGAGGTCACCGGCCTAGGCAAGGGTGCCGCCGTCCTTGCCGGATCCGGGTAGGGGTAAGCGACGCCCTCATCCGTTCCGGTTAGCACAGCCACGCCCAAATCCAGCGAGGGCCCACGAGCCATTGCCTAGTGGTTGGCGGAGGTGATGCGGCCCTCACTAAAAGAGAAGAAAAAATTATTAAAAATGAAAAAAAATGAGAAGGAAAAATAGAAAAAATATTAAATGTATTGCAAAACTTGTTCATGCCGGCATTGATAATGCCATGTAGAATAGTCAAGCATTCTTATCGCGATTTCTAGCTAAAATTGGTCAGAAATAATAAATTGACAAATTATCAAAATATTTTGAATTAAATTGATCAAATTAAAAATTTATGATTGAATTGATATTTGTGTGATAGTTTTATTTATTTTTTTTTCAATTATCCTGAAAAAAATATGATGGGCTAGGCTGTCTCTTCATGATTGCTTGTTGTCCAATCCTTATCACAACGGAAAGAAATTTCCAATAAACCACTTTTCTTTGGACAATACTCCGACGTCGTGCCAGAATCTGTTGAGTGAATGACGAACCCAACACGGCATCGAATGCCGGCATCTCAAATCACGTTAGTCTCCGGAAAGGAGGCCACCAACCATGGATTACGATGTTTTTTCGACCAAAAAAAAAAAAAAAGAATTGTGATGTTCAAAGAAGTAGAAAGTTTTCTGTTTAAGCTTCGTTTTATTTCATGAAAAGTGAATGATTTAAAAAATATTTTCTTAAAACTACTACTTGTATTTTTATAAAAATGAATTAACGAAAAATTATTTTCGCCATCAACAAAAATGTTTAGACATAGATTGTTGTTGATGAGAATTTTTTTCTGTTAATTAATTATTTCACGGGATAAAAATGATTATTTTTTAGAAAATATTTTTTAAATTATTTATTTTTGTGAAACAAATGGAGCATTAATGTTTTGAGATATCGCGTGGGAATAATTCCCCTATAAATCTTTTTGTTTGGAGCGCAATGAAGACAATTTACTTAACGAAATAAAAAAAAAAGTTATGAGATCCTCAAGATATGCAGTCCTGCATCTCCAAAAGTCAAAATGGTTAGTTTTCTTTTCATAACCAAAATGGTTAGGTTTGGGACAGTCAAAATACGCAGTCCTTCGTTGTATTAAGCCTCATTAGGTCTGCTATCTCATCTTCTTTCAGGCAATCACAACTTCAAAAGCAGGAACATCATGGGATTGCCCAGGAAGCTAATTTTCACACTTCTTACAATTCTCATCTTCCCTCTCTGCTTCAAGCCAATTGAAGCAGCGAAAACTGGTATCAAGCACTTCGTGCTGGTTCACGGGGCGTGTCATGAAGCGTGGTGCTGGTACAAGGTGGCGACATCATTGAGATCGTTCGGTCACAACGTCACGACAATCGATTTGGTCGCTTCGGCATTGACCCAATTCAGGCTAGCTCACTGCGATCGATTTCCGACTACTTCAAGCCCCTAAGAGATGTCATGGAAGGTCTATCGTCACGCGAGCAAGTGATCCTTGCTGGCCACAGCTTGAGTGAATTGGCTCTTTCTCATGTCATGGAGAGATACCCCAAGAAGATTGCCGTTGCTGTGTTTGTCACTGCCTTGATACCTAGTCCAGTACTTAATGTCACTACAATCAATGCCGAAGTACAATAATTTCGAACTAGTACTATCGTTGATGCGATTTCCTCTGTCGAATTCAATTCAAGTGACATAGCAATAGCAAATCAAACAAAATTAGTACATAAACTACCTAAATCAATCAATTCTTTTAATGTTAATTCTCATGAAAAGTCAAAACTAATAAAAAAGAAGTTATTTCCTCAATTAACTGCTGTAATGACTTTTTTGCTGTTCCTTGTGACCGAAGCCATCGAGAAGAACAGGTTCCCTTGGAGACAGCCGCTATAGCTATGACAATGGGCCAAACAATCCTCCGACCGCCTACACGCTCGGCCCAATGTTCTTGGCCTCAAGGGCCTATCAACTCAGCCCAGTTCAGGTACCGCAAAAATTCTCAAAAACAATCAAATTGAAGCTTTCTTCATTTTGACCAAAAAAAAAAATGCTTCTCTTTCATAAAAATAACATTTTTTCCCCTTCTGATAGGATTGGACGTTGGCCAACACGTTGATGAGACCGCAAGGCTTGTTCAGCGACGAGGACTTGACGAGGGAAATAACATTGTCCAACCGAAATTACGGGTCGGTCCGAAGGGTTGCTGTTACATCCGAGGATGATAAGCTGATTGACAAAGACTTCATGCTGTGGCTGATCGAGAGGAATCCGCCGGACCAAGTGCTGGAGATCAAAGGGTCAGATCATATGGCCATGATCTCCAAGCCCACCCAATTACTGGCTCTCCTTCAACACATTGCCGATACTACCCATTACTAATATGTTCTGGGCCTGTGGCCTCCGACATAATCTTGCTCAGCGTTTATTAAGATTTCCATACCATAATGATCAGTTCTTATGAAGAGCTGGATTAATCCGAAGAAGTCCCACATGCATACGATTGGATGTCGATGTAACAATGGGCTTAATCACAAGCTCGATGCATATCATCATATAATACAAATGTGCTAGTCCCCTCCACAGCAGTAACAATTTATTGTTCATCCAGTATGATGCCCACTCCATTTCACAAATCATGCCCATCTTTGCTTTATTCGATCCTAGTTTACGGTCGATCACTCTGATACCTTGAAATGGTCGATTTGGATATTCTCGACATCCTGCTTCTTGTAGTCGCTGCGGTTTCTCATCGCGAAGAACACTCCCCAGTTGAACCCCTTGTACTTGGGAGGATTCTCCTCGTTCGTTATCTCGTCCAGTGGCTTCACCGAGACGTGATGGCCTGGGAAGAAGAAAAACGGAACAGAGAACCTCTCCTTCTCTGTGTTAACCACCACTCTGTGCTCTGCGCTCCAGTACAAGTCGTTCGTCCAAAACTGCACGAAATGATTATCCTTAGGTCATTTAAAAGGAGCGGCAAATCAACCTAGTTCCTATTATCTGTCGGTATGCAAGTAGCGTGCGAGTTCCATCCTTTCGCCATTCACATCAGAGTCGTCCGAAAAGAGCAACGTAAATATGATTGTTTACTAAATTTTTCAAGCAGCAGATGCTAAATAGCTCTTCTAAGATGGTGACTTCTCATTTCATAGGTTGAAAGAAGTAATTTCCTGACCATAGCATGGAGGACATTGTACAACTACCGATAATTTTGTTTTGGTCGCAAAATCACACATATATCAAATGTGTAATGATTATTTCAGGAGAAATGCATATCTGTATTCAAGAAAGTACGTAAACCTGATTGCTATGAGGTGCAGATGAAACATCAAATTAATCCACCAAGAATCCAGGTGATATCAAAGTCCATACATGTTCCACCGAAAACCGTATTTGGTCCTCTTGTCACGAATTTCAAGTCCTCTGGCATGAATGTCGTCGTGCTCCACCACAGAGCATTCACAGTTTTGCCTATACAGGACTGGTGCCATGCATTTTCTGTATCGACTTCATAACAACAGCCTACTCTGCTTCACTAGTGGTCAATCGAGGAAACAGAGAGACAGTTTCTAAACAATACCTGCATAGCATTGCCAAGATTGATCACATAAGCATCCGGTACTGGCCTTACTGAAATCCACTCTCCGTCCGATCTCCGCTGTATCTGGAGCCCTCCTACAGAGTCTTGGGAAAGAACGGTCAGGGCCCCCCCATCCTTGTGTCGGCCGACCCCAAGAGCCAACTCAGGCTGAGGGCACGGAGGATAGTGATTGAACCTGAGAAAGCTGGTCTGCTCTTGGAAGTAGCCATTAAATCTATCCGCTGGCAAGCCCAAACTCAGAGAGATCAGTTCCAGCAACTTGAACGCAAGTTTCTCCACTTCTCTTGCATACTCCTCACATGTCTCTCTGCACCAATTAAGTTAAAATGAAGCCTTGTAAGCCTAGCTAACAGTGATGCTGGAACAAACTGCACTGGCATACTAACAATTCAATTCAAAATATTTAGCTCGGATCCATCGAATCTGTCTATGTTTTTTTGACATAAAATCTTCCACATTTGTCAATCGAGTTCAAGTTTCTTACGCTTATAAACACTCATGACTGTTCAAGTACATCGCTCCCACTGAACTGACATAAACTGGTATTGGTCACCCATCAAGTCTAAAAGATAAAAGAGCGAACTTTAAAGAGGCCACTTATCAGCAAAGAGAAGAGCAATCAGACAAACAATCATAATATCATTACCCGCAAGCACGTCTTTTCTACAGAAACATTGATGAAATGATCAAGAGAAGTTCTAGCATGCACCTAAATTGTGGGGGGTTTTGAGGCCATTGATTGGTCAGCTCCCTCAGAGACTTGTCCTCAGGGTGAGACAGAGCAGGGATCAGAGTGGGGTCCTGCAAGAAGAAATCAAAAACCTCCTTCCAGTCCCTCACGTTCTTGGTGTGCTCGCTGTCGTGAAACCCCATGGGATGAACCTCGTCCCTCTTCACTTTCGTCTTCTCCTCCAGGGGCTGGTCGAAGAACTCTTTGGCCAGCTCCTCGACCCTCTTGCGGAGACCCAGGGGGACCCCATGGTTGATCACTTGGAAGAAACCCCACGTCTTGCACGCATTCCCAATCTCCGACGCGAGCTCTTCTCGGGTCCTGGTGGGCGAGTCAGAGAGGTCGATCGAGGGTATGCCTTCGCCTTCAGCCATCTTGAGGTCGGGCCTGTGCTCGGCTTCCTGGATGAAGGCCGAGTCAAGAGCTCCCATGGTGGGTGGATATGTAGGGGCGACGGACGGAGGGGCAGGGCAATGATTTGGGAGCAGCGGCAAAGAGAGAGTTGGTGAAGAAACGGTTCGCATGCTTGCGTGAGTGGGTTTTGAAGACCGTCGTGCGTGTCCATGGAATCCGGACAAGTCATACGATGCGCAGGGAATCTACAGGGTTTTGGTAGCTAACTTTAGACACATTATTGTCTTCATTTGGTGGCTAACTAAGAAAATGGACGAAGTTTGTCGGTCTCTTTCTCTGGCTCTTCAGGTAAATCACATGGGAGGTACGTGTGTGTCTGTTTGGTTGCCCGTCCTTTTCTTCTAGAAGCAATCGAAAGAAGAGAATAGAAAAGCGGACAGTGCCCACACGGGAAAAGGAATTGGGGCCCGTCCCGCATTGAATTTCAACACCACAACCTATAGAAATGACTAGAGCTATGAGTGGGAATGACGGGGATCAGAAAATTGTGTCTCAGTCCGGCCAACAAAAAGAGAGAATCCCAATGTCGATCCCATCTCTATGCCGAACGACCCCAAGCTGGATCAACTCGTTCCGGTCAGAGTAGAGGCAGGTTTTACTTGTCATGAAGATCAATAACAAGACACTAGAGACAATTCCAAAGGTATTCCAACCAAAGTGTGTATATTTCTCAGTCGCGATCGCATGGAATTGCCATCACATAATAGGTTAATTCTTTCTGCCACTCGTGGGGGGACCTTGTGCATAAATGCCGACGAGATTTTGGACACGACCCTCTAACTCGAGGAAAGGAAAACATAGAATTAAGAGGTTTATTCTGCTTCGTCAAAAGATCCACATGGTACAGTGTACAATTCCAACGGTTGACATTCACAACCAAGTCGACATTGGGAGGAACTTCGGTGAAAAAAAGAAAAGCTCCTATAATTCCAAATTCAAACAAATGCATAGCAGAAAAAAAGGTTTTAGGCAATAACTGGGTCTAGGACTAAACTATTTACAAGCGTCGGGATTTCATAAAAAACCAATGAAGACCGGAGAATAAGTTCCTCACGGAGCAGGCATTGAGGATGAGCTGACCACGTACGCCAAGTACTGCAGGCCATCCTGAATTTTACTAACCGCTGTAGTCTGATTAGTTCGGAGATGCTCTGAGAAAGCACTAGCTTTCTCCTGGATCGATGCCTCATGAGGAACTTCATGTGAATCTGCAGTGGCCCCTTTTATAGCTGCTGAATAAGCTTCAGCTACGTCCGAAATTCCTGCATTGCGGATCAACACTCAAGCTGTCATGCAGGAAGCAGGAAGCTGGACAGTGTACGGCATATCAACTCGAGAAGAGCAAAATCTATTTGGTGCAAGTATCAAGCGTCAATCAAAAGATTTTCATGCACAGATCTGATTTTCAATTCATGTTATGTCTTCCTCTTGCGGCAAACAAAAGTTATCCTGCTTCAAGATGATAAGGCAACCAATGAAAGATTGGCAAAATAAAATGACAAGGGTCTCTCTGAATCTACATTTTAAGGATCAATATTGCCCACTGGTGCAAATCTACAGATTATGCTTCAAGCCTCAAACATGGATGTGCACAAATAAACTAGATACCAGATGGAGAAACAGCTTAGAAAATACCAACCAGTGATAAAACTTCGAGAAATTGCTTCCACATAGACTGTCATCGACTGCGCCTTAATCCTAATAATCTTGGCCTTTTCAAGTGAATCTTCAGGCCATTCTATATTCACCACATCCATGTCATTGTCATTCTTATCTCTGTTAGGGCTGGATATGATTGATTTACCAAGCATCAGTAGTTGAGTCACCGCAAAACAGCACATCTCTGAGAGCCTCTGCATAAAATGCCAGAGACATTTCACCATGGATTAAGACATAAAGAAATGACTACATAGGGATATGCTTCCTCAAGAACAGAAAGTTCCGTACATGAACCCCTTCAGAGTGAAGCGCTTCCAGTCTGCTTCCAGTCCTTTGAATCATTTCACCGGCTGAGAGTCCAGAGATGGCATTCGTAAATCTGTGGAAACGCCAGGAGAGAGTTAGAACAGATCATGCAATATTGTCTGTTATATATTAGACAACTAAAGCAAGGAAAAGACTCCCTACCTTCATGATCAACAAAAAACCCCATTGATCAATAAAGAATAATTAAGTTGTCTTAACTACAGTACAAATGAATGTCTTGTTTGTGTCTATTAAAGGAAGAATAAGAACAAATTATAAAACCACAGTGAAAAATTCGTTGCTCAGCTAGTCCGCCTAAACCCTAAAACAGCATCTTCAACAATTTAATATGAAGATCCGAAAAGAATTTAATATGTAGTCAACATAAGTTGCGGAAAATCTTCACGAATAGCAGCAATATCTCTAGGTCCTAAGTGAGACGCCACCAAACACCAAAAACAAGAGGGAAAAAAAAAGACAGAAATTATCCTGAAGCTTTGGAGCTAAAGGCATCCCTGAATAAGTACAGTAAGGTTGTTTCTCCCTGCCATTTTCTTTCATACAAGATAAAATCCCATTCACCTGGCACACTCTTTTAAGTGTAAACATGAAGTTCATATGCATTAACCAAATGCATGCCTATAATGACATGGATTTTTGCATCCGTAATGTCCTGGAAATTGACTAAAGCAATTTAACGACAAACAGCAATAATTTCAGGGCCAAAAAAGACAGATGAATGCAGAAAGAATAGGAAAATTGTCTTGTGCAGGAAATACTTGTTTGCTAAAAGTGAATCAGCAAAAAAACTAGATGGCCACTTTAAAGATAAGACATAAAAGACTCAAAAAGAATATAAACATTGATTTAGACAAGAAAAGGAATAAAAACATTGGTTTAGTTTAAATTCAACACAAAAGAGAAGAAAGAAGGCAAGCAGCGCTAACCCTGTGGCCATGTCAGCAGCCTTGCTGACACTTGAATCATGTAAGTTCTTCATCTCGTTATCACTTGTTTCAGGCACAGTCTCAACTTTCTTTCCTTTATCTGCCTCTGTATTACCTCCATCTACTTCTTCACTAAAATTAAAAATTTGCTGGACTTCTTTGAGCTTTCCATCATATAAAGACTTCTGTTCTGAAGGCAACTTTGCTTTTCTTCGGTTGAATAACAGAGCGTAGTGACTGGATAGTGCCTCCAATTCCTGAAAGTACAATCAACAGTTTCTGTAATTAGTACTGTCATCATTAAAACCACGAATACTCATTTTTAAGAATCAGCCATCAACCTCCAGCTGTTCTGGACCTCCATATATGTAGAAGCAGCGATCAAAAGAGACTTCCTCAAACAACTGATCATCCTCAGTGTGCTTGTCAGTTCCCTTAGAATTCTTCTCGACTTCAATACCCGTCTCGTTAATGAGCAAATCTATGGTCTCCTTTCCGACATACTCAAGCACTTGAATTCCCTTGGCTGTAAAAGCTTTTCCAGTCTATAACACGAATTAAGAATTCTTTGTCACTTCCAAACGGCAGTGTACATAAGGCAATAGCATGATCAGTGAGCTCAAAATAACAAAGATATGAGGAAACCTCGAGCAAAGATGGTGCAACAGAACCAGGTGTTCTTGGTAGACCACCCTGCTGAACGGTTTCGGCAAAGTTGGCAGCAGAATGCTCGAGCCTGATTATTTATAATTATACAATCAACCCCATATCAATAAAATATAATAACACAATAAATGGAAAACATGATCATAAACACTTGAAGAAGGTGGCTGGCCTAAAACAACAACTTGGAAAGGTGTACCACCCAAAACTCTACTCATTAATTAGCAGCAAAATGCTTATGCAATGCCCCACCAGCTTCCCCCACCCAAAATAACAACCCAATCCACCAAAGAGAGAGAAGAAGAAAGCAAAGGATAGCATGCAGCATTTAAGTTCTTTCATTCTTCTCGAGAAACCCTTCCAACTAGGTACCAAGTGCTTGTGCACATTAGCATAAAATCCTAGTGACCTTGCAAACCCTTTTACCCTTCTTTCTCACAACAGACTTCACAAACCACATAGATCACCAATCATGCAACATCTCTCTACACAAAATGGTGAAGCAATGCTATGCTATTAACTTACTTATGAACTAGATCAGTGCCCCCTTTCCATGCATTTCCCAAAGCTTGCCATGCACCTGAAGCCAAATTCTCCACAGAATTATCAAAAGCTTTCAGTCCCTGCACACACAAGAAAAGGGGTCAACCGAAAGGATCAGTAATTTGCGATTACGATGATGATTCTTCCATTATCATATCTAAATAAAACCATTCGAAAGCACAGACTACCAGAATAGTATCTAATCCATCAGGCATGAAAAAGCAAGCAAAGAGAAAGCTTGTGATAATCAGCTGAAGGGAGAAAAGGTTTTTAGGAGTGAAAAAAAGAATTAACCCCACAACCTGATGAAAGGAGTTACTGCACAATCAGGCAGAGTCTGTATGCCAACAAATCATTGGAGCAACAATCATTTGACATCAGAAAAAAGACAAATAGTGACACTCAATGCAACAATCGTTGATCCAATGGAACTGATTGGTGCATGGTTTTAATGGGAAAAGCACACATCTGAGGACCAACGGATAAAAAGGATAAATAGACTAAAGTGCTAGCTATCTCCATGCAGCTAAAAAAATATATGAAATCTGGGGCAAAAATAAGGGCACTTGACTTTAATTCACTTGCCTGACCGAGAATCGATTCTTCACTTGCATTCTCCAGCTTCTCCAGTGCAGATTTCCGCCGCTGGTCATTTTCATCCTCCTTTTCCTCTATCCCGGCAGACTCGTCTGCCCCTTCTTCCTCCTTGGAAGAATCTGAGCTCTCATCAACGTTTTGAATGTCGGAAATGCTCTTCGCAGCATTTTTAGCAACCTCGGCAGCCTAAATTTACAAAGCACAGATAAATAAAATGCACAACCAAGTACCTCCCAATGTTACAGACCTTGGAGGAGGACTTTATGGTAATTCAAGTTGCCAGTAATCAGATAAGTGCAATGTCCAAACAAATTCGCGAAAGATTTAATCATTGTCATAAGTAGAGGACGAACTATTAACACAACAATCTCATGAATGATTTAATCATCGTCATAAGTAATCATGGACCTCTGAACATTGTAATAATATACCAACGAACCATCAACAAAACAATGAATTCAGCTTTTTGTGGTCATTTTCGTATCCCACTGGCAACTAATAATTCCCAAACTACATCAATCAGCCAAAAAAAAAAAAAAAAGGTATGAGAAAAGCACACTGGCCGTCTTTAATTATCCCGCAACAGTCTTCTACTTCGACCAACCGCATATAGAATCAAATCACCATTTTCGCCAACAATACCAGATCCGACACTTGAAGAATCTAACCAAATTCAAAACAACACTGCATTCTATTCCAGCTTCTGAATTAGTGCAAGTAATACGAAGCCCAAAAAGTTGTTCGACAAAACCTAACCTAACAATCAATGACGACGAAGATAAGGTAGGATAGATAGACAGAAAAAAAGGAGGAGTTTTTCCAAGTACATTGCGTGAAATCTCTTCAGCCGCCTTCTGGATGTCCGAGAAGACCGATAGTGGAGAGAATCCCCATCCGCCCCATCCTCCGCCTGCTTTAGCAGCTTCCGCTGCTGATGCATCCTGTCGCTCCTTAGTCTCTTCTTCGATCGGTGATTTCCCGTTGTCTTCCATTACGCGACCAGGTCTCAAACTCGAAGCTCTATTGAGCGAAAATGTGCTGCAAATCGAGCTCTTCGAGCAGATTCGAGGTGCGAGCGCATCCGAAGATGGTGGATTCTAACTGAAATGACCTTCTGAACAACTGCGATGAGAGATCTTTCACCGTCGCGACGTGCGCGTGAAGTCATCTCCTCAAACGACGGTTCGTACCATTTGACCCGGTCAAAAACGACATCGTTCCCCCACCGAGAGTCCCAACGGCCTGCCGTCTGGTCGCTGGCGCGTTAGATGTTTCATTACCCCTTTTGCCCTTCCTCTTCGTTTCCACGTGACACCGTCTGAAAACGACATCGTTCCCTCTCCGAGGGTTACATCGGCCTGTCGTCTGGTCGTGGTGCTTTGGCTGTTTTATTGCCCTTTTTGCCCTTCCTCTTTCGAAATAATCAGACCAGTCACATCATTACTTTCGCGAGCTCTTCCCCTCGCAACTGGGCATTCGCTCCAATAATCTTGAATTTGATTAAATAAAGTTAAAATTTAATCTGAATGAAATATTCAGAATGATTAAGAAATTGACGGCTGTGAATGTTATAATTGGCCCTCAATTAAGATATTTATTACGATCATCGACTTTCTTAAATCGGGTATTTATATTTCTTAATGCTGAGATCTTTGCAGTAAGATATGGAAAATGAAAACACACATGTATAGTCATAGAGAAAGAGAGAAGAATACGGGGTTTGAGGGTAAAAAGAAGTCGCTAATATCCTGAAATCTATCACTAATAACATGTCGCAATTGCTTACTTATTGTAGGCGCTAGGCAAAAGAAAATGCGACCCATAGTTATTGTCAATCTCCACTGTAAAATGAACGCGTAGATTTTTCTCTGCGACTTAACGTCACGACAGAGAAGATAGCCAAAAATACATCAAAGGGAGAACATTTAGTATCCTGGGAACATTGGAGGAGGTGGGGAGGAGTATTGAGATCCAAATATTGGTGGCAGGATGATGTCCTCGTGGCTCGGTGGTGGGGGAGATTGGGCTGCCGGAGGAGGTGGAGAGAAGACCGGAGGCGGTGGCGAGCGGACCGGAGGAGGCGGGGAGTGCACCGGTGGCGGGGGAGAGAACACAGGTGGCGGCGGGGAATGGACTGGTGGTGGAGGAGAGGGGACCGGTGGCGGTGGGGAGTGGACTGGTGGGGGGAGGAGAGCGGACGGGTGGGGGAGGAGAGCGGACGGGGGGTGGTGGGGAATGAACCGGTGGGGGGAGGAGAATGTACAGGTGGTGGTGGGGAATGGACAGGGGGTGGAGGGGAGTGGACGGGGGGTGGTGGAGAGCGGACTGGTGGCGGTGGTGAGTAGACAGGGGGCGGCGGAGAGTGGACTGGTGGCGGTGGTGAGTAGACAGGGGGCGGAGGAGAGTGGACGGGCGGGGGGTGGGGGGGAGGCAACTGGTGGTGGTGGAGGAGAGTGGACGGGCGGTGGTGGGGAGTGGACGGGTGGTGGTGGGGAGTGCACCGGTGGAGGAGGTGGCGAAGGAGATGGCGATGGAGGTGGTGGAGAGTGGACTGGTGGAGGTGGTGGAGAGTAGACTGGTGGGGGTGGTGGTGGAGAGTAAACCGGGGGTGGTGGGGGTGGAGATTGGACTGGCGGAGGGGGAGGTGACTGGGCTGGCGGAGGTGGAGGTGGAGAATGTACACGGCCTCCAGACCTGGGAGAAGATCCATGACCCGGTTCAGGAGATGGCTTGGGTGATTGCTCCGATTCAGGAGATGGCTCAGGTGATGGTTTTGCTGATGG
The DNA here is from genome assembly GCA_021437795.1 of Rhodamnia rubescens. Lineage (NCBI taxonomy): Eukaryota > Viridiplantae > Streptophyta > Magnoliopsida > Myrtales > Myrtaceae > Rhodamnia > Rhodamnia rubescens. Next base: position 2,008,978 of record JAILYA010000012.1, read on the forward strand.
TGCTGGTTGCGGAGCCGCTCTCGGTGGCCTAACGCGGGGGAATCCTCCTTTATCTGTAGGCGATGGAGCGGAAGCCGGAGGTTGCTCGGGTTGGCTAGGAACCGAAGCCTTGGGTGGAGAAGCAAACGAGGTCGAAGGTGACTTTGGATTCGGGGATGATGAAGGTGTGGGGGCTTGTGATTTCGGCGTTGAAGGTGTAGGAACCTGGGGCTCAGGTGTTGTTGGTGCTTGTTTAGGAGGTGATGGAGACTTGGTTTTGGGTGGAGAGGGGACAAGAGGCTTCGGGGGGCCGAGGGACGTGTTCTTACAATCGGGGACTGCGATGTCGGGGATGGGGCTCCGCTGCGGCTGCCGCCGCCGCCGCCGCCACTGCCACTGCCGTTACCACTCCCGCCGCCGCCTCCGCCTCTGCACTTGTTCTTGCTGCAATCGACGGGCTTGCTCACCACCGGGAAGCACGTCTTCGACAACTTCTGTCTCGGCCTGTTGGGCAAACAATTGCCGCCGTCGTCCAAGGCCGTCTCCTCGTGAGAAGAAGGAACACAGGCCTCATCCTCTTTGGTGAAGTAGTTGTACGAGAATGTGAAGTTCAGGAGACTTGGCAACTTGCAAATCTTCTCGGACACCAAGCCTGTCAGCTTATTGTGGGAAACGTCCAACACCTGAACGCCGTCCAAGCTCGAAAAGCTCTTGGGCAAGTCACCGACGAATGAATTGTGGCTGGCGTCGAAGAGCGTCAAATTGTCGAGCAACCCGATCTCTTCGGGGAAGCAACCACCTAAATCGTTCTTCAAGAAGACGATCTCGTTCAAGTTGCTCATGTTGCCGATGGTACGAGGGATGCAACCAGTGAACTTGTTGTGGGCAAATGTCAAGGCTGATGCCGTGGATTGGCCAATCGTGTCCGGGATGCCCGCTGTGAATCTGTTGTTGTTCAAGAACACCGCGTCCAAGTCCTTCAAGAAAAGCTGCGGAGGCAACTTCCCCTCGAAATCGTTGAACCTGAGATCGAGATACTTGACACCGGGCCACGAGAGAACCACCTCCGGGAACGAACCGACGAAGCGGTTGTTGCTCACGTCGAACTCGTGCATCAATTGGAGCTTGGAGAGGCTCTTTGGGATGATCCCGCAGAAGCGGTTCGAGTTAAGGTGGAAGAGCGCAGTGTCCGTCAACAAGCCCAACTCCGCAGGGAGGTACCCGGCGATGTCGGCATGGTTCAGATCCACGCCGGCGACGACGCTCAAGCTAGGCTCATCGAGCGCTGGGGCGCAGAACACTCCATTGTAGGCGCACACGTGAGGGCCGACCCAGTTACCGGTCGTGTTGAAAGGGTCTGAGTACATGGCCTTCTTCCAAGCCTGGAGGGCAATGTAGGCCCTCCGAAGCCTCTGGTTCGCGAAGGTCACCTTGATATCAACCTCGTATTCAAAGTCCTCAGGGAGATCATCGCTCTCCTTGAGCGACAGGAGCTGACGACGGGCGATATAGGATGCCTCGGCATCGGAGAGGGCGTGGGAGAGGGTCGTGAGGGGAGGCGAGGAGGAGGGAGAGCAGGAGGAAGCAGCCCGAGGCCGTCATGTTGACACGGGTACCCATTGAAAACCACCCTTGGTCAGGCCCAAGGCTGCTTATAGGAGGTGGGGATATGGACAGGGTGGTTATATGGAGGAAGGGGAAGGCAGGGATCGACAAGGCGTTGAGAGGCTGTACAAGGGAGCCTCGACTTGTGGCCTCCTGAAAACTTGGGTGCACCTCTCATTCCCATGACAAATATAGGGTGGAGGTTGGAAATTCACCAAAACTCAAAACGAACTCTTTGACAGAGGAGTCGGTTTTGTTTCCTGGTCAGTATCATCTTGTGGGGCGGAAACTGTTTGCCATTTTTGACAGAGATGCCATGTTTTACTCTCTACCACCATTATAGGCTCAAACAACTTCAAACGATCTCTGATGCACTGTACCTTCTGAAGTTCTCTTCAAGAACTCATCATGGGCTTAGGAGACAAGTGGGAATCACTGTACACTTTCCAAGCATATAGATGTAAAAGCAGCATGCTAATTGAAACTTTGATCAAGAAATTGTGAGCAGGAGACATTGATTAAGAAGGTTTTCTTACAAAGATCAAGTAATTTCACAGGGGTCCAGAATGAAATCCGACCGATTCTCTTTTCGGACTCATACAGATGGTGCAACACGTGCCAAATGAATAAAAGTTTTTGTCGAACCAATAAGAACAGTAATCGGGTTATTTTAGAAAATAATAAACCATATGAAAAGCTCTTGATTTATATCGGACGACGGGCCTAGGAGACTAGCAAGCCAAATCGATGAGGGGCAAGTGAAATTAAAAGCATGCAAACATTAAATTTTAATTTTCAATTCTACGTATTTAACCTTCACAAATTTCAAAAAAAAAAAACCTTCACATATGACCAAGTATGACTTTGGCCATTATCAGCCTCTTTGTTGTGTATCTTGCAAGTTCCATTCTCATGCACACTTGCTTTCATTGAGCTGGTACTGTATGGATGTGAGCCTGTAAGTTTGCCTATCAATTTCGTTCAGTGAGTAATGGCCTATCTCTTCCGAATTTTCACACTTCTGCCAGCAAAACACGCCCTACCACCGAGAAGACTGCAAAGTTCGTATTGAATCAGGTTAGTTCAGCATAGACCATATTGCAGCGAAGTTGAATCAGATAAAGTCCCGCATCTTCGCCACAGCTCTCCCGAGTTGCAGACTTGCATCGGAACAGTTCTTTTTTCTCGACAGCAACAAGACAACCTCGTAGATGTTGGGAGAGACAACGCCAATTCACAACTCTTGCATGATCCATAATTACACAGACGACGGCCTCGATCACCTACATCACCCCAGCACTTTACCTACACAAAACTCCTCACTCTTATATCAGCAATACATTCACTCCTCACTCTCATCAGCGACACATTCTTCGATATATTCACACCAACCAGCAATTTCAGCTAAAACGAAATCCATCTTTTAGAAAAGGGTTCACTGCTCTAATTGGTTTCGTGGTCTGGGGCAGGAGAATACCAAGCGGGAAATCTTCCCTTGCTTCTAAGCAATCTTGTGTAGGGCGAATCGGGCATTCTCCCCATCTCTTCAGCCTCTAATTCCTCCAGGGACTTTGGTAAGCCATCCGGTACGGGACAGTGCTTCTCCATTCGTTCCTCAGAGTTCAATGGCTTCGCCAAAGCAACTCCATTCTTCTTAGCCTTATGGATTTCTGCTATACCGTGGAGGCACCCGATTAAGGATTTCACACCCCCTGCTTGAATGATTAGCCTCTCAACTTCTTCTTTAGGTGACTCCTTCTGCAGTGATACCAGTAATCTCAGTAAACTACAGTCGGTAACAAAGCTATTGAAACTGAAATTTCTCGCTTTGTTGTAAATTAAGCGAAGTTTAAGCATTCTGACATTCACCTTCTTTCCAATTTTGGAAACAAATTCCAGGGAGACCTTATTTAGAAACACTTGGTACTATTCTAAACACTATTGGGAAATTGAACTACCTAGTTTTTAATCGGAATCGCGATAGCAATTGACTGGGGAATTTTCCAGGCGTTTGTTTTGACTCCACGGATAAGATTGGCCTTCAAACTCACAGCAATAAATAATTTTCCAGGCGTTTGTTTCTTCTACCTGAAGACCAATCTCTGGGCCTTTCCAATCCGTTTGAACAGGAACACCAAGAACATCTTACCGTTTCCTCTGTTTTCTTGTCTACCAAACAAGAACAGTACATCAACATTAAATTAGAGCAAGAGCTAGCGAGCGAGTCCGCAGACTTACTTGGAGGTCCTTCAGTTCAAAATAAGCTCTCCAACAGCTGTACGACTTGTCTCCTTCGAGCGTCGAACAATAATCTAAACAAGAAGCACCGAATCAAGAATCTTAAACGTTACAAATCCCATCGATCGAAAGATCTGAAAGAGGAAGAAACACACACAAGCACGCACAACCGATTCCTGTTACTCGTGAAGGCATCAATAAAAGACCGGTCCTCACCAGCAAGTTCGTTTTCGCACTTCTGGATCAAGGGGGCTCTTTGAGGCCACGTTCGAACTTGGACCTGCTAAAAGGCTCGAGCTTCGGTATGTACGCGTTGCCCCTGGAGGAGCAACGCACCGCCGGAGCGAACCGCGATGGCGCCCTCGCGCTCGACGATCTCGAGCCGCAGAGATCTCCCGCTTCCACGAGCAAAGGACACGAGCAAGAACGGATCAAAACTGACTTCATCGTCGTTTCTTCTCCCGCAGCAGCCAAGAAAGAGATCAGGGGAAAGGATTGAGACTTTGTCGACGGAGCTCGTGGTGATGTTATGGCACTGGGCGTTCCAGATTGGAGAGAAACCAAGGGGACGAAGATACTTTCGAATGCAGTGGAGTTGTGGATGAGGATCGGATATTTTACTCCAGTTATATCAACGACGACGGAGAGAAGTATCGAGGGGTGAGTGAATCCCCACCGTTGAGGCCAGCGTGGCGAGATGGGCGGTGGCGCCTTGTCCGACGTGTGCGGCGAGCAAAGTCGAGTCTGGAATGTCGTGCGATCGGGGTCGTTGGTTTCGACGACTCTTTACTTCGCCTGGATCAGGAGGACCGATTAACTGGAAAGGTCGGTTTACCGTGGGCCCGGGAATGATTAGGGGAAGGAGTGGGGACCGCAGGGCTTTTCTGCAACCTTTGGCTTTTTCTGCGGGGTCAAAAACCTGGGGGAGTGGGGGGGCCCACGCAGTCTTATCCAAACGAGGCGCCGTTTCGCGTAATGAGTCGCCAGCGCGCACACCCTTTCGCGTTCTGCTTCTACAAAAGTCTCTCTTTAGATGAGAGGAAATGCTGGATGAATAGGTACCTTATCCGATTAATTTATTTTGATGACAAGGAAATCATTTTTTCAGCATCTTTGAATTTATATAAGTGGATTATTCGATATACCATGATTCATATAAATGTGTTCCTCGACGTGTCTAAGTATTTTTTTTTTTTGCAATTATGAATTGCGAAAGTCAAAAACTCAATAGAGTATGTTATAAATGTGAAAATTGGTCACAAGTCTCCATTTTGTTCAAAGAAAACATGATAAAATCAGAAAATATTTTCTTAGAATAAAATAGTCATATTTTTTTCGTGATTGGCAAGAATTCAAATTTGAGTTGGAAAATGAGTCGGCAATTGATTTCCGCCATTTGGAATATAAAAGTAATAGGATTGAATTATTCTTTCCAAAGTACTTTGTTGCATTGCTTGGTTCGTATATTCCGTTTGATAGTGATGTGTTGGATTAATTAGCTTGATTACCATTTTAGCAAGATCTCCGTATCTTAAGTAAACCTTTTTCTAATCGGTGGACAATGACCTCTCATTTTTTTTTTTGGAAAATTACTTTTGTTTTTTAAAGTTATAAAGTTGTTTTCTTTACCTTTAAACTTCGATTGTATAGACTGAATTCATATACCTTTGACCGGTTTATTTTCTTACACCATGGTAAATGGAAAACAAAGTTATTATTAATACGATATTTTATTTAAAATAAACGGAGTCTTAATCTCATTTGTTGTCTTCGCATAATACAATGAGCACATTAGGGAAATATTTTCATGCATAAAATTGAAATTTTAGTATGCTTTATCCAGAATTTAGTAATAAAGATCCATCAAGATTGATTTGGCAAAACAAGTTATAGATTTAAAAGAATATTCATCTCAAGTCAAAAGGTTATTCAATAATTCAAAACAAGAGGATGAGTTGAATCGCTTTTTAACTATGCATGTCAGAACATATTCCATGGAAATGATGGATTATTTTCAATTTCGTTTCCGAAACAAACAAATTTTGGTACTCATGAAACAAGAACATGCGAACACGGACTGATCTTGAACAGAAAGGAGATCTCTTTGATCCCCCTTTTCAGAACACAACCCTTTCTCGCAAACGAAACCAAGGTCCAATTACGAGCTGTAGCTGTTGGAAATCGAAAGAGTCATCCTCTGCGGCAGCCTTTTCTTTTCTTCCCCCACTGCACAGCAAGTTCGAGCGACAGAGCCACGCCCCTTGAGGACCACCTCCATTTACCTCTTATTTGGGAAACTTCTCAACCACTTTTGATTCTCACAAGCGATGACAGAGACGGATGTTGAGTTTAACTTAAATGAAGTTTGGCGACGAGGCGGGTCTCCTCCATTACTGCAGTGGAAAGCTCTGAACTGCGAAGAGAGCTCGGTGAAGAAGGAAGAAGAAAAAAGGGTCGAGAGGAAGAGCAAGGATGAGTCGGGTTCAGGACGAGAGAGCCTGCTTCTGCAAGTTGATCCTTCGAAAGGAACCCATGCAACGCCTGGTTATCTTCTCTCCCTCTGTTTTCTCAGACAAATCTCTTTTCCTTAATCCCATTGTTTCATGTTTTGTTCCATTGGCAGTTACAGGTGAAAAAAGTCGCCAACTAGTCTCGCTCTTTATCTGTTTGACGTGTGGAACATGGTGTAGTTTATCTATTATAGTACAGCTCAGAGAGCACAAAGATTGAAGTTTTTGGAATCCCAGTAACTTCTATTAGTGCCATTTCAAATGATAGTTGTTTTTATCCCCCCTTTCTTTGTTTTTTTTTACTTTTTGCTGGCAAGAGGCGCATATTTGGGTCCCGAGACCTTGAAGCCAGATTCTTTCTGATTTTTTTGGCTAGAACAGAGGAGTAAAGATTTGGCCTGGTGTAGGACAAATTCATGTTTGTTTGCAGATAAAAATGCAGGAGAAAACAGAGAGACTGTTTCCTTGCCCTGTGCATGAGATCGCATTAGTTGCAGGACTCCTAAGAGCCATATTATATTAACGCCAGAGGGAGTTGCAATCCTAATCACCCTTCCGCACCCTTTTTGCTTATTAGAAAATACAAAAACATGCTGCTTTTGTTTCACATGCCAGTATCTTGTTCTAATGCTTCCAAATGTTTGGTTCTGAGGATTGTGTATATGTGTTGGCTACTGCCAGTTTTGGTAAGGTTATCCATTTTACTGATGCCGTTCGAAATTAATTGAGTTCACGAAATCATTCTGTCATGCATTTATCTCCAAATTAACTGCTTAGCGTGTTATTTTACAGTTTCATCACCTAATGCTGATGCAAAGGGAGGCTGCATAAATTAGCACATAGGATTCACATTCAACTACATTCAGCGAGATGCGTGCATTTGAGTATTCACTGAGTCAAAGCTGTTTTTCTGTGGCTTGATTCATCAATTTACTCGATCCTTTCGTTTTTGGTACTTCTTCCATACCCCAAGTTTAAAACAGCATGGTAGGCAGGGTATTTCATGTTTGCTTGTTCGTTTACTGATCACTCAGCTACTACACCATGTATCTTACACTCTGGAATCAGCTAACCACAACATTTACTCGATTATCACGCAGAAAATCCCGCCAAAGTTTTCGAGGCTCTATTCTAAAGAACTTCCCAATGGAGTGATCTTAAAGGGCCCATCAGGAGAAAATTGGGATGCCAAATTATGCAAGGACAGCACTGGCGTGTATATATATGATGGATGGCAAGAGTTTCATATAGACAACTCCATTGGAAACAAGGAGCTCTTGATATTCGAGTATGATGGGAAGAGAACCTTTGAAGTGCAAATTTTCGATCCAACTGGATTGAAAAGAGTTAACGTACCTGTTACAAAGAGCAAGGAAACAAACGTTCATAATGAGAAAAGACCAAGAGGCAGACCCAGAAAGTGTCATGGTTATGCTCTTTGTCTTTTACTAAACGAATTATTTTTTTGTACCATATATATCTTGGCCCTGAAGCAGCGATTTACAAATGTATTGGACAGGCAAGCATAGTCCAGAAGTCATGCCAGACAAGCTTTGAAAAATCAAAGAGGAAGAAGTGGTGGACCTTGCTGTTGTTGGGATGAGCTCGCAGCCTTGCAAGCACAGGCGAGTCAAAACTGGAAAACTGGTCTCCAAGTCGATATTCACAAGCCGTTCTTTAGAGAAAAATGCTTCTGAATCGGAGGTAAATGCAAGGCTAAGAGCGGTAGAAGAGATGTTCACTTCAAAGTTCCCCTACTTCGCGACTTACATGAAAATATACAATGTCAAGATGGTGAGACTAATGGTTTGTATTTGCTTCTCATAAGTTGTGCTGTTGTTGTCCCTTTTCTCCATTATTGAGTGTGTGGCACAAACAGATGCAGTATATTCCCGTGGCTTTTGCTCGAGTACATCTTCCGTGGAAAAGGGCGAACATTGCCCTGCAAAATCATGAAGGGAAAACTTGGGAAGTGGTCGGTGTGGAAAATACAAACCGCATTTCTCTTCTCGAGGGTGGTCGATCTTTGTCAATAACAACATGCTGGGGGCTGGAGATGTATGCGTGTTTGAGCTGCGCACCAAAAAGGAATTCCTGGTTACAGTATTTCGCTCACCAGAAACTTCGACCGCATGAGTGAAGATGTAGTTATCCAAATTATGAACTCTAGATTATGGCACCCTACTGGAATTACATTTGATAGTATGACTCATGATGATGTGATGTTTGAGCAAGGCTTGAGCTTTCAAATGTTATAATTAGTCTTGTTATGGTTTTTTGAGCTGGTGATAATCTAATTTTAAACTTAGATTTACAATTCCAACTAGTTTTTTATTTGATATCCTTGATTTGGCATTTTGAGTTTCGACTCATTAGCATGTCTGAAATAGCATTTAGAGAGAGGGGGGGCATGTTTTCTTCGTGATTTGACGCTCAACTAGGACTCCGCCTTCAATATTCAGCTTTGAAGTTTCTCTCCTGTCGTGAAAGTCTATCTCGGGCCACATCTTCATGGATTTTGTTAGGTTTCCTGCTAGATGAATGTGCGACAAGTGGTTCCTCCTATGAACAGGCAGCTCTCATCACGGATATATGAACTGGTGTTTGAAGCTGAGATATAGAACTTGCCTAATCCGATGTAGATAGACCTTAGCAGTTCAGACCGTTGGTTACGACGTTACGTAGGTATCATGGTTCTTAACCTTACTAATAGAAGAGTCAAGGTGGTTGAGTTTGACATATGGAGAGAATTAAGATGATAGTTGCAAAAACGTTTCTGCCAAGTCAGAGGTCCATTGTTGCAAAGATTCATGCTAACCAATTTGATAGGATCATTGATCCCGGATGATGTTGTATGGCGGCACAAATTCTCCGGATAATCTTTCGTTGATTGGCTGTAATCACATGATCAGGAGCTTGGAGGAGGATTTAGTTTGAGAGTCCCCCAGTCGTCCGTGGAATCCTATCCGGAAAGCAGAAGATGTTGTAGCTATGAGAGTTGCTTCTGCAATTCTTCCATAATCCAGAAGGTACAGCTCCATCCTTATGCAAACTGGGCTTGAACTAATGCTTTTGTTGGTTTATATTTCATTTTTCGATTCCATTCACTTCCCTGTTCTTCTGGGTCTGTTGAAGTCCATGTGCTCTGGTCCTTAGATGAATGAATACAGATTCATTTCCCATCCAAAACAGAAGTCAAGAGGCAAAAAGGTCATACTGATCTTCTGAACTCGTGTGTTTTTGCCCTTCCAGTCATTCAATATCGTTCTCTTGAACTGAGACTAATGAACTACACATATCAGGGAAAACTCTGGAAACATTTCATCTCAAGGTGAGGGCCCTTTTGAATTGAAGCATTTTCAGATTCCCCTTGCTTGGGAAATCAAAGACGAAACGCAATTTCCCAATTTCGATTTTACGGGTTTTCCCTGGGAATGTGCTTAGAAGGTAAAAAGCGGAACCTTTTTCCATTGAGAAAAAGAAACCCAGCGAGAGGAAAAAAAGTTGCAGTGGAAAATCCCCGAAGAAAGAGTAAATGAAGACTTGGCGACGTGCACATCCATCGGTCCAACCACGACGGCGGCCTCCTGGCGCTCGGCGATCTCGAGCTGCAGAGATTTCCTTCTTCCAGGAGCAAAGGAGACGAGCAAGAACGGATCTGACACGGGCTATTCTTCTCTCGCAACGAGTAAGAACGGATCTGACACGGGCTATTCTCCTCTCGCAACAACCAAGAAAAGATGGGAAAGGATTGGAATCTTCTCGACAGAGCTTGGTGATGATGTTCTTGCACTGGTGTTCCGGAATCGAGAGAAGGATCGGACATTGTATTTAATTTTTTTTTTTGTTAATTATTGTATTCCTAATTATTCATTTCTTATTAGATGGAGTTCAATGACGGGTTGACGAGGGAGAAGACGTTGAGGGAGGAGTGAATCCCGGCCCGTTCAGGACCGTCGGACGGACGGCCAGCGTGGCGGGATGGGCGGAGGTGGCCTTTGATCCGACGTGTACGGCGGCGGATGAGTCGATGCTAGAAAGTCGTGCGATCGGGGTCGTTGGTTTCGACGACTCTTTCTTCGTCGGATCAGGAGGAGCGGCGAAACTGGGAAAGGTCGGTCACCGTCGTGGGCCCCGGAATGACAGAGGAAGGAGTGGGGACCACAGGTTTTTTCTGCACCTTTTGGCTTTTTGCGGGGTCAAACTTGCGGGGGCCCACTCGCTCTATTTAAACGCGGGGCCGTTTTGGTCGCGAGGGGCGTGGGGCTGAGATATTTGTGTCGCACACCGTTTCGCATGTTGTTTTTACAGAAGTCTCTTCTTCTTCTTAGACGTAGTGAAGGAGATATTAGATGAATATGGTACGATCCCATTCATTTGCTTCGTATTTTTTTTTTTTTTTTTTGGGAAATGATTTTCACTTTTTAAGTTGTGAAGTTGTTTTCTTTAGCTTTAAACTTGGATGGTCTCATTAATTGAGATTATTTTTTTACTAATTTATTTTCCTACACCAAAATTGATAGACGACGTAAATATATTTTTTTATTGATTAATTATATTAAGCAATATAATTTTTCTTTTTTAGGAAAATAATTTTTGACAATATTTAATTTTTTATGAAACAAAACGGAGCCTTAATCTCACTCAAACCTTATGAAAAAACCTAAGTTTAACATCCTCTCCACCCTCTTCCTTGACCCATTGGAGGATTATTTTTATGCATAACAATCAAATTATAGTTGGCTTTATCTAAAATTTAGTAATGTTCGTCAAAATTTATTTTGGTGTAACGGATTGTAGGTTTAAAGAATATTGATTTGGCATCGCAATTTTCTTTTTAATAATCTAAAATTTAGGATAAAATTGAATCGCTTTTTAACTATAGAAATCAGAAAACAATTCTATGGAAATGATGGATTATTTCAATTTTTTTTTATTTTTTTTTTTGGTCGAAATACTCGTTAAACATGAAACTTGCAAACACTGATCTGGAATGAAAAGGAGATCTCTTTCTTTTTGTCAGAACACACAACCCTTTCTTTTAAACGAAATTCAAGCACAAGTTGATCTTTAATTCATATACAAGAGTCGTCCTCTGCAATTTAAGCATTTTGTTAGTTCGTGTCGTGATGAATGCATACCTGCGAACGAAAACAACATATTGTAGCTGTTGGAACCCGTCGTCAGCCTCTGCCACAGCCTTTACTTTCCACCCTGAAGAGCTAGTTAAAGCAGCAGTGGACAGAGAGCAATGCTGTTGGGGACCACCTCCATTTGCCTTGTTTGGCAAACTCGTTCATTTGCCTTATTTGGAAACTTCTCAACCAATCTTGATTCTTACAAAAGCAAAGACACAAACGAATGTTGAAATCCGACTTTAATAAAGTTTGCCAACGAGGGGTTCTCCTCCATTATTGCAGTGGAAACGAAGAGAGCTCGGCGGGGAAGAGCAAGATGAGTCGGGTTCAGGACGAGAGAGACAGCTTCTGCAAGTTGATCCTCCAAAGGGAACCTGTGCAACACCTGGTCATCTTCCCTCCCTTTGTTTCCTCAGACATTTTCTTTCCCAAGTCTCATGCTTCATTTTGAGTTCTATTGGCAGTTACTTGTGAAAAGTCGTGAACTTGTCTTCTGAGTTTGTTTCGAAGAACTAGTCTCGCTCTTTATCTGTTTCCTGTGTCAAACATGGTCTAGTTTATCTATTTTACTCTAGCTAAGAGAGCACAAGGACTAAAGTTTTTCAAATCACAGTAATTTAGTGCCATTTCGCATGATAGTTGTTTTTATCACTTTTTTTTTTTTTAACTTTTTGCTGGCAAGAGGCATATAGTTGGGTCCCCAGACCTTGAAGCCAGTTTCTTTCTGATTTTTTTGGGCTAGAACAAAGGAATAAATATTTGGCCTGGTGTAGGACAAATTCATGTTTGTTTGCAGATAAAAATGCAAGAGAAAACAGAGAGACTGTTTCCTTTCCTTGTGCATTGGATTGCATTAGTTACAGGACGCCTAAGAGCCATGTTATATTAAGGCCAGAGGGTTCTATCGCCCTTCCTTTTTTTTTTTTTTTTGGGAGTTGCGATCCTAATCGCCCCTCCCCACCCTTTTTACTTAAGAGGAAAATACAAAAATGTGCTGCCTGGGTTGTTTCTCCACCTTTTTTTATGAGAAAATACAAAATTTGCTTTTTTTTGAAATGCCAGTATCTTGTTCTAATGCTTCCAAATGTTTGGTTCTGTGGATTGTGTAGATATGTTGGCCACTGCTACTTTGGTAAGGTTATCCGATTTACTGATGTCAGTTGAAATTCAATGAGTTAAGCGTGAAGATGATATATATTTCCTCCCGCCCTCTAGAGTCCAGATGAAGTTATTCGATCATGCATTTATCTCGCAAAGTAACTGCTTAAGAGTGTTATTTTTCGGTTTCATCACCTAATGATGATCAAAAGCGAGGCTTCATATAATTAGCGCATAGAATTCACATTTAAATGCATTGAGTATTCACTGAGTCATAGTGTAATGGTTGCTTTCGGTCTCCTTAGTGTGGCCTGATTAGTCAATGTTGTTCAATCTTTTGTTTTTGGTACTTCATCCATCACCAAGTTTATGGTAGGAAGAACTGACGCAATTTTCAATGGATCTGCGTCTTAATTTGTCCATCAATAAAAAGTATGTTTACCTTCAACTCCCAAGTCTAATTGAAATTGAAAAATCAGCTACCATCGCACACTGATCTTTCGTACTCTAGAATCTGCTAATGAAGACGTTTACTTTGATATATTGCAGAGAATTCCGCCAGAGTTTTCGAGGCTCTATTATCATGAACTTCCTGATACAGTGATCTTTAAGGGCCCATCAGGCAACGGATGGCCTGCCACGTTGCATAAGGACATTGATCTGGTGTACGTACAGGATGATGGCTGGAGGAATTTTTTCAGAGACAACGATCTAGGAAACGGTGAGTTCTTGACTTTCCAGTATGATGGGAAGAATTGCTTCAAAGTGCAGGTTTTTGATCCAACTGGAGTGGAGAGACTTAATGTTGCCGGTGCTAAAAGCACGGGAACTAACAATCCTAGTGGGCGTAGACCAAGAGGCAGACCCCCAAAGCATCCCGTTGGCTCCCACAATCTCCCTCTGTCAAAATCTTCCAACTCTCAGGGTAATGCACTTTCTGTCCTTTGGCAGAATTAGATAAGTCAAGACAGCACACATTGCCCGTCATGAATTAACTGTACAAGTTTTCTCTCCTAGATTGTTCCATGCTTCCTCTAATGTTTTTTATGCTAAGCATACCAATGGAAGAAAACATAGGCAAAGCTATCGTTTACATTGGGCAGGCAAGCATAATCCTGAACTTGAGCTAAACAAGCTGGAGAAAATCCAAGTGGAGGAGAGCCTGAGTAAGTTAAATGAAGAAGAAATGGACCTTCCTGATGTTAGGATGAGTTCGGAGCCCGACAAAAGCAAAAACAAGAACAAGGAAAGGCAGGTCAAAGCTGGAAAACTTGCTCCACACTTCCCGGTTTGCAAATCGAGATTCCTCGGTCGCTCTTTAGAGAAGAATGCTTCTAGTTTGGAGGAAAATGCAAGGCTGGGAGCAGTAAAAAAGACTTTTACTTCGGATTTTCCCTTCTTCATGAGTTATATGAGAAGGTCCATCGTGGAGAAAGAGAAATGGCTGGTTAGTATTCACTTTATTCTCAACCACCCTATCTTGAACTAGGCCATTGTTTCCATTTCCTTTTCTCTGGTTTTGAGCGTGCAGCGGGGACCAATGCAGCCTGTTCCGCCAAAGTTTGCTAAAGAACAGTTCCCGTGGCAAAGGGCGAAAATTGTCTTGCTGAATGCGGAAGGTAAAACTTGGGAAGTCACCTGCCTATGCAACGCAAAGAGACATTACTTTTCTGGAGGGTGGGCAGCCTTTCTTCATGACAATGAGCTGAAGATTGGAGACGTGTGCATCTTCGAGCTTCTAGACAAAAAGGAAGTCCGAACCCACATTTACCGTTCACCAGGAAATTCAGCCATCTGAATGAAGATGTGGCCAGTAGCATTACCAGCTTACTGTATTCCCTGTGGTCTGTCTACAATAGCATATTGTGATAGTGTTCTGACCGGGTAGTAGTTTTGTTAATATTGGTCGGTAGCTGAGTGGTAGTTGCTTCTACCATTGACTATTGAGTTAGTAACTTTCCAACCAAAATCAAGTATTTCTATGGTCATTAGACCATAGAAAGGTCTTGCTGTTGCACTGCTAACTGGAATCATTGTACTCTCTTACGATGCAGTTTTGATCTGGTGATGACCTGAACATTAATTTGGGTTTATAAATCTGGCAAGTTTTGATCCCCTTCGGTTTGTAGAGGCATATCCGATGCTTGACTATGACTCAGGCTTCAGTGTCTAGTCTTAATATTCCTCCGGCTCACAATTTTCTGGCTACCGGCAGACACTGGCCCAGGAAAGTCTATCTCCAGCTAGATTGTCGCCAATGTAGTTAAAGTTTCCGGCTAAACGGATGCATGGATAAGTCCTTCTAGATGATGACGGATTTTTCTTTTGTGATGCATAACTTAGGCTCAAAGTTTATACAATTACAACTCAAGTTCATTTCAAGCCATGCTTAACTTCTTTTCCCCTGACGATTCAGATATTCCTATGTTATATCATCTCATAACCTTTTCGCAAATGTGCATAAATCCTTTCGTGTGATTGGTCAAACAGAAAAGATGCTGTTGATCCCTTTCGAAATGGCAGACACTTGAAGGCCCAAAAATCTTATGCAGCCCTGTGAAAATTTTTATTTGATCTAACAGTGAAATGGACAGCACGATGTCCAATAAATTTCAGGAAGTTATGCAAATGAAAATAAACTCTTGTTGTAATTTCCAGGCACATTGTCTATGAGCAAAAGAATAGAATAAGGACTTCCATGAATGCCACTCTTTAGTCAAATGATGCGAATAAAAATGTAATCAGACTTTGAAAATGTCAACCTTTCTTGTTTCGTTCTTTTTTTAAACTTAAACCCATTTGCTCAATAGTATGAAAAAGTCTCTGCCCAGCCCGTATATAAAGATATGGTCTTCATCTCCTGATTCTCATGAGCTTTGCATGTTCTTTTCTTTTTGCTTTTTGCTTTTTAGTTTGAAGTACTGTACTGTTCTTAAGAGACAAGATCAGTTCAAAATCCAAGCATAGTACAATGACTCGGTCCACAGAATAATTCCCTCAATGTGCATGTCGGCACTAGTACTGGCAGTCTCTGCCTCTGGTCCTCTGCCTCCAGAGAAGAAGAGCCGCAGTTGGCAGAGCAATGTTGGTTGGCCCTGCTTTTTGCCGAGCCACGATACTCACCTCCGATCTTTCTTCTCTACCGCTTTTCAGAAGGTCTACGTCTCTTATAACAAGGGAGTCCTCCGTTGATTGCAGAGTGAAACTCAACAAGAAGCAGCTGCTTGAAGAATGGAGGCTCTCGGAACAGAACACGAGTTGGGCTCACAACGCAAGATGAAGATGAACAGCTTCTTCAAGTTGATCCTTCAGAGAGAACCCATGCAAGAGCTGGTATGACATTCGATCTTCTGTTTTCTCGACTCAAAATATACCTGTCTTCTCTTCCATTTCGTCTTCTATTGTGCAGTCACTGAGAAAAGAGTAAACTTGTCCTTCAAATTACATCTTCTGATGTCTATTTCAAGAGCTAGGGGTGCTTTATCTTTTTGTCGAGTATATCAAACGATTACAATGGCTAAAAAAGCAAAAGGCTTGAACTGGCTCTAATGTAAGTAGTGGTGCCATTTGGAATGAACAAAGTCTATTAGCGGTAGAGTCCAAATGGAGAAGTAAAAGATGGAGCTTTACATTTCCTTACTCTGGTCTGACCTTGTGAAGGAGGGACAACGCCCAATGCTCGTTCGCAGATGACAAATCAAGGGAAAGGGAAAAAAAAAAGAGACTGTTGCATTGTGAGGTTTTTTCTTGAGCAATGCACGAGAATGCATCAGTTGCAGGAAAGTCGAAAAAAATAAAATAAAACGAAATGTGAAAGTATCATGCCGAACTGCTCTTGCGGTACACAATTCAATTTCACTTGCTTCAAAAGTTTGGCTGTGTAGAATAAAGCATGTATGTTAAGCTAAATACGACTGCTATATGAGTTCTGTGATGAAGTAGGAGAATGATTCCTATTTTTTCAAGCTCTCCAGAATCCGGATGAAAGACCCTGTTTCTTGCATGTTCTGGCTTATTATATTGTGTTTCAATTTCTTTGCCTACCACAGCTTGAACACCAGGCTCGTATAATTAGTAGATGGATTTCTCATTTAAGTATATTCTACTGCAGTGAGAATCTGTGTGTTTTGGTGTCTGTTAAAATGAAGTTGTGATGTGTTGATTTCAGTCTCTTTTGAGTGGCTTGATTAATCAATCCTCTTGTTTTCGGTACTTCGACGATTCCTCAGTTTGAAACAGTATGATAGGCAGGGTTGATGCGAGTGTATTTTGATCTGCATCAGTATTACTACATGATATCCTATTGTTGATTTCAGCTTCAAGTAGCAAATCCAATTTGTATTTCATGTTTTCTTGGTCGATTAATGATCACTCAGCTACTAGAGCCCGTGTGTTGCGCTCTTGTATCCACTAACCACAATATTTACTTGAGTATAATGCAGAAAATCCCGCCAAAGTTTGCGAGGCTTTTTTCTGAAGAACTTCCCTGTAGATTGATCTTAAAGGGCCCATCTGGCGAAAATTGGAATGCCAAGTTACGCAAGGACGTCACTGGTGTGTATATACATGATGGATGGCGAGAGTTTCACATAGACAACTCCCTTGGAAACAAGGAGTTCCTGCTATTTCAGTATGATGGGAAGAGAAGCTTTGAAGTGCATATTTACGATCCGACTGGATTGGAGAGAATCAATGTTCCCGTTACAAAAGAAAAGAAACAAACTTTCAATGTGGGAAAAGCCCAAGAGGCAGACCCAGAAAGTGCCCTGTTTGCTCCGGAAATCTCCCTCGGTCAACATATTTCAACTCTCAGGGTAATGCACTTTGTCCTTTTATTTGGCAGGCTTATGTAAGTGCAGATTATACCTTTTACATGTCCTGAATTTACTAGTCGAATTATCTTTTCCTACAACATTAGTATCGGTGTTTTCTTGATGTTCTGGATAGTAACGCATAAGCATGTAGAAAACATGTCGAAAAGCCTAGACTTACATTTACATGACATTGGACAGAGGAGCAAAATCAGGAAGTCAAGCTTAACAAGCTTGAGATAATCAACAGGGAGGAAGAGGAAATGGATCTTCGTGCTGTTAGAATGAGTTCAGAGCCCCACAAGCACAAACGGAAGAACAAGCTTGGAAAACTCACCGCAGGTTTGTTGGTATCCGAATCGACATTTGGGGCCCATTCTATTGAGAAGCAGAAGAACGCTTCTCGCTGTGAGGTAAATGCGAGGGTTAGAGCAATAGAAGAGATGCTTACTTCTACATTCCCCTACTTCATGACTTACATGAAAATGTTCAGTCTTAAGCAGGCGAAAATGCTGGTTAGTGTTTTCTTTCCAACTCCCTGTTTCATAACCTTCGTCATTTCTAGTCCCCTTCCTCTTCTCTAATACCGACTGTGTGGCACAATTAAATGCAGTATATTCCACGCGCCTTTGCTCAAGTGCATATGCCATGGGCATGGGAGGATGTTGTCCTGCGAAATCTGGAAGGGAACACTTGGAATGTCGTCTGTGTGGAAAATGACAACCGGCGTTTCTTTTCTGGAGGGTGGTCGGCCTTTATCGAAGACAACAAGCTAGGGACCGGAGATGTATGCCTATTCGAGCTTCTCTCCAACAAGGAATTCCTAGTCACCATATTTCGATCGCCAGAAACTTTGACTGCGTGAATGGAGATGTGGCCAAGGGGATTAGATTTTGGTAGCTTATGTGAATTATGTTTTGCCATTATGACTCTGCTCAGAGAGAAGTCACTCATTAGTATTATTGCATAGTTTTTAATAGGAAAGATGTTTCTCAATGATATGACGCTGGATTATACCTTGAGCTTGCAGAATTATAATTACTCGTCTTATGGTTTTTGAGCTGCTCATAATCTGAAATTAAACTTGGATCTATGATTATTCAAACTAGTTTTTTATTTGACATTTATTGTTTTGAGTCATTAGCATTTTTGAACCAGCATTTAGAGAGAGAGAGGGCATGATCTTTTAGTATAGGACTCCCCCTTCAATGTCAGCTTCAGAACTCCTCCCCTGTCATGTAAGTCTATCTGTGGCCACATCTTCATGGAGGTAGTTAAGTTTCCAACTAGATGAAGGCAGCTCTCATCATGGAAATATAGTGGAATTTCAATGTCCAGCAACAGCCTACACTAAAGTGATTACAGATTACCATTGCTGAGCTGGTGTCTGAAGCTGAAAGATAGAACATGTCTAATCTGATGTCAATAGATCTTGACTCTTCGGATCTTTGGTTACCTAGTTAGTATGGTTCTCAGAAATAGAAGACTCAGGCAGTCGAGCCTGACATATCAAGAAGGTTAAGGTGATAGTCGCAAAAATGGTCCATAGCAAGTCAGAGGACTGTTATATCTAGGATTCTCGCCAGCCGAACTTGAAAAATGTTTTGTATGGTTGCCCAACTTCTCCAAACAGTCTGTCAAGTCGGTGTAGTGACTTGATCAGGCGCTGGGAGGAGGATTTGGATTTAGTTTTAGAGTCCCCTAATCGTCTGTGGAATTCCATCTGGAAAGCAGAAGGTGTTGTGGTAATGGTAATGGAGAGTTGCTTCTGAAAATCTTCCCTAATGCATAAGATTTAGCTCAACCCTTATGCATACCGGGCTTGAACTAATGCTTTTGTTGGTTTATCTTTCAGTTTTCTGATTCAATCCACTTCCCTGTTCTTCTGGGTCTGTTGATGCTAAGGGAAGTTTCCCATCCAAAGAAAAGCCAGAGGCAAAAAGGCTATAAGGATCTTCAAAGGGCCCTTTCAGCCTTTAACATATGCACTTGTGGGTTGGCCTGTGATTGTGTGTTGTTTTTGCCCTTTCAGTCGTTTGATATGTTCTTTTTTTGAACAGAGACTGATAAAAATACATATCACGGAAAACATCGGCAAACATTTCTGTTGAATTATCCTGATTTTTAGGTCTTGATTATTAGGAATAGCTGTAATTAATTAGTGAGGATATGATTTCTTAGTATCCCATAATTTGTGGGATTTCAATGGCTGTAGTTATTCATATCTATTTTTTTCCTTAGCTTGTACTTAACATAGTTCTATAAATAGCTTTGTAATAGTCGTACAAGATGCAATGAGAAATATCACAATTCTTTTCTCTAAATTCTTCATGGTATCGAGCATTAGGCTCGGTTCTTTTTTTTCTGGGATAGTATTGTAGTGCAACCTTCATCGCTGCAATAATCTTCCAATCACAGCCTTCATTGCTGGTTCTGTTTTTTTCAGCCTTCATTGCTGCAATAATCTTTCAATCACAGCCTTCATTGCTGGATTATATATTTGCCGCAATAATCTTTCAATCACAACCTTCATTGCTTGGTTATTTTTGTGCTTACAAATCTGATCGCAACCGTCATTGTTGTGATCCCTTTAGCTATATTTTTCCCACTTCAAGCTTGTCTCACTTTTTTTTTGCCCTAAAACCTCATTCACTTGAAGCCTTCGTTGCTTCTGTTTTGTTGTTCCTTTAAAGTACTTCCTCTGTTTATTTCCTTGTGTCTAGAAATATCCACGTTTGAAAAAAAAAAAAAACTCAAGGTGAGGAGATTAATACCATGTATGTAGATAGTATCCGGTGCACCCATTGTAAGAAGCCAAGGCATACAAAAGAGGGTTGCTGGAAATTGAATGGCAAACCAACAACCTCAAGCCGAGAGTGGGGAAATAGAGGAGGACAATCAAGGCCAAAAGAACATTTAATTGAACAAACCAACCAGCAAATCGGTAATAGTGAAGGGCGGGACAAAGAATCCTTCAACGGTGAGGAGATAGAAATAATTAGAGGCCTTTTAGGGTCTCTGGAAAAGCCCTCGAGTGCATGTTCTTTGGCACTCTCAAGTAATTCTCCGTTTTCTTTTGGTCTAAATGCCTCGAAACTCTTTCTATTGAAGCTTGGATAATAGACTCAGGTGCTATTGATCACATGACTCACACTTCACATTTTTTTAGTACTTATATTCCATGTCCAAGCAATAGAAAGATAGTGATGGCAAACGGTTCCCTAGCCACTATTGCAGGAATTGGTGATATCCATATTACGCCCATACTCACTCTCAAAGGTGTCATCCATGTGCTGAAACTATCAGCCAATCTTGTCTCCATACAAAAGCTCACCAAAGGCTTCAAATGTTATGCAATTTTTTACCCTACCTAATGTGTTTTCCGGGAATAGGATTTGGAGAGGAAGATTGGACTTGCTAAGGAAAGGAATGGGTTGTACTATCTTGAGATGCCGAGGGCTTCGAAGAAAGTCAAGAATAATTCATCTTTGTCATTTCTTAGTGCTTCAAACAAAGATGTCATTTGGTTTCATCATTTTCGTTTTGGTCATCCATCGTTTGAAGTCTTAAATATCATGTTTCCTTCTTTGTTTAAAGGATTAGATATGAATGAATTTCAGTGTGATACATGTGAATTTGCTAAGCACACCCGTGTATCTTTTCCTATTAGCAACAAAAGAAGTTCTCACCCTTTTGATTTGATTCACAACGACATTTGGAGACCTTCCACAATTTCAAATATCTCGGGGGTTCGTTGGTTTGTTTCTCTAATCGATAATTGTATTAGGGTCACATGGATATTCTTACTCAAAAACAAATCCGATGTAAGTAGTGTTATTTCTAATTTCCATTCCATGGTTCAAAACCAATTTGGAGTCAAAATTAAGAGCTTTATGTCGAGATAATGCCCGAGACTACTTTAATCGAGTCTTGTCAACCTATTTCCAAAAGGAAGGGATCATTCACGAGTCATCTTGTGTAAACACACCACAACAAAATGGCTTAGTTGAAAGAAAAAATGGTCATTTGCTTAACACTACTCGAACGTTATTGTTTCATGGGAATGTCCCTAAGTCATATTGGGGGAAGTTGTCCTTACATCTACATACATGATTAATAGATTGCCATCAAGAGTATTAGATTTCAAAACTCCCATGTCTATTCTTTCTAGCTTTTATCCCCATTTCAAGACAACAAATAATCTCACATCCGAGTCTTCGGTTGCACCTCATTCGTACATGTTCATAATCAACAAAGGGGAAAACTAGATCCCGGGGCAATCAAATGTGTCTTTCTTGGTTATTCCTCTACACAAAAGGGATATAAATGTTATCATCTTCCCCCTAGAAAGCCATACATATCAGCCGATGTTATATTTGTGGAAAACAAACCATACTTTCTAGAATCTTATCTTCGGGGGAGAAATCATTAGTGGAAGATAAAGACTTTGAAGACCTTAATCTTGATTTATCTCCAAATAATCTTCCAATTCGAGTTCCCCCTTCTAATCAACCCGTCCTTGATCAATCGGCTCTCGACCATCCAATTTTTGATGAATCGATTCCTACTACTTCAATCCCAAACTCCCTCCCTACATCCGAATCTATTCGGAAGAAGTGTCCACTCCCGCATCTACCCGTATTTATGACTCTATGAGATTTCTTCAGGTGCACTCAAGAAAGGTAGCTGTTCCAAACCAAACACGGGTTCAAGATTCTCATCTAAATTCCGCAAATGAATTTATGGTAAGTTTTGACTCTCCTTTGCATAAACAATCTATAGATATGCCAGGAAAATGACTCCTACCTTCCCATTGTTGTTAGAAAAGGTACAAAAGAGTGCACAAAACGACCTTTATATCCACTATCTCACTATGTGTCACTTGAACGCCTATCAACATCTCATAGAAATTTCATTGTGAGTCTAAACACTATTGAGGTTCCAAATATTTTATTTGAGGCATTGTCTAAAGAAGAATGGAGGAATGTAATGAGAGAAGAAATGGATGCACTAAAAAAAAAAAAAGACTTGGGAGATTGTCGAAAAACCGGAAGGGAAAAAATCTTGTGGGCTGCAAATGGGTTTTTACCTTGAAATATAAAGGCGATGGTTCTCTTGAGAGATATAAAGCGAGATTAATGGCAAAGGGTTATACTCGGGCTTATGGAGTAGATTATCGGGAGACATTTGCTCCGGTGGCAAAAATGAACACTTGTGAAAATTATACTTTCTCTAGTTGCCCACTTTAATTGGCAACTACAACAAGTATGATATGAAAAATGCATTCTTACATGAAGATCTAGAAGAGGCTATCTACATGAGTATTCCACCGGGCTTTAAGGGGACAAGACAACAAACAAAGCATGTAGATTACGAAAGCACTATATGGGCTCAAGCAATCGCCTAGAGCCTAGTTTGGGAGATTTTCTAGAGTTATGAAAGCTTCGGGTTACAAATAGAGCCAAGGCGATCATACCCTCTTCGTTAAGCATTCGGCAACGGGAAGAGTAACGGCACCGCTAGTGTACGTTGATGATATTATCGTCACAGGTAATGATGATGACGAGAAACAAGAGCTAAAACGGTGTTTCATTAAAGAGTTTGAAATAAAAGAACTAGGAAGACTCAAATACTTCCTTGGGATTGAAGTTTTTTACTCTAGACAAGGAATTTTTTTCTCTCAACGAAGTATGTGACCGATCTCTTGAAGGAAACTGGAAAACTTGGGTGTAAACTAATAGCTACACCTATTGAAAATAATAAAAACCTTGGGGAGGCAAAGGAAGAACTCTTTGTAGATTGAAAAATGTATCAAAGATTGGTTGAAAAACTCATCTATCTAGCTCATACTAGGCCCAATATTGCCTATTCGGTGAGAGTGATTAGTCAATTTATGCATGACGCAAGAGAATCACACTTACAAGCCGTCAATCGAGTGCTACATTACTTGAAAGGAAGTCCCGAAAAAGGAGTTCTATTCGAAGAAGCCAAAAACTTGTGCTAGAAGCTTATACCGATGCCGACTATGTAGGATCCTTGGTGGATAGAAGGTCAACATCCGGTTATTGCATATTTCTTGGTGGAAATTTAGTGATTTGGAGAAGTACAAATTAAACAAAATGTAGTTGTAAGATCAAGTGCTAAATCATAATTTCGAGCAATGGCCCAAGGAATATGCGACCTATTATGGCTCAAAATCATCCTAGATGATTTGAAAATCGAGTGGGAGGATCCTATGAAGCTGTATTGTGATAATAAATCGGCAATTAACATTGCTCACAAGCCAAGACTGACATGATAGGACAAAGCATATTGAAATTGACAGACACTTTATCAAAGAAAAGCTAGAAGAGGGGTTGATCTACTTGTCCTACCTACCTTCGAAAATCAATCATGAGATGTGCTAACCAAAGGACTTAATGGTGTAATCTTTCATAAAATAACTTCCAAGCTGGGAATGGAAGACATTTATTCCTCGGCTCGAAGGAGAGTGTTGAATTATCCTGATTTTTAGGTCTTGATTATTAGGAATAGCTGTAACTAATTAGTGAGGATATGATTTCTTAGTATCCCATAATTTGTGGAATTTCCATAGCCGAATTTTTTCGGATTTGTTTTTTCTTAGCTTGTACTTAACATAGTTCTATAAATAGCTTTGTAATAGTCATACTGAGATGCAATGAGAAATATCACTTTTCCTTTACGTAAATTCTTCAATTTCATCTCAAGTGAGGGCCCCTCTTGGTTGAAGCATTTTCGATTTCCTTTCTTGTGAAATTGAAGAGGAAACGCAGTTTTTGATTCAATCCACTTCGTTAGGCTCTTTGCTTCCGATTCTAGTATGTGGCTAGGCAAATTAAGAAATTTTATGGTTCCCCGATGGTTGGCGAGAGATTCCTGAAACACCATTCCATTCATTCCGGTCGGTTTCGATTTTCAAGTATGAAGGGGACTCCACATTTCATGTTTACTCATATGATCTCGATCGCTTCCCGGGAGAAGAACTCTCGCAATCCTCTTGACAAAGCAATGAATTTATTTCGACCAAGCAATTTCCAACGAATACGAAGAAAAATCAAGATATGCGACAATGCGATCGAAATCGAGATCTTTCTTTGCGCATGCCCGTCTTGTAGCCGTTTAACGGACAAGTGTTACCATGAATGACGGGGTTGACGAACAACAAACAGGATTCATGATGGTGTCCACATCGTTAAGCCTGAAACCCGTATCCGATTGGGAGGTCTTCCATCCGGATAAAGGGGTACAAATCAATGGAGTTGAGCTCCAAAGTACATTTGACTGAGTCGGGGTGAATTGGTTGTCTAAGAGAAACAGATTCTTGAAAAGGAGAAAGCAAAAATGAATCTAGTAAGCCCCTTAATCTCGATACTTATGCGAATGCTTTATCCTATATGCTTTCTCTTTACACGAGATGATGGAGATGCGAGATGAAAGTGAACCATCGGTGATGAGGAAAAATGGAGGCGAACCGCCTCCGGTCGAGGAATCCTACGGAAAATCTTCAAGGGAGTGGAATGCTGCAATCATCAAGGCAAGAGACATGGCTATCCGTGCATCTCACATGTATGAGCCCAATAATCCGTTCTTTCGAGTAATCGATGCGACCATCTTATGTGAGAGAGAAATTCCCTGTGGTAAGTCCTCTCCACTATGGTATATTCTGCTTTTTTCCTTTTTTTTTTTGGTAAAGTAAGTATATAAATAACTTTTCAACGCCCTAATTACATGGAAGACACCAAGCACAAAAACCTCGAACCCAACGGGACAATTATACGTGTCCTATGGGGTACGAAGGTGTAAAGGCATCGCAAAATACACGGAATGCATCCGGGCATTCGGACCGGAGTACAAGTAAACGACCAAGCTCACACCGATCAAGATCAACCAAACAACAGCCAAGCAAATAGCGAAAAAACTAGACCAAAGCAGCACCAACATTATAAGACATAGACCCTAAGGAACACCGGGAGTTTCGTCAAAGATAGTCTCGGAGATGCCCCAATTCCGTTGGACCCGCCTATTGCGAGGACGTCTTCAATGCCATGAAAGGTAAGCCTTTTATCTCTAACAACTTTGAGGAGATGCTTAAGTAAAGCCGGAACAAAGAGAGCTTTGCTTCGAAGAGGATATCATTCCTCGTCGTCCAAATCAAGTGACATAAAGCACCAAAGGAAAATCGAGCTACCTTTGCGGGAATGAACGACCACCACGGTGATGCATAGCCCACCGAAGCATATCCCTGCCATGGCCTATTCCGCCACGGTAAATTACATTTGGTGGCCCAATACGGTGCTAATGAAGCGGTGGTAGGACAGCTAAAAAATAGGTGATCAATGGAATCCGGTCGAGAGTGACAAAAGGCACAAGTACCTTCCAATATTCGACGGTAGTTAAGGAGCAAGACACTGAGTAGGCGATCGGTTAAGCGTGATGATCCGGAGGAGAAAACCATGTCTTGGGGAAATAGCACGATCCCATATAAAAGGGCACCAAGCAACCTGCTGTCCCTTGGGTCGAAAGGTCTCCCACGCCGAGGCAACCGTGAAAGTGCACGAAGAATGACCTAGCCGGACCAATCGGTCAACCGTACCATCACCTAAAGCGGGCGCAAGACCGGACCCGGGTAGAAAAAGAAGCCAACATGGCCGAGGGACTCCACTCGGAAAGGAAGAAGGTTCGAACAGAGGTATCACGCGGTATGCGAGAGGAGTAAATATCCCACGCCGAGAAAATCTTATATAGAGGTCCTCTAGGATGCCAATTATCGAACCAGAATGATATAGACCGACCATCCCCAATCCTCCAAATAAAACTCCGATCAACACTAGAGCGGAGGTCTAGGATCTTCTTCCAAGCCCAAGAGCAAATAATTGGTTTCGTAACAATCCAAAAGTTCTTACGCTTGAGGAAGGTCGAGTGAACCCACTTGCACCACATCGATTCCTTGTCGGTGAAAAGCAGCCATATATGCTTGAGCGTCGCAGCCCTATTGCAGTCCAATAATCTCCCGATCCCTAATCCTCCTTCTTCCTTAGGACGACACACATCGCCCCAAGGGACTTTAGCCCCTCCTACTCCCAAATCGGGACCCTTCCAAAGGAATTGTCTCGGAATGAGCTCAATCCGAGCTAGGATAGACATGGGAAGAGTAAAAACCCTAGCCCAAAAAACATGGATTGAATGTAGCACCGATTTAATAAGTTGTAGCCGACCCGCAAAGGATAAAAACCGTTGAGACCAAGAGCGAGCCCTAGCCGTAATGGACATTACCAAGGCGTTACAATCAGCCTTACCTAATCTAGCAAAGCAATGACCGGAACACCTAGATATCGAAAGGGAAGTGCACCTACTTGGAAGCCGAGGAGGAGCCGAATCGGATCCCGACTACCAAGCGAGCCACCCGAGAGGAAAACTTCACTTTTGTTAGCATTCGGTCTTAGCCCGGACCATTGAGAGAAGAGATCAAGGCCTTCCTTCAGTAGAACAATGGAGGGCATATTCGCTCAAACAAACGGGAGGACGTCATCAGCAAAAAACAAGTGAGACAACCGAGTCGGTTTGCATCTCCGGTAAGAACTTGAACTCCCGCCGATAAGTCCTAGCATTGAGAATACCCGAAAAGACTTCCATCACCGGCGTGAATAGGTAAGGAGAAATGGGATCCCATTGTCAAATGCCTCTAGAACTCGAGAAAAAACCATGGAGCTCCCCATTTATGGCCACCGAGAACCTAGGAGTTGTAATACATACCATAACAAGTTTGACAAACAACACCGGGAAGCCAAAGGATCGTAGAACCATCTCCGGAAATCCCCAATCAACGTGTCGTACGCCTTTTGGAAATCCACTTTGATAGCACACTTGGGTAGGTAGGGTTCATGATGGAACCCGGCGAAAGAGCTCTTGGGCTAATGGAATGTTGTCACCGATTCTCCGGCCCTTAACAAAAGCCGTTTGGGAGTGCTAATAATGTAAGGCAACACCTTAGCTAACCGATTGGCGAGGATCTTAGTGATACACTTGTATATAGTGTTACAACAAGCTATAGGACGAAATCCGTCATAGCCGAGGCATTAGGGGTTTTTGGCACCAATGCAAGAATGGTGGTGTTGATCTCCCTAAGAAAAGAGCCTCTTTCAAAGAAATCCTTAATAGCCAAAATGACTGATGGACCAACAATCTCCCAGGAATCTTTGAAAAAATTTACGTTAAAACCATCGGGTCCAGGGGCCTTACCCCGAGCAAGTGAGAACATGGTAGTGCGAATCTCGTCCTCCGAGACTTGCCTAGAGAGAGAGTTGAATATGTTCGGCATCCAAAGTACGAGAAAGGAGATCCCGAATCATAATAGGGTCGGCCGAGTAGAGGAATGGCTCCCATTCAAAATTGTCGAGAAGTGATCAACAATATGATCCCTAACTAGATTCGAGTCGGAGAGTACAATGCCATCCCGATCGCAATGGATAAAATCCTATTGCGAAGATGACGTTTGTTGACAAAATGGTGAAAATATTTTGTGTTCTGGTCCCCCTATTTGAGCCAACGAATTCTAGATTGCCTATAAAAGGACTCCTCCCGGAGCCTAAGTTCGAGAAAACCTGAAGTTGCAGCTTCTCTAAATCCGCCAAAGATCGAGTTGCATGAATCCAGTGAAGAGCACCCTAGGTCGGAATGAGGGCGGATCTAGCCTCACTGTACGGGTAGAGATATTCGAGAAGGTCTCCTTGTTAAGCACCTTCTGATCTTTGTTTGAGAAGCCGAAGTTTGCTACGGAGAATAAACATGGAAGTCCCCACAATCGGAGTGTCCCATACCTAGGTAACAATGTCCTTGAAGGACGGATGCCTCATCCGGAAGTTGAAGAACTTGAATGGCTTCCTAGTTGCCGATGGTGGCACAATCTTAATAACCATAGGAGAGTGATCGAAACTCCGGGCGCCAAAAAGGAAGCCTCTCGAGAACGAAAAAATCGAACTCCAGTGATCATTAATAAGCACCCGATCTATCTTTCTCTGTTTACGATATGATCCCACGGAAGTGGATCAAGTGAAACGATGACCATTATATCTCAAATCGACAAGACCCGCATCTTCAAAACACTCACCGAACTCATCAAATGCGGGGATCCACGCATTAGAGCCGCCAATTCTGTCGATCGATCCCGTATAGCATTAAAGTCGCCAAAGAATCACCCAAGGCTCTTCCAAGAATTCAATACTAGAGGTAACAAGGTCGGCCCAAAGAGACCACCTAGAGACAAACGTATGTTCCCTATATACAGCTGAAAAAGTGCACGACTTGTTTAAAGCAAGTAGACGAAGTCGACAATGAACAACCTGGGCCGACATACCAAGAACATCTAGTGCAATTTCCATAGGGTCCCACCCGATCCAGATACGACCATGAGGAGAATGTATGTAGTTAGATATCCACCGCCAACCCCGGGAGCAAAGCAAGTAGATATATCCACAAAAAGAGGCTGAGCAACCTTAGTCTCCAAAATACCAATACACGAAAGACAATAAATCTCACAAAGGAGCGAATTTCAGCCTGTTTGAGGGGGTTAACTAGACCCCTAATATTCCACACACCAAAAAACATATATACAACACGGAGGACGGAGTCACTATCACTTTTTCTTGCCCCGCTTTTTCTTAGACTTAGGATTAGCGATCCGAGAAGAAGAAGGGCTATTATCCACAGGAGGAATGGTGGACAACACGACTACGGTTGGAGCGGGGGCAATAGCATCTTTGCGGATTAGAGGATAATACAGACACCATGGTCCTCAACTTTGTAGAGGGGGGGGATGGGGAAAAGGGTCCTCATCAAGATCACTTCCAATGTTGCTTGCTATATCTCCATCATTATCCGAGTCGAGTAGACAAGCGGCTTAGTCCTAGGGGAGCAATCGGTTTCGGGAAGTCGCTGGTCCCCAACAACATCGGGCCTTCGGTGACCTCCAAAGCGGGGACCGAGTCAACGTTTACCACCGGGGTTGTAGGGGGATCAACCTTCGATCTAGGGGCCTCCAGTCCTTTTCCTCACTAATTGCCGTGTCCCATGGGGGAGAGAATCGGGGAGATAGGATTGGCATTCATGGGAGCCATCGATCCTCACTAGGAGCCACCACAGGAGCCCGACTTGACCGACCGGGGTGCCTTTCAGGTGTTCACAACTCCCATCAGCATGTGTATCCAAGATACCCGAGAGAACCAGGCCTCCTCATTCGGATTACGGATGGCACATGACAGAGGTGTCCTACAAGTACCACTCTTATGGCCAAAGAAGCCACATATTTCACAAGCCATAGGCTTCCATTCATATTCTACTTCGACCGAGTTCACTTCACCATCCCACCGAAAATCAACCGAGTCACGCAAAGGTTGAGATGCTTTAATTTCTACACGGACTCGGGCGTAAGAAATTCGTTTCATTTGCTCTGTTTGCACATCCACGTATAGTGGTTTCCCAATTGCACTCGCAATGGCACTAATACCCGATCTTGACCGGAGCGTATACGGGATCGATCTCGGTTTGACCCATACCTAGGAAGAGCATCATGCTGTCCTTTTTTAGCTTCATCTTGGGCTGCCACTCTTGAAGCATCATGGAACATTTCAGCACGTAATAGGACCCATTTCTAATATCTTACGCCCGACAGCGACATCCGGAATATGGAAAAAGAAGAAGCCATTCTCATTCAATCGAACGTCAACCACATGGGAACCCCAAGCTCTTCGATGACATCCTCCGTTAACTTGAAGGGCAGCTTTCTTCCAACAAAATAGCCCACAAGGCACTCGTTCCACAAGGGATGTACATCCTCCACAATTGCAGCAGAAATTTCCACCATCGGCTTAACATCAACAAGGGCGGGCGGGACATAGGAGAGGTTATAACCTTTCTCCATTGACCTAGCAACAGTTGCCCAAGACTTAGGTTGAGCATGTTGTAGGTTCCGATTAGGGACAGGGGCCTTAGAACCAAGGCCGACCTTACTCCGATCACGACCACCAACATTACCACGCGAATTAGCTCGCAAAGAAGAATTCCTAGGGCAGCCTAGTAGAAGCTCTTCCCCTACTACGACTTCTACCTATCACGGAATTATTCCTCCGTAGGGACCCCCGACTAGTATCACCCTGGGAAGTTCCTACCCTGTTGACGTGGTCACGGCTACTACTACCACCACCGCAACATCACCTTTTCCTAGGTTACGTGATTCGGGGGTTGAGGAAAAAATGCCTTTAACAACTTGCTGCTTGCCCTTTGCCATCGGCCGAAGCGGGCGGGTCACCAAGACCGAGAGGAATTCAAACCAGCATCCATTCTCATCCAACCATCTATCCACTAGTCAAACCAACAAACGATAGTACAACAACAAAAACCAAACAGCTCGAGTCGCTCAACAAGGCCGAGGAAACAACCATCCAAAGCAAGTGAAGCCACAATCGAAGCAAGATGAACGAAGCACACGTGCACACGGATATGAACCACGGCTCACCAAACGAAGCCAATCAAGGAGACGCACAAGGGGGCAAGAGGGTGATGAGGATCAACATTGCACACTCGAAATCGGCTTCGATCGGCCAAAGAAGATGAGCAAAATCAATAGAAATCCAGACACGAGGGCGCACCAAACCAGAAGAACTCAGATCTGTTCCACCGCCCAAACGACGCCACGAAAAGGGGATTCACATGGACGGAAGGAAGATGGGAGGAAGACAAGGTCAGTACACCAAAATCGAGCCCCAACCGTCGCCTCGGATGACCGGGAGGAGGCCTCACACCGTCGGATGAACAGTAACCCGAAGGCAAACCCGCGGGAGCATATTGGGTGAACAGTACCCACGAAAATTGGCGCGAATGAAAAGTGAAAAATAATTTAGAAGGAGCATATTGGGTGAAAAAAACGGCAAGACCTACATCCTCCATGATGTCCATAGAAGGAACTTCGTTGATGACGAGTGTGCCAAAAGTTACCGTATTTGGAGTTCCCGAGATTGGGTCGGGGCCTGCCATCGCACATCATGCGCTAGGAAGCTCTTCGGGGAAGCGATGTTCAATAGTTCTTTGGTGAATGAATTCCGAAACTCGGCAAGCATCCCCCGGTACTGTGTTCCATTAGTCTATTTCTACCATGTCACTCTATCCTTTTACGGGCATTGTGAAAGAAAGTTCCTTGTTTGTTCACGGTGATGCTTATGTACTGTGTTTCAGTACAGGAGTCAGCTGAATGTCTCTATCCTTCTAAGACACTTCAAGAGCCAGATTTTGACAAACCCTTATATGAACAGCGGGACTAATTTTTTCTGGTTAAAGTGGATGGCAATGCTCTCTCGCTTGTCGACCGTGATTGGTCGGCACTCGATGCCCTCGGGGAGTACTGCATTTTGTAGCATGTAATGTTGGGACGCTCCATTGGTGATATTGCTATGATGATTATATAGCTGGCAGCGCTCGATCCTCTCTTCTTGGGCGCTGCTGCTAGGAGATGAACAAGAGTTCTCTAGTTTATATGGATCGTGACCATGCCGAGAGATTCTCCTCGCACTCGGAGCGCCTCGGTTTTAGCCCGCTGGAGCCGGGTATGTCCTTGCTGAGGTTGCGAAGTTTCTTATCCCCTAGAAGAGGACGGAAACATGGTGCTCCTAGAACACCTAAAACTATCTTCGTTGTGCTCCATGGAGAACATGGTTCTTTCTTGCCATGCAGAACGAGAAATATGCAATTCTAGAAAGTTTGTGGAAGAAACTTTTGGGCCGAGGAAATATCACTCCTAATTTTCTAATCTCTTTTTTTTGTCATTTTGTTTTTAGATTTTCGCTCCAAGTCATAAGCCAGTGAATTTTTTATCTTTTTTTTTTTTTTTGTTACAGAATGAGTCAAAAGCCTATGGTAAAACTAAAATAGACGAGGAACATAACTACAATTTACAAATGTAGGATAATCAACTGGCAAATACTTGATCATAGGACGAGAAAGGATATTAACAATGCGGGTTTCAGTTTACATTTAATCATCGTGATTTTCTTGTCATCCTTTTTCTAAATATTGAAATGTATCCGGCCCAAATCACGGGATGGAAAACCAGTTAAAATGAAAAGTTGAGATTCAAATCATTAAGATAATTATCTTAATTTTCGCGACTTTCTTGTGCTGTGATCAATATTTCAATTGTCATGATTTTTCTGCTGTGATCCCAAAATTTAAATTGAGGGTATAATTTTTCCCCTAAACACAAAAGATCCAAATTTTCTCCATAATCTTTCTTCTTTTATTTATTAATTTTGACATCTCCATTCATTCAATAACCCAACTGTTGAAATTGTCGAGGGGCTGGTGGGTGTTGCAGTTCTGATTCGAATAACCATGAAATATAAAAAATGGTTGATAAAATGACACAAATGATTTCTAAATTTTGGCGCAATATGTAATATAGTTCTTGAACTTTTAATTTGACCAATATGGTGCCTAAATTTAAATTCAATATGCCATGTGGTCCATTTAACTTTCAATTTATTTAAAGTAGTCCTCGAAATTTTGAAACATATTCAACTTAATTCTTAAATTATAAGAAAATACCCAACGTGATCCGTAATCTTTTACCTCAGTGGCTAACTCTGAACTCTACATTCGTTAATAACCTGAGTTTCTTTAATTGTCAAGGGGCAGTGGTGTTGCCAGACGCAAAGTCTCGTGAAAAGACACAGTGGCCATCTCTCCAGAGAATCTGTAGTAAGTGGCGTGCAACTCAGCATTACCTTTCAGCTACTTCATATAGGAACTCCAGTAGACAGCTCAACCACATCTCTTTCCTTCTTTTTCTTAGCCCGACCAGAACTGCATTGAAGCTCATCCAACGTTGTATTATGTTCATTAAGAAACTTTCCTGCCATTTTCAGCCCCCCTAAAAATGGAAAACCGAAGGAGACGGGTTCGAGCATGAGAAGAGCCTGTACTGATGCAAAGAAGGCCGGGTCATTATCTGCAGCGGACGAAATTATTATCACAGTGCGTGCAGCAATACTGATGATGTCCACAAATGGAACAAAGTGTGTTTCATTAGGTGGAGATAAAGTGGACAAAGAAAATCGATGGTGTTCCTACATGGAACGAAGTCACCCTCGTTGAGTGGAGGAAAGCGGAAATTAAAATTGATGGGTAACCAACGCATTGATGTGATCTGTTGACTACCATTTCACCTCCATGCATGGGCTTCATAAGCTCTTTGAGAAAGAACCTGACCTGAGTATAAGAAAACCAAAACCGGCATTGGAACAAGTCCCAGAACCTGAATCAAGAAAACCCCACAAGTTGGTCCGTCCTCACCATCGAAGGCCGCAAAACGCCCGACCTTCGAATCTCCTGTTTGCAAGTTTTTCGGGTTTGTGCCTAGCTCTGCTCTGCTTTGCTTTAACCGTGTTCTTGGACCGGGTTAAAAACCTGGATCTGAGTTTTTGGTTTGTGTCCTTTTTCCGTGATTTTGTTTTGGTGTATTTTCACTGATCTAATGATGTAAACAAACCAAAGGAGAGGATGATCTGAGGCTTTCGATGGTCGACTTGCCTTGCAAATTTTCTGGGAAGAAAACTTTCTTGCCATCAATATTCTACTGGAAAATGTTTTCCCTCTTTAAATGATCAAAAGGTTGGCTTTAATTAGTACAAAAATTGTCAATGAAAATGTGTTTGGTGCATGGTTTTCGAGAGCATGGTATCTGTCCGGAGTGACGTTGCATTCACTGATATCCTCTAGGCTAGCTTACATTAAACTTTAGGATATTGACTCCTCTCCTCTTGCAGGATAAAAAAAAGACAATGAAGAATGCTCTTAGAAAAATCCCAGATTTCTTCAAAGTGTACAGGCCAGAATATAGCTCTCAAAGAATGGTGTGATTATTCTTTTTTTATGAACTGTTTTTAACTCGGCAAATTGTTCTATTCCTTGACTAACATATGACGTTCATTGCAGCGCATTCCTAGAGATTTCCTGGCGCAGCTAGACAGGCCACTGTCTGGAGAGATCCTCCTCAGGCGTTGCACGGGGCGGCATTGGCGTGTGAAGGTGATTTTGGAGGCACTGGACGCCTATTTTGATGATGGCTGGCAAGAATTTGTGCGGGACAACTTAGTCGAGATAAACGACTTTATGGTGTTCTCCTACCGGAGTCACGGCGTCTTCACTGTTGCTCTCTTTGGGCACTCCGCGTGCCAGAAGAAAGAGTGCCCCATCCCCGAGGAGGTTGGAGGAGGAGGTGAAGTCCAGGAGCATGACAGCGACGATGATGAGGACTATGAGGAGGAGGAGGAACATGAAGCCGGGAGGAAATGGTCAAAAAAGAAGGTAATAGCAATCACTCAAGATTCTTTTAAGTTTTCGCACATTTCGATTATATTGGGGTACATAGCTTACAAGCAATGAATTTCTTAGTTTGTTTGCCTCTCTGTGTCATCTGATATACAGTGAACACTGTAAAGAGAAAAGCTGCTGATGAAGATCCCATCGATGTAGAGAGGTACATCAACACCAAAAATCCATACTTCATGACCATGATTAGGAATCGCAGAAGCGCTCCCTTGGTATGCTTGCTCTTCGATCCCGCTTTTCGTCTTTCATAGTATATCCTCTTGGAGTGTGATCTTGTTATAAATATTTTTCTCTCGCCCTCATGGATCCACAGTCTGTCAATTTGCTGCAAAGTCCCTTTTCTTGCTCAATAGAACGATCACTACACAAAGCTTATTTTAAAAAATGGAGATTTTGGCTTAGAATTATTGACATAGTCCTTGTTTCGTTCGCCTGTCTCGTTGCAGTACGTTCCGTGCACTGCACTAAACGATTACGAACTCAAGTTACCTCCGGCTGTTGAATTCCAAGATCCCAATGGGAGGACTTGGAGAGGGAAGGTAAAGGTGTGGAAGGATGGCCGCACCTGGATCAGCGGCTGGAAGGCCTTATGTCGCCATCACAATTTAAAGAAGAACGACCGGTGTTTATGTGAGCTTCTGGAGAAAGACGGAGTCACTGGTCGCATCATTAAGGTTCACATCCTATGAGGCGATAGTAGCTGAAAACCCTTGCTCGAAGCGCCCCCAATCTGTTCTGGGACTTTG
The DNA here is from genome assembly GCA_021437795.1 of Rhodamnia rubescens. Lineage (NCBI taxonomy): Eukaryota > Viridiplantae > Streptophyta > Magnoliopsida > Myrtales > Myrtaceae > Rhodamnia > Rhodamnia rubescens. Next base: position 2,044,500 of record JAILYA010000012.1, read on the forward strand.
GCTAATTGCAGTTAACTTCTGATGTGGAAGCCTCAATTACTTGAACAGTGTTAGATATATAAAAAGGATAAAATGATCTTTGGGTTGTCTAGGGTTGTCGTGTGTGTATATATATATATATATATATATTGAGTTTTATTAATAAAATATTAGACATTCTCTCTCTTTTCATGGTATCAAAGCGTCATTCCACGATCACCTTTTTCCCACAATCATCTTCTCCTTAGCAGATCTCACTAGTCGTACCTTGCAACTCTGCTAGACGACGTCTGGCTCTCACACGACTCTAGTCGCCTTCGTGCGACCCTTTCTGTTCTGGTCTGACCCACGTGCGACCCTTTTGATCAGTACCAGAGCATCGCACGACCTTACTGGTCCACCCCAAGGCCTCGTGCGACCTTGCTGGTTGGCCTGGGTCTGCGACCATGCTGGTCAGTGCCTAGGACTCTCACGACCTTCCCTTGCTGATTCTGAGTTGTACGACACTGCTGGCCTCACGCTCCGCTAATTCTGATATGTCTGGTCGATCCTAAGGTTCTTATGTCATTACTAAATCCGTGAAATCTTATAGGGTTTCTCGATATTGTCCTCTTTATTCGTTAAATTCAATTAATGGTGGTTGAAGGGAGCAAGTTGTTCAATGTGTTAGATTATTAGTATGATTTGATCTGTTGATGTGATATTTTCGTCAATTGTCGTGGACTATTGAATTGTTGGAGTTGAATTGCTTGAAGAAAACCATTGTAGTGGTTTTCTTGTTATTATTGGAGAATGGGTTATGGTGAGAATACTAATGTTGAGAAGGGCAGTAATGTGACCGAGGTGATTTCCTCTTCTTCTAGTCGAATTGCGATAAAAAGCTTGATGGTATTACCAACTTTCAACAATGGAAGAAAATTGTTAAGTTCATTTTGATTGGTAAAAATCAGCATATGCACTTGACTGGAACTAAACCCGCTAATGATGCGAATTGGGATGTTATTGATGCACGTCTTATGGGTCGGCTTTTGAACTCTATGGAGAGTAATATCGTAGACTTGGTGACTCACACTGATACAATCAAGGAATTGTGGGAGTATTTAGATATATTGTATTCTAGCTAGAACAATATCTCTATGATATATGAACTATCATAGGAGTTTCACCGATCCGAGAGCAAGGGGCGTTCCATTGATCAATATTTTGCTAATTTTAATAGAATGTATGAAGAGTTGAATGCTCTTCTTCCTATTTCTTCTAATGTGGAACGGATGTGACTTCAAAGAGAGCGGTTGGCTGTAATGAATTTTCTAGGGTGTCTTGGTCCAGCCTGTGATCTTTGTTAGGTCTCGGATTCTTGGAGGAGAAATTATTGCATCACTTAGGGATACATATGCTCGAGTTCTTCGAGTATCCCATGGTTCTTTTCGAGCACCACAACTGTAGTTGATAGTTCAACTCTTGTCTCTCAATATCGGATTGGTGGAGGTAGGGGTGATGAAGGAAATCGTGGGGGATATAATGGCCATGGTGGCCGTGGTGGTCCAACCACGGGAATAGGAAGAGGTCAAGGACAAAGACAGCTTCATGGACAGCCCTAAACTTCTCCGAGAGCTCGGGAGCTATTTGAACTTGTCATTATTGTGGAAAACCCGATCATATTCAAAAATTTTGCTACAAGTTACATGGTAGGCCAAGACAACAACAGCGGTTTGCAAATGTTATATCGGCACCGATTCTTTGTCTTTATCATAGTCTTCTCGGGTCAATGTAGTGGTTATGTCGATGAGGAGTTTGCACGATACCACTAGGCTCATATTTCACAACCTACTTCTTCTTCCATTGCTACTCTAGTCCAAACAGGTAATGCTACCGCATGTATTTCAGCTACTTCTCGCCCTTGGGTCATTGATTCGGGAGCATCCGATCATATGTCGAAGTCTTTTAGGTATATTTTCTTCTCTTACTTCATCATTATCCTTTGTTACTTTAGCTAATGGTTCATCTTCTCAAGTTAAGGGAGTTGGTACCATTCATCCAGCCCCTTCTTTACCATTATCCTCAATACTTTACATTCCCAAATTTCCTTTCAATCTCATATCTATTAGCAAATTAACCAAACACTTTCAATGTTCGGTCACTTTTTTACCCTTTTTACCATACACTTTTCGTTAGCATTTGCAAGCCGTTGTTGTTGTCCTGGCCTACCATGTAACTTGTAGAGGACGAGAGACGGGGGATCGTATGTGCTTGAAGATGCTCCTTCCATTGCTTGTCCCAAGTATTAGTTCTCTACGTCGATTCATTGTCGTCTTGGACATCCATCACTACATAGTCTTCGGAAGTTGGATTCTAGCTTTCGGTCTCTCTCTAGTTTAGAGTGTGAATCATACCAACTTGGCAAGTTGCATCATGTCGATTACTCGAGTCGAGTCAATAAAAGAGCGGTGTCTTTTTTTCATTAGTTCATTCATATATTTGAGATCCTTGTCATTTGGTTTCTAATTTGGGTTTTAGATACTTTGTTACTTTTGTTGATGATTATTCCGGGGTTACTTGGTTATATTTAATGAAAAGTCGTTCGAATTGTTTTCTATATTTCGAGCTTTTATTTTGAAGTTTATACTTAGTTTGGAGTGCGAGTCAAAGTTTTATGTTCGATAACGCTAAAGAGTACTTTTTCGCACCTTTTTCCGACTTTATGACTCGGCGTGGTATGATTCATGAATAATCTTGTTCGATATATCTCAACAAAATGGCATAGCTGAAAAGAAGAATAGACATTTATTGGAAGTCACCATATTAATGTTATTTGAAATGAAGGTTTCTAAAACCTTTTGGGCTGATCTTGTTCTTCTCGCATGCTATCTTATTAATCGTATGACCTCTTTCTGTTTTACGAGGTGGTATTCCTTTGTCCACTTTGTTTCCCAATTAGCCTTTGTTTGCATTACCACCTTGTACTTTTGGTTGTGTCTGTTTTGTTCGTGATCATCAATCCGGAGTATCAAAACTTGATTCCCATGGCCATTAAGTGTATGTTTTTGGGCTATTCTTGTACTCAAAAAGGCTATTGTTGCTATTCCCCAACTTTTAGGAAGTATTTTATTATCGTTGATGTTTCATTCTTTGAGTCTACACTTTATCATGAAGTTCCAATCACTGTTTTTGAGATGGATGAAGACTAACATGTGACTATCATTCGGTCCCTACTTCAATTGTTTCATCGGTATCCGCACAAGAATCTCCTCCACTCAAAGTTTATACTCGGCATTCTCGAGCAACTACGCCCCCCCTAATCCTTCCGTCACTATTGTGTCATCTTCAGACTCTAGATCTACCTTTTCTTGATCCTTAGGTAATGCCCGATCTTGATCATCCTATTGCTCATCGCAAAGGTGTACGTGCCTCGCACTCAACACTCTATTGCAAACTTTGTCTCATACACTCTGTGTCTTCTTCTTTTCGATCCTTTTTATCTACTGTTGATCAATATCCTGTCCCCAAGTCGTAGTTGAGGCATTGCAAAGCCCCGGGTGGAGGATAGCTATGGAAGAAGAACTAAAGGCATTACAAGTTAATGAAACTTAGGACTTGGTACCTCTACCGTCAGACAAAATTGCTATTGGTTGTCGATGGCTATATACTATGAAATTAATCCCGATGGTTCTCTTGCTCGCTTAAAAGCAAGACTTGTTGCGAAAGTTCTGTATATGGGTCGACTATCCGGACAATTTTTCTCCTGTTGCTAGCTTACATCTATTTGTATTTTGATTTCTTTTGCTACCACATATAACTGGTCCTTGTTTCAACTTGATGTAAAGAATGCTTTCTTGCATGGTACTCTTGATGAGAAGGTGTATATAGAGCAACCTCCCAAGTTTGTTGCTCGGGGGAGTATGGTGGATTGGTTTGTAAGTTAAAGAAGTCATTGTATGGTTTGAAGCAATCTCCACGAGCATGGTTTGGAAGATTCTCCTGAAGTTTTATTCTTATTTGAGCTGTCTAGATGTGAAAATGATCATTCTTTCTTTTATAAACAAATGTAAAAGGCGGATTGTTCTTGATTGTGTATGTTGATAATATTATCATCACAGGAGATGACTCTATTGGTATAGTTGAACTAAAACTCTATCTTCAACAACAATTTCAATCCAAGGATTTAGGAAAGTTGAAGTACTTCATAGGAATTGAGGTGGCTCAGTCAAAGAAAGGTATTGTCCTTTCACAACGTAAGTATGTCCTGGATTTGCTCATTGAAACAGGTATGTAGGGGTCTAAGCCTCTCGATTCACCTATAGAACAATGAGTTAAACCGGTAGGCGATGGAGGAGATATTCTTGATAATCTTGAGAGGTATAGAAAAGCGATAGGTAAGCTGAATTATTTGATAGTTACTCGACCCGGATATTGCCTTTCCAATTAGTGTGGTAAGTCGGTTTCTATCTTCTCCTTGTACATCTCCATTGGGATGCAATTATTCGGATTTTGAGATACTTGAAGAAGGCTCCGGGGAAAGGAATCGTTTATCAAAATCATGGTCATAGTGGAGTTGAAGGATTCTCTCGATGTTGATTGGGCGGGATCTCCATATGACGGAAGATCAACTACTAGCTATTGTACCTTGGTTGGAGGAAATCTAGTGTCATGCAAGAGTAAGAAACGAGAATGTTGTTGCCCGTTCCAAGTCTTTGAGTCGAATATAGAGCCATGGCACAAGTAACACGTGAATTAATGTGGATTCAAAGCAACTCATGACCGAATTAAGCTTTAAAACTTCGGATCCTATGGTTTTATGGTGTGACAACAAGGCAAGCAATACATATAGCTTCTAATCATGTGTTTTATGAGAGAACAAAACACTTCGAGATTGATTGTCATTTTATTCGAAAGAAGCCCTAGAGTGGAATAATTCTTCCCAATTTTGTTAGGATTAGTGAACAACTTACAGATTTTTTACTAAACCTCCGGGTAATGGGAGAACAGGATATATTTGTAACAAGTTAGGCATGATTGATATTTATCTTCCAGCTTGATGAAGAGTGTTAGATATATAAAAAGGGTAAAATGGTCGTTGGGTTTTCTAGGGTTGTCATATGTATGTTTGTGTATATATATATATATTGAGTTTTATCAATAAAATATTAGACATTCTCTCTCTTTTCAAACAGTGTTTTGTTGCTATGCCGGACTTCAATGTTCTTCTTCTGGTTGTGTCATCAGTTCCAAAACCATGTGATGGTGCTTTTCTATTCGGTTCTTCAGTTCCTGCAAGTTATATCTTAAATTGAAATTGCAGTGGGAGTTATTAGATAGAACAAGTTGGTACGAATGGGTGGTCCATATTCACTGCAAACCGAAGGGTAACTTCATTGCTTTTCTTGGACAAAAATTGAAGCTGCAACAAATCTCTTCTTGAGCCAACCACACTCACCTTATCCTTTCTCTATCTCCCATTCCTCCACGTAGAAATTCTCTCTTTGCTTCCATCCATTTAGTTCAGGCTGTGGAATTCCAGGGAATGGCGACCGCAACCGCTTCTGTCACTCCAGGGGCACTCACCGCCTCCCCCTTTGCCGTGAGCAAAGGGAAGAGGATAAACAATCCGAATTACATAATGGGAATGAATGCATTTGGTGGGCTAAAAGCTCACAACACTGTGGCTTCCCTAGGTGTTCCTGTGTGCACTGATCAGTCATTTGCAACCTTGGTGAGCTCTTTGAGGTCACAAGGAAAAGGCAGAAGCGGAGGAGCTCTGTCTTCTAAGTGCAATGCTGTTGGGGAGATATTTCGGATTGCGGCCATCATGAGCGGGCTTGTTCTAGTGGGTGTTGCGGTTGGGTTTGTTCTCCTCAGGATCGAAGCCTCTGTGGAAGAAGCCGACTGAGAAGTTGAGATGATTTGGCAGGTCTATAGGCTATTGTATCAAGATAAGTTGCGGCTTATTGTATTGTTAAGCAATGATCTCATTCCTTCAGCTACCGTCGCCCCAAAAAAACGGCGATTTTGGAAGTTTCTTTCTACTAAAGAATGCATTCAAACCAGATTCTACCCTCGCATCTTGATGGCTAGTTTTTCGCTGCGAACCTTTGCATCTCGATGGCTAGTTTTTCATTGCAAGGATCATGTGTTTCATGTCAAGTGCTAATTTCGACTGAATTCTGATGAGGAATAAACGCATAAGCTATCACAATTAAGTGCCTACATTGACTTGTTTAAACTTTGAAGGATGAAAAAAGATCTGTTTTCACACGTGGTTCTCTAAGCACAATACTCGTAGCTGCGCTTGCCATTTCTAGACATATGACATAATTTCAGCCGATCGATACGTTTGAGTTGTGTCAATGACACCTCGTGAAAACAGAGCTTGCGACTGCCATTGCACAGATGTACAAGGAAAAATGTCAGCACTTTCCTCTAGTTGTCGATGCTTCTGGTGAGGTCATTTTCAGCCAACACTGCATTGCTTAAATGAGAGAGAATCTTCCAAGAAAGGGATAGAGTTTGCACGCCTCCTACCGGTCCGGTCCAAACAAAGACAGAAAGCTTCCCTCAATAATTGTGGCTCCTCCATGCCTGGTCACTCCCGTCAAGACGAAAACAACGTGCTCCCATTATCTACACTAGTTTTATGAATCAAGTGGACGACAGTTCAAGATACAGTTCGACTCGCGCTTGGAAAAGGGAAAGCATATATTCCCCACATATCGCTCATTTGGTGATTGGTTTTATCCACCGCATCATCGATGAAACAAGTCCACATAACAGCGTATCGAATCACGTTCTCGTGATGGCTTCTTAAGCCTTTGTCGACTCGGCAAAACAGGCCATCCGAAATTGCTCACAAACCATCTCAAGACTGGCTGCAAACCATGGAGCTGCTCTCCCTCGACCTTCAAAAGATTGGCCTTGCTGTTCTTCTAGTCATCATCTATCTCTATGCTTCACCTCATAGATCCAAAAGAAGCAACAAGAGGGGCCAAACCCTACCAGAGGCAGCAGGGGCGTGGCCTTTGTTCGGCCATCTTCATCTCCTTGGGCCAAACAACCTACTGCACAGAATCCTAGCAGCCATGGCCGATCAGTACGGTCCGGCCTTCTCTATCCGCCTCGGCATACACCGAGTACTCGTGGTAAGTAACTGGGAAGTGGCTAAAGAATGTTTCACTTCGAATGACAGGGTCTTCCCCACCCGGCCTAGATTACTATCTGTCAAACTCATGGGTTATGACCACGCTGTGTTCGGGTTCGCTCCTTATGGTCCATACTGGCGTGGTATGAGGAAGCTCGCTGTGGTTGAGCTCCTCTCAAACCACCGGCTCGATTTGCTCAAGCCTGTGAGAGATGCAGAAACCAATCTTTTCGTCAAGGGGCTGTACGAAAAATGGTTGAGCAACGGCGAAAACCCAGTTACAGTGGACATGGAGAAGGATTTTGGGCATGTGGCCATGAATATAACAGTGAGGATGGTCGCAGGAAAACGATATCTAAGTGGTGACAAAGGGGATGAAGAGGAGTCAACAAGATGCCAAAAAGCTCTGGGAGATTTCTTCTTTCTCGTGGGGCAATTTATGTTCTCAGATGCAATACCCTTTCTAGGATGGCTAGATGTAGTGAAGGTGAGAAATGTTCAAACTGAATCAAGATTGTTATTGACTCTGCCAACCAAAAGTTTGATCCATTTGACAAGCAACGTGTTCTTTTCGTGAAGGGACGTGTGGCTGAAATGAAGAGGACCGCCAAGGAACTGGATTGGGTTCTTGGAAGGTGGGCGGAGGACCACCGGAAAAGAAGGGCTGCCGCAAAAGTCGAGGATGATGAGCAAGACTTCATTCATTTCATGCTCTCTGCAACGGAATTGGAGGATGGGAAGTACTCTGTTCAAGAGGCCGATACTATCATCAAGGCCACTTGCTTGGTACACCTGCTGAACTTTCACTGAAAAACCTTCTCGATCATCTTTTTTCTCTTCTTCTTGTTCTTCAAGGCTCCTAGCAGTACTGGTCCAGGTTTGTGCTCCTAGCTCCCAGTCAAATTAATAATTACACAAGCTTCCAATGTCATTCAGAAGGAACGTCGATTCTCCATGCAATAATTCCAAAATAACTCACAATTCAAACTTTTAGAATGTCTCCAAGTGGCAATATAGTGCACATACAATGTTATATAAGCTGAAAACATTTCAATCTACATATAGAAAAGAAAAGAATAACAATGCATTGCAATGCTTAAACATTTGAAGATCATTACGTTCCTCATTTTACAAACTTTGGTACTCTTACCCAAAACTGTTTAATTTAGTCCAGCAAGAGCACAAAACTAGCCACTGGGAAATGATACTCACCCATTTATATTGCAGGGTGTGATATTGGGAGGAAATGACACCACGGTGTTGACTCTTACATGGGCACTATCCCTTCTCCTAAACAACCACCACTCGCTAGAAAGGGCCCAAGATGAGCTGGATGTCCAAGTTGGCAAGCACCGCCAAGTGGAAGAATCGGACATTAAGAACTTAACCTACTTACAAGCTATAGTCAAGGAAACACTGCGTCTTTACCCTGTACTGCCACTTTCTGTACAAAGGGAAGCGATGGAAGACTGCACCGTAGCCGGCTTCCACGTCCCTGCAGGTACACGCCTTATGGTTAACTTGTGGAAGCTGCAACGTGACCCCAGAATCTGGTCACAAGCATCAGAGTTTCAGCCAGAGAGATTCCTGACCGACCATGTTCATGTGGATGTTAGAGGTCATTCTTTTGAATATTTACCATTTGGTTCTGGTAGGAGGATGTGTCCCGGGGTCTCGTTTGGCCTACAGGTAGTGCAACTTATTCTTGCCCGGCTGCTTCATGCATTCAAACTGGAAAGAATCTCAGGTTCAGAGGTTGATATGAGGGAGAGTCCTGGATTGACAATGCCCAGAGCAACACCACTGGAGGTTGTACTTACACCAAGGTTACCAGCTACATTCTACTGAGCTTTCACAGAAGAAAGCACCAAGTTTAACTTGTGTCACATGTCTGTAACTATATTGACACTACATATCTGCCCGTATGCATGTGTAAATGGAGTTCCCAACAGATAATTTGCTCTGCCTCGCCTTGTCAATCATTTTCTGCAATACATGTCTAGCCTAATTTCTTATCATATCTGCCATCTCAAAGCCCTTATCAAGTAAACAGCCGTGATCCTGGTTAACTCAATGCCATAACCCAAATCTGATCCCAGCCAGGTGCTGGTCTGACCCAAATAACCCTCAACTAAGCAGCAAAACATATCCCGCCATGTGATATGATTCAACTTTTAAAACATAGAGACAAGAATAGTGTGCTCACAAGCTAAGAAAAAAAACTGGAGCATGGAACTTTTTCAGACTATTGCCATTATGGATGCAGTTGTAACCATCGATGATATTACAATAAATTACAATGGCCCAAATAATATGGTCTTGCAACTGCGTCCACTACTGAAAAGAACATTTCGCAGAAGTACATTCTTCCAGATTTCTCGTCACCATGGAGCGCTAGCCTCCTCCTCGAACACTAGTTCATGCCTCTCCACATTCGGTTTCAGAGATTCTATATCAGCATCAAGTCTTTTCTTCAACTTCTTCAACTTCGATAGCCTCACTTGAACGCTCTTCATCTCCTCCTTGACTGCAGCTTGCTTACTTTCGGCATCTCGATACCTCTCTAACTCCGGCGACATTCTTGATTTGGTCCAACCGAGTGCGTAAAAATCCAACTTTCATTCCCAGAAGCTCAAATCCCTCCAAAGTCTTATCCCACATCTCAAGGTCTGCTCTCGAAGTGGAGAGGTTGCTAGCTTTAATAGCATCCGCAATGTTGACCGTCTCAGAAATCATCTCAGCAGCCAGCTTGTAATTTATGCTCTTGAGAAGGTTGTCATGCAGAAACCCATTCTGACTGGAGCAGAGCTCCAAATATCTTGTCCTCTGGTACTCAGAAAGGTCAGAGTCAATAGCTGTGCCATTGACAAGTATGGTCAGACTGTTTTTGCTTGTTGCCTCTCCGCAATCAATGGCAGATATTGAGTTTGAGAGTCTAGTCCCATGTGTGGCATCTGGACCAACCTCATCGCCCAACTTGGCAGACTGGTCAGGCGTGCATGGGGGATTAGTATCCAAAACCATCAAGCTTTTGCTTTGAGCATTGTCAGGAGATGCATCTTGTGAAACAGGTCCTGAGCTTGGGGACTTCTCTTTGGGTATGACTTCCTTGTCCATCCGATTTTCTTTAGCATGTTGGCAACATTGGAACATTAGTTCCAGGAACTTTGCAGAAGCATTTGAAAAATATAGCGGAGGGGAAAATGAAGATCTATGCAGTTTACCAGAATCATTTTGTTTTCTGGGTGCATCCAGACCAAAAGCCCCTTGGGAGCCATTCCCTCTCACAATGTGTACCTACAGTAATATCAATGACAAAAGGATATGATCAGCTGTGGGAACTTTGATCTTGGTCACCAAAGCATGATCTGGCTAAGAAACATTAAAAGAGATTTGTAAAAAATAGGATTATGACAAGCCTGCTATCTCCTCTCACTTCCTTTTGTTTTCTGGCACTATTAGGGTTATGATGGTAATTGTTTACATCCACAATATCATATTTTTGATTTTGATTCAAGCTTCTACACATGTCCCCAGCTTATTGTGGAAATTATATGATACTACATAATGCAAAAACAGACCTTACCGAAATTTACCAGACAGGCCACAAATCTCGGTCCTGCTGCTCCAAATAAGTGGAACAATGGTCCTAAATACAGATATCCAGTCCTGTTGCCGAATTATTCCTCGCTAAATGCTAGTAATGCACTGATTTACATTTTCAATGCTAGTCTTTGTTTGCTATCTGCTAGAGATCTCACAGGCTGGTTGGGTTGCTCTCAAAGCATTTAAAAAGGCATTCAGGACCATCAACTGCCTCCTTCTATTTCCCTAGCAAGAGAAGTACTCGTTTGCATGGAAATAATGGCATATGACTTATTACATGAAATGTCAACCAAATCAAATAGAAATAATCCGAATTCAGCAGCACTCTCTTAGCCATCATATCTTACGGTGAACTGCCATCCATTTCTTTCTCAGGTAGAACGGCATTTTGAACATTTGTTATACTTATTACCAATCAAAAAACCTATTATCAAGGAAATGAATCAAAAGAATCTTGCTTCGCTTTCTCGCATATCCAAAACTAGCTCCAGTCTAGATAACTTCTATTCTGTTATATGCATTAAACAAAAACAAACGCGATTACCTTGAAGATGGAGGGTCTGACCAACTGGAAAACTAGTACATCACCCTCCTTTAATTCTCGAGCACTTGAGAACTTTTTCCATCCAGCACTTAGTGCTGTCTTATCCACGATGTAGTTTACAGGGTATTCTTCCCCATTCTCGTCTTCCAAAGTAACGGTGATGTTGTGTCTTGGCATATGCAATTTGCAGAATGGCATGGGAAGATGCTGCACAAAAGGAATGGGGAAGTGAAAATCTCATTTTCCTTCCATGACTCTCTCATTCAACATTAGTAAAGAGTTCTGGACTCACCAGCCAAAATCCAGTAGTAACATTTGAACGCACCATAGTCTTCAGGAAGCTAGGGATTTCAGCTGGCAAATTTGCTCGAAACTCTTCCGCCCGCTCCATGGCAGGAGATTTCCCCCCAACATGATCATAGTGATATAAGTCATCAACAACAAGTCTCTTCTGTCTGAAAAAAAAAAGTGGTTGCTGAAGCGGTCAGACGTTAGATCCTGAAGTTTATTGTTAGTTGAAGAAAAGTGGAATCATCGACCTTTTTGTCTCCCTATGGTAGGTTGATGCCACCTGCTCATGCATTGAGAAAGTTTATGATCAGTTAATAAGAGGTATCAATGTATGCACTTCCAGCTGTTAATAAAGAAATCTGCATCTGATACAACTAGATGACAAGTTCAGACTCGAAAACGCACAGGACAAAGAAAAGGCCAAATAAGTAACTCCAAGGAAATAACTCAGAGCCACTGCGAACTTCTTCCGTGTATCCAAGCAAGTTGACAAACTTCTTGTACTAGGCATCAGCATTACCAAATGAATAACAAAATGAAGTAATCCAATTGACCCCAAAAAACACAAGAAAGAGCAACCGCTTTCCTGGACACTGCACCCCAGTGGTCAAGCTAGAAAAAGAATTGAAAGAAGTCAGGCTGATGTTGTTTTGGTCTTTGTAGTTAGCCTGATGCCTGCAAATTCTTCGACATGAAAGTGTTCAAGAAGCAGAGTCTTAAATCCAGGATATCTTGTCGAATGTGATGAGGGGGAAGATAGAGATGTTGAGAATTGAAGTTCGGGTCCTAGTGAAACCAATATCTGCAGTTTTCCTGGGCATTTATCTAGGAGTTCTTCAAAACTGTCCTGGAAGAGCCAACGAATAACTGGGAAAACTTGCCCAGAATGAAAACTGAGCAGTCAAAAGCTTCCTAATTTGAAACAAATCCACATGATGCCCGTTTAGTGGCTCCTTCCAGAATCCTAGAGCACAAATTCTGAGGAAAGTGGATGCAGAAGTGGGCATCATGACGAACTCTGACCAGTATCAGGCTCCATTTCACAAGTTCAATCAATCCTGGAGCATTTGGCCATTTTTGTGAAGGCGCGAAAAGAGGAACGACCCATCTCGCCCTTCTTCAGGATCAAACAAAAACCCTAGACAAGAAGCATCCTAAACACTGAAGTGGTAAAGGCACGCAGCATACGAACAGAAAATGCGAACGATACTTCTCCATTCGTCAAGACAAATCGTATACATTGAGGATAAGCAAATGACCCCCAAAGTTCAAACGGTCCTGAGAACGGGAGCTACGACCATTGGCAACTTCAGGGAGGTCAAAGATAAACAGCAAAAGAGAGACATCCTCACTTGTTCAGACTTGGGATCTGGATCCAACGGCTTCTTGACTATCAGCGACATCTTGATCCCGGGTTGTCCTCGCTCTTTCTGGGTATGAAAACCCACAAAAAGTTTCACAGTAAAGATCGAACAATCCCAATAAAGAGAAAAGGAAAGAGATATCGGGAAGAATCAGGAGGGCTGCGAGTGGGGAGAGAGGTGCATCCTAGTCCGTCATTTTTGGGGTTCTGTAGTGTCGTTCTCTCACCTGAAGCCTCAAGTAGGTCTCTTCTTGAAAGTCCGACGTTGTCGCGCTCTTCCGTTGCCTTTTCTGGTCTCGTCTTCCCTGAAGTCACTAGGAACAAAAACACCGGGTGAATCCGAAGGGCGTCCTAGCAACACCTTCTCCTAGATTTTTTCACTTAGTGGTAATAACTCCATTTGGGTGGCAATTTCAGTCCACTGCACGTATTTGACGTCGAACCAGGGACAGAGAGCGACGATTCATGGTTGCATCAGCATAAAAATCAAATTTTTTTTTTTTTTTTTACGAATCTTGCCTTTTCGTCATGAACCCACTAACCTTACATCGAATCTTGAACCGTACATGAAATGCGGCTGCGGAATCTTGAAACCTCTTCCCCTAAGTCTTCTTGGTTCTTGGTCTCGCGAATCTGACCTATTGTCTAAAAGCTTGACGTTGGATGATCTTTTCCTTCTTTTCGTGATATAGATTCTGATGAATTCATCCTTGAAACCCATTCCATCGGCAGCTAATTACGGTACTCATTAGACGATTTTTCTGGGGCACCAACGAGAGAAAGGTTTCACATTCTTCACTGTCTCTTTCCTGAAATCGTCTCCAATCTTCCTGAGATTTCCTCGCTTAGTCTAGATTGCATTTTGGGAACATATTGCATGAAATTAACTTGGGGATCAAATGCTGTGTGAACTTGCTTCTTGAACATTCAAGTTGATGGGCGTTAAAGCGAGGTTGGTCGAACTCATGGTCGAATTTTTTTCCATTCCGTTTGTTTTCATGAAAATTTAATAATTTAAAAAATATATTTTTTAAATGATCGTTTTAGTGACTTACAAAAATGAATGAGTGATACAAACGATAATTTTCAAATTATTCATTCTTCATGAAGCAAATGGAGACTTAGGAGCAAGTCAAATTCCTTGAATTTTGTAGCTCACCGCAACTAGGAACACAAGTACCTCCGTGCTCATACTTTCACTTTTTTTCTTATCCTATTCAAATTATATAACCAAGTTCTTCTACTTTTACGGATTTTCTAATTAAATCGTTTCGACGCCAAATCTGACCAAGTTCAATTAATGTAATCATCGAACAACGTCGTAGTATGTCTATATTGATTAATTTGTATTAACATCATACCTCAACATTATCCACATTACTTAATTTTTCCTTCACATGTCCACTTCGCCATCCGTACATTTTTTGCGCATCATACTTGGGCATCGCCCGACAGAGACGTTAGCTGAATTTAGTCGAAGTTGATGTCGGAGAAACATAATTAGAAATTAACTTGGGGGATGAAATGCATTAGATGGGAGTGAACTTACTTCTAGAACATCGTACTTGATGGGTCTTACCTGAGGTTCGTCCAATTCAATGGTCCAGATTATTAGGGACAAGTCAAATTTCTCCTATGGTGTGTAGGTAAGGGCAGCTATGAACACAAATACTTTTACTACGTTTATTTTCTAATCGAGTCTACATTTATATAATCAAGTCCTTCTAGTTTTATACATTTTCTAATTATATCCCTCTAACACCAAATATGATCGAATTTAATCAATGTCACCATCGAACAATGTCAAAGTGTGACGTGGATAAAAAATTTCTAATGTGGATGTCCATAGGGGCTAATTTTTTGTCCACGTCGAGTCCAACAATGTCTATGTTAATCAAGTTTTTTCATGTGTCCGCGTCGGCATGCATATCATACTTTGGTGTGGGGCGACAGGGAATATGTCAAGAATACTTAATTAAAGATTTTGTAAGAGCAAGACTTGATTGGACAAGTTAAAAATATATGGACTTGATTAGAAAATGCGAGAATGAGACTTTTTCCTTATTGAATCTGTAATACATAATAATATATATGAAATCAATTTTCTTTTTGGCACTAAAGAGACATTCTATGAAAATAGACAAGTTTATAAAACTTCTTATGGATATCAACTGGTTGTGGATAGTTGCTAGAAAAACATGATTATACATGTCCAAATTATCTACAATAAACAATCTGTAATTACGAAAGAGAGGTTTTTGGTTATTTGGTCACTGATGTTGTAATATTTTTTTTATGCACAATCAATGCCATTGACCCTTCAGTCTCATCTAATAATCAATCCATAAAAGGGTTTTCAAAATGATTTTATTCTAGCTGTTGTTAATAGGTTGATGGCTAATCAATTTAAATTGGAAGAGATGCAACGTAGCATGGGAAAGGATAGGCGAAACTCAATTAATATTTGCAAATCACCTCCGGCAAATAAAGAAAAATTCAAATCATCAAAAAATTGACAAACGGACCGTCATGATATATACCAAATCGTGAATTTTTTAATGATACTTTTCAGTGTTTCTATAATTTATATTTTCTATATAACAAGTCTGTACTCGACAAACTTCGATTTGCAAACCAAACCTTACGAGGAAAACAAAGCTATTTGAAATCGTCTTGAATCAACAATTCTTTAAATTATGCAAAAATACTTATTACTTATTATGTGTTATGATATTTCGATTATAAAAAATACTTTTCAGGGCGATTAAAATATAAATAAATTTTACGAGTGGTTAGTAATTTGTTCCTCTGGAAAATGTATTCGTATATTAAAATAATTATACTAATAATTGTAGATAAGTTGTGAATTATGCGTTTTTCTTTTTGTTATTTCGAACATGAACGTTCTTTGGACATCCATGGACAAACAGTAGACCGTAGATTGAAAAGAAGGAAGAAGCATGCGCTCCACGGAGAGAGAGCAGTGTTAGCGCCAAGAGATGCAGAAGCGAAACCCATCGCCATCAGATTCAGCTCCGCCATCGCCATCGCCATCGCCATCGCCACCGCCACCGCCACCGCCACCAGCTCCGCGATGCAAGGCCTCCATCACCACCCGCACCAGATGCAGCAACACCAGCTAGCGGCTCTCCTCTCCGTCGCTCTCCCCAAGGACGACTCCTCAGCTCCTTCCTCCACCTCCTCCTCCTCCGCACCCTCGCCTTCCCGCCGCCGCCGGGGAAGCCCGTCCCCTCCGCGGAGAACGACGAGTCCACTCGGCTCGGCGCCATCAGCTCGCTCCACCGGGCGATTCTCTACCCGCCGAACTCCCTCCTCGTAGCTCACTCCGCGGCTTTCCTCTCCCAGGGCCTCTTGCAGCTCCTGTCCGACAAGTAAGAACGCTCTCTCTCCCGTGTAATTGTGCGCGAGAATGATCGTCTCTTTGGAACGTAGTGTGCTAAGCTTGTTCGTTTGATTGAAGTACTAGTTTGGTGGCGGATACTTCCTGCTGGCCAATGGTGCGAACCGATGAATTTCTGTGAAACATATTTGGTTTTATCGTTGCGATAGGGCTTTATTTGAAGTGTGGGATGTAGGAGGCGTCATAGTAACCGAAAGGGGAAATAGGAATTTAAGGAGATTAAGTTCGTTTCCACTCTGCGCTGTATTTGGGAGCCGAGCGAATCAGCTAACTGTTTCAATCTGCTGGAAAGATCCTTCAAGACTGGCGAAAAATTTTAGAGCCTCGATAAAGCCAATTGAAATCGTGCTTGGTTGGTTTGTTTTGTCTATTTTCTCTAATTAGTAAGTATACATAGTGCTGCAATTGGAGACCAAAAAGATGAGCACAACAATTTTTAGGAAAGAGTCACTTAGGATATTGTTATGGTTTGGCAATTACAATAAACTTGTCACGCTAGCTGCAAATATAGTGAGCTGTGGACTAAATCTTGGCATCTTGCCGATGCTTTTGTTTTTTGGTCTCCTCTGAAATATGATTGTGTAGGTTAAATAGATGCAATTGGGGGATTCCTAATTTCTTATGCAGTCGGTACTCTTTCCTGAGGCATGAAATCTCTAGGAGATTGAAACAAATTAAATGATCTTGATTTTGACTTGTTACTTCACACGAAGTTAGCAGCTTGGCCAGTCTTGGACCTCTTGATTGTAAGGCAATCACTTAAATTAAAAATCACCAGAGTAACCGATTTCATGTCTTTGTAGAGAATGCTGTTCTTTGACTTGAGACAAAATTGAGCAGAAGGAAAAAATAGCCTACCCCGCTTAGTGAGATGAGGCTTAGTTTGTTTCTCTTATCGTTGCTTTCCTATTTGATTGATGCACTGTACAATCTATCAATTGAACTGATAGCAGTAGTGTAATCTATAGTAATCTTATCAACTTTCTGAGCAGATCATACTCAGTCAGGCAATTAGCTGCCACAGCATATGGGGCCCTCTGTGCTGTAGCTTGTTCGATTCCTATAACATCAAATGGAAGACAAAACCATGTCATGCTTGGTACTATGGTGGATAGGTTCATTAACTGGTCATTACCGTTGCTCAGTAACATTAATGCTGGAGATGGTACAGCAGAACTGGCACTCGACAGCCTCCGGGAGTTTCTCAATGTTGGGGATGTTAATGGAATTGAAAGATATGCACTACCAATTCTCAAAGCATGCCAACAGCTACTTGAAGATGAGAGAACCTCCTTGAGTTTATTACAGCGCCTTCTTGGCGTTATAACTCTGATCTCACTGAAGTTTTCTAGATGCTTCCAACCCCATTTTGTGGACATTGTGGATCTGCTTCTTGGTTGGGCATTGATACCGGACTTTGGAGAATCAGATAGACGTGTTATTATGGATTGTTTCTTGCAATGCCAAAAGCATTGGGTCAGTAATTTGCAGTTCTCGCTTGGACTAATGTCGAAGTTCCTTGGTGACATGGATGTGCTGCTGCAGGATGGGAGTCTGGGTACTCCACAGCAATTTCGGAGACTGCTAGCCCTGCTTTCTTGCTTTTCTACCATCCTGCAGTCCACTGCTTCTGGGTTGTTGGAAGCAAATCTTCTTGGACAAATAAGGGAACCACTGAGCAAGATGCTTCCACTTCTGCTAAGCTGTTTATCTTTGCTCGGACAGAGATTTGGATGGTCAAAATGGATCGGGGATTTGTGGAAGTGCTTGACTCTCTTGGCGGAAATTCTACGTGAAAATTTCTCCACCTTGTATCCACTTGCCGTAGATACTTTGTTCCAGAGTGTGAGAATGCACAATGGTCATTCAGCTGTGGGAGATGGAAAAATAAGTGCATTCCAAGTTCACGGGGTCTTAAAGACAAATCTTCAGCTATTATCCTTGCAGAAGCTTGGCCTTCTCTCATCATCCGTGCACAAAATACTGCAATTTCATGCCCCGGTATCTCAACTCCGTTTGCATCCAAATCACGTAGTGACGGCAAGTTGTGCTGCAACTTATGTTTTCTTGCTGCAACATGGTAATAAAGAAGTCGTGCAACAAGCAATGGACTCATTGTTGGAGGAATTGGACATGCTGAAAGGTATGCTAAAAAATGCTTTGGTGCATGGAGATGTTGAAGTCAATGGTCCTCACCAGGAAACCTATTCTAAACTCGAGTTGTTTGCGCTTATTAAGTTTGATTTGAAGGTTCTATTGACTTGTGTCCTTTTAAGTGGAAATGAAAGTTTGATTGATCGACCAGATGTCGCGACCTTGTATCTTCAGAGATCAGAAACATTAGCGTGTTTTCTTCTTGAGCATCTGAATCCCTTGAGCTTTCCATCTGAGGCCTGCGTTGATTTGCAAATAAGTGTCATGATGACATTAGAAAGGCTAAGCACAGTTGAGT
Source organism: Rhodamnia rubescens (assembly GCA_021437795.1). NCBI lineage: Eukaryota > Viridiplantae > Streptophyta > Magnoliopsida > Myrtales > Myrtaceae > Rhodamnia > Rhodamnia rubescens. Next base: position 2,063,288 of record JAILYA010000012.1, read on the forward strand.
TTTTGAGCAAATATGCCACGGGTGGTAGTTGTACTCGGAATCCTTTAGTGGATGTTGCTTCAGAAGACTTCCTTACTGATGCTTCGCGAAAGAATCGGCTATCAGCTATAACTGTGGAGCACCTGAGGAAGTACTGCTGCCTCCTTGTCAAAGCTTTCCATGTATCTTCTCCTCTTGCTGTTAAATTAGCTGCCCTAGAGTGGGTACGGAGGTTCTGTGAGAATATCCTCGCTATGACAGAAAATTTGAATGCACGAACCTATTTGTTTGACTCATTCATATGTACTGGGGATCTCCGAAATTTGATCTTCTCTGTATTGGATGCTGCATCCGATAAGGAACCCAAAGTGAGGTCCCATGTTGCATTTGTTTTGGAGCTGCTTTTGAAGGCAAGATTATTGCATCCCGTTAACTTTCCTTTGATAGCTCAAGCAATCCTAGAAAGACTTGGTGATCCAGATCCTGACATAAAGACAATTTTTACAAAGCTTCTTTGCCATGTATTGCCTGCAATGGTTTATTCCTGCGGTCTCTATGAGTATGGTACTGGTATTATAAGCAAGCCCCTTAAGGGAGACATTTCCAGCTTGCATTGGAAGCAATTATTTGCTCTGAAGCAGTTGCCTCGACAACTTCAAGCTCAACAGCTTGTTTCCATTCTGAGTTACATTTTGCAGAGGTGGAAGATCCCTTTGTCTGGTTGGGTTCAACGGCTCATCCATAGTTGTCGGAGATTTAAGGACACCTCTCCGAATCAACTAGAGGAAATTGGAAGCTTGGGCACTTATGGTGCATGGTTGGACATTGAAGTGGACGATGATATTCTTGAAGAAATTTGTTCTGTGAATGTCCTGGCAGGTGCTTGGTGGGCTATACATGAAGCGGCTAGATATTGTGTTTCAACACGCCTCCGGACGAACCTTGGTGGACCCAGCCAAACATTTGCTGCATTGGAGAGAATGCTCTTGGATGTTGTGCACGTGCTGCAGCTTGACAGTGAGCAAAATGATGTTAACCTAAGTATGATAAATACTTCTGGTGCTCATTTGTTGCCTATGAGACTATTATTGGAATTTGTAGAATCCTTAAAAAAAAATGTTTATAATGCCTACGAGGGATCTGCTGTGTTACCATCCGTTAGTCGCCAGAGTTCTTTATTTTTCCGGGCTAATAAGAAAGTCTGCGAGGAATGGTTCTCTCGTATATGTGAACCAATGATGAATGCTGGATTGGCGCTAAATTGCCATTATGCTACCATTCAATACTGTGTCTTGCGATTGCATGAGTTGAGAGGTCTCGTCTCTTCGGCTTTGAAAGAAACGTCCAGGTCACAGATTTCAGAGACTTTCCAAACTATCAGGAGTAGATTTTCTGAAGATATCCAAAGGGTATTGCACCACATGGCATTGGCTCTGTGTAGGTGCCATGAACCAGAGGCTCTGGTTGGCCTACAAACGTGGGTTTCAAAGACTTTTTCTTCATTGCTTGTTGAGGAGAACCAGTTCATGGATCAAAAGGGGGCTTTGAGACCCTTGGCATGGATCACTGGGCTTGTATACCAGGCAGAAGGTCAATATGAAAAGTCTGCTGCTCACTTTACTCACTTGCTTCAGAATGAGGAATCTCTTAGTTCAATGGGTTCAGCTGGGGTGCAGTTCGCTATTGCCACGTATCATTGAGAGTTATTCTGCTCTATCAGATTGGAGAAGTCTAGAGTCATGGTTGGTGGAGTTGCAAATGCTTCGTGCCAGACATGCTGGTAAGAGTTATGCCGGTGCTTTAACAACAGCAGGTAATGAAATAAATGCTATCCATGCCTTGGCTCATTTTGATGAGGGTGAGCATCAGGCAGCATGGGCCTCCCTTGATTTGACACCAAAAAGTAGCAGTGACCTCTCACTTGACCCGAAAGTAGCATTGTTAAGGAGTGAGCAGATGCTCTTACAGGCAATGCTTCTTCAAGTGGAAGGAAAAATAGAAAAGTTGCCCCATGACTTACAGAAGTCTAAACAAATGCTGGAGGAAGCCTTGTCTGTTCTGCCTTTTGATGGTTTAACTGATGCAGCGGCATATGCTACACAGTTGCACTGTATTTTTGAATTTGAACGTGGATTTGCTCTCAAAGGAGGTCAGGACGAATGCAAACAATTCCAATCAATATTGAGTTCATATATCCATCCAGTTCAACATCCACTTAATCTAGCGCACCAAGATTGTTACCCATGGTTAAAGGTTCTCCGGGTATATCGGAGCATCTTTCCAGATTCTCCTGTTACAATGAATCTGTGTATGAACTTGTTGCGTTTAGCTCGCAAGCAACAGAACATTATGTTGGCACATCGTTTGAAGAGTTATCTTGTAGAACATGTATCGAGATGCTCAGAGGAGAGACTGTGCAATTCTCTAAAGTTGAATTTGGAGTATGAGGGAGCTTTGCTAATGTATGCTGAAAAGAAATATGTAGATGCTTTTAATAGTATTTGGTCAATTGTCTGTCCTTACATGATATCTTCAGCATCAAAAGTTTCTGATGCGGATGGAAGTATTTTGAAGGCGAAAGCATGTTTGAAACTATCAGGCTGGCTACAATGTAAGTATTCAGATATATCCCTGGAGATACTTTCTGGAAGGATGCAGGCGGACTTTGAGATAGCTGATTCTTCTTTTATTGGGAAAGGAGGGGTCCCTTTGAATTATGAAAAATTAAGCTCTAAAAGAGATGCCAGCGTCATTATTGAAGAGATTGTCGGTACAGCTACAAAATTGTCAACTCGTCTTTGCCCATTTATGGGAAAGTCATGGATCTCTTATGGCTCATGGTGTTTTAATCAAGCCCGGAATTCCCTGCTCAAATCACATGAAACTGCCCTTCATTCATGCTCTTTATCTCCTTTTCTTGTCCCTGAAGTCCGACCTGACAGACTAAAGTTGAACGATGATGAGATGATGAGAGTTGAGTCAATGATTTTGCGACGGGTTAGCAAGCTGGGTGATGATGTGGGCTTAAACGATAGAGAGGAAGAAACGGACGTTTGCCTTCTTTCTGCTGAAAATTTAAGCAATCTTAATCTTGTGAAGGCTTTGTTGCAGCAAGTAGTGAATATCATTGAAGTAACAGCAGGGGCACCTGGTGCTGAAGATTCTTCCACTGACTGCCTTTCTGGTTCTGTAGTTTCCAGGTTACGGACATTCTTTGTACATGCAAATATTGGACTACAAGACAGAGATGTTGTAGGTCTTGTTGATGAATTAATTGATATTTGGTGGTCTCTGAGGAGAAGAAACGTGTCTCTTTTTGGCTATGCTGCTCATGGATTCATACAGTATCTTTCATATGCCTCATCAAACACTTGCAATGGCAAATTGATTGGTTCAGGCTATGAGTCATTGAAACATAAAAGCAGCAGTTACACTTTGAGGGCTACACTGTATGTTCTGCACATTCTTCTAAATTATGGAGTGGAATTAAAAGAAAATCTTGAACCTTCTCTTTCTTCAGTCCCTCTGTTTCCATGGCAGGCAAGTGCTCATTCTATGCTAAAGTTTCTCTGTTTTTTCAGCAAATTTCTTTATCTAATCTTCTGGATCTTTATAGGAAGTGACGCCTCAATTGTTTGCTCGGTTAAGTTCTCATCCAGAACAAGTAGTTAGAAGACAATTACAAAGCTTATTGATGATGCTGGGGAAGCGATCACCCTGGTCCATTGTTTATCCCACCCTGGTTGATGTAAATGCTACTGAAGAAAAACCTTCGGAGGAGCTAGAGCATGTATTGGGTTGTCTGGTAATCCATCTTCTTTAGCTTCGCTCTTCTGACGTTTGAATAACTCTGTTGGCTAGAAAGTTCTATTACCAATGGTTGGGTATAAACAGTAAAGCTTACTATCTTCTGGTTCGATTTGTCATCTCAATTTAAGAGAATTGGATTTTATATAAATAGGTAAGAGGGTTATGAGTGTGGCATTATCTGGAAGATAACAAATATAAAGATGTGAATTAATTGCATTTAAACCTACTAATGGTTAATCCAAAATGTGAAAGATATGGTAGCTTTGAAAAATGATGTACTTCATGATAGCTGAAGAAGGGGTTAGCTCTGCTTATCGAATGTGCCAGCCCCCCTCTCTCTCTCTTTTTTTTTTTTTTTTGTTGGATGCCAGCCTCTCTTTCAGACTGTGTACAAATTGCTAGACTGAAGCACAGATTATCCTTTTGCCAATGTTTATTTTTTAAAATATATTCAGTTGAAGACCTTGTAGACATCATTGGTTTTCTGGATCTGGATGTAGTTACCTATCATTAAGATCATCTAGTAGAGCAATGCTAAGAAAAGATGATCGCATGAGTCAGTGCTTCATAGATCCACCAACTGAAGACTATCTTTTCCGTTTTCTCACTGCCCACATGTGGTTTATGCATGAGAAGTAGGATGGAATTTTCTTGTAAGTGGAAAATGCCTCGTTAACTAAGCTATTTATAGCAAATGATATGGAAACGAAAAGGGAAATAAGTGGAAGTAAGTCTTCTTCTTACCCATATCTCTATCTTTATTAGTTGAGGAGTACGTTCAATTTTGTCACTTTTTTATGAATCATGAGCGCACTTTTGTAGTATCTGGTTTGTTCAATGAAATGGACTCAAAAAAGAAAAAGAAAAAGAAGACCGTGAAATGAGGAGTGAGATAGTGAACATTAGTGGTGACATTATCACCTCGGATTCGCATAGGTTACCACCACAGGGTGGTCACTTGGTGATGACCAGATCTGGAGTTGTGAGCAATGACAAACTCTGTTTTTTCTTCTGCAAAGAGCTTTTCTGTAAATATAGTCATTGCTTTGTCTAAGTGTTAACCTTTGATAGTTACCACTATCTATTTCATGCAGCTAGATCTTCACCCAAAATTGATTCAAGATGTTCAGCTCATGATAAATGAACTGAGTAACGTAACCGTTCTGTGGGAGGAACTCTGGCTTAGCACACTTCATGATCTTCATTCAGGTACTCTTGCCTTCCTGGATGAGGCATTTGTTGTCTTTAATTATCTAGCAGGTCAAGTTTTGTGATTCTAAGCGTGTTGAGATTTCATGGATTCTGAATTTCTCTCTTTTTTTACCTATTCTCTATGAAGTGTGTGATGAACATATGGTTTTTCTGTCTAAAACTCCCTCCAAGGTTGAATGTTAAATTGGTCTCTGTCAATGTATGTTCGCTTATGCGAACTTTTCACTAATTCGAGGCCGACCAAAAATTTCTCATCCAGATGTAATGAGGCGCATCCACATTCTGAAAGAGGAGGCTGCACGGATTGCAGAGAATATCACTCTCAGCCAGAGCGAGAAAAGCAAGATAAATGCAGCTAAGTATTCAGCTATGATGGCGCCAGTTATTTTAACCCTTGAACGTCGTCTGGCTTCTACAACCCGGAAACCTGTAACGCCTCATGAAATGAGGTTCCATGAGCAGTACATCGAGCAACTGAAAAGTGCAATTTTGACGTTTAAGAATCCTCCAAAATCTGCTGCTTCACTTGCAGATGTATGGCGGCCATTTGATACCATTGCTGCATCTTTAACATCTTATCAGAGGAAGTCTTCAGTTTCCTTGGGGGAAGTAGCTCCACAACTTGCTCTCTTGTCATCATCTGATGTTCCTCTGCCTGGGCTTGAGAAACTGGTCGCACTTTCTGAAGCAGACGGAGGCCTCACTGTTCTTCCCAATGTTGTAACTATTTCTTCCTTTTCCGAACAAGTAACAATAATATCAACAAAGACTAAACCTAAAAAGATCAACATCATTGGTTCAGATGGTCAAAGCTACCCTTATCTGTTGAAAGGGAGGGAAGATTTACGCCTTGATGCCAGAATAATGCAGCTTTTGCATGCAATTGATAGTTTATTACATTCATCTCGTACGACTCGTAGTCATTTGGTTGGTATTCGCCATTATTCAGTGACTCCAATCAGTGGTCGGGCCGGGCTTATCCAGTGGGTGGACAATGTGATAAGTGTGTACAGTGTCTACAAGTGTTGGCAAGCCCGAAATCAAGCAGCTGTACTGCCATCTTCTGGCACTGGAAACACCAAAACAGTTCCTCCACCTGTTCCACGTCCAAGTGATATGTTTTATGGTAAGATCATCCCAGCACTCAAAGAAAAAGGCATAAGGAGAGTAATATCTCGAAAAGACTGGCCTCATGAAGTTAAGCGGAAAGTTCTTATGGATCTCATGCAAGAAGTTCCTCAGCAACTTTTGTATCAGGAGCTGTGGTGTGCTAGTGAAGGATTCAAGGCATTCAATTTAAAGTTGAAAAGGTGTGATTCCTTTTGCTGGTAGTTTTTGCTCTCGGTGGTGAAGTGTTTATCTAATAGTTGAAGTGCTATTCTGATGCCGCTAATACTGAAGTTGTGGACACCAACATTTTTCAATATTGCTTGAAAACGTTATTGCTATTTAATTCTAAGACATATCTCAATATTACTTGAAGACTTTATTGCTATTTAATTCTAAGTTGTAACATGGCCTATGCTGCATTTCCGCCCGACTTGCAGGTACTCTGGAAGTGTCGCAGCCATGAGCATGGTCGGCCACATTCTAGGTCTTGGGGATAGACATCTAGATAATATTCTGGTGGATTTCCGTAGTGGAGATATACTTCATATTGATTACAATATATGCTTTGATAAAGGCTTGAGACTCAAGATCCCAGAAATCGTTCCTTTCCGACTAACACAGATGATTGAAGCAGCTTTAGGGTTGACTGGAGTAGAAGGGATTTTCAAAGCGAACTGTGAAGCAGTTCTTGGTGTCTTAAGGAAAAATAAAGACATACTCCTGATGCTGCTAGAGGTTTTTGTCTGGGATCCACTTGTAGAATGGACTAGGGGAGACTTTCACGATGATGCAGCAATCGGTGGTGAAGAGAGAAAGGGCATGGAGTTGGCTGTGAGCTTAAGCTTATTTGCATCTCGAGTTCAAGAAATTCGTGTTCCACTGCAGGTACTTATCAATTGAGACTCAGCATGTGTATCTGTTTCAGAAGTGAAGTTTAGGCCAATTAATTTAAGAAAGTAGCCTTTTTACCTGGTTGATGCACTTGATTCTGAAAATGCGGTTTTACTGATCCCATATTTCTTTCAAAAAATGAGTGTTATTTCTGGAGGGATATATGTTAAATTTGTAGAAGAAATCTGAAGTACATTATGAACAAGATTTAGCCTACGATAAACTATCACTATAGGTTGATATTTTGTGTTGTATTCCTCAGGAACATCATGATCTTTTATTATCTTCCTTGCCAGCTGTTGAATCTGCCATTGAGGTATGAAAATTGACTGCCTGGAAAATTTGATACTTCCCAGTAAATACGTGTCTTGAATGATGATTCTTTGCTGACATTGTTAATTGTGTACCAGAGGTTTTCTGATGTGATCAACAAATATGAACTCGTTTCTGCCCTATTCTGTCGAGCTGATCAAGAGCGGTCCAACCTTATTCTACATGAGACATCTGCAAAGTCAATCCTTGCTGAAGCAAGTTGTAATTCGGAAAAATTTCGTGCTTCTTTAGAAATTCAGGCTCGTGAGTTTTCTCAAGCAAAAGCCTTGGTAGCTGAAAAAGCTCAAGAGGCAACAAGCTGGATTGAGCAACATGGAAGGATCATTGATGCTCTTAGGGGCAATCTGATACCAGAAATAAATGCTTGGAATAATCTAAGTAGTCTCGGAGAAGCTTTGTCCCTTTCATCAGCAGTCCTGGTGGCTGGGGTTCCACTTACTGTTGTTCCAGAGCCGACACAAGTACAATGCACTGATTTAGATAGGGAACTCTCTAAGCTTGTTGCTGAGTTAGATCATGGTGTGTCATCATCTTTAACTGCAATTCAGGTTTACTCTATAGCTTTGCAGAGAATTCTTCCTCTAAATTACCTCGCGACCAGCACGGTTTATAGCTGGGCACAAATTTTGCAGTTATGTTCAGGTGTTCTCACATCTGATATCATTTCCATTGCCCGAAGACAGGCTGCTGAATTGATATCTAAGCTACTAAATGATTCTCGTGATTCGGTCAAACATGCTCATGATGACCTGTGTCTAAAAGTAGGTAAGTGTGCCTTTGAGATAGGGAAAGTTGAAGATGAGTGTGCTGAGCTAGAGAACTCTGTTGGCTCTGAGGCTGAATCTAAAGCTAAGGACCGTCTTCTCTCTAGTTTCATGAAATACATGCAATCTGCCACTGTAGAAACGAAAGATGATTTAAATTCACTGGTTTATCCTAGTCAATCTGAGTACGATGACGCAAACAAGGCAAGGTATCATAGCCAGTTAGCCGAGAAAAAGAGAAGGCCTTTCATGTGTTGAGCTTAGCTGTTGCATCTATTTATGATGATGTGAAAAGGAGGATTCTTGACATGGCTGATGCCAACGGGAAAGGGAATGGCAATAGGTCTCTGGATGATTCCTCATGTTTGTTTGGTGAACTAGAAGAGCTAGTAGAGAAATGCTCGGTTGTTAGTGAATTCGTGAATGATCTGCGGCAATTCGCTGCCTGGGATGTTCCTTGCAGTGACACATCTATGGAAAGTCGGGAAATTTTTTCTGAAGAAAACTGGGCATCCATTTTCAAAAGCAATGTTGTTTACTGTAAAAGCTTGGTTGATCAATTGTCTGATGTTTTACCAGATGTGATCAGAAATGCTGTTACATTTAATTCAGAGTTTGCAGATGTATTTGGATCGGTCTCACAAGTTCGTGGCACCATTGACTCTGCCCTCGAGCAGCTATTGGAGGTTGAAATGGAGCGGGGAACTGTCATTGAACTAGAACGGAATTACTTTGTTAAGGTAGCCCTCATCACTGAGCGGCAGTTGGCTCTTGAAGAAGCGGCTCTTAAGGGTAGAGATCATCTTTCCTGGGAAGAGGCTGAAGAATTAGCATCTCAGGAAGAATCTTGTAGGGCACAACTGGACCAACTCCACCAATCCTGGAACCAGAGGGACAAACGTACTTCTTCTCTCATTAAGATACAAACGGATGTTGAAAGTGTTTTCAGCTCTTGTCAACATCATTTTCAGTCTTTAATGAATGCTGAAGAGGAAATAGACTCGCTTGCTTTAAGAGGCAAAGCACTCTTGTCCACATTAGTCAATCCATTCCACGAATTAGAATCACTGGACAAAGTTCTGTCTTCAGTTGGTGCTTCTTCTTTGCATGCAGGCATTTGGGATCCTAATTTAGCAGATTGTGTAAGTTCTGGGCAAGCGTTATCTGAAAAGGTCTGGAAGTTTGGTGGTTCTGTGAAGAAAAATGCCTTCTTTATTTGGAAAATATGTGTTCTGGATTCATTTCTTGATGTATGCACACATGAGGTGGCTTCGTCTATGGACCAAAAGTTAGGTTTTGACCAGCTTGTCAATGCTGCGAGGAAAAAGCTTGTGCTCCAGCTTGAAAAACATATTGGTCATTATCTGAAAGATCGTATGCTGCCTATATTTATGGCATGGTTAGCGAAAATGAATGACCATTCGAAGGAACTGAATGGGTCAAGGAAGGAATTAGTCTTTGAGCAGTCGCACAAAGACCTTGGGGCTGTTAGAAAGGTCCGGCTTATGCTTGAAGAATACTGCAATGCACATGAAACTGCTCGTGCGGCAAGGTCGGCAGTATCCCTGATGAAAAGGCAGGTACATGAGCTCAAAGAGAATGCAAAGAAGGACTGCATAGAGATTGTTCAGATGGAATGGATGCATGACATTCTATTGACCCCCTCGCCTAATAGCCGGATCACATTGCATAAATTGCTAGCCAGTAGGGACAACCTGCAACAGATTATTCTAAATCTGAACAGGCAAAGACTGTTGGAAGTTATGCAATCTGCTGTATCCAGAATAGCTCGGACAATTGAGGGCCTGCAAGCTGTTGAAAGAACTTCCCTTGCTGCAGAAGGACAGCTGGAAAGGGCAATGGGATGGGCATGTGGTGGTAGCTCTTCTGGTCTTACTGGAAATAGTTCCAGTAAAATGTCAAATATTCCTCCTGGGTTCCACGAGCATTTAACGAGAAGACGGCAATTGTTGTGGGATGCAAGGGAGAAAGCATCTGAAATAATCAAGATTTGCATGTCTATACTGGAATTTGAAGCGTCAAGAGATGGCATTTTCTGGGTTCCTGGAGGAGAACATCCATTGAGGACGAGCAATGATTGCAGAGCATGGCAACAAGCAAACTTAAGCGCTTTGATAAGATTGGATGTTACTTATCATTCTTTCACACGTACATGACTCTGTCATCTTTCTATACATGGCCTGCATTGTTAACTATAATTGCATTGTGAAGGATGATATTTTCTGCATCTGTTGCTCAGGTATTGAACAAGAATGGAAGCATGCACAAAGCAGCACAGAAGCTGCTTCGAATGGTTTATTTTCTGCCACTAACGACCTTAGCATTGCTTCTCGCAAAGCAAAGACAGCTTCAGGTTTTGTGTGTTTCGTTGTGTTAAATTGGTCGCGTCCTTTCGTTCAAGTGTTACATGATATGTTTTCTTCCTTGGCAGATGAGTTGCAGAGCACCATACTTGCCATGAGGGACTGTGCATATGAAGCCAGCATTGCACTATCTGCTTATGGTCGAGTGTCAAGGGGCCATACAGCTTTGACATCAGAGTGTAGTTCCATGCTTGAGGAGGTTTCATGCTTTGTTTACTTGATACTTTCAATTATTCCTATTACAGTGCTTTTTGTAGCTGCAAAATTTGGCATCATGTGATGTATAATTTGCAACATTCTTTTAAGAGTATAACCAATCTCTACATGATCATGACAATTATGAATGTCAGCTATTGTTGTGCATATATGAGGCTCTAAAGGCCAAACATGTGGGTGCCATTCTTGACTCGAGTCCTTGACACATCCTTAGCCTGTTTCTTGTGTCCGAATATCATTGAAAGGTTATCTGTCCTTGATTATTGCCTGGTCTGACATTAAGATATTCAAGGATAGAAGTCCCACTGCTGTAACCCTTTAAAGCTTGTCAGAATGATGAACAAGTCTTGTGTTGCTCATCCGTTTCTATTTATTTTTTACCCTGTACTCATTAGACGAATATATTTAATTTGCCAAAGAATGACTTCATTCTTAGCTGCTAGTTGATTTCAAATTACCTAGAATGAAAGATGTTTATGTCATCCTACTTTATTGATTGCTTGGAGCACATCTTTTCCTCTTGTTGAAGTTGTTGTCCCCCGTCGCTTGACAACGGGTCCTATATGCTTTTTAGATTCATGTGGTTTCCCTCCATCTATGAGCTTAAGTTTTTGGGTTGGACTTTCTAACATGGTATCGTAGTCGGTGTTATCCCTTTCGTGAATGTGCGTCCACCCCCCATTGGTCAAATTCCACGTGCCCCGCTCATAATTCAGTTTGCACGTGAGAGGGGGTGTTGAAGTTGTTGTCCCACATCACTTGACAACGAGTGCTATATGCTTTTTATGTTCATGCGGTCTCCCTCCACCTATCAGCTTAAGTTTTTGAGTTGGCCTTTCTAATACCTCTTACAAAGGAAAAGGCGAAGAAGAATTATAGTTGCATTTATTTGTCTATGTTTATATGATATTTACTACAGTTCCTGGTCTCCTTCATTGTATGAGGCACTTCACTTCAAACAAGTTTTCGGAGAGATTATAAGCTTCTTGAGTCTCCACTGGGTTAAAAAAAAAAAAAAACCTTTTTAACTGGTTATTTTAATAAGTTGAGCGATTTTTAAGAATAAGAACTGTCAGTTCAAAGGGCATTTACTTATAGTGGTTGATACAATATGAGCATATTGATACATGATGAAAATTAGAATTTAATTGTTTGACAACGCTAATAAATGATGATGTGACGTCTGTTCCTGATTTCCAGCCGTGAAATTTCCCTGTGTACTGCTGTCATGGCTGATCACAACTTATGGCTATAGTAGGTTTCCAGACATCATCTCAATTCTTCATGTGGCCACTGATCTTTGAATTTCTCCTTAGGTTTTGGCAATAACCGAAGATCTACACGATGTACACAGTCTAGGAAAGGAAGCTGCTTCAATGCACCATTCTCTAGTGCAAGGCCTTATGAAGGTTTTTCTTGACACCCTACGCTTTACTTTTGCAATTTACCTTTTTCCTTTGAGACCGGAGAACAGTATATGTAAATGATTGATTTTCTATTGCTGCATTTTATTTTTCTGTGGGGGAAACAGGCAAATGCAATCCTTCTGCCACTTGAATCAATTTTGTCCAAAGATGTGACTGCTATGACCGATGCTATAACAATGGAAAGAGAGAGCAAAATTGAAATATCGCCAATTCATGGACAAGCCATATATCAGTCTTATCGTACAAGAATTGGGGAGGCTTGTCAAGCCCTGAAGCCATTGTTTCCAGAACTTACATCATCTGTGAAGGGACTTCTCTCTCTCTTGACCAAGCTGGCACGGACTGCAAGTCTGCATGCAGGAAATCTCCATAAGGTAAAGTTTTTTATTTTTTTTGGTCGAATGGGTAAAGTTTATTTGAGCAGCTAGGTTTGTGCTTGTTATCTCTTTGCTGCTGTTCATTGCAATCGCCACCCGACCTAAGTAAGCCTCAATTTGTATTCCCTCCAGGCCCTCGAAGGTGCAGGAGAAAGTCAGGAAGAAAATTTATGCGGAACTGATTTGTCAAGGCCGAATTTTTTCGGGCAATGCCTCTTCCTTCAATGACAGGGAGGGGGAACTACCAGCTCCTGATGAGGAAATCACACAGGATTTTGTGAGCCTTGCTGGACTTTCTTTGCAAGATAAAGGATGGGTATCTCCGCCAGACAGCATTTGCACTAGTAGTTTGGGATCCAGTGTTTCCTCACCTGATGCAAGTATCGCAGATAGTTTAAATGACCAGATCAACTCTAGTTGCAGAGATGATGAGGCTACATGTACGGATCCTTCATATCTAAGTGATCCCCGACAGATCACTGAAATTGCACATGATGGGGCCAAATATAGCCAGGATATTCCTGTAATGCCACTTGTAGGTGGGACAACTGAGCAACCAAATGACGAGGCATCTACAAAGGATCAAGATACAACTTTCCCTGTTTACACTCCCAATGACGTGAATGAGGAAACAGAGCTGGAATATAGAGGTAAAAATAAGATGCCCTCATCCCGAAATATCATTGATGATGGATGTGGTGAAGCTCCTTATCCCAATGGCCATGCTGGTGGTCGAGTTGCCAGGGGTAAGTATTACATCATTGTACTTTCAACTTCTTCTTAGATGTCTATACAATGGTTTTCAAGTTCTTTCCCTCGTCTGAGCCTTTTTCGATCGGCCTCTTTTGGCTGAAACTTGGGGACTAAAAGACTTGGACTTGAATATTTTTCTTTCTTAACTTCCAGTCACAGTACTTGTTAGCGATAGCTGAACGAAAACCTGGATCCAGACCTCGACCCTGAAAGATTGGATTTTAGTTGTGTCAAGCAGTGACTATTGAAGTTTGATAAGCTAACATGCATGGGTTATGTGATTTGATGTCTAGTGTCATAATGAACAAACCTTAAAACTGCATTTCAGCAGGATTTTTGTTTCTTCGCCAGTTACTACTACAGTTTTGTTTGATGTGCCTGACCCAAATTTTCAGCCTATGTTTTGTTGTTAACCACGAGAATCTGGGCACATGCAAGCACATATTGGTGAAAGGGACTGGGTTCCTTTTCAATCGCCTTCTCTGGCAAACAGGACAAATTTTTCTTTATGAATTTGTGGTTGAAAAGAAATGGATGCCATAAGGTTGCAGCTTTCACCGTAGACACTGATACTGGTCTCATACTAGTTCACAAAAGTCAATGTGTTACCACCTCCCCTTTTCCCCCAATAAAAAAAATTTTTTTTTCATTTTTTTTTTATTTAAAAATTTTTTTTTTTTTTGGACAAAAGTCAATGTGTTGCCACTTGGCCTTATTCCGTGTTTAACTAATGTGCTTTGGCTCATATTCTAATCAGTTGAAGTTGTTCTTTCTTTTCTGGAACTGTTGATCTGACAACATTTCTCTGGTTCTCTGTTACTGTTTTTTATGTGTTGTATTTATCAAAAAGTATGTATTTGTATTGGGTCATAATTTTATTTTTAACATTCCCGGTCATCTGTAGGTAAAAATGTTTATGCATTGTCAGTACTGAGACGCATAGAGATGAAACTAGATGGCCGAGATATTGATGAAACCAGGTAAATTTTTGTTGATTCTTCATACTTAATGTTTATTTTGTATTAACAGCAATATATTTTATTCTCAGTGAAGTGAGCACAGCGGAGCAGGTGGATTATCTAATCAAGCAAGCTACTAGCGTGGATAACCTTTGCAACATGTATGAAGGGTGGACACCATGGATTTGAGTTTGTAACGACAGTGATTCGGATGGGATTTGGGAGCTGCATTCTCAAAACATCACGTGGCGCGACGTGTCGCACACTGCATTTGCATGCAAATTCCTACTCCTGAAGTCAATGGAGGGAAAATGGACTCGAGCAACACTGGGAATAAGCAAATGGTGTGTCAAAGTGCTGGTCGAACTCATCTCAAATCTCGCTGTGTCTGATGAGTGAGTTGCAGCACGTTGATTGCCAGGTCAATTTGGCACTTTGGTTTGGGCTTGGGCTTGGGCTTGGGCTTGGAGTATAATTACTACTCATCCTGGCTTGAGACATGGAGCTCCAAAATAATTGGACTCGCATCGAGAGACACCATGTGATGGGAGTGCTTTACGCCTCTCCTCTCTCCCTGGGAACCGGTGGGCTCGCCAAGTCTCACAGCAGGAATTTCTCATCTGGTATCTTCTTTTGGTGATGATGGCAGTACGAGGTCTTCAAGAAGAGCCATTTAATTTCCTGGTTCCATCAGCTGGATATCGTTCTGTAGCCGGAGGAGCCTTCCAAGTTCTTGATTGGTTCGTAGAGTTAAGATGGACAGCTTGGGATGCTCCCACCGCAGGTTGCGAAGTCTAATCCATTGGCTGGAGAATGATGCCCAGGGCAAGTCCAGTGGGATTGCAGCTATAAGAAGGATTACTGCTCCCATGAACAATTCATTGTATCACACAGGAACGGTTGCTACCCATTAGAATTTTAGTACGATCTCTCTGTGGGAATGGGTGATAGCTGCATGTCGTATTCAGTTCCTTTTGCATTCTCAGTGATAATGGAACTGCGGGCTGAGTTATGAGCAACTGGAGTGTGTTACGCATTTTGTAGTTGAACTATGTCTTTACCAAACTGTCGCCATATTGTATGAAATTGTTACCTCCCTGTTTGAATCATGTTGTCAGGTATTTGGATTAGGAAGTTCGCTTAATTCAATCCTTAGCTATTGCGTAGAGTTGTTAGAGAATCATCTCCTGCCCTCCTGCAATTGTTGTGCTTAACATCTTCTTGTAGTGTATCCAATAGTTGGTTAGGCTTATCCATCTACCAGCCAGAAATGGATCGATTTTCTTGGTTTTTCAAATTATTTCACTTCCGCATTTACTCTCGCGCGCCACTTTTATCCCATATTAACGGTTCAAATTTAGCGAGATTGCCCAAATTACCGAAAAAAAACGAAACATACGCTTGTCTTTTTAAGTCGTGACTAAATTCGATCCGCTTACGGTGATAGATTTCACTTCTTGATCAACGCGTGATATTTAACACCATTTTCTTTGTTCTTTTCAACATATTTAGACAATAAATAAGTTGTGGAGACAGTTTATATAGTCGCTTACGGGACAACTTTTCCATGTTATGTGCAATTACAGAAACTATGTGACATTTACCACCTCAAAAATAGTACGAGCCTCCATAAGAAAAAATGCATATGCATGTATATTTTTTTTTTTTTTTTTTTTTTTCGGATAACACTTATCCGTATTGACCTCGACTTTCAATAATCCATGGACATGAGTAAAGACAATACCATTTGCTTGCACTGGTTTCCTCAATCGACAAAAAGAAGAGGGAAACAAACCACAAAAAAAAAAAAAAATGTTGCAGAAAACCAAGTGACGATCTCTGAAAGCACACAGGTACAGAATCAACCATGTTCTCCACCAAAACCACCTGGTCAACCTCCCTATAAAGACCCCAACTTCGATTAAATCCTTTCACATCTCAAACACCATCAACCAGCTCAACTCGAAACAGCTGCGGTTTTCTCGGTCGTCGTCTCTCTTTCACCGCTGTCCGAGCGAACTATATTCTGACAATTCTCAAAACCTCGACCATGTCCGGGGTCGTGGACAAGTGGACCGGGAAGCTACGCGAGAGGGGTCAAGCCATATTCTCAGCTGGCTCGGCAAACTCGGCCGGCAAAGCCGGTCAAGCGGAGACCGGGAGCTCGGCGGGCTGGCTGTCTCCGGTTCTCAGCCGGGTCAAGCTAGTCAGCTCGCCAGCTCTCCTCCGCTCCGAGGCCTCGGTGTGCATGCTCGTCGAGTGTTTCAGCCCCTGAGTCGCAGACCGTGCTCGGCTTGGCTCAGTCAAGCTTTGTCGCTCCATCTTGGGTTTGGAATTGTGTCTGTATATGCTTCCTTTTGCAGAAGTATGTAACAAGAAACGCGCTGCCCTTTTCAGACAAATAACGTCAATCGATCTTGAGATTTCGTATGACATTTCCTGGGAATTACAAGGAGATGGAAGAATGTCCCATCAAGTGCGTAAGAATAGTCCAAGCCTCCAAGTATTAATCACGTGTAGAGATTGCCTTAATTTCCGCCTAGAATTTCATCATCGCCGCATTGGGGGGTGTTCCTTTCAGCATGTTTGTGCCATTTTGAAGAATCTTCAATCCTGATCTAAAACGATTTCTCACGAGTTTGAAACAGGGGACCGGAGAGATAAGGTCGACCATCTGATCCGACTGCTCCTAGCTAGTCCCAAATTGTCCACTTTTTGCCTGTGGCTTAAGCAATTCCTGTGGGTGGGGACTAGACACAGATAGCCAGAATTTTAGTGTAACCATATCTCCTTTTCATCTAAAAAAGACACATGAATTCAACCAAATTACTCAATTTGGGAGAGAACTAACGATCCATGTCCCAAAACAGTTCTAATTGGTGAATTTCGGTAGGCCATAGTAAATTTTTTGAATATGTTAGTAACTATCAATCTGAATTATTGCCTTCCGAACTAAGAAGGTATGACTATACGGCTGATTTCTTAACCCAATAAATAAACCCGCCCGACTGCTATATTGTCCTCAACCCTAGATTGGAATTTTCTCAAAGCTCCCAACTGATATTTCTCCATTTATCAAGAATGCTTCGTCGAATAGTACCAAAAAATTGATCAAAGTATCAAAACTTGGGTTCATACTTGAACTCTTGACTTGGCATTCACAATCCAATCACGTCTCTGCCCCACCACAAGATAAAACGACGCCGTTAATTTAGAATATTCTCGAGTTATATCCTTCACCTTGTCCCTCACGTTTTGACAGTATTCATGGCCTTCGAAGGGCGTCAATCATTGTTCCCACGCGAAACCGGACATTTTTAAGGTCTTCTTCGGCCAACCCATCATTCTCTCTCTTCGTGTATTAATACCCATTTGCTTCTCTTCTGGTATCGATGCACCAAAACTGGTAAAGATCCAAACTTTCAATCCCACCGAGAACTTTGTTCCGTTTCCGATCAAGAAGCGTTCCTCTGTTCGTGCTCAAAATGTCTGCACTCGTGGAGATGTGGGAGAATGAGCTGGGAAAGCTGAGAGAGAAGGTCTGGTTCAGGAAGTCGGTCTTGCACAATTCGAAGCATGAAGGGGAAGTCGCCAATGAGGGAGGTGAAGTCGAAGACAAGAAAGGCAAGGTAGAAGGCAAAGGGGTCCAGAGAGAGACCACATTGTCCGAGGACACTCTCTGTTTGCTTATGGATCGTTTTACACCTTGTTAACCATTTGTACAGATGTTTTCTAGTGTATGAAGTTTCAAAACGATATGCCTGTGTGATTCATATGCATGCGAAGTTCAGGTTCTGCGCAATCACGCCCTTCGAAAATCTGAACCGCAACATTTGCTTGACGAATTCTCTATCAGTGCAATGACAATTCATCTATAACCATAACTAGCTAAATGAAACCACGTGACAGATGAAGAAGACATGGCAATTCCTGGATTCTTTCAAGTGACGTGAAGCCCAGGCTCCAGAGTCGAATTGCGAATCTGCAATTCTATTCAAATATATACCCCGTTCCTATGATCAATACAGAAAACAATATGGCCAAAATAGTTCTTTCATGTGTTCATCCAGAGAACTGTTTAGTATAAGAGACGCATTTCATCCTACATTTACAGGAGCACATCTTCTGAAAGCATCACAAGAAAGAACAAAAAATCGAAGCTGTTTCATTTCACATGATTTACAGAGGTGCCAGTGTACATCGGCTAAAGTTTATGAAGCCACGCCTTCTTAATAAGGCAAAACCAGATTGTCGACGATTGTGAGAGTGAAAAACTGTACAGAGAGACACAAAAAAAAAAAAAAAAAAAACTAAGATGAGCTTGCCTCCAAACTTGCAGAAGATTCCTCATTGATGAAAGTGAAACCTTCTTCGTCCCAATTCATAATCTCCCTCGCGTACTTTAGAGATTCATCTACAGTATCCTGCTCAAGTCCTGTAACTAGGGAAGCATACAGCTTGCGTTCGGTAAGTGAATGGAAGAGCCGTTTGAACTTCACCGCCATGTAGTGGAAAGCACGTTGCGCCAATGGAGGAGCCGGATTGACATAAGTCCCGGTGTTGTGGTTATGGCTGATGACGGGATGGAAATCACAAAACCATTCACATTGAGTTAGAGGAGACTGTTCGATCTTTTCTTCGAGAAGATCAAACTTGTTCATAATCAAAAGGAAGTCCTTTTTATAAAAGGTCGGATGAGTGACGATGCTTTCGAAAAGCTGCTTGCTTGCCATCATCTTGTTTATCAGTAATCCTCTATTGTCCTCATAGAACTCGTCGTAGTCTGTCAATGACACACAGAACAAGACCATATCAACATCCTCAAACATCTCCAACCACTTGCAGTTTTCCCCCAGGCTTCTGGGATGCACCCTGATGAGTTGGTACCTACGGATTCAAGCCAGCTATGTCAGATAGAGTGCAGTTTACCAAAATTCTGCAAACTCCGCTAATACGATGCTGCCAAGTCAAGTAAATTGCTTGCTTAATTTGAAAAACATCATATCAACCTGGTTGACCATACTTTGATAGTTCGATGAACTTACAAGAATTAGTAGATGATCGTGATTTTCTATTGAATGCATTTTGCTGTGACATTTGTCCGAGGAGCAACAATGAATAAACAATTAGGTCCAGCACACACAAACGCCAGTTAAATCCCCCAATTTCTCCGATAACTGTTCTTTTGGGTTATTAAAAGAACACAGAATTATTGCTTTTGCTGCTAAAAGTTTTGGCTGTCGTCTCGCATAGTAAACTAGTTAACCTGCACGCTCGTTTAGTAGCTTATCGTTGATTGCTAAACAGGCTAGTCCTAGCACTTCATCAATTAAATTTGGGATGGAAAAATAGCTGATTTACCAAAATCACTCAACCATATTCAAACCTGTAGTTTACAAAATCGACAATCAATGTGTAGTGAAGAAGATTGTACCTCATCATGCTGTAGTGATGATCAATGGAGTCTATGTATCCATCTGGTTTTGCTGGCGTGGGAAATGAAAATTCCATGCTTGCAAGACCATTAGAAGAGGTGATTCCCTCTGCATACAGAATATCCATATCAGAGGGCTCGTACTCTTCTTTTGAAACCTCAACAGCCTGATAAGAAAGAGAGTCTAAGTCAGTGAGACAGAGCAGACAAATTTGTGACTCTATTATTATCAGCACAGGATACAAAGCTGGAATCAAATATATCTAAGCCATTGAGAAAGTGCCTTTTTTATATTAATTCTTAAAAAAAAAAAAACCAACAACAACTTGTGCAACGTAGGTGAAATTGTGATTTTATCATCGACTCTGGAGTGAAGAGTGCAAAAAATGGCAAACCTACAAATTAATAAAGGTACAAGGACAGGAAAAGGATCTGATTTAAGGCTAGAACTGCAAGATAATCAGAACAGAGATCAAGATGTGCGACCTCACCCGCTCCAGAAAATATGTAGCCACTCTGGGTAGCTTTTCTAACTCGTTCCTCCGGTTGTATGTGGCTTGAATGGCTTCATCCTTCCACAGTTCCTCAATAAGAGGTGAGTATGCCTGACTGGCTGAAAGAACGATGGCTTCTAGATTACCAGATGCTATTCCCTTGAGAAGCCAATCCGAAAATGCTTTCAGCTTTGAGTCCATGGAATAGCTCAACTTAGTTTCCTTCGGATACATTTTCTCTGTCAATTGATTAGTAATTAGTCCAGCTGATCCAGAAGAAGAAATACATATGAAAACTAGTCAGATTCATCTCTGCCATGACATATTAGAATATGTAACTTTCCCAATGCCTCACTTGCCATCGCTCAGTGCCCTAAAAGAACCCGGACTAACTGTTCAAATTCCAGATTAAGTAATGCACTTAAGAGAGAGGTTCAAAAGATGCTGTCGACCCTTATAAACTACCTGAAGAGCAGCATCTATCAATCATCAGTCCTTTTCCCTTCTCCCTTGAGCTTCCTCTTTCAAACCGTTTATGCCCTACAAGTGATATGCCAAGATCTGACTATGACTATTTCCATCATCACAGAGGAATATATCAAGAGGCGAAGGCAGCTTTCTTCACAACATACCCGAAGAACTGGGTTGGTCAATTAACAGGCTTTTCCCCTTCCCCTTCAAAGTTTCCTCTTCAAATCTCTCTCGTCCTTCGAGCAGTATGCCCAGATAGCAGAATAGATTGCTCTGGATCATTAACTTAATTTTTTGACGTTCATCTTCAGAGAAGGGGACACCATACAGAATCTTGGCCTGAAATTAGTACAAAATTGACTGAAGTCACATAGACAGCATTATATCCCCGAACTTGACAGTTAACACTGCTTCACTTGACATCAAGATTAACAAAGCTGTTGGATATACCTAGAAAAGCACATAATGGAGCATGAATCGCTGCTTGTCTAAGATTGATCAAAGCTTAAAACTGTTCTAACTAATCTAACCTGCTTGAATATAGTGCTTGTGCCAGATTTATCAAAGCCAACCAGAAGCAGTTTGTGACGAAGATCATTCTGGCCAGGGCTGTCTCTGGTCGTTTCTTCCCCAGATTTTGCATTGTCCAGAGGAATTGGTAAAGACAAGATTGCACAGACTAGCTTTGTCTTAGTCTGTAGATGATAACACCAAGCATCGCCAGAAGTTCAATAAAATAAAAGAAGATAGAGAATCACTATAACAAAAAGTCCACATCATCACCAAGGACTTACCTTGTCCCATATACAGCCTTTAGCATTCCTCTGCCCCTCTTCCTGATAGGATCCATCTGCACTCACCCAAAAATGAGGTTTTCCTTCGCATGGAACTCCAGCTGACTGCAAAAATTCAAGAACAAGCTTTCAGTTGATTATCATAGGATGTGGATTGCATGTCAAGCGGAGTGAAATACTGCCTAGAGAATCACCTTGAGCATCCAAACTTCTTCTTTCGTAATTTCCCGGTTGTTAATCAATACATCGGTGTTTCCGTTGCTAGCATCTCGTTTAATGGAACCCCCAACATTTAACTGAGCACTGATTATTTGGCACGGTTTCTGCCCCTCCTGTCAAATTGACCAAGATTCAACGTCATCAACTTTCTTCATAGCTTGACAAAAGATGACATGCAATGATGAAGTACAATAGAGGGAAGAACCAAAACAAGCTTAACTAATCTAAATCTCAAACTCACCTTACCCCAAAACCCAGCTACTTTATCATACCAGTAGGATCCTGGCCTTAGCTTTTTCGGAGGATTTGGGCAGCTCCGCAGCAGAAGCAACTCTCTGTGATCAAGAGTCTCACCATTCACATAAACAAGGTTTGGAGGGATTTGATTTGCTGGGCACAACTCCTCAGAACTCATTATTTGCTCAATTTCTGATTCTGACAAGAGCCACTTTAGCATTCTAGAACATTTCCCCAAGTTACTTCGCTTCATTTCATTGATCCTAAAGCCTATGCAGGTGACACATTTTCTGCCTTCAGGCATTGATCCCATAGCTCTTATTACACATTTCTGACAATACTTTGCATTGCAAACAATGCAAACTTCTTTCTCTGTGAATCTATTCCCTTTAAAGCAGCGATAGCATGACCCTTTCTTTCCATTATTTTCAGCTCTTTGCTTCACAGGGAAACTGTCGACCTCAATAAAAACTGATTCTTCATCGAAAACATCAGCTGAGTCCGGATCTCTGAAAGTGACAGTAGATGGTTTCTTGACGTGGTGGGGCATTTCATTATCAGAATGTTCCTCCCTTTGGGACAAATTGTTCGAGGACAGGCGGGGAGGAGTGGAATCTGCAGATTGCATTTGCATATTGGCTTCCGCAAAATCATCGGGTGATCTCGGCAAATGCGAGATTTCAGATATAATGTTCCTCTTACCCTCGACTGAATCAGATGGCTCGTAAACACGTGCATCCTCAAAGTCACTACCTCTAGAACTATCTACCTCGCCTGCTGATTTAAGTGAGGTATCGTTTCCATTGCCAAGCGCGCGAGTGCCAGAGCCCGCATTACTGACTGACAGCACAATTGAATGAGCGGAAAAGAATACCTCTTTGGTTATTCTCAACTCCTTGAACAATTTCTGGTTGAAATCGGTCTTCCTAATGGGCTGAATGATCGGTAATGACCAGTCCAGCGACATCGATTCTGTTGGAAAAACAGCAGCCGTTGGGATCTCGTCGATGGTGACGGGTAGAGCTTGAGGAATATCACAAGAGACAAGAGGGCCTTTGTACTCCAAAGCGATGGAGTACTCGAGGCTGAAATCTCCATCGTCATCTTCTTCTTTAGGGACTGCACTAACAACAACAGGCAAGAACTTCCTCAGAAGTCCAGCCATATCCTGCTGGAACAATTACAATGGTCCTAAAAGAACAAACCACCAAACCTAGTACCTCAAAACAAACAACACTCAACTTGTATGCAGCCCCAAGAAAATGATGATCAATGGTATCCAAAAGCATTTATATCGCTAACCCAAGAAGGGATCCGCCAGCTTTCTCAACAATTCCCATGAAACAAACAGTAGAACCTCAGAAACCACGAATGTAAAATCATCGCCCGACAGAAATTAACAAGAAAAAAGCTTCAGAACATGCTTGCTGCGAAGCCAAAGCCGAAGCAGAGGAGAAGAAAAGCCAGCGGTTAAGGCTTGAAACTCTAGAGGACATGTGGGAATTCGAGAACGACCATGAAAATTTGAGCACGAAAGAACCAAGAAACGAGGTGGGGAGAGATTAAATGAAGTCAAGGGGTCAAAATCTTACGAGTAAACGGCACAGAAGACTGGAGAGGAGACTGACGAGGAGGAGAAGGGCCATTTCCCTTTCTTTTTTTTTTTTTTGGGAGGGGGTTGTTTTTTCTTTCCCTTTCTTCTGAATCACCGTGTTGACTGGAGAATGCTTGGACTTTCGACGGCAATTGAAAATGGCGATAGGACTGCACGAGGAAGACTGTGGATGATGAAGACCCGGAACGAGTACGAATTGCTCTGCATGAGTCCGCGCGTTACCATCTAAAGGCGGGAGACGGCAAAATTCGCTAATTGCAAGCGAGAAAGTACCCAAAAAAAAAAATTGAAACCTATATTACCTTCACATCAATTCAATCTTAAATATTTTAATTAAATCAATTTAATCCTAAATTATTTTGGCTCAATATCAATTCAATCCAAACTAATTTTGGCTGAAATTAGCTGTCCCACGTAAACCGTCGCCCAATTGAAGGGAAAAAAAACTACATAAAAGGAAAAAAAATCATAAAAAAACTATTTTTATGTTATTTTAAAAATTTCACGTCAGTATCGGTATTGCCATGTCAATGACTGAATTAGCAAAAATAAAATTTTAGAATTAAATTGATACAATTATAATGAATTTAAGAATTTTTTGGTAATTCTTCCTAAGTTGTGCGGGAAGACTTTTTGATTGCCAGTATTTTGATGAGGCCGCAGTGATAGGCCCATCAACCTCGAAGTTTCGAAAAACGGGTTGATGCAAAATAGTCATGGCTCAAATTGGATATTTTGTAACTGATATGAGACCTTGAAATCAACCGTCAAATAAAATCGTAGCCCCGATCATCTCTTGACCCCCTCAAAAAAAAGAATTGTAGTTTTGAGTCTATGTATGGCCGGCATATTTTATAATGTTGCTAGAGATCATCAAATGTAATCGAAATTGCGGTGAATATAATGAATCAATGATCGAAAAAAACTATTTTTTTCTAAAATCGTCTCCAAAGTTGGATGGAAAGCGATGGACATTATTGAACGACCCAATCGTTGTCATTGTGTTTTTTAAGTGACACGATGCTTGAGGCCATAACACGGCAGGACTCAAGCCTAAGCCTCAGTTTGAAAAGGAAGAGGATTCCACTGAAAATAATGGGGAGCCTACGAATCCATTTCATTGCCGAGGTTGACTTTGACCGGTTCAAATTATAAGCACCTTCTCCCGGAGGACTATAAGGGGGCAAAAAAAGGGCATGGATATATCTAGATGATAAGCTAATCTAATCTGATGCCAGTCCGATGATAGCTCAATCTGCTCTGCGACTCATGGTCTGCTCCCGGATTACGTGCGCGATTCAAGAAACAATAGAATCGGTGAGAAAGGACGGGGTCGTTGTTGCGTAAACGGCGGCGATTTTCTCGTGCAATGTTCAATCACTGTTCGAGCGCGAACCAAATCCAACCGGAAGAAACTCGAAGCCAACTTAACTAGAAATCGATATGAATTCATGTATATATTCATCGATTTGTATGGAAAAAATACTGGGGGATAGCATACTTCAACGTAAAAAAACCGAGATGGGTACAATAAGAAAAGCATGATTGTAACTTAAAAGGAAAATCAAGGTCGTGCTCGCATGGGTCTAGTGTCACCTGAAGATGGAATTTGACTACTGAAATCGACTTAGAGTGGTATTGTGGTGCAGATAAAGAACCGACCCTGCAAATTATCAGATGGCAACAGCCTCGGAGTTTCTCTTGAGTCTTTGTCGATAGGCCCCCAGGAAAGCATAGTCTCGGAGCTGAATGATCTCAAGCTGATGTAATTGGTGTGTTGTCATTGGGAAGAAATTTCTTGGGTCTTTTGCTATTAACAACAACATGCCCATCTCCTGCTAGACCTGTGTCCAACAAATGAAACGGGTCGGGTTGAAAATAGCTCAACCCAAATTGACCAAATTCCATTCAATACAAATATAGTAATTCATACCGGAACCGAACTATATCACTAAAACATTTATATATTTAAATCTATTCTAAGAAAATTCATAGCCAAACGCGAGGTGAGAGTACGAAGACAAGAAAGTGCGAGATTGAATGAAGCGAGAGAGAAAAAAAAGAGAGTCATGGAAGTGAGCTTGGTCTAATTAAGTTTTGAACCCATTTGACACTCACATTAATTTAGATCTACCATTCTAAACTCATTTATTGATCATAAATAACTCATATAACAATCCAGCACATCAAATATATGAGTGAAGAAGCTAATCCATGGCCCATTTTGACGAGTTTATCTCCTGCCAGCGTGAGAACTTGGAAAGGGTTATGCATAAGAAATTACACGTACATGATTTTAAACTGTACATTACAGCATGACTTGTGTAGCGACTCAAGTAAACTCATGAACCACCTTACAAGCTGCACGAACTGATTAAATATGGGCCTTTAATTATATAGGTGCCATGATCCAGAACAGTATGCACATGATCGGCGCGATCGGATAAATGACCTCCGGATCTGAATTGGAAATTTTCCGACCGGTCAACCAACTGCGTCGATTAGAGTTAACATAGCATATTAATTATTTGTTCGGTTACTATCCTTTTGGGCTCGAAAGTCCTGATTCGCATTCCTGACTACCAATCTTTTTTGGTGGGTCAACAGCACCTTAAAAGTTCAAACTCGAACCCGACTTTGAACGCTGGAGAGGGAAAAAAAACTTGAGTCCAAGGCCCAAGCCATTGCTTGGCCATCGACAGGCCTAAGACATCATCGATGTCCAATCCCGACGGGCGAGTAGGAATCAATTCGGACGGCGAATCTAACCGGACCGAGCAGTTGGGAATGATCCAAGCCTAACCAAATCGAATCAAAGCTTGAGACTGATCAGTGTTAGGTTCAGTTTTTTCAATGGACTCTGGACCTTTAGGGTCTGCTTGGTAAAAATGTTTGGCCGACTATGGTGAAATGCCATCATTGGCAAATGAATCAGACGGAAGTCGGCGAGAGGGTCGCACGACACAGCCATCGCGTTGCCTGGGAGCAGGGGACCTTGGCTACCCGCTGCTTGGCTCGTGCGATGCCGTAGTCCACATCTAGCTCGCCTATGGTCGGCGACCTCATTGGCCCTTGCCTAATGTCTCACTGGCCATAGAAGGGGTCAGATTTTGGAAGCCTAACCGTCAAAATTCTAGATATGGGAAGTTCGAGGTATCATGAGCATGTCACAGCTCGTTCTAGTCTGCAGCGACGATCGGGTCTGCTTACATGAGCTTTGTTGCGACGGTCGGGCTTCGCTGAGCTCTGTTTGCTTTGCCGGAGCTCTGCTACGACGAGGGTTGCGAATCGACGCTCGCCTGGCCGACCATCGCCGCTGATGTTGGCCTATGGTCGCTACCGAAGCTAGGGAAGTATGGTTGCCCCTCTTTGTCTGTGGTTGCTGAGTTGCTCCCTTTTTCTTTTCCTTTTTTTTTTTTAAACTTCAAAGTTGCTTTATACAAAATAAGCATCAACCAAATGCTATTTGTTTTCAACAAATACACCTTTGTTCAAATACACTTAGGCAAATGGCTTTACATCCCCAAAATTGAACCAAACGTTGCCTAAGCTGGTGCACTCCCATTTCAAACCAATCAAAGTCGAAATTTTAATTTGGAATTGAACGGTACAATTAAAGTTGCACGCGTACTACCAATTTTATAACATAGCCAAAGGGGTAATTTAGATGAAAAATTAAAGGGTTGTTTTGGTTCGCGCACTTATCCATGCATGAACGACACACGACTATTGAAAATCACCAAATCAGCAACACAGAGTGCCCCTTGTTCGTGCATGAGATAACACCCGATTATTGGGCTGATCCTAACATATTTTGTTTAGAACCTAAGATTCTCATTTGTCGTTTCCTGAGGGAATTAGCCGATGCTGACAAAAAAAAAAGAAAAAAAAAAGTTAATTAAATAAGAGTAGAATAATTTCTTTTTCCAATTCATAATTCATCGTCATGGTAACATGTACCAATGTGCGTATATACTATATAGATACATATATACGTACATACAGGTATATTTAAGTACTGTTTTCTTCTTCTTCTTCTGCAACCTTTCAATCTGGTTTGTCCATGATATGATAAAACAAGTGCTCCAGAGAAAAAGGCACGGTCCACATCTTGTGTTGGATTTCTCGAAGTCTCGTGACGTTGTCGAATGTGGTCGTGAGACCCGCCCCCTTCTCGTTCATCGCTTCGTAATGAAGCGTACAGTTCAACGTCCAACGTGCCTCTTTCAATTCACACCAGCCAAATACATAATAGTGGCCTCTTTCTTCCACCGCGAAAGAAAACCTGTGTGGGCCCCGCCCTGACCGACCCCTCAACGGTCCGTTTCCTCCATCCTCACGCTTTCTCGTGCGTGGGGACCACCGGATCGGACACGAATTCTTTGGCCTCCTTCGGCATCGTTTTTGACCCGGGAGCTTCTGAAATTTAATTTTTAGTAGCGCGAGAATATGTACTATCGATTCGACCCCAACCGCCGTATCCGGTGGATCTGAAGTAACCATAACTGCTTTCCAATCATTCCGGCGAGCAACAGGGACTCGACTACGGCCTCATCTCCGGCATGTGCTCCGATACGCTCCATATTCTCACCGATTTGTCCAAGCTCCCGCTGTACACTATCCACCGCGGACCATTCTCCGCCTCGTCCTCGTCGTCGGCCCCCGGCGTCTCCTCCTGCTCCACGGCCAGGCATTTGATGGGCCCGCCGTGCCCTGTCAGCACTCTCAGCCAAGAGTGGGCCCCGGTGACGGGGTCCCTTAGCCACACGGAGATGCTTTTGTCGGCGGAGCCGCTGAGCACCAAGTTCCCGGCAGCCGCCAGACACAGGACCGCCAGCTTGTGGCCCCGGAGCACCCCGCCATGGGACAGGTGCTCCTTGCGCGTCCAGAAGTTGACCGCGCCGTCGGACGACCCGGAGTAGACCACCCCGGATGCCTCGCCCACGGCCAGCGACGTGACCGCGCTCTCCTGGTCCAACAGGACCCGAACCAAGAAATGCCTCGTCCCCTTCCCATGCAACTCTCTCCTCCACACCTTCACCGTTCCATCGGCCGAGCCGGTGAAGACCAAGCCGTCGAACCCCGAGGCGATCGAGTTTATCGCATCGTCGTGAGCATCAACCGATTCCAAGCACTTGGAATCAGATAGTCTCCACACCTTCATGGTCTTGTCCCAAGAGCCCGAATACAAGATGCCTGCCTCCTGGTTCAGGCTCAAGCACGATACCGCGTCGAAGTGCTTGATGCGCAAGGCCTTGCTGTTCCGGCGGACCTCAACGTAGTTCTTAGGGTTTATGGAGCTCTTGATGTAGTCCTTCAACGTGGGCAAGCTGCCGATGCGCTTGTGCGCAGCCACAGACAAATTATTGAGATGGTGATTATCTTTTGAGGGCTTCTTCCAAACTCGGATCTTGCCGTCTTGGTGGCCGGTGAAAACTCTGTCACCGGAGACGACGATAGCCTTGACCAGACCGCTGTTGGACTTGAAACCCGAGAATTCCCTGAAGTTCTTCCACACACGGATGTTCTTGCTGTCGGAGCCCGTGTACAGCAAGTCGCCAGTGGCCGCAAGGGAGTACACATGGCCCTCCTTGCGGACGAGGGAACCGACGAGGCCGCTGTTCCCGGGGAAGAAGCCCCCGAGGAGCGGTGACGGCACTATCCACGGGGATTTGGCATAGGGAGACTGCTGGTTCAACGGTGACATGAGGTAGGGGCTCGGTGAGGACGTGGAATAGCCCGCGGACGGTGAGGCGACGTAGCAGTGAAGCGGGCTTGCTGCGGCGGATGCGTTGCTGACGCGGTGGTTGTCATTGGCGGCGGCCGCGGCGGCATAGCAGTCGTCTTGGTCCTGAGGCAAGAGGGTGGGTTCAGAACGCAAGAACGCTCCGAAAGTCGGCCGGCTAGTAGGGTTGGTTTTGTTCGCCGGTTCTCCCAACATCACGGTTCCTCCTCTTTCCTTCCTCATCTGGCAACAACGACAAACTCTTTGGAAAGACGATGAATTGTGGGGAATGAAAAGACAATACCGAGAGATTATTTAGAGTGAAAAAACGAGGTGTGGTGATGTTTTTCTTGATGATTGAGGAAGTATTTGAAGGGCACAACAGAGAAGTGCAAGGGAGGAGATGCATATAAATAGCGGAGAGAGTGGGGGGACAGAAGATGATAAGTAGGTGGGGGAGGATGGGACACGTGGAGGACGGAGACGTGAGGCTTACGAAGGCAGGCGAGGACGCTCCTACATTACATACGTGGTAACTGGGAACCGGCTGTGCCAGTCAGCCGTAAAAGTTTGGCTAATTGAATTATTCCACTTAAGGCACGAGGGCTCGCGGAGCTTCACGCGCTCACGATTTGGAGATTTCGCTTATGGAGAAATGTGAGGAAAAGGGCGCGAACTGTTTTCAGACAGGACAGCTTGACTTTGGATTGTTCGGGGGAAGTCATTGACCTTTGACTTTCACTCGGTTTGGAGACTTTTCTTAAAAACGATTTGGGATTTCACGTGCCTCGTGACTCTTCCACGGTTTCGCAAATCCGCAAGTTCCTGGTCCACGTGAATGGCACGGCATTCTACCATATGTCCATGGATTTGCTCGGAAATTGCAAGGACGTGCTGCGATTGGTGTGTGACGGTTCGTGCAGAGTTCAATAACCGGTCCAAACAGTCTAGATTTAGCAAGAGTAAATTTGACTCAATTTAATCATCTTGAGAGCACGGCATGTGAGCATTTCTTCGATCTACAAAACCAAAATCGAGCATGTAAGCCGCTATAAAACCTCGAACGGCACCCCGGAACCTACATAGCTAGAATTTAGAAATACAGTGATGGTTTAAAGGAACTTGTGCGTCGATTTGAAATCTATCGTTTCTTAGGTGGAATCACAATGATCCAGGCTCGAGGTCTTTTTCTCTATGACCCTCTGTATCCCTAACTTAATGAGATAGCTCCTCAACAACGTCAATTCGTATGCGTTCTACATGTGAGGTTGTTATGAGTTCGTTAGGGCTAGAGGAGGGTTTGGAGCGCTATTTGTAGAGCCCTCTCATCACGGGCCAAGCTTAGCTCGGTCCACACAATGTCGGCTTATATTAGACCGATTAAGAATCTTTATATTTTACCTTATTAGACCAATCTCGTAAATAGTAAATTAATCCCGTAGAACGTTAATTACAATCTCAATTAATATAAGCTCATATTAGGATAACTCTAACAGAGCCAGCTACTTAAGATGAGGAGAACTAATTATGGCAAGAGGTTCGTGTACGTGGGATTATTTTGTCTGGGCAAAGTAGTTGTGATGAAGAACATCATTTCCTTAAAAAAGAAAAGAAAAGGGGTGGCCACGTTAATAAGTCAATGAAGACCTATCTTAGAGGGCGAGAAGTAAGCACCATCATTGTCAAGGACTCGTAGTTAAGGAGAGCAGATAGATCCTGATTCGGAAATATCCATGCAAAGGCAACCAAAATGTTGGTGCTTTCGCTCCACGGCATACAGATGCATGCCCCATCTCGCCCACAATCTCGTTCTGAAGACGATAACTATGCCCGGGACGATCGGTCGTCTCTGATGTGATCGAACGTTAGAAATCGAGTGTCAGGGAATCGAAAATGATACAAACAAAAGAAAAAAGTTAGAGCATGAAGATAAGAAAGCCAATTAATCAAATGGTAGTACTAGCCCCACGACGTTTTTGCATGCACGTGTATCTTGAATAAATGGATGGATGCACAGGAACTCTTTTTATTTTTCCTTCTTTTCATACTCCAGCACCTTCACAGACACCGTCCGTTTTCCTCTTTGTACGATTTGCTTGAGCACTCTTCTTTATGGAGTTCCAGGGAAAAATACCAAAAAAATCCTAAACCTATTGCGGCCCTTGTTTGGTTCGATATTTCGCTAAAAGACTTTGAGAAAACGCAAATACCTTTGAGCTAAAAAGAGCTTTTTCAAAATGCAAGTAATGTTTGGTAAAGTGTATTTTAAAAACACATTTGAAAAACAACTTTGACTTAAATGTTGTTTGGTAAAAAATGAATTTTGTAAAATATTTTTTCTTTTTGAAAAAAAGACGGTGGCGACCGGCTGCGGCGAACGACCGGCGACAAGCGGTGACAGCGGCGCGCAGGCCGCCGACGGGCGACCGGTGACTAGTGACTGCAGCGGTGGCGACCGGTGGCGGCTCCTGTTCTCTAATGTCACAAAATTAAAATAAAAAAAAAAAAGTTGCATTTCTAAAGGTATTTTGGGCTAAAGGACTTTGGAAAGCATTTGAGATACAATTGCATCTCCTAAAGTGACTTAAAATAATAGCCAAATAACATTTGTATTTGACCAAGGAACTTTAGAGCCTCAATGCTCATTTACAATCTTGAATCAAACAGGGCTTGCATTTGTACTAATTCAATTTTAAACATTTCAATTGGATCAATTTAATCCTAAAACTTTTTGCATTGGTACCAATTCAATTCATCCGGCCAATTTTGGCCTGAAATCACTAACGTGGATGCCGGCGATGCCACGTAGGACGGTCGGCGCTAACGTGGACATTATTTAATAATATTCTCTTTAAAAAAAAAAATTTGGAAACTCAGGGTTGGGATGATTGTCATCTTCCTCACCATTTTTAATTTTCTCGCCCAATCCTATAGCCCAGGAACGATGCAGACCAAGCTCGAGTCGACTCTGTCCTCCTCCGAGAAGATGAACCCCAGATCCATGAACCCCTTTAGCTCCTCGAACTCGAGCTGCGACAAGCTCTTGCTCAAGGCCCTTCTCTTTGCTCTTCCCCCCATTCGGCCCTTCTTTTGTCTTCCCCTTGCGCGAGAACTACGAGCTTCTCAGGTTGTTCAAATTGAGACCTTCTTCTTCTTTTTCTGTGATTACCTCTTCAGCATAATAGATCATCCTGTGAATTGGCGTCATGCAAAGGATTGAGCCTGGAGAGAGAGAGAGAGAGCTCGATTGGAAGCCTGTTGGGATGATGCTCATTGATCGCTCATGGACCTCACAAGAATGGACGGAGTCCAAGAAAGATTAATACATGGGTTTGCGTTTTCGAGTACTCCTCCTATGCTTTGTTGACCCGGATCGGATCCGTAGGTCTAAGAAGGCGATGTGTCCGGTTGTTTCTTGAAGATCTTGAGAAGTTTCAGCAAAAATGAAAAAAAACAATTAACAAATAATTTTTTAAAAATATATCATTAAAAATAATGTCCACGTCAATGACGCCCGTCCTACGTGGCATCGTTGGCGTCCACGTCAGCGATTTCCAGCTAAAATTAGCTGAATTGATTAAAATGGTACCAATGCAAAAAGGTTTAAGACTAAATTGGTACCAATGTAATATGTTTATGACTAAATTGGTACCAATGTAATAGGTTTATGACTTTTTTGGTACTTTTCTCAGAGTTCCATCTTCTCATGACCTCATGAAGGAAGAGGCAATTCATCCCACTACGTGTAGATTTTGAACAGGAAAAATTATCAATTCATTTCGAAACTTATTGATGGATATCAATTCAGTTTTAGAATTTCCTATTTCACCCATGTAGTCCTAAAATTTTGCGCGGAATTCCAATGTAATCTTTTCAGCCGGTTAACATTGAGAAACATTGACCCTATCCACGTAGGATGTCGGTTCGAGTAAAGTTGTTCACGGCGATGAATAGACACCCTGTCGGCAATTTGTTGGAAGAATTATGGGAGCATTCCGTGCGAATGTGTGGGACTATATTGACAGAATTAGAGAAGATTGCATTGTCACGTGTACAATAGGTTTCCTAACTGATTTGGTAATCATCCCAATTTTCATCTGTACATACATGACCATCCTTTTTTTTATACTAGTTTTAGGAAATCCCCAATACCGCTTTTGAAACCTTATCTCTTTTCCATTGCTAGTTTGCATTGATGATTTTGGCTTTTTGATCGGTACTTTCTGTCGGTCCAATTATATGTAATGAAAGACGAGAAACGAGTAATGAAAGAATGACCAAGTCCATGATCAATAAGTAGAAACAAATGTAGCCAAATAAGAAGTAGTCTTCATCTCCATCAATCCTTCTTTCATTGCGCTATAGTTGGCCAACAAAGGAAGGAAGAATCCAAAGGAAAAACCTTCTTTGACCATCATTTGCTCCTCTTCATCATAAGTGGGCAATGGAGGAAGAATCTGGTCCATCGTTTACTCTCTCGATTTCAATTTTTCACATGCCATTTTTCTTGAACAAACGTAGCACGATGGAAGTTATATTTTTCACACGGGCAAAAAGGTGTCTTTGGTTCTGGAGTTGGCTTAAGCAGCAGCAAGCAGTCCCATTTCTTATTTGACTGGAAATCTTTCCAAAAATCTCAACTTTGCCAAATCTGCAGATTTCTTCTGGGGACGCGCCAAATGTCAACGAGCCATAATGGCTGCCACCTACAAATCAGCGATCGCAGAGAGTCTGGGCG
Organism: Rhodamnia rubescens; assembly: GCA_021437795.1. Lineage (NCBI taxonomy): Eukaryota > Viridiplantae > Streptophyta > Magnoliopsida > Myrtales > Myrtaceae > Rhodamnia > Rhodamnia rubescens. The sequence continues at coordinate 2,097,230 of JAILYA010000012.1, forward strand.
GAGGAGAAGACTTTCGCAGCGAAAGCGACGTGCGATCCAAATTGCGCAGTTAAACCAAACGGACACGTATCGGTTGTTTCTACCTACGTATAGAGAATAGCTACTTATCGACGACGCAATACGCTGACTCTTTGACACGTAATCGAAAGTAGGCTACGAGCGACTAGTTGGCTTGAGACACGTGTCTCTGTAATGCATGAAGTACGTACCCACGTTAGCATGAGGAGAGCAACAAAAAAAAAAAAGAGGCAAAGATTAGGGCTTCATGCGATGTGCTGTGCTGTGCTTTGAGTTATTCAAACTCATCCTTGACAATATTGCAGTTTGCCAAATTTTCAGAAAGTTAATCAGGACATGGGGTTGGTCGAGAAATGTTTGTTTCGTTCTTCGTCTTCGCCGATGTACAAAGGTTCACTGGCTTCAGAAGATCATCCGAGTCCTTAAGATTATGGTATCCCTTCCGTTAGGGTTTATGGATGAGTAAACACTGTGGGAGAGAGAGAGAGAGAGAATTTCATATGATGTGATCACTAATAAGTGAAAACTGTTGCACATAAGGAAGACAAATGACAAGTGGCCTAAGCTAATCATCGAAATCATACATAAAAAAATCGTGTTAATGATGCAAGCTCATCAAACATCTGTCCTGGTCCTGGACGCATGCTCGAGCTTCTTTAGTAGTAATCACCTGCACCAATTCTAACTATTTGTCTGCCACTTCTTTTCAAGAGATAGTTGCCCGAAATATCACTTCTATGGCCATCTGAAATCATTATTAAAACCGTAGTCGATTGTAAGTAAACTACTAGTTATGTCCACGCACCTAGACACAGAACAGCTGTCCCCTAAAAATGGTTCGAAGGGGCACTTGTCTTCAGCTCATCCTGTACACATTCTCTTGAGCTGATTAAAAATTTGGAAAATCTTGCGGAGTGCCCGTTTACATCACAGCTATAATTTAATTAACTAGCTCTTGTGCTATCGTAAATGGCAAGTGATCAGATAGTTCACAATGGAAAGATCTCGTGGCTTTAGAAGTCAAGGAGATGATTATCGTGGTGGGGTTTTACCTAATCAAATCGGACTTTGTCTTGTCTGACCACCATCCGACACGCACTATCTGCATTAGGTCTTATCGTATTGGCGTGGTAGTCCATGTTATTGGCAATACGCAATGCAAAAATGTTCTATGGATCGAGGAAGTGGCATTCCCTCACTTGGTGTTACATTTACTAAATGTTTTCATGTGGAAACGGGAAAAAATTACCAAAAATGTCATTAATATATTGTAATTGTGTCAATTCAGTCATAGAATCCCTTTTTTTGTCAATTGAGTCCTAAATTACCAATTCGGTCTATTCGTTCAATTTTGATCGAAAATCGTTAACATAAATGTCGACCGTCCTCCATGGCGCGGTCAATGCAAATATGTTCCATGGATTGAGGAAGTGGCATTCCCTCACTCGGTGTTACATTTACTAAATGTTTTCATGTGGAAATGGGGAAAAGTGCTACAAAAGTCATTAATCTATTGTAATTGTGTGAATTCAGTCATAAACTCCTCTTTTTTTGTCAATTGAATCATAAACTTGCTAATTCAGTCAATCCGGCCAATTTTAATCGGAAATCGCTAACATGAATGTCGGTCGTCCTATATGGCACTATCAATGCTACCGTGGATATTTTAACAATAGTCTAATAATTTGTTTGAATTTTTTTTCTTTTCCTTCTATTAAAATTTTTTTTTGGGCTAAGGGCCGACTAGGGTAGCTGGTAGTGGGTGAGGTCGTGACCCTCACCAAATTTGGGCGATGGGCCACATGCCCTTGCTTATAAAAAAAAAAAAGAAGTAAAGAGAAGGAAAGGATAAAAAAATTTTAAAAAATAAAAATATTCACGTCGCCGCCGATCGCGCCGCATAAGACGATTGATGTCCGTGTTAGCGATTCCTGTTCAAATTTGTAATTGACTAGATGGTTGAATTGGCCGATTATAATAATTTAGGACTTTTTGGTAATTTTCCTTTGGGTGTCTGGTGATCACCCAACACGTAGCCAGACAACATAAAAATAAGACTTGTTCAACGTGATTCTCCGCTAAAGAAGAACTGACGTATAATTGCATACATGGAATCACCGAATGAATCCACGCTTTTCTAGTAACCATATTCGATCTTAAACTAATGGCTGTCTGAGATTCTATGAACATGTTTCTTCTGAACTAGGGCATCTTCTCGTTGCACGCCCGGGGGAAAAAATAAAGAATCCCACTACATAAACTATAGCAAGCTATGTACATTTTTTTATGATCGAAAGCTACATGTTTAGGAAGTTTCTTTCATTAGTCTATAAATTTTAGTTTGCCACCCGTCTCCTGTTAGTGTTAACAACGATTGCGATTCTTTACTTGTTTTACAGTTAAGCAAAGCGTTGAAAAGGTCTTTGTTGGTATAGAGAGAGAGAGCAATGCTTGATTAGCGAGAGTTAATCTGTCGTTAGCAAACATCATGACGTCTTCAGACCTTTCAATTTTTACCATATGAACTTTTAGCAGTTAAGAAACGAGTTTGATTTCTCATACACGCGCCAAGCATGCAATATAATTTCACGGTTAGACCATCTATCCGAATTTTAGCTCCTAACTTACCTAGTCCTTGAGATTGGCGCGCGACGATTCCTAATGAACACAAAGTAGAACCGGGAATCGAGAATCGAAGTGGAACGAGTGTTAGGAGCACGCACGGAAGTCCGATACATTCACCCGAGTAGATTGCCAAGAGATAGCCCAAGTCCAAACCCATCAACATATCTAGTTGGACCTACCTATACTCAAAAGCTTAACCCAATGAGTTATGGATCAACTAGGATATATTAACCGCTCAACACTACATTGATTCTCCGATGTGGAACTTCTTTAATATTATTCACATGTGCATCCTAACACTATGCCTTCGCGTGATCCTGCGGTATTCCATGACATTTAATGATAAGTGTGTAATCTGAAACTATTATAATGAGCTTCCATTTTTTATGATATCCATGATTGAGACTTTTACTTTGTTAATATTTCGTATTTTTCGTGTGTCTAAATATGAGTTATAGTAACTGGATCGTAGTAGCAAATGATGGTCATTAGACGTGATAATTTCTTCGCAATCATTCGGTTAAGAATTCGGGTGAATCATGGAATAACGCCGAACCTATTACGGGATATAGGTTCTAGGTTTTAGGATATGCATAATAGATTCCAGTTCCAAAAAATGGAGAACGGGTTACGACGGATAAGTTCTAGGTCACCTGGAACATATAAGGAATATGAAACCGCTTACCACTAGATTTAGTCTCGATGATAATTATTATAATCAATAAAAAATGACACAAATGATCCATAAACTTTGGCCAAATATGCAATATGGTCCCTTACCTTTTAATTTCACCAATATGGATAATGAACATTAGCCAAATGTGTAATGTGATTATTCAACTTTTAATTTGTCCAATGTGGTCCCGAACTTTTGGAACATGTTTAACTTAATTCCCGAACTATAAAAAAATATCTAATGTCTTCCCTGAGCTTAAATTAATGGAATGACTATATTGAACATATTTCTATAGTTCAAGGACTAAGTTAAACATATTCCAAATGTTCAAGAACGATATTGGTTAAATTAAAAATTTGGAGATCGTATTGTACATTTGGTTAAAAGTTTGGGGACTATATTTATCAAATTAAAAGTTTAGGGATCAAATTGCACATTGGATCAAAGTTCATGGACCATTTGTATCATCATCCCTGTAATCAAATTACCTATTATTATTCGATCGAAAAAAATAATTACCTGTCATGCAATAACAAATGAACAGTAGCATACAGACCCCAACATCAACCCTCCGGCCTCCACCATCTGGGATGGGCTCCAGAGCTCAGCCCAGCCCAACTCTATGCGAGTCCAGAAGGTAAAGTCTCCCAAACAAAAACCCCATATCATCTTAAGCCCAACGAAGAAGCCCACAGGCCCAAAGCTGTCTTGCTCTTCAAGTCCTCCTTCCACTGGAAGGAAAAATGATTGAAGCGCCCGGGAGCATGCGAAGCCTCCATGTCCCAGACCTCACAACGACGGTGACAGTCGCTACCTACCGGAGACAGCGAGCAATGGAGTTCGTTCCTGAAAAGGGCAAGGCCGTCCACGAAGACTGCACTACCTTTGTCCTGGTCAGCTCGCGTTTCATCCTTCAAACTCTCATGTGCTCTTTCTTGAATTCTTTTTTATGCTTCCTGGTCGTCGGTGCAGTCGTAGTGAGCTAGGGTTTAGCAAATAGTACCTCTCGTTCACTGGAAAGGAACCTCTCGAAATCCTAGGAAACATCGAATTCGCCCTGTCATGTTTTCCCTTTTCGCTCGAGTTTACTTCAATTGCTGCAGCGTGCTCCAGTTGAGTTAGGTTTCACATTGCTTTTTCTTTGCGTTGCTTTGTCGGCAAGCAAACGGAGCTTTGACTTGATCGGTTCCGATCTTTCTGGAGGCAGCCTGCGCTGTCGATTGGGAATGTCGGGCAGCTTGCGGTGGACTTATTGGTTTCGACGCTGCGAGCAGAGAGGATCGGGTTCTTGGATGATCCCAATGTCCTTCCTTGCATCGGCAATGGCGCGTACGGCCCCGTTCCATCCGGGGAGCTTGCGCTCCCACTTGAAGGTGATTGTCCTCTCATTTTGTCTGCTAAAGTTTTTTGGCCTTATTTCTGAGAAATGAATTAGAGACTAGAGGGCACTTGGTTGGTAAGGAGTATGGGCTTGTTCTTGGTGATTTGGTATTTTCATTTTGTGGATCAGATCAAAGGAACATGTACTTGACAGTTGATACCGTATTCGTGATTGCAGCTTATGGTTCACCTTCCAATGCTGTGACTCTTGTCCAACAAAGGTCGCCAGTCATTAAGGTATCGGAAATTGCTCATGGTTCACTTGTCAAGAACTTATAATTTGTCTTGTCCTTTGCTTTTTCTATGTTTACTTTATTCCGTTGATCGCCTGAAGTGAACATCTATTAGTAGGTGTTTTTGCCAATCTAAGATGCATAAGTCGTGGCCAGATTAGGTCAACATAGTCCAAATTGCTCTGTTATACTATGATACAGGTGTAGTTTTTATTATTTTGTAATATGCTCTGAATTGTGATTTTAGATACCTTGTTGTGAAGGGAGTTTACTTATGCCGGATAATATAAGCTTTTTAACTTTCTTCAGTGAATGTCCTTTCTTTCATTAAGTTTTTGAGATTTTGGATAACTTTAGGCATGATTTGTTCTGCTCAAATAACATAGATGATCCTATAATTGATTGAGCTTTTGATACTATGGTTTTACTCTATATTTTTCCTGAAGAGAATAGTTGGTTATAAACATGACGACTTGGTATAGTGGAGAGATCTCTGTGGAAGTAAATGCATTGATAGACATTGTGTATTCTTCTGGCTTGATCTCTCTCATACAAATGGCTGGCATCTTTGTGTGCTCAGCTCGCATGTACACACACATTTAAACAGAGGGTGGTTCTCATTAGGAATTGCATAATGAGTAAAGTTCTTTTTGTGTTACGATGGTATTCAACACTTTGTTTGTAATGGAAAAGCCTACGAACAGCTGGGTCTCTTTTGCTTCATGTTTTGGATTTTCACCTGAACTTTGGCTAGGGCTCGAGCTATTAAGGCATCAGCCACAAAGGAGAGAAAAGACAACTCATGAGCTATTATCCATTTCCATTTTTCGTTTGTCGTAATCCAAGCAATTATAGGTGATTCATAGGTAACCATGGTGTCAATTCCCCTTTTTCCTCGATTAACCTGTGTTAAATCTCTCAGATCTATCTGAATTTTTTGGATGTGGTCATTCAAACAGGGGATGATGATTGAGTTTGCAAAGAATTTGGCTGATTTTGCTCTTTCAAGTGGAAAGAAACACATTGTGGTTCTATCTAGCTTAGATTTTGGGCGATGGCGAAGTATTGATACATCAAGGTAATGTGGGATTTACGCTTCTCTTCTATAAGCTATTTGGTACTGGGAATGGCAAATGACTGTGTTATTTGGTTTCGAAGATCGAATTCCTTCATGTGGTGATTCATAGATTCATTGTTATGGAGAATAAAGTATCTTCTTATTGCCCTTGAATTTTATCGCGTGAATTGTAGCTAAGAACTGGGGCTTGGACATTAGTTGTTAATAAATGTATGACTCGTGTTTCTAGGAACCCTTCGCCAATGAAAGTTATATACTGGTCTATAAAGGTAGGATACTTATTATAAATATCTTATTGGCTTTTTATGGTGGAATGCAAGAAAGCTTCTTATGGAATATGGAAGCCTATTTCAATTTAAGCTGCCTGCATTTCAACATATTGTTAATTATTTTTTGTTCACATGATTCTGTACCCGTCATCCACCTCCATAATTGGTTTATCAGCAGAATTTGGGTCTTGCTGCTGCAGCCACGTATAATACTGAGATGCAAGAACTATGTATTGTTACTCCCAGTTCTATCCTAGCTTTATCTTTAAAGAACATTTATATGGGTGGTTACCAACACGAAATCTTTCTCTAGATTTTATTATTCCTCCAGAAATTTTCTGGTGACTTGATTGTTCATTGACGCTTTGATTTTCTCAGTGGATTGCAGACGTATTACCTTTCCAGCAGCAGTTCAGATGGATCAGATGATCAATGTGAACAATTTGGTTGGAAAAGACTGCCGGATTTTAACCCTGACCAGAGGTGTTGGAAATATCTTAGTACTTTAGCTGAGGGCAGTAATGCAGCACAAGAAGGTTTGCCTGCTGAAGATGATCTTGAAGAAGACGACTACTACCCAAGTTTGCCTTTTGCCGCTCTTTTTTCGCTCTTCAAGGTGACCATTGTGCTGCACAAACAATCGTTTCTTTGATTGTCTCTATGTGTATCTTGGGAAATTGTTGTCCGATGCCTCAGCCTACTAGGTGCCCGGATCTTCGTGTCATATTGCAGCCAATCTGCATTTACCCAACAAATAGCGCTTCAGACTCGATTTGCTCCACTATTCTCAATAAAAGAGAAATATAGATAGGCTTTCCTTCTGAAAATGGAATAGGGGTTACATTTGCTGAATACTTTCCTTGGTTTCCATAATTGTAGACTAAAAGGATGAAAGATTTAGAAGTTTAGGCTCTATTTGCGAGGGCACACTAAATCAATTATGTCAAAACCATCTCAAAATCTAGGTGATATATTTTTTCTCATCTTGTCATAGGGCATCATACTTGCATGCTTATTCAGTTTAGAGACTTCAAATGAGCTGAATTAACATCTTTGTTTGTTGGCCAAATAACTTATAAAAGGTCCATCCCTTTTGATCAGGCCAAAGGTTTAAAGGTCACTTGTTTGCTGTGTTACTGCTCAGAAGGAGACAACATGTCCGATGCTTTTCATCTTGCTGAAGCAGCACTCAAACTTTTGGGAGTGAGGAAAAATTTAAGTGGTAATTTTCACTCCATGCATTGATTGTTTTTTTCGGCACCTCCATTTAATCAGCAACAAAAGAACCTGTATTTCCTGTTTGCGTAGCATGCATATAACTTTTTATCATGTATGTCATCCTAGGACTGGAATTGATATTCCTTTGATCTATGGAAATACTCCATTTTTTGTCTTTGTACTTTCACTACTTTTCTATTAAATCCTTTTACTTTTAATGTTCCTATTCAAGTTTTTTTACTTCCTAAAACTGTCTGATCAAGTCTCTTTGGCTCAAAATTCACCTGAATCCACTTGACATGGCCATTCGAGGAAACCAGAACATGACGTGGACTAAATACTGCTTGCGTAGACCCCCACCATGGGGTGTGGAGAACGAATGGATTGAATTTTTTATAATCTATTCTTTTATTCTCCTGCTAATTCACTATCATGATGGGTGTCCACGTAGACAATATTTAATTCCTGTCACACTCCGGCGTCCTTCAACGGCCATGTTAACTGAATTGGGCCGGATTTTGTGTCAGAGGTATTTGATTAGATATTTTGTGTAAGTAGGACTTGATTAGAATAAATTAAAAGTATGGGATCTCGATTAGAAAAATGGTGAAAGTTCGTGGCAAAAAGCAGAATTTTTCCTCAATCTTTCTTTTTTCAAGGAAAACATGGTTTTCTATTAATATTTCAAAAGCTGTCCGATGAGACAATTTGGAATCAATCTTCAGATTCTTTATGTTTTAAACTACTCATAAGTCATGAAAGTTTCTTTTAAGTGTTGCCAAACAGATTTTGACTGTCTCTTATTTCCGAATATCAGGTGATGTCGAAGTGTCTGTCACAGGTTATGCTTATATGCTATCTTTCGCGTCATTTCGAGCATCATCGCTGGACATCTTAGTCGCTGTATATTTTCATATTCTGATCATTAATCAACTGGACTTTAATGTGTACTTTTGTTGTACCGAACCAGTTCAAAGGTTTCAATCTTTCAATGCTGCTAAAATTTTCATGGGTGATGTTGGATGGCAAAACTGTTAGTTACATTAGATTTTACTATCTAAGCACAGCTGTAGGAGTAAGATTTAGCTCTTTTTGCGGTTGAAATACCTCGTTCTCCACAACCTATAGTTGGTTCGATTTGAGTTAGGAACTAGGAAATATAGATGCTGATGATAATCCGTTTCTGGCAATGGCTTCGGCCTTTGAGCAGGTGATGGAGGCGAGTGGATCATCCCATATTCTTGGAAGACCGTATACGGACCTCCTCCCGATATATCCATCTTTTAGGTCCGTAATGACTGGTGTAAGATCGATGCTTATGCATTCTGTTTCTGTAATGTTGTTGAAGATTCCTATGGCGAGTTTCATTTGGTCCGGGCTCTATTCTTGTGCATGTCCAATTGCGTGCTTGCTTGATCCAGTTCAATACGCCTTAATGCTTTCCACACCAAAACGATCCGCCAGAAGAACCCCTAAGCAAATCTTCATTGAAGCTTCGAGATGAAACAGAAAACGGGCATCTGTAATAGACTTGACTCAAGAACCCGACCCTCTCTTGGGGGAATCAACATCAACTAACCAGTGATGATAAAGGTTGGGATTCAAGTTTCTTACGGAATGGAAGAGGGAGGATTCAAGATTAGCATAGGGGCGACTCGTCGCATTTGCGAGGTGAGCTATTTAGACTCACGTACAAACTTATGACGCCGACATATCGACATCGCACTTCACTCAAGGACTGATGGGAGATCATTCGCTCACTATTAATGCCAAGTAAGAAAGAAAACTTATGTCATCGATATGCTATAATCATTATCGTATCGAGTATCGATACTGATAAGAACAAGGTAGAGTCCACAAATTTGACAAAAGAAAAAATAACTGTAGAGATCACAAACACGAAATATGAACTGGCACTCTTCCTCCAAAAGAAAATGCTATCGGCAATGAACTGGCTAATGGAGTGCCAACAAGTGGCCATGCTTGGGGACCCAATGGCCGTTCGAGAACAACAGAACACACGACGTGGCAATGCGTGGATGATTCCCTAACCCACAATGCATCGAACGTAGGTCAAATTTATCCAATTAGTTTTCAAATGCCGTCCGTCGATATCTCTTTGCCCATAATATTGACTCTCCACCAAAACTGGCAAACTGGCCTGACTCAAACGTTGGCCACGTAGCAAAAATGACAAGGCAATCCCAATTATAAAAATACTACATGATCAACCTCCTGCGATCTCACACTTATTATAAGTTCCATCTTGTGCATGAACAGACCACAGAGTTGTGTGAGAGCTTTGTTTGTGGGGGTGTCTGTTTCTATCGCGCTTGTGGAGGGGAGAAAATGGGCAACCATGGTTACTTGGCGATGAGGACGGACCGAGTGGCGAGCGATTTGATAGCCTCGGATCTGAAAGAGATGAGCGACGCTGCCAAGAAGCTCGTGAACCATGCCATCGAGTTGGGGAGCTCCGGATTGGGGACTACCATTCTTGAATGTGTTGCATCTGTCGCCGCCATGTATGTGCTCCTTAACCCCTACTCTCCCAACTTTTCTTGTTTCGATTGATGTTTTATTCGTGCTTTGTGACTTGCCAATCACTTGTCGTCGGGTGCCCTTGAGCATCGGAATCCATTTCATGTCTTAATTTCGTGTGTTGGAAAGCATTTCTTCCAAAACGATGCCCCTGGTTTTCCCCACCCAAAAATTTTCCTACCCAAGTGGATGAATAAGGTGGACAAAATCTCCAAGTCAAACTAACCAACGTTTCGACCAAAAAAAATAAAATAAAATAACCAACGTATTTTTTCAGTAAAAAAAAAGGAAGAAAGAAAAGAATTATCAATATTCAAATATACCATAGTGGACTGAGGCAACCGGATCGCGCCTCACGAGATGGGCCGGCCCAGCTGAGCCCAACTCGAACATGCAATTCCCTTCTCTCTTTCCCCGTCCGTAATCTCCTTGAACAAGTTCGGGCGAAAATGATGCAAATCTCCAACAACATCACCACCATCTTGCGAGCTGAGACTTGTTCACTGTAATATTACCAAATGGAGAATAATCTGGCGCATAATGCAGCTACTTGCTCGTCTTGGACCGGACACACTGGAGGACGAACATGCTCACGTCCCTGTTGATCCCCTACATCTTCTTGAGCCTCCCTTCGTTGTTGTTCTCCATTCTCAGGTAATTTGCTGAATGAATGTATACATCCGCTGTCCATTCTATTAACTAAACCAGACTGCAAGAAGTGATTGCTCGAGATGAGATACTTTGAACCCCGCGCTGCAGGGGAGAGATTGGCAAGTGGATTGCTTTCGTCGCAGTCGTCCTGCGCCTTTTCTTTCCTCGGCACTTCCCAGGTACGCAAAGACATCAATTCTTCAATCATCCTGCATGGGTTCCCACATCCCCATATGGTCATAATATCCCTGAACGGACCAAAATTTTTTGCTAGTGCAATACTAGGAACATGATGATTATCGTCACCACCATTTTGACAGATTGGCTGGAGATGCCCGGCGCTCTGATTCTCCTGATAGTGGTGGCTCCGAGCCTGTTCGCGAGCACCATAAAGGGGAGCTGGATCGGGGTGGTGATCTGCCTCGCCATTGCATGTTACTTGCTGCAGGAGCACATCCGAGCCTCCGGCGGGTTCCGCAACTCGTTCACGAGAGCCAACGGCATCTCCAACACGGTGGGCTTGATCATACTGTTCGTCTACCCGGCGTGGGCATTGGTGGTCGACATCCTGTAGAATGATTTTGACAATTTGCTGATTCCCACCATGGTTGGTGACGGGGAATCGTGTTGCTCGTTTGATGTCATTTTCCAGGGACTTGTTTTGACCGCTGTTGGAAATCAAATTTACCTGTAAAAACGTGTGGACCAAATAATTCATGAAAGGAATGTTGGGGTTACGGGCAGTGGGCGGCTGGGTCGCGCTGAAAGAAATGGCATTGCGTTTTTCAGGACTTACAAGTGGATAAAAAAACCCAAAAAGTACCAATTTTGATCAATTGAAAATGCAAGTTAATTTAATGGAAAATCAGAGAGAACAAGGGTGATGAGTATGGGAAGTCCAAGGTTGTCCAGACCTGTGACTTGTTTAGTTTTCCTCCCCAAGGCAATAATTGTTATTGAGCTGCTGATGGAGTTTTGAACACATGAGATAATGATGGGTCTAACGCGGGGGCAACAACTTCAAGAATCCAAGCACACAAAAATCAAAATTCATCCCAATTTCCCGACATAAAATCTAATACAACCTTAGCATTTATTTTTTCCAAATCAAAGAGAACTTCCAGCCAAAGCGAGCGAGCACTTGAACTTAAATAAACTCACTTTCCATGAACTTCTATAACATGAAAGAAGGAGAAGAAGAAGAAGAAGAAGAAGAAGAAAGGTCTTTACCTTGGGTGCCCGCTTAAATGTCCATCCCCACCGACTTTGTCGGCGACGCTTGTTCGTTTCCTCCTTTAATTCCTCCCAGCGCAATTGCCGTTTGCCCCAAGACAATGTGACCTCCCGTCCCGATTTCTCAGATTACACAATCCTCAATCTTAATTTCAATTTCAATCTGGATTTCATTTTCTGGGTCATGCTCAAAAGGAACGGAATTCAAAATAATCAATGAGCGCACCAATCGAATCGCCCTCCCCCCCGCACTCATTAATTACCTCCCCACCTCCTCCTCTGTCCCCTTCCCCCGCCATTTAATGCCTCCCAGTCCCAGTCCCAGTCCCATTAATTTGACTCTCTTCTCCCCAAAAAAAAAAAAAAATAAAATCAATTCAATAAATAAAAATTAATTCTTTGCAGACCCTCTCCATTTCATCTCTTCCTGTGTGTCCATTAAAAGCACTTGTTGACCCCATTTCCCACCTCCACCCGCACTTCCCTGTCCCATCTCCCACCGTCCATCCCCCGCGCCTCCCTTCCTCCCCCGTCCACGTGTCCAACCCACTCCGGCTCAGAGTCGCCGGTCTGAATTTTCAAGTTCCCTAGTTCCCCTACTGCTACTACCTTCTGTTGAACCGCTCCGGCGAGAGCAGCGCCTCGGGATCGCCGCACCTCAGCCGGCTCGACGAGAACCCCGCCGGCCTCCCGAACATGGGGCTCGCGATCGACTTGCTCCGCCGCGACGATCCTCCTCCTCCTCCGCTGGCGCCGCTCGAGAACCTCACGCTCGACTCCGACAGCGGGAAGAAGCCTCCTCCTCCTCCTCCTCCTCCTCCTCCTCCTCCTCTCCGCTTGAAGAACGGCGACTTCATCCCCCTGTAGTATCGGAACGAGAACACCCTGGGCTTCGGCAAGGAGCCGAATGGCGACATCCTCTTGTTCCAGAACCCTCCGCCGCCTCCCCGGCGGTACCTCCACGGTGAGGCCGTCACGGGTTCCAGGACCATCCTCTCCGACGCCAAGCTCCTCTCGAAGCCGAACGAGTACGATCGCTTCAGCAGGAAGTCCCTCGCGTTGATCGTCCGATCCTCCGATGACGGGTTCATCCTCCGAGGCGATTGCTCTTCGACGATCTCCGTGACCGTCGTCCCGTTCACGTTGTTACTGTGGTGGCTGTTTGGGTCGTTGAGGCTGACTTCCGTTGCGGCGAGCGGCTCCTCGAAGATGATGTCGCGGAGGATCGCTTCCTCGTCGAGGCTCGGCCGTATCCTCGCCGCCATTAGAGGCACGAACGGCGATTCCGGCGGGAGGAATATCCCTGCGCGGCAGAGGGGGCAGTTGGCATGCGATCGGAGCCACATGTCGATGCAATCCACGTGGAACGCGTGGCTGCACGCCGGCAGAGTCCGCACGTAGTCGCTCTCCTCAAACTCAAGCAAGCAAACCGCGCAGTCTCGGGCTCGGTGGTTGTGGCCCTTGGCGGTGTAGAGGGAGAGAGGGATGGTCTTGATGACCGCGTCGTCGAGGCCGTATGGCGAGTACACGTAGAAGGCGGCTGCGCCGGCGTCGGGCGAGTCAAAGAAGGGCGGGGGGAGTTGAGGTCGAAGGAGGAGGACGGGAGGTAGGGGCGGCGCTGCCGGCGCCGAGAGGAGACGCGGCGGTGGAGGCGGAGGAGGTGGCGGGAGATGAGGCGGGAGTAGGAGACGATGAGGAAGGCGGCGGCGACCACCGCAACCATCGCGATCAGCGGCGGGCTGAAGTTCACGGCGGACTTCGACGGCGGGGAGGACTGCTGCCGGAGTGTGACGGTCTTGGGGACGGCGGTCACGGCTGGTGACGGCGATGGGGACCAGCTCGGAGACGGGGAGGGGGACGGCGAGATCGTGATTGATGAGCTCATGGCGGCGGCGGCGGCGGCGGGTTATGGAGGGAAAAATAAGAAGCGGTGTGAGCGAGCGGATTTCGTTTCGGTTTCGGTTTCGGTCTCGACGAGTGAATGAATGGAGGTGTTGATGAATGTGGGCGGGGTTGACTGCGAGCACTGTGTTTGGCTCCGATTTGTCGACTCGGGGGTGGGCGGTCGACACGTCAACGTTTGTGAATTTAAGGCGACGAGGTACTGTTCTGCTGCTCCGCGGGCCTCTGTGAACGCGCCGTCTGGGTCTGCCACGTGCATGTGATGTGGTTAAATCCAGCGCTGTCCGAGCACTTTATGAGCCAAATGCATCTCAGCCGTACGCACCGCGTGGGCCCCGACGAGACCAAATGTCCTTCTACAGCGGAAATTAACTGGTCTCCACTGCTCGGGTTCATGCGATTGTTCCTCACGTAGGTGATGAACTGTGGTGGCGCTAGTTCGGAAGTGGGGCTTTTTCTGACGTGGCGGGAGGCTATTGGCGGAAGGTTAGGATGGGCGGTGGGCCCCGGTAAGGCTTTTGCGCTGCATTTGTTTTTTTTTACCTTATTCAAAGTTTTTGCTGCGTGGGAATGTGAGGATGGTTTTCATACGATGTTGCGTTTAGGTCCTTCTTGATGTGGTGGTCCACAAGGGAAAGAGATTTGCTAGATAACTCGAAAACATTGGTTTGAAACTTAGGTCAAGTGGGGGTTTGACGGTGGTAGAGCTTGTGCGACTTCTAGATGATCCATCAAATGAACTTGGAGAAAAGTGTCCAAAAAATCCTAAACCTATTACATTAATGTCAATTTAATTTTAAACCCTTTTTTTATGCCAATTTAGTCTTAAACTTTTTAAATTGATGCCAAGTCAATCTTAAACTTTTTATTGGTGTCGATTAGTCTAAACGTTTTGGATTGATGCCAATTCAATCCTAAAATTTTTTGCATTTGAATAAATTGAGTTAATCCGATCAATCTTGACCCAAAATCATTAACGTCGACGTCAATTGTCCTACGTTAGCGGTGGCAGACCGACGTGGACATTTTTTAAATATTTTCTGAATTATTTTGAATAAATTTTAATGATTTTTTTATCAAAATTATATAAAATATTTAATAATATTAAAATAATATTAAAAATATTCATGTCGCGCGGGCCGTTCCACTTACGACAACCGACGTCCACGTCGCCGATTTTCAATCAAAATTGATCGAATTGACTCAATTTGTATAAATGCAAAAAGTCTCGGGATCGAATTGACACCAACCCAAAAAGTTTAGGACTCAATTGATACCAATAAAATATTTAAAGCGAATTGCAGACAAATATAAAAATTTTAAGGGTGAATTGATACAAAAAAAGATTTAGGATTGAATTGGCACCGTATGATAGGTTTAGGATTTTTTTGGCACTTTTCCCAGTGAACTTGTGGCCTAACTCTAGAAAATTTATGGGCAAAAGGGAAAAACTTCATCATGATCTTTGGATCTGACCAATTCATTCCATAACAAAACCGAACGATTTATTGATAACCGGAAGACATAGCAGCGTTTCTCAATTTCGTTCAATGTTCGTTAGGTTTCTGATAGAATACAAAGAGTGACTTTGCGAACGAGTACAGTTAGATATCAGTGTGAGTGGAGTAATTTACTTTTTAACCTTGCATTTTCACGACATGAGTGCAATGGTTGGACAAATCTCTATTTTATAGGGATCAAGGTGGACCAAAAAGTAATAATATGCGGTGAATTTACATGTGTAGCCCTTCAAAGCTAGGGTAGTGAAGGGTAGTTAATGTGAGACAGACGGGGAATTTCCTATCTCGCGAACCTTATTTGTGTAAACCTCATCGCATGCATGCGAACGAAAGGATTACGCGCACGTGTCGAAATCCTAAACTTGACTAGTCGATAAGATCTCTAATGTATTTTTTTTTTTCCCCAATGTATTTCATGAACCCCTAAATTACCAGAATTTAAAAAAATTGACACGTAACTTTACACTGTGTCACGTTTTATTTTTCCTCTTTCTGGGAGGGGTAAACAAAACTTACCTACCTTCTTATATTGTCAAAGCATATGTAATGTAACCATAGCTTTCTTAGCGCAACGAGGACCATTGTCAACGAAACCATCCTAGAAATGCACAGGAAGTCAACGAGTCCGCCGAAATAATTTCCGCTACAATCAATTAACATAAATTTAAGCAGAAATGGAGAAAGATCGACATAAAAGAAAAATCAAGAAAATTGAACAAAGTGGGGTGTCTTTATTATCCCCTCCCCAACCCCAAAAAAAAAAAAAATTGCAACGTGACTTCAGTAAATAGGGTCCTCGGTTTCATCGGACAAGACACGTAAGGGTGTCGTCACACTTGCGTCAGCAAAGTGACCATGATTCCATTTTTGATTGTGGCATTGTGCTAGTTTTGTTTTATATTTACGCCGACAATGCAGCGGAATCATAATCATAGGCAACCCCTTTTGTTTCTTTATGTTGTGTCGAGCATCTCCCTCGGATATTTTAATGATTAACCATAGTATGTCCCTCAACTCGGATGGGATTTTTCTCCTCTTCACGCAAAGTTTGGTCTTAACTTTTGCTAATTACGTCGTCGCTAGTCCTCGAAAATGTCGTTTTAGTACGTAGAACCGATGATAAAATTGCCCAACAGAAGTCTAATATCTTTACCAAAGAGATCGCTAAGAAAAGGACTAAGTCCAAAACCATCAACATATACAATTAAACTCACTTCACTAAAAATTTAAGTAAATAATTATGAGCCGATTTGAATATAATAATCGTTGCACATCACATCACACTGATTCTCCAACAGGAGACTTTTTTTGACACAACTCGGATGTGCATCCTAACAATCGATATAATTCATTTTTATGGTGTAATGTCAATATCCTGTGACTGATGCGGTCTATGCCAAAGACAAAGATTTCTTTTGTGTGTCTATCTTGACGAGCAAGGCCTCTAATAGTTTCCGATCACATTCAAAGAAAAACCTTAGCAGCCTCTAGTCTATTGGTTATAGAACAGAAATTGGCACGAAAGCAAATCCGGTGGTCGCGTATCGTGAGAAATATAAGTCAACTGATGTTGGGGGTACATAAATATTTAATTTTTCATGTTTTATCGGATACACTTAGGATTTGATTATACGATGTGTCTATCTTTCCATAACCCAATTTGGGGATCATATTATATTATATTACATGTTGGGTCAGTTTATTCGATTTTAGCAGTTATCCATTTAAAATTTTAAGATTTAGCAGGTTAAATTTCGTTAGTTCATCTATTTCCCAATTTTAAATTTAGAATTCCGATGGTGTTTTTTCAAATATAAATCAAGACTATGTTCTGGTGTAGTGCCCTTGGCTAGTGAGCTCGAGGCATTATTTGAAATTGGGTTGGCCACTTCTATGCTTATTTGAAATAAGGCTCATTTTATACTCTCATTTTAGAAAATGTTCCACTTTAGATCCCTATTTGAAATTTTTTTTGAATTAATAGTCGGATAGGTGAAAATACACTATTACTATCGGAAAAAAAAAACTTATTCTAGATTTTTTTTTTTTTGCCGTAAACAAGAACACAGTTTCCTCTCTTGTCTCGTTATCTTTTGGTACAACATGGATTATGCCACCAAGTTTTGAGCTTTAAGAGTTTGATCTTAACTTTCAACGGAATGAAAAGGACTCAATTGGTAATCTCGAGATCTTTTCACGCTCTTTATGTCCATTCATCATCCACTGATCCCTGGATTTTGTCTTCAGCTTGATCCCCGAGTGAAAAGGTTTTTACGGAAAAGAGAGTAGCCGAAAGAAATAAAAAGATCTTGATGTGGGCCCAGTGTCCAAAATTGGGCCGACAAACCATAGTTGGGCTCTATTACAATGGGCTTTTAATTTGGGCTCAAGCTTAGGCCCAGTAATACCGCTTGGGGTCCGTGTTCTGTTCTCTCGTTCCGCGACTATAAACCCCTAAACCCCCAAATCAAACTCACGGATCAAACGAGGAAGGGCCTAGCAGTCCGAGGAGGAGGAAGAAGCAACGCGAGTCAATCGACCGACCATTCCAATCATGTTTCCCGGAATGTTCATGAAGAAGCCGGACAAGGCGGAGGCCTTGAAGCAGCTGAGGGCGCATGTGGCCATGTTTGGCGTTTGGGTCACTGTGGTCCGGGTCGCTCCTTACATCCTCCACTACTTCTCCGACGAGAAGGAGGAGCTCAAGCTCGAGTTCTAGATGATCCCTTTCTCTGCATAGAATTTAGGTAATCGATGAGTTATTGTGGATCATTGTTCTTTGACGACAGTGTTTTTGGGATTCCTTTCTTTATAATCCGGTTCCGTTTGGCGTTTGTTTTCGCCGGATTCCCAGTACATGGTCTTTAGTAAATCCAAATGATGGATCGAAGGGGCAACCCAAGCTTTCCTCTCATGTCTGCGTTCGATTTCTCGTGCATCATCCACGCGGCCCTTGTACTTGAACAACCAAGGGTTAGATTTTCACTTGTTTTCTAGTTTCTCGGTACCCAGATCCAGTGTTGAAGCGACCGCCTTTGATGTCGAATTTTTACTTGTTTGGACTGAGCCGACATGATATATGGAGGGGGCTGTCGATTTGCTGCGTATATTTTGAGTTCATTGGAATAGTGCAGCTCTTGGTGTAGAACTAGTTTTCATTGACACCAGTGAGGAATGTTTGAGCTCTCAGTCCTGTCCTCCTTTTTAATTTGCATCTTCCTTTAGGACTGACTGAACCGAGGAAGTGCTTACTGTCGAGACTCTATAATCTAGAGCAGATACGGAAGTTGCATTTCTCAATTGGTCCCTTTTCTGTCCCCATTTCATATTTTTCCCCTCTGACCCGGTAAAACAACAGATTAGGAAGGATTTCTGTGTCGTTGCTGCCTATTTCATTCTCTAGTTGATCAATTCCCACACTTGTGAATGGGAAGAGGTAGTTAGGATTAATCGACCCTATGAGAATCATCTTTGCCTTGTGTTCTCTCCAATTGAATTGGGGGTTGTGTTTGCTTATTCAATATTAGAGGCTTGATACCCGAGTGGTCCACAATTTCCGTATAAATCAGGATTTTCAGTTTTCGAACATGTGTTTCGCTGGCGATTGGCGGCTACATGACGCTTTGCTGGTAAATGTGGAAGCATGTTTTAAGTACTTGTTTTGCTTATCGGATACCCTTTTCTGGTGATCCAATGGATTCTGACTCAAATGGGGGGACAAATATTTGTTGGGTGAGGAAAGCAAGAGTCATTTTGGGTTTTCGTGGGCAACTTGCTGCAAGTCATGTTTTGATGAGGCTTTGGTTTATTGTCTTTTGACTATTTGGAGGTTGAAATTGTTTATTGAAAGAGGAGAAAAAAGGGCCCAGACTTGTGCTTGAGTCTTATGGGTGATGAGTTCAGTGTGCTCTTTGGATACTGCTTTTCATCCTACAACAAACGAACGAGTGAACCGAATCCATGACACGACTCTCTACCTTTATGAGTTGCTTCTTGAGGTTTTAGTTGATGATAGAAACTCCTTTGTCCTTGGGATTTCATCCTTAAAGGGATGGGAGAAACTTGTTGCTTTTGGTGCTTGTGGTAACTTGGCTGTTTGATTTGTTGTTCTTGCATATTCTACCCCTTCCTTCCTACTTCTTTTACTTTTAACTTCCTGATATTGTCCCCCGGAATCTGGTGTTCCCATCACCAAAAAATGATCGGTATCTTCGAACCCCTCGAGGAAGAAAACATCATCATGGCTTTCGGCTAAGATTTTTGGGAAAATCTTTGAAGAGAGGAGCGAGAGGGAACTGGCTGATGATGTAGTTATCCCTTTCGATAATGTCCAAAGCGTGGTCACCTTTGAAAACTCCATTGAATGCCGCGGTGCTGATCTTCGTTCTCAAGGGTTCAACGTTAAAGGCCACAGGAAGCTAGCAAAAAGTAGCCAATCACTCCTACATTTTGGCAAACGCCAAATCAGGCCGAAGTAGATATGGAAAAATGGCACAAATAGTCTTTCAGTTTTGACATAACATGCAGCGTGATTTCTGAGTTTTTAATTTATTCAACGTGGTTCATAAATTTTAACTCAATATGCGATGTTGTTCATAAATTTTTAATCCATTCAATGTGGTTTCTAGATTTTTTTGCATATGTTCAATTTAGTGCTTAGATTATATGAAAATATTCAATATTATCCCTAAATTAGTATTAATTGAAGGACAAATTAAAAGTTCAAGAATTAAATTGTCCATTGGATGAAATTTCTTCTGTAGGTTTCGTGGTGCACGATAGTTGTGTATGCTTCCAATGATTGGTCAGTTGTTCTTGTTAGCTGGGTTTGTCGCTTAAATTCAAATCCATTCGTTCGAAAATCGTCCGATATCTATCCAAGTGCGCCGTCTTGGCGTCCTAAGGCTGCTTGGTTGTTGCTGCTTCTCCTCGTTGGAGTGTGCAATGTGAAATATCTGCCGGGTTTATCTTTTGGTCTCCCTTATTGTTGGTTCTGAGCTTTTACGCCAACAGGGTAAAGCCATACAAGTCCATTTGTTCACGTAGTAAAACGTAAGGTTTCCTCGTATCTGTTGAGTATTGCCGATAAATGTCCGAGGCTACATGCGGAGGAAACTTGGTTATCAAGACTTCCACAGTAATTCCCATGATTTCCCTTGGAGAGACAGCACTCGTATTGGCCTCTAAAAAAGTGCACGTTATTTTTTTTTAAAATTTATCGGAATAAATCGAAAATTGGAAGCCGCCGATGAATCCTGCCTGCCGACAGTGTTAGGTAAGCTGTCCTTTTGTAATTTCTATGATACTTTTGTAATTTTCTCGTACTCTCCATCGTATGTGTCTTTTAGAGATGCTCCCCACTACCTTGGGAGCCTGTCACCGCCCAACACATGGCAATTAAACGATTTTAAAACTTGATTTTATATGTGATCTTTTGATTTATTAAATATGATTATTAAATTTTGATATATCTTTAATGTAATTTCGAACTAAATGAAAATATTCAATGTCGTCTTCGTCATTAATTCGGGTTTAGAAACGACATTCAATATTTCATATAGTTCGAGGATTGAATTGAGCATGTATTAAAAATTCAATAATCATATATAATAAAGTAAAGTTCAAGAATCATATTACATATCGAGTAAAAATATAGGGATTACATTGAATAAATTCAAAATTAAGAAATCACATTACATATTGAGTCAGAATTTATGGATTAATTGCATCATTTTCCCTCGTTGCATCAATTCCATTAGTAATTGACATTGGAAAACAGTCTTTATACTATTTTAACCACCATTGGAGGTCGCTTTATTTCTAGACCATTAGTAGTGGCGAAAGTGCAGGGGGGCATCTTATCTTTAAGCCCGGCTTTGTGGTCCACGCTCTCCCGCTTTTGGTCCCACTTTGATGTGTCTTCTTTAATCTCTATCGAAAAGAAAAGAAAATCACCTGGTTCTTCTTCTTTTCATCACATGTCGAATTTCGTATGAACTATTGAGCTTCATTGCATACCAAAGAATATATTGATTGCATCAATTTGACGACAGTCGACCAATTTATGTGAGTTTGATAATGTGGGATGATTCGGACTATCTTGTGTCTCAACTTGAATATCGAATCGTAGCATGCCAATAGTTTTTTACTTATAACCCATGAAAGGTTTATCAATCATGAATCTCTAGTCACGAGACTACTTATTTTGCAGAAAAAATTATTGTCCGAACAACACTTTTTTATGTCTCATTTTTTTCGGCAACGGGAAACATTTTCATTGTCAACAAAAGGTTCTATATTTATGTTCAAGAAAATAACCTCCTCTTTTGAATATAAAAAATCCTATTTCATAATACAAAATAGATCCGACGCTTGAACTTAATACCTTGATGCTTAGGTCTGGTTTGGGACCCTAGCTACACAGATTCCATGCGAATGTGACTCGATTCTCGGGTGGCTAGTGCCTGCGTGAGGTTCGCTATGTGCTGGCCTGGACCTCGGGCTCGAACTTGTGACTTGGCTCGAGACTTTTTCTTACATATGGGAATTATAAATTTTATACAACAAACGCAGGAACATAACTTTCTTGTTCTTTCGTAAAACCCAGTAAATTAAAAAAAATAATCTAAGATAACTTCACTAAAAAATGTTTTCCCAATGAAATTTATTATTTTCGTGAAAAATGGTGATCAGTAGATGCCAATGAGAGTGACAAAGGCAGGGCCGGCTCGTTTGGTGGATAGCGAAGGGGAGAATCCGCCAGCCACATTGATTGCCCCCTTGACACATCAGCGACTGGTGAAACATGTCATTGGACCAACTAATGGCGCGGCGACACGTGGCGCAACTCGGGAAGACGTCTGCCGACGTTTCGGTGGATTTATTGCGTCATCCATCGGTCCGCCAAATACACACGCGTACGGACACCTGTGCAGCTGACTCAGATCTGGCGAAGGCCTTCTTTCCGTGCTTCAGTTAATCACGCCAAGGTTGTTTCTTGGCCCTTAATCTTAGATTACTGGAGCTTAAGCTAAAATTAGACAAGAGAATCTCTATTACAGGAATGTTTTAGAGCAGAGATATGAAAAGGGTTGTGTTGGAAAAGAGAATGTTTTTGGCAAAACATCTCCCCCAAAATTATCTCTGCAATGGAATAGAACAGATCAAATATTCAGGCCAACCGCAACAGTATCTCTCTCTCTCTCTCTCTCTCTCTCTCCTCCGCTCTCCGTGTGCAGAGGAGAGAGAATGGGGGGCTCTTTTCTTTTCGTGGGGCACCAAAGACGTGCCACCAAGAATTGAGAAAGTCCCAAATGTCAATTCCCACATAATTAAAGCCAAGTGTATCCATAAAGAACTGTAGATCCTCTCCACGAGTCCCAAACCCCCCAAAAAATTTGCCCACCGAGAAACTGGAATCAGAGAGAGAGAGAGAGAGAGAGAGAGAGTTTTTGTCAAAGCTGACAGTTTCTTCTCCACCCACAAGACTTCTGGTTTCTTGCCATTTTTCATGGCCATCTAGGAGGGTATTGGGAGAAAGAGCGCACAACCTTATGCTTGTTTTGCCTGTCTGTCGGCAGTTGGGTGGGTGGGTTGGTCTTCTTCCATTATAGTTTGATCGAGAAGTTGAATTCTGTGATGGGTCGCGAGTGGTTACGATGGATCGCCGTGATGAGGACGGAGGCAAGAGAAGTTGTTCCACAATAGCGAGGAGATTGCAAAAATCTATGCGAGGAGGAGGGGGGGATGGATGAAGTGCCTGGCTCGGTGGGGACAAGCGCAAGTTTTGCTCTGAGATTAGGCCAGACCGTCTTCTCTTCTGCTTCTCTTCTCTTCATGTCTCTCGGCGTTCAGTTCTACAGCTACACCGCTTTCTGGTAGGTGGTGACCCCTCTCTCTCTCTCTCCCGATCGAACTCAAAATGGGGTTCCTTTCCATTCCGTTGCTGAGCTCTCTTTGGGATCACATCAATCGGTCTGTTGTGTTCATCACGTGTGTCTTTACGTGAGAAACTCGGCGTAATAATTTCTGCCTCCTTGCCTGTTTTGAGGTTACCACAAAAAAGAAAGGAAGGAACCAAAACAAAAAAACCTTCGGAAGAAGAGCAGCCTTCTTGTCGGGTAAACCAATCTGTTTCTGGCATTGTAGTGGTTCTCTTCTCGTTCTCTCCCCTGATTTTGATCCGGCGCTCCATTAGAAACCAGATGTCGGAAGAGTTGTGAAGCTTTCCGCCTCCGAGTTCAACTTTCAATTAGTTATTTCAAGAGCTCATATGGCAGCGTCAAACAGGATCATACAAATCTGGTAAAAGTCTGAACAAAAAGATGCGAATGCCCATTGTCTGATTCAATATGGCTTTTGACCCGTACTGCTTCAAGTCGCATTCTCTTCGGCATCCGCAGTCCGACTCTGCGTGCCTATGCCCCGTTTGTTTCTTCGACTAATAAATGATTTTTCTCCAATCTTTCTTCTTCTGGCGGCTGTTCTCATACGTTTGCTTCATGAATGACGCATCCACTTTTGTCACATTGGACTTTTCTTGCTTGCCGGGTCTTTCCTTGGCTGGTTGCTCACGCCCTGTTAACTCCACGGATTATCCCTGCAATATTTAAAGCCGGAAATGTAGTTAAGACATAACATCAAGAAGCAGTTATCCCCAGCAATTTTCCTCCTTTTGAAAGATCGACATCTTTCTGCTCGCCGGTTTCGTGGCTAATCGCCACAAATTGCTGACATTGATACCATTTTGGCAGAAGCAGAATGATCAGCTGAACTGTTGGTTAAGTCAATTTAATGAACTTATGAATCTGAATCGATATTGTAGGTAATATTTGCATCCGTTTGACTACTTTTGAACTCTCTGCAATTGTTCCTGATGCAGCTACTTGGTCACAATCATGGGTTTAAACATACCATGGAGTTTTACCTTGGCATTGGTGGACGGATACTCGGTCCTGGTTAAGTGCCCGCTCCGACAACCTGGAATTCTACTCATCATCGTAATTGGGGACTGGGTGTGCACTGTATACTCTCTGCATTATTAAACAATTGAAAGGATGGATTATTGAACATAAGGCTCTTTGTTACAGGTGCTGTCCACTCTCACACTAGCGGCGGCTAGCTCGACGGCTAGCGTCGTGGATCTGCTGGTGCAGGCCAATGGGCCTTACTGCCCACCAAAGTTCTGCAGTAGATATCAAATATCGGCGGCCATGGCCTTCTTGTCGTGGTTTTTGTCCCTCGCTTCGTCACTCTTCAACCTCTGGTTGCTCCCAGCTTTGTGAATTCTTTGGCCCTCAAGATTTTGCAGAGTTCACTGAAAATGTACCGTGACAATCTCACAAGTGGATGGTGTTTAGGATTCATATTTACAGAAAAAGGGATCTCTTGCTATACTGTAACGGAAATCATAGCATTGAGCGTGCAATTGTAAAGCAGAAAGTTACTCTCGGAGCTTAATATTCTCCAGATCATTGTGCAAAATATACATAGTTCTTCCTAGTTTTATCGTCAGGAGCCGCAAATGCAATTCTTTCCGAGTCTACAAAGGTTTTAGTGTAAAGTGTCTGTAAAAACTGACCACTTTGGATCTTTCTGCTGGCTTTCTTGTATCCGGCAATGAGGATTAAGCTTCCTTCTTCTAAAATGTATAGCTTTGTCATGCTCTGAGCCTTCGTGTATCGGAATCTCTAGGAGATTAGTCTTGCATATTTCACATCGTTCAATTATTTCAGTTTGGTCTCTCATTTTCGCAAGAAACATAACACCTGAGAACAGCTGTTCTTATCTTTGCAGTCCTATGTACTCAACAGCCCATATCTCTCCCTGATTCAAACTCAATTCTCAAATTTAAGTATCTTCGTGCCCACAGTCGTCGCCAGAGAACATTGCAATGAGAGATGACCATCAACCTCAATTTGCACGTTTGCAGAGTCACATCTACAAACAATCTTCTCATTGTCTGAAGATCATCAACCAATAGCAAAATGTAGATGCATGAAAAGAGACGCTTCCCTTGGTTTACCAAACGGAGTCGTAGGAACACAGGACTCTGATCACCTTTCTACGTACTTGCACACAAGCACTATCTTACCTTGACTTGCCCCAAAACCAATCCTTCGGATGTTTGTTCTTCTCCTAGGACAAGAAACCCAACCAAAACCATGATAACATCAACTCCTCCGCTCCACTCAGCTCCTCAGTGAATTCAACTTTCCTTCCGAAGCCAATTCCAAGCAGACGAGAACATAGAGCGCATGAACCTTTGTTTAAGATAGTTCTGCCACGAGTCGTCACATAACAGCTAGCAGAGGCTCTGGTGATGAATTCCACAACCAATGAAAGCATGAAATCTTGCATTAGCAGATGTGGATCCCACAAGCATGACCTCCACCAGAACTTCTCCACAAATTGGTTAAACCAACTATTACCTTTTCTGCTTTGCTAATTCACTTTCTGCTGCATGTCTTGCATTTCTTTTCTCAGCTTCTCCACCATTTCCTTGTTCCCTATCTTCTTGTAACCGTCGATAAAAGCAGTGTAAATCTCTGAATTCGTTTCAAAACCTTTACCTACCATCTCTGCCTGGAGCCTCAAAGCTTCTTCCATCTTCCCCTCCAAGCACAACCCAATTATCAAAACCTCATAAGTCTTCCCTTTTGGCAACAAACAAGAATCATCTGCTGCACCTCTCAAAATATCCAGAGCTTCAAAAACCCTACTCTGATCACACAGCGCTACGGTCATTGCATGTATTGTTGATGCCTCTGGCCCAAACTTTTTTCTGCACATGTCCTTATAAACCAGCAATGCCGAATCAACATCTCCAACATTACAATACCCCTTTATAAGGTGCTCATAGGTGACACCGGTACTGTACAATCCATTCATTTCCATTTCTCTTGCCAATTCCTCAGCCCTCTCAATCAGTCCACTCTCAAAAAACCGGCAATGATTGTGTTGTAGGCCAAAACATCAGCCTCGATTCCCTTGACTCTCATCTCATCCCAAATTTCCTCGGTTTCTACAACCTTCCCATCCTCACAATACACAGCCATCAAGACACTATAGCTGTGCACATTCGGCACACAGCTCGACCTCACCATTTCGTCCCAAATCTCCTCAACTCTCTCCGCAGCGCCGTCCTGATAGAAGCACATCATCAATGTATTAAAAGTACACGCATTTGGGCTAGTTCCGACAACCCTTTTCGAATTCCCCACATTTCCACCATTACTCACCCCGAAAACCTCCTTATAAATCTCATAACCTGCCAATGCACCTCTACACCTACACACCCAGCAGATTAACGAATTCAAAGTACTGACTTTAGGGCTCAGACCACGCGACCTCAACAACCTGGCGATTTCCAGAGCCTCATCGACCTTCTTCGCTTCCAAGCAACACTCGATCAACAAATCGAACACGAAGGGCGCGGAATCGCACTCCCGGTACGTCCTCACAAGCACCTCGAAAACCCCGACAGGCTTCGTATCTGGGGAGATCCTAAGGGCTTCTCTGATCAAGCCCTGAGCGTGGTGCTTGAGGCGGGCCCTAGAGAGGACGTGAATGGTCGTAGCGTAAGAACGCAGGTCATGGTCGCAGAGGGAGCGATGCTGCGTGAAGAGGAAGAAGCGGAGGGCGAGGTGGGGATTGTTCCGGAGGCGAAGGGCAATTTGGGAGAACTCCGCCGGGGCGAGCCCGTCGGGGCACATGGAGCGGAGGTGGGTCCAGCGAGACTTGGAGCGGTGGTGGGTCAGGAGCGAGACGACGTCGGATACGAGCGTTTCGCCGGAGTTTGCTGCACGGGAGAATGGAGAGCAGAGATGGTGGCGGAGGTTGAGGAACGGGAATCGAGTAGCGATCGCCATTGCCATGAACAGACCATTCCGCTCGATTTCTGAAGTTTCTGATCTTGAAAGTTGACTCGATTTGGCGTTGAGAATTAGGATCGAGTTTGAGTTGAAAAAACGGTCGACGACGTTCCCATCGAAGTGGAAGCTAGCCAGAGTTCGTAGTGTGTGTTGTCTGTGCTTTCCGTTTTGACGCAGCGAGCGAAGGCAGGGGAGGGACGGGACCCGACCCGAATTGATTGATCGGTCGGGACTGTTCGAGGCCTTCTTGATACCTAGATGATTGGGCCATTTGGGCCAGACAAGAGGATGATATTTGGGCTTTAGAGCTTAATTTTGGCCCATTGTGAATTTGGTAGCTTGTGGTTGTCGATTGGAGGTGTGAATATTTTCATATGATTTTTCTTTTAATGCTTTTGCCTCAGTCATTCTTAATTTCTATACCGATTATTCTTCTTTTGCTCCTCTTCTTCCATAGTGCTGGCAAAAGAACACATGCTTTATAGGTGGAAAGAAATTAATTTCGGTTGATTTACGATAATTGTTGCACATTTGAAAATTGAGAATAATTGTTGATGTACAATGTCAGAAAATTTGATAGCGACCTAGGAAATTTGGAACTCAATGAGAATACAACTAATTGTGATCAGATAAAACAAATGTTTGAAAATTTAGTGGATCTTAGGAAGATGAACTTAAAAGTTCATGAAACAGGAACTTACCAATGCTAAGAAATATTATATACATATATATTCTCGAATTTCTGGACAATTTGAAAATCTAAAGTGTTAAAAACACGATTTATATTGGAAATTAAATTATTTTATTATTTTTTATATTGAGGGGAACTTATTCTCATTACATGCGTAACGGATTATACAAAAAAATGCATGCAGAATCAAACTTGAATCATCGATAGGAGAAGCACATTATACAACAAATGTACCTCGATTTCATGGATTAAGTATTCCCAATGCAGCGGGAGAGTATGATCGTCTATTGATTTGAGGAGAATGGTGTCGTCCTTCTGGCCGTTCTTCTTTGTAAAATGAACGCCTGTCTTGGTATCTCAATAAACAAACGTCACGTTATCTTTCAAGCAACTGCCAAGGGCAATTAATTATTCAAGGCTATGGGTTTGGGCCGGGTTAGCCCATCTTGGGACGGCCCACCCATAAAGCCCAATAGATACATTTAGTATCATGCAAATATAATTCACATAATGACGAATACATGCTTTACATGAAAATTTATCGGTAGAATTAGTTTGAGGTGGAAACTTTTTTTTCGGTTCGCTTTTGTGGAGAGAGAGAGAGAGAGAGAGAGAGAGAGAGAGAGAGAGAGAGAGAGAGAGAGATTAAAGTAGCATACGTAAGTGCCAATCACATTAGAAGAAATTCTTGCACCTCAATGGACGCAAAGTTCCCAAGGACTCAAGCTCTAAAGATAAAGGCAGGGCTGATTAGCCACTTTTTTTTTTTTTTTATATACCTTGTTCCCTATCAAAACCAAGCCATATTTGTTGAATTTGCGAGTGCATGCCTATCATAACTAGGCATCGCGAGTGCGAAAGAAGGATTAGAAGAATTGATCACAAACCCATTTAAACAATAACAATCTGCTCTACCGCAAACACAACCATGAATAAAAAAGAGACGGGGAAATGGTACAAATGGTTCGTGAAGTTTGTTTTAATGTGCAATGTAGTTCCTAAACTTTTAGTATGATCAATGGGGCCTCTTAACTTTGATCCAATGTTTAACGTGGTCCATGAACTTTTAAATTTTTTCATATAGTTTATGGACTACATTGAACACTTATCAGTAGTTCATGGACCATATTGAGCAAATTTAAATTCTAAGGGAATATATTACGCATTGGGCGAAAGTTTAAAAATGACATTGCATGTTTGATCAACATCCAATGACTATTTGTGATATTACCACGAAAGAGAAAAGCAAAAATACTATTCATTGCACAATCTCTTTCCCACTTTTGCAAGTACGATACGATTATTCCAAGCTGAAGGAAAGTGGAGAACTAGGAGTAGTGTTCACTTCAGGCTTCAGCTAAGCAGGAACATTTCAGATGTTTCAGGTGGTACCCCTAAAAGAGCCAAAGAAGAGAAAAAAGAGAGATAAGTTACAAACAAAGCATTGTTGTTGGCCGAATGGAATTGATGCCTTCCTTTTTTAAACCATTGAACAGTTACCCCTTTTCTTTTCTAATGACAACCACTGAACTCTAGCTAGTGACCAAAAAAAAAGAGAAGAAGAAGAAGAAGAGAAAATGCAAAAAAAACAGCATCTTGAATTATTGATGAAAATGCGCATGGCATTCGATGCTTCCTAAGGTTAATATACCATGCTTTTTTCAAGCAACTTTGATGACCTTAATGTCTAATCAAGTTAGAAACTTTGGGACACGGTTTAAATGCGAATCAATTCCCATATGTGATTCAATGGCAAGTTGGTACCATAAGAAGTTGCATCTATTGGTAAAAAAAAAGAAAAAAAAACAGATAAAATGAGGAGATTCCCACACCATGGGTCATAAGAAAGATACGTGTGGATAACACACTAATGAAAATGCCCTAAATTGCTAGTAATAAAACTTTATGTTCTAAAATATATGGTGGATATTATTTGGAGCCCACGAAATTAGGTACGTGAGAGGGGGTTGGAAATTTGGAATATGTTCTATCCTATGGATTG
Organism: Rhodamnia rubescens; assembly: GCA_021437795.1. Taxonomy (NCBI): domain Eukaryota; kingdom Viridiplantae; phylum Streptophyta; class Magnoliopsida; order Myrtales; family Myrtaceae; genus Rhodamnia; species Rhodamnia rubescens. The sequence goes on from JAILYA010000012.1 coordinate 2,127,140, forward strand.
AGATTGAGATCGAGATTGAGATTGAGTGGTTGCTAGTTGAAGCATTTTAGGTTTCTTTCCTTTCCTTGTCAAGGCATTTTAGAATTTGGTTGCATCAAAAGAGGTTAAAGCATATGACAAAATGCAAACATGTACGCTTAAGATAAAGATCAAGGGAGTATGTTAATTACATTTTGAGCCTTTGCAAAAGAAGAAGAAGAAGGTGATCTTCGTGCGGAAATTATCGATTTTGGGTACGAGAAATCAATTAATTAAACCATGCTCAACAGGAAAAAAAAAACCTTTAAAAAAAATCTTTTTCCACTTTATTATGGAAAGGCAAAAAAGAAAAAGAAAAAAAGAAGATAATTGTGTAATTCAAAGTAAAGTCTTTGATTTTCCTTTTTCCTTAGAGGAATTCCAAACGTAAGTTCATACGACGTGTGGATTTACGATGGCATATGATGTTTTAAGCCTATGTGGATATATGTTATATTTTAACTCCGAGAGGATAACATTAGAAGTGGAGGGGACTTTTTATCTATAGATATATGAAATGAGAACCATTCGCCGTCGCATTTAAGTTATGTTTCTTCTTAGATCAAGTAATTGTAGTCTTGAAAGGCAAAAATATTCTCTGATTGTTATTAAGGCAACCACATATTCTTAGCTGATCGATACGATTCCATTCCATATACCTTAGTCGCTCGGCCCCGTTAAACAACGATCAATTCTTTGGATGTCGATTATTTTGTTCTTATTCCGTCGAAAGCAGTGACTAAATCTGCCAGTTCATTTGCCTTTTAGGTGCTGAGAAGATGAAAAACCCACCGAGATGCCATGTTTTGTATTCGCCTGGAAGTTCCTAGATTAAGCACGATCCTCGAGGAAAATGCCTCAATAATACATTCTAAAGTTCAATATCCTCTGGCGAATGAATTTGCTGAATAATTCTAAAGTTTTTTTTTTTTTTTGTGTGTGTGTGTTGGTGTGCGCTATAACTTTACTGCTTCAAAAAAATTCGTTCTCTTTAATTGTGAATTTCGAAGAAGTAATGCTATCTTTGTAATCCATCTAGGCTAAATTATGGGAAAATTACCAAAAAAAGTCCTCAATTTATTGCAATCGTATCAATTCAGTCCTGAATATTTTTTTTTTTTAACAATTGAGTCTCAAACTTTTTGCATTTGCATAAATTCAGTCAATTTAGTTTGGCCAGTGCGACGTGAACACTTTTTAACAAGTATGTTATTAACTTTTGAATTTCTTTTTTTGCCCTTCCTCCAATCGGTCCCCAATCCGGTGATCGGCTAGAGGGGGTGAGGCTGGAGAAAGAAGGAGAAGAAAAAACAAAAATAAAAAGGGAAAAAAAGGAAAAAAGTTAAAAATAAAAAAGTAAAAAGTAAAAATTTCAGAAAAAATGTTAAAATATTATTAAAAATTAACTGGTCAAGTCTTAGGTGGTGTCCACTTTAATTCCAGTAGGCCAAAGTTAGACGGATGAACTAAATTGGTACAAATATAAAAGGTTTAGGATTCAATTGGCAAAAATGAAAAAAAAAATTATAAGCTGAATTGACACACTTCCAATTTAATTTAAGCTAATGAAGTCTGAGCATAGTCCCTTTTAAAATATTTTGTCTGGCTTTGGAAACATTTCGATATGTTTTCCCTTGTAATATATATGCATCAGAAGCTGATTGATCGTGCAAAGTGGAAGTCGCAATTCTCCATGTGGGACACGACCAAAAAATTATGCCTTGTGTCTCCACTTTCCCTCCTTGACGGCAACTTATTCTCTTGTGTGCACTCAATTTACAACCATCACCACCATCCCCGGAAGCATAATTCCTTCCCTTCCTTCACCAGCAAGCCCAGGACAAAGAGAAAGACAAGAGAGATTAACCCTCGTTAAAATCCCCCTCATCAACCTTTGCTCTTCCCATACCAATTCTCCACCATGAAGTACCATGAAATCTCCCACTTCAGCCACCCCCAGCACGTCCTCAGGTTCGAGTACACCGAGTTCCCGTTCAAGTGCGACGGGTGCAAGGAGATCGGCATCGGGTCGCGCTACAGCTGCCCCGCGTGCGACTTCGACCTCCACTCCCACTGCGCCCTCCCGTCCCCGATGATATCCCACCCCTTCTACCCCAAGTGCTCCTTCCAGTTCCTGTCCAGGCCACCGGAGGAAGACGGGCCCCGGTACTGCAACGCGTGCGAGAAGGACGTGTCGGGGTTCGTGTACCACTGCCAGGCCTGCGGGTTCGACCTCCACCCGTGCTGCGCGAAGCTTCCTATGGTGCTGGACGACGGCGACGTGAAGCTCTACCTGTATAGGAAGGTGAGCGCGCCTTGCCTTAAGTGTGGGAAGAAAGGCAGGAGCTGGAGCTACAGGTCCAGCTGCAAGAGGTACAATTTGCATGTGGCTTGTGTGAGGGAGATGCTGGTGGAGAGTTGGCATGACATATACGTCGGGCTTGGGAAAGGCGGCGGTGGCAGCGGGACTAGGAGAGGGCTTCCGACTAGAATCCCCAGCTTGAAGGACACGCTCCAGACACCACATAACAGGAACAAGAACAAGAAGAAGAAGTGTTGCGAGATGGCTGGTCTAGCTCTTCAGTTCGTGATATCCGCGGTGTTAGGCGACCCGACAACCCTCATCGCTGGTGTTATCGGCTCGCTCATGTGTCGGGGGTGACCGGCAACGATTTAATCGGACTGGATTGTGAATTTGCTTGTAAGGGACATGATGAATAACGCATCCAAGATCTGGGTGGTGTCCGGATGGTGCGTGCATGCATGATGATACGGTCTTTATTAGGTTATAATCCAAAGTGTCCGAACTCCTTTATTGTGAATAGGCGCATTCGCCGTGCGCTTAGTTTTTCATTCACGTTATCTCCAAAGGCAAGGTTTTTATTCTAGGCATTCTCGAAATACGTGTAAATGGAAAAACTTCAAAAAGAAAAAAGAGAGAGTGAACGAACCCGGTCCAACCGGAGTTAGGTAAGGTAGCCGAATCTAATTACCTTTTTTTTTCTCTCAAACCTCTTAACATTTGTAGCATGTTATGAATTATTAAAACTTACGAAAGGGAGTTGCTTATAGTAAGATGTTATTTTATTATTCTCTCATTCTTAAGTGAAATTCCTATGATGGCCTTTGTCCCCCTTAGAAAAAAAGAAAAGAAAAGAAAAATCCAATTACTGTCGCAATACTTGTAGTTGATCGCAAGTTGATATCATATGTCTTAATCATGGGAAGCGACAGAAGAAATGGTTTGCATGGCGGGAACATATTGCATATCTTATGTAATGTTAATGGAAGAATCCTCCTTTGGATCTATTCCATAGAGTTGGCGTGGCATGCGTTGATAGCCAGACTTTGAAGGAACCTTCACATTAGTTTGCATCTTCATTTATTACACTATAGTCCTACATATATAAGTTACATTTTTACATTTATTATCGGTTATTATAGCTCGATGATCATTGACTTCTCGACCTCGATTGAGATTCACTATTTTCACTGAAGAATTTAGAAAATGGATATTGTTTCCAAACTCGTTTTGCTAGACTAAGCTAATCATTTACACGTGAAATAAATAAAAAAATCAAGATATCTATGTCGGTCCGCGTTCGAAATTGCGTAAACTCTTCCAAGCATTCTGCACTATGAATAGCTTAGTTTGTATCAATCGTTGTTTGGAAGAATGATAATACCCGATCTTTATTTCCTTTTCCCGGTCTATGTAACGAGACAGGAAGGCGAGCAATCCAATGTGGCGTCCAAGGAAAGGTACCAAAATATATCCCCGTCAAGCATTTTAAAAACTAACGACAATAGAAACAAACAAATTACGAAATTACATCGTTATCTAACGGACCATATCAAAAGCGCACGACGTTCCTTCTCTAATTTTTACCTCCTCGTCTGATCAACCAAGCACAACCCTAGACGACATGGGGATCTGCAGCTCGAGCGAGTCGACGTCCGTGGCCACCGTGAAGCTCGTCCTCCATGGCGGGCGGCTCCAGGAGTTCTCGTACCCGGTGAAGGCGTCGCATGTGCTTCAGAAGAACCCCTCGTGCTTCATATGCAACTCGGACGACATGGACTACGACGGCTGTTGTGGCTGTCGACTCCGAGGAGGATCTCCTGCCGGGGCAGCTCTACTTCGCGCTGCCGGTGAGCTGGCTGGATAGCCCGCTCCGGCCGGCCGAGATGGCGGATTTGGCCGTGAAAGCGAGCTTGGCCTTAGGGGTGAGCAAGGATCAAGCGAAACGGGCGTATAGTGCACGTGGATGTGGGTGTGATAGCAAGAGAGTGGTCGAGCCAGTGGTGCTTGCAAGCACGAGAGATGTGAGAACGGGACGCCGCAATAAAATCTCTCTTGCCGGCAGCGCCGGTGACGGAAGATTGCTGGTGGAGAGAAGAGGGAGGAGCGGTAGTCACGGCGGACGCCGTGGACGCGGTATTAAGGCAAAGCTGAGTATTATTTCAGAGGAAGACCAATAATTTCTATCGCACTTCTCGTCTTGGGCCAAAGTTTTGATGGCAGTACAGGTGTAACTTTGGGGTACATATGGCAAACCCAAAAGCAATATCTATTTTGGGCCACGCAATGCAATACCCAAGGAATGTAACTTAACATTAGGGGTGTCAAAAAGCCCGCGGCGGCCAGGCTAGAAAATTCACCTAGTTTTTGGGCCTTTCGGGCCTGTCTTTATACTGTTCATCAGGCCGGGTCGAGCGGGGCCGGTTCCGGCTCTTTTTTGGCACCCATATTTTATTTTTAATTTATTTTATTTTCATTTTTTATTTGTTATGTTCTTTCACTGGACGACCTTGTTAATTGATTTAATTCCAAAAAAAAGAAAAGAAAAAAGAATCCGACCCGGCTCGGCCCGAAAAGTTAGGGCATATGTAATTCGGGCCTGGCCGAGACGACGTAGGTACTTGTTTAGTTTCGGGACCCTACTGTTGACACCCCTACTTAACATGCATACTAGCCGCTAGTCTTTTCTCATTTTCCACATCAGCGCCGGTTTGCCAAAGTTGATCGGATGGACTGAAATAAGCACAAATACAAAATGTTTATGACTCAATTGACCAAAAAAAAAGTTTTGTATGAATAAATTGACGCAATTGTAATGGGTTTAGAACTTTTTTAGTAATCTTCCCACTAAAAGTTTCCCCTGGTGGAACCTTGGTTTGTCCACGTAATTTACTATTCTTGACTTGACTTTGTGTTACTTGTGACTTGGACTTTTCAATGACAGATGACCCCAATCGATCCTTTCGATAATATAAACTGTCCCCTTATCGAGGCTCCACCACAATTACCAAGCCAAAAACTTCCAATCTTGCAAGAAGCAGCGGAGAGATGATTAGTTCTCTCTGCTCAATATTTATGTATCGTGTATTTTTTATCATATTACATGTGCTCTTGCTATGAACGAGTTGCGGTGCGAAGAAGAATCATTTGTGTGCCGCTTCATCTTGTGGCGAGAATCGTAATATAAACTATCCCTTTCGGCGAAAGGCGACCCAAAAGGCTACGGCCGCTCCGAGAATGAGTTGGCTTGTGAGAATAACCGCACTGTTTCGCATCCGCATATCGGCCGATATTATGTGAAGTCAATTTACGGTTACTATGATGACAAAGATAACTTCCGAGGGAGAATAAAGGTGGTTGACGATGGCCTACAAAAGGGTAATTGCTCATCCCTCTCCCGTTATCCATTGGCAAGGTCCAACTTCAGTTATACTCCCTACTTTACTAATATTGAAAGCGTAGCGGTCTTCGTGAAGTGCTCACATCCCATTGCTTCTACTTTGTATGTTGATACAAAACCATGTATCGAGGGAGCTTACTCTGCCGGCGCGCCTTCCAATATTACCCAAGCGAAGGCGTACTCATACGCTTATTATGGGTCACATACTCTTGAATTGTTTGATGTACCAGCAGTAGCGAACATCAAGGATTCTTGCAAAAAAAGAAGAAGAAGGTGATCTTCGTGCGGAAATTATCGATTTTGGGTACGAGAAATCAATTAATTAAACCATGCTCCACAGGGAAAAAAAAAACCTAAAAAAAAAAAATCTTTTTCCACTTTATTATGGAAAGGCCAAAAAGAAAAAGGAAAAAAAGAAGGAAGATAATCGTGTAATCAAAGTAAAGTCTTTGATTCTCCTTTTTCCTTAGAGGAATTCCAAACGTAAGTTTATACGACGTGTGGATTTACGATGGCATATGATGTTTTAAGCCTATGTGGATATATGTTATATTTTAACTCCGAGAGGACAACATTAGAAGTGGAGGGGACTTTTTATCTATAGATACATGAACCGAGAACCATTCGCCGTCGCATTTAAGTTATGTTTCTTCTTAGATCAAGTAATTGTAGTCTTGAAAGGCAAAAATATTCTCCGACAGTTATTAAGGCAACCACATATTCTTAGCTGATCGATACGATTCCATTCCATATGCCTTAGTCGCTCACCCCCGTTAAACAACGATCAATTCTTTGGATGTGGATTATTTTGTTCTTATTCTATCGAAAACGGTGACTAAATCTGCTAGTTCATTTGCCTTTTAGGTCTCGAGAAGATGAAAAACCCACCGAGATGCCATGTTCGTATTCGCCTGAAAGTTTCTAGATTAAGCACCGATCCTCAAGGAAAATGCCTCAATAATACATTCTAAAGTTCAATATGCTCTGGCGAATGAATTTACTGAATAATTCTAAAGTTTTTTTGTGTGTGTGTGTTGGTGTGCGCTATAACTTTACTGCTTCAAAAAAATTCGTTCTCTTTAATTGCGAATTTCGAAGAAGTAATGCTATCTTATCGCATCTAGGCTAAATTATGGGAAAATTACCAAAAAAGTCTTAAATTTATTACAATCGTATCAATTCGATCCCGAACATTTTTTTTTTTAACAATTGAATCTCAAAATTTTTGCATTTGTGTAAATTCTAATTCAATTTAGGTGGCTAGCGCGACGTGGACACTTTTTAACAAGTATGTTATTAACTTTTGAATTTCTTTTTTTTTGCCCTTCCTCCAATCGGTCCCCAATCCGGTGATCGGCTAGAGGGGGTGAGGCTGGAGAAAGAAGGAGAAGAAAAAAACAAACATAAAAAGAGAAAAGGAAAAAAGTTAAAAGTAAAAATTTCAGAAAAAATATTAAAATATTATTAGAAATTAAGCGATCAATGCATGGTGTCCACTTTAATTCCAACCGGCCAAAGTTAGACGGATGAACTAAATTGGTACAAATATAAAAGGTTTAGGATTCAATTGGCAAAAATAAAAAAAATATATTTATAACTGAATTGACACACTTACAATTTAATTTAAGCTAATGAAGTCTGAGCATAGTCCCTTTTAAAATATTTTGTCTGGCTTTGGAAACATTTCGATATGTTTTCCTTTGTAATATATATGCATCAGAAGCTGATTGATCGTGCAAAGTGGAAGTCGCAATTCTCCATGTGGGACACGACCAAAAAATTATGCCTTGTGTCTCCACTTTCCCTCCTTGACGGCAATTTATTCTCTTGTGTGCACTCAATTTACAACCATCACCACCATCCCCGGAAGCATAACTCCTTCCCTTCCTTCACCAGCAAGCCCAGGACAAAGAGAAAGACAAGAGAGATTAACCCTCGTTAAAATCCCCCTCATCAACCTTTGCTCTTCCCATACCAAATCTCCACCATGGAGTACCATGAAATCCCCCACCTCAGCCACCCCCAGCACGTCCTCAGGTTCGAGTACACCGAGCTCCCGTTCAAGTGCGACGGGTGCAAGGAGATCGGCATCGGGTCGCGCTACAGGTGCCCCGCGTGCGACTTCAACCTCCACTCCCACTGCGCCCTCCCGTCCCCGACGATATCCCACCCCTTCTACCCCAAGTGCTCCTTCCAGTTCCTGTCCAGGCCGCCGGCGGAGGAAGGGCCCCGGTACTGCAACGCGTGCGAGGAGGACGTGGAGGGGTTCGTGTACCACTGCCAGGCCTGCGGGTTCGACCTCCACCCGTGCTGCGCGAAGCTTCCTATGGTGCTGGACGGCGGCGACGTGAAGCTCTACCTGTATAGGAAGGTGAGCGCGCCTTGCCTTAAGTGTGGGAAGAAAGGCAGGAGCTGGAGCTACAGGTCCAGCTGCAAGAGTTACAATTTGCATGTGGCTTGTGTGAGGGAGATGCTGGTGGAGAGTTGGCCTGACATATACGTCGGGCTTGGGAAAGGCGGCGGTGGCAGCGGGACTAGGAGAGGGCTTCCGACTACAATCCCCAGCTTGAAGGACACGCTCCAGACACCACATAACAGGAACAAGAGCAAGAAGAAGAAGTGTTGCGAGATGGCTGGTCTAGCTCTTCAGTTCGTGATATCCGCGGTGTTAGGCGACCCGACAACCCTCATCGCTGGTGTTATCGGCTCGCTCATGTGTCAGGGGTGACCGGCAACGATTTAATCGGACTGGATTGCAAATTTGCTTGTAAGGGACATGATGAATAACGCATCCAAGATCTGGGTGGTGTTCGGATGGTGCGTGCATGCATGATGATACGGTCTTTATTAGGTTATAATCCAAAGTGTCCGAACTCCTCCATTGTGAATAGAGCGCATTCGCCGTGCGCTTAGTTTTTCATTCACGTTATCTCCAAAGGCAATGTTTTTATTCAAGGCATTCTCGAAACACGTGTAAATGGAAAAACTTCAAAAAGAAAAAAGAGAGAGTGAACGAACCCGGTCCAACCCGAGTTAGGCAAGGTAGCCGAATCTAATTACCTTTTTTTTTTCTCTCAAACCTCTTAACATTTGTAGCATGTTATGAATTATTAAAACTTACGAAAGGGAGTTGCTTATAGTAAGATGTTATTTTATTATTCTCTCATTCTTAAGTGAAATTCCTATGATGGCCTTTGTCCCCCTTAGAAAAAAAGAAAAGAAAAGAAAAATCCAATTACTGTCGCAATACTTGTAGTTGATCGCAAGTTGATATCATATGTCTTAATCATGGGAAGTGACAGAAGAAATGGTTTGCATGGCGGGAACATATTGCATATCTTATGTAATGTTAATGGAAGAATCCTCCTTTGGATGTATTCCATAGAGTTGGCGTGGCATGCGTTGATAGCCAGACTTTGAAGGAACCTTCACATTAGTTTGCATCTTCATTTATTACACTATAGTCCTACATATATAAGTTACATTTTTTACATTTATTATCGGTTATTATAGCTCGATGATCATTGACTTCTCGACCTCGATTGAGATTCACTATTTTCACTGAAGAATTTAGAAAATGGATATTGTTTCCAAACTCGTTTTGCTAGACTAAGCTAATCATTTACACGTGAAATAAATAAAAAAAATCACGATATCTGCGTCGGTCCGCGTTCGAAATTGCGTAAACTCTTCCAAGCATTCTGCACTATGAATAGCTTAGTTTATATCAATCGTTGTTTGGAAGAATGATAATACCCGATCTTGATTTCCTTTTCCTGGTCTACGTAATGAGACAGGAAGGCGAGCAATCCAATGTGGCGTCCAAGGAAAGGTACCAAAATATATCCCCGTCAAGCAATTAAAAAAAAACTAACGACAATAGAAACAAACAAATTACGAAATTACATCGTTATCCAACGGACCATATCAAAAAGCGCACGACGTTCCTTCTCTAATTTTTCACCTCCTCGTCTGATCAACCAAGCACAACCCTAGACGACATGGGGATCTGCAGCTCGAGCGAGTCGACGTCCGCGGCCACCGTGAAGCTCGTCCTCCATGACGGGCGGCTCCAGGAGTTCTCGTACCCGGTGAAGGCGTCGCACGTGCTTCAGAAGAACCCCTCGTGCTTCATATGCGACTCGGACAACATGGACTACGATGACGCTGTTGTGTCTGTCGACTCCGAGGAGGATCTCCTGCCGGGGCAGCTCTACTTCGCGCTGCCAGTGAGCTGGCTGGATAGCCCGCTCCGGCCGGCCGAGATGGCGGATTTGGCCGTGAAAGCGAGCTTGGCCTTGGGGGTGAGCAAGGATCAAGCGAAACGGGCGTATAGTGCACGTGGATGTGGGTGTGATAGCTAAAGAGTGGTCGAGCCAGTGGTGCTTGCAAGCACGAGAGATGTGAGAACGGGACGCCGCAATAAAATCTCTCTCGCCGGTGACGGAAGATTGCTGGTGGAGAGAAGAGGGAGGAGCGGTAGTCACGGCGGACGCCGTGGACGCGGTATTAAGGCAAAGCTGAGTGTTATTTCGGAGGACGACTAATAATTTCGATAGCACTTCTCGTTTTGGGCCAAAGTTTTGATGGCAGTACAGGTGTAACTTTGGGGTACATATGGCAAACCTAAGAGCAATATCTATTTTGGGCCACGCAATGCAAAACCCAAGGAATGTAACTTAACATTAGGGGTGTAAAAAAGCCCACGCCTGGCAGGCTAGAAAATTCACCTAGTTTTTGGGCCTTTCGGGCCGGTTTTGTACTGTTCATCAGTCCGGGTCGGGCCGGGCCGATTCAGGCTCTTTTTTGGCACCCATGTTTTATTTTTAATTTATTTTATTTTCATTTTTATTTTTTATTTTTTATGTTCTTTCATGGACGACCTTGTCAAGTGATTTTAATTCCAAAACAAAGAAAAAAAAAAAAGAATCCGACTTGGCTCGGCCCGAAAAGTTAGGGCATATGTAATTCGGGCGGGGCCCAGGACGAGGTAGGTATCTTGTTTAGTTTCGGGCCGGGTCGAGATTCGGCCCGTTGACACCCCTATTTAACATGCATACTAGCCGCTAGTCTTTTCTCATTTTCCACGTCGGCGTCGGTTTGCCAAAGTTGATCGGATGGGTCGAATTAGTACAAATACAAAATGTTTGTGATTCAATTGACAAAAAAAAAGTTTTGTATGAATAAATTGATGCAATTGTAATGGGTTTAGAACTTTTGTAGTGATCTTCCCACTAAAAGTGGACAAGAGATTTCAACTAAACTATAACAACTATTTATTGTCAAGCTTGCATATAGTCGGTTTTTTGTTTTAGACGGCGTTTCACATGGGGTTACTTTACAATCTCAAATTTTGTCGGAAATGGATAGTAAAATGGGACAACTTTCGTGAGTTGCGAGTCCAAAAGATGTAGACAAAGAGAAAGGACCAAGCAGAAGTCCAATACTTTTCTTCAGCTCAAGTTGAAGCCCATTAACAAATCTAATTAGACTCACTTTCATTCAAAAATTTAAGTTAATGATTTATGGGCCAGTTAAGATATATTAACTAGTCCACACTATGTCTAACTCTCTAACGTGGGAATTTATGTAACATCTGGCCCGACACTTTAACATCATAATGATTAAGAGCTAAGAGCCAAAAAAGAGCGACCTTAAAGAAATGCGAGCCATGCGATAAAACTTAGATAAAACTGAGGCACGATGCTTTGTCTTGCTCACTATTGATCTCGCACGAGACGGCGTGGAGGAAGGGGACTGATATGGGCACAGATGAATAATTCCACTGCTTTTGTCTGTTTCCTCGTTACAAATCAATCAATCTATCTACTCGTTTGTCGTTGATGTCTGGATGATCTGGGTAGCTTGGACTAAACGTTATCTTCTTAAGGGGGGCTCTCTGTCTGGGCAATAATGCCTAAACATGACTGCACGTATGCTTGGAGAAAGATCCTCAAATGCTTCGTGTTAATTGTTAAGCGCTCGATTGGAAATGGGGAAAACGCTTCATTTATGGCTTGATAACTGGCATTCTTATCTGAAGTTTTATCTTCTGAGGGCCATCTATGGTTCCTCCTTGCCTCTGCATGCTAAGGTGTCTTCAGCAATACGTGGAGATGAGCGGACGTGGCCTGCTGCTCGCTCGTTCTTCAAGGACGGATCTGTGATTGCGTTCAAGCACAACCGGCGATTGATCATCGAATCCCGCATCATCACCAGTAAAGAAATATGCCTTTGTCAAAAGGCGTGCGCGCCTATGTTCGGCGTCCCCAGCATCATCACCATGTAGAAATAACAACAACCTCAGTAGGCTAAAAAAAGCACGACAAAACGCCTCGCAAATCTCATATCTATTTCTAGATCGAAATAAAAGAAGCACCCAAATCTAAATCTAACTCTAGATCGGGAAAGGGTAATCGCAAATTAATATCTATCGATCACAAAATTACTATTAGATAAGCCTAGAAGGGAGGCAGCGGGAAGGGGGAGAGAAACCCTTAGGGAGAAAAGTTGGCTGCAGAAACTGGAAGCTTGCTGAAAGCGTCTTCTTCTCTGGGCTATTTTGGGTTGTTCATCCTTTGGATGATGATGCATTTGTATGGATCTGATCCTCCCTTTCTTGTCCCAAAAAAAAAAAAAAAAAGAGAGAGAGAAACGGCCATACAAATCACAGCCTTGCTTTCTTTATTATTACTTATTTTGCGTTCAGATTCTATGAAGGAACAATCGGAAAAGTTTCAAGGCTTCATTTCAGATTTGATAGCAGCAACAAGCTGGTCATAAGCTTCCCCCAAGCACTCTTCATTTCCGGGCACCACATCTCCGGAACCGCTTCTTTTATGGTCTCCATCAGCGCATATTTCGTCACCTGCCTCAATTTGACATGCGTGGTCACAACAGCAGCTTCTCCCAAGTTATGCTAACAGCACTTGATGCAAATTTTCAAACAAGCTTCCAAAAAATTGGCACCAGCAAAAGGGGTTAATCATGAGTGCGCGTTCGCGTTACGGTACCTCGAAATGTTCGTCGGCCACGCCGCTTTCGTGGTGGACGGAGCCCAGTTTCTTCAGGCTCGACTCTCTCACCGTGACTTTGCCTGCTTTCCGGAGCTGCGCCGCGGATTCACAGGTCTAGCAACCAAAGAGTGCCAAAGGGGAGTTGATTAATCAAGAGAAGAGCCGTGTGATATAAAATTGGACGAGGCATCATTGGATGGAAGGAATGAACGCGAAAGATCAAACCAATAGTCGTGAGGATGATAAGATTGAGGTGGACTTCGGTTTTACCATAATGAAAACAGACATGGCATGGGTCTTGAGCTTAGGATTCTGTTCGAGGGGAACATTTGAGTCCCTCAGGAATGGGAACACCTTCCGGGCTGATGGGGCAATCTCAAATATCCTGCACATGAAGTAACCAATCTTTTCCTTACTCTACATTCAGATCAGACAACATGAATGAGCATTGATGGAAAATTTACAAATCGTTCGAGTTTGTCGCACATAGACAGAGATGAAGATGGGCTTACTTCAAGAAGAATTTGAGACCCAGTTCCGCCGCATTCTTCTTCATCACACTCCATGACTTCACCACCAAAGCTTCCTGCTCTTCTGTGAAAACTCTTCCTTCCATTTGGTTCTTTTACTTCTCTTTTTTCCCTATGGCAAGTGGGGTTTTTTTTTAGAAACTGAGCAAATGGTACGCCTAATCAAGAGGTTGGATTTGAGATGGTTTAGGTTTGCTGAAGCAATCTTGGAATGGACTGTAGGTTTTTATGGGGTGAGGCCATGAACATGGAGAGTGGCTCTTCATGGCACTGAGAAGCCATGCTCAATCCAATTTGTGTCAAACTTGGATTCAATTTCTTTCCGTTGGCTGATAACGTTTGAGGTTGAGCCATCGCATGGAAGAAAACCAGGGGCTGCCTGCTGTCCAGAGGGTACACAGTTTTAAGGTTTTGACCAAGTGATAGGCCATGGTTGACAGTTTTGACTCCTGATCTTTTTGTGTTGATAAGACTGATAAAGAAGGCCTCTTTCCTTTTATTGTTTCTGATTATGTTTCCCTTAGAGTGAACAAACTCAATGTCTGAGTATAAAGAAAATGACTCCAACCTAGAAGAGCAAAGTCACTTTGGGAATCAATTTTCCGTCTCCCCGCTACGTGGTATGCTTCGTTTTCATGCACCAAGCTAAGTTTTATCTTCAACCGAACCAAAGACGCGTTCACAAAGGACTAGGAAATACTCGATGTACCTTTTTCCATCATGCAATATCTCGAGAAATTGAGTCAAGTAACCACTGAATTTGTGATCTCGTGAGTCTTGAGAGCTCATGGCCTTGATCGTCATGTCTAACGCAGCTCAATCATGGTTTCAATCGGACTTTTCTGAGACTCGAGATCGAGTAAAGCCTTGTACTAAAAGCCTAAGACTCATTCAGGAGTGCCATGTCTTCTCCAGACAAATACAAGCCATCTTTTTCCTAATTAGATGACTGATTCTTAGTTTCTGGTTTGATCAATTAGAAGGTTGGGGTCCAATAATTAAGCACAAAACATTAAGACAGCCGCCATGCCCTCGGTAGAAGCAACATTCACTTTGCCCATGATCTGTTTTCTTCTCTGTAAGCACTTAAAGTTGTGATTGATTGGACCGAATATAAGCCATTTGGATTCACGCATCTGCTCTCAAACTTGAATTTGTCTACTGCAAAGATCAACGCTGGATGATCGGTGGGTCTTTGTCATCAGGTCTCGTCCCATGTTTTGGACAGCGGTAGTTTGTTCCTACTGTCTTGCTGCTATTCATTCTGGTTCATTAATCAAGTCTTATTACCTTCATTAGAACCATGGAATTTGTCAAATGTAGCACGAACTTGAGAAGGTAATAATTCAGGTGATCACTAATTACACTGCATAATCAGAAAAAAGACAAGCAACATTATGCAGGATCATCGAAGACGACTTCATACATTACTGTCACATCTCCTCAAGTTTTAGTAGAACTCTCTCATAGTGGGTGTGGTGGGTAACTATCAGGTAGAAATCTGAGGTTTCATTTCGCTCTTGATCGCGGCTGCCAACTGATCGTAAGCTTCTCCCCATGCACTCTTCATCTCGGGTGACCACATCTCCGGCACTGCCTCTTTGATGATTTCCAACAATGCAAACTTCACAACCTGCAAAATGCAAACCACCATGTTAAGCAGTGCTCCATGAATGCGTGAACGATAGAAAAACACTCTCTATCTTTTGAGTTCACTGGATTGTACAACACCCCTTTTTGCCTTAGGATCCTTCACATGAGTACCTTCATCAAATTAAAACTACACAAGACAGATACAAATGATCGGAATCTTGCCTCGAAATGTTCGTCCACCACGTTATATTGGAAATGAGTAGCACCCAAGTCTTTCAAATTGGACTCTCTCACGGTAGCTTTTCCCGCTTTACGAAGTTGTACCGCCGATTCACAAGTCTGTCGAGCAGCATGAATGACCATGTCAGAATAACTGAAGCTTGAACGAATGCCGAAAAGAGCATTTGAATTGGGGATCATCCCTAACAAAATGATCAGTGGGTGAAAAACTGAACTCTGACCATAACAAATACGGTCATGGCATGGGCCTTGAGCTTCGGGTTTTGCTCTGGAGGAACATCTGAATCTCTCAGGAACGAAAATAGCTTCTTGGCTGACGGTGCAATCTCAAAGACTCTGCTCAATTCATGTGAAATCAAATCACATTATGGTCAATCCTAATTTAAACACAACTTCGTTAGAATATTTGTGATGTGCTAAAGAAATGAAGCTGTCTTGCTTAGCAGCTGTAGTCATCACCTGAGGAAGAACTTGAGGCCCAGCTCAGCAGCATTCTTCTTCATTGAAGTCCATGACTTGAGTACTAGAGCTTCCTGTTCCTCTGTGAAGGCTCTAGCTTCCCACTTTTTAATCGTCTCCACACCTTTTACAGGTGAAGATATAATCTTAAAGGCCGGGAGTATAAAATGACATCTGCGTAGAAGATAAAAGAGCTCATTTTCCCACCTCTAAGCGGCTGCGAATTTCGACATCTGAGCCTGCCCAACGATCCATCTCTTTTGATCCATGAAAGCTCGTTGGACTGACCCTGATGCACGAGTCTTGACCCAGATTTGGGCATTGGAATAGTCCCACAAGCAAAGGCAGGAACTTTAGTTCCTACAGCAGGAAACACAGTTCGCTTAAGCAGAGGGAGAGGTACGCATGAGAAATAATCAAGACAGAAGCAGAAAAAGAAGACAGCTAAGGAGACAATACCATGAGAGACGTGAGTCTTGATGTTCATGGGATTCATGGTTTCTGGTTGGTGATCTGTTGATTAGAGAGACTGGAGAACTGAACCGAAGGTGAGCTGATTGTCAAATGTTTTTTATTGAGAAGACCGGACCGCTCTCTCTATCTGAGGCTGAATGTATCTTCACCAGTTGGGTTCTCTTTGAGAAACTGGAGAAGTGGCTTGCCCTTACGAGACTGCCTAAAGCCGACCCTTTCGAGCTTGGGAAGAGCCAAGTTGCACGGTTTAACTTTTGCGAGCGACCAACCTAGATGCCCTTTTCCCCTACTTAAGAAACTGGGGCTGCGTGCAAACCCAAACTTTTAGAGCTTTTCCATGTTGGATGTCAAACAATTGAATTCATCATACAATTTTTCGTAGATTTGTTGCAGAATATCGTCACTTTACTAATTTTAACATAGTAATATGCTCGTGCCCTCGTCAAAGAGCAGACATTGCTCATTGCAAATAAAAACACCATAGACAGTCCCGGATCAGACCCCTCAGCAGATGGTTGGAGTTTTCATATGTTGTTATCATCCCGGATCACAGCATGGCCCTTACATACTATTACTGATGGTAACCAAAAATCACCACTTGAAACTCGGGTTCAAACACAGGATAAAAGGCATTTGCACTGGAGAGAACAGAGAGAGGCTAATGGAAGCTAGAGAATTTGCAGAGTCAGGTAACAGATCAAATTATCAGGCCAAAAGAACACACACGTAACAGACCAACTAGAATCAACTCGAAGAAAATAATATGGAAATTGGACAAAATCGCACAGCATTATGCCATTATCAATCTGATTTGTGCCACATACCAAAAAGATGTACAGGAAGATGCGATTAAACCAAAACTAACCACAACCGTAGTGTACATCAGATGTCGCAACAACAGACTCAAATGGAACTTCAACTCTCTCCTTGACAAGGCATCTAGGTTGCCCATTCTCCACGACCAATACTTTTCCGGGAGGACACTGAACACCTCGTTCGCTACTTCTAACTACTTGTCTCAAAAACAGACCCAGATGCTTTAAGGGGCCATTGCTTGTCTCAGACTTAGCACCAAAACCAGCCAAGCTCAGTATTGATATCATACCAACAAGAGTAGCCACGGTCTTGGCTGCTGAACCAATGAAATGACCCAGTCGAAGGCCCAGGTTTCTTGACCCGCTTTGCCCCTGATTCTTGTCGATCTCATTCATGTTCTTCTTTAATTCGTTTGTCAGATCGGAAGAGATCATCCCATTTCGGACAGACTTGCGTGGGGAAAAGCTTGAAAGATGAAGTGGAGGGCGGCTAGGATATGGTGGAAGCAGGAGGTCATTGTTGTGCTCCACCGTCTCTCCGGCAAAAGCAGAGGCCTCTTGAATCACTTCCAATTCTTCCCCTTTGTACTCCTTGAGCTTATCAAGAAGCATCTTACGGCTGCATTCAATCTCAGCAAGGGCAGCTTCCCTCTCATACCGGTGGTTTTGTTGCATATCCTGGCCATTAAAATCAATCTTTTCAGGTAATATAAATTACAGAGCCACCCCAATTTATTGCACTAGTATATATGACCATTGAAACGCAAAGGATCGCTCGAAGAAAATGCAGACTAGACCACTGAGAGGTCAAATAAAGCTCAGCTGCATGCTCACATGACAATCACAAAAGAACAAAACCGAGTTCTGCATTGCATTGGTGTAAGATTTAAAACACCTAGTCAAGGGTGACTGTCGTAGCCCGTGCATGTAAGATTAAGAAAAGCAATAGAGGGCTAGAAGAGAAGCTTCAGCAAAAAGAATGAAATCTTGACCGAAGACCAGCCTTGGAGAGTGTGTCCAGTAAAATTTTACAATAGGTGGCTTGAGTCAAGCCAAATGGAGCAAAATTGTTCAGAACATTCTCTGTGTTGAGAAGGGATGGAAGCGACACATAACAAAAAAGGACCAACTGTCCCTGACAAAGCAATCAACTACACAATTGATCGATCATGGGACATATGCAACTAGGTTTGCATATGCAATGAAAAAGAAGAAACTTCATCATATCGCATCAAAGAAAATGCCGACAAAATGCTCTACCGTCAGTGCTCATTAAAGAGTTCATTTAGCATCCAGTTTTAACTGAAGGCTATGAAGAAGCTCCTACGCTAACAACATGACATTCATCAAATGAGCCAGAGGAGTTTTAGACTGACTATTTCAAGTTGCTTCTGCAATGCAATGGCGTCAATACCTTTGAGAAAAATTTAGAAGAAGTTTGGGAGCATATAACAATCGTCAACTGAGCTGTCGATTTATGACTTGCGAAAATGGGAAGGTTTCTAAACATCTCACGCAAGCCAATAAGCTAGTAAAGAGAAAAGATCTAATGCGTAAATCAACAGGACAATGCAATTCGGTCAAAGTTACAAACAAAACCACCAATACTCCAATTAAGGCTCACTATGCTGAACAGTGAACATGAAAGTAGAATCCCTACAACACAACCAACAACAGCAAATAGGGTGAAAAACGATCCCACAGATGCACTCCAGAATACGCAGCCAACGATAGCTCCAGCATTTGCAAAATCCAAGCGAAAAGAACAAAACCTAGAGGAATTTGCAATGGAAAAACCAGAATATGAAGCGAAGGAGCTTCGACCTGCAAAGAGGAGAGCTGAGACTCGAGGGCTTCGAGCGCATCGCATATGTTGAAGAGCCTCTCTGCTTCTTCCCCTTCCTCTGCTTCGTTGACCTCGCCATCTTCTTGCTTCTCGTCCCGTGGCGGGGCGGCGGAACTGGTGGCTGTGTGGACGCAGTTGCTGATCTTCAACCTCAGCTCGGTGGCTCTCGCCAACACCAACCCAATTCCCTCTTCTTCCATCTCCGTACAGCTCTTCCCTCAAAATCCCTTCTTTCTTTCCAAGTTTCGTTCTTTTTGCGTTTGGGGCTGGGGGTTGCCAATAGTCAAACGGACGAGCGAGCTATCGCTAGGGTTTATGAATAGGGAAAAGGAAGGGTTTTCTGCATTTGTCAAAAGGGGTGGGAGCAGATTTTGCAGACAAAAACCGCTAAACGTTACGACTTGGGCGGGGACCCGCCGTGGCATTTAAGTGATCCTGGTGCTTTCTCCGCAGATGACTTCCTCTTGGCTTTTTTCGCTTGCTAGCCAGACGCGGCCACTCCGGAGCAAAGGATAAAATTTCGTTTTCCGCCTCTTTGGGCCCGAAGACAGTGAAGATCTCAATGTCCTTGGTTTTAGAACGATGCTATGATTACTCTCAACGCCAGTTCAGTCCGGGGAAGAAATGGTTATGGTTAGAATGGAGAGATCGTGGCACATTCAAATGTAAATCATTTGACGAATCCGTTTGTCTTAGTCTTGTGAAGCGTTTGGCTTCTCATCTAATCTCTTCTTTTCCTCGAAGCCCTTCGGCGCTTTGAATGCTGGGACAGACGAGGTTAAAAGTAAAGCTGAATATAGTGGATCAATCGGATTGGAAATCGACCGGACCGGACCGGACCGATCAATTTGATTGGGTTTCCGATTCCATAAAATTGAAACCGATTATGGTCGATCCAGAAAAACGGACCGACTAATATTTTATTTAAAAAAATTTCTAAATTCCTAAAATTCAAAGGTGATTATTTGATGTTTAAAATGCTAAATATGACTTATAGATTTAGCGACATCGTGATGCAATTAACCGGAGGTGATCCGGTGAATACATCGTTAACGAGGAAATTTTAACGAAAAATCACGAAAACAAATACGACCGGTCCAATGATTGAACCGCTCAAGAACCAGAGCGAATTGGACGGAACACTGATCATCCCTAGTTAAAAGCAATCCCAAGAGCGAGTCAAGCTACTACAAATTTTTATCACTGATTTCGCCAGGTATTGGGAGGGAACTGGGAGTACTCATTTTAAGAAACGTAAGTTTAAACATTCAGTTCTCAAACAAAATAAACCTTTTGGGGTCGGAACATGACAGATTAATTTCTGGACAGTGTGATGGATCGAAAGGAATGACGCGAACAATTGGCCTTGCATCTCTGATCCTGTAATTTGACCGTAAAATCAGTGGCAACAACCAACATCGCCCTGAGGAACATTAGGTCTTGAATGAATCCTGTCATTATCTTCCCAATGGCAAGAGAACTACCCAGTCCTTCATCCTTATGCTTGCAAACCTTGCTTATGAGCCCATCAGCCTCATGCTGAGGTCCAGAACCCAATCTTTGTGCCATCGATTCAATAGCACACCAATGGAGTACTTCTGTTTCTATCCGCATCAATCTGTCAACAGGGAAATGAGTGGTAGTTGGGGAAGATATGTCGTGGTGGACAAGAGGAACATGGAAGGATGAATTGTGAAAGCCGGTGGTCCTTGTGGAAAACCGGGTATAATCGCAAACAGCAAAATGAACATGCACATCTACGCAGCCTAGCTTGCCAGGGCCTTGACCCGCTGAAGTCACAATCGGCTGATCTAGTACACGATGATGCCGGAAATATATATTTGATATCATATCTCATAAATGAGTATATATGTGCAACAATAAAAAAGACATGCTACCTCAGGCAGCACTTCTCTAAGAAATCTATAGACTATACCCCCATAAAATCCAAATGGCTTCGACTCTGTACAGGAGTTTTATGGAGAAAAGATATATATATAAAGTTAAAGCAACGTGGAGTCCAGATTCCTACTTCCCTCCCAGGAAAGGTTGGGAAAACTAAGGACAAAAATAGATCAGGAAAAGGTAAAAAAATTGCATTTGGAGACTGCAATGACGATGTCCAATCAAAGGAGAAACGGCTCTTTTAGTTAGACTAGACTGTACACCCTGCACGCGGACAAACTATATGCAAGTTCCACCCATCATAACTTTCGGTCAGTATCCTCCTGCTGGCACATTAAGATCGATTAGTGTCCCAACTAAACCCTCCTTCCTGGCACGCTTCCTTGATGAGCGTCCACCATCATCCAAACTCCCAGATCCGGATGGTCGATCAGGTTCTGATGCTCCTAGTATGTAATTTCAACATATCAGCCATGCTACATTCTGAAATCCATTGGTTAATATGAACCCATGATCATAAGGTTATAAACAATGTCCCCTATAGGGGTGAAATAGCAGAACACAACTTAGCAAACAACAGTTTTCCAACTCCAACACAGAGAAGCCAACCAAATTAGAAAAATCAACAAAGGAGAGGTGGGGCAGAACCATCACAAGGAGAACCCTGGATGACAACTAGGAACCAGGCTCTAGATGAGCACAAGAAAAATAATCTGTTAAAAGTATAACAATCCTAATGAATAGGAACCAAGTCCACATGGAAGAACACCCCAAAAAAAAAAAGTTTACTGCTGGCAAGAAACGAGCGAAAATTTAGCAATTCTGTGGGAGGATTAAGATGACAGGGAGTCTGTAAGGGCGGTGGTGCATCACATTTTTTATGTCACATTGTTTTTTCTGTTTCTTTCAAATTCAAATAAACAAATCCAAGCAAAATAGGATGGAAAATCACTAAAGCCATATGTTCAGAATTGAACATTCAATACCAAATCAAATTATTGAACAGAACGACAACAATAATTTTTGACCAGATTCTCAAAGGTATCACATAGAGCTAAGGGGACAGGGAAAAATTCCTAACAGGTCGAGAGACTACCAAACAGCTCATTAGCTTGTTTCAATTTCAAAGCAAGAAATTATGACATTGAAAGGTCTCAGATCATCGGGGATAATGGAGAGCAATAGAAACAAAATATCCTTAGCCAAAGAGGAATGAACAAATACTCAACTAAAACTAAAAAAAGGCAAAGTGGATATATAACCAACCATAAGGTTTGCGTGATATTCTGCACAAGAAGAGAGGAAAGCCAAAGGCATAATTTCTCAGACCAGATCTGAAAGGACGATCAGGAGAAAATACAAGAGGAGGGAAGTTAGGAAAATTAAAAGCAAATCAAAGGCATGTCTGTTCTAACCCTAAACACGCTGATCAGAAAAAAGATTCGGGGATGAAGGACATCAACAAGGGCATGACATGAGTACATCAAACAGGGCTTCAACATGAGCAGATGAATGTCATTCTCCTATTTAAAGCTTTGGTGGAGGGAATGCTGAAGATAAAGCAAATTTCGCTAGACAAGAGAAACAGTTAGATGAGACAAATAAAACCATGAAACAATGTAATGATTGTCAATGCCAATGCCCACGCCAAAAATGAATGCCCCACAACAACGGATTAAGATATTCAAAAGTTGTTTTGCTCTGAACTAAACAGTCTTTGGAATCTTATGACTGTCATTCTCAGAATTGAGCAATGAAAAGAGTAATGATTGTCAATGCCAATGCCCACGCCAAAAATGAATGCCCCATAATAACTGATTAAACTATTCAAAGTTGTTTTGCTCTGAACTAAACAGTCTTTGGAATCTTATGACTGTCATTCTCAGAAGTGAGCAATGAAAAGAGCTCATAGATAGTTGCATCAGTTGTTATTTACCACTATGCATGTGTGTGCAAAGATACAATTGAAATGGGTGAAGAAAATTCAACCAATCTTACCGGCTTTACTGAAGTCCAAGGGCGGAAACTTATCAGACTCGTCAGCTTTTGCATTTAAAGCAGCAGCTCGCTCAATACCCTTTGACTTGTAAGGAGCTATGTTGTGGGTGCCAAGTAAGAGACAACCCAGTAAATCATTTTCAATGCATTCATACCTGTATGAAACTTCTAAATGAATAAAACCAATCTATCATCAGCTGCAAAAAATATTGAATAGCAATACTCACATTTTTTTGCAAAGTGTATCAGTAACCACAGATAGATTGATGACGTGCATCCTTACATCCATCACTTTTTTCTCATCATATTCATCAAATGGCTCTTCTAGAAACTTGGATAGTCTCTCCACATTAGACTCAAGCTGCTGTTGCTGGTCTTCAAATAAGTGTTGTTTTATTTCTCTTTGTTCTGTTGTCATCTCATCCTTAAATAACTCCTCTCCAAACATATAGAATGCAAATGGGTATGAGTACAAAAGAACCCGCCTAGACCTGAATAGTCTGTAGAGCCCATTTGTTACCCAAGTGAAATCCCTAAGGGCTGATTCCTTCTCTTCAGATACGGATACTTTCTCTTGAATAGTTTCCCTCAGTTTGGTCTCAAGCTTAAACGAGTCTAAATGAGCCTTGTAGCGATTATGATAGTGCATGTACCGATACAGATCCCGCTTTGCACGCTCGGATTTTTGCTCTTGGTCTTCTTTGTAGCGACCACAACTATGACCAGCAATATTCGACCAAGTATGGTCTCGCCCCGTAGCACCACCACACAGCCAACTGCATTGAGCAGGATCACATGCAGGTTTAAGATCAAGTGCACATTCCACATGAAAAGGCCAAGTAAGGTCACCAACCAAGAAGAAGAAAGACAGGAAGGATAGAAATGTTTTGACAAAAAAAAAACCACAGTAATAAGTTGATTAATTTTAATCCTTCACGATGTTGAATGGGGAAAAAAACTAAATTAGTAAACGAGAAGAAATCAGATACCTTCTTCAAGATTGCAATAAGATGAATGCCACTATCACGGTTTCAAAGAACCTTGCACCATGAAAAAAATCACAAATATAACAATGCTTATGCTAGACCCTTTTTCTTATTGGTGTAAAGCTTATGCTGGACATGCCAAAAGGAAGGATTGGTGCTTCGTAGAAAGCAATAAATTCAGAGATTATTCACCAAATTTTCTCAAGGAAAATAAAGAATCAAAAGAAGATGTAAAGGATGGCAAAGAAGAAAAGATGATAATCACCAAAATGCCTGCCCACAGATACAGCTCACTAGATTGCATCCTCCATTTTTCTCCACTGGTTTGTGGCATTTTGGACAGGGCTTCGTGTGGACTGTAATCCAATTGACAGTTTCCGATTCATCTCGACACTTTTTACTCCAGAGCTCCCACATCAAGCACGAGCAAGGTGAATGTGTTTCTGATAAGCAACTGAAACAAAACTGTAAACCACACGAACATTCTACCTCACAGCATTCATCTTCTTCAATTCGTATTGCATTCCCGCAATGGGGAGTACTGGGACACCACTTAACCATTTTATTATCCTCAATGTAAGACTCAAGGAGGAATCGGTCGAATTTGTCAGCTAGATCCGGATGCCTTCTTCTGACTAGATCTCTAACAATGGCTTCATCACAAATAGCGTTGCATTTGTGTGCCATGCACCTTATCCGCTTGCTTTGACCTTCATTTATCTTCACAACAAAATGCTCAGTCCAACCTATAGAAAAGATCAACCATCATTTTTTCAGTACATCCAAAAGCTGCATGAAATTATGACGAGCAACTATAGTAATCTTGGCCTTATGGCAATGACTATGAGAAAGGGTGGTACACATCTCATTCAAATGAGTAGATACTCCAAACCATTCGACATCGGTTCAAAATGAAACTCAGACTCCATAGCCGAGGATCATCACATCATGACAATTAGCATGGGGTCTGATACAAGGAGACGGATGGGACAGCTAATTAGCTGTTTGTTATATGAAGGGAGACCAATAATTCAGCTAAAGCTTAAGCTAGTAAAAGGCGCAAATCAATCTTTGACAGTTTCACATGCGCATCAAGGGCACATTGGCATTTGCATGCCTGAAGCATAAAAATTGATTCTAGGCTGAGAAGATGAGAAGATGGGATTTTCAGATGCAGATGGTCTTATCTGGCGCCATACGCTGACTTTACAGTACCGATGCCCATCCTATATAAAGCAGCCCCATATAATTCAACAGTGTCCACAACTGACCATATGAAAAAGAAAAGAAACAATTGTAGAAGACTGCTTACAATCGTTGCAATAGCAATGACTACAGTCCATCCTTGTTGTAATGTTACCAGGTATCTCTTCCATGCATATATCACACATAATTATAGAAGTCGATTCCTTGGCCAAACTGGGATCTTGGTCCTCAGTCAGAGGCACACCCGCATCCACAAATAAACAAGCTTTACCCTTCTCCACGAACACCGCAAGCAACTTCTCAAAATCCCATCGGTGATGGATAAGCAAAGTTCGTGCATGGTGCTCTCTCAGTGATAACAAGTCCATCACCCTTCGCAAATCCCCTCTCTTAAAAAATGAGTGCAAGTCAGAGAAATAACTCATCAACCAAACAATAGTGTTCGCACTATAAAAAAATCATACTTCAACGAAATTCTTACCTGCGCAGACAAAAGTGATTCTTTTGTGATGACCTGAAAAGAGAGAGGGTCAAACAGCCATTATTGGAGCTTCGATTAAAAGGACAGTATTTTTTAACCATATTCACCGGTAAGGGCAGTCTAGTTCACAAACTGAACCCTATCAACTAGCGTATCGACCAAAAATAAGGACTTTAGGGAGCAAAGTACTAAACCAAAATTCTCAGCAGCAGTGCTTCTAACATGACTCGATTTCTCGTGACCGTGGCCGAGACAATTCACAAGTTACCCGTCAACAAAACCTCCCCGATGAAACTCGTTTCAACAAAGGCAAGAGATCACCCCGGTGCTTAAAGGGAACAAAAAAGCGCACGAAACCACATCCTTCGTTTTCCAGATTAAAACGAAGGAAAGAGGGTAAAAAGGAAGAACATTGACGAAATTAGAGGAATCCCAGCACAGAAAAAGGTTACCTTGGTGGAGGGACCTTTGGTAGGGACCCAGTCGTATTCGGAGTCCTCGTTCTCCAGCCCATCGAGGGAGTCCCTGTCCGAGCAGTAGTACTCCTCCTCCTCGTCGCAGCTGAAGCAATCATCCATCGCTGCGACAGTCTATGAGGCCGATGCCAATCTTCGACTAGTTAATCGTGTACCGATCAATCGACCGATGAAATCGCGTAATCGGCGAACACGTGCACGAACACTCCGATCGGGAGGCTATTGCCGGCAAGATCGAGGGGAATTCAGGTGAGATATTGCCGGCGATGGGAGTGAAGCTTAAGGAGGAAGCAGTGGGAACAATATAACAAACAGGTCGTGTGTGCGAGCGAGCGAGCGAGGGAGAGAGAGAGAGAGAGAGAGAGAGAGTCTTGTGTACCGGTTTAACAACATTTCCTATGCGAGTTTTAGGTGAGTGATGCGAAGCGGACGGTGAAACTGGGAAGCCAAAGCTAACGGTGTCGTTTTTGAGGGACCGTGATTTTCACTCATCTCCATGTATGCTCTTTCACTATTTCCGAGGGAAATCTCGATAATTGGTAGAACAAAGAATAAAATTTAGACATTTCATCCGTTTATGGGAACATGAATATTGGCTGCGGTAAAACTGGGAACACGAGTGGCATTCATGGAATACTTCACAATTATCTCGATTTCAAAGTTAAGAGAAGATATATAGTAAGTATACGAAAATTACATTAGCTATCGCATATCAAGATCTTATCTATATACGATTATATACAGATATTGTGAATGTTACATATGAACTTTCAAGGGAACTCTCTAAAAAGTTTAAAATTGAACTTTCTATCTCCTTTACTTAATTAATAGTTGACATGCTTTTAATTACGATGAGCAACATTCTTTTGATTTGAAAAAAGTTAGTCTCGATAGATATCTTATCGGTTTTGATGGATAAAAATGGGAGATTCGATGTGTCTATATCTTCTTCTTCTTCATTTTTCAAGTGAATGAGCAATAAGAACTGTCCAATTGACTAGTTTACTAATGAATTAAAATATAAACAGGGATTTTTTAGTAGTTTGATAATCTTAAGTGCGGAAAATGAAAGCTAAAATATTATTTATCGGATGCGTTGATTTATTTCTAAATATTTTGGCAACGGATATTATTGAAAACTTCAATGAACTTTGGTAGCATAGCAGGTTGTTGGATGACCATGAGAAAATGGAATGTTGCGAAGCCATAAATTCTTAAAAAAATAAACCGTGCAAAATTTTGCAATTATTTATTTTTTTTATGACAAAAAACGAACTGTTAGCATAACAATCACCCAAAAACTCTTTATATAATCACTTCTCGACTTCAATAGCACAATCGAGAGTATTCAATATCGTAGATTTCCCAAATTGACCCTATTCATTCCTTTCTTAGCCAGACCACTATTCCTTACCCGCGAGCAAAATATCACAAAAGAAAAGACCTAAAATGGTAAATATCACCAAAGTCGGTGCCCTTTACGTTGGGAGTTTCACTCTTGGTAAAGGAAAGACCTCTCAATTGCCAAGTTCTCCACCTGAAACTTAAATGAACAAAAATATTGGGAGACTCGATAGTTACTTATGATCTGCCAAACCCTTGCTTGATCAAGGAAGGTTAGCCTTATCGAGCGATGTATGGTTTGTTTTTAATCTACATCTTGTACCCTAGTAGGATTAGCGAACAATTGTTTTTAAAGGATCCGTTTGTTTCTCGAAAAAAAAATGTAATGTCCAAAAACGTCTTTCTCGTTTCGCCACGTTCCGGATCGCTTGAATGGAAGACCTGCCCTTAAACCTTAGAAAATGACTTCCCTTTCCTAATAATCGAAAATCATATTCAAATATATAACCATGCCTTGACGCCCGAGCCCTCGATGCAAAAGCGCATAGTTCGAGTTGGGCTCGCTCTGGGCCGGGCCGGGGACTCTTTTTCCTTTTCCATCTGATTAAAACAAATTCCAGTGTCATGTCTAGAGCATGTTCCTTTTTGAATATAATGCTGATTTTTGTTGCTTTTTCCATTTACCATCGCTTTTTTTATAGGAAAAATTTTGGGAAGGCAACATCAAGGGCTGGAGTAGCTCAGTTGGTTAGAGCGTGTGGCTGTTAACCACAAGGTCGAAGGTTCAAGCCCTTCTTCTAGCGAATAGTTCCCTTATTTTCGAAGGCTTTTTGCTGCACTTCAGACTTAACAGTTGAATTCGAATCTGCAATACAAGAAAAAAACGTCCCTTCTGTCTTTTTTTGGCTAACGACAATACTTCAAGCCAACGGAAACTGCAGAGTACATGGCCAATGCCAATGGCCATACAATCTCTTGAAGCAAAGTATTGCTTGCATTGCATATCCGTACATTACTTTTAAAAGATCGATCCATCAATCCTTCCTCGTTACAGTTCCGACAAATCCCACGTGGGAAAGCTTTTGCAAATTGAAGGACAATGTCCAACGACATCTCTGCACTATTAGATTTATTACCACATTGCCGACAATATCCTGAACACCACACAGCCCAGTTTTGCATCCTGGATCGCCCTAGTTAGTTTTGCAGAGCTGCACAGTACATCAACTCAAAACCAAAGGAATTTGCTTATCAACATCAACATCAACTTCATTTAACCAAACAAAGGTTAGGCAAACGACGAATGATTTAGTTCTAAATGTTGTGCTTCTTGCCAGGTACACGATCAATCTCAGAAGTGAAATCGTGATTTTCAACACACATTTCTGCATCCGAGTTATCACTTCAGGTCAAAATTATAGTGAGATTGCAACTGATAAATTATGGACCAGAAAAAGATTTGTCGAGGTGAGTTTTAGCAGTCCATCTCATCGATATTAGTCCGAAAAAGATAATCTTCACTCTCCAGTTCCTCATGAAGCATGTTAATAGATGGCACCTGCAGCTTATTTCCAGGTCTCTCGCCAACTATTGATCGCTGTCCCTGGAAAATGGCAAAAAACATAAACTTCAGTCATATGGATCTTTTGACTGAAAAAAAAAAAAAAAACTATATGGATCCGGATATGGAGATAATGCAACATTTAATCCACTGTTTCAGAAGAGCATGTCTCACAGGGTTGTAAGATTTTAGACTAACCTTTTTTAACTTGTAGAAAAAATAGTGGAATCCATTGCCGAATGTGTGCCACTCCACTGACCATGTAAACTCGGGAGAATCAAATAAAGGACGTCTAAAATGTGGCTGCGGGACCAAATATAAAAAGTTAGCACAGATAGGCCAGGATGAATTATGATGTAGGAAGAGTTCTTTGAAAAATAGGTTGTCACCTGACCAAAAGTAATAGATATAAATATTCCATCCGGTTTTAAGACACGGTGTACTCCTTGAAGCATCAGCATGACTTTAGCTACTGTTGCAGGTCGAGGGTTCCACGGGTCGCCACTGTCCACGAACAATACATCCTTTCAAGAGAATCATTGCAATGCAGTCTCAGGAAAGCTAGAATCTCAGATAAAAGATAGAGTTATTTACCACAACGAAAAGAATGGAGCAACCGAACGGAAAAAAGAAATGCAAGACATTTACCATTGTTCCTTTCTCAATTACCACATCAAAGCACTCATCACCAAAGGGCAGGTCTAGCATGTCAGCTTCTAGTACTTTAATTTCTGATATCCAGGAAATGTAAGAAGTATATATCTTAGGCCTTATATTCTTTCACCGAAACAGATGTTCATGCCACTATAAAAAAGATGCCATTCTGTTAATAAATTTTTGTGCTTTTCTGTTTTAAACAAGGCCAACCCAATGAAGTTCAACAAGAAAGGCTGACTAGAGTCAGAGATAGCACAATTGACCCTTCAATGGAGCTCTTAAAAAGTCAAGTGAAATGAAAACAAGTTTCAAGCCTTGGCAAAAGTTGACTACATGCTCCCTGCAACAAAATATGCATAAGCTCATGCATAGGGTCAGCATCGAATGAGGGAGCCTCCCAATTTCATGCTGGAAGCTATTTTTCTCGCTTGATTTTGGACTATGCAAAGAAAGGACGAAGTGACACAGACGCATGATCTCTAGTTAGTTAGGCTTCGGATTGGCATGGTCAAAGGCAGGGATAAAAACAAACTCAAAGGCTCCACAAACAACAATGGAGCCCTCAATATCCAGACTCACAACTAGTTGAAAAGCCTCGAATGATTACTATGACTATGTGAGTGGAAGGTGTGGCATGTAATTATTTCTGCAAAGATGAAAGCACGTATACCTTTATATCCTTTGGATTGTACCCGTTTTTGCATCCTTTCCACAGCCACAGCTGACAGATCAATGCATGTTATTTCAGTAACACCGTCTTTGTAGAGATTTTCGCTTAGCTGGGAGTTTCCACAACCAAGCTCCAGAACCTTCATCACAAAGTACTCTCATCAGAAAACCCAGCAATTAAATACCCGAATAAAAAAAAAAACCTCAAAGCAATTTAAAGGACAATTCAAATCCAAGAAAATCTAAAGAGGGTATGAATTTCCACAACAAAAATGGAAACAAGATCGCTGGACAATTCAACATTCTCCCCTCTACTTCCACCGAAAATTCAGGATCAACAACGAAACTGATGTATACTTATAAGATGGACAAACTACAAACAAGCCCCTAATGCAAATAAACCTTTGCTCAAAATCGGATGAGCAAGTCAATGCGACGACCCGATAATCTACGGTATATAACTCAAACGCCAAGCTTGTCTATGTAAGTAAGCCGCAAAGTCACATCAGCAATTGACCAATGCCAGGATTTGGTAAAAACAGAAGAACGTCAAGCCAAGTTCTGAACTTTGCTTACACAACACCGTCTGAAGACCAGACACAGAGCATCAGGGAGTCAAAAGTCACGAAAAGAGACGGAGCTCACAGAAGAATTAGGTTTGACATTCTGTTGTACCAGGTGGCGGAAATGAGAGTAGTCCTTGAACCACTCGTAGTGCTCCTCGCGAGAGAACCTCTCGTCCCTAAAGCAATACCAACAACAACATCAGACGGCCCTCCAATGGACAGTAGCAATAAAGCGCCTCTCGACATGGGAGATGGCGAAATAGAAAATAGCGAATCTGACAAACGCAGGTACCAATAACGAGGATCGAGGTACTCCAAGGCCGTGGAGGGACCGATATCTCTCTTCTCCGACAGGTTCGAGCCCTCTGACCCCGCCATTTTCAAGAGTTTTGCTTCTAGTCCTCCTCCTGCTTCTCCCAAGATTGTTCAAATGCAAAACCCTAAACCCCAAATTTCGCGGTGAACGGCGAGTCTTGGGACTGGGCCACGGAAGTCGAGGCTTCGACTTTTCCATGGGCTCGACCCGACCATCCC
Source organism: Rhodamnia rubescens (assembly GCA_021437795.1). Lineage (NCBI taxonomy): Eukaryota > Viridiplantae > Streptophyta > Magnoliopsida > Myrtales > Myrtaceae > Rhodamnia > Rhodamnia rubescens. Next base: position 2,158,216 of record JAILYA010000012.1, read on the forward strand.
CTACCCTCTTGCCCATGAAATCAAAGTTCAAGCCCACATAAATACATAGGAAAATGCTAACCCGACCGTGAAAACGAGCAGACCAGCAAAACGGCTGTACCTTGTTCAGCGACTTCCACAAAGAATGTCATCTAAAGTCTTAAAAATTATCAAATTGATTCAATTAAGTTATTCCATTAAATCCATCTAATTAGGCTGACAAAAAATACTTAGGTGTCTTATGTTAGTATTTCCTTAAGACATATGGCGATGATGTATGCGCCCGCAAACTTAGGTTTAAGTTTTTAGACGTGGTTTAATATTTTTTATTAAACACAATATTTCTTATTCAAAAAAAGTTAAGATCGTTTAATTTTATTTATTCCAAACGCCATATTAAAAAAAAAAAATCAAAAATTGATAAAAAAATAAATAAAAATATACAAACTAAATCAGCCTTTAGGCTTGAAACACGAATTCAGAAATGGCTATTAGCCACTAGGCTTTCTCCCGGTGGTTCACATACCGTCTCTCCTACTCTCCTCCATAGGGAGTTGGTTTTGGAGATGAAATCACGAAAAATCGCCATGCCCACGAAGAAAGAAGTTGCCAAGTACACGAGGAGTAGCTGTGACTAGCCTCATTTCTGAGTGATTGGGCCTCGCACCTTCTAGTCCTAGGGCACAGATAAACGTCGATCTCGTTCGTTCCACCGGACAAGCCATTGCGTCGTTTAGTTTAGATTCCCAGAGCAACGAACTGGAAGTTTGTGAACCAGAGTTGAAGCTCTTAGCCCAGATTTTCCTAGGAAAGGACAGCGACATTGAACTCGAGGAACACGACGAGAGCTTTTGTCCATTGAGGTGGTCGGACGTGAAGTTACGGCAATGGCGGGGAGAGAACGACGTGAGGCCGTGATCGGTTTAGTTTCCTTGGCAAAGTTTCTTTCCTTGTTTCGTGAAACTCGTGGTCGTTTGGTCTCTAACCATCTTTTTCATGCGTGACCGGAATTATACACGTGGCCCGGTTTTGTTGCGTTCTTTCCTTCCCCCGACCGAATTTCCAACACTCGATTTTCCATGGATCGTATCGCTTTTCCTTCATCGAGAAATTGATTGTGAAATACGTAGTATTCCCCATCTAGTGCTGCTTCTCCTGATTTTTTTTTTTTTTTGTGGGCATGGTAATTTTCCTGATTTCCACAGTATTTTTTTTTTACACGTGCTCACAATAAGCTAACAATAAAACAAACGATGTTTACTAATTCTTTTTTCCATAAATTAATTGCAATTTGTCTCATTTCTCTTCATTGTGCGTTAAATTGAGTGCACAAAGAAGATCCCAAATCCGAGCCTATCAATATATTCAATTAAACTCACATTCATATTTAAAAAGTTAAGTCGATAAGATATGAGTTAATTATGATATTTTAACAATTCTACGTCATATATCAACTTTTCTAATATAATTCATATATGCATCTTAATAATATCTCTAGAAAAGCTTAATTTTATCAACAACGGAGTATAAGATGTTTTTAATGAGCATTAATAATCAACTTTACTTTTAGCACAAAAATAGCAACTTAGCTCGGTTTTAACATACGTTGGGTTGGTGAAATTGGAAAGAGACAATGGAATCGACCCCGAGAAAAAACCACGGATCCTCCCTTCACAAAAAGCCAAATCGATCCAAAAAAATGTTTCGGAAAGCCTAAAAAAAAAAAAAAAAGAGGCAAAAAAACATGGGACACGAGCCAGTACCAGTAGGCGATAAATTGCCAACCACAACCGCAAGCCATTCGCACCTTCGCAGCTCATCGCTCAGCTCTCTCCACCATCGCCCTGCTTGACGCGCGCACATGGCGGTCTCCCTCCAGCTCTGCCGCATCCCCGCCCGCTCCGACCTCTCCCTCCCGGAGAGCCTCGCCGGCCCCGGGGCCATCCGTTGCCGCAGGCCTCTCTCCGTCCGATGCTCCGGCGATCCTTCCTCCTCCTCCTCCGTGGCCGTCGACGGCGATTTCGACGCCAAGGTGTTCCGGCATAACCTGACCAGGAGCAAGAACTACAACCGGAAAGGCTTCGGCTACAAGGACGAGACTCTGAAGCTCATGAATCGCGAGTACACCAGTATGTTACTTCCTTCGTTTTGTTCTGTCGTCTATGCGAGTTCTTTTGTTCAGCAAGCTGTTTCGAGCTTCGACGCCCGCGAAGACTTTGATTTTGGCCTTTTCATTTCCAGTTTACCGATGAGTTGTTGAATTGACTAATAATTATGGTAATTGTGTCAGGAAAAAAAATTTCAGTCGAATTTAATCAGCTAAGATAGTTAGGTACTTTGCTGAAGTGTGTGTTATGTGTATATAAATCCTGTGCTTCTTGTACTGGCGATGTTGATTCCGTATTTCTAGCTGTCGATCTCTGTCGGTATGATGTTTTTGCCCCGATACTACTTGTCTAGATATCAATTGCCAGCGTTTCTGAATGATTGTGATTTGTAATGCTGTTGTGTGTTTTCCGTATACCAGGTGATATTATTAAGACTTTGAAGGAAAACGGAAATGAGTATACCTGGGGAAATGTTACTGTTAAACTTGCTGAAGCCTATGGTTTCTGCTGGGGCGTTGAGCGAGCTGTCCAGATTGCCTATGAAGCAAGAAAGCAATTTCCGGAGGAGAAGATCTGGATTACTAATGAAATTATCCACAACCCAACTGTTAACAAGGTCAGATACATAACAGAATTTTTGCTGTTTTGGCTGATTTGCTTGAATGTTGTGAGTATTGTGTTATGTGCTTTAATTTACTGATAATTCTTCATCGCACTGACAGCGCTTGGAGGAAATGGAAGTGGAGAGTATCCCCCTCGAAGAAGGCACAAAAAAGTTTGATGTCGTTAATAAAGATGATGTTGTCATTCTTCCTGCTTTTGGAGCAGCAGTGGATGAGATGTTGACTTTGAGCGAGAAAAACGTACAAATTGTGGATACTACTTGCCCATGGGTATCCAAGGTATGGCTCCGAGAGAGGATAATATAGCACGAATTTCAGTTGGTTGTGGCCTCAACTTTGTTTGTGACGCGTTCATATTCCTTCATTTCCCTTCTTAAACCTTTCTGTTCTTTGCACAAAAGGTGTGGAACACCGTGGAGAAGCACAAGAAAGGAGACTACACTTCAATTATTCATGGCAAATATGCTCATGAAGAAACCGTAGCTACTGCATCGTTTGCTGGAAAGTACATTATCGTGAAGAATATGAAGGAGGTACGCGTTTAGATGAAGCTCTCTATTCATTTGCTTTGCGGTGTAATGTTGGCACTTATCTATGCTTCTGTCAAAGAGTGGAATGGAGATGTCTTATCTTTAACTACTTTTGCCGTATGTCCAGGCAATGTATGTGTGTGATTACATTCTTGGGGGTGACCTCGATGGTTCTAGCTCGACTAAGGAGGCATTTCTAGAGGTACTGCTATATTGCTGATTTTTCCTATTTTTGATTAAGACAACACTAGTTCACACTGCAATCCTGCTTTGGTGCAGAAATTCAAGTATGCTGTTTCCCCGGGATTTGACCCTGACAATGATCTCATTAAAGCTGGCATTGCAAATCAAACCACGATGCTTAAGGGAGAGACCGAAGAGATTGGTAAATAGCAATCACATTTTTACAGATTCTTCTCCCTCTGGCCGACTTGCTATTCAAGTTAAACATTTTGTTACATTTTCAGGGAAGTTGGTGGAGAGGACTATGATGCGCAAGTATGGAGTGGAAAATGTCAATCAGCACTTCATAAGCTTTAACACAATTTGTGATGCTACTCAAGTAATTTCCCCTTCCTCAAGCTCCAAGCTTTTCTGGGTCTTCTGTGTATCAAAACCTCTTGTGAGATCCTTACAAAAAAAAAAAAAAACCTCTTGTGAGATAACTAGAGCTTGACATGGCCATTGGCCTCTAAATTTTTTCAACTTGACAAAGAGTAGCCATAGTTGAGATGTCTAGTGGCTCGTAATGTCAGAATAGGAAGGCCTATTGCTTGTTAGCAGTCAATGCCAATTTTTATATGAAGACCTCATGTGCTAGCTCTCCTCTGTAAGTACCCTAGAGATTGAACTAGAGAGAAGAGGTCTAAAATGCAGAGGGCTGCCTAAAAGGAAGGGAGGTAGTTTTCCTAATTGTATCTTCCCATGACAAGTTTTATATGTGAAAGGAGCATAATACAAAACCCTGTAGCCAAAACTCTGATGAGATACTACAGAAAGGAAGAATATAGAACAGTAGCCAGAAGAAAGAAGTTTGAGTCGATCGCTAACTCATGACTTCCGCTCTGTCTTCAAGATGCTGATGCAATTTTTTTCAACATTGGCCTTTTTCAGGAACGCCAAGATGCTATGTACAAGTTAGTTGAGGAGAAGTTGGATCTTATGCTAGTCGTTGGCGGGTGGAACTCAAGCAACACATCCCACCTTCAAGAGATTGCTGAAGAACGTGGCATACCCTCGTATTGGGTTGACAGTGAGCAGAGAATAGGTCCTGGAAACAGAATAGCCTACAAATTGAACGTAAGTCTGTACTTCAAAGTTGCACTTCTTGAGCAGATTATAGTGTTTATGCCTTATGTTACTGACTTTTTTAACTTTGTTGTTGCGATAGCATGGGGAGTTAGTTGAGAAAGAAAATTGGCTTCCAGAGGGTCCCATAACAATTGGAGTAACATCAGGAGCTTCTACCCCAGATAAGGTACGCTCTAGCCTGTTGAAATTCTAGTACTTGAACAGCTTTTCTTCTTCATGAGTCCTTTCCTTTGTCTGCTTTCCATTGACCTCTCATCTATCTATGGTACCTGTACATTATGGGCGTGACTGAGTTTTCTTTGAGATACTCTTGTTATGCATGATTTACTGGATCAGGATAAAAGGTTTCTATCAACCCTTCCCTTTGCATATTTGCTATCACGTTGGGCCCATTGTCCAATTATGGCACTGAAGACTGGGTCTCTCTTAGCACTGTCGTTCAATGCTGTTAGATGATAACTACAAGGCTCTTAATTTTATTTTTTTCCTGGTCGAAGGCTCTAATGATTCATATGTTGCATATTTGCTGGTACTTTGCTCTGAAAGTCACCCTTCAGAAATAGTGATGATGCTTTTGTTCCTTACCAGGTCGTTGAGGATGTTTTGGTGAAGGTCTTTGACATTAAAAGGGAAGAGGCCTTGCAACTGGCTTGATATAAGATCACAGACTTAAGACCGAGGCTTAGTTATCAGCCTCTCTGTGTGAATAAAAATGAGAAGCTCCGCAGATTTGATGTATAATGGCTAAGTACCTTGATGTATTATAGCCTGCATGCCACTGAACTTTAGTCTGCTCTTTTAGATCTAATGATGTGGTACAAGGCTTCTATTTGACTGGATTTTACAGTAGGATGTAAAACAGATGCTCATCTCTGAGCTTCGAGAAAGTGATATCTGTTTGTGTAGACTTGACATGCTGATTGATCTACAAAAGAACGAGATGCCATAGTTCCCTATTTCAACATGTTCTGTTTGGGTTGTCAGCGGTCTGTTAATGTGTTGCAATCCTTTCCGGTGAGCATTCTTAGGGCCTGTATGATAACACTTATACTTTTCAATTTCTCTGCCGGAAGTCGATCCGGCAAAGAAATTTATTTGGTAAAAACACTTTCAAAATAGAAATCCGTTTGACAAAAAAATTGGGATTTTTCAATTTCGATAGGATTTTTTTGTCAATTTTAAGAAATAAAAAATTTTAAATTTTTGGCCTTAAAATCACTTTTTGAACCACACCCATCTTCGTGGACCATTGCCCCCTCTCGCCGCCGCCGACCACCGCCGCCCACCAACCGCCACCGCCGACCCCTCCCCCACCAACCACCACCCGCCGTTGCTACCGACCATCGCCCGCCGACCGCCGTCGCCCGCCCGCTAATGACCGATGCCGCGGACCACCGTCGCCCGTCGACCACCATCGCCGAAGATTTTGTCAATAATATTTCAAAAATATAAATTTTCAATCGTTATTAAACGAATTTCTTTAATCAGAAATTAATTTGGAGCGAAGTAAAAAAATCAATTTCTCGTTTTTGAGGAGAAGTGGAGAAATTAACTTTTGATTAGAAATTAATTTTCGGTAGGAAAATATTACCATGCGCGCCCTTAGCTAGAACATCGGCCTAATATTCTAATTCTTGGACACTTGCTCGCTTCTCCGCAATATGTCACATTCAAAACAGTACAAAGTATGAATTGGAAGGGATGGAATGATGGATCTTTTGCTGCGAGGATGAAGAAATCAACAATTGTTGGGTCTGACAAGACTAATGACTCGGGAAAGAAAGCAATCGGGTACATTGTCAATCTCTTTTCGAAATGAACTGAGAGAGAGAGATGAGTAATGTGGTGCCCTCCATAATGTCTGAAACTTTGGAAGTTATGCGCTTTCCTCTCGTGCTTCATTATATCCCAGTTCCACGATCGTCCTCACGGTCAGTCTATGCTTTTGCTGCTTTCAGATTTTGCCCTTTGGAGCTATCACTTCAATTAATAACCCAAGGGCTCTGTCATGATATTATGACACTAACACTATCATAGGTTTATGCATTTGACTGCATAGCGGACGTGACCATCTTGTATCAACTTACTTATCTTCATCCGTACAATTTTATGTGATTCAAACTCAGAAAAGAAAGAAGACAATTGAAAGCAAGGTTTTGTTGCAAAATCACTGTGTGTATATTATGTATTGAGTCAGCTTGTTTCATTGGGTTCTGGTGTAGCCTCTAGAGGTTCCGATGGTCCATCCCATGTTCTCATGCGTATCTCAGCCTTCAGAGCCTGCACATCATTTCGCAGAGACTTTTACGTAAGTAGGAATTAAGGAGCGGGAGAGTTGCCAGGTAGTAGAAGAAGATTATGCGCCCGATACCTCCTTTCGCCAATTCGCTCGAAAGATAATAAAGAGAAGCACGACAGTCTGTATTAGACAGCCAATCAGCATCCCAATCCAAATGCCAAGTGCACCGAGCTTGAACTTGTATCCAAGCAAGGCTCCTATTGGAAGCCCCAAAACATAGTAGCATCCGATGTTCACTATGGCAACGAAGAATTGCCATCCTGCACCAACTGCTACCCCTGGACAAGTGTTCATGGTTCACCCAAATGATTGATCAAGATCTACATAGACAAATCTTATAAATGTGACATTTCAGACTATGTGTGTGAGACATAATGAGAGAGTACCATGAAGAACTGGTTGGATACTATTGAGGAAGATTGTAGCCGCGAGATAGTAACCGAGCTTCGACGTCTCTGTTATGACTTCTTTTTGGTTGGAAAATATCTTGGGGAACTCACTCGTCGTTGCAGCTACTACTGCTGTGAAGAGAATTCCTAATGCTGTGGATGTCAAAACATTGATCACTACCGAGAACTTAGCTGCTTTGGCATCACCGGCACCGAGTTCATTGGACACCCGCACACTGCAGGAATGCAAAAGCATGGATGAAGTTAACACGAGGAAGTGAAGACAACTTGTTATCTAAAACTCATGCTGCTTTAGGGGAACATATTCTGGTCCAGATGTCATGTCCTAAGTTTGGGGAAAAAGGGTAGATTGGGAATTGAAGAAGCTAACCTCACTGAAGCATTGAAGCCTAGGGCAATCATCAGGACCCAGGTTTGCAAATTCATGCTGTGCCATAGGCAGGAGTCAAAAAGTTGAAGCACGAAATTTTCTTAAAAGAGAGAAAACCATAGGTATCATCTCAACAAAGGAGGAAAAATAAATGTCTAACCAGATTGAAATGGCGTCAACTGCAATTTCTGGATGCTTCAAGCATCCCACCATGAGAATAATGGCTGTGTAATACCATAGCTCCAAGCTGCCACAGTAAGCACATAAATGATATCAGCAAGGTAAAATGCTTCTCACAATAGAATAAGAAGAAAATAGTATACTGAATATTTGAGTCTGCAGATTTTGATGCACAATATCTAACCATAACATAATGGCTGACGCCAGCGACAGTTTCACGAAGCCAGCTAGCGACTTGAAAGCGAGCATAGAGAAACCGGTCCACGCCTCAGGGAAGTAACCACAGACCACATATATTGTTTGAGCCACAACCAAGAACCACCATGATATATTTCCAGCCATGGCAGCACCTAGAAGGCCATATTGAAGGTTTGATAGGAACACCCAATTCAATAGACAATGTAGTGCCAGAGCCACCAAGGAGATGATGGTCATGACCCAAACTTTGCTTTGAGATTGCAAGAACTTTTGAACAGGAAAGTTTAAGGCATAAGCATACAACTGCGGAATTACCCACAAAGAGTACTTCCCAGCAAGGACAGAAATATGCTTGTCTTGACGAAGGATTTGAAGTATTGGTGATACAAAGATATAGACAGGGGTTAGAAGCAAGGCTGTGACGCCAGTGATGATGCATGATCTTTGCATGTAGATACCCAGCATGTGCAGTTTCCGTGCACCAACAGCTTGGCCGCAGAGCGTCTCCAGGGCGCTTCCCATCCCTAGCTACTAGAAAAGTTCAGCAGCACATCAAATTGGGACGAAGAGTAACGTCATAATTCTAAATGTCTGTAATTATGGGAATCTCAGGATTGACTTTTCTTTGGGCCAAAAATCATCAGGAAAGATCCAGTATATGTCTGATTAAATACAAGCTGACACTCTGACCAAAAAAAAAGTAAGAAAAAAAAATACAAGCTGACGCCGCGGCAATTAAGAGATGCTCAAATGCAGTAAATTTAGACTTTGCGGTCTAACTAGCAGGAATTCCAAGTTTGTCAACAATCAAAACAAACCACCCGGACATTGTAGCAGATCACATATATCCGGGAAACAAAAAATCCCATGATCAAAATCCAAACTTTTTCTCCAATGTTGCCTCAAACGGCGCTATGTTTCAGTTTAAATTCAACAGAGGAAAAAGCAGGGGAAGAAAGGAACTCACCATGACCCCATAGACAAAGCCTTCAAGCACATTCTGAACAACAGAGACAGCAGCAAGCTCTACGTCGCCCACGTACCCAACAAACGCAGCAGTCACGATTCCAATCGAGAACTGCGCGACTGCCGTGAGAATAGCGGGTGCGGCTATTTCCCACGTCTTCTTGGACTCTTTCACACATCTCTTGGTCACTTTACCGCCGCCCAGACACTTGGCCATCTTCCTCCAGATATCGGAATACTCTCCTCCTCCTCCTCCTCCTCCTGTCGCATAAGCTTTTGCTTTCAATTGTCTCTCGTCCAGCAACGTTGTCTTTTGAATCTTGTCCTCGCCCACCCCCATACTGACTCCTCCCAGACAAGGACAACGTTCTTTTCTTCTTTTCTCACTTACTGACAAGGAAAAATTTACGCAGGCCCTATCCGAGGGAACTTCTTTCTAACAACCCCCGAGTTCTTGTCATCGACTATTTTTTTTTTTTTTTGGGTCGTCTTGTCATCGACTTGGGCATGTCTTTTCTTGCATTGATTGAACCCCAAAGGCAAGGATGTTCTTTTAAATGCAATGTCGGGGCACACACTGGCATTTTAGTAAATTATCAAATCCGTGTGACGTGTGAACTCAAAATATCTGCAAAATGTGAGACCCACTACGGATTTCTGCTTACCCTCCTCTTTTCTTCCTGGGCTGAGTGGACTTTGGTACGTCCCCGTGAACAGGATTCGTCGTGGCAATAAAGAAGCATTGTTTTTCTAGTTTAAAAGCATACTAATTCACCAAATTCTCTTGAATTCATGAATGGAGGTTGGTATTTGGTTGGTGCTTTTCTGAGTTGTCTTTGAATGCACTTTTGCCTGTTCTCACATGTTTATTGATTTATATCGAGCAAGTTGGTGTTTCATTATCCTCACCAATAGAAACAGGGAAATTCGGCCGTTTTTAGCCTGATGGCAACTCACCAACTCCCTAATGCAACCTTCTAGTCCACAATGCTCTTTCAAAATGGGATCTGCTTCGAACATATTGAGACGGCTTAGGATCGGCAGAGATTACAGGACAGAAGAGGAAGCTTGCGGCACCCAAAACCAGCGTATTCCCTTTGTAGATGGTTGATGACAGCTTATCGAACGAAATTTTGAGCCTCTACTCCTGTACTACATATACGCATGAGAAAAATATTTGTTAGAGAATGAGAGAGCCTGGTGATGATGAGATATACGTCATCTCAGCTTTTCTTTTTACTCTTCCTTTCCACTTTCGGGAGTTCGGCATAACATCCTTAGGACTTTCACTACTGGCATTAAAAAAATCATCAGTACAACGCATGATGGAGTAAGCCAAGAGAAGTGACAAGTTGCAGGAGCGTGTGACGTGAAGAAGTGAACCTCTCCTGGGAGAGAGAGAGAGAGAACATGTTTGAAAGTTGACTGTCTACCCCGCGAAATGAATCAACCAAACTCCAAAACACCAACGCATTCGGCGTCCAACATCAGAGTTTTTTTTTTTTTTTTTGTGACAAGAACATCAGAATTGACGACCAATCTCTTTGACTTCCACATACGTTTCTCTGGATATGGTAAAGAATGGACTATTGCAACACTAAAAGACCATGCATTGCCGGGCACACGGCACTGGTCTTTTTCCCTTCCATGCTTCTTATGGTGATTTTTCAGTCCATACCATAGTCTCAGAGCTTTTGCTGGCAGAAAGAAAATTGTAGACCTATGCAGTTTCAATCTGTTATCATGTAATCTCCTACACAGTATACGATTCCCTACAGATGATACTTTTAGGACCAATCAGCGCCTTTCAAATGTGGCCATCTCTCAGTCCAAATGACCCATCGCATGAATGCTGCTCTGAAAGACTTCTATAGGCAGGAGTCCAGTTGGAAGATGGAATCACGAGCATTGAAATTTGCATAGCTGTCATCTGATGCTTAGGACTTGATCCAAGTACCCGGGGCATTAAGCATTTAATGATAGGGATCTATAAGATGCATGTACATTCAGGATCTGATTCTCTACAGTTGTGAGAAATGCAGTAGTCTAGAGATAGAATGGTCATATGCTTTCTGCCAGGAATCTCGTGCAAATTGCTGTGCCATGTTTAAATCAACAGGAACCACAAAATTTGTCACCCACCACAGATAACACTGATTCAACTCTGCTTTATTAGGAGTTCGATATCTCCTCCTACTTCAGCAATCTTGGCTTCTTTAGAAGTCCTTGCAGCTTTGGCAATGTTCTCAACATCAAAATCCAAAGCAATTCTTTTAACAAGACCATCAAGCATCTGTTCAAGAAAATTAACAAAATCATGACCAAGGCTCCACAGCAACGAATACTGTCACATAGATTCACCCAGCATAAAAGAATAAGCTACCTAAGTCAAGCACTAGATCATCAGTCATAAATATCTCCATGTGTTTCACTTTATAAAGAACCAAGCTGCATACTGCCCATTCACTGTAGTGTAAGTTTCACTTTTATTCTAAGCCCCACACATCATAAGGAAGCACCATACATGTAAAAGGGGAAGCACCATAGATGTAAAACACATAAAAATCTCTTGAGCCACCCAGCATTATTAGTGAACCCTTAATTAACTTGAATTCGCTAACAGATGCACACCACAAAGTAACGACACTTTTTTTCCTGGACAGTCTAATGAACAGCCCTAGAAAAACCCTTCCTATTCTTATCGGAGAAACAAAGACAAGTGTCAAGATAAATTGCAAATCAAGGTTGAAAAGAGAGGTCTGTTAGTACCAATGATCCAATAGCTACTAAAGCTCGAAATCTTGCATCAACTTCTAAAGATTCATTTTCTGCAAGCTGAAAAAAGGCACAGGAAATTATCAAAATGAGGTACTTCAGCCACTAAACGAAAAACAAAAATAAAAGCTTCAGCAATTTAAGCAATCCATCCAGAAGTGAAAAATCAAATCCTACCTCAAGTGCTGCTGAAAGAACTTGAGATTGACCTTCTTCATCCTTCTTCTCAATCAATAGCACAACATAACTGTGAAGGGTAGTACTGAACTCTGAGTCAAAGAGGAAATAACATGTCCATCGAGCTACCATGATAAAAAGGTAACAAGTTGGATCTACATATATCTTAAACAAGATGAGCACTTAAGTCACTGGTATACTTAAAATAACAAACTAACCCTCATTAGACTAAGTAGAGTTCAGCTATATGGATCCTTTTACACCAATTTTCACTCGACTCGGCATCAAACCTTTTCTAAGACATGCATGTAATTTTCCTATTATTGTCTCCTTTCATGTCTTTCCAAGTCTTCTCTTGCCTTTGTTAGCCCAAGTCTCCATCCCATAACCACATCTGCTCACTAGTGTTCTTATAGCTAACAAAAAATAGAAATCATATTGCCGGGGTCTCAAGAGAGAGAATAAGATATCAAGGGCTAGTATTGTATGTACACTTTCCATTAAGATCAATGATGCAACTACTGCAATGTCATTATCTCTTGGCCATAAATACAGGCATACTGATTCTCTATGCAGATGACACTAGCCTGCTTAAAAATGATAGTATCCAACTTATATAGTCAAAACATAGTTCTTTCTGAACATTCCATGTCAAGAATTCATGATATATGACAAACATCTTATCATCTCTACCAGCTAAAAGAAAAGCCAGGTAAAAGGGAAAACACTACTATTTGGTTATGAGTTTGATGATAGTGCAGGTGCTTTATCTTCTTCAAGGATAGTTTAATCTATTTTCAACAAGTAATCATGAGAGCATAATCATATGAGTTCCAGTTTGGAATGGCATTATGATCTTAAGTAAGAGAATATTTGCGAACAATAAGCTTCAGTAGTGCCTCTTAGATTATCGGCAACATAATTGACATCTATTACACCATACTGAAGAAATTGCAAACGAACAACCTTTAAAGTGTTTGTACATGAATCGAAAAAGAGAAATTAAACTAGTTATCAATCCTTCTCAATTACAATCAAATTTACACTGAAGATGAAATGGGCTCCTCTAAACAAAAGGCAAAGGGAAAATGAAGAAATAACTATCAAGACAGTACTAAGTAAACAGATTACAAGTAAAATATTGAGAGAAATTCTCAAGAACATGAATTATTAAAAGGACAATGGAAAAGTGCATGCCCTTAACAGCAGTTGGAATATACTCACTTGAGTAATAGAGTAGAGTAGGACAACTGTAGATTCTTGTTCGAAGATGAAGAGCAGCTCGAAAATGCATCAAGAATCTGGGACATAATATCAAACAATAAAAAAGTTAAAAGAAAATTCAATCATATCCTATTACCTGCATCTAACCCAATAATGTCCAATAAGCAGGTAATATCCCATGATATACCAGGTTTCAAGCTCAAGTAATTAATCAAGTGACTAATTTGTCGAGTTCACAAATATTCAAAGACAACAATGCTTGAACACCTATATTAGAGTACCAACTGATAAATTATTGTAACACAATCATCGAAGCATTGTATTGTATAATGTGAATACATCGAGAACAAAAGATTGACAAGCTATTGTAGATTAGATTAAAGAACTCTAGAATAATTCCTAGACTAAGATAAAGGACTCATGAACGGCACACTTTTATCAGCTTCTCAGGAAACATATCCTTTGTTAGCTCCTTCCCTCTCGCTATATGCGTGTATGCATGCATGTTTGCTTGCCTGTATGTAAGTTATCCACATTTACATCTAAAAGAAACATGACAAAGAGGCAATAACCTCACTGTGATGCTTCTGCAACCAATTGTAGTGTGCTGAATTCCTGAAGAGATTAGTAACAGCCCGGATGCTGGTTAAGAAATTTGCAGGAACTGTAGGATTCCCAGTTACTCTCTTGATTGATTCCATAAGAACATCTATCACAGTGCAAAATCAAAGTCCCATCAGAATGAAATATTCTTCAATTTCCAACAGCTAGTAAAGTGCATTGGAACAAATAGGCCTGAATTCCTAGGTAATCTGGTCTGAGAAATCATTCACTCCACAACTTGTCTAATATTTACATCTAAATTTAGAAGAAATTGACAATACCCTTCTTGCCCTCTAGATGCCTCAGAAGTCCAGCTGCCCCATCTGGATGCAGGATTACCATCCTGAAAATATCAATAACTGCAAAAGAATGAGCACAATAAATCAACTAATCGCAATGCATTAAACCCACACAAATATAAGATGCTACAATGGAGCAAAATTCAAGTTGTTGAAGCACATCAACATACCCGGTGAAGGGACCAAAGGTTTATTGTTCACCCACTCATTGTGTCAAAAACCATCCATGAAGCGGATTAGTTCAATATGAAAAATTTCTCACGGGTTTCCTAGAACTATTTCTCCTGTTTGTCCAAGTTCATTTTTTTTCCCTCTTCTTGGCACGTCTTTGCTTGGGTTGAACAATCACTGTGGAGAATTAATCAAGATTTGCTTCTTTCTGATCAATTTAACTCTGTTATTAGTAACTCCCCTTCAGCTGGCCCCACAAGCTAAAATCTTAGTCTTACATTCAAAAACCCAAGAAGCATCTTCCTGAAAGATTTGTTGTCGTGCACACCAGATGAAAGACCAAATCACGCAACTTGAAAGAAATAGAATGAAATTTACTTAGACATCAGTATCCACACCAGAGATAAACGCGCATGAAGAAGGACACAGGTTAAAGAACCAACCAGGAAACATCATTTCGCATGGCCATGATTCAAGCAACTTCAACATCAAATCAACGTCAGCATCAGCAAATTTGCTAGAATGATAATGCGACGTGTCCTTTAAAATTTTGACAATTGCTCCCAATCTGGAAATCTCTATATCCGTCAATGATAAGTTCTTCTTTTCCTTCAAAAGAGTGGGATAAAAAATAAATACTGTTATATGAACACTAATTTATAGACAAGGAATAATATCAAGAATTTTCTAGTAATGTGATAAAAAAAGGCAATTCTGTCTCAAGAGAATAGCCCTTCAGAATTCACCATTTGGTCTAAGCTGATCTTTGAAAGAGTACAGAAGAAAAGAAATACATCTAAGAAAGTTGCAGTAAGAGAAATACAATAGAGCGACACCAAAGGGTAATCTGAAACAGACTGCAGCAAAGTAATGGTTGAAAAACACAAATAGAAATTGATTACCTGATTAGAGAGCAAAGCATTATTAAACTCATTAATCTTTTTAAGAATTCCATCAAACTGAGCCACATCAAAGACCAGCATTCCTTTCTGCAAAAGAAATTGTGGAGAATGGATGAGATAGTGATATTAGTGGGTTATCACTTAACTAATTAGATAATTAAAGAGTCAATAACTGGATGACAAAGTTATATTAGGGAGATATCACTCAACTAGTTATATAACAAAGAGTCAATAACTGGCTTTCCAATGAAACTAAAATGTTCTGACCAAAAAGAAAAATGAAACTAAAATGCAACATATTGTCCCTCTGAGGTGCCCAAATCACTAATTTAACAATAACAGACTACTCAAGCTAATATATGAAAATGTTGAAGCTCAAAACAGAAAGGAACAAGTGACTATTGGAGCCACGAGAATGATTTTGTAAGTTTTATTAGTTCTATTTTTCAATTTTGTAGACATAAGAACGTACAAGTTCTATTAGTTTTCTGGAATTATCAAAAGCAAAGTTATCATTCTTATCTGCTCTTCCCTCACTTAGGTGGTCTTTTTTAGCTATCTATATTTGTCCCTTCATATATCTCCTATTGCTGCCATGCCCTTTAGCAGGCCAAGCACACTTCTTCCCAACAGTTCATGCTGAATGTAAGATCACAAAGAAAAATCTTTCCGAAACGACTGAGGATCATCAACCGTCAGACTCTAAAGCGGGATCAGAAGCAAGCGGTCCTGGATAAAATACAGTATATATAGCAGGACTTTCTTTTCTCAGATGGCGGATAGATATAGAGGAAAGTATGCTTTTCGAGCTGCATCCAAAATAGGTGCAGCAGATAGAAGAAAAGAGGTCCTGACTTTCTTTTTCAATAACAAAGGAACGTACCTTTGGTATATGCCTGAAAGTAGGTCTCACTTGTTTAGCTGACATGCAACAAGAACTCGCATAGTGTTAGAACTAAAATATTTCTTCAATAGACGAGAGGTTAGAGCAAACACAAAGTTTGTTTCAACAGCATACCTGCTAGCTGTGAAGGTGCGCCAGGAACATATGCACTGGCTGAGAAGAGAGAGAGAGAGAGAGAGAGAGACCAATGAAAATGGAGCCCTCAATAATTGGAACATTAATATGTCACAGCACCGTCGCCAAAACATACTCACAGCCAGTATAGGGATCACGAAATGATGAATCAAGATTGAAGTCGCTCTGCCCAGAATTTGCAAGTATGAACTCCACTATCTGCTGGCGATAGGAAAGAGGAAGGTTCTCCTTGAGGAGCCACTTATCAGCAGTGTCGTATGGATTATCTGGAAAACTCTCACATTCTAGAAATTACACATTTCTAAAGAAATGCATCAATCAACAATATATTACAAAGATTACCAAAAATTAATGGAAGAGATCTGCATAGAGATATGTTTTTTCTAGATTAATCTTTAAAAAGCAAGACGTTCCATTGGAAAGGTTCCAAAGGGGTAGCATCCCTAAAATGTCACCACTTGCCCTGCTGAATTCATGACTCAGGTGTTACAGTTATCAGAATTGATTAACGAAGACAGTTGTCTATCCCTTCCTATAACGCCACTCTCAATGTTCTTCCTGGCTGAGTAGCAGTGTACCGTAAAGACATGAAAGAACAGACATTATGGAGTTCCTTTCAGTAAGATTATTTAGATACTATAAATTAACACCAAAACAGCATATGATAACAATTGATAGCAAGGGCAATACGACCATCAAATAATCATTTTTTCATTAAGCTTCACTCTTCAAGGCCAAAATGAGGATCTCTGCATCACCGACTATTAGAAAAGGATCAATTTCCTAAAGCTGAAAGTTAACTCTGCCTTTAATTATCATCAGCTCTTCAGCTTTGGTTTGTTTTTTTCAAAAATGTTATGCATCTTCATTTCCCACGTCTTATAAGAAAACGAAAAAGTTATTTTCAGTAGTTCATGGTACTTCCATATCTTCCACCCTAATTTTGGTTGGAGTTATAGTGCATTTTTTCCCCCTCAAAAAACAGTTTTTTTGGCATTTACAATTGAAATATTGGAAAGAAAAGAAACTCTCCCTGACTTCCCAGATATCAATTACATGATTCTGCATTTTCAGAAAATAGAAATGGCAACCATAAGCATTTTCCTAGTAGGTTTGATTTAACTTGATAACATAAAACTGGAGAATTTTCTGAAACAAAATCACCCGTCCTTGGCCAAAGCTATATTTGCAATGAAGAAATCATAGCGATGGGGATACCTGATCGATTGTAGGGCAACTTCCGTATGGGTTCACCATCTCCAATATCAACATCAAATACTGCACAATCAAATGCTTTGATTTTACTCAATATACACACATAACACCAAAGCTCATCTAGAATATGAGGAGAAGCAGCATACCGTAATCATATTGAACACCATCTAAAACTGGGCGCTTCATGCTATCTTCTGGTCCATCAACCACTTCACCAATCTATAGAAGTAATCGAAGGAAATATTCAACTCAAAATAAAAATAAAAAAAGAAAAAGAAAAAGAAAAAAGATTGATGAATATTAAAAAAACCTGGTTGCATAAAGGACATGCACAGATATCATATCTTGTTAAAATAGAGAGTCCCAAAGAAAAAAGCGGAAAAAAATCTCCAATGCACATGGAAAAAAGAAGATCAATTTAACTAAGACATCTAATAAGTGCAAAGCACACAAGTATTGTCAATAGAGACACTGCAACTCTTCTGCATACATGCCTCATTTTCTATAAGATATAGCTAAAATTTTTTATAGTTACTTGCATGCCTGAACTGGGATAAAAGAAGTGAGCTATCAGAAGGCAACCTGTCTGAGCAGATGTTGCTTGGCCTTTCTTCCTCAAAATCACATAGCTAATTAAACTCCACGAATTTATTGCCCATAAGAAAGAAAAGAGAAAGGGAGCTATCTCTAAGAACAAGAATTTTAAAGGTAACAGCATAATGCTCGCTCATTGAGAACATTTCCTTTTGAACATCTGTCTAAAGAGGAGATAATTTTTGTTCATTTCCAAGAACCTTGCACCCAATGATAAATTAGTCATTGCCAATATATGTCTAATGCCTTAACACCCAGACATATATAACTCCAACCAGTTATTCAAATGCAACTTGTAAATTTAAGGCGGGTCTGAATTAACTTTTCTTTTTGCTAATCTACATCTTACAATGCACGCACTTTCATTTTTTTACCCGAAACAAATGAACTTTCGCAATATATAAAGTGTTGACACATAGATTCGCAACTATCTATCAGTAACATTCAAAAAAATGTGGATGACATTGTAAATTTTGGTGGGAAAGCACCAAAAATAAAAAAATCTCGTTATTTTGAGAAGCATAATCAAGGAGGCCCTTAGTTGCCAGCACAGTTAGTTGACCACAAGTAATGCAAATTCTGCAGTAGTCAAAGCACGCACACTTAACAAGTCACTTGACAAAACGTTTCTGGAACTACAATGATCTAATGCTGCACCAGGAAGATTAAGTGTGCTGCAGTGCTAGATTAAAAATCTATCATATATAGAAGCAGTTACAAAAATAATAATAATAATTTGAAAAATACCTTATCCCATTTTAGTTCAGTTGAATTCCATGCATATGCCACCCCATTGTCTCCTTCTCTGATTACTTTTGTCTGGCCATCAGTAGTTCCTGTACACAATATAAATGAAGCATTTAAAACAATTAACAACACTTGCAGCTTGATATTGGAATCCACACTTGATAGCTCAACAATTACTTAGGTTGCATTTGGTAGCTCATATACAAAACCAAATAAGACAGGATTAGAGAGGATGACAAAGCCCCAGTATTTTCCTTAGTATCTGATGTTGATTCAGTAAATTCAGGATATATGGATATCTTCATGTAAAGTGATTGGCAAAGCTAGAACAGGACCAGATAAAAATTTCAAGCAGTTAAGAAATTAAAGAATCCTAGATTTACTGACCGGACACCAATGTGGTAGTTTCCTGAGACCACCACAACTTAGGCCACTAAACATATTTGCAATAATTGAAATTGAATATGCAATTACAGTTACAGCCAAAGCAAGGATCCCCTTAGGAAGATCAATCCACCTTAATGACTCATTCCTAAAGATATGTGTTTTGAAATGGATACATTTTAACTAAATAGTTATGACTTCAATTCTTTACTTAAACTAAATAGCTGTGACTTCAATCCACTTTATTAACTATTTCTCTACTTACTTAAGGAATAAATAAAAGATAGTGTTTCAACCGAACAAAACTGGCTTAAAAACGCATGAAACCCTAGACTTTTAGCTTCTCTAGCTTGATGACCATATTTCAGTGAACATATTCAACAGAAATTTCCAGAAAATAGAGAAGATAAATAACTGAAGGGTCATACTGGAATTGGAGATCTACAATCCTACCTGGCACTTGTAAAGCCTCTAACCCAGGCAACTCTTCCAATTTCAGTCCTCCGACCCTTTTCCTGAAACAGACAGTAGAGAGAGACACAAAAATAAGCGCCCACATACTTTAGATTCTAAAGTGTCTTAACCTGCGCTTTAGAAAAGCAAGATGAATCACTACCCTAACCCTTAAGCTAAAAAAGTTCACTACCTAACCAAAAGAAATGATTCACCATAACCTCTCTTGAGGAGCAACATGATCAGACTATTCTGCGATACAGATCTATCTGGTAAATGAATGTTGTGGTCATAACAAGAAATGGATGACAAATGAAACACTGTCAAATCACTGAAATTAAAGACCTTGCAATCATTCAGTCTGCAAATAATGAGTACCAGCCAAAAGTTTAATACCATGTTATGTATACAGCTTAGAAAGAGGAAGAGAAAAAGCTCCCCAAAGTCCAGAATTCAGAGAAAAAAGTGGAAGAGGAATGAGAAAGAACAGTCACATACTCAAAGCCAGTAATCTTCCTCTTAATCATCACTTCATGATGCATATATCACCTTTAAGGAACTGGTATACATCAGATATTGGCATCTAATTAATTATAATACCTGCTTCTCTTGTAAGAAGATAGTCCTGAATCAAATAACTCGAGCTCAGCTGAGTCAGCCATCCTATCTTGTTGATTTGTCCATATACGTATGGTCCCATCTGAACATGCTGTCACAATGTCTCCATCTCCCAAAAATTTGGCGTCCCATACACAACCGGGATGCTCGATGCTCTGAACACAAACTCCATCTGAAAGATCAAAAGCTCCCAAAGTCCATAAGATAATAAATTAAATTCTGACGCAAGGAAAAAGAATTCCAATTTCTATTAATCACCATCTTTCAATTCGCCTCGTTGATTACTTTCTATAATTGCTATAGTTAGGCACATTTGAACAGGTCCTATATATGTCAGAAAGGTGGAGACAAAATAAGCGGCTGACTGCATTGAGAGAGCATCCGCATTAAATCCAAGAAGGAATTATTGCATTTGAAGAAATGCTTAAGATGTTTTACAAGGGAAGTCATTTTCATTTTAAAGCAACCTATAAAAGGTTGGAGCCGGAGTCAAAAACAGCTACGCCCTATTACACTCCAGACGCCATGTTCAACAGAAGCAATGTGCAACATAGTTGATACCAAACAGAAGCTTCCAACCGCAATAGACAAGAACACTTCCAGCCAGAAGCATAAAGGATCCAAGCCACAACGCATGAGAAGCTCTGTAACTCTACTATAACATAATTATTCTAACATAACCACGAGAACCAGCGACAAACAGCTGGAGTTTAAAAAAAAAAAGAGAGAGAGAGAGAGAGAGAGAGAAATAAGTGATTGGTTAAACACTCAATGCAACCCCGGCAGGAAGTCAACAAAAGCAAATACCTTTCCATAGTTTGGCAAAACGATCTTCACTGCCACTAACTATAAGGCCTGAAGCATGTGAATCAACAGAATAGACTATAGAAGTATGATCAACCATCTCCATTAGACATTCACCGCTGACTGCCCATAATCTGATAGACCTGTTGTCAGGGGACGAAAAACAGTTCACCAACAGGAAGCGGCAAATTATAGAACTCCATAAACAAAATTAAGCAAAATAGAATGAGAAAATTATACTAAAAATTAAATGTAATAAGCTTAGCAGTATGCATACTTATATGCTATATTCAAAGATATGACAAGCCAAATACAGGCTCCCCTTTTAGCCCAGGATCACAAGCTCAGATCTGCTCTGCCAGGCTGTGCCTATGAATGATAAGATAACTTCTCAATGGCAAACATTGGACAAGGCATCACCACAATGCTTAAGCATTTCACTTAGTTTTCTCTTGGTATGTAAGTTTCCAAGCCCATGCAAGATTGGTCAGACCAGCCACAAAGAGTTGGAACATACATCTTGAAGCAGGTAATATTAATATAAGCAGATCTGGACAAACTTCATTTGTTTTCAGCAGTTTTCCTCAAAGGTAAGTGCAAGTTGTTTCTACTCTCAGCAAACCTTCCTGTCAGCCCGTATGGTATTCTTGAAATCCTCATTTGAGTTAAGAAGGCATGTAAGGATTAAAGCATTATTTGACTTGAAATTTTGAAAAATGACTTTTTCTGTTGTTTGATTAAATCCTACAGAAACTTCAAAACTTGCAAAGAAGCAAGAGCATAAACTAACTAGTTTCGTGGACTTTAGACATAGTGAACACTAACAAAATGAATCTTTCTATACCATAAACTTAATTCAGTGAGTCACCAAGGAAAAAAAAAATGAACCTACCCATCATGTGATGCAGATAGAATGCCCAGATCAGGCATCGCTGCCAAGCATCGAACGGTATCTGCACCATCCTCCAGTGAATAAGTACATGGAACAAAACAATAGTTATTGACCTAGTTCATTTCTGTCAAAAAGCAGAATGCACGAGGGGAGAAAAAAACAAAAAGACCATGTAGAAGGAACTTCTATCATTTCAAACAAAAGTACCATCAGTACAGTATTATTTACCAAAAAAAAAAACATCAGTACAGTACCAGCAGAAGCCCAAAATGTTCAACTTCAAAAAATTGAATAATAGCTTATACAAATTCACAAGGACTCCAAGAAATTCAGGCTTCATAAACACAATAGAGAACCGGTAGTTTCCAGTCATTAAAGAGAGGAAAAAAGAACTGCTTCAATTTTTAAACAGTTCAGATGATAAGTAACAACATAAGAGGGGGTTTATCTCAAATAGCTTATTATCAAATTCAACAGCTACATAGCAGATTTTGGAGCATAATAAACTACTAAACTGTTATTGACTATTTAACATAGTACATCAGCTAGCTCTAGCAGTTTTTCTTTATTTTTTGTTAAATTAGTAAGTTGAAGCAGATAGAAACAGAACGAAAGAGAAAGGTTAACCTGTATGCCCAACAAAAGTCTGAGTGCATGTCTTTCCTCTCCAGAGTTTTAAGGTTGTGTCACTCGAACCTGGATAAAGAAGAGAAACAGCTTATCGATAGGATTCTTCTTGATCTACTAAGAATTTCAATACATCTATAGATGAGGCTGACAGCAGACTGCAGTTAATTAGGAGTAAAAAGAATCCACAATGTCTTGTGGAAAGAAAAGTATTGAGGACGTGAGTCTAGGACCACAGATCACAGAATCATTTGTAAACAAAATCGTAACAGACCAAGAAGCACCTAAATCAAAGGAAACTTAAAATTTAAACGGAAAAATGTAAAACAACAAGACCTCCCAAAAATGCTGAAGTCCAGTCTCGAGTGGAGTGCGCTTCTGGAACTTTCACAAAACTTGTTGATAATTTGTTGGGAGAATGACCCAGTAAACAAGGTTATTAGGAACATCTTCTCTTGCAAACTCTAAAATATAAATCATATTTTGTGCAAACAAAAGTATTGGGGGAAACATAACAAAAAAGGGAAGGCTATGCTAAACCTTTCTGAATCCTTACGCTCCCAAATGTTAGAAGAATAATCCTTATTCTTCTGAAGTTATGTAAAATAAAGACCTCAAACAAAGAGAATCCGACCTGTAACAAGCTCCCCCGAGGGCAACCTTATAACTGCTTGTATGGGGGCCTTATGAGCCTCCCAGTGTTCAGTAGGCTGGCCATTCCTCCATCGTATTAAGGTACTGCAAATAAGCATGAGATCATCAGGCCATATTTCATGTGCAAGCAGCAAAATCCTTGAAACCAACCCAATGCCATTTTACTGTGACTTGTCTAAGAAATTCAAATGTAGCAAAACTTGGGAAACAGTGCCAATGGAAAAGTTAAAGTGAGCTAAATTGACTAGGCCTCAATGTATGTTGAACTATAGCAAATGAAGGCCATTTGGTAGGGCTCTGATATTTCTCACGATACGAAAGCAGAGATTTGAGAAGACAATTTAAACTTGCATTACACAATTAAAAACCAGTAAAGATAGAGTACTCCACTTTTCCACTACTTTTAAGCCACGAAAGTAACAACAGGCACTAGATAGTAGATATATTCAACATCTCCAAGCCACAATTAATCAAACAAACAAAAAAATCAGCAGGTAAGATTTCTCCAAATGGATTGAACCACATATTACCAACATTATGATGTTAATAACTTAATCTCGCGACGTATATACAAATACCAACAATGCACAATTTCTCTAGAATACCGGAGATATTATCATCTGCTTCGACTCACCAATCAACAGAAGCAGAAACAACGTCATCGCCATCCAATGCGATGCCGGTAACTTGCAACTGATGGCCCTTCAATGTCCGTGCCTCTCCAGTCCTCAAATCCCAAACCATCACTAGAGTGTCCATCCCACCAGACACGATCCCACCCTCTGGAAGCTCCCCGCTTGGCGAAATCCATGCCAGGGGGCCCACAAAGCTCTCGTGCCCTAACAGCACTTTCGCCGCCTCGTACTTACGCTTATCGCTAGAGCTAGGAGTCCACAACCTCACCGTCCGATCCCTCGACGAAGTCGCTATGTTGCCGTCCCCGCACACGCATATACCACGAACCTAAGGATGAATCGACAGTGGCTCACATATGCTTAGAAGAATGGTGCATACATTCAATTCTAAAGCAAACGCAGGATGAGATCGCTTCACGGGGAATGCGGCACAATTCCACCAACGAAGAAACGACGGAAATTATCGCATTAACTTACATCGTCCTCGTGGCCACGAAGCTCGCACCGAAGCTGATAATCTTTGAAATCGATATCCATCGCGCAGAGAGAGAGAGAGAGAGACAGACAGACAGACAGACAGAGAGCTGATGAGTGAGGGAAACGGAGCTGACCAAATCAGCGTCAAGGCTTTACTTCTTGCCCAAGCTCCTGAAATTCTTCCAGTGCAGGCTCGGCATTTGATGCTGAGCAAGAACTCGGTTCGGACCGCCGGTCGAGTACATCAAACGAACCGAAGCCCAAGATCGATGACCTGTCAAACGAACCGCCGGTCGAGCATCAAACGAACCGAATCGAGGTGCGATGCCACAAATCACAATCACTCAATCGGCAGCTGACCTTGACCATTACCAACAGGGAACCAACTTATTAGGACAATCAGCAGTCCAATATGATTACAAGCCCAATAAAATTCTTTCTTCCATAAAGCCTATATTACATCAAACCCAAATTTGACACAAAAGTCCAAAATAATTTAGCTAACCTTTTTTAGGGCAACGTGCAATCTTTGAATGTGAAGCCCTAGTAAGATTGATGCCGTATTGCGAATTGAGCGATCTGACAACTCGTAACATTAAATCCCATATTAACAAGAAAGTGTACATTGACGTTAAATAAATGGATTTTTTCATTTTACCATGGATTGGGAAAAGCAAACGCAATGACGGAGCTTTTCATGCGGTCAATAATTAATCTGACTTTGGAGTTTAATTATTATGTCACGGAGATTACTAATTCGGCAGTGAATGATTCTACATAAGATGTAGATGCAGACGACGAACAAAATCGAAGAGTCTTACTAAAAGCTTAGTCCAATTTTTTACCGGACTTGAAGTCAATTCTAACATGTTTGATTTTTGTGTTCACAAGTTGGCATACACAATTATCGCTTGTTTGTCAACAACCTCAACTGTATATCACTATCAACTCTATCCATCCCTATTCTTTTCCTATTGCCTCTTGCTGTTCTTGTTAACGCTCTGCCAATACTCATCTTCCCACTTCTCCACCTGCCAAGTCAAGTTAGCTTTGCTCTTGACGAAAGCTTCAAGCGAAGGAGGGTCATATGGAGGAGGCAGGGAACAAGGCGGCGCTTGGCTCGGCGACCTCACCATAGAATCCAACATGAATTTCTTGTATGTCCCACTCGCGGGGCACGCCATCGCCTCCGAGCACAGCTCCACCGCGCCTCTCGGTACGGTGGGCTTGTACCTGAAAAGCTTTGCGTATTCGTTGAGCAGGTGATACATGTAATCGTAGACGAGCTCCATCTTTAGATCCTCGAATATGAAGCGGCTCCCAGCTTCTCCAATGGCCTTTGCCTGTGATCAGACATCGAGAATGTATCAGTTCATCATCGGCACGTGGCTTAGGCCTGCTCAACCGGGAGAAAGGAAGAGAGAGTGGACCTTCTCGGTATGATTGTTGCCCCACTCGACAGCAAACTTGAGGGAGGTGCACTTGGCGTTGTCCCTAATCGGCCAATAATGCCGCAACGGAACGAGGCCTCTAGTGAAGAAATCAACATACCAAGGCCTGATTAGCAAGGCCATTGAGTTGCACGCCAAGATGTATTTCTCGCTCACGGACCACGCCCAGCCTTCGATGTATATCTTGTATCTGTTGCAAATAGTAAACTAACCATTACAGTAATGTCAATAAACTCGGATACAAAATCAGATTTAGAGCATTCTGTACCGGTGAGTGCACTGATCCTCTAAATTGGAGTGCTTAAACCCTTGTCGAGATTCTTGACCCCAGTTCTAGCATAGATCGATGAATCGTCATTAGTCGTAGTTCTTGGTCGTTTGTTTGTCGTGCATCAAAAGGCATCAGAATAACTTGCTTTTCCTAGTTCTAAAACACCGGGTTCCGAAGAAGACAGACTTGCAGCTTTCTAAACTCTCCAACTAGAAACTGCGTTGAATCGTTACCTGAATGTAAACCCGCGTGTTCCAGTCATGTTTCTCGCTAACATTACACTTGAGAAGGTCTCTCCTGGTTTTACCCACGAACGGATTCCCTCTCCAGTAAGCATACGGCTTCCTGTATGACCAGGTAGTCCTCTTATTGCTTTCTGCTATGTCCTTCAACATGGATCTCCACGGCTTTATA
The DNA here is from genome assembly GCA_021437795.1 of Rhodamnia rubescens. Taxonomy (NCBI): domain Eukaryota; kingdom Viridiplantae; phylum Streptophyta; class Magnoliopsida; order Myrtales; family Myrtaceae; genus Rhodamnia; species Rhodamnia rubescens. Next base: position 2,184,616 of record JAILYA010000012.1, read on the forward strand.
TTCGTCTCAACCCTGCAGTTCAGTTAGATAACCCTCTTGATCAACTATGCCGCCAAACATAGCCAGCTAAATCGAACTTCAAGATAAAGAACGACAAATCAATCTACATTTGGCAGCATCTTCCCATGCATAAGTGTGGAGGACTAGTGGAAAGCTTAAGGTGAAAAGAACAACTTGATACTGTAAGTACTGCCGGCAAAATGGGACTCTCGGACAGTTAATGCAGTGAAAAATGGACATGCGCGACCCTGCAATTCTTAATTCGAGTACATTTTATTGGCATCAAGTCATCTTGCACAACATTTTGTTCTTTGTCCTTTGGAGTGTGCGGAATGAGAGTTTGGAATATCAATTCCCGAATGTTGATGAGATAGAATTCATTACCATCCCCAAAAAGACCAATCTGGAAACACGATGTCCAATGTCCTCCGATCTGCATTGTATCCAAACAACGGTGGAGGACCCGATTTGGGGAGGGGAAAGTCCTTAGATCGGATGAGAGGCTGATCGTTGCAATTGAACATCAGCTCCAAGTCAGGAAGCTTTCCAGGGTACCATCTGAGAAGCTGTAATATGCCCCACAGAGTGAACACATCCCGGGTCTGATAAGCTGGCCTAAACTTCTGCAAGTAGATCTTCCCATCCAAAATCACTAGCTGGAAGTGTGCAGGCGGTCGAGCTCTTTCGACCATGTCCTTGGTGATCCCAGTCTCTTTCCATGGCCGTAGATCCTCGTGGATCCATCTGAAGTACGACGGGCATTCATTGCCCGGTTTCTGATGATGGAGATGGCGGTCGTGGGTCTGTTTGGTTGTATAGCTCCCCGGACAAGTTCGAGTCATGTTCCATTCTGTGCATTTAAGAGGGATATCTGGTGCTTTTGATGTAGTAAATATTGATATCTGAGAAGGACCTGGAAAGATGGACTTGAAGGCAAAAGCACAAAGCGTCGCTTGCTTTAGTTATCACATTCTGGGAGTTGGGACTGTACCTCAAACTCAAAATGAGGACACACTAATTTCTTAAAACCATGTTAAATAGTGGCTTCGAATGAATTAGATCCTGTTTTAAGAGAAGTATATCCAATTAAAGTGATGTTATCAGAGCATGTTTAGCACAACTTACCGTGTGGATCCAACCGGCGAAAACTAGCGCGCTAACGAAGAGGAAAACGAAGGAGGAGAGGACAGCCCGAGAGGCGGTCGATGCATGCTTCTTCAGCCTCGAATGTGCTTCTTCTATCCCCCTTCCGATTTGCATTGTCACCTGACATTCACCCATAATTAAGAAAGGAGATAACTTGCTTTATATAGCAGAAACAAAGCATGAACCGCCCTAACATGGCTTCATTACATGAAGCCGTCGTGGTATGTGAGGCTTTTGAGGTTGAAACCGAAGAAGACAGACTCAGGAAAGGCACGTTCTTGTTCTCAAGCTTCTACCTCATGGTTACTCACGTTGTCTTTGTGGATAACACAAAAACCATGAAGTTGTCTACTAGTTCAAAAAGTCTTCCTCTGGCATCCAAGTGAAAGATTATTTATTATTCTAAGTCATCAGCAGCGGTAGACGAGAATCGAGATCACTTAACGGATGATTGTGCGTACAGAGCCTACAGATCTTCTAATACAATAAAAAGTTTCACTTTGTTGAGCTCATCGGAGCTAAATTGATATGAGTCGGGAGATTTGATGAGTCTCACATTACCGATCTCTTCGACCCAGAAGCCTCGTTGTAGAAAGAAATTATCCTGCCAGGGGACTTCTTGACGTACGAGGTCCTAATTGTGTATTCAAATCAATATGACACCTCAGAAGTATAAATTGAGTGGATTGTTTGGGATATAATCCATTCTAAAAAGCAAACCCTGAACCGGTTACAAGATAGAGTTGACTAATCTGTGGCATTGAGAGAGGATCTGCTGACGCCATAAAGTGCCCAAAGAGAATCATACAGGAACTCGCAAATGCTCTGAGTTTTTACTTTGACCGTCGCGGTCAGAATGGCATCACCATCCGAACCATCAATTTCCTAGTCAACAACCTTCCTTTGACTCTTGTCTATTCTTTGGAAAATTCAAAGGCTATTCCTCGTGAATGACTACTGTTGAATTTTCCTCTGTTGAACTTGATGCCATGGAATTTTCTTTCGCAAGATCACTTGCCAGCCAGTTGCATCCGTGACGGTTTTCATTCAAATTGATGGATATATCGGTGTTCTCGTGACATGACATGATATATCGATTTTTAGTAGGATGCGAAATTGAACTTCGTACGTTAATATAATCTCAAATCAATGTGACAATTGTCCATAAAGAAGGGAAGTATTTGCAAATGTTGGGCATTACTACAGTCTTGATGTTTGAAAGAGGATGAATAACAAATTAATCAATTATTTGGAGAAATTTATTCACTTGGAGCATGTCCTCTTGATTAATCCTTCTATCTCCAATTCATGGCCGAAGGAAATTACAGGAAGCTCCCTCCTTGCATTCACTGGTTGGGATTCTTTATGATCCTTTGAAGCACCACCGTCCTTGCCCGCCGTATGTCGCGGCTGCAGTTGTCGGCCTGAACCCCCAATTTGTCGATGTTCGTCATGAAAGCGTTCAGCTGCTTCTTGATCTCCTCCACTCCAATCTTCACAGCACCTTCCTCCACCGCAAGCCCGGCATTCTGAAGCATCGAATGGATTTCGATCTCCAACCGGTGGACCAGCACTCGGATGTTCTCCAAGTCGCTGATGGCCAACCCTGTCCCCACCTGCATCGTGACCACAGCCTCCTTCTGCCCCTTCACCGCTCTCTCATAGTTCTTCAGCAGCGAGCCGATCCACTTCCCCATGGAGCCGATGGGAATGGAGGTTGCTGCTGCGAGAGCCGCCGCAACTGGCGGAGCAGCCACTGCAGCAGCAACGACAGAACAAATCAGGACGGCGGCGAAAGTTGCGGCGAAGATCATGCTCGAGACTTTCCTCCAGGCGTGGATGCACCTGAGCTTCTTGTCGAGCTTGCTCTTCCGGAGCTGCAGCTTCTTGAGCATGGTGACCTGGTTCTGGTAGACGGCCTGGAAGATGCGGAAGAACTCCTCCGTGAACGGGTCACCGGCAGCCCTGAAGCTCCTCAGCTCCTCCAGCGTCCTGGCATACCTGTCGGCCCCTCCGGCCTGGCGGTCCTCGTCCTCAAACTGCTGCAGCGCAACGAGGATGAGCAGCTGGCTGTCGCGGGCATGCTTGAGGCACTTATCGAGGGCGGAGAGGAAGTCGAGGGTCTGGAGGCTGTTCTCAAAGTATTCCTCGACAAGCTCGAACAGCTCCTGAGTCCGCCAGATGTCCTGCTTGCAGTCCAGGATGACCCGGACCACCTGCTGGTTCATCTCAAGGAGGCACCCGGTGACCTCCCTGAGGGAGTCGAAGGAGACCGCTCGGACCTCGACGCCGGCGGCGAGTGCCCCGATCGCTTGGCTTGTCTGGGCCTGGAGGTTGGAGTCGAAGGACTGGAGGTCGGCGTCCGCCAGGCAGGCCGCCTCGTAGGCGATCAGCTCTGATGCACGGGGCGGGTCTGGCGGAGCCCTGGCGTGAGTGTTCCCCATGAGTAAAACCTTTGATGTCGGACCGGATCCAAAAAGCTCCACGGAAATCAGCAGACCTGGTCGTAAACAAAGAGAAAAAAGGATTGCGGGTGAAATGCAAAGACAGAGAGAAGTCTGATTATAAATGGGAGGAAGCTTGAAGAGGAATTGAAACCATTAACAGCCAAGAGGAGGTTTGTGGTGGAGAGGATTAAGGATTGAAAAGATGATGAAGAAGACGATAGCTTGCACGCATGGAATAAATGAGGATTGTGGGAGGGCATGGAAAGGCGGGAAGCAATGAACTGCTCTGCTCAAACCCTCGCCCCTTTCTCTCTCCAGAGAAAAAACTTGGTGTGCCACCTTGGCCTTTTACTGTTCAGACGCGCAAATTAACGTTCATGAAAGACGAGGTTGAACATCTTAGGTTGGTGTTAATGCCACAGAAGCTTCAGCTCCAAGTATGGCGGACTCCGTCTTCACTTTGACCAGTCACGTGGGCCCAAAAAAGCCTTCGAGATTGTTCTCGCCAAATTTGATCCCACGAGGAAATTATACATGAACTACCTCTACGTTTCCAATCATCTGGCCATCATGGTCGGCCATAGGAAATTACTCGCGACCTGCCTCTATCCTTTCTTGGCAAAATCTCTGCTCAGAAATCTGCTGTCCTAGATCGAGAAATATACCAATCGCTCGGCTTACGGTCCTAGCGAATGTACGTTTACATGTAAAATTTTAGTGATGCGCCTCTTCAACGATAGAGAGACTAATTATTAAGAGATTTACAGTTCGCCAAATCTCTCATTCTCAACAGAATACAATGCGCTACACTTACAAAGCATCAACTACAGAAAATGATGAGAACTTGATATGATATGAGCGCAAAAAGAATGAAGGGGCTTTACCGAAATGCTGTGGAACTCTTGATAGACTTGCTGCTTAGTGTGACCAAGGAGAGCCTGAAGAATAAGGAGGAGGTTGAAGTGAAGAATGAAGGAGGTGAATGCCATTCACTTTATAGGGTCTCCTTGACCTTAGACGGAGACTTGCTGAGCAAGAAAGTCAAAAGCAAATGGAGAAGGCAGTCAAAATTGTAAATGCCTTCACACATTTACCCAAGTTGTCCATGTAAAACCCCACGTGTGCCTCCCCATGCCATCAATTTGCCAAATTCGCAATCGCACGCTGGAAATTTGTTAAAATATGCCTCGAATTTAGGCCTCAAAATCCCGATTCGCACGAGAGATTTCCTATTTGGGATGCTCGCTTCATCCGATCGACACTCTAATTTGGAGATTAAAAGGAAAGCCCGAATTCGGAAAATCCATAGTTGGATTGTCGTTGCCGTTTTGGGAAAGTCTAAAAGTGCGTCCAAAAAACGCGGAGATTAGTTTGGGTAAGTCCGATGATTGCCTACCTAAAATGCGGTTGCATACCAAAAATGCGAGAGATCGGCCTGGATAAGTTCGACAGGTTGCCCATGAAGACACAATCTTTATCCTCGTGGAGTAAGTCACGTTGATCGAATCACATGAAATTTTAGTGCTCGAAGCATTTTATTGTTCGGTTGCTTGTATTTTCGCAGCAACTTAAATTGAGTCGCTCGGATTACACAAGCTTCGAACTCGCCTTGACATTTTGCAATCAAACTCGATTGAGTGACTTCGTACACTCCAAATAGTGGCTTAACTCAACTTGGATAAGTTCTAGTTAGAAAAAGCTTGGGTAATTAACCAAATCGAAGATGAGCTCAAGAAGTCAAGCTCTTGAAAAGTAAAATCACATATATCTTGGTTCTTGAATCTAGCATTTGCATTATTACGAATAACTCGTTATAGTCCGTTAGGAACGCGATGCATTATTTCTAAGTTTGAGCTTGATTTGAATTAGTATGCCAGCTACTAGGCACGAGGCTAGATTCCGAAAGAATGAATCGTGAAAAGACCATGCACATTTTGCACCATGTGGCAGCGAGCGACACATTGGCAAATCTACGCTTTCCTAGATATCCACTAAACACGTGGAAGATGTGCTCATTTTTTCTCGTTCTGATTGGAATTTAGAAGCTTTAAAGCTTTATTTATTTCGTAAAAAATAAATAATTTAAAAAATATTTTATTAAATAGTAATCGCTTGTGTGACTTATAAAAATGAATGAACGATTTTTTTATCAAAATATTTAGACAAAAATTATTATCGATAATCAAAGTATATTTTTTTGACTAGTTATTTTAAGTGATGCGATTATTTTTAGAAAAATAATTTTTAAATTATTTACTTTTCGCGAAATAAATGGAACTTTAGTATTGATATCGGCTCTTCTTTTCCAACGAGACGTGGCTACTTGTTTTCACAAGTTTCCCAAATATGAAGTCGTTAGTAAGTTTGTTCAAGATTTGGGAAGTGGTCGCACGCAAGAGGAAAATGGCATTTTTGCAATTTCCTCGTCAAGCAAAGGGTGTTTTTGTATGGGAGACGAGTTCCCAACGTGGGGGAGAGAGAGAGAGAGGGGGAGAGAGAAGGAAGCGCTGTCGTTTTGGCATTTACAGATGGCAACACCTTTTGGCATTTGCCGAGCTACGAGCAGCTGTCGTTTTTCTGTTTCTCATCCATCACCGGTTTCGCGATGACCCGATTGAAGTACGTGTCGGCCCACTATTGGTGACGTATGTGACCGCCCAACGGAAACAGTGGAAACATTCCACGCCACGTCAAAGTCGTCAGGATGTAGATGCATTCTGTCACGTGCTTCATGAAGGCATCAAGATAACATCAACCACTTTGCATGTTATCTTGCTCCAAAAGAAGAAGATACAATAAGTTTTTCAAAAAAAAAATTTGAGATATATCACTAAAAATTCTAAAATTTATCACGAAAATGCAATTAAATCTTAAAACTTACAAAAAATACAATCGAGTCTCAAAACTCTTGTTAAATTAGTAAAATTGATTCATTCTGTTAATTTCATCCAACTTCGCTGACGTAAAATGTTGGCGTGATTTTATTTAATATTTTCTCTCTCTTACGTGGGGATAACATGACTAAAACGATGTCGTTTTTGTCCAAATATAATTTTTAGTATAATTTATATTTAAACTAATTTAAAAAAAACTAAAATTGAAAAAAAAAAACAGAACCAAAAAAAAAAAAAACCTAGAAGCAGAACAATGGCGATGGCTTAGCCCTAGTTGGGACCCTCGTCAACCGCAGGCAAGGGCTGGTTGGCCCTCATCCAGATCTTCTTTAGCAATCATCTCCAGTAACTTGGACACTTCACTCTTCAACTCTCGAGGGCTCTTCGTCGAACCTCCATCTGGGTCCTTTTGTTTTTGCCATGTTGATCACTCTCTCAAACCGACACCACTAGAAGCTCAGAGGAAAAAAAAATTGATTGAACTAGAGAAACTCGCGAGGGTTGGCATCCTATCGGTGGTCCACTGCTTGGAATTGGCAAGGGCCGCCAACCCTTGCAAGATTTGGATGAGGACCATGACCCTCGGCCAAATTTGGATGAGGGGCCACTGACTCTCATCGACCACTTGGCCGACAGTGGTGGGGCGGCAATGACAAGGGAGCCCTTGCCTCTGTTCCGTTTCTCGGCTTTTTTTTTTATTTTTTTTAAATTATAGCTTTTTTTTAAATTAATTTAAATGAAAATTATATTAAAAATTATATTTGGATAGAAACGACATCATTTTAGCCACGTCATCGCCACATAGGTATTAAGAAAAGCCATGTCAGTATTTTCTATTAGTCAAATTGGGCAGAGTTAATGGAATGACTCGATTTACCAATTTGATAAGTTTTAGAACTCAATTGCACTTTTTAGAAGTTTTTGGGACTCAATTGCATTTTGGTGATAAGTCTTATGACTTTAGGTGAACTTATCTAAATCGTGTATATTTTTCTAGACCCTTTATAAGTTCCCTTAAAAAGACGGTAATAATAATAAATAATAATAATAATAATAATAATCATCATCATCATTGTTATTTTGCAGTACTCCAGGCTGGCTATGAAAATTTTGTAAGAAACGATCGTAAATATTTGTTAACAGCTGCATCAAACACGAATATAAAAGAACGGGTCTAAAATACATATATTACTTATCCATTTTACGGTGCGAAAATTAAGAAAGTGTCGTGAATCTCATTTACTTTACCTGCTGCAAGCCTGCAATGGATTGGAGATACGGGTGATCTCTCTGGTAAAATCTTTCGTAGTTAGAAAAGTGATCTCCTTAAAATTCCCTAAAATGGCAACGGGGGATAAAGGCATGCCACCGGCCTAACTAGCCACGGCCGCAATTACAGACTTTTACGAGGGGACGGTTTTGAAGCAAAAGGTGACCGCCCGTGTTTGCCAACATCCGATGATGGAGGACAACGCGTTTTGTTGGTTCCGCAACTTTGGAAGCAAGTTTGTTTCCGGGGCTTGAGTTGCAATCTTCGAAGAAAACAAACGGAAAGGGGAGGTTGTTCTTTTTCCAATTCTCCTCTCCTTCCTAAGAGATCAATTCTAGTCCGGCCTATGCAAATTGCGCTGGCCCGGGCAGGCCGTTTGGTTTTTTGGGCTCGAACTCTCCTGCAAAGGCTCACTCAAATAAAAAAATAAATAAAAATCTCAAATTTGTACATCTCTCGATAAATTTATCCTAATCTAATATTTGGGTCATCAAAAATCTCAAATTGGTATACTTTGACTAATTTAGTCCAGACATTGGTCAACAAAAATCTCAAATTAGTAAACTCGGGATATATTTACCATTTGTTAGTTTCGCTATATCTTACCATGAAATTATTGAGTTAGATGGTACATGGTAATGACTTATTTGCGCGGCAAGTCCACATGAAAATTCATGTCGATTTGAAAAAAATTATCACCGATGTATCAATTTGGTTAAATTTATCATTTGTGCATTAGTTAATTTGTTTGGAATATATTATCACATGTATACTAGTTGGAGCTTTTCTTGGTATTAGCCATAAAGAAAATGCATTCTAGGAAATCATTTTTAGGAAAATATTTTCCCCCTTTAAAGTTAGGAAAATATTTCCGACTTTAAACATGCATGGTTTCCGTCGATTGATTATTTTTAGAAAACCAAACGCTTGAAAATCCAAAAATTGATTCAAGAAATTTTTTTACTCAAACAAATACACCCTAAGGCTCCATTTTTTTCGCAAAAAATAACTTATGGGATTTGAGATTTTTCGGCATATGATTCGCAAAAAATAAGATAGTCGTGGAAAATATTTTCCACCCATGAAAAAACTTCTTCACAAGTGGGAAAAATATTTTCCTTATCCTTCTTTCCTCCTCTCTTTCACATATCCTTTATTTTTAATTATTTTTTTCTTTCTTTTAATTATTTATTTATTCAAAATTTTAAAATCTTATTTTCTAATTTTTTATTTTTCTCTTTTTAAAATTTTTTCTTTTTTTGCTTTTCCCTTCTTCGGTGGCTGGCCACATGCTAGGCTAGGCCTCGCTAGTGAGCTCAAGGCTTTTCCGCTTGTGGCGAGGCTTGAGCTCCTTATCGATAGCCGTGGCCGGTGATAGGTAGAAAACGGGAATAAAAAATAAAAAAATTGATTATTTAAAAAATAAAAAATAAAAAATTATTAAAATGAGTGCACGGCAAAAAATATTTTCTTGGGCATTTCAGATTTTAGCCTAATGTTGAAAATGATGTTTTTCAGATTTTAGCCTAATGTTGAAAAATGATGTCATTTTCCTAAAAAATTACTTGCTGAAAAATAATTTTCAGAAATGTTGGAAACAAAGGGAGCCTAAGGGTGTGTTTGTTTCACTAAAAATCAAAGATTTGAAAAATAATTTTCAAAAAATAAACCTTTGTATCGTTTAGAAAAATTAGCCAACGAAAAATACTTTTATTATCGATAACACTTTATGTCTAACTATTTTTGCGGTGATAAAAATATTTTGCATTAATTCATTTTTATAAATGATACAAGTATTTATTTTTTAAAAAATATTTTTAAAATTTTTGATTTTCCGTTAAACAAATACGCTAAGTTTGTGCTCAAGCAAGCTACCCATATTTTAATCAACGTTCCCCATATTCCACTGCAAACTCGATTTTATTAAATGCCCTCCCCGTCTATTTCTACGGCAAAAGGACAAAATAGTCGAAAGAAGTTCGGGTTTTTTTTCAATTTAATTAAAAAATAATATTTACAAAAATATTTATAAAAAAATATATTTACCGATTTAGGCCTCGCTCTGCAGTTGGGCCCCCGAGCGAGGCCCACTCCGCAGCCCAACTACCGAGCAGCCCAGCCCACTCGGCGGTTTGGGCTACCGAGCAGCCTGGCCAATTCTTTTTTTTTTTTAAATTTTTAAATTTTGTTTTTTTAAGTGTTTTAATTATTTATACTTATAATATTTGATTTATTTCATAAATTTTTAACATGTTTATATTTATTTTATTTATAATTTTTTTTTGTGAAGCTTATCTTTATAACATAATTAGTAATAATTAATATAAAAAATTATTAAGATCTATAATTAATAAATAATGCTGTAATTATTTAATTAATTAAAAATATTCATAAAATAAAATTGGTAAGATATATGAAATTAAGGAGGACGAGGATCCGGATGTCATTTAGTAAATATTTTTTAAAATTAAATTGAAAAAGAATAATTAATATAAAAAATTATTAAGATCTATAATTAATAAATAATATTATAATTATGTAATTAATTAAAAATATTCATAAAAATAAAAATTGATAATATATATGAAATTAAAGAGGACGAGGATTCGGATGTCATTTCGTATTTTTTTTTGAAAATTAAATTGGAAAAGAATAATTAATATAAAAAATTATTAAGATATATAATTAATTAATAATATTGTGATTATGTAATTAATTAAAAATATTCATAAAATAAAATTGATAAGATATAAGAAATTAAGGAGGACGAGGATTGGGATTTCATTTGGTAATTTTTTTTTTGAAAATTAAATTGAAAAATTATAATTAATATAAAAAATTATTAAGATCTATAATTAATAAATAATGTTTCCAATTTAATTTTAAAAAAATACAAAATGACATCCGGATCCTTGTCGTCCTTAATTTCATATATCTTATCAATTTTATTTTATGAATATTTTTAATTAATTACATAATTACAACATTATTTATTAATTATATATCTTAATAATTTTTTATATTAATTATTCTTTTCCAATTTAATTTTCCAAAAAAATACGAAATGACATCCCGATTCTCGTCCTCCTTAATTTCTTATATCTTACCAATTTTATTTTATGAACATTTTTAATTAATTACATAATCACAACATTATTTATTTATTATATATCTTAATAATTTTTTATATTAATTATTATTTTCTAATTTAATTTTTTAAAAAAAGTACGAAATGACATCCGGATCCTCGTCCTCCTTAATTTCATATATCTTACCAATTTTATTTTATGAATATTTTTAATTAATTACATAATGACAATATTATTTATTAATTATATATCTTAATAATTTTTTATATTAATTATTATTTTCTAATTTAATTTTAAAAAATAATTACGAAATGACATCCGGATCCTCGTCGTCATTAATTTCATATATCTTACCAATTTTATTTTATGAATATTTTTAATTAATTACATAATTACAACATTATTTATTAATTATAGATCTTAATAATTTTTTATATTAATTATTACTAATTATGTTATAAAGATAAGCTTCACAAGAAAAAAATTATAAATAAAATAAATATAAACATGTTAAAAATTTATGAAATAAATCAAATATTATAAGTATAAATAATTAAAACACTTAAAAAAATGAAATTTAAAAAAAAAAAAGAAGGGGCCAGCCCGCTCACGGCCCAACCGCCGAGCGAGGCCTAAATCGGTAAATATATTTTTTTAAATAATTTTGTAAATATTTTTTTAAAAAATTAAATTAAAAAAAAAACCCAAGAAGTTCCTTGATGCATTTGGTTTTGGCTCGAATATATATACACACACATCGACACCGCCATCATAATGCTCCATCCATCAATTTTAAAAAGGAAAATTTTCAAAAAAATCCTATCTATTGTAATTATGATAATGCAAGTCTTACATTTTTTTAACCAAATGAGTCCTAAACATTTTATAATTATACAAATTTAATTCATTTTTGCTCGCCCATGTTGACGTGGATAATATTTAATAATATTTTGTAATTTTTCTTATCTTTTTTCTTTCTATTGTGGCCGTTGAGAGTCGCCCAAGCTCGCCACTAGGTGAGGCCCAGTGAGCTCCAGCGGCCCTCGCAGGCCACAATAGCAGAAGGAAGGGAAAAAAGAAGGAGAAAAATATTAAAATATTATTAAACATAATTCATGTCGGCGTCGGTTAACAAATTAATTTGAATTGATACTGATTGAAAAGATTTAAGATTCAACTGATAAAAGAAAAAATTTTATGATTGATTGACGTAATCGCAATAAATTTATGATTTTTTTTTAGCAATTTTCCTATTAAAAAGTGGCAAAGTTAGAAGAGCAAGCGAGGTTCACATGCCACCCCATGGGGACAAAGCACTTTCTTAAAGAGACCTCTTCAGACAATAACAGATACCTCTTCAGACAATAACAGATACATCACTCCTCGATTCCACACTAACGCACAAATAAACCGTGTCGTTATCCTCGACCAAAGGTCCGCCCGTGACCCACGTGGCTGGCCCATGTAATGAGGTCCGTAATGTGGATCATTGCCTAGAGTGATAGCTCCCCATCTACAGATTCCATGTCACGAGAGAGGCTTCAAGTTTTAGCGATAGCTTGTGATCGTCGAGGCTTAGGAAATTCGTCGATTCTCGTACGATCGACGGCCACGAACCAATAGTATTCGCGTCGCTGTGCGAAGGAAACCGATGTTAATAATCTTTCTCGGCATCTTTAACACTGTTGTTTATTCGTAGATTTAGGTAAATTTTTGTGTACGTACAACCCGGGTCGATCGTTCAATTTTTTTCACCCCCAACCCCCTTGCCAATCTTCTATATAAACGGAGCTCGAGCTCCTTCATTAGCGCACACACCACACTTAAGCACTCACCGGAGCAAGAGAGAGAGTGATAATATAGTGATTAGTCGTCATGGAGTGGCGCGCAAAGGCTGTCCTTGTAGCTGCGGTCCTGCTGGCCGTCGTGGCAAGCCATCCCGTGGCAGCTGGAAGCTCCGCCATGTGCGGCATGTCCAAAGAGGGCTTCGAGGCGTGCAGGCCGTCGGTCAGTGTCTCCAACCCGACCGAGCCGACCCGCGGATGCTGCTTGGCTCTAGCCAATGCCGACCTTAACTGCCTTTGCTTCTTTAAGTATGCTAGGACGTTGATGCAGACTTACCAAATCAACCCCGACTTGGCGGCTCAGCTCCCCGTCAAGTGCAACCTCGCCCCCTCCTTCCACTGCTGAAAACCGACGACGTCCTCGTCCAGGTTGATGCACGGGGTCTTGAAATAAAACCGCAAGCCTAAACATTTTTGCGTCCTTCTTCTTTCGTGTCGTGCGTGAGATTTTTGTGCCTTTTGTTATGTATTGGATAGACGTAACGTTGTTGTTTTCAGTTGCTTATTTTTTCCTACCATTATTGTGATTTTCATGTTGTGTGGGGTTATCATGTGATGAGACCTGTTTGAATGCTTTTGGTTTTGGATTGAATATGTGTTCTTTAATGAACTCGTCGGAATCACTTTCGACTTAAGCGATGATAAGCCAAATAAAGTCGAATTAGACTTATCATCGACGAATTAGGCCTCAAGAGCCTAATCAAGGGGCCAAAAATCGTGAATAATTATACTAATTATCAATATTAATCTGTCTTTTTCGAATGAATCTAACACAATATTCTAATTCTTCAGAACTAACGAGGCATTATATTTTGATTGCCAATCAAAAAGTGAGATTCAATGTTAAAAAAAAAAGGGTATCTCGCTCACAAGTAATTTTCAATATTTGAACTTTTACGAAATTGATTCCTTTGATTTTCATGCCTATTGATATAAGAAATGGAATTTTTTTCGTCATCATAACTAAAAAAAATTATTAAGATTTTCTCTCTTTTAACTCTGTAATTATTGCCTGAAAAGGAGCACGCCAGAGGCATGAATCCATTTATCCATTTCCACAAAGTATTTGACTGAAATGCAAACGTGGCAGGCTCCTATTGGTTGTACCGGCCGAAGGCAACGCCATGCAAAAGCAGGCGATTGAGACCCCTCGTTGCCGAGATGTCGAAAGCGAAAATATGATAAACCCAAAATATTCGCCGGGCTATGGATGACGACAATTGACGCGAAGAAGAGCGAAAAGCAAACGCATTTCACTGCGCAGCTCCATCGTACGTATAAAGGGGGGAGAGAGAGAAAGAAACTTAATCTCTTCAAAATCGTTTTTGATCTCCGTCTCTCTGCAAGAAGCACCAGAATCTTTGTTCTTGTGCTCGAGCAGGTAAGCTCGATGCTGGATCTGCTCATTTTCCGTCTCGATTTCGTGCTTGATTCGATTGCTGAATCCGCGCCTGCATACAATTACGCATGCGTGTTTGTTCATCGAATCGGCTCGGGGCTGGTCGTGTACGCCGCCGGCGTTTGTTACTGCTGATTTTGCTGTTCGATTTATTTTGAGCGCTCGGGATCGAGGATTGAGCTGATTAGTCCTGAGTTAGTTCGATTGTCGCCTTCTTTAGCTCGCCGCTTGGCTGCTTTTGGTCTAGGGCTTTCGTTGATCGGCTCAATCGGATATGTTGCGTAGTTACGATGATCCACTGCGCGATTGCTGGCATTTGGATGGGTTTGAATTCGTGATGAACGACTAGCTCTTAGCTCGAATTAGTACTTCCTTTCGAGAAGTGTGCTATATGGTGATGATTTCGAGCAACTGATAGGTAGAACCTTGGGGTAATGGTCCATGAGGTTATCTGCTCATTTGCTTGATTATGCTGTAGAGGCTGTGTTGTCTCTGGTGGCTTTTTTTGGTTATGCTTGGAATGGAAATTCAAGTGCTTAGTTTGGCTAAGGACTTGGTGAACTAGATGGATTCTTTTTTTCCTCAATTTCTCTGAATGGAAGCAGCCAACTAGGCTGAGGACGTCAAGCTCTTTGGCACGCAGGCCTCGGACTTTCACTAGTGACGATGTTCACACATGGCCATTTTGAGGATGAATTCCCCATCCAATAAATATGTAGAAGCTTCGGTGGATGAGAATTTAGTCTCCCTTTTATGCTTCCAACTTTGATGCCGTTTCTTCCTACTTCGCATATGCTGCTGAGTTCTGAGATCATTTTTAACTACTTGGTCTCATAGTATTTGAAATATTAAAACTGGCTGATATTGAGCCTGCTTCATGCCTCTAGGGTTTATACTTTCCAAAGATGATTAATCTTTTCAAAGTGAAGGCAAAGCAGAAAGAGATCGCAGAAAATGCTAATGGGAAGGCCCCTGTCAAGAAGCAAACTGCTGGCGAACTACGTCTCCATAAAGGTTCATGTTCCACCTCCTTGTGGTTTAACATCTATATCTTTGCCACTGCACTATGTTCTGTCAAAATGGCCCCACTACTAGCCACTGTTTCTCTATTAGTTGTTTGCTGCATTTGGATGTGTGGCTTGGAGTAATGAACTGATGGGTCTTCTACTGTCTTGTCATCTTATACTTCTCTATAATTGAATCTATTGATGTCACAAGCCACACTTCTGACCATGAAAATAATTGGGGACTCTTTTTTAGCCCCTTTTCCCTGGTTTGGATTTGAGCATGTTTGTTATGTATCCTCTTTGTATTGTCAAAGTGATAGCTGTCTCATGCTAGAAATGGGTTAGTGCTACAGAACCATTATATGCTGCTCTCATGATTCGCAAATCTTCAGTTTTGTATAAGGAATAAGTGAGTCCTCTTCGGATTGATATGTAGTTTTAACTTGTTGCCTTACCTGGTTCTGAAGGTTACTTATTTCATTCCAAGAGTTTAATGAGTTTAAGCTTGGTTAACTGTCTATTGATCTTATTGACTACATTGTTTGGTGTCCGCTGAAAAATTTTAGTGGTTACTTTGGAACATAGGCGCCATATTAGCAGCAAATATACATGTTTTAAGCTAATTTTGGGATTTCTTTTTCCCAGATATTAGTGAGCTTAACTTACCAAAAACTTGTACCATATCCTTTCCCAATGGTAAGGATGACTTGATGAACTTTGAGGTGACCATACGTCCAGACGAAGGATATTACTGGTAAGTCTTTTTCTGTGGCCTTATGTTTGCATAAGAGAAGTTTGGCATTTAGAATCTCTTCCTAATGACTCGTATGAAGGACTTTAAACTGTTAAGCATATAGGTTTACGGATGGGTGCTCTAGAATGAGAACAAAATTGGAAAAGAACATTCTCTCGTCTTATTTGTGTACAGACTCTAGAAGCTAGAACTTTCTGGGCCAGATCAATACTGCAACTGAACATGTTCTGGGATGAGATAGTATACTTTCTTTCCCTCGGTGCTCAGTCTGTTCATTATCCTTAGTTGTACCAGTGGAAAGGAATTACTAACGAGGCACATTTTGTGGCAGTGGTGGTACATTTGTTTTCACTTTTCAAGTGTCCTCCGTCTACCCTCACGAGGCACCAAAAGTCAAGTGTAAAACTAAGGTAAGCTAGCCCTACCTATAAGTATGGATGGTCTTTTACTTAATTTTCTCGAGTGTTGATATGACTTTGGTCTTGCAGGTATACCATCCTAATATTGACGTGGAAGGAAATGTTTGCCTCAATATTCTAAGAGAAGACTGGAAACCTGTCTTGAACATTAACACCATAATCTATGGGTTATTCCATCTTTTCACGGTATGGGATTTATTCCTCGATGAGTTTTTCTTTTTTAAATGGTTGTCATTTCCTCAGCAATCCATTGCTCCCATGCAGCAACCCAACTATGAAGATCCACTCAATCACGATGCAGCTGCGGTATTGAGGGACAATCCGAGGATGTTTGAGTCTAATGTGAGACGGGCAATGGCTGGTGGGTATGTAGGGAACACCTTCTTCCCACGATGTATGTAGCCGTTGTCTATGTCTGCTGATCATCAAATTCATTGCCGAGGCTTGAGGGTTTAAGCCTTTAAGGGCTGTTATCTTGATGTAGTGCTTCAATTGTCAAGTTGTATTTTCTGAACATGAATTGCCAAGGATGAAGGCCACATGAATGTGTGTCCGAATTCAACTTTACCTTTGTTCTCCGCATGTGCCCTTTCCTTTATCTTGTTGTGAATATTGGGGGAGACTACTGTCTTTTCTTTGGTTGGACAAGATGTGCATTATCAAACGAATTTGGGAGCTCATGTTTTGCTGCACCTCAAATTTTTGTGCTACATATATAGTGCAAATGTCTGGACAGTTTTAGTTTTTTCGTATTCCATTATGTACTGCACATTTTCGAGGACCTCTGCCTCTTGAAAGATTTGTTGCTCCACGCTCATACGATTAAATTTGATTGAGATCTCAAAATCGCAACGTAGCAGGGTTTGAGATCTGTACTTGATATATTGAAGGAAATAGCATGGCAAGGCTGTGTCTGGCCTTGGCCCTAGTGCTTCCTTCTAAATCTCTATCGAAAACATTGACGTTGTTTTTCTCAGGCAATTGGCCGGCGCGCCTGTCATCGGCTTGCTTCCTACTAGTACCTGTGATTAAGCGGCTGTTTATAGGGCCAGTCCCAGTAGTTCCTAACCTGTTTTACGTGAAGTATTCAATCACACTGATTACCTGAAGACTAGCTACACCTGATCATCACTTACGCCAAAGCGGATCTTTCATTAGATCTCTTCTTCGATCAATTATTTGACAAAAAAGAACGATTGTCTCAGCCTTTTTCAGCATTCCAGGATTCATCTACGTAGATAATGCTATTACTGTGGAAGTGGGGAGGTCTTTCGTTTCTTACTGAGACAGAAGCTTTCTTAAAACCCAATATCCATCCTACAAAAAGACATGGCCCACCGAGGTTCAGAAGACACGAATGTACATGCGGTCGAGCGTGCACATTGATGGGAGAGAGAGAGAGAGAGAGAGAGAGAGAGAGAGAGCTGCATGATCCATTGACAAAAAGGAAGCATATACGAATTGGAAACTATACCGAATAGCTCTTTAATTCAACTGTCTACAATAAATCAAGCACAAAAAATTTCGACTGAGCTACAGAGGGACGATATCAAACAGACTTCCATACCCAGATGAGTAGAACAGGTGATCTAATAAGAATCAAATGATACATTTCTGATCCCCAAGCAAAAGACATATATATCGCACAGGAAAATGCAATGTTACGACAGGTGCTTTGAATGATATGCATTAGCAGGGCACGGCAAATCTCTTAACGATTGAGGCCATGTACTTGCCTTGGTGCTCGGCAAGAGCCAGCTCAGTCGTGCTCGGTTCCCTCGTGCCATCACCAGAAAATACTCCAGCACCGTATGGGGAACCTCCTCTTATGGAATCCATCTTAAACATTCCGGCCCCGAAAGTGTACCCAATTGGCACGTAGAGCATTCCGTGGTGAGCTAACTGAGTAATTGCCGTCCATCTGCGAGGCATGTACGGCATCGTTATTTCTATGAAAATTGATATTTAAAAAACTCTTCTAAAGAAACACCATGGCAAGAAAGTGCGTTCTCTCAAAGTGAGCTCATAATAAAACTTCATTGGTTACTCGATGCATGTTTCTGGGACAGATCAACTAAAACTCATCCAACTCTGGTTCGCAATACGGTCTAGTTATCAAATTGAATGTTGATAAAACATGAAAGCCGTTGTAATATGGATTTGCAAGAATTGGAAGTAATTCCACATATCCTCGGAATTGAAAATTGAATAGTTCTTATCCGCTTCATCTTCTGTATTGTTCCCAATGCAACTGCTTCTTTGAGTTGCATCTAGAGGTTAGGAAGGCTAGATTTGGATTTGCAAGGTCAAACTCTGCTGAGGTAAAATTTGAAAGCAGCCCAAACAGTATGCAACTCGGCCTTTTCTTGGTTTTCTAGTCTAAGAAGCAAGAATGAGAATGCCCGGCACGACAACTGCCAATTCAAGGCTGCTGTCTTTCTCAAACTAAGATTCTCTGTAACAGCTCTTCCCAAAAGTACAGATTACCAAGTAAAAATCTCTTACCATAACAAAATACACATAAGTAGACTCCCTAATATTGCAGAAATAATTATGTGAACTCAACCTGAGGATATATGATCTAGATGATAGACTTACTGATCACTCTAGATGCTTAAAATGGAAAAATCAGAACCATAAATAAGAGTTCCCGGCCTCTAGACCCGTTAAACATCTTTTCGGTTTTGGTTACCTAAACAATAAAGTAAACCTCTCAGCAATCTACTTGGAGATTACATCACAGAGAACTCCAATGGGTGAAACCACGTCGTTTTTCCCTGTATCAACATATTCAGACCCATTGGGCACATTACAGATATTGCATCCATATCAGACTATTCAGTAGCTTCCCAAGCAACCCAATCAGTCTTATTAAGACTATTACATGAGGCAACTGAACTCACACGACAAATTAAACGATGTTTTAGAACAGAAAATTTTGGAAAGTTGATAAGGGAAAACTGTAAGCGTGTGTCACGAAGTCAGCTCAAGTCATGCATGTTTTTGGAGATGCTTGATTCTGCTGAATTTTCCAGACCTCATCACAACAATTAGGCCATAGAATTAGCTTCAGCAAACACTACTTTGATCAAAACATCCTTAGAATGCAAATGTGATATCTATCAACTTAAGAAGGATCCTGTAGATTATCCTATGGTTTGGAGATCACATCGTAACTCTAGATTTGTGCTGATCAAAGACTTTTGGAAATACATAAACGTTTGGTCGCGAAGTTTCTTCTAAATCAGAATTTTATCCTACACATACATGATAAGCTAAGCACGAGTTAAAGCAGTAATTTTCACCATAAGAAGATGTAATCTCTGGAGTCTCTTCAAGCACCATGATTTCCTCATTCGTCCTGTTAGATTCTATGCTCAAGGATACTCTTCAACCCAACCCATTTAAACATATTCAAAACAAGCGATACCGAGATGATAAACATCAGAACACCAAGCAAACCAACCAATCCGAGAATTAACTATGAACAAGCCGGTATGAAATCAGCCAGCTCAAGTTAGTCTTCCCAGGTAGCCACTAATCTCGGCTATCAGCAAAAGCTACTCATTTTCACAATAAGAAGAACCAACAAAACGAAAAACTTACGCCGTAGTTTCTTGCCCTCCACCCTGAGTGCCGGTGCCCACAAAGAACCCGGCAGGCACTCCGGCAAGCCTCTGCTCGCGCCACAACCCCCCCAGTCGAATCGAAGAAGGCCTTCATCTGTGCCGCCATGCACCCATACCTGGTCGGAAACCCGAACAACAACCCATCCGCTTCCACCAATTTCTCCGCGGATATAAAAGGTACTTCATCATGTTTCTGAGGGACCCTCATCTGCTCCAGAACCTCCGACGTCAGCGTCTCCGGCACCCTGTAAAGAACACCCTCAACGCCATCAATTGAATCCGCACCCTTCTTGATCCTCCTCGCAAGAAGCTCCACGTGCCCGTACATTGAGTAAAAGATTATGAAAATTCTCAGCTTCTTGATCGTCTGCGCATTGTTCACTGTGACCGGGGCAGTGACTTCTGCTGCTGCTGCTGCTGCTGCTGGTGGGGCTCGCTCCTGGGTAGGAACAGGGCCGTCCCTTTCTCGGTTTGGAGGATCTTGATCAGCGGGCTCAACCGATCTTTTCTTGCTTGGCACACAACCGCCTCCTTTACCCATTGAATTGCAAACCAAATTTCCAAACTTCCTAGTCCTGATTTGACAAGTGTAGGATTCTTGAAAAGAGAACGATACTGGTGCTACACCACGTGAAATGGTGATTCAGGAAACATTCACTGGTCGACTGGGGAGTACTGAAAATCAAGAAGAAGAAGAAGAAGACAACAGAGAATTAAAGACGGAGGAGAAGGGACCAATTAGTGGGTGGAATTGAGCTCTATCCTTGAAGCAGAGCTCAGGTGTGAGCCGTGTGGAATTCGGGGAAGACCAGTCACCGGCATTCTGGCATAAACTAAAGAAGAGGATGGACGAGACCGGGTTGGGAAATTTATCTGTTGACTTTGACTGAGTGGATTGCGCAGAGAAGCTCCCACGTTGTCTTCTCCTTTATGTACAGAAGAAATGCATAAAGAAGCGGCTATTCACCTTTTTCTTCGGGAGAATTATTGCCTTGTTCCATGAAATCACACGTTTTCACCCACTAGTGACTTTTTCTAGCATCCACTGGGAGTGAGCATTGTCCGAATTGGTTCGATTTTCTCAAGAATCAATGACCCAACTAATAATCTCAATTCTCAATTTTTAGAACAGTGGATCAGATCGAAGGTCCCTAGAATAGGATAGGACTGAATCGACTATTTCGATCCGATTTTTGAATGTTCCAATGAAATCGATAAAAATTGAAAAATGGTAGTCGTAATCCCAACTTGTATATTAACAAACAAATCTTCATAGGACTAAAAAGAAATGTAATAAAGATGCTAATAATTCGATCATGCAAATTAATTAAAGGACTGAAAAATTTGTACGCAGGAGCTACTTTTTGAACAGCAAAAAAATTCATGTTTCGTGTCGTAAGTCAGTTGTTGAAGCCTTCATGGCATAAACTTTGGTCTGCTCAGCAGCATAAAATAACTTCGGTAGACAAACCAAACATGTTGGAAAGCATCCAGAAGGAAAAAAAAAAAATGAAAAAATCAATGTTCGATTGCATCTTCTCTGTAACATACGCATCTCTACAGATTAGCCGTACAATCTCATAAAAATGGGCAAAGAAGTCCCAACTCTTTTTAAATAAAAAAAAATTGTAGGTCCGGGAGAGCGTTCTATTAGTCCATTCCCTCCCCTAAAACCGAGAACCGGACCACCTGGACACCGATTCCACTTTTAGGAACCAGGAACTAGACCGAACCCCAATCTAGGCGATTTTCGATCGTCGGTCCATTATGCTCACCCTTAGCATCTATCCTTATCTTTTATTTCAACAATAAAAAGAAAAGCTGGATGTCTATGGGCAAAATATTTTTCGCCAAGCGAATTTAGGACATATTCCTTCTTTCTTTGTCACGTAGAAAAGATAATATTTATTCTTGAAACACACACAACAAAAGAGTGTCAATTTATGATGTTGAGTATTGCATAGAACATTCTCAAAATTTCTGTTTTCGCAATTTGTTCTCTACTCAATATTCGAATATTCAAAATATCTAATGACAATGGCTCCAATCCACGAGAAAAAAGGTTTAGTTTCTCCTAAATATATTAGGATCTCTATGGACATATCGACGAGAAAAAAAGGTTTAGTTCCTCCTAAATATAGTAGGATCTCTGTGGACATTATCCATTGGACAATCTCAATCATAAATGTCATTTCAAGTGGGGTCGTGTAATTATTGGCGATGATTTAGATTAAAGCACAAAATACTTCTGCTCGTGAAGAACCCAATAACTAGCTCAATACGTACTGCACACTACACAGCATTGGAAACATAATTTCAGACGAATTGGTATAGTGCTAGACCATGATTATTTTCAAAGCAGTTGGCTATCATTAGAACAGGCGACAGATTCAAACAGTGATATTCCATTTTTATGAATCTCTCTTCTTGATTCAGAGTTGAGTCATGAAGCGAATCCCTCAGTTTCCACTCTGTTTCTAATGCAACACATGAACTAAATGGAACAGTATGTTTCTGTTCAAGAATGAAATGTTGCTCTTCAAGAGTATTACAGCAGGGAAAGAAGGACTTCACTCAGAGACACCAAAGCATTCCAATGCTCTACTTAGCTTGAGCTAGGAATTAATGACCAGAGCAGGGCAAAACAGAACGAGGCCACCAGAGAAGGAGCAGGGCTTGGCGAAATTAAACGGACACAGTGAAGGTTTAAGAGTTAGTGATCATTCTAACCCGCCTTCTCACTTTTCAATTCTCTTCATCTCAATCAAACCATGTCCGGGTAGTATTATCATTGGAATCAGACTGTCTTAGACTGAAAATATGCAGGCTTTCTACTACAGTTTGAATTACTACAAGAATAAAAGGGACACTCAGAAAGGACTCCAGATTTGACCCGAAAAGTTCATGCAAAGCTCAGAGATGTAAAAGGTTTTTACACAACCACATAATAAATAAATAAAAAAAGGACCAAGGATCCATACTACATAAACAGCAGATCCTATGCTACTTGAACATACAGCCTGTGAAAAATCGTAATATTCTCAGAGAAAAAATTGGTTGGAAAACGATGAGGCCGACAGGAAAGGTTTTCAGATGCAAATGGTATCTTGCCGATGCCCAACAGGTCAAGTTTCAGATAAGAAGACAGCAGCTGCTAAGAAGCATCTTTGAATACCAAAACGGCATTTCACCAATTTGAACCATCAGGAAAGGGTTTTAGAGCATCTTCTTTACCATTGACGTAGAATTCTACAACCGCCTTCATGCGTGGAAGCTTGTCAGGATGGTAGTTTACATGAACAATCACCGGTTTAATTTTGTTGAGGGAGGCATCTTTCCTTACCGTTTTAAAGAGGACCTTACTATTCATAAAGAGATAAAAGTCCATCGTCCTCCTGGCAGCATGGAGACCATCATACCCGTTATGCGAAGGAAAAAAGAGTTCTTCGTTGAAAACCGCCTGGTCCCAGGCATTTTCCCTAGAAAGCCTAGCAGCTACACGATCAAGGAGCTCAATTGAGGGGATTGTTGGTCTGAGATAAAAGAAACCAGAATTATAAACCCAGATGCGCACCGTATGAGCGTATCTGGCCCAACCCATTCCTGGCTCATCAAAGACGTCATTAAACCCATAAGCAGTCCTGTTGTCATGACCATCTGTCATGGACTCGACATCTGAATCCCGATAAAGATGGTCAAACGGGTTTTGCAAGTAGACTATGTCGACATCAGAGAGAAGAACACTATATCCCAACTGCAAAAATTCCCTCAAAATGCGAAATTTTAATCCTGAAACAGCATGATTCCCTCCTGTCCTTCCTATGGAATCAACACCTTCATCTGGATCTCTTTTGTAGACAGGAACACTGTTTGACTCACAGAACTTAGCAATATCTTCATCCAGAGCAACAACTAGATAATTAGGTATACCCACTCTCTTTATGTTGGTGAACCAAACCTCCAACATTTCCTTCACATTTAAGTTGGCCAGGGCAACTATGAGCTCTCTATTAACTGCGACTTTCTCCAATATCTTTGCTAATCTCGGATTCACAGATTCATCAGGGACAACAGTGGGATTGACTCTTGAACCCTTTACAGTACCAAATGGCCCAGCTTTCTGCTGTTTACCCAGCGCAAGAACTTGCTTCTGAGCCTGATCTTTCCCCTGTTCAGCTAACTTAAGCTTTTCAATCAACCCCCTAACTTCCTTTTTCAGCTCAGCATTTTTCTGCGAAACAGCCACGTACTCCGACTTCAACATGCTCATCCGCTCAGATGATTCACCGGAGCTTGAAGAGGACTCTCCCTAGCAGCCAGAAAATAAAAGAAATTGCTTATGGCATTTGCAGGATACCATGAAAAACAAGTTAATGCTCATCATTCCATCAAATTAATGAACTACAATTCCATTCAAGGCTCATGTCTCACCCATACCTCTCAGGCCCTCGTTCACACATTTCAATCTGAAAACACGTGATGTAATATAACAAGGAACCTTTTTGACTTATGTTTCTGCAGCACATGAAGAGTTACTCATGTAGCGAGAGGATGATGGACAATGACATGCATGTTGAAGCAGAACCTGTTTCACATCAGATGGGAAAACAAGTCCAGAATTTTCATTTCTAACAAAGTCCATTTACTCTTCAGGGAAGAGCATCCTCAGTACATATTCAGTTCTTTGATGAAGTATACCTCCACTGATGTCTTAACTGAAGCTATCCTAACCTAAACCTCATGCCAAATCACAGTAACATCAGGGCACAGGAATTTTCAAAAATAAATCTCAACCTTCAAAAGTCAAAATCCAGATTGTAAAGTTAAATAACATCAAAGAACCACGAGAAATTCGAGTTTCCATAAAATGAGGGGCACAAAATGAAAGATCTCTACATTTTTGTTCTCCTAATCGTCCTATCCTCACATTGCCATGACATCAAATAAAACAGTCACCTTCAACTTACCCTCACGATCTCCCAGGAAGTTGCTCAACACAAAGCAATTCAGAACAACTAGACAAGCGAAATTCGCAGAGATTGCAGTTCAGGGGAAACAGAATAGAAAGAAATTAAGCCAAGCTAAAAAAAAGAAAGAACCTGAAAATCGGCTTGGATGAGGCGGCCGCTCCGACGAGGAGGGCCAGCGACGGAGAAGAGCCCATCGGGGAACAAGAAAACGAAGACGCAACCGATAGCAATGCCGACGGCAATGGCGACAGCGATTCTTGATTTCCGAAACGAGTGGGAGGAGCTGCCGCTTCGCATCAAGGGTCCGTCTCTTCGACCAGTCATCATCTCTCTCTCTATCTCAACTGAATATGAAAGCTTCAAAGCTCAGAGTGAGAGACGAGTGCAACGAAATCGGACGTCGGACGAGAGAGATGGGTGTAACCCAGTTCAAGAAAATGCACAGCTGATTCGACCGAAGGGTTCAACGTCTGGATCATACCATCATACCAGAGGTCTGCTTCTATTCTGTTTCCGAGAGCGATCGAACTTGGGTACTCACCGAACACGCTTCAGATGAAAGGAAAGGCCAAAAATGCCGGCCGCAGCAAAGAGACGACTCATTTGGCCCAAAAACAGGAAAAGAGAAGAGAAGACTCGAGTTTGATCCCTCCCTCTCTCTCTCCTCTGTCTTATTTCTTTATCTTTTGCATCTCGGTTCGTGAAGTAAATGAAGGAGCAGGAGCAGGAGCAGATGGATGGCTAAATGACAAAATTGACCCCCAATACGCGCATTGCTTGTCTGCGGCAACCTCTTTACATCAATTAGCTCGGCGCGAAATCTGAAGCTCACAGATTCGTACGTTGGAATCATTCGTTCTTTCACTGAAGGAAGCGTAGCCCAGATCACATGAAAGACCTGAAAATCCAAAAATTATTGAAAGTCTCTAAATTTATTCGAAGCGGACATGTTGAGTTGATCTCATAATTAGCTCTGATGAAGTTTTCGTAAACTCTTTCAACGCTCACGCCCATCTCTTTTTCATTCTCAGATCCTCTCCAGCGCCAGAGATGTAGGAGGTAAGTCCATCAGTGGATGGATCTCAATGGATTAGTGAGAGGAGAGAATGAATACTTCAAATGGTGACATGTTGGCATCTGAAGCCAATAATCTCCTTTGGGCCGAGGAAAGTCAACGATCGGAGATGAATTACTTTGTACAACGATGATAGGATCCGAATCCAGGATGTTCATGGGCTGCGACCATGCACAAGTCAGGCCTCAAACAACTTTTAATTCCATTGCTTGCTCTGATCACTGAAAACTGAAAAACTGCATGTCTCTGCTTGCTCTTTATGAAACTAAACTGAACTGTTGTCAAAGCCTGCCATCTGACAGGACGGACTACCGCGTTGGAACTTCAAAGATTCATGTTTTGCATCGTTGACCCTGAACATAGGATAGCTACTTGACGAGCCAATCCAGAAGCTGGATCAAGCAGTTTAGAGATAAACCTCTGCGGAACTCACGAATGCTTGCAACATGCCCTTCACTGTAGCGAACATCAGTATTCACAAAGTGTGGACGAGGGTGCGCACACGATATCCTGGAAGTGCTCAAGAAGCTAAACTCCCCTGATCCTGGAGCCGAGGGTAATCTTTGTGTTGAGGCAGACTCTTGGACTTCCTGATTCTAGAACGGAAGTACTGAACTATTGGGAAAGACTTGACCAACTATGTACTTCATCCCATACAGTATCATCAAGATCACAATCTCTAGGCCAATAAAATAAGGATGGTACAGGAAGGGTCCCTGAACCACATCCAAGCCGGTGTGGACCTGATGCACTATTTGATAATTAGCGTTTGAAGACCATCTCGGTCTCAGTTTAATGTTTAGGTTGGGATTTATAGAGTTCGACAATGTACAGTCTAGTCTCTCCCAGAAGAATTGCATGATCATTGGCTCATCACGACATTCTCTCTCTCTTGAGCAAAACCAATGAGAACACATTCGGCATTGCACATAGGAACACAGTACTCGAATTGGAGCAAGATATCACGCCGAGTCTGGTTCGCAAGCGAATAACAACGAATTATACACTTGAGAACTAAAAGTTGAAACCAAGCCAATGCAATTGCAAGGTGTGTGCGAGAGTATGAAGAAGGTTGACGGAAAACATGAGAGGAAATGAAGATAAAGGAGCAGTCGCAAAAATGAAAAACACCTGCATTTGATGTGTTAAACACAAATATTTGCATCACGGAATTTGATTCTCGTCTACAGATCAAATACACGGGGATCAACATGACAGTCAAGTCCTCGAAAGACCTCCCTGGAAAAAAATCTTGACCAAGAATCATGGAAAGATGTCATACTTCAGTGCTTTCAAAGCCCAGAATGAGGGACGAGTGCAACAAATTAGAACGAGAGAAATGGGTGTTTTCCAAGAAAATGTAGAACTGAAGTACGACGGCTGATTCGAAGGGTTTAAATGTCTGAGTCACACAACGTTCGCTTTACGATTTCCGAGACCGATTGAACTCAGTTTCCCGCCGAATGCTTGGACGAAAGAAAAGGCCAAAATTGCCAATCGCAGCAAAGAGAGGACTCATTTCGCCCAAAACTGGGCTCGCAGCTAATACGGGGAAGTCAACGATGGCAGATGTATTTCGTTTGGTGATGGGATCAGCCCAGGATGTCATGAGCTACGACCATGCACAAATCTGAGTATCTGACCTTAGACAACTGTCATTTCATTGTTTGCTTTTTACCAGGGAAAAGAACCAAAAAAAAAAAAAACTGCATTGTCTTCGCTTTCTCATTGAGAAACAGAGCTGAACTGTTTTCCGAGTTTGCCATCTCACCAAAGGGACTACCATGTTGGAACTTCAAAGATCCATGTTTAGGATCGTCGACAGTTAGTAGATAAATCTATGTGGAAGTCGCAAATACTTGCAACATACCCTTCACAATAGCAAACATCAATATTTACAAAGTGTAGACTATGCTGGATACGAAATCACAGAAGTGCCCATGAAGCCAAACTTTCCCGATTCCCAAGCCTAAACCCACTAAAGGTCCACTAGACTAAGATTAATCGAGCTCATATCCCATTTCAGAGCTAGGAATTTGCAGTTACGCAAGTAGGCCATCTTCCTCGTTAACCTCCGTGAAATGTCAAACCCTAAAACTTCATGATATATATCAAGAAAGCAAAGTATCTGTACGTTACGGGCAAAGATGCATCAATCATCATGTGCTGATTCTGACTCTTGATTTTGGTTCTGCGGACCCTCGATAGCAGCAATATCTTGCCCTTCTCGTGGATGAGCATTGTTGGTCAGAATCCCGTTTGCTGATCCAAGGCCACAAAAAGGTAATCCACATTACACACCAGAACAAATAAACCAGCGTTAAGCTATGAACCCTATATATATTTGTATACTTTCAGATGAGAAGCATATGAATAGCAAATAGTGTAAAACTCAGATAATGAAAATTGATAAATCTTTGGCACAACGTAGTTCTCATCAGCCCAAGTCTAGGCTCATCACTAATAGCAGACAGAAATACATAGTCCAAGTTGGCATATGTAAAAACCTGATTCGAAAACCCCCGTAATAAGTCTTCTTGCAAAAGAAATTCTTCCTGGTGTTCACTCACGAATTTGTTCTGCAAGTTCAAACATCCATCAGAGCTGTGGATTTCCAGTCAAATATTTCTCCAAGTCCATATTACATAATGAGCCAGCAAAATGGGAACAGAGTTTTTACCAATTCACTATGTATAAATTTATTATCAACAAATTTCTCTAGCAGCAAATTCTGCTTTCAAAACCCATCAGCTGCAGTTCATTAGAAAATGAGCATGGTACGAGAGAGGAAAATCAACTTGAAGAGAGCTATTAATAGTTCTATCTTTGTGAGACAATGATGGGATAGCAATAAACTATTGTAAGAGTCACGCAAAACATCATTCCCATGTTAAAAAGTAAAACCGAACTATAGTGTATAAATGACTATCAACCTCCTAATTCTTTTGATTTAGGATGTCTAAAGCATAGACATACAGGAGGTTTGCAGAGGATTTAGTTCACTGGTAGAGCCTCTACTTTCCCTCCAATAAACCCTTAACTAGTGGGTCATAAAGAACCTCAATGAGAATTAAGTGAGCACTAAACACCCCCATGCCACCCCATTCGCGCAGGCAGGGCAGCCCAATCCCCTAGCCCAACATTGGCATTAGGGTTCAACTACGTAAGAGTAAGAATTCCCAATCGAGCATCCATATCCTGCTACACTGTCACTAGAAAGTATAACACTTACCAATTCACCATAGAACAGTCCAACTATTTGATCCAGTCTTCTTTGATGCTTCAACAAGAAAGGACGGAGGCAGTTCATGTATAAATGCCTGGCACCCTGTAGAAAGCCAGAAGCACTCAGATGGCTTGATTGACACATTATATATTTCCGTATGAACAATGGGAACTCTAATCAACCTCGTTTAGATTGGATCACCATTAATGCTTTCATCTTTTGAGACAAAAAGTACATGTACAACGTATGGCTAGATATAACGAACTAAAGACAAAGTCGTCTTATGTGTGAGATTAGGGACTGCTTGAATCCACCTACCAAAATGTATGATTTAGCAACAGGTTTTCCATAGCGTAAATGACAAAGTAAAACTTACATTGCCTGATGGACATTGTAACCAGACCAGAAATGCGAACTTCATGTAGTAGTAAGCTGGAAACCTAACAAAAGCAGCAAGAGCTTTCTTAGATCTAAGTCATCCAATGGAAAAGGCCAAAAGAAGATTTTGCATTAAAAGGAAAATAGTAATGCAACATTTGAGCAAAACAAGAATGAAAGAATGGGAACAAATAAAAGGCAGTCTTGCTTGACTGCAGAAAGGACAACGCTAAAGGAAAGGTTAAAAAACAACGAACTTGGTCCATCTAGCATATTTCAAGGGTCAAAAGTAAGCCAGACTTCTTAGGGATATCCTCATGACCCCATATATTGGTTACACCTGAAAAAAATTTCTCTCAAGGGGAATAAGAAGGCTTTCATGCTTCTAAGCTCTGGCTGTACAAGCTGACAAATAGGCTCACCAGTTAGAATAAGCCCTTGACAGGAGAAAACCATTTGTATGCACGAGGGGCTACGGATAAACCTTAGAGCGCATGGAGGTAAATATACAGTTCAGGTAAAAGATCTTTCTTTGACATAAACAGCAGTCAAACTTCACAGCATCTCCGAATTTTTAACTATAATTAAGGAGTACATCATAATTAGTTTCAAACAAAATAAGAGAAAGGATATTCTTGTATCAAAAGCCAACATTCTGCTGTGACCTCAACTAATAAACCTAGAGAAAAAATAAACCAAAGAACTGGGAAAGACCATATTGGAGTTCAGAGACTCACCAGAAGAGAATTTTGTCCGTAAACACTTCTGCAACGCTAAAAGTTCCATAAGCTGCAATAGTCAACTAGTACTGTAAGATAAGACAAGGAGTGTGGGCATGCAATTCAGATTGTCAGCCTCCACAATGAAACCACAGTTCGTGGAGACTACTAGGTTAGATGGACAGTGTTCGAGCAATTAAATTCCGCACTTTGCATAGCTTCATGTTCATATTAGATAGGCTGCCGAGACTAGCAGAACCACCTACCATCCATCCTACTCTTTACAACCACACTTGAAAAGTATCTCTAGAACCACATAACACAAAGTTCTTGGTAAAGATTTCCAATCAACCTTTTACTAGAATGGAAGGCTAAATGCCTAAGTGTGCAGGCGCCAAACAACTCCAACAAAACTCCAAAAATTTTCACCTAAAAGAATTTGAAGGATATGAAAATGGAAAGGCGCCAACCTGCCCAATAAAGAAGCCATC
Source organism: Rhodamnia rubescens (assembly GCA_021437795.1). Lineage (NCBI taxonomy): Eukaryota > Viridiplantae > Streptophyta > Magnoliopsida > Myrtales > Myrtaceae > Rhodamnia > Rhodamnia rubescens. Next base: position 2,215,373 of record JAILYA010000012.1, read on the forward strand.
TCTGCTGCTCATTCTGATCCCTCTCCTCAATGGCTTTGAATGTTGAGTAAACAGGGAACACAGTCCCCACAGAACAGCTGCTTGAGCAACATAACCATGTAGTGTTTGTGATAGTGTATTGTAGTCACTCAGTGTAGAAGTGTAAACTGAAGGAGTTAAGTGAACTCTCCAAACACGACAGTTTCTCAGCACAAATCTCCACTCACGTGATGACAACATATGTAAGTGATCACTATGTTGAGGAAAACTACAAAGAGTTAGAACTCACCATGCAGTCCGGACAACAATGTTGGAGCTAATTGGGCAGAGAAGCAAACGTAACCCGACCTGATCCAAATAAACGCGATTATCAATGCAAACTTAATGCATCCTACGCAAGTCAAATGAATGCAAAAGCACAACGGGGACAACAATCTTTCCAAACAAGGGATCCCACACGGACAGGAGACATTAGGAACTGTGACGAAGCTATACACTCAAATCACTACAGCATTGCAAGTAGCAGTTAAACATATGACACGGATGACTTGTCTACATTTCTGATCCCATCAGAAACCATGGTCACTTCTAACGCAGGATGAACTAGGGGAGACACTTCAAAACAGAATCAGCCTAGAATCAGATGAAGAGACCAGCAAGAAATGTAACCGTAACTGGACTATAGATATCAACACCACGGTCAAAAGATGTAGAAAATTTGCTAAAAAGGCACAAACTCAGGTGCAACTGCAAACTAACATCTCGTTCGCAATCTCCATACCCATTAAACGTTCGTTTCTAAGGAATCAGAACAATTTCTTCGGCTAAAACCCGTAATTATACACGGGCGATCCACCCAATAGTAAAGTAAGCGATCTTATGAACGAGGAAGACGGCTAACCTCGCCTGCAAGAGCCATTGAAACAAAAGCAAACGCTGCGAATTCCCCAGACACTGGTACGAGGAAGGAGAGCGAGAGAGGGGGAATCGAAATCTCACTGAATTTATTTACCAAATTATGCTTGAAAAATCGGAAGTCCATCTCAACGCAAGAGGGCTTTCGCTTCGCCTGGTAAAGCATGAGATGGGCTTTATGGGCCGGAAAAGAGTATGAGGTGGGCCTTAATAGGCCGTAAGAAGTGTTCGGTGTTCATTGCTATTTCTTTTGGGCCGTGTAAGAGGTCTTTGCTTTGCAATGGCGGACCCAGAAATTCAGATGCTTAGGGTAATCGAGTATGGGATGTAGGCATAAATGTTTTCATGGCACTTATTGAGTCACAATAATTTCTAGATCAAAACGGAAAAATTTTCCATTACAAAAAAGTGACCGTAAATACATGTAAACGACGCATCTCGTATAATCGAGTAGCAAACACTTCTCCTTTTTTTCTGTACTATGAAATAGTTCAATCTTTCCAATTTGGATGCGCATGAGGACTCCGTCAAAATCGAATACGAAAAATGTCAACGTGGACATTGATGCCGTTGTATTACTATTGACTGTCCCTTTGGGAAATAGCTTACTGGAGACGATGCTTCTCTTGCTGAATACGCGAGTCATGACACAAAATCGTACGACATCACAATCTATTTAATGGAAGCCTCATGTCGAGCCCAATTTTGAGAGCCGAGATACCTGACCGAGTAAGAAAAAAAAAAATAGCTACTCAACTGACGGGACATATCGTATTACAACTGGCTCCTGGAAGAAAAAGTCTTGGAAGACATGAAATAATAAACCACGTGAGGTTTTGTTCAATGTTTTTTGTTTGCGAAATGTCCATGTAGCTTTGCGCAATTCTTTATTTTTAATCATAATGTAACTTCCATAAGTTACGTTTAAAATAAGCAAGGAGGCACCCCTTCTCTTGAAGTTACACATTCGATCTATTTTCATTCATCTGAGTTTCTTCAGCCTAAGATCAAATATTTCAGTCCTCCCGGAAGCAAATTTAAAGAGTCTTTGAAAGTCTTTGTATGTATAATAGTGGGGGGATTATGGAACGAAAAAATTAAAAAAAAAAAATAAGCGACGAATCTTTTCTTTAAAAGGAATTTAGGCATAGACAAAGGCCGATTTGGGCGGTCAAAGGGCAAAACTCGTAGTCTACCTTCCTCTAGCCGCAGAATGGTTGGACAGTATAGTGGACTAGTAACCGGTGAAATACCAAAAAATACCACAACAAATTTCAGTGAACTATTGAAGCAATAACAAAAACCGATCCTCGCTTCCAAATGAAATAGCGTGTCTGACCAAACAAAAGAAAAATATTGACCGAACTCTTTTGATTGAAAAAAAAATATTTTTTTCGTTCCTATTCCTTTTTATTTTTCAATTTATGGACTTCATTATCATTTAATCTTTGAATTAAGTATAATTTAAATTTTGTGAGAGATTTTATCTATTGAAAATCTCACTCTCGGTCCCTCACTATCTCTCAGATTCCTCTTCGTCTCTTTTGTTTCTCACTGTCCTCCTCTCCCGTGGCTCGATTCCACTCCGGTCCTCACCTCGGAAGTGCGTTTGATGCTTGTCACTGCATGGGACACGCGCACCTTGATTTTTTGTCAAAGGGCTTCACATAGTCTATTTAAAATCGGTGGGCTTTGTGGTTTTTCCTATTCGCGGTTTGCAAATATGCTGGTTGCATAGTGGGGGAGGGCAGTTTGCAAGAACATCCTACCAAAAAATTGTTTTAGATGCATTTTAATGATATGAGTGGAAAAAATCTGATATTGCAATACAATTGGCTCATCCATTTACTACTGATATAAAATCTCAAATTTTTTTTTGGGTTTGTTAAAATCTCAACTTAATAGATAAGAAAGTTGCCATGAATGATAGGGAAGAAAAAGTCTTAGAAGACATGAAATGAACCACATGAGGTTTTGTTCACCAAATGTCCATGTCGCTTTGCACAATTCTTTATTTTCAATCATTATCAAATCAAATGGATTTTTTTTTATGTAACTTCCATAAGCTAGGTTTAAAATAAGCCCCACAAGCACTCCTTCTTCCAAAGTTTACATATTTGATTCATTTTCATTCATTTGAGTATCTCTAACCTAAGATCAAATATTTTAGTCCGCTGGGAAGCAAATTTAGAGAATCTTTGGAAGTTATTATGTGTATAATGGTGAGGATTATGGGACAACAAATAAATCCCGCCATCTTCTTTAAAAGGAATTTGGGCATAGACAAAGGCCGATTTGGGCGGTGAAAGAACAAAACTCGTAGTCTAAAACTACAACAAATTTCAATGAAAAAGGAAGTCTTTTTATACAAACACATGACCAAATAAATAAATAAATAAATAAAAACAAGGAGCCGGCCTTATTTGGTTCAAGATTGAAAATGAGTATTGAGGCTCTAAAGTCCCTTAGCCAAGTGCAAATGGTGTTTGGTTACTTTTTTAACTCACTTTGGGGAGATGCAATTGTATCTCAAATGCTCTCTAAAGTCATTTAGCCCAAAGTACAAATGCAACTAATTTTTTTTTTTTTTTTTTGTCACCTTCACTTCTGCCGCCGGCCATCGCCCGCTCGGTCCGCTGTCGCCTCCCGCCAACGGTTGCCGTTGCCGCCCCGCCGATAGCCGCCGCCGATCGCCGGTTACCGTCGCCGCCACCGCCGCCTTTTTTTCAAAAAGAAAAAATACTTTACAAAGTTCATTTTTCATCAAATAACATTTACGTCGAAGTTACTTTCCAAATGTGTTTTTAAAATATACTTTACCAAACACTGCTTACATTTTGAAAAAGGCCTTTAGTCCAAAGGTATTTACATTTTCTCAAAATCTCTTGGCCAAATCTTTGAACCAAATAGGGCCTACATAAATAGTAGTTCCTATGCTACTTGAAGATATAGCCTGTGAAAAATCGTAATATTCTCGAGAAAAAAAAATGGTCGGAAAGCAATGAGGGCCACAGGGAAAGATTTTCAGATCCAAATCATATCCTATTGATGCCCAACAAGTCAATTTTCACATAAGAAGACAACAGGTGCTAAGAAGCATCTTTGAATACCAGAACGGCAATTTACCAATCTGAACCATCAGGGAAGGGTTTTAGAGCATCTTCTTCACCATTAACATAGAATTCTACAACCGCCTTCATGCGTGGAAGCTTGTCAGGATGGTAGTTTACATGAACAATGACAGGCTTAATTTTGCCGAGGGAGATATCTTTCTTGACAGTTTTAAAGAGACCTACTATTCATAAAGAGATAAAAGTCCATCGTCCTCCTGGCATCATGGAGACCATCATATCCGTTATGCGAAGGAAAAAAGAATTCCTCGTTGAAAGCTGCCCTGGTCAGCATTTTCCCAAGAAAGCCTAGAAGCTACAATTTGGGGATTGTTTGTCTGACATAAAAGAAACCATAATTATAGACCTAGATGCGCATTGTATGCGGGTATTTGGCCCAACCCAGGCCACTCATAAGTTTTGTCGAAAGACTAATGACGTGGTTTAGGCAATGTATGTTTTTTCCTTGTTGACCAAAAGGGTTCCGACGTTCAACTCGTAAAGGCAAAAAAAAAAGAAGGGATCTGCCTCGTTAGCCCTAGGTAAGAAAAAGATGGTTAAGCCGTTGTTCCCATCTTTCTAGTAGGGTTCCTCCATTATAAACAAGCGGGAAAAGCTTCTATAGTGGGCAGCACAAGGTTTTCCTTATGGCCCATAGATCAGAGTGGGAACAGTTTTTAAAAACCAGGGAGAGTTTTCGCTCATCAAAGACGTCATTAAACCCGCAAGTATGGATAGGGTCAACGTTACTAAGCTATACAAGTACAAACCGATCTTCCTTTAAAGAAACCGAATTGCATTTTTGGTACTATGGGTCACTAGCTTTCCTTAACCGCAAAAATCGAGTGAATGAGAAGTCAGACGAAAAAGCTATGTCGCATCAAAGTTTGGTCAAATTTGGACAAAAAAAGCTCACACATTGTAAATCCTAAAATTTGTCAAAAAAAGTGCAATTGAGTACTAAATTTTTTCAAAAAATGCAATCAAATCATTAAACTTGTCAAAATTAGTGCAATCAAGTCATTTCGTTAATTCCGTCCAACTTAGCTAATGAAAAATGTTAACGTGTCTTTTATTATTATTATTAATGCTTGTTCATTAAAGTAAGTCAAATTAATAATAGAAGGGCATGCTAATCTTAATTAATGAATAAGCATACTTCAATCAAATTAGCATGCTCCCCCTGAATTGATTTATTAATGCAAAATTAGATTAAATTAGCTTATTCATGCAAATTATGCGGTTGCTTTATATTTAAGAGAGGATTCCTTGCCACAACACAATAAGTGCTCGCATCAAAGCAAGAAATTTTTGAAAATGATAAGTAAGTATTTTTGCTAATTTAAACTGATCAAACTTTAATCGGACTAATTTTCGTTCAATATCCTATTAACTCGATTCTTGTCTCAAGGGAAAGCCCATGACCCCATTATATTGAAAATCGGGTTCGATTTAAACCAAAAAAAAGTTTGAGGTGTGTATTACATTTAGTAACGTTGAGCCTTAATGGGTAGGCATTTTGCCATATACTATTGTTCTAGCATGTAGATTTCATGCAAATAGCTACATGATTCCGAAAGCTTGTTAAAAAGTAAAAAGAAATTTTCTTTTACTTTTCCATAAAAAATTCAAAACACTATCCAAATCTCAAACAATTATGCAAAAATAATTGTATGTGAATTCACACATCGTAATTAAGGAATAAACATGAATGATTCTTCAAATTATTAACAAACATTAATCATATTATTCATAAATAAACATTAATGATTATTCATTAAAGTAAGTCAAATTAATAATAAGAAAGCATGCTATTCTTAATTAATGAATAAGCATGCAATATAACGAGTAAGCATATTTCAATCACATTCCCAAGCTTCCATCGAATTTATTAATGCAAATTAGATTAAATTAGCTTATTCATGCAAATTATGCAATTTCCTTCCTATTTTAGAGAGGATTAATTGGCATAGCACAATAAGAGCACTGGTCAAAGCGAGAATTTTTTTTAATGATTTTGAAAGCATCATAACAGCTCACGAAACACTTGCATGTGCTTCCCTTGGTAATGAGGTGTTTAAACTCTTATGTGTAGTCGTTCAACTCCTCTTCGCTAAAATCATGGGGGACAATCAACCTATTCAATAGGATATTATGAAGATAAATAGGTTGGATCAACGGGAGAGATTGACCACACGAATTGCATAGACATTGGGTATGTAAAATCTTTTTCAAACACAACTCTTTTTTCTATTGTGATTTGTTTCAAACATCAATATATGTTGGGCTCTTTTTTGTCTTAATTGTAATGTGATTTGTTGTGGGGTTTCCTCTTGTGTGTGTAATCTTGGCGGATTTCTGATGCGAAGTTGGGTTTTGTTTCTTGTCTCTTTTTTTTGTCTTATTTTTTTTCGTCTGTGTTTGCTGGGCCTTGTTGCTTTATTTTTTGGATTTTGCTTGGGCTGTTTGTGCTGTGTGTGGGTTCACCTCGCTCAATCTCCTTCTTGTTCTCCGTGTTTTCTAGTGGACGTACCGGGGAAATTGTACTTTTTCTCCTTTTGTCTTTCCTTGTTTAATATTTGTTTTTTTCCGTGTAAAAATGCTTAACTTCTAACTTGAAAAAGACCTTGAGTTAAAATAAAAAATTTTGCTCGGTCAAAGTTTGATCAAAGTCGGGTAAAAAATACACAAGTATTGTACTTCAAAATTTTTAAATGAACATTATTCATTAAAGAAATCAAACTAATAAAAAAAATCGAGTAAGTCAAATTAAAGAAATAATTGGACTTACTTTTTTTTAAAATCGAACTGAATTTTCAGCACAATGGGGTAATTGGCTTTCCGTAGATGCAAAAATCGAGTAAATGGGACATTAGACGGAAAAGTTACACTTGGTCAAAATTTGATCAAATTTAAATTAAAAAAAGTACACATACCATTTTTCGTACTTCTTTCCGGCTTTAACCCCTTGGAGCCCTCTTTAAAATAGAAAGGCACATAATTTTCATGAAAAAGCTCATTTAATCTAATTTGAAGTAATAAAATAATTTTAATGGGAGCATGCTAATTTTATTGAAGTATGATTATTCATTAAATTATCATGCTTATTCATTAATTAAGATTAGCATGCTTTTTATTATTAAATTGACTTACTTTTATGAATAAACATTAATGTTTATTTATGAATAACTTAAAATAATCATTTATGCTTATTCATTAATTATCAAAATTTAATCATTAATATTAACATCAACATCAACAACACATTTATCCCAAACTAGTTGAGATTGGTAGTCGATGAACCCAAAAATAAATAAAATAAAAGCAAGATCCATTGAGGGACTTAATCATTAATATAAATTAACAAATAGAAAGTAAACATTACACATTCATACTTATTTATGAAAAAAAAAATTAATTATTTGACTTCGATTAGGAGCATGCTTACTCATCAAATTAGCTTTTTCTTCATTAAGTTAGCTAATTCAAAGAGAGCGAGATTTTCTTCCCTCTCCCATTTATTTTCTCCTTGTTCATTAAAACATTTAAATTGGCTTGTCCATCAAGTGGATTTGACTTTGATTCATTAAATTTGTTGCATGTTCTCCTTTTCTTGGATATCTACAATGGACTAATCCATTAATTAAAATCTATGGAGGCATTACTTAACACATTAGTGTTCTTATGTCCGTAAGAAAAATCATCTCCCTGGACTATCTTTTTGTAACACTGAATGTAGGAAGAGCATTTATTTTTGTATAGGTGATTTGAAACATATGATGGAGAAAGTTTCGATCATATGGAGAATGGGTATAGTTTGTGATTTCTTTTGGCTATATGATTCATTGGAGGGACAGATCGAGCTTCAAGCTTAAGCACCACAACGATAGAGTTCAATGCAAGTTCAAGCTAGACGGGGAAAAAAAGAATTCACAGAGCACCAACATCATGATACCCGCAAAGACTCGCAATAAAGTTAACTCGAGAATGATACAAGATTGTGTTGAACCTCGAAAATCAATGTTTGTAGCAGTACAAAATTGACTCATTGGCAGCCTCTTCACCATATGATATTAACAATATCTACTCGTTAGACACCACAAAAAATTTTCTTTTTTTATTATATATATACACCGTTTAACATAGTGAAGTATCATGCCCAATCCAAAATGAAAAATATTGGGCTCATCATTCAAATTGCAAAAACAGCCAAAATGAAAAATTTCAAACTTTCACGAAGTGTGTCAAACCTTAACCGAGCTTTGCATAGCTAACCAGGTTAGTCCAAGAAGTTGAAGTCGCGCAATAACTAGAATTTGAAATGGTAAATGCGAAACAACATCCATTAATTAAGGGGAAAATTATCCAAAAAGTCATTGGGCTCATTCATACACTAGCCACTTCTGTATAATCATGCTTTGGTGCCAAAGCTAAGTAATAATCATGCGAAGAGCCACTTATGTGATTTGATTTTATTTTTCTTGGATATGGTAAAAAAATATAATCGATCAAGGCACGCCTAGGGCATGCATGGTAACACATCCGCTCTATAAATTAACTTCCGTAAAGAAGTAATTTTTTTTTACTTCTTCAAGTGGTTCCAAAACTATTTTGGAGTAAAAAAATGCTCAAGAAGTAGGAAAATGAAGTTGTTTAACAAAACGAATTTTTGCTTTAGAAGTTACGTTACCAAACAAATTTCTACTCCAAAAACACTTCAAGTAAAAATTCTACTTTAGAATTGTTGTCATTTGTGCCCTATAGTGTTGTTTCTTCTTCTTCTTCTTCTTTTTGTAAAATCTCAAATAAGGATTCTAAGTGCGCTCATTTTCTCAAAGAAGGGCTTAAAGTGGATCTTATTTCAAATAAGAACTTGAATTGCTATCATTTTTTTAAATAATGACATAAAGTGGATCTTATTTCAAATGAACATTTGAAGCGGCTATGTCGGTTTCAAAGAAGAACATGACATTCAAGTTCGTCAAGGGCTCTTCATCTTTTACTCTCTTTTTTCATTTTTTTCATTTTTTTTTCTTTTTCTATTCCTTTTCACCGGCCGGAGGGGTTGGCGAGGGGCGCAAACCTCGCCATGGGGCAGCAAAGGAAAAAAAAAAGAAATGAGAAAAAGGAAAGAAAAGAATAAAAAAATAAATAATTAGAATTTAAATTATGTTTGGACGAAAATATCCTTGACTAAAGAGATGTCATGCCCTTATTTGAAATTGTCATAACCATTTTACGCCTTTATTTGAAACAATCTCCACTTCAAGCTCTTATTTGAAAAAGATCTACTTTAGGTCCTTTATTTAATAAAATGAGAGCACTTCATACCTTTATTTGGGATTTTTCTCTCTTTTTTTTTTTTTTTGGTAGTGTTTGAACAATTAAGGCCGGTATTCTATGTAAAGAGTCTTTTAAGTTGTGCTTGAGATGTTAACTTGTCAATGAAATTAAAATTTTTATTGTCATATTCCCCAGGACTGAAGTTTTGAGACTTTTGACACAGAAGATGATGTAGCAAGAAAGAAGCCATTTTAAGAGAGGAAAAGGTGGATTGAAACGAACTTTTTCAACTGTTATTCAAGGAAATGGTAGAAATTGTGTAGGTCTAAATACTCCACTTTCCTAGCATAATCAGGGCCAAATTTGGAACATTTAAAAAGTGACAAAATCCCAAATTTTGATTTTTATATATATTATATATATATGACTGGATCCATGATTTGAATTTTTTCTTTCATTGTAACTTGGCTTGTTAATATCTATCAGGATAAATCTGTTCACCCAACAAAGAAAAGTACGCTAATCATATGAGTGAAAAATCTGTTCTCATTGAAATCTGTCAACAACAAATTATGAACTGCAATTTCCACGCAGTTCTCTCAATTATGTACATCCTAAAAGCCTCAAACACGAAACTTCAATGACTACAACAGATAAGCAATTGCTGTCCGGTGTGATTCTGCTGGAGAGAGTAAGATAGTGAGCACGTGTTGGATGTAATAGACATAAGGAGAGCCTTCTCAATTTCCGCACTGGCATGCCGCTGGATCATCGAGACTGCATAGTCCATGAGCATGGCGTCGCACGGCAAAGTGATCGGCCCATCGCTTGGCAGCCCGAACTCTTCCTCGGCTAATTTGAACAGCTCTTGAATGACACAGTTGTTCAAGAACCTCATCGGAAACGCAAACCGCTTTCGGTCGATTGAGTAGACGACGAAATGTCCTCTTTGAGCTAGCACTTCCTCGTCTCCGTCAACCGTTGGAGATGAGATCCTTTTCCTTCTCATGGCAGCTACTCTCTGCCATTTTCTCGCAATCTTGACCAAGTGCTTTGGGCTGATCATTTTCCCTGTATTGGAATGTGGGTGAAGAAGAAATAGGAGGTTGTTTTTCCTGAATCTGAGTGCTTTGAAGGGCCAAAGTTGAGTTGAGTTGAAGATGATGGACTAACTGGGGTCTGTTAAATAGCGATGCATCAGGAGGACACTGCATTAATGGGAGCACCCTGGTGATGGTGCAGAGCCATGTGAATTGGGTATGAAGGAGAATGTTAGGGGTGGTGGCAATGTCTGTTTCGGTTAGGCCGTCGATTCGTCTCCCGGCAAGTACAGCCCCGCTGCCCAAGATGATTGTAACACCATGTACTCCAGCAACCACACAAATGATGGACTTGAGTTACAGATTCCTCTCGTTCACATGAAATGTTCTTTGCTGGGAAGACAGTTTGGTGGTTTGTGGATGAATGACTTGGCAAGTTTGGGGCATGTGCCATACATTACTGCTGGACCCAGGGTGTCTGAAGTTCTCACCAAACAAGCCCTAGACTATGTGGCTCATGCTTGCCGAGTCTGATGGTTGTTCCTAGATCTTGGCATCACTTGATGCAATATCTGAAGCGGTGGTCACCATCATAATAAAGCATAATACAGGGTCTTCTGGTTCTAAAAATGTCCTGGGGATGAGATTTCAGACATACTAATAAAAGAAACATAGGGAACTTGATAAAAATTCAAGTAGCACCTTATATCCTACATGCCGAAAAAGGAAAACAATATCTGTCAATAGACTATCTGTCCCCTTAATGAATGGTTTCTTTCTTCCTTTCCTTTTTTTCCCAATAAGCCTAAACAAGTATGGATTCCCTGTGGCATTGTTCATTACATCAGGGGTTTATTAGTGTACCTGTCCTTATTTGTGGTTGTCTTTGATTCAGGGAATGTGGTTTGTGAAACCAAACTAATTAGGCCCTACTATGCTGTTAAACTAGCAAAATAGCAGGAGAATCCTTCTCCTGTCATGCAATCTTGTACTCATGAGCCCCACAAAACCAAAATCTAAACACTCAATGAAATTTTTCTCAACATGATCACATGGGTTTGCTAACCATGTGAATGCCGATTCGTTAGCGCTCTCAGTATAAAACTCGGGAAAGGCCAATAGTTTCTGCACAACCAGAAATAGCACTCAAATTCAACAAAAAGCAAGTTCGCTCTTCCGTTGAGAATTACTTGGAGTTGAGCATGATGATAAGCACAAAGAAGCTGATTCAAATGGCAAGGAAGTCGCAGAAGATGGCCGCCGATGGAAGAAGAAAAAGAATTCCGTTTCAGCAGACGAGCAGCAAGTCAGCTTCAGCAAATGCAAATAGACCATCCTTTGCTCAAAAGGGTCACTTCGTTGTCTATACAACAGATGAGAGACGCTTCGTGATCCCTCTCTCATTTCTCAGCAACGACATAGTGAAGGGGCTCTTCAGGGCATCGGAAGAAGAGTTTGGGATCCCATGTGATGGTCCAATCATGCTTCCTGTTGATGCACCATCTATGGAGTACATACTTTCATTGATTAGAAGAGGCTTGGCTGAGGACCAAGAGAATGCTTTGCTTATGTCGTTCAGCAGACTAAGCTGCTCATCATCGTTAGCTTTCAGTCAAGCATTAGAAAACCCAGGAATGATTGTTTGTTACTGACAGATATAACACATACCAGTTCTTAGTAGATGAATGAAAGTAGTTTTTGCAACAACGTCCGCGCCATTCTACTTCATTTCTATTTGGCTTAGACCAACAAAGCTGGTTTTCACTCAGATCATCATTTCCTGCATTACTAATCCGTAGAACCAAAAGATAACATGTCAAACCTGCTAAGTAGACAGGGTAGACTTTGAGGAATCCAATCAAACCATCACTGTTATCATCGCATGTTCCCAGCTTTTTATTTGCTTAAGTTTGGATCAATAGTCAGCTTGGTTGCCAGCTTGGGTGGCCAGAACTCCTAAGCAAACGGTTCAAAGATTATCTCAACCCCAATGCCCGACGCTTGAAGCTTTGAATTGCTTAATTGCTTGTTTGGACAGCCTGTCTATTACTCCTAGAACAAACAGTTCATGTCTTGCCTGCCCTTGCCTAGAAAGTATGAAGTGGGCTTTGTGGGCCCTGAAAAAGTAAGACGTGGGCCTTATTGGGCCGTAAGAGGTGCTCCTTTTGTTTTTGGGCCGTGTTAGAGGCCTTCGGTTTGCTATTTTCAGGGTTGCCATGGCGGACCCAGAAATTCAGGCTCTAGGGTAATCGAGATTTTAAAAAATGCAAAATGGGTGTGTAAATTTTTCCATGGCACTTGTTCAGTCATAACAAACCTACTTTAATAAGGTCAAATATTCCATTTGGAAAATGTGACATCCTCCAATAGCACTTTACTAATGTTTAATAGGCGAGTGACATCACCAAATTGTGCTTAACTTTTACCGAATAAGCGAGTCACGCTAGCAAATTACATAATATGACAAACTTATTCAATGGAGTCCTCGCATTGAAACAAATTTGAAAAATGGAGATACTGAATTGAATAAAAAAATTTAGGCACTCAATTGTGAAACAGACAAATTTAAGTTTAGACACTTGCAATATCATTTCCCCTTCTTATTATCTAAGTGAACTCATGCCCTGGAGGCACAAGGACCCAATTCTTATTTCCACCATAGACAATGTGGGTCACGTCGGGGATGAGGGCGGGCCCCTCGGACCAGAAGCCTTCCTAATCTTCAGGTGAACAATTGCATTCTCAATTTCTCAAACCTTTTGAATCGACGCGCTTGACATGCTTGAACAAATGCCCATGGTTAGTGAAGCCCAATACCACATGATCTTATCCATCCATATCAATCACACCATCCGTTTTCGACATGATGATTTACAAAGCGATACGACAAAAACTGGAACATACATCGTAGTCATAACTATATCAATCACGCTATCAATCGCGATTTTACTCGAAAGCACATTACAAAAGTAAAAAAAGAAGAAGAAGAAGCACCCTTTCGTTCACCTAGGCTAGTCTTAGTGACTGTCAATTTGATGGACAAGTGTTTCATGGGATGTACGCCAGCCAAATTCATCCCTAGGACCAACACAAAACTTATGATATAGGTCATTCGTTGGACCACACCAAAGATACACGGAGCTTTTTTGACAAAAAGGAGGAGAGATACCCATGATTTCAAAAGCCATCATCAACACCAACACGCATCTTCACCCAGACGATGGAGGCAACCATCGGAGGGACGTCGTTAGTCAAACGAAACGTGCTTGGACTCTTAAGGCTCTCCAATAAGAAGGCAATCGCATGCTCTAGCCTCTAGCCGAGCTCCAAAATTATCCAAAAAATGTTAAATTTATTGTGCAGCAATTTAATTCTAAATCTTTTGACGATTTATCAAATTAGTTCTAAATCTTTTTAACGATTTTTTAATTCCAACCTGTTGTTCGAATAATATATTTATAACTTAATTGACAAATTTTCAAAAAATTTATGATTAAATTGACATAATCGAAAGATTTATGATTAAACTAATCACAGTTCAAGCTTCTTGAAGAATTATCCCCCGCGTCCTCGAGCACGAGTGAAGTTACGCCTACGAACTTTGGGTCCGCGTTTGTTACGTGGGCACCTCGTGTTGGGGTCGAATCAGCTCTTCTTAGGAGGTCTGCGTGCCGTACTCGCTAGCTCAACCACATTCACGAGAAAAAGGATTACTTATGCACTAACCCGTAATTTGGCAATAAAATGCGGATTAGCCGGCCCTATGATCCGTTTTTCAAGCGATGACTATTACATGCGCCCACAAATTTTCTTTTCTAAGTCCGACTCGTCATGAAGTTCATAGAACAACGGTAAGACTCGTACGTGTATGTGTCCACGGTGCGCACTAGGTTTCTCCACTTTTGAAGTCAATTCTGCTCGTGTGCCTCGAGCTAGAATTTTCTCCCTCAAGGAAATTTGCTTGCTTTGCTAAATATTTTGGATTAGTCCGTGCGCATCGTTCCATGTTAAGGTACGTATAGCAATATTTTATTTTTTTTTTTTATTATCCGAAGACACGTGCTAAGCACGTAAGGTCACCGTAGTCATCTCACATATAGCCATGAGGTGGCACTATAACCTTCTTGTATCTAGAGGACTCTTCCTACCAGTATTTCGGGTAATGCGTATTTGTATTATCCAAGCATTTGGGTAACGCAATCATCCTTGAGAGCTTTTCTCTATAAGCACTTTCTCTCTTTAAAGTACACGCCAATTTCTAGATCAAGTAAAGCTTACTCAACCCAAATGAGGCAAATCGAGGTCGAAATGCTAACTGTTCGACTCGTGATCGATAGACGTAGAGACCCGACTATCCAGAGGTTCATGAAACGCCCCACAACCCTAGTGAAAGTATGACAACATTTTGTCGCTAAGAATAATCTACAAGCGAAGCCCCAATCGTGGATATAATCAAGGGCGGAGGAAAACAGAAAAAGGCAAAAAAGGAAAAAAACTTGGAAGGCGATTATTTGTTTGGTAAGATTTGATTGTGTCGTTATCGAAAGAGGTTTCTTGAAGATTGGGCGGTGGTATATTCAAACTTCAAACTTGCGGTGCGTCATGGGCGTCAAATCTCGGACTACGGGGTTTTTTTTTTTTTCTCTTTCGGTCGAATGCAGGATTATGCTGCACTCTCTTAGTCAATCTTTGACTACCTAGAGTCAAGAAGAGAGCCGCAGAAATTATCTGGTTATAACGATGGACAACACATTTTCTTGGCCCGGGCTGGAACTGGTCTATGCATGCCGGGCATTGCGTGTCGCGACTCCATAGAGCCGCAGAAATTATCTGGTTTTTAGTTGAATATTCCCTCTACGATCCATTTTTGCGAGCCCTTTGGAAACAACTTTGAAAATTAAAACAAGAGAGGAACTAAGGGTGACACCTAGGGAGAGCCGGTTCGAGCTGGTTCTAGGGCTAAATGGGCCGATTACCGACCTTACCTGGTCTAATTTCAAGATGAGAATTGATCCCCTCAAAATCTACCATCCCTAGAGAGAAGATATGAAGAAAAGACATTTCTCTCTTTTTCTTTTTATCCCAAAGCAAATTGCATAGCTGATAATTAAAGGTTCTTTACAAAAAGAGTACAAATTTCACTGAATAGCTGCACAATTCGTTACAATAATAGGTTATTTTTCGATAAAAAAAGAGTCTCAAAGGAGGGGCATCAATAATAAGTAACTCCCAAAAGGGTGGAGAAGAGAAGACATGTGGATTGCACTGAGCTCTGGTACCGGAGATAAAATCCACCAACACGCAGACAAATGATCGTCGCGAGAACCAAGGACGATAATGGAGGCCGTGAACGCAGCAGGAATCACGGTGCTCGCAAGATATGGCTAAGGTAGAGAGATTAGGGTTTGCAAAGATCAGCCCGCCTTCGTTGACCCCAAGAAAAACCGCACAAGGATCGATCCAAATTTATGATTTTTGATCAGTTCTTCCGAATGTTCAAGTTTACTTTCTCTTGTAAACGCCACAAGAGACATTTCAAGGGGGCCTCATTGATTGAAGGATGGTGACTGATTTTTGGCGTCATCGACCGAGGCATTAGTGTAGTTTGGCTGTTTGCCTGGCATACTGCAAGCGCACACCCACGTGCACGACTTTTTAGGACGATAAAGTTTTGTGATTTTTCCCATCCTTTCGCCCTTTATCTTTCCTTAATTTCCTCTTCTTTTTGTAATAAGATGGTCTACATGATTAGGAGCGTGAAATATAGTTTAAAGTTGGATTATAAAAAAAAACCATAGTTTAAAGAGACTTGTTCATTTGAGGTAATACAAAATGGTATGCCTCCTGCGGTAAAAGCGTAGTATCTTTCATCCCATTGAGATAATAACATCATAAGTGCTTTAATTTTCGCATGTCACTTAAATGAATTTTTTTCGACCACTTAAGTATTAGAACTTCTAAAAAACGTTCATTATGGTATCATAACTTTCAATCAATCACTTAAGTGCAAAAAATATTAAAAGACATTCACCTTAATGCCGAAAATTTGATATGACATAAGCATTTATGGTGAAGGTTTTTAAAAATTATGATCTTTAAGGAAACACCGTATGAAAGTTATAATAGTAATCGAAAAGAATTATGGCTCTCATTTGGGAGCTATACGCAAATTATAGCACTTACGATATTTTTTTTTTCATTTCGAACAACTAATTTATTTTACAATGCTATACTATTTTTCATGTGCACGGAACGTCGGGATACACAAGATAAAAATGGAAAACATTTTCTCCCGATACGCCGTGCTAAATGATTGACCCGTCTCCATCACTCCAACCCGTCGCTATAATCATCGTTGAAATGTTTATTCCACCGGTGGTTTTGATAATTAAAAAACTTAGACTTGACATATGAGCAAACAAATGCATTCACACCATGCTTTCCTCAATCCCCTAGAGATTCTTACATTCCGGGGCAAGACAGTCATTTATTACTTCCTAAGTATGTTAATGTTGACTTATTTCACGAGGGGAAGGTGAATATCCCCAGCGCTAGTTCAGAGAGAGAGAGAGAGAGAGACCAATTTAAGTCGCTGATGGAAGAAAGCTCCGCTTAATGAAAAACGAAAAAATTAGATAGAGCTGACGCATGCTTCCTAGTCATTTCTGTAATTCGCTCAAGTAATAAATTTTAGCCAATTGAAAGAATATTCTTATTAATTTATATATCATTTCGATTCCATTCGTAATTAAAAAAACATACATTTTTTGGGATCCTGTACAAAACGAGCAAAGCTAATTAAAATCATATCAATTCTTTAAATGTCTTTCCTTGGTTATTCACGGAACATGGGGAATAAATCAAGGAATTTCTTGGAATTCTATGGGGTCCACTCTTTTCTCTCTCTCTCTGACAAACCAAATATTGGAAATGTCCTTATACGTATGTAAAAGCAAGTAAAACTCATCAACCAACGAACGGTGGATATACGTTGGGATTGAATGACAAAAGCTTTTAGTGCATGAGCAGATAAGAGATATTTTGGTGAGACTTATTCCATCACACCATATAAATTGGGTAAAACATGCACAAAATTGATCTCATGAAGTCTCATATATTGAAGCTCGTTACCGACAATTTCATAAGCTTATAAGTAATTTATGACCACACAATCTCTCAATCAACGAACGCTTGGCGCAAAACACGCTATTATGATATGTGGATCTACGGTTGATTGCACAATCATCATCGAGTATTGTCATTGAAGTATTTTCCCTCATAAAATCAGCTGTAGATGACCATTTCTTCCGACACATCGCGTTCACTAGCCACTCGAGGTTACTTGATTTCTGGCCAGGCCGGGTGGGCCGGGTATCATATAGATCCGGGCCATTAACACCTCTATGTTACATAAGAGGTACGTGAACCAATCCTTCTCTCCCCCAACAACCTCTCCTCCTTCCGCCACAACCCTCACACCCCGCACCCCGCCAAAACCACAAAAAAAAAAAACAAAGAGAAAGAAAAGGAAAGAAAGAAAGACTTCATGGTCATCAGCTGGTGACACAGATCTGATGTTGATGCATGAGCATCAGTCTTTATAAGTACTCTCCTTTTCGCATCTTCTTGTCCACTTGATCCCCTCTCTCTCTCTCTCTCTGATTGAAGCTTTGAACTAGGGAGAGAGAATGATGGCCGAGCACAAGGTTATGGCGGATCCTAACTTGAACGCCGTACCACCCAAGAAATCGCCGGTCGAAGATGTCGAGGCCCCGAAGAAACGCCCGCCACGGAACAAGTACGCCTTTGCCTGCGCAATCCTCGCTTCCATGACTTCCATCTTGCTCGGATACGGTAACCATCTCATCTCTCGACCTTTCGGTTCGACTGATCTCGGCTATTTTATTCTTTTCATGATCGACATGCTTGTTTACTGTAATTGGATGGGTGTGTGTGTGTGTGTTTCAGACGTTGGTGTGATGAGTGGTGCGGCTATATACATCAAGACCGAATTCCACCTCAACGACGTGGAGGTCGAAGTCCTCGTCGGTATCATCAACCTCTACTCCCTCCTCGGCTCGGCCGTCGCCGGCAGGACCTCCGACTGGGTGGGCCGCCGCTATACCATGGTCATCGCCGGGGCCATCTTCTTCGTCGGCGCCATCCTCATGGGTTTTGCCACTAACTATGCTTTCCTCATGTTCGGCCGCTTCGTCGCCGGAATCGGTGTCGGGTACGCTTTGATGATCGCCCCCGTCTACACCGCCGAAGTCTCGCCGGCGTCTGCTCGTGGCTTCCTTACCTCATTCCCGGAGGTAATTTTGAAATTCTCAAACATTTTCCCTCTTGGTTACTTTCAAAATTTCAACAAAGTTTGGATAAGTTGGTCATTTTCTAATTTTCTAATCAGCACTGCTCTTGATTTCCTATTGTTATTCCTTTTAAAATGGCTAATTGAGCTATAAGAATGGAACGAACAAATGTATAAATTCATGGGGAAAGGATGTAAATTTGAGTGCGATAGCTGATTAGAAAGCTCAACCTCAAGGAAAAAAACATTTTTTGTTTCTTGCAGGTGTTCATCAACTCGGGGCTGTTGCTCGGCTACGTCTCAAATTACGCATTTTCCAAGCTCCCCACCAACCTTGGATGGCGGTTCATGCTTGGCGCTGGGGCCGTACCCTCTGTCCTCCTTGCCGCCGGCGTCCTCGCCATGCCTGAGTCCCCCCGCTGGCTTGTCATGCAGGGCCGTCTTGGAGACGCCAAACGCGTCCTTCAGCGCACCTCCGACTCCTCCGAGGAGGCCAACCTCCGCCTCGCCGACATCAAGTCCGCCGCCGGCATCCCCGACGACTGCAACGATGACGTCGTCACCATCACCCGTCAGAAAAGCCACGGCGAGGGAGTGTGGCGGGAGCTCCTTCTCCACCCGACCCCCGTCGTCCGCCACGTGCTGATTGCCGCTGTCGGGATCCACTTCTTCCAGCAGGCCTCGGGGATCGACGCAGTCGTGCTATACAGCCCGCGCATATTCGAGAAGGCCGGCGTGAGGTCTCGGGACCACAAGCTGCTTGCGACGATCGCCGTCGGGTTTTGCAAGACGATCTTCATCCTCGTCTCCACGTTCTTACTCGACCGGGTCGGACGGCGCCCGCTGCTCCTCACCAGCGTGGCGGGGATGATTCTCTCCCTCACGGCCCTCGGATGCGGCCTCACGGTCATCGACCACTCGAGCCAGAAGCTGATGTGGGCCATCGGATTGTGCATCGCGATGACGCTGAGCTTCGTGGCATCGTTCTCGATTGGGTTGGGCCCCATCGCGTGGGTTTACACCTCAGAAATATTTCCGCTGAGGTTGCGGGCGCAGGGCGCGAGCATTGGGGTCGGGGTGAACCGGGCCACGAGCGGGCTCATAACGATGACGTTCCTGTCGCTCTCGAAGGGGATCACGATCGGAGGCGCCTTCTTCCTGTACGCGGCGGTGGCGGCCGTCGCTTGGGCGTTCTTCTTCACGGTGCTGCCGGAGACGCAGGGGCGGACCCTGGAGGATATGCAAGTGCTTTTCGGTAGTCTGACGGGGTGGAGGGCCGTGGCGAGGAAGTTGAGGATGGAAGTGGTCGAGGATGGTAAGCTCGACGGAGGAAGAGGCCACGTTCAATTAGCGACCAACGGGCGCGCGGACCCTAACCAGATATAATAAGACAAAGTAGCCCTGTAGTCGTACATAGGATCTTACTATTTTTTTTTGTGGGTATAAACTAGAGAGTAGTAGAGAGAGAGTACTGTGTAGACTTGTGAAATTGGATTGAGATGGAGTACTGTAAACGGACGAACTTTTCCAATTATGACGGTGATGGAGGGAGAAAAAGGAGGAGGAAACGAAGTGACAATCCTCTTTGAAAAAGTTCTTGTTTTCGTTCCCCCTAGTATCGTATTATGTCAATGCCTTGAATGAATTAATACCTTATTATCTAGGTGCGGATAGCATGATTCCGATCAGCGTATGGAAATAATCGAACTGGATCCGATATCGAAAGAGGGAAAAAAGAATGATATCATGTGATCAGATCATCACCGGCCAAAGATGAGTTAAATTTCATATACCGTAGAAGAAGGAAACAGATGATCGTGC
This sequence comes from Rhodamnia rubescens, assembly GCA_021437795.1. Taxonomy (NCBI): domain Eukaryota; kingdom Viridiplantae; phylum Streptophyta; class Magnoliopsida; order Myrtales; family Myrtaceae; genus Rhodamnia; species Rhodamnia rubescens. Next base: position 2,235,832 of record JAILYA010000012.1, read on the forward strand.
AATACCAAGCAAATAGAATCGAGTTCAGCTTCCGACAGCATTTGGTGGAGAGATTGAGAACATAAATACAATGGGGGAAAGAGGGACGAAAATGAAGTTAAAGATAGCAGTCGAAAATAACCTGCAATACTAAATTTGTTGCACGATGCGGGGTGGTTTGGATTTGCTGGGAGCAATTCGCAGATAAGATTCCGAATGCAACAGGCCGATGCGATGCAGGAGATAGCGCCCTTTAAGATCAAGATCGCCCGAAGAAATGGCAGTAAGGACATTGAGGGCGACATCTTTGTCCTGCGAGCTCGAGTGGCCAATCTCGAATGGGGAGAAGCGACAAGCTAAATGCTTCTGTGGTGCGTGGCCGTGGAAAGGATGGTCCACGGCTGAATTTCCAGTTTGATGTCTCTCGTGAGATCGACCCGAGAGAGCTTCTCAATTCTCATCGTTCTAATAAAACTCTTCATCTACCCCCACGAACTATCCCCCGACCAATCCAGCTCTCAACCCTTCTTCTAACTTTAAAAAAAATAACTTTTGGGCTCCGAGTTACTTTAATAATCATGCTAGATCTACTACACTCGTGTTTCATCGACTATGAAGAGCCATGCAATCCAATCGTCCTTATTCAAGCAATTTTTTTTATTCGAGACTTTTGTTCCAGGAAATTGCTTATCTCACCTATCAAAGGGGAAAATTAGAGTAAATCTCGCTGGTTAATCTATACGCTAAATAATGAAGTTTCAACATCTTCTATCGAGCCTAAATGGGTTGAGGGAAAATTGTCCAAAAAATCCTAAACCTACTCACTTTTGTCGATTTGATCATATGCCTTATAATTATCGCCAATTAAGCTCATCTAGTCAATCTTTTCTGAAAATCGCTAATGCAGACATTTTTTAATAATATTTTAATGTTTTTCTCGACTCGTTCTTATCATTTTTTTATTTTATTTTTTCATTTTTTTTGTTACTGTGGACGTCGACACTGGGCCCTCACCCAAACCATTGCGGCTGCAAGCGAGGCCTGGCAAGTGCCCAATGACCCTCGCCAGCCACATTAAGAGAAAAATAAAGAAAAGAAAAGAAAAAAAATGAAAAAAATCACTAGAAATTTGGAAAAAATATTAAATTAATATTATAAATTATCCACGTGCCACGTAGGACGACTAGTGTCCGAGTTAGCGATTTTTTAGCCAAAATTGATCGGATGGACTCGATTGATAAAATTAAAAAATTTAAAATTGAATTGAAAAAAGTACAAAAATTTAAGACTTTTCGATAGTTTCCTCAATGGGCCGAAGTGGGTCATTCTCTTCTCTTCCATGATCGAAGTGTTATAGCACGATAGCTTTGGAAATGTGGATTTCAGACCATAAATTGGTCCTCGTAATGTTCCCATCAAGAGGGGAGTGAGGGAAGTGATAGGACATATAGAGCAAGATTGAAGAATGCGACGCACTACTTAGTTAAAAAAGGCGAGCCATCAACTCATGCATCACACATAGTGGGTCCCGCTAAAGTGTAGTGAATCCACACGCACCATACTTGCATTTCATGAAGTCTTGGTAGCATGACATTATAACAATATGACAATGAATTGCTAATCATAAAATTAAAGGTAAGTCTTGCCATGATTCTTTATATATTTTTTGTCATTCATAATACATGTGTTTGAGATTGCACTGTCGGCGTCAAACTTCTCAAATCCAAAAGACAAAGCTCAAGGCTAATTCTAGGTTGAGTGGAGCAATGCAGCCATTAAAGCCTGTAATCAAGATGCAAGGTTTATGTTGTCTAGATCATTGAGTACGATGAGCACTTTTTTCTTTCTAAATGCACCTTTGATTTTCGTGATCCCTCCATCAAAATTTTTTAATTTGGTCAATAATCGCCGGACCGACGAAACCCGATAAGAGCTTTTTCTATAAGTTTAAAAGACCATCATGAGGTTGCAATGATGTTTGAACGGCTTCAAGGAAATAATAGCCTTCAAAGTGAAAACGTAATCTGTTGTATACAGTTGTGGCAAGAGTTGTTTTTCCAATGCCACCCAAGCTATGGGTGCCAATATAACGTATACCAACAGAGCCAACATCCAACAATTTAATTATGTCTTGCCACGAGCGAGGCTTGGCGAGCGCCCAATGACCCTTGCCAACCACATTAAGAGAAAAAACAAAGAAAAAGAAGGAAAAAAAAGGAAAAACATAAATTACTAAAAATTTGAAAAAATAAATTACATTAATATTATAAATTATTCACTTGTCACGTAGGACGACGATCGAGGTCCACGTCAGCAATTTTTCAGCCAAAATAAGCGCGATAGACTCGATTGACAAAATTAAAAAAATTTAGGATTGAATTGAAAAAAGTACAAAAAATTAAGATTTTTTGGATAATTTTTGGAATGGGCCGAACTGGGCCATCCTCTTCTCTTCCATGATAAAAAGTTAGAGCACGACAGCGTTGGAAATGTGGATTTCAGACCATAAATTGGTCCTCGTAATGTTCCCATCAAGAGGGGAGTGAGAGAAGTCATAGCACATATGGAGCAAGATTGTAGAATGCAATGCACTACTTAGTGAAAAAAGGAGAGCCATCAACTCATGCATCACACATTGTGGGTCCCGCTAAAGTGTAATGAATCCACACGTACCATACTTGCATTTCATGGTCTTCATTGGTCAATAAAATTTCATGGTTCACAAGGAATGTCCAGCATGTCGCTAAAAGAACCACGATCAACATGAGGGGGATACCACGACGGTGAATTGCTAATAATAAGATCGGAGGTAGGTCCCACCATGATTGCTATATATTTTTTTTTCTCAAATCCAAAAAAAAAGCCCAAGGGTAATTTTAGGCTGAGTGGAGCAATGTAGCCATTAAAGCCTGTAATCAAGATGCAAGGTTTACCATCTTAGGATTAAATACTAGCTTCATAGGATTTTTTTTTTCTCTCATCATTCTCTATTTTAACTTTACAAAATTGTGCTTTTCTTACAAGGGGAGTCGCTGGAGATTAACGAAGTCATGCCCGTGGGAAATTTTGAGGACTACTATGATACATATAAGCTAAGAGAGTTGGAATTTCTTGAAACATGTTAGTTTGAATGATTATTGGCGAGCTGCCCATCATATCTTTTGGATATGCCATTATGAAAAATAATGACGAATCTAAAAAATGACCACGCACACTACTAGGGACACTGTGAGCAATAATGGAATTGGATCAAGTCATAACCAAAAAAATCCAAGCAAAATCACTTCAACTATGGAGGCAGACCGATGAGCTGCAATCATTTACTATATACAATAGAAGGGATGAAGCTGGGTGCGCAACCATTTGCTAAAAGTTTACGCGGCAAGAGAGAATCGTGAGATTTGTTCTATAAAAAACTTCGGACTTGTCGGCTATTCTCCGAAAGTTTAGGTTTTTCAGGAATTCGGTTTGCATTCACTCTTCATCTTAGCTAAGTTCATCTCTTTGAATCCTTGTAAATGAGGAGGTTTCATCTCACATATAGGAAGAGAAAGAGAGGAAGAAGAAGAAGAAGAAAGAGAAGACGGTGATTGAGGAAGGAGGAGGAGATGACACTTCAGACTAAGTTAACTTGGCTTTCGCAACCCCAGAACATGAATTGTAAAAGAGCACACTTGCTAAAATGAGCGCGCAAACCAAATAAAAGACGACAATTCCAAATGTGCGAAAAGGATAGAGCCTTTGAAATTTGAGTTCAAATGGTTTGGAGATCAGGGGAATCTAGAATTCAAATTACGTAAGGGGTTGATCCAAGATTTTGTCAATAAATAAGTTATGGCAATATCTATTTAATTTCATTGTAGCCGCGCTAAAAGTTTGCGTTTCGAAAATATTCCCGGATGGATTTGCTTTATCCTTAAACAGAGCTCATATGAAAGAGAAAATAAGCAAACAACCCGCAAAATCATTCGGTAAACAAGATTAGGACGATCAAGAAACGAACAAATTAATCCAAAGAAACAATTCCCCGGGAATAATTTGCAAATAACCCTACATCAACCAGCTATTTCATCAGGCATTTGGAAGTTTGGAACGCTCATGGAATGTTCCATTTCTTGAGAGAATAGAATATCATGAACTAAAAACGGTGACGGATCCAACAGAGAGCTCAACAATTACACAAATGGGGTCACGATCTGACTCCATTATATCGCGAAGTGACTAAGAAACATCAATATCATATTCATAAGCGATGAGAATCGCTGGACATGATCAGAGTTTTGACCCAAAATGAGCTTCAAGATCTAACTATACGAATAAACCACTTACACATGTAACACCATACAGTGGAACTGTGATCTCCGAATCCGCTCGTCTTCTCCATTTTGGAAACATTCACAGTGATTTAAGCACTTGAGGAAACCCAATGAAACCCTAGGAATGCCAGAAACTTCATCGGCTGATCTCGAATGGGCCGGTAGGATCGAGCTGTTTACACAACCCTAGATAGGTGTAATACAAGATCCGCTCCTTCGCACCCGTCCGGTGAATCTTCGTGTGCGCGCAGAAATACTTCAGATGCTTCAGCGTCAGGCACCCGAGCGTCTGCCCTAAGAGCATGAAGAGCCAATTGATCTTCTTCTTCTTGGCTACTATGGGCTTCGCGCTGTTCTCCTGGTCGCAGAACCTGCACTTGGGCAATACCGGGCTCATCCACTCCTCCGGAGCCCGATCGTGCATGGTCGCCTTGTTCACAGCAATGAAGTTGCCCACCTCGAGGAACTTGGTTCGCAGGTCGTACTCGATCTCGAAGACCTTCTCGCATTTCTTGCACTGGACATCCCCAGTGATGGTGAAGATCCTGTTCGACAAGAGGTAGTTCATACTGTGCACGGTGGCACGTAGGTTCGTCGCCCATGGGAAGGGCGCTGGGACAGTCTCGCTCTTGCCGTTCCTCAATGGCCGATTAAGCCTTCGGCGTCCGCCGTGCAGTAGGGCTTCTTGATTGGTATTCGACAGCGCAGCCGCAAAGGACGGCTGGTGAAGCATCGCCGGGGGACCGTACATCACCATAGACGGCTCATGAACTAACGCCGGAGAAGATTCGTACATCATCATACTGGGCAACAAGTGCGTATCAGGATTAACTTTTGGAGGAGGAGGAGAAGGACGAGGAGGAGCAGGCGGAGGCGGAGGCGGGGGGAATGCTTTCGAGGTGTCAAGGGCCGAGAAGACAGCGAAAGAGCGAGGAAATCGTCGTCATTGCCTTCACTCCGGGACTCGCGGCCATTTCGATCATTGCTGTTGTTCTCGAATTCACCTTTCCTCTTTCTACTGAGTTCCGAGTCGACGTTCATGATTGGAGATGGCGGTTCCAGGGGACCTTGCGGAGGCGATTAGGGATTGTAGAGAGAGGGAAGAGAGGCAAGAATGTGAAGAAGTAGGGAGGGCGTGAATGGAGACGGCGCTTTATGCTCAGGGGTTTGGAGAGAGAAAAGATTGGGAAAACAAACTCAAATGTGTAAGGGATGTAATCTTGACCCCGGTTTATCAAGATTTCTTCAAGATTTGAAAGCAAGAAGACCATTCAAATTCTTCGTTTCTGGTTCGTAGTACTTGTCTTTAGCTAGGGTTTGTTGAAATCAGAGAGAGAGCGATCTTCAGGATTAGTCAACTACGGTCAAAGGGGTACGACCATCTGTTTACTCAACTATTCGTGTGAGAGGGGTGTGAGATGTGGGATTGAAGATGGAAGAATCAAATCCCCAAATATTTCTCACGACGTCAAAGGGATAAAGAGATTGGAGGAAGACCTCTCCAAATGAATCGAGAAGAGTCAAGATCGCGGAGGTTGATTACGATTAAAAAGTCATTAATCATCTTGTTATATAAATACCTTTATTGATTAATACTAACAAAAAAGATTAGTTTTTTTTTTTAAGTTTATAAAAGTTTACAATGGTACCCTTTTCATCCAAATAAATTCCATCGTCTAGATAGGGATTTTGATCATTTGTGAAATTTTGGATTCGCAAACGGCGTCCAACTCTTGGCCAAGAAAAGAAAAGAAAAAAAAATGAAAAAGAAAAGAATAACCCGATAATTAACTCTTGTGTTAATGTAGGTCGTCTTGGGGGTTGTTAAATTAAGAGACCCAAAGAAAGGATCTACATATTAATCTTGTCCCCGATACAAAGTATGGAGTTAATGTCGTGTGTATATTGCTTGGAAATGCGAGCGAACCGCTGGTCTGGATTAGTCATGTTGAACTCGTGAATTGAATGAACCGATTATGAGATCGAGAAGGCATTGCAGCCTTACAAATGCTCATGGGAAAACCAACTGGATGTCCCATTGATGAAGATGAAACAAATTTCATTATTGCTCCTACTTAGCTACCCCATACTCAATAACTTAATGTGATCCGAGATACGGATACTAAATGAAAGGTGGATATTTTCTTCCAAAGAGGACGTAATAGTAGTCTTGTAGCAAATTAGCCTCGTGATGGTATTTTTGGGTCTTTGTTTATATATTTTTTGGCACCCCCTTCTAATTTTTTAATTCTCTCTTTAAATATAATAATAAATTATGTAAAAGACATTGTCTTTTTTTAATTTTTAAGCTTCGCTCTGTGCATTTACATTATTTTTTGCACCTTTTGTAAGTGTATGTTGCGAACAAAAGTAAATCTGACAGTTCATGCACATCGTATCAAGATAACCCGCACTATCCAATGATATATAATCCAACAATATAAAGTCCATTAACGACTTAAGTAATAAGATTGGAGTCTCAATATCATGTGATACGACTAAAATACGATGCAACATTTTCATTGATTCATTAGCCATATGACACATGCATGCCTCGTATGCCCAACGAATTACAGAATCTCTGGAAAGTTCTCGATGCTCAAAGAACGCAAAAACTCCACAGGAATCATCTCCCTACACTTCACAGTTATTATCGCGAACACTTCGTCCACAGTCCCTAAAGCCTAAAGGTCGATCAGAAATGAAACGGAAAGAACCAAATCGGTCCCAATCTCATCACCATCGTCCCCATTTCATCGGGTTCACGGGTCGAACGGCCCGGTAGGGTCGAGCTGCTTGCACAGCCCGAGATACGTGTAATACAGGAGCCGGTCCTTGGCTCCGGTCCGGTGGTTCCCCGTGTGCTCGCAGAAGTACTTGAGCTGCTCGAGCGTGCAGCAACCCAGCATCTGCCCCAGAAGCAGGAACAGCCAGTTGATCCCGTCCCTGCCCACGATGACCGGCCTCGCCGCGTTCTCTTGCCCGCACGACCCACACCGCGGCAGCACCGGGCTCGTCCACTCCTCCGGAGCACGGTCGTGCATCATCCCCTTGTTCTCGACGATGAAGGCCCCAACCTCCAGGAACTTCTGCCTCAGGTCGTACTCGATCTCGAACACCCTCTCGCACCTCCTGCACTGCACCACTCCCGCGATGCTCTCTATGCGGTTCGCGAGGAGGTGGCCCATGCTGTGCACGGTGGCCCGCCGGGTCGTCGCCCAACGGAACGGCGCCGGGATACACTCCCCGCCGTCTCCGCTGTCGCCGCCGGGAGGGGGAGGGAGCCTGCCGCCACGGCCTCGCGGGGCAGCTCGGCGGCGTCTCGGAGGAACGACGGGCTTTCTTGGCTGAGACGAGAGGGATTTCGCGCATAGGAGCTCCGATTGCCGCGGGTCTTGCGGGGCGGGACAAATGGAGAGCGAGAGAGCGAGGTGGTGGTGATCGGGTTCGTTCTCGCCGTCGAGGTCGGGGAACCGTCTGCTGGCGAGCTGACTGTTCTTCCTCTTCCGGTTGAATTCGGAGTCGCTGTTCATCCTCATCTTGCCAAACACCTCTCGGGTGCGATCGAACAATGACAATGGCTATGAATTACTCCGCCGAAGACTGCGGGTCCATCGAGGATGAAGAAAGTGGTGATTTTGAAGGGAGATCTCGCAGAGATTGATCGGAGATGGAGTTGAAGAGACGGTTGTTGGGCCCGGGGTTGTTATGATTCTCGCTCGAAGTCATCGGGGTAGTTTGTTATTGTTTGTTGCGGTTAGTGAGAAAGTTATGGGATTTAGCGGGCGCGGGAGGGAATTAAAAAAAAAAAAGAAAAAGAAAAAATCTCATCAGGCCGTTAGGTTTCACTTTTCTCGTCATTTTCGGAGTCAAATCAAGTCGAGCTATCTGTAATCCAACTCAGACTTAACTCGATTATTAAGTTGTTCAAGTCCGAGCTCGACTCGGTCAACTCGAGCTATCTAAATCCAATTTCGAGTAGAGCTCGAGCTCGATATTCGAATAATAGAATGATCAGTCGTACGGTTTTCTCAAGCTTGAGGTCACGCGGCCTCGATTCGATATTCGGATCCTCGAACGAGCCTCGAACTCAATTGAGCTTTAGCTTAAATGGTTAAGAAGTGCAAGTCGGATCTGTCGTTTAGAGTGATCCCTTTCTTCGGCTAAAACGACTCTAAGAACCCACCATTTCACATTGGTTCACAATACATATGCAGCGGTCAATACATATATGCATAGTACATACATACACATGAACATTGAACAAGATACAATACCTTACGTGATATTACTGTTCGTTCTAAACATATATAGGTCCTGATAATTTTACTGGGTGACTTATACTACTGTACTAAGAGGCCACCCACACGAGATTATCCGTGGGGAAGAACTGGCAAACCGGGGAGGAACCGGCCTCGACGCCGGGTACTCGGAACGACATGTGGTCTCTGTCCCACAACGACGTGTCCATGTGAAAAAGCGCCACGGCCTTCACTGAACAATCTCTTCCTCCATCCTCTCCACCGCCACTACCCAGAGAAATCTGATACAGTCTGGTCTCACTGTCTGCTTGTCTGTGGCAGTAGAACACTGCGTACGGGTATGGCATGGTGTGGCAACCTATGACCCTTGCCGCATCAATCTGCTCGGGCACTTGCATGATTGTGTAGTTTTGCAGCGGGTCGTCGCTGGCCTTTGCCTTCTTGTTGGGTAGGTAAGTGGTGGTCATGGCTCTGAACTGGGCTTTTGGCCCGAATACCTCGCGGGCCGAGTCGAGCATGGACTCTAGGGAGGTGGCACAGAACCTCGTCTCTCCCTCGATGGGCTCGAGCTCACACTGCTTGAGCGTGTGCTCCATGGCCTCAGCCTGGGGAGAGCCCCCGGGGATGGAGAAGAAGGACAGGAGGTGTGAGAGCTGAGCAGATGAGAAAGGGATGGAGTCGGATTGCTCTCTGGTCAAGAGCCTCGGAGACTTGGAATGGAAGGGTCTTCTAACTTGCTGGGGAAGTATATGGGCATTTGCTTCCCAACTTCGAGGTCGTCCAATGTGAAGAAGACGTTTAGGGCAGGATCAATGGGGCCCTTCCTGTGAGCAACTAGGGATTCTTGCGTAGGCTTTCATTAAAAGAACGTGGCTGTCCACGATCCGCTCGTGGATGTTTTGCTTGTCTATCTTACGATCAGCACCCGATCCCCAATGCCGTCCGGCGATCACCCCTCCCTCGAGCACACTCAAAATCAACATCGTGCACATTATATAGAATTTTGCTTAGCTGACCCTCCCCCAATGTCGGACAGTGAGATGGTCGGATTATAACCACAAATGAGATTTGTGGAAACCGGATCGACTTGCGATCAAGTTTCAGCATTATGACTCTCCATTGTTTTTTTCTTTTTACTTTTATGTGTTTTTATTGTAAGTTAAAATTAGAAGAACAAAATTATAACAAAGTGATTGTGTGGCCCAGTATAATCTCAAACGTAAACCCACACACTATCATTGCGTGTTTTCGATAAAACATTCATTAATTGGGAGATCGCGTGGCCATTTGATTTGCAACTTCTAAGATTATTTTGATTTGCAATCAAAGAAAGAATCGGGTGTTTTCAATCATTGCTAGTACTTGTTATAATTTTGTCTTCTAATTTTAGCTTATAATAAAAAAACACAAAAGTAAAAGAAAGAAGAAAAAAAAAGAAATGGGGAGTCAAAATACTGAAATCGGATTAGCAAGTGATCCGGTTTTCACAAATTTCATTTGTGGTCATAAGTTGACCATCTCACCGTCTGACTTTGGGGGGCGGTCGGTTTAGCAAAGTCCAATTATATATAAGAAGGGTAAGATCAAAAGGATGAATTTACTTCCAATAGATCGGACACGGGCACCCTAAACAAGTCAAAGGCTCTATATATGATGTCGAAGTTAAAATCTCCTTGGAAGCTAGCTAAGCATGATCAGTGAAAGGAAACAAGTTTTAAAGATCTAGCTTCAAGACACCATCCTTGTTTCTCCTGAGTTGCTACAAGATCATGACATCAAAAATTTACAACCAAATACCTTGATCTCTCCCAGAGCTTTCTTTTTTTTTTTTTGGTCGGAATCTCTCCCAGAGTTAAGAGTTGTAGTGTAGTACCCACAGATGGCAAGGAAAGGAACCAAACAAAAGAGCGAGAGAGACAGCAGCAAAGTTAAGATCTTCATTACCAGGAAGGCAAGTTCAAAGAAGAGGCTCAAGGAAGCTGGACGAAGGAGACCCATAGTTTTCTTGGGAAAAATAGTATTTTGTTATCCAGCTTATAAAATTAGATTCGAGGACAACAACATACGTGAAGGAAGACAAAAGGTGTGGGTGCGCCCAAACAATGTCAAACAATAGATTATCGAACAAAAGCAATAAATTAAAGCATTATAAGTTACGAGTTTTGTTAGGAACCGTAGGTTTACAAGAACCTAGGGTTTCAGGTCGGGTAAAGCTTCCAGGACATTTAACGTGTTTGTGTTACGACCGTGAACCCGTTCGGTTGAATTTCCTGTACGAGCTGGAAAGACGATTAAGATTTGGTGTCTTTAAAGAAACAAAACGATTTCTCAGTAATTTTGGGTATGTTGTGATGCCTTCTTCAAACGGTTGAATCATACTAAAACGAAGTAATTGTAGTGTGCGTGCTAATTGGATGGTCTGTCTTTGACGAGTAAGAGATGTACTTAGGCTGTCTCATGTGCAATCATGGATCTAGGTTTATCTTTTTCTCCATATAATATGACTTCTTATGTACGTAATAGCTTGTTCCTACATGTTGCTTGATGCTGTGTCTTGGTGAGGGAACAAGATGATAGGCTGACCACTCGCTGCCTAGCCAGTGGAATTATTATTATATTGATCAATCCACAACTAGGGTGATCGGTTCCTGAGTTGGACCATTCCTCTCCATATTCGAAAATCAGGTTGGATCGGTCCGATTTAGGGCTTAGCAATTTTCGTTCTTTACTTTTTAAAAGAAAATAATAATAATAATAATAATAATAATAAAGGAAAAAATATTAAAAAAATCATAAACTTATTGCATCAATGCCAATACAATCTTAAATCTTTCAATTATGTAAATTTAGTCCTAAACTTTTTGTATTTGTGCTAGTTGATTCCAAAAAATTATTGATGTGGACGTCGATTATCACACGTGGTATATTCGGGTGACGTGGATATTTTTATTTGTAATTTTTTAATATGTTTTTGAATTAATAGTTTTATTATTATTTGTTTTGTTTCTTTACTCTCTTTTTTTAGAGTGAGGGCCAGCAACCCTAGCTAGCAGTGGGCGAGTTTGTTGTTGCCCTCGTTGTGGCCCGCCCTCAATCTTGAAAAGGAAAGAGTAAGGAAAAGAAAAAGAAAAAGAACAACAACTTATTGAAAAATAAAAAAATCATTTAGAAAAATGGCCAAGTCGGCGATGATCATGCCACATAAGAGGAATCAACGTCCATATATGTGATTTCCAGGTCAAAATTGGTCGGATGGACTAAATTGACACAATTTAAAAATTTGAACTGAATTGGCACTAATATAATAGTTTTATAACCTTTTTTTACGCTTCTTCCATAAAAATAAAAGTAAAAACTCATTGGCGCCGCTAGTTCGATTCCGCACCTAAAACGGAGAATCGTCCCGAACCGACGGGTCGATTCTTGTGCACACTCCTATCCACGCAATTTTAAACCACGAAAAATGAGAGAAGGACATTTTCAAAAGTTCTAAGCAAGCTTAAGAGAGGGTTTTGTATGATTTCCTAATATACATACGAAACCAGAAAATTCATTAAAAATAAAAAAAAAATTAAAATATCCACATCGGTTTCGGTGAAGGCCATGCAGACAATTTTGTCCACGTCAATGATTTCCGACTAAAATTGAGTGGGTGGATTTAATTGGCACAAATGCAAAAGGTTTAAGAGTAAATTGGCATAATTAAAAGATTTAGACTGAATTGACATCAATGTAAAAGGTTCATGATATTTTGGATACTTTTTCCCGATTTAATGTCTTTACGAGATCGTGTTGATAGGGGAATGAATCTTCCAACAAACGATTTCAAGAAAGAATTGCTGATATCGAAAATTACCACCTTAATTATGAGAATGAAGATCATTTGACTCGTGAAAATGAAAGCAATTAACCTATACATAATGGTATAATACGCATATGAACTCAGCGTACGTGATATAGACTCGTGTTTTGACATGGATTTGTTTAATTTCAATGTGCGTCATTCAAAATTTGCACCGGGCATATTCGATCTCTTCATCTCACTTGCTTACATATTTCGGAGTATTCAAGGGATTTTAAAACAAGCAATTCAAAAAAAAAAAAAAAAAAATTCAAGGAGATAGGTCATCTGGATAAGTCTAGTTTCGGGATCTGGAAAAATCAGATCTTGTGCTTGCACTTTTGACTTTTGCTACTAATGAACAGAGCATCAACAACGAAAATTACCCAAAAAATTTTAAATTTATTATAATTGTGTCAATTCAATCATAAATCTTCTTCTTCTTTTTGCCAAAAAATTTTTGTATATGTGTTAATTCGGTTCATTTGGCCGCATTTACGCTAATGAATATTTTTTAATAATTTTTTTATTTGTTCTTTTCTATTTCCCAAATCGCGTTGCAAACAGATGACTTCATCCATACCTTGTATTGTTTGTGTCTTGTTTGATTTTTTGGATGCTCTCAACATGCATTTCTCAGCGCTCTTCTCTCTTTTTCTTTCCCACTATGGCCCGTGAGGAGCTTGCCGGCCACTCGGCAAGGGCACCCTCATTAGCTGCCGGCAAGGCTTCGCGGCCACGGGTAAGTGCGAAGGTGGCCTCACCCACGGCTTGCAAGGCCATGGCTGGCTTTGCCGGGGGCCGGCGAGGCTCCGGCTAGGTGGTCACGCTTTGCGATGGTCCGGGTTCGCGATATCGATTCGCTTCGATTCTTATCTAGCTAGTGTTATCGGTCTTTAGAATTTATTTTACGTAAGAGTTGGCTACTGTACGGTTGTACGTTAAAAAATGCCAGATAATATTGAGAGTAAATATGTTTAGCAATCTAATGAGAACAACCTTTATTATCAAGATGGTCTTTTCAGGGAGAGCACACGAGAACGGACCCTGAGCCACGGAAATCCTATCGTCGACTTCATACTGTCTTTTCTTAGGATGCGATCCTAGATAGATGCTCCATTAACTTTCGCATGCTTGACTTTTGAATGCCAAAAAGTGTTGGGGAATTAAAATGTGCACTTCTCTTTTGGACTTTTACCAAACAGACTGTGCTGCCCAATTCACGTTGGGGATTTTTCCAAAAGCGAACCCTTCAAACGGTGGATGTAACTATCACAACAAAAACATTATTGATAACTAATTAATCTGGTTAAAACCACGTCGTTTTTGTCGATTTTTCCTCTTTTTTTTCTGGGGCTGGAGATTTCGGGCGTGAATAATGGGAGGATAGAAATGGATAAAGGAGAAAATCAATCTCTATCCCAAAAGTTGCGTGGCTCACTAGCCAAGGAGGTTGGCTCTGTGGCGAAGTCAACTGAAGATGACATCTCCGAGAGAGAGAGAGAGAGAGAGAGAGAGAGAGACAAAGAGTCCTGCAAGATCACTACGAGTTCGGAAGAGCAATGAGTCACCCACGAGGGGCTGCTTTCAAAAAACAAAAAAAGCGCCATGATTACACGTTGAATTAATATCTTCCACACTACTAACATTAAGTCCGTCAATCTCTATCTACATGAAAAGTCACCATCAGAGTTAGCGTGTGACTGTGTTTTTACTTAGGTCAGCTTGTTTAGCCCTTTGAATCCAAAACCGTGGGTAACAAAAATTTAATGTTTGAAAACAAACCAGATCGATAGAAATCGATACGCGTGTCTCGTATATTAAATTCTTAGCTTGTCTCGGCATATGGCATCTACGAACGCTATACGCGTGACATGAAATACTTTCGTAATCATGATTAATATCCGGCTTAGTTCATGTGAGTTTGAAGCTAGTAGGGAGAATTAAAAAAAGAAAAAGGCGTGAATCTATTGCAATTGTATCAATTTAATTATAAATCTTTTTTTTCAGTATCAATTAAGTTCTAATCCTTTTGTATTTGTGCCACGTCAGCGCGACTCCGGCCAACGCCGACATGGACGCCGACGTTGACATGGTCAAATTGACTAAATTAGTACAAATATAAAAGGTTTTAGATTGAATTAGCACAAAAAGGGTTTGAGACCGAATTGTCTCGGTTGCAATAGATTTAGACTTTTTCGGTAATTTTCTCGAGCTATCATGGCCTCCCAAACAGGTTACATACACTACTATATGTGCACAAGATAGTCGTTAGAGGGTCGCGTAGGGGGCCATCATCTTATGGAGACCACCGACCTAAAAGGAAAAGGAAACATAAACCTCCAGAACGCCAAAAACTTCATGTGCACGTAATAAGTTGACCACGGCAGACAAATCCAAAAGGACAGATGAACTCGGACGACTTAGGAACGCACGCATTAATATAAAGCTAGTTCGTAGATACCATGCATGTTGCCAATGCAAACAAGAAAGTACACCTAGGTATCGAACTTATTTAAGATCCAACTAGATACACTTGTTTATAAAAAGAATATATATACATCTGTAGTTGACTCTCGGGTATTGCGCCAACCTAGCACTCTGGTGGAATCCAGAATCTAATCTCAAGCTCTAACCTTTTCTCTTTCAGTCAACTCTCTCTCTCTCTCTCTCTCTCTCTCTCTCTCTCTCTCTCTCTCTCCCGCACAGTTCAGCCACCATCTTTCTCATGCAATGGCTTTTTCTAGATAGTCAGCTGACGATCAAACTACGGAATCTTTGCTTAAGTGGGGGTGCATGACCTACCCACACCTTGGGACTTCGTTGAAAAGAAAACCCTAACAAAGCTTGGGTTTGACCCTTTTCCTATTCTTATGGATCCATCATCGCACCCATAGAAATGGTGATGGAAAATGAAAAGGACGTGCAAGATAGGTATTTGACGTGTTGGCTGGCATGTTTCTTGGTATGTGTTTGCGGTCAGCTCTCATGTGGTTTTGAACATATGCGTACAATATTAGTCGGCAGGAGTAGGACAGCTTCGTCCACATCACAACATAACAACAAGAAAATGTGTTTAAAAGGTCAACTTGAAGGGGGCAAAAAGGAAATTTTATTCTTTTTTAAAGTGAGCATGTCAGCATGACTTCAATTTGCATCATTCACGCGGATGTTGGGGGATGTTATCACATGAACATTGTTGAATTTGCCCAGCTGAAAGGGTTTTGATCGATTCCTCCTCAGCAGTTGTGATTAGCGAGTGAGTACTTGAGAATATATGCTCTCATATCGTGAGCTCCATATGGAATGGAGCTCACACTATATGTGTTGAACAAGCCTTTGAAGTATATCACCATTCTGGAATTCGTATCCATTCAAATTCGATTGATTTGAAGAATATCACGTCAATAAACAGTTTAACATCATACACCCTCAGATTATTTTCATGTATGCCGGGATCGATTCAAATATGCCCGATGGGCATCAGTTAAATGGGTGATTATATTTGAGATTACCATATGATTTTTCTAGAATACTGTACTAGACTTTCCCCAAAAGAAAAGGGAAATGAAGAAAACAAGAAAAAGGGCTGTTCACTTGTGTTTCCACACCTAATGCTGTGGGTGGCCACTTTATGCGAATCGTGCTTGTTACTTTGGTCTCAAAAAGAGACTGCCTCGGACAAATTTTGCAGGAAAGAAACCACCCTAAAGGTAAGGCTGTCCGTGCATGGAGGGTCAAAAAAGCAGTGCTTGGCATATTATTGCCCTTTAGTCAACGTGATCTCAAACGATCCTCCCTTTGGTTCTTTGTTGGCTTATTGTAAATCTCGATCTCCTTCAAGACCTTACCATAAAAAATAACGTGAAAAAAAAAAGCACGTAAAGGATGGTTGAAAATGACCCTTCTTCTGCAGCTGCTTGCACGACTTTTGTGAGTGTTCAGACTAATTTTGGAGAATGATGATGATGAATGTATTTGTCAACTTTTAGTCTTCGATATATTCTGTTTTTTCTTTTTCTTTTATAGCTTTAAAGCAAATGGTGTGGACCCAAAAGGGTAGCTTAGCTAGTGTTTCTCACTATTATTGTTGTCTTGCGTCATTGCTTCTGTATGGAAGAGTAGTACATTTAGGTCAAAATGGCATATGTAGCCAGCATGACAATTGCACATAGATGACAAAGAATCATTATCTTTTAAATGTTCAAATCCTGAAAGAAATAATGCTTTTAAATTGCTTTTCCCCATTTAAGATCATGTCCGGGCCATTACATTGCTGAATATGGACGAATGATAGTAGATCGATCTCAAGTCCTTGTATAGGAGAAAAGTGAAGATAACACGACTTTCTTTCACACAAATATTCAATCCATTTCTTTCCCTTTCCAGATATGGTCGAATTCTATCACCAAGTGTCGTTTACAGTAGCTTGAAGATGCTTCTATTCTTATCTTCTCTTCCGATATTACTACACATACATGTAGGTTTTCTCTTTTGGGGTTCGGTAAAGTCAAGGAAAAAAAGGTAGATCTGCCTATTCGAAAACTTACCCATGAAGATTAAGGACGCCATTTATTTTTTCATGATTCAAAGTTCTCACTTCGGGATAGTTAACTCCTCACCTTTTTCAAGTTGGATCTGGTAATACAGGATCTGGGGCTCTATGTCTAGAAAGTATGTCGAGGATTTTGCTGCATACTGGTGAAGGTGATCAAGTGATTAATTATTTAGCTTAATCAAATGACAATACAAACCACCAGGCATTAGATGTATGGAACACAAGCACATGCGTGTGCGTATATATAACCTTAGTTTAGTGCCACATCGCTATTCTCGAGTTGTCTTCACTTCTTTACTTTCTGCCTTGTAGCTAGCAAGTGATGCTATTGAATTTAAATAATCTCGTTGACAATGGCTTAGCTAGTTTCTTGCACTATCGTTATAATATTCAGATTGACAATTGCAACATGAATATGATTTTGTGACTGTCTGGTTCTGCGAGAGCAGGTGGAGAAGCCAGGAATAAGTGCAGCTGCATGCAATGCATCATCTCTCTTTCTTTCTTCTTCTTCTTCTTGTTCTTTTCTTAATCCTTTTCTCTTTTTGCTTGTTTTCTGAAAAAGCTGCCATGTCCCGCTAGTATTATGTTATTTTACACCCATGCATGTCCCATCTAGTACGAAGTGATTTTAAAAGAGAAAAGTAATCCATGTTCAAAGGTCTTAAAGCATGCATGTATGCGCCTTTAACTGAGCAACTATTTCTGACTATTTTGGCTGTCCCTAGGGCAAAAGTAGCCTAAGAGAAGGGAACAACCCACTGACATACCTCCGTTTTAGGTCAAATAACAAAAGGAGGATTTCACAGAGAGAAGTTTCACGACAAGACAAAAATATTAGGAGGTTTTCTAGGTCCAAAGAAAGAGGCATTCCCAATGTGTAATTGAAAAGAATCTACAACATGGGTAAATCACTATTTTATCAAATAAGCAGGTTCGAAATCATGTCTATTTAATTTTAAACTTTTTGATAATTTATCAGTTTGGTCCTAACCCTTTTGATAATTATTAATTTAGTCCTTTTGACCAATTATCCAAATAATAAAGTTAAGACTTAATTGATAAAATTTAAAAGATTTAAGACTAAATTGACACAATTAAAATGTTTATGACTAAATTGACATAATTAAAAAATTTAAGATCAAATTGATCGACATATAATAGGTTTAGGACTTTTTCAACAATTATCTCGATCAAAATTATGTATGACCAGTGAAATTCACAGGTCCACAATCTTTCCGATTTTAGGCGCATCCAAGAAGAGATGATCCACCGCATCATCCACAGTTCATTTGGATTGTGGTCTGCTAACGTTTACGTAACTGATCTACCGTGGGATTAGATAGGACCACATAATGCCCGATCGATATGGACCTCACCTGAAGTATGATTCCTGATGGGCATAAATCCATCTTTCCTTTGGTTTGACTAAAATATTGCCACAATGGGGTCACCGACCATTACATCATGTCTTGTTTGTCAACACACATTTTAAATTTTTATCGTTTTTTGTTTGTTTATCAATGGCAATAATGTAAATACACAGTCGGTACCACTTTTTTTTTTTTCACATTCAAATAGAAGAGTCATCAGCTGCAAATTCAATGTCGAATTAAAAACTCTTACCCGTCGTTATTGGACTATAAATAGGGAGGGTCAGAACCATGGACGAGCCTGCCACATCTGTCACCAAGCAGCCAAGTCTATCTAGGGTTGCTTAACGAGCAAGCACGGAGACCATGAAACCTAACTTCGCTTCCATCTTCCTCTTTTCTCTTCTCTTGGTAAGAGTTCGTTCTTTCTTTCTTTCTTGATGACCCGGTTTTGTACTTTCTTGGTACTTGATTTTCTGATTCCTTCGTTACCTTGCTTTGGTGTTACTAGTTTGCAGAAGTCAATGATGCAAGAGAGAGTCCAGGTGAATACTGGAGGAAGATAATGAAGGACCAGCCCATGCCGGAGTCGATTAGAGATCTCATTCACCCGGAGTCTTCGTCGGGGAACAACAAGAACAGCATCGGTTTTGTGAGAGATTTCGACATGAGACCCAATGTGATCATATATCACGGCCATGGGGATGCCGAAGACAAGCAGCACTATGGGGAAAATGCTGAGAAAGGAGAGGATGAGCAGTTGAAGATGCCTCGTGATCAAGATCAGAAGAAGAAGACATCTGCTTAGTTTGAAACTAGAGAAGGGCAAAAAAGAAAAAAAGAGAATAAAAATAATGTAGTAGATGCTTTTCTGCGGCAGGTGCATATGTAGAACTTCTTTTGTGATAGTATTATTATGCATGTGCTTGTAATTAGAGCATGTCAAGATTATTGTCCCATCGTTGCAACTCCTTAGATTTGACTACAGCTATTCATGATTTCCATTTCGCTATCTCCGACTGATCTTATGTTTACTTCTCGATCATTTTGGCCGTTAGCTGTATAGCAGGACATGGACAATTGATACGATATACCGAATGAGATAAAGGCATTAAATATATATCAAGGAAAACCCCCTTTTCTGATCTTCTTCATAAACAGGAAACCTTTCTTGAAGGAAAGCTTCAGTGTTTTTTTCACTTTTGTTTTCCATAGAAAGAAGCCAAAGAGCGGATAAAATACATGGAAACAGGTTGATCTTAATTTGATCTGAATGCTGGTGTTTATGCAGTAGACTTGCCGTGGTCTTTCGAGTGTAGTGCTGGTTGCTGGAGGAAAGGGTCAAACAAAGAGACTGATAGAAAAAATGTGGGATTGTTGCATGTGTCTAGGTCTATCCAACTAAAGATAGAGTTCCACGTCAAAAGAAAAGGCTGGGCATTCAACATTTTGTGTGTTCACGACAAGAAATTCCATCTGAAATAAGTAAGTTTCATCCATATTCCTGCATAGGCATTGAAAAATGACAGTGTAGATGAACTGACTATTGAGACTTTGGTCTCCAAATCTCATAAGAAGATAAATGAGAAGTGAAGGATGGAGCAAAATCCGAACAAACATGTTTGTTCGATTTTTTCTTTGAACAAACATGTTCTTTTGGAAGATGTCTATTCGATTTCGTGATTCTTCATTCTTTTGAAAGATATTTATTCGATTTCGTGACTCTTCATTCTATTGGAAGTGTCCATTCGATTTTGTAATTCTTCATTCGTTTGAAAGAGAAATGTTCGGATTAGTGACTCTTCGTTCTTAACATCTATTTCGTGACTCTCCGTTCTTAACATCTATTTCGTGACTCTTCATTCTATATAGGGGTATTTTTCAAGGGTATTTTTTCATTTAGTTTCATAAATAGCTTCAACATTGATAACGCCTATTGCGTCTATTCCTACTCATGGAGAGAAGCCAAAAAAGTTCAATGTGATTGATCTCGAGAGATGGCAACAGAAGATGTTGTTCTATCTCACGATTTTGAATTTGGCAAGGTTCCTTAATGATGATGCTCCTAAGTTGAATGAAGGAGAGTCAAATAAGGAAAGGATTGTCTTTGTAAATGTATGGAAGCATTCGACTTCCCGTGTTGCAACTATATCCTTAATGGTCCGGACAATTCTCTATATAACGTTTATAGTCCGCTGAAAATGGCCGAGAATTTATGAAAAAATCTGGACAAGAAATACAAAACAAAAGATGTTGGGTTAAAGAAATTCATCGTTGGCAAATTTCTGGACTTCAAGATGGTTGATTTCAAAAATTGTCTTAAGTCAAGTTCGGAAATTTCAAGTGATCATGCATGACATTCATGCTCAAGTATGGTTCTAAGTGAATCACTTCAAATGGCTGCTTTCATTGAAAAGTTACCATCGTCTTGAAAGTCTTGAAAAGATTTCAAGAATTATCTCCAAGTGTGGATGCGAGGAATATTATGTATAACGATAAATCTCAACATATACGTCAAAGACTCGATACTATAAGACAACCGCTCTCTAGTGGAATTATCACGATTGACTATGTGAAGTTAAAAGATAATATTGCGGATCCATTAACAAAAAGCCTAACTAGAGATATGGTTGTAAAAACATCCAGGAGAATGGGTTTAAGGCCTATAAAATAAGTCACCATAGCGAAAACCCTACCTAGTTGACTTGGAGATCCCAAGATCTAGGTTCAAAGGGACAACCAAGTTATGCATGCGGTGTAGAGTACTCGTTAACTCTTACTCATTCCCATATGAAGACGGTAATAACATGTGCAGGTTAAGCGTAATCTTTTAATGATTCTGAATCAAGTATGTAATATGCCACACATTCGAAATCACCTATGTGAACGTGAAGTGAGGATCGCTTCGTGAAAATTTGAAAGGCCGAATTCTCTAAAGCACTCATAAAATCAAGCGGTGTTCATGGCCAAAATGAACACAACAATGAGAACTAACTTTGTTCGAGAGATGGTTGTATGATTTCTATTGTCTAGGTTTACATCAAAGATCAACAGTTCAAAAACATCAAGTCTACTGATTGACCGAGTAAGTCCGATGGATATCACTAGGGAAAGTTCAAAATCTCAAACTACTTACCTCGATGCAACATTCTCTCATGGAATATTCGCACTTTACGGGTCATACACAACGACGGAAAGTCATGATAACCGAACTTCCCATTCATGTGGGGGATTGTTGGGACTTTGGTCTCCAAATCCCATAAGAAAATAAATGAGAAGTGAAGAATGGAGCAAAATCGAACAAACATGTTTGTCTGATTTTTTTTCTTTGAACAAACATGTTCTTTTGGAAGATATCTATCGGATTTCGTGACTTTTCATTCTTTAAGAAGATGTCTATTCGATTTTGTAACTCTTCATTCGTTTGAAAGAGAACTGTTCGAATTAGTGACTCTTCGTTCTTAACCTCTATTTCGTGACTCTCCACATCATTGTTTATAAATAAAGCATTGACCGTCGCATTAGAAACAACTTCCATTTTCGTCATTCATACTTCATTATTCATCATTTGTGCGAATGTTCTGCGAAGTTGCGATCGAAAGTTTTCTCCGAAAAAATATCGTTTCATAGGAAAGGCGATCCGTTCTATCTTGAGAGGCAACCTGTCCAAGAACCTTGGGTATCGATTGAGGAGATAAATTTATCTTATGGACACAATGTCATTTCATTGGGCTCGGATCATTCCTCTACATTTAGATTACTCATTTGCATTTGGTTTCGGATTTGTCGATCAACGTTATTCTATATGTATGAACACTTATAGGCGACTACAATGACAACGGTGATCGGCGAACTAAGGGATGGTGGACCGGTGATTAGCGATCGATCGATAACGGACCGATGATAGGCGGCCGAGATACGAAAGAGGGAGTGAGCGATAAGAAGAATTCTTATTTCTAATTTATGTTCAAGAAATAGAGAAATTGAAAATTTCAACTTCTCATTTCTATTCCAAAATTTATTTCTGAAATAAATTTTTGTTTCAAAAATAGAAAAATAAAATTACGTTACCAAAAGGATTGAAACAGGTTTTAAACAGAAATAGAGAAACAAAATAGTTATTATTCGCGCCTCTAGTCGTGCGCTAAGTAGCACCAACACCGACAGGCAACACGCAACACTACACGACACACCGATACATTATTCTCAAAAAATAGATAATTTCAATATGTTGGGACACGTTGTATACGATAAACTATCATGTACATATGCGGTGAGGTTTTTTTTCTTCTTCTTCTTAAGTTAGGATTCATAATTAGGTTTTTTTTTTTATGGCTAGATGGATATATTAATTTTAGGGTGGCTGAATATATAGCTTAAATATATAGATTTTTGATAGAGTTACTTCTTGACCACTAATTTATTAAAATGCTTAAAATTAATCTCATGCATGTCAAAATGGCATATCGGGATACTTGGACTCACGTGTTCTTTGGCGTATCGAAACTTTGACACATGTCGGTCGCATGCCGAATAGTGTTGGACGCGACACAAAAATCCCGAGAGAGTCTCGGTGCTTCCTAAGTCGAACCCTATTAATATCCTATCTGGTAAAATTTTGCCAGCGCAGATGAAAAGACATGGACAAAAAGTATAATTTTTCCAAAAATAATAAAGTAGAAGCTATCTAGGCAAGTCAAGAAAATGCGTTAATGGTAGGGCTACTATCGATATTAATTAGATTCTCTCGAGACTCAAAATTTATGTCCAGATTTTTTCTATTAATTTCAATTATAGATTAATGAGTCTGATTTTTCTATCTAACGACGAGATTCCACGGGCTAGCCTTGATTGATTGTTGCCAAACATGAAATATGGTCGTGGAGTTGTCATTCAGTTTTAACCTTAATTTATGAAAAGTCAAGAGAATGGTTTGTCCATCTAAAAAGGGCTCAAGGGAAATGGACCCAAGGTTACATGTTGGTCAACGAGTCATTCTGGCGTCCTCCCGAGGAGCTCCTCTGTATCATCCCATTTCTAGAGAGCGTTATGCTGCAACCGAGCAAAAATATTGACGCTACATCAGGGCAGGTGATGTCGGCCGCTGGCGGCATGCCCTTGCCACCGACACCAATCTGCCGCCACTGCTTCTGGAGCATTGACTTTGGCTCGCAGCTCTGTAGCGTTTTCGCCGCCGCCATTCACTCAACCTCTCTCTTCTCGCGTAGCCCCGGAACTACCGTTATCTCTGTCGCACGCGAGAGAGGCCCCCGACCTCAAGTCTCGCTGTTGCGAATAGGCCCCAGTTCGCGGCTGAGCTCGTTAAGTTTCAATTTTGAGCGAGAAAACAGCAGGGAGAGCTAATAGGATCACGGGGATTGGGCGAGGCAATTGAAATCACAAGGAGTGTCATAGGATTAAAGGGTTCTTTATTAATATGCTACGCCCCGCAGAGCACACACATTCCAGACAGTTCAAGAAGAAAGAGATACAAAATGACATGCCTAATGATCTGGAATTAGATTTCCCAAACACACATCACATCATGCTCAGAGCAGGCGCTATGGGAACCCAGACGAGGTTGTCTGCGGGGAAGAAATGGCAGACCGGCAGGGTCCCCGGCTCAATTCCGAGCACACGGAAGGATGGGTGGTCGCGATTCCACTGCGACGTGTCCAAGTGGCAGACCGCGACGGCTTTTACCCTGTCCCCATTCTCGCCCGCTAGTACAATCTCAAACACCTTGTTCTCAGTCTCCTGGCTGTGGCAATAGAAGACCGCGTAGGGATAAGGCAGGGTTGTGGCACGCCACCATCTTCGAGGCCGGCACGCCCCTAGGCGCTTCTAGGATAGTGTAGTTCTGGAACTGGGTGCTCGATCCGATCAAGTGGCTGGTGGAAATGGGCCGGAAACGGGGGGATTTGCCTCCCAAAATGCCGTGGACGTAGTCGAGCATGGACTCCAACGAGGTTGCGCATGACTTGGTCTCTCCCTTGATGGGTCTGGACTCACAGTGATTCAAGGTATCCTCCATGGCTTTGGCCTGTGGAGAGTCGGTTGAGAACGAGAAGTGATCGAGAAGATGAGGGAGGGCTCCGGATGAGAACGGGATAGATTCAGCCTCTTCTCTGGGCAAGAAGCGAGGGGAGGATGATGGGTCTCTCTTGGGGAAATAGATGGGCATGGTTTTGCCTGGCTTGAGGTCATCCAAGGTGAAGAAGATCATCGATTGAGGGTCCATCATGAGATGATCCATATGGGACATGCCATGAGCATGACCATCATCATCAATTTTAGAAAATCCAGAGAGACTGTGGTCCATGAATTTCTCTCCATGATTTTCACTCAGCAATCTAGCCGAACATCCATGGCAATGAGAGCTCTGCGAAGTCAATTGAAAAACTAAGAAGTCATTACAGTAGAAATGAATCCTCCATGTCTGTGGACACCAATTGAAAAAGTTCTTGAAATTGCAGAGCAGTCTCAGAAAAACTTCATGGCTTTCGCAGACTTTTACTGCTTCTCAAGGACGTAGATCGAAGGAAAAGTTGAATGTGAAGGTGTTTTTTTTTTCCACAGAGAACATGATCAAAACAATCACAGGGAAAGGGAATTTACCAGTAGAAGTAGCAGATGAAGAAGGATGATCCGAGGAGCAGCTCCGACGGCGACCCCCATGTCACTCTTCGGTCCAAAGACTCGAACTTGCTGAAGTAAATCTCCAGGAAAGACAGAGAAACTACAGAGTTTTGGACTTTGGAGGAGAAGAAGGCTAAGGCTTGTGCAATTTTACATGCTAGACTGTACAGTAGTGGAGGGCCTGTTCATGACCCACGGTCTTCTTTTTTTATTATTATTATTGTTTTCACGATACCGTACGAGGCGGGTTACATAAATTATTTAGGATGTTTTCTTCTCCTTTGGACATCGATCTCACCTCTGTTCCGCAAAAATAGTCATTGCCGCCAAGATTTAACGAGGGATCTAATCTTATAGACGAATTATATTTTCCCTTTCGAGCATTTCATGTCCTTCCGGACTAATGGGAAGAAGTTTTCCCGGTGGATCTGTCTCAACCCTTGATATAAAGAAGGAATTAGCATACTAAAAGTCTTAGAACTCATCATGAAAGTGCGGTTGAGCCCTAAAATTTTTAAAAAATGCAATCGAGCTTTGAAACTTGCCATCGAAGTGTAATTGAGTCCTAAAATTTTTAAAAAGTGCAATCGGGTTCTAAAACTTATCGAGTTGATGCAATGAATTTTTTCATTAACTTCGTTCAACTTGACAAACAAAATATGTTAATAAATTTTAAGACTTGATTGCATCAATTTGACAAATTTTAAGACTTAATTACTATGACTCAATTGCACTTTGTTAACGAAGTAGTATAGAACTTAATTGCATTTTTTAAAAAAATTAGGACTTGATTGAAATTTCATAATGAGTTTGAGGACTTTCAGTACACTTTTCTTTTGTCTAGACTTACTAGTATACTTGTCCCTAGAAAGAAATTACCATCTAGCGTCGGGGAACCCGAATTCCACCATCAAGGAGCATAGAGGCCACCATTTGAATTGATACAATAAGGAAAATATTAAGATGAACATATGTTGCCCATATATGAAAAATAAAAAAAGTATTTTCAATTTTTTTGGGGGGGGGGGGGATGTGAGGAACGACACGATTTTCCGCTTCAGTGAATGTTTTTTAGCATGGTAAAATTAGTGGTAGTACGTTTAGTGTCTATAATTACAAAAAAAAAAAACCATATTCACGTACGTAAAGTCTAAACAAATACTGAGCAAAAGACCGAGAGCGTTTGTGATTTGGCCAAGTAATAGTACCACACAAATCGCCATCGTCGAGAGCAAGAAATTCATCGAACATATAAAAGAATGCATCAGAATTAGTTAATTGAGTGATAAATCGTTCTAGCACGGTCCTCTCAAAACCATAAAATCACTAACTCATATACCCAAAGTTCTCGCATTTGTTCAGATAAACTCATTTACCCAAAATAATTTCCCTACGCGGGCAACACAAATTCTGTCTTAATTTTTTTAGCAGCGGATTGAAAATGCCGGGTGAAGAAACCCACGTGAAGTGCGCCGGAGTTGTCGATCTCACCCACGTGAAGTGCGCCGGAGTTGGAAAGATGAATTTGGCAAGAAACCATGTCAATGATTGATCTCGCTAACACTGAATCACGAGCGCCAACGAAAAGGTTCGACGGTCGATGCATTCGCTTGCGACTTTATATGCAATGAGACGAGAACAATCAATGGATTTTGTCTACTTCTCATTATTAAGAACGCATTCTCGTTTGAATCTCCTCTTCCCGTGGGCTTAGCACGGGAAAAAATTATTTGAAAAAAATTTAAATTTATTACGTTTATATCAATTTATTCTTAACCCTTTCAATAATAATAATTTAGTCTTAAATTTTTTCACATTCTTTCAATTGATCACCAATCGGCCAATTTATTAAATTGATTACCAATAGGTTGATAATCACTCAATAAATTAAGGAAGCGTTTGTTTCACGGAAAACTCTAGTTTTGAAAAAAAATCAAAAAATAATCGCCCGTATCACTAACAAAAATGAATTACTACAAAATATTTTCATCATATACGAAAATAGTCATGCATAATTGTTATTGATAATAAAATATTTTTGTTGATTAATTTTATAAAAGAGATCTTTTGTATAAAAAAAGAGAGAGAGATCTAAACAATCATTTTTTGTAAAATGTTTTTCAATTTTTCATGAAAAAAACGTATTCCTAAGGCGCGTTTGGTCATCTAGATTTCTAGCAATGATTGGATTGGATATGATAGGATATGAAATCTATGGATTTTGCTATCTCATATCCATTGTTTGATGAATCATAGTAATAAAAACGGCCATGTTCATATCATATCATGTTTATTGTTTGAAATTTACACATATTGATGTAGATGAACAAATGCACAAATGAAAATTATAAAAATCTCTTTATAATTTACTGCTAACTCTAGTAAGAGAGAGAAAATAGGATCATTCGATGCAATCATGAAAAGTTTTGCCTCTCTTGCTACTTTCGTTAAATTACATTATGAACTACAAAACTACGGAGAAGAATGAGTTTTTACTCTCTTTTTTCTTTCATAGGCTTTTGACGTGAACCAAAAACTTACCAACTAGAAGAAGTTTTGACTCTCTCGCCTATTTTCATAGAGTTTTGACAAGAATTAAAAACCTACAAATGAGTGGTGAAATTTCTACATGAACCAGATATACATGGGAAAAGGAAATGGAGGTTTCCAAGTTTTTTTTTAGAAATTTCATTGGCCCACTTTCTTCGAAAATTAGAAAGATCATTTTCCATTTCAAATTTGTTCACTTTAAATCTGGGTTTTTCTATTTCATTTTTATTTACTTATTTTTTTTATTTTATATATCTTTTTCTCATTATTTCTATTCCATTCCATCATTTCTTAATAAAAATATGCTACCATACCTAAAATATGTGAAGATATGAAATGTGTGTATATACACAAAATATATATTATAACGTAAAAAGATAATAAAATTTATAAATACATATAGAAATAAATAAATAAAAATTATTATTTTAATTTTTAATTTAATTTTTAATATTATAATTTAAATATAATTCGTATTTAATGATCATTTTAATATTATAATTTGAAAATTTTGTTATTCGAGGAAAAAAAAATAGCTTTTATACCATGAACATAAGAAATCCTATTTATCTTTACCCCACCTCCACAATTGGATAATTTTACCCAAGCTACATCCTACTTTATCCAATTATGGGCCTTAGCCAAATACGGGATACGATAAATTTTATCATATTCGATTTTTAGTCTCACTACTAAACGTAGCCTAATTTTGTAAATCAATCGCAATAGGCTATAGGAGTATGCAAAGGAACTGGGAACTGCTTGGATCACCGGAACCAAATTAGATGGGTCTAGAATTAGTGGGTCCCAAAGGAATCGATTCGGTTCGGGTTTCAATAAAATGGAATTAATGGGTCCAGGTCCAATTCCTAGTTCTGGGTGTGAAAGTGCCCACCCGGACCAAACCAATAATATCTATTAAAAATTAAAATTTTAAATCCCTAATCTCATTCGTCAATCTCTCATCTCGTCTCGGTCTCTCTCAAGCAACTCTCCCAAGCAACTTCTTTAGTCTCTCTATGTGACATCCCGAAATTTCGACGTCCGTAACATAACTAGATTCGATGAAATTTAAATAATGAATTACATCCTGGTAAAGAAAATTAATTTTTTAAGATTTAAGGGACAATAATTGAATTATCCTAAGATATCGGTCGGGGAAAGTCAAGTCCAGGGTAGTCGAATTGGCCTCGACGTAGTACCGTAAACCTTCGCACCCAAGTCTAACTTTGATTGAACCCTAAATTTTGAAAATACTAAATTGCCTTCGAGTTAGTTGAGCCAAATGACTAATCTGTCCCCATTTATCAAATTACCAAAATGCCATTAGATATTATATATAAGAGACGAAAACTATAAATGTTGACTTGACTCTGTAGACCCCTCTTTAGTCAAATCAATCAATCTCACTTCTCTCTCTTCCCCTTCTCTCTCTCTCTCTCTCTCTCTCTCTCTCTCTCTCTCTTTTCCCTTCCCCATATTCCTCCGACGACACCATCTTCTTCTTCTTTCCCCCTCATTGTGCGACACCATCAACATCACCAACCACTGACCCCCATCGTTGTTACTCTCCACCCACCCATCGTCGCCATGCCGCACCACCCTCCACCAGTCGCACACCCTCGCCGCCATTACCCCCACCGAGCTCATCCGCTAGCCCCGTGACCCACTTCTAGCCCCGGCGGCTGCGCCTCGCCCTCATCCAACGCCTCCGTTGTCATCGTCCCACCGAGCTTTGTCTAGCCAGCGTCGATAGCCCCCATCGCCCCAAGCCTTTCCCCCGCCCGCGCGACCACCCAGCCCTATCGTTCCCCTCACCCCATGACCTTGTAGCCGTGCCGTGTCGTGTCGAGCCGTCCCGAGCTCCCCTCTACCTGGCCAACCGCCCTAGTGAGTCGAGAACCCTCGAGATCCAAACCAAACCCGAACCCACGCGCTCGCGAGCCAAAGAGTTCGCCGAGCCGCCGCCATACTTGCGAGCCCGCCATTGTTGTCGTCATTGCCGACCGTTGTTTTGTTAGTGAGTTAACCCATAATCGATTAGGATGTTAATTACATTTAGGGATAGATTAATTAGCGTTAATTATGGATTAATTAGTTTACTTGTAGTTAGGTTAAATTAATTGACCATGGTTAGGTTAAGTTAACCATGGTTGAATTAAGTAACCATACCTACTTTTAATTAATCATGGTTACTTTAATTAACTATGGTTACTATTAATTAACTCGTAGATACTTTATTATTAAATAATTCTTTTTTAGTAGTTACTTTATTTGACCTTGATTACTTTTGCTAATCGTGGTCGGATCAATTAACTGAAGCTAAATTAATAAATTTTTGTGGTACCAAATAAGCGTGGTCGGGTGAATTAATTGAGATGAATTAAATTAAGATCGGGTTAATTAATTACGGTTATACTAATTAACCTTGGTTGAAATAATTAATTATTATTTAATTAATTATTACTAGATGATTGTTTGTTGACTCGCTATATATACTTTGATTGTGTATATATGCATGGATGAAAGATTAATCACCTTTATATAGATGCAAAGTTTGGTGGATAATGCGTATTCATGTAACCATGTGTGGACCGAGTTTTGATCATGAAAACGGCTTTGAGTTGAGTTTTGAGCACGACTATATGTGTGCATTGGATTAAATGCAAAGATATAAATTGACTTCATTGTTTGGCGTGATTGTGTGATCACATGATGGTTACCGTCATCCTTGGGTACTTGGGGACAAAGCCGACACCCTTGGGTACTTGGGGTCGAGCCTTGTATGTTCGTGCCGAGGGTACTTGGAATCACACGGCTTATCGGATACTAGTTGCGGCAAGGTACGGACCGATGCTCTTTATAGAAATGCCCGATTGTCAATCCATGCCGAGGGTACTTTGAACTACATAGCTTATCGATCGTCGTTACCAAAGGAATGGAACGATACCCGTCGTCTCCGGGAAGAGCATGGTTTTCTTGTGATCATGATCGATCATTAATAACTAGAACACATGTGATGCATTATGCCTAAAAGCTATGATAAGTGTTTTAGTTGTGTGCCTTGGTTATGTGCTATTGATTGCCGTGTTATATCTTGTTTAATGTATGGGCCAAGACGGAGTAAGATTGCATGTGATTGATGATTGATTTGTTGGGATGTGCCCGATCCCTGTAATAGTTAAAGCATGTCGATAGTCGCACGTTATGGATATGTTATCGACACTTGTCTTGCATGTTTAGGCCACATTGAGCGAATTAGCGTCCTATTTGGATTTAGGCATTAACTTATGAAGATTTTATATCTCACCCTTCGGTTATTAAATTTTTTTCAAGACCAAGATAATAGAAGTTCGTCCGGTGATGTTTGGGTTACCACTCAACCAGCCCTTCGACCTTACATACCATCCGATCTCCGGTTCGGATCGAGTCTAGGAACACCATGTGACGACCCTCCGGGTTGAGGAGGGATTGGGGCACCTAGTGCCCCATCGCTTCAAGGCTGGATTCTTCCTTCACGGAGACTAGCTCTTCAAGCCGATTTGCGGCTTCGATGGGCCACCGATTACGTTCCCGAAGATCTAGACTTGGGACCTCATGGATATAAATACCCCCAAATGGGGAAGTCGAGGACCTAGAGTTGGACCCAAACTACGACCCGGAGATACCGCTCGCCTACGGCGGGTGAGTTGGTGTAGGAGTAAAGACCTTTTTATGGAGACCGCTGATGTGGATGTTGAGGGTGACGTTGGCCCTTTTTTTTTAAAGTAGATATGACCTTGACCCTACCCTAACTCAATATCTTTTTGACGATCGTAGGGAGCAACCCCGAAAAGTGGGCTTGTAGATACTATAGCTTCCTTAGAGTTAATGAATATCTATTAATGAAAATGGTCTTTTCTTGATGTATGGTCTAATTTTTTGCTTTTCTATCCATGTTTGTCGATTTGATGTTTGGGGAGTAGCACGTTCTACATATGCTTAATAAAAGGATAAAAAGAATAAGTCGATGATGTACCTAGGACATTGTTCTTTTATGACCCGAGGCGTTTTTGGTGGGGTTATTACATATCTAGGGATCGGGACGTAATACTGTCTCTTAAATCTCAATTTCCATCGACTCATGACCACGTTTCGGCTATTCCTTTATAGATATGATTCATGCCCTCGCCTCCCTCTCTTGCTCTCGGTTGTCTCCACTTGCTAGAAGTAGAAAACTCTAATTGCTTCCATTTCTCCTTTTTAGTCTCTTCAATCTACTCCCTATTAGAAGTACTAAGAGAAAAGTGAAATATTCTTAGAACGTGTTTAAAGTTTCTTTTTACAAACAACGGGGCAATTAAATAATATAGCATTATTTTTTTGAAAAAAGAAGTTCGGTGGGATCGGTTCATGGCTTGCTGGAAAACAAGCCACCGATCATGTGAAACTTGATGGGATCGAGTTGCCCACCCAAGAATTGACAATTTCGAATTCAATTTTTTGGAATCAATCGCTAATTGGCGACTCTCGATTTCGGGGTGAAAACCACCCACCCTATAATCGATCACACCTAATAAGCGTAGCATTAGTCGCTAGACCTTTTAACCCAATGAGTGAAATAGGATCACGTTTAATTACTTGTTTTGATATTAGTTTTGGTCCAATCGATATGGGCAAGTGGATCTTATCATGGGTCGGCCCGACGTTCCGTTCCTGTCTAAGGAATAACTATATATATCCTATAAATGGGCGGGCTTGATCTTTGAGATAATCGATCCGATTTGTTCGAAGATGGTGTCTCTCATCGATTCTCTATTGGTACCTATCGGTTTTGTCAAATTGGTCCAAATCCATTTTGAACCATGTTTGTTTAAATGGGTACTTATTTTCTAGATCAACCACAATGTGTTTTACAATACGAAGGCCAAAATATACGGGTCTTAAATGGGTCTAGCCTAAACCCATTTACAACCATTTACCCTTCTATCTTCTTCTTCGCTTACCCGCGATTGGACACGACTCGTGATCTCGATCTTTTCTTTCCCTATTCGCTTCCACCTACATAATTGATTGCCACCATTGCCTTGACTCCCATAGCCTCGAGCGCCATCGACATGTGCTCAAGTTCGCTCCCCCGATGACAATAAAGTACTTGGTCTTTGTGTCGTTTGGCTTGACGAATCGAGTGCGTAGCTCGAAGAGAGGCCGATCAATGCGTGAGCCGAGATTATCATACTTAGCGGGGTTCAAAGGGACCGATGTTTTTATCTCTAGGTATTGGGTTTTCTCTGTTTACTTACTTTTGTGTTGAGTTTTCCTAGAATTTTTGTTTTCAAGGTGTGAGTTGATGCTTTTAGCTAGCTAGATTGTTGAATTGGGATTTCACTAGTATAAATTCGGACTTGAAAAAGACATCTCGAGCTTTGTGGTCACCACTATTTTGACATTATATGTAAGAAATGTAAGAGTTTTCTTGATGTATGCTACAATAATTGAAATTGTAATTTACCGTTTTATGGGTTAGTTTAATAAGTTAAGATATAAAGATTCTTAACCAATCTAATATAGGCTTAAATTATGTGGGCCGAGTTGAGTTTATCCCATGATGAGAGGGCCCAGTTGCAAACTCTATAAATAACGCTCAAGTTTCTCCTCTAACCCTAAAAACTCATAAACAATCTCACATATTAGAACTATTTCATTGAGCTAGGGATACAGAGAGCGATAGATGAGAGGTATTTGAGCTTTGGATCGTCACTGTCTTTGCATCAAGAACGATCGATTCTAAATCAGGTACACAAATTTCTTTAAATCATTACTATGTTTTTAGATTCTAACTATGGTGGTCATAGGGTGCCATTTTCACGACTTACAAGATAGACTCTTTAGTTGTGATCTTAATAGCATGATGGGCTTCGGTTTGTGTAGGTTTCTTGACGAATCAACGGCTTCCAAGCGTCGGCAATACCTTGTCCGATCTAGTCTAGACAAGGAGACGATCTTAGAAACCGACGACTTGCATCCACGATTGTGCCGAGCACCCTCAACAAGCAAATTCTCTACCGAGTTAAATTCATTTTTGCAGGTTTTGAAGTCTTCTATTGATTATCGATTTGAGAAATCGAGCCGCGAACCCCCTCACCATTGGTCCTTGCGTGACCACCCACCGGTCGCCATGACAAGCCCCCACTTCACCGAGCCGACTACGTGAACCGAGAGTCCTACCAATGCATCACCATCGTGAGGCCTCCCTCACTTGGTCCTTGGACAAGCGCCCTCGTCGGTCGAGCATCACAAGCCATCTTCGTCGGGTCGATTTTGGTATCGAATTTTCCAAATTGGGTAATAGTCCATATCCAATTTGATTTCCTTTATTTGATTTCCTGATTCGTGAGATCGTCAATTGCATATCTCGAAATTTTTAAAAACATTCACATTAGAAAAATTTCCTAATTGATAGCATGTGCATATAATTGATAATCCAATCTCTAAACATTGAAAGAGGATTATCAAATACACGGAAAATCGGCAAAACGAGTTTAGCTAGATCATAAGTGAGTTGCTTAAAAACTTAATAGGTTGGCCGACAACCCTTGCCAGTCTTAGAAGAGGAAGATAAATAAGGCAAAAGTAAAAGGAAAATAAGAAATAAAAAATAAAAAAAATCAATTTCTTTTAAAAAAAATAAAAATATCCATTTGTACTATAATTTTATTAAAAAATCATAAAGAAACAATGTTCCATAAATTAAATTAAAATCAAAACGATTTAGCAATATGAATTGGGTATGAGTTGAATCGCACATTGATCGAGAAATTTGCATTAATACGTATATATAGATAGATGTGACTATTTATGAACCGATTGGATCCGACCCTTTGACATGTCGACCTACCGGCCACGGCCAGTCAATGAACCGCTTGAAACGCCAAAATGCTCGTCGCCGTTGTGTTAGCGACGAACTCTCGCTCGCTCGCTGGCAGTAACAATTCTTCAACTCTCTAAGAATTCGTTTCAAGTGGGCAGGTTCATCGTCGCACTGGTTCCTCCCTCCCGCGGAATCGAACTGATCGAAGAGCTCTTCCCTCCGGAATGGAAGAGAAACGCCGCGATGCCGGAACCCTACCGGCGGGGGTCGCCACCTCCGAGCCTCAGTCGGCGGATTCCGCCTCGACGCGCCGCCGAGCGGGAGCTCAGAAGAGAAAAGCCAGCGCCCTCAACGCCTCGGGCTCTTCATCCGCGCCGTCCAAGCGAGTCACTCGCGAGAAGAGCTCCATTTCCCACGCCCAGATCCACAACGGACCACTGACCAGAGCTCGCCAGGGCCCCGGCGGTCTCGCCTCCGCTTCCACGGCCGGAGGCCTGGCTGCCTTGAAAAGCGAGGAGAAGAA
Organism: Rhodamnia rubescens; assembly: GCA_021437795.1. Taxonomy (NCBI): domain Eukaryota; kingdom Viridiplantae; phylum Streptophyta; class Magnoliopsida; order Myrtales; family Myrtaceae; genus Rhodamnia; species Rhodamnia rubescens. Next base: position 2,270,723 of record JAILYA010000012.1, read on the forward strand.
GGCGGCACAGGAGGTTTTGGAGGCCGAGGAGGCGAGGAGGGCGAGCGAACAGTGGGAGGCTCTGGAGGCGGCCATCGAAGCTGATTTCGAGGCGATTAGATCTCGAAATGCTGATGTTCACGTAGTTCCGAATCATTGTGGTGAGTTCAGTTCAGATGACTTAGTCCTGCCCGAGATGTGTTATTCGGCATATATAGACGTAATTCTTACTAGGTGGATGGGTGATTACTTTTGAGGAGTGGAATGCGTGAATCTGAATTTCACTTACGTTTATAAGTTTAGTTCATCTGAATTCTTTTGTCTTATGTTCTTTCATGTGTTTACAAGTTGCCCTTTGCAATTAGTTCAATGGAGATATCTTTTCTTCCCCCTCTCTCTCTCTCTATCTAATTTATTATTCAGATGCATTGCCCTAAGACTGTTCTTCGTTCGCCTAGCCCTTCCTCCTTCTTCACGAGGTACCCCAACTAGTACATTCTTTCTGATTCGGATCAGATATTTCGTCCTCGGGCTTCCCCATCGTCTTGATTCAAACATGTTGGATGCGATTTGTAGTGCAGTGTAGAGCATTTTTGAGCCACTCTCTGCAACGCTATTTTGGAATGTAGCAGAGCCCTCTTGATGAGATCTTATGTTCGTTCAAATCTTTAAGGTGAAAACTGTTCATCGTGTTTCTGCAAGTTTGGAGAATGAGTGATAATGTGCTACTTTTTGAGGTCATATTGTTGCATTGAGCTCTTCCCTTTAGAATTTATTTAGTCAACCATTTCTTTGGGCTGTATAGGTTGGTTTTCATGGACAAAAGTTCATCCTCTTGAGGAGCGTGCATTAGCTTCCTTTTTCAATGGGAAATCTCAAAGTCGAACACATAGTATGTACTTGGAGATACGCAATAAAATTATGAAGAAGTTCCGTGCCAACCCAAAATCGTTGATTGAACTGAAGGACCTGGAAGATCTTGAAGTGGGAGACTTGGAAGCTAGGCAGGAAGTTTTTGAGTTTCTGGATTACTGGGGTTTGATTAATTTCCATCCCTTCATACCATCTGACTCATTGAAGACTGATGCTGATGTCATTGGAATTGCAAAAGAGGATCCTTTGGTAGAAAAATTATACTGCTTTGAGACAACACAACCATGTCTTCCTATCGCCCCAAGAAACAACCAAGCTGCTCCGCCTATGCCATCTGGGTTATTTTCAGAATCTGCAATTGCTGAAGATTTAGTAAAACCAGAAGGGCCATCTGTGGAGTACCACTGCAATTCTTGTTCCGCTGATTGCTCTCGGAAGCGTTACCACTGTCAAAAGCAGGTAAATAGTGCACGGAGGGTTTGGTGCATGAATATGTTCCTTTCCACTGAATCTTTAGCCAGAGGATGGTAGCTGTCACTTTTGTCTTGTCTAATGTTATGGGTTCTCTATTCTCTGCTTACCAATTCGTATCCCTTTACCTGCTTTGGTATATGTTGCCCCCTGAAAACTGCCACTGCTGCAGCTTCTTTGTCCCAAACTTTGGTTCTTCTACATCTTGCATTACAAAAATTGATGCACTTATTCAATTAAGAAAGAACACATAATCTGCTAAAGATGCCATAGGAATTGATCTAGTATTAAATGTTGAAAAATCTTTGGCACGGTAAATGGGTGAGAGAGAGAGGAGAGAGAGAGAGAGAGTTAGTATTAGGGTTTTCTTTTTACTCTTTGTAGAAGTCACACATGGGTGATGCTTGAGCGTGTTACCCACCAATAAAAGACCAGATTGGAGGCATCACAATTCCTCCAACTCGGTCAGAGGGGAGAAGTTGAAAATATCTGCAATTACTATCACTAGAAAATAACGCCACCCATGCTGGTTACTAACTGTAAATCTGATCTATTGATATATCTTGTGGCTACTGATCTCGGTACATAGGCTCATGCATTAGATTGAATGACACAGCGAACTGACTGAGCTTCGTCCTCATGTATCGTGGGGGGAGAGATGGTCTATTATCCTCTTGCTAGTCTATAGCCTGTAGCATACTTAAGATATGGTCTTGGCTTGTCTGAGCTCGTGCTGGAATATTTGGTTTTTGCTGCATGGCAAATTTTCCAGAACTTTCTTCCATTATCTGTGTGGTCTAAGGATATAAAAGTCTGTTTTTTGCTTTTTTGGAGTTATTTCTTTTGAATAGACATCAGAAAATTATCAATAAAGAGGACTCACATCTAATGAAAAGCAAAATTTGCAACTTACAACAGCACTGCCTTGAATGTGCCTCGACAAACTCTGGCAACTCTTCTGCAACTTAAATAATATTGATGTGGAATGGGAACTCTGTTGACTAGTAATTTATTTTAGCTTTCGCTTTACATGTTTGTCTTTACATTATTCTCAATGATTATGCTTTTATATGGCAGGCAGACTTTGATTTATGCACTGACTGCTTTAATAGTGGTAAGTTTGGGTCAGGCATGTCTTTGTCAGACTTCATTCTTATGGAACCTGCTGAGTTACATGGTGTAATTGGTGGAAATTGGACTGATCAGGAGACACTGCTTCTCCTGGAAGCATTGGAACTTTACAAAGAAAACTGGAGTGAGATTGCTGAGCATGTAGCAACAAAAACAAAAGCTCAGTGCATATTGCACTTTCTTCAAATGCCAATTCAGGATGCTTTTCTTGATTGTGATGATGATGTTGATGCTACTTCTAAGGAAAATACAGATCTTACTGCGGCAAATGATGATGTACCTATTAGTAGAGATACCCCAGAGAGGACTGAAGGTAAGACTGATCCGGTTGAGGATCAGCCCCAGACTTCACCTATGGATATATCAAAAGCAGATGATACTCATGAAGGGAAAGTTGATGAGAAAACTTCAACTCAAGAAGAAGCTATTAAATCAAAGGTTGCTCAGGATATTCCAAAGCTTGAAGACACAGAAGTGGAAATTAAGGACATACAGGAAAATCTTGCTTTGAAGGCTCTTAGAGAAGCATTTGAAGCTCTTGGTTATTCTTCAACACCTGAAAGTTCTCTTTCATTTGCTGAAGTGGGAAATCCTGTCATGGCCCTGGTATGTTGGACTCTATGTTCTGAAGATTTGGAATATTTATGGGTTCCGACTATTCTGAAGCAAAAATGGCTTTAGATTTCGTTTTTAGGTTGACTGGATTATACCCGTATTTTGAATATGTGAAGTGAAAATGACTTTTGATTTAGTTATTAGGTTTGCAAATCATTGCAATGAACCTGTAGTATGTTGGAACTTTGAAGACACCAGACTGAGGGGAGGGCATTAAGAGTTCTACGAGGCTATTAGGCGTGAATACGTTGAATCTCATCTTATATTCGGGAATGTTCTTGAAAATATGAGGGAGAAGGTTGCCAGGACGAGTGCCTCTAGTGCAACTTGGCATTATTTATCTTTTCTGTTCTTCCTCTTTCTTGGCTTCTGCTCCTGTGATAATTTGTAGTCGATTTTACTTGACCTCTTCCTCCACTTTAGCAGCAAGATGTTCGTGGCCTGCTTCATCTTATAGATGCAGTGTCAGGTGATGAATTTTCTGTGTTGACTTTGTCAACAATGACCCCTTTGAAATGTCTACTGTTTACATGTTATGCCAAGAAGGGGGGTTGGGAGATGGGCCTGCTTTCTTTAAATATGTAGTCTGTTATATACTTATGTTCATTTATTGTCTCTCTGCGGTGCGTGGCTGTGTCTGCTGCTTTTTCTTTAATTGCAGAATAGTTTCAGTTGGAAAGAAGTGTATGGTCAGCATAGTGCTAGAAACTGATTAAATCTCACATTTTAGGCTGAATGAGGTACAGGAGAACGTGTACAGTGTTCTGAATGCCAAATTTTGTTTCTTTTTGTTTTTGGCATCCCATACCTTCAATTTCTTGTTTCTGGATTAGCCAACATCTTGTTTACAAACTTAAACAGGTTGTTGTATGAGTTGGTTTGTCTTGTTACGTTGTTTATTCCAGATATTACAGGCAATTGCCTATCCAGTACCCAATAATGAGAGAACAGTTGCTCCTTGCTTGCATTCTCGACATGATTAGTGGCCCCACAAAATTCTTGATTCCTTTCTGCTTCAGCAATTTCTTTGTTACATTGCTCCTCAAATGTTTTCTAAATCTTCTCGGAATTAAAGCAGCTCAGTAATGTATACCCTGTTTCAGTCATTTCTATAGCATCGGAATGTTTTATGACCTTATTCTGCTTTCATCTTTTGATCTTGAGCAACTTGCAATTTACTCAGAGTCCTGATGAATGCAAAATGATGTGGCTTTCCTTTTGTAGGCTGGATTCCTGGCACGATTGGTAGGATCTGATGTTGCAGCTGCCTCTGCACATAGATCTCTAAAATCAGTTTCTGGCAGTTCTCCTGGCTTGCAATTGGTTATGAGACACTGCTTCATTTTGGAAGACCCACCAGATCATGAGGAGCTGGCAGGTTCTCAGAGGTAGGTAGTATGTGAGGAAAGCTTTTGTCTGTTATGGGATTTTTGTTTCTTGTTTGGGTCTGATCATCGTGAGATGTGTGCAGACTTGTAAAAGAAACAGGCGATGTCGTTCCTGAGAATGATACACATAAGGAGCAGAAAGAGGATATGATCCTTTCAATCACCAGTGAGGAGGGTCTAAATAATGGTGAGAAATGTGAAAATAATGATCATCCTGCTGCAGAAGATAATGTAGAAGCTGCAAAAGAGCTAGATTCTACAGCGCAGCAAGTCAAACATAGTAACCTTAATGTGGACTCCTCTGATCTGCCGAAGAACTCTGAGTCAGGTGTCATGAAGGATTCAAATGACTTGGCATCAGATAAAGAGCTTCCACCCAGTTCTGCACCATCACAGGAGAATGATAAATGTGGAGAGCCTTCTCATTCTCCAAATGTGGACTTGGTTAATGATTCCCTACCTTCAGAGAAGGCTGCGCAGCCAGAATCTAGTTCAGCTGGAGTAACTTCATCATCTCAAGAGGTATCTAGGAGTAATGACGTGGGACATGAACATCCGATAAGTAATGATGATGGCCACCCTGTTACATCAAATGAGATTGAGCAGCTGGATGAATCTGCAGCTACTGAGTCATCCCTTCCTAAGGATAAACCAAAGGATCTTTCTGATTCTGAGACCAATGGAACTAAGCAGTCACATTCTGTGGTGGAAAATGGATCAAGTATCTCTCTCTCTCTCTCTCTCTCTCTCTCTCTCTCACGCACGTACACACACGTCTATTCTTGCTGCATAAAGCAGGAAAGCCAGAATCATTTTCCAATGTTAAGATTTGATGGAATGGGTGGACTGGGGAAAGTGGTCTATTCTCTTATGGGCTATCATGTAGCTACTTATAATATTCCTTTTGAGGATGATTGTTCAACATGCTTGTGAATTTGACTATAAAAGTTGTAGAATGAGTAGAATTAAAAAGTCAATCGTCATTTTTAGTAAGGAACAGAACTAGTGGATTTTTTAGCAATTCCTATTGGAGATGCAGAATGCTTTATTTAGTCATTGTGCATCTTTCTTCTTATTTCAGCAACTGAGGATCAGCTTAAAGATGGGAAAAAAGCGGACCATGAGCATGCAGCAACAAAATATGACTCTATGGACAAACTAAAACGTGCTGCAGCTTCTGCTCTTTCAGCAGCTGCAGTGAAGGCAAAACTTCTCGCAGACCACGAGGTAGAGCAAATCCGACACCTTGCTATATTATTGGCAGAAAAGCAGGTATTTCCGTACCCCATATGAGCTAATAAGCTGTAGCCTATTGCAATTTGCCAAGGCTTCTCTTTCTAACTGTTCCTTGATGAAATAGTTGCATAAAGTGGAGATGAAGCTGGCGTTTTACAATGAAGTAGAGAATGTGACGATGAGAGTGAGAGAACAATTGGAGAGGGCAAGACAGAGGTTGTACCACGAGAGAGCGCAGATAATTGCAGCTCGGCTAGGTTATTCAGGTTCCTCATCTAGACCAAACCCGGCGTCGCTGCCTACCAATAGAATTCCCATGAATATGGCAAACCTGGCTCCAAGGGCCCCAACAAGCATGCCTTCCCAAAGACCGCCTCTTCTGAGACCGTCGGGAAATGTGGCTCCCAACTCTTCTAACCCATTTGTATCCACATCAACTGCAGGAGGTTGAATTTATCAGGATGTAAACATGCTCCGAGGAGACTGAATTAATCTCAATGAAAGTTTATGTGAATGTGATTATGTTCTCGCAATTAATCTCCTTCCATGAGACCAAGCGAGGAAATATCCATGTCCACCTCCTTTGGCTACAGTTCCTTTTCCTGTATTTTTCTTGATTTATGGGTTACATCTATCTGAATCTGAGATGTGAACGTTGTTGTAGCCTTCGACCAAAAAAAATATCGTTGTTGTAGTCATGTACCTAGACCATTATAGTAGGAGGGCTGCAAAACCATGTGCTATGTTAGAAATCAATCAGTATCTGTATTATATAGCGTGTGTCACCGTCTCAAGAGCTCTCCTCCCATTTTCTTTCCTCTGGACAACTCTCTCTTAACTCCTCTTTTTCCTCTCTTTCTCAAACTGTTTTTATTTGTACTATCAGAAAATATTGTCGTTATGATAAGCTCACATTGACTGCAATATGATTAAAAAGCTTGACATGCATTAGGGGTGTCGGAATATAAGTCTAAGTTCACAGGAAAAAATCTATCAGTAAGTAATTTCATTAGTTTGTTTATTCAACACACTGACAACCTCTACGTGACCATGGATTTGCTTTCATTCACGTAATTTGTTGTCATAATGTCTTGGTGATCAATACCGTATTTAGTTTGTATGGAGAGGCGGTCCGTACATCTTTCACATTGATTGATTCTAAAGTAAAAGTGGGCAAATATAAGATATTTGGAAGGTATGTTAGAAACTATTGGATGTCTTAAATAACGACATGGAATATGACCCCTCGAGTTTGACTTTCCAAATCATGTTCCGACATTGGGCAACGGAGAAGGTATTACGGGGCACGGTTGTTCCAACAGAAAAAATAAGTGGCCAAGGCAACGAGAACGACAACGAACTAACGCTTGGGAATTCCAGGTTGGACCTTAAGGGTCCGACCCAACAGTTGCCTAATGTCAAAACGTTCGGCTAGAATTGCTTCCGCATGCTGAATGAAGAAGGCGCGGAGTGGGGGAAGAAAAGGGGGTGTCGGGTGCGCGATGGGGAGATGTGTGAAGTTAGCACGAAAATAGCAAACACCTCAAGGCCAAGATCGTCCCTTTCCCAGGAGTTGAGGAGACCGAGAGAAACAAACGCCGGGTTCCCCTTTCCGTTGAAGAGACTCCAGCCAAGCAATTGCCCTTTTGCCTCTCTTTTCACTCCTTTTGAGGATTTTCTGTCACAGGTACTCTCTGCAACCTGTTCATTTACTGTAATTCCACGGTTTCATTTTTTCTGTTTGTTGTTGTTGTTGTGGTGGTAGTGGTGTTGGAATGGCTAGGCGATTCATATTCACGTCTCCAGGATCCTAGAGACCATTTCCTGCGTGTTCATCTCTCCTCCATTTTTCACCAGGACTCATCGCTCGGAGGAAGGAGGAGGAGGAGTCGCGGTCTCCACGGTTAACTTGACCGGAGTCTCCTCCCGATGGCTTCCCCTCCACCTTCGCCGCCCCCGCCATCATCGTCATCGTCTTCTCCCCCGCCTCCACCCTCGTCGTCACCCCCACCACCCTCGGGGGCCTCGTCTCCACCTCCCCCCGGCAATTCGAACTCCTCCCCCCCTCCCCCAAATGACTCAAAATCATCTCCACCGCCTCCTAAATCATCCGATTCTCCTCCCTCCCCATCTGATGATGGCGACTCATCCTCCCCGCCTCCTCCACCACCGCCCCCGCCTCCGCCCCCCGCCCCCGCCTCCTCCTCCGCGACGGTCATTAGCACCACCATCGCACCACACGCCATCATCGAATTCCCCGTCCGACTCCTCGAGCTCCAGCTCATCATCGTCTCCCAATGTACCCCTCATTGTGGGATTAGCAGTTGGAGGAGGATTGTTGCTACTAGTCCTGATTGCAATCTTCTGGTCATGCACTAGAAAGAAGAGGAGACCGCACGATCAAATGAACTATTATAGGGACCACTCCAACGGATCCAAATGTAAGATCACTCTTCTAACCAAATCACAACTATGTTTCTCACCTCTTCATTGTCCTCAAATGCTTTTAAGTTTCCCAGGTTATGAAATACATTCCTCACTTTTGGCACCATTCCAAAACAGTTAGTGACTATTACAGTGGCCCTCAGCATCAACAGGCGAATTGGCATAACAGTCAGCCCGTGGAACACATGGTCAAGGTACCCTCCACCTCCTGGGGCGATGAACGGGGCGTATGGCGGTTGGTTGCATCCGCCACCGCCGTTAAGCAGTGGCCAGCCGAGCTCGGAATTCTCCGGCCCGCATGGCCCGCCATTGCCACCGCCTCCTCCATCCTTTGCACTAGGGTTCACACAGAGTACCTTCACGTATGATGAATTAGCGGCTGCGACTGGAGGTTTCTCACAGGCGAACTTGTTGGGACAAGGCGGGTATGGCTACGTGCACAAAGGGGTCTTGCCCAATGGGAAGGAGATAGCGGCAAAGTCGCTGAAGAGTGGTAGCGGGCAAGGCGACCGTGAGTTCCAGGCGGAGGTCGAGATCATCAGCCGCGTGCATCATCGCCACCTCGTGTCTCTAGTGGGCTATTGCATCGCGGAGAGCCAAAGGATATTGATTTATGAGTTTGTGCCCAACAACACCCTTGAATATCATCTCCATGGTATGTTCCACAAATTTCTACCCCAGTGCTAATGCACTGATAATGTATTTGGGTGTTAGAATTTAAAGCATAATTGATGAGTTTCATTGATCTGTTGCTTGACTACAAACTATACAGGGAAGGATCGAACCGTCATGGACTGGCCGATCAGGCTTAGAATAGCATTGGGTGCAGCCAGAGGACTTGCTTACCTACATGAAGATTGTAAGTTTGCTTGATAGTTAGACCCAGAAATTGACTCTCTTCACGCTCTCTTCCTTGGTCATGTTTAACTTGTCCAACTGATATTAATTAGGTCACCCTAAAATCATTCACCGGGATATCAAAGCTGCGAACATACTTCTCGATTTCAACTTTGAAGCCAAGGTAGGGACAATGGTTGCTCAACTTGAATTTCATGTCCTTGAACCAGTATGAATGTGGTACATTGTCCTTCAGCTTCAGGCCGTCAGTCTGATGATTTCATGCCGTGCTTGTCTTAGGTATCTGATTTCGGCCTTGCGAAGCTATCTACAGACAATCATACTCACGTGTCGACACGGGTCATGGGTACATTTGGGTGAGAATAAGAATAATCTATGTTAGGGCAACATCTACTTTGTTTGATTGATGATTACTGATAAACTCAACTGATGTATATTGGGAGATCAATCGATCTGTGTATTCTTTTTACTGAATAGTCTACTAATACAGATATTTAGCTCCGGAGTATGCAGCGAGCGGCAAGCTGACCGATAAATCTGATGTCTTCTCTTTCGGAGTGATGCTCTTGGAACTAATAACTGGGAAACGCCCCGTCGAGACCGATATGGACGACAGCCTCGTGGATTGGGTTCGCAACCCTCTCGCTTCATTGGCTTAATGAGCTCTCATATGGAATGTGTTTGCTCATATGTGAGACTGAATTTGACAAGTTTTCTTGCATTTCTACATGACCAGGCAACACCGATCATCACAACCGCTCTGGCGGAGGGAGATTACAGTGAGCTGGTGGATCCACGTTTGCAGGACAACTATGTCCCTCAGGAGATGGCGTGCATGGTCGCTTGTGCCGGCGCATGCATTAGACGATCTTCTAAGAGAAGACCCAGAATGATTCAGGTAACTACATAAGAACCACAGTTAAGCCGAGCTTATTGCCTAAAGATTAAACCGGCAGAAATACTTTGAATATGTCGAACCATGTGTACCGATGATGACAATGTCAAACATGCTATTAAGAAACCGTGAAGCTAAGGGAACTTATATTGGAAACAGATTGTTCGTGCACTCGAAGGCGACCTATCATTAGACGAAGTGCACGAGTGGGCGAAGCAAAACAGCAGCTCGACTTTCGGAGGAGGCAGCATGGGATCAGGTTCCTATATTTCGGGCATGAAAACGTTTAGAGAAAGCGCTCCTAACGGCGAAGCAGATGTCAGCAGTGACTACGGACAAAGCCCTTCCAGTTCTTCGACCGGCAGCGATTCACGTGAGATGAGCAAGACTGGGAACTTGTGAGGGAAGTCGATCTCGTTTCGAGCATCTCTCGGCGAGGTAGACTTGGTAATGAGAATGTTGCATTTGTCTTCGAATCCCGAGAAGTTCTTGATCAATGCCGAAATCTGTGTCTATTTTCGCTTTTTTTCGCGAGTGATTTACGTCCCATTTCGAAAGCGCTTTCTGGTATTTTCGTAGATCTCGTTTGTAAATCGGTGTTTTGTAGGACGACATACAGTTCGGGTTTGAATGGTATCACCGACCTCTTTATGTATTTACGGGTTTGCGATGCAATAACCCCTACCATGCAGCCCCGGGAAGAGATCCTGATATTGGGTGAGATAAATTACTCTTCAGCAAACTCACGTGAAAATACAGAAATTAAACCTCACATTTTACCCGATTACCACTTAACTACCTTCGTTTTGCCTGGGGATACCACTTTAAATTCCCGCATCTACCTCAAAATGAGTTTGCAAGGAGTGGCGATTTAGTCTTTTCAACATCGAGTTTTGTTTAGAAGTATTTGAATGATATTTGAAACGGGTGGGTTGGACGGATAAAACGGTCGGGCTCAAATTAACTTATTTAACCTGTTTTGACTTTTTCACGCAATACAAATCTGAGATTCATACACAATCCGATCCATATTACATAAAAACTACCATATTTATCCAAATCTAGGAAAATTTATTTATTATGTGTTTTTTTAAAATATATTGCTAAAATACTATGGACAATTTTCTTGTAATTTCTTAAAAGAATCCCGAATTTTATTTTTGTTATTTTCTTTTTCTTTTATTTTTTTTTCTCCTAAGTTTGGTGAGGTGCTCTAGCCGGAATTTGTAGGAAAAAAAAGGAAAATAGAAATTCAAACAAAATAAAAGATTATAAAAAATTGAGAAAAATTAAAATATTGAAAAAAAATGACCTTTTGTTGTGATCCACTTAAACAATTTATAGTTCATTTAGTTAGTAAACAACTCATTTATAATACACTTAAGTTTATTTTTAAAATTTATGACATGTAATTTTTTTTTATATCGAGTATGACATCAATGACATGTAAGTTGAAATTCGAATTTTACACCCATTTTGTCATCATTATTGCCGGTTCGTATTCTGAACTGAACTTTCTTTAGAAACGAAAGAAAAGGAATCGGTTTATATCGTTCGCCTTACCAAAGATTAAAGAAGACCTCAATCAATCAAGTGCGTTTTGAACCGAAGCACACTGAACCGGAGCTGGGGCAGTTCATCTTCGAGCCTGTTCAAAATCTTCATAAGCTAACTGCGCCTCTCTCTCGCTCTCGCTCTCGCTCTCGCGTTTCGCTCAGATCTGTTTCTCTCTCTTCGGCGATGGCTCAACCTTTCGTGAAGAAGGACGATGACCGCGATGAAGAAGGTAAGCTCGTCGACCGTACTGTTTCTGATCCGAATTGCCTTTCCCTCGAGTGTTGGTTGTGCTTGCGAGAATCGCTTTCTGGCTGTCTTCTAGATCCGTCTTCTATTGAGACGCGTGTCTTGGCGGAGGGTTCAGTTTGATGAGCTAGCGGAGTCATGGCTGCTGATCTGATGGATCTTCGTCGATCCGATTAGTATTTGTTGCGAGTTCCTTGCTTTAGGCCATTCGTTCTGATCACAGTTGATTCAATTGGAATTCATCGTGGAATCCTCACGGAAGAACTGGGACTTCATACCCGTCCTTTGTTGATTGGACTACTTTTCTCTTTTCGGTGCATTTCTGTCTCCTCATTTCGGTGAGCTCTAGTGCTTTTTGACTGTGTTGCTTGAATGTGATGCAGCTGAATACTCTCCATTTTTTGGGATTGAGAAAGGAGCTGTTCTTCAGGAAGCGAGGGTTTTCCATGATCCCCAGCTAGATCCGAGGAGATGCTCTCAGGTCAAGCCGAAGCTGCCTTATTTCCGTGTTTGCAGTTGTATCTGTCCTTGTTCATAGTGTGGAGGCTAACTGTTGTGGCCCCTTTTCTCCCAAATTTCAGGTCATCACGAAGCTTCTGTATCTACTGAACCAAGGGGAAACGTTCACGAAGGTCAGATTCTTCTGTGTTGTTTGATATTGATTTTTCAGGACTTTGAAGTTTCCTGCATTGGGTGTTTGTACGCTCATTCTCATCTTATCGATGGGTTAAATTGTTCTTCTCTGTTAAAATCTGGATTTAATATGCAGGTAGAAGCCACAGAAGTATTTTTCGCTGTCACGAAACTTTTCCAATCGAGAGATATTGGATTGAGGAGAATGGTTTATCTGATGATCAAGGAGATCTCTCCTTCTTCTGATGAGGTGCCATGGTTGAATTATTATAATTCGGCAGGCCTTTGTTGACTGCCATGATGTCATCCTGCACAATATTACTAACTTGCTCATGCTATTTTTTGTCGTAGGTCATCATGGTGACAAGCTCTCTTATGAAAGACATGACTAGCAGGACTGATGTGTATCGAGCCAATGCTATTCGTGTTCTATGTCAGATCACAGATGGAACGCTTCTAGCCCAGATCGAGCGGTACTTGAAACAAGCAATAGTTGATAAGAATCCTGTGGTTGCCAGTGCAGCTTTAGTCAGTGGGATCCATATACTTCAGGTTCTTGCTAATGTTATCTTGTTAGTGATCATACTTATATATGTCATGTTCTGCACATATACACCAACAAGAATACATGTTTTCACATTTTTATTACAAGAGAAGTGCCCAATTAGCAATTATTTTGCTTCTATAGACAAATCCCGAGATTGTGAAAAGGTGGAGTAATGAAGTTCAAGAAGCTGTCCAATCAAGGGCCGCCCTTGTACAGTTCCATGCCTTGGCTTTGCTTCATCAGGTACGCTAGATGCTCATTCCTGGTTGTGATATCCAATTTGATGGATTTTTTTTATTTATTATGCAGATTTGGGATTTCACTATTTGTATGAGCAAATAGAACCTGTTTGATGTCTCTGTAGTGTTTGTTCCTCTCGGGTGGAAGTGAATGTCTGCAACATCTGATTAGGCGGGGTTGGCAATGAATTGGCATGCTGCCTTTTGACACCTTCTTCTCAATAACTTCTTTTCTGTGTTGCTATTGAAAACCGGAAGATAACTCATTTTCAGAAGCCTGATCAGCTATCGAGCAATCTGATTCCTTAAGCTGATTTTCTCTCAGAGTAGTACTAGCTAGTGTTGTGAATGCTGGCAGCTAAGTGTATTGTTTTCGTTCATTTTTCTGTTTTGCTTGGGCGCATCTTGTTTCTTCATTTTCAACTATTCAGGATTTTCCCTTTACTAAGATATTCCTGTAAAAGCCAAAAATCCACAGAAAGTCTTTTGGTCTGCCATGTTTCATCCTTTCATATATTTACTTGAGATTCCCATTATGAGTAGCCACCATAAAAACTAAGTTTAGTCATTTTCGCATTAAAGGAGGTCGGCATGCTTAAGTCTCCATTAGGCAGATCTGCAAACCGCAATGAGCCACTTTTTCAGCTTTTGATCATGTAAAAGTAGCTATTGCCTTTTGTTGTGGGCACAACATAACCTAAGGACTAATATGACTATAGCTTACACTAGGGATTGTGTGGGAAATAGATGAGAGACAAAAAAGGTTGGTGTATAAATAAAAGGGAAAAAGCCACCAAAACCCTATATTATGCCCACTATGACACATTTACCCCAAACTTTTATTGGTTACACAAAAAACCCCCAAACTTGTACTTATGTGACACATTTACCCCAAATTTATGCCAATGTGACATATTTATACCAAATTTTTTTCTTGTGACACAAAAACCCTAAATTTGTATTCGTGTAACATATTTACCTCAAAATTTTAGGTAAATTTATCACATGCCTACAAGTTTGGGGATTTTTGTGTCACAAAAAATAATTTAGGATAAATGTATCACACGGATATAAGTTTAGGGTTTATGGTGTTACAAAAAAAAAAAAAAAAGAGCGGGGTAAATATGTCACACGGGCACAAGTTTAGTGTTTTTGGTGTCACAAAAAAAAGGTTGAGGTAAATGTGTCATAGTGATTATAGTTTAGGGTTTTTTGGTGGTTTTATCCCTAAATAACAATTTTACTTCAAATTGACAGGCAAGTGACTGGTGCACTAAAACTGGGTTGTTCTTATTAGTTTTGTGTAGTCTTTAACATAGTTAGGAGCACAAAACCTCCCGCAGTTGTTTTAATTGTGTCCTCTTTGTAGTTTCATATGGAAACGAAGATGTTGATCTTCTCATTTGATTTGTTTTATAGCCTGTCCTACTTTTGGCTTTTGAATTTGTTACCATGAAGATTCCAAAAAGGATCCTTGAGAGTGGAGAAAATATGGACCAAATATATACTGTGCATTGATGGGTATCTCTCCTAGATTTGTTAGTTGCTGGAATGTTTTTCAGTTTTCATTTTCCTATAACTTGCAGATTCGGCAGAATGACAGACTTGCTGTTAGCAAGTTAGTCACCAGCTTGACTAGGGGTACTGTTCGCTCTCCTCTGGCACAATGCCTGTTAGTTCGTTATGCTAGTCAGGTATCTCCTCTGATAAGACATAGAAGTATTGTTCTGGGGTCCCGTCATTATCTTACGGACAATACTATGACAGGTTATTCGTGAGTCAGCCAATAACTTCCAAACAGGAGAAAGGCCATTTTATGATTATCTTGAAAGTTGTCTTCGCCATAAGGCTGAAATGGTGATTTTGGAGGCTGCAAGAGCAATTACGGAGCTTAGTGGTGTGACAAGCCGTGAACTGACTCCTGCAATTACCGTCCTCCAGCTTTTTTTAAGTTCTTCCAAGCCAGTTTTGAGATTTGCAGCTGTGCGTACCTTGAACAAGGTATGACCTGGTTTCCTTTGTGCTCCAGAAAGTCCTCCTTCCTTGTCATAACTTTCTTAAGCATGGGATTTTCAACTTTTATGAAGTAGAGAGAGAATTTACAAGCGACCAATATTGCTTTTATGAAAAACAAGAAATAATTAACTAGACATTAATATGGCGGGTTGCCCACATAGTACGATGTAAAGAAGAAGGAGATGTTGATAACAGGGTTATTGAGTAACTTTTTTGTGATTGTATTGCGGGAAGCTCCTGCGTATCCAAAATTTGAGGACACATTTAACATGAGGAAATGGATGAGGTAGAAGCCGGATAAAGGAATGGAATGGAAAAAGACTTGATGAAATGAAATGGCTATTCCAATTCAGTGTTTGATTGTGATGGAGAAATGACGTGGGGATTCAATAGAATCAATGTCAAAATTTCCAATACCTTGATTGGAAGATGTGTGAAAGAGAAACATACCATGGCTAGATTAGGGAATATATTATTATTGTCTTTTGTGCTAGCAAGCATAAATTCCGTTGGTTAAGCAATGCTTATTCTTGTACAGATGTCCTTAACTTCCAAAGCACTTACTAAAGGCAGGAGAAGTAACAGAAGTTGGGATGGCATTCCAGCACCCATTTATTCTGGCAAACACTGATAAATTTTTCTTTACTTGTTAACCTTGGTCTCTTCTTTTGAGGCCAATCTACTTGTCTAGTACACACGCATCACTTATATGGGTTTTGTCATGATAATTTTCGCTTTATATATTCAATGGATATTTCAATACTAGACTGTTACACATGCAAAGGAAAGCTTCATAATGTCCAAAAGACTCTGCTTATCGAGATACATTGCATTCCTTCCCCATGCAGTTCTGATTGACTTTTTCTTTTCTATTAGTGGTTTGAATATGGTAGAACTTTTCTGCAGGTGGCAATGACCCATCCTATGGCTGTCACTAACTGTAACATAGATATGGAGAGTTTAATTTCTGACCAGAACCGAAGCATTGCCACACTTGCAATCACCACGCTTCTGAAGACTGGAAATGAATCGAGTGTTGATCGTCTGATGAAACAGATCACAAATTTTATGTCCGACATTGCTGATGAATTCAAAATTGTTGTGGTTGAAGCCATAAGATCATTGTGCATGAAATTTCCCTTGAAATATAGATCCTTGTGAGTTAACATCTTCCACCCTTCTTCCTTTCCCAACAATTGAATTAGGTCTCACCACACATTTTCGCTTTTGATATTCATATGTAATGAATAAACTAATGGCTTTTTTCTCTGGTGCTTTATGTTGACAGGATGAACTTCCTAAGTAATATACTCAGGGAAGAAGGTGGATTTGAGTATAAAAAGGCAATTGTTGATTCAATTGTGATACTCATAAGAGATATACAAGAGGCAAAAGAAATTGGGTTGCTTCATCTATGTGAATTCATTGAAGACTGTGAATTTACTTACCTCTCAACACAGGTGTCAATAAGCATTTGTTTTTTGTGCTAAGGCATTCTGGTTTTTCCCTTGTTTTGTAAGTTGTGTCGAAATTGAATCTTCTTATTCATGCAATTGTTAGATTCTCCATTTCCTGGGGATTGAAGGGCCAAAAACCTCAGATCCTAGCAAATTTATTAGGTACATCTATAATCGTGTACATCTCGAGAATGCAACTGTTCGTGCCTGTGCTGTAAGCACATTGGCTAAGTTTGGTGCTATGGTTGATTCATTGAAGGTGCAGTGAACTACTTTCTTCTCCTCATGGTTGGTTTTCTTATTTGGGATCTCGGACTGCTCTATTTAACATTGTAAATTTTTTACTGCAGCCTCGCGTTCTTGTCCTGTTGAGGCGTTGTCTTTTTGACAGTGATGATGAGGTACGTTTTCTGAGTATTTGCTCCCTTCATCCTTGCACCCTTATTTGGAAATTCTTTATAGTTGAGGTCCCTTTTTCCATTGAGAAACGTGTTACGTGGAAATTTAAATATAATGTTGTCTTCCTTTTAAGGTTCGTGATAGGGCTACGCTATACTTGAATACACTTGGAGGTGATGGTCCAGTTGTTGAAACTGATAATGACGTGAAAGGGTTCCTTTTTGGCTCATTGGACCTTCCACTTGTCAACTTAGAAACAAGTCTGAGAAATTATGTAAGTTGGACACACCCCTCTTACTTTTGCCTGCTGTTAAATGTCAACTCAAGGTATATTTTGAATACAGGAGCCATCAGATCAGCCATTTGATATTGATTCTGTACCCAAGGAGATAAAGGTTCAGCCACTTGCTGAAAAGAAAGCACCAGGGAAAAAGCCTATTGGTCTTGGTGCTCCTCCCACTGCCCCTTCTGCTGCTGTCGATCCTTACGACAGGCTGCTCTCTTCAATTCCTGAATTTGCAAGCTACGGCGAACTCTTTAAGGTTCTTTGGCAGTTCTTTGAAGCATTCAAGTGTTATGACTGAAAATCTTGAGAATAAAATTAACATGCAATGTTGTTCTCTCTTGCCAGTCATCTGCCCCAGTTGAACTGACGGAAGCAGAAACTGAGTATGCCGTTAATGTTGTTAAGCACATTTTTGATCACTATGTCATATTCCAGTACAACTGCACAAATACTATCCCGGAGCAATTACTGGAGAATGTAATGTTCAGCCCGTTACCGCCTCTCTTTTGTTTCCAGCACTGCTCAAGACTGACTCTGATTATGACCTATTTTTTCTTCACACTTGGTAGGTCACAGTCGTTGTAGATGCCTCAGAAGCGGAGGAATTCTCTGAAGTTGCATCCAAGCCACTAAAATCTCTTCCTTATGATTCACCTGGACAGACCTTTGTGGCATTTGAAAAGCCAGATGGAGTTCCTGCTGTAGGAAAATTCTCTAATGTGTTGAAGTTCATCGTTAAAGAGGTATAGGCTCTGCAAAAACATTGTCCTGGACAAGGATACACTAAAAGATGTTTACCAGTTCTATTGAATGCATGAGGACCGTGAAAATTGAACATAGGTAGATATCCTTCATAGAAAACTGTTTGAACTTGTTTTAGCTGTCCTCTTTTCAGGGATCCTTGCATACATGGTTCTTTATAGTTTCGTTGTCTACTCATGTTAGAATATCTGCTCTCGGAAAGCGATATTACGTTACAGAAAAGGATGCAGCTGGCCCCTTTTTATTTGTTACCCGTAGAAAGCTCTCAGCCAAAAGCTTATTAATCTTTGGGTGCGACAGTTTTCAGTTCTTGTTGCCAAAGATAAAGCAAGGGTGAGTGTTTGAGGACCCTTCTCCTTCATCTTTATGGAGTCTTGATTTTGAATCAGGTGGATCCAGCTAGTGGTGAGGCAGAGGAAGATGGTGTAGAAGATGAATATCAGCTGGAGGACCTTGAGGTTGTTGCAGCAGATTACATGCAAAAAGTTGGGGTGTCCAATTTCCGTAATGCATGGGAAGGCATGGACCCAGAGTGTGAACAGGTAGATGAATACGGCCTGGGCCCAAGGGAAAGTCTTGCTGAGGCTGTGAATGCCGTCATCGGCCTTCTTGGAATGCAGCCATGCGAGGTACTATTACTTGAAAAATTGCATCTCTTGGCGGTCATGGGACTTCTTTTTTAATGTTATTTCGAATGGCATGAACATGATGGAGGTTTATTCGCAAAGCACTAGAACTTCTACCTCATTTTGACCTGTGAAAGGCGATGCTGGTGAGTTTGGAGGAATCTACTTGTACTATTAAGGAACTTGTCCTAGATTTAGAGATGTGAATATCAAAACATTGCGTTCACTATCCATAAAAAGACAATTACAATAAAAAGGCTGAATAGTCACTTGCGAGGACCTCTGTTAGCTTAATTTTAGGCTTGCACAGGGAGTTCACTCTAGGCTTGCATTCTTCGTCTCTAAGTGGACTTAATTAGTGTTTTTTCCCCTTGTTTTAGGGCACGGAGGCCGTCCCAAGCAATTCTAGGTCACATACGTGCCTGTTGTCTGGTGTATTTATCGGCAACGTGAAGGTTCTTGTGCGATTATCGTTCGGAATCAGTGGTCATAATGAGGTTGCAATGAAATTAGCGGTCAGGTCCGAGGATGAAAATGTCAGCAAGACCATCCATGAGATCGTGGCGAGCGGCTAGTTTGCTATTGTGGGGTTACTTTTTGTCAGATATTCAACCTTTGAGATTTTGTACATCGAGAGAGACTACACTACAGGTGGACGGAGGCACATCGTAAAGTCTAATTCCAGGGAGGTAAAACAGATGCTCGCAGCAGTTATGTCAGCGTTTTGATTATTCATGCGGAATGTAATGCGATCTGAGCTATTAGCTATGGCTTAATGTTTTACCAACTGGTAGTCTTTGCATTTCTTTACTCGATTCAGATTCTTTGTTTTAATTTCCTCGCCATGTATTTTCCTTCCCATGGCCTACTTCTGTATGCAGTTGGGAGGAGTGAATCCTGTTTAATCTCTTTTTCTCGCGGTGGGGCAGTGAATAAGGCTAACCTCTGGCACAGTAGGTCCCGTTTGTTAGTTGACCCTTCAGATCATGGACCTGGGCTGGCCTGGCTCTGCGGTCTGCCATCGGCCCATTCCTTAGTGGCCCATGGTAGGCAGGCTGGGGCGTCCGCCTGAACTGAACATCTTGTTTAAGATTTTTTTAAAAAAAATTATTGTTTATTATGATGTGACAGATGAGTGTAAAAATAAGAATCCCACCGGATAAAACATATTCAAAAAATTGTGTTGGGCTTGCTGGGCCCCGGTCGTGTTCTTTATTGGGCTTGAAGTTGCGCCTCAACATAACCCTTATAGGGTTCAATGTGGGCCTGGGCAGGCATTATCGGTCAAAAATTGTGATGTGCTTGCTGGGCCCGGTAGTCTGCCTTATTAGGCTTGAAGTTGGATATTTCATACATCACGCTAGATAAATGTCAGATTGATAGAATACGATTCCCTTTCTGCCGTGGGCCTTATTGGGCTGTCTTGTCCTTAGTTGGGCCTTATGGGTCCGGCTTGGCATTTTTTTACGGGCTTCATTTTGGACCCAAAGTTGGGCCTTTTGTTGGTCCTCAGATGCTCGTATCGGCCTTATTGAAAATCGGCCTTATTGATCCAGAGCGGGCCGTGCTTTGGGCCTTGGCTTGATATCGGACCCTTATAAAGCCCAACCAAAATTCTCATTGGGCCCCAGTTGGGCTATACTGTAGGCCGAGGGCCCTATTTTGGGCCTTAAGCTTGATATTGGACCCTTATCTCCCAACGAAATTTCTTATTGGGGCGCAGTTTGGGCTCTACTGTGGGCCTCTTGCGCTGCTTTATTGTTTCCGGTCCAGGCTTGTGAAGTGCGGTATGGGCTTTGTTTTAAGCCTTATCGGGCCAGCGTTATGGCTGTGGTGGGTCGTGGGAGGCGGACATCTCGTTACAGGACTGTTGGCCGTTATAAGCAGTCCCAGCCAATTTGAAAGTGGGCCGTGACTGGCCAGCCCACACGCGACAGGCATGGTTTTGGTAGACACAGCCCAGGATAGTGTTTTACCGGACCATTCTTCTGAAATTTTTGGCCCAATGAGCAATTAGGTCTTTGGGCGACGTTTCTGAAGTTTTTTGGGCCCAAAGACCCGTTGTGGCCGTTTGGGCCAAAAGTTGAGTAACCCAACAGCCATTGACAATAGCGTTGTGCTAGCGTCGGGTGGCCACCGGCTACAGAAGATAGCATTGGCAGTGGGGCCACCCAAAAAAATTGTAACTCCGGGATGGCAGCGTGTCATTGACCATTTTGGCCTACAAACGTTATGACTTCAGGATCTGCAACTGATGAACATCTCAATAAAAAGCAAGTGGAAATACAAATGCAGCAAACAAATGTACAACAGCAAAAGAAGATGTTCATGAGAATGACCTTTGGGAACAGAGCAAGCACAGAAACAACGAGGATAAAATTACAACCCCGGGAACCTTGTTCTAGTTATCATGAGACGATTGAATGCATCCAGATCATTTTCTTTTTTATCATGAGAATTACAACAATGCAATTACAGGACTAGGGCTTCTCATACTATTTTTCCACAAATTATGGGCAAGTAATTAAACGGGCATGATGGCATGAAATGAGAGAAACCTTGAGGAAATCATAGGCTTCGGCTCCTGGAGAAATCAAGTCACCCTCCGAATCCCTCCAAAAGCCCAAATCTGTCAGGAGAGAAACGAAATGTTCTTAAGCTAATTCTCCAATCAACAAAAGGATGCATTTGTTATCCTGAACCCAGAAATTAATAACAGACGACCCAGGTTCTGAAAACAGAAAATTCCATGAAGCTCTATCCATGAACAGATCTCTGGCAAGACTCCTTGCAAAAAAAGGATGAGTATGTGCCAAACATTCGTAACTCGGAAAATTAGCACAAAGGCCATTCAGAGATAAGTCCTGGGCAAAATATGCAGGACTTCTAAGAAGCTTTTGGAACATATAACATACAACTTTGTTCCAATAAAAAATTAATGAAAATTTGGATGCAGCTACAGGTGGCTAGTAGAGTCTCACACATGGAAGGAAGCACAATTACCCTGAAAAGTTTGAAACTTTTGACAGACTTAAAAGTAAAAGAATGACAAAATCAAAGTATCACAATTTAGAGAAATAACAATGAAAGCAAGAAACAGGCTGCAAGCTCTGCACAGGAAGACCATGAACAGTTGACCAAATTCCAAAAGTTCAATAAAACAGAGAACTGAATATTCCAGATAATTAGCATGCCTTCCCTCAAGGAGAAATTCTGGCACGATATTCCAAAAATCATCTTGAGTTGAAATACATAAATACAGTAGAAAGGAGAAGTACTTTAACAAGGCCAAGATTGGGTTTAACACAAAGTACCACAAACTCTAGTACATCAGATGCCGTAGTGTTTGAAAAGACCATTATCATTTTGACAAAGCAGATGACAGAGTGGAGGAGGACTTCAACCAAAATGCAGCTCAGATGCCGATTAATTTAAGAAAGGATGCAGGACGAATCATTGCACTTCAATCCCTAATATCAGTATCAGTTTGGCCTAAAGCGATGTCAAATGGCGATGCTTTAACACAATTCTAACCTTTAGATTTGTATCCCAACTGCCAGTACACAACGCACTTCCATCAGCAGACACACCCAAACAGGTGATCCGACCTTCATGTGAATTTTGCAACGATCCTAAGTTCAACACTACCTGCATAGATGAACAAATAAAAAAAAAATTACTCCATGCCAACGTAAACGATGATACAGGATGTGCATGATGTCCCCCCATAGCAAATGAACTTGATTGCATAGACTTCAGTGATGACTCACAAGAAGAATTCGTTTGCCATGTCTAAGACCAATACTTCGGACAACTTATCAAAATGGCCTTCAACAAAGAAGCGCAAGTCTCTCTCCACAAACTGACAAGTTTAATGAGATTCCAGGCAAGAATCTAAGGCAACTAATTCAGACCTTCCCACTCTGTACTCGATAACATATTACCTGAGCCAATAATGTATCCCACGCATAGCAGTCACCATTTGAGTATCCAGCAATTAGCAGCCTCCCGAAATGGAAAATGCAATGGAAGTGACATGAGGGATCTCATTGACACCATGCTGCTGATAGTATACTTGGAGTTCGTGCCCTGTTCTGATGTCAAAGAGCCTGCAAGTACCGTCATCAGACCCAGTTCCAAATCTATTTCCATCTGGAAAGAACTTTACGGCATTTACATCGCCTTCATGTCCATGATATGTATGTACGGCTCGACTTGCAACGCGAGTATCCCACAGCCGGGCAGTTGAATCACACGAACCAGAAATGAACATTCTTGAGTTCGATCCATTTATTGACACACTGAAAAGTACAAACATTTATCAGCCTCAGTATTCGAATTTACATAACCTTAACTCCCTAGGGATCGGCCAGATTGCTGGGGGATCGATAAATCTTTGATAACAAGCAATTTGAAATACATACATGAAATAAGCTACTCTCTGATTAAGGAGACGGCAATCACAGATCCAAGCATGAGTCTCTAGGCACTACACAATCCACTGGAACTTATTAAATCAATGTGAAGTTTCTAGAGAAGAGACACCTCCTCAGATACTTGAGTGTATAAAACAAAGTTTGTTCGAATAGAATAATTAGCTTATAGGTTTCATTTCAAACAAATATCTCAGTTTGCAAGACTGCGCACAGATGAAACAGATGATCCTAATTCCAGTGCATTAAAGGGGAAGAGAAATTTGGCATAGAATAATTTGGTACCTTAAAACATCAGCCGTGTGCCCTGATTGAAATTCTCCTCCAAAGACAGAAGTTCTGAGACCCGTAGTAATATCCCACAAGACACATGTCTGGTCACCAGATCCTGTAATCAGGTGAGCGTCTTCATCTGGCACATACTGACATGACGACACATAACCCTTATGCCCACTTAGCATTCTTGATACTGGTAGATTACCATCCCTGTCAACGGGGGAATTGAGGTTGAAGATAGAGCAAACACTATCAAGACCGCCACAGGCAACAGACTGACCATTCGGTGCAAAAGCACATGTCATTACCCATGCACAAGGAAGCTTTATGGCATGAGTTTTCTGACTGGTCAGAGCATTCCAGACTATAAATCTCCCATCCTGAGACACACTGACAATGCGATTCTTTTCAGGAGTCCAATCTAGCGAGTAGACCTGCAAGATATGTCAGGAGACGATGCAGATCAATTTCAAAAATAGGAGCGTCGGAGAAATTATCCTTCAACCAGGAAAGCAAACACCCACCCCCACCCCCAAAAATAAATAAATAAATAAGTAAATAAAGCCAAACAAAGGAGACAAAAGAAACAAAGACAAAAACATTTGCACAAGCGTGTGGGGAAGCAGGCGAAGCAATTATGGCAGCAATAGTGAATACTTTCACTATTTCTACTCGAACACTCCCTTGACTCCTTAATACTATTACAAGCCACCATCTGTCAGCTGAACAGGCCACATTTCCGCTACGCAAGCTCAGGCTGAGATTTCGACACAATTTCCCTAAGAACCTCTTAAGAAGCTTGACCACAGGTTTCATTCTTCACCTTACTCGTGAAGTTGTAGTCAATCAGTTATTTCTTATGCTTTTCCTACTGTTTTTTTTTTCATTTCCTTCTAAAGTAGCATTATTATAAATCACTCCTGGTCAACAATGAAATCGTAAAAGAATCATAACTCAAGACCAACATCATGCTTGAATTGTCTGAAAGAGACGATTTGAAAAGGATATTCTCACCACTATGTGGTGAACTGCAGATATCACTCCTGGAAAGGAAAAATTCAAAAGGGAAAAAACACTGAAAGGTAACAAACCCTGCGTGTCCAACTGAACTAATAAAGAATTAAGACGTGGTAGTTTCACAGAGAATAGGAATTCGACAGGACATAGCAGTTCATTGTCGCCGAGAGTCCAACCCTCGAATTCCGATAAATCTCGGAAGCACAACGATAAGGAAAACCGGCAAGAAAGCTAGGATGAAGAAGCAACCTTCAAAATCAAAAGGTGCGAGAACATCCGGACGAGATCGAACACACCACACATGCAACCACAAATCCCAAGCCGTTCAATATTACCTTGCCAGTGTGGCCCTGCAAGGTCCGGCAGCACACCAGATCCGTCGGGCCAAAAGTGACCGGAGTCCTCCCCTGAGCCCTCGCGTACCCGGCCACTGCACACAATTAACCGCGCAAACCAAACAGATCGAATAACTCAGTCACAAACCGCACAGAAAGCAAAGCAAAGCCCTACATAAACAGCTCGAAGGCGTGGAAAAAGGAATCGATCAACGAAACACCAACCATCGGTGTCGAGCAGCTGGACTCGCTTCTGCTTCAAGCGCTCCCGCAGAGAATTGACGGTCTCGGTCGCGACCTTGTGGCGCTCCTTCAGCTCCGCCACGGACATCGTCTCGCGCGCGCAAAGTTCTTCCTAAACAGAAGCCGTCATCGCTCGGCTCGGCTCATCAGCGAGAACTGCGGGTTAGGTTTCGGCGATGCAGAGGGCGACGGCGATGATGCATCGGAAGAGCGGGCTCAGCGGGTAGGGTTTCCAGAGACGTACGGGCTGGCGAGGGAGATCACAGAGAATTTGAGCACTGATTTGGGCGTCTGAACAACTGAGGAAGGTGCGTGGGACGGAGATGGAGGAGGACTGAAATGACTGACGCCGCCGGACCCACCTCTTTTCCACCGCGGAAATTCCGATGATTATTTTTATCGGGTCGTGCGGGGGTAAAAAATATTCTTTACTGGTCACCGGTTTAACCGTTTAACTCCGGTTAATTTTTTATTCTCATTTTGCAATTTATACTTCACACATAAAAAATATCAAGTTGGACTCGCTATAATTGAATAATTTCACGCGACAATGAACTGATTGACTACAAATCATTGAATCACAAGTAGGGACCATGGTTGAATAGGTCTACATTATCTCCGCCTTATATGAAGCAATTTCACACGTGTATTGTGAATTAATTTGATTGAATAGGCGAAAATAAATAGATTATCTCAGAGACAATTGAAAAATGAGAGAGATGGTGAGACTTCAATGCATTTTGGTGAGAGAGACATTACGATGAAAAGTAAGTTTCATTGCCAGGAGTTGAACCGAGTCTCTCGACTGAAAGCCAAACACTAGATCGTATTGGATTTATTGTTCATGTTGAAGACAACGTTTTTCCTCTTCTATCTTCAAGAGCATAGCAGTTATCTATCTTTTCATATAATTATCGAGTGGATTTCATCAATATAGCTTTGATTTTCATTTTGTGTGGATGTATGACTTCTTATGAGCGTAGGATTTGGTTTCTCATGAATCTTTTAATATAAATGGGAATTTTTTGTGAGCATCGTAATCGACAGGGTGTGCAAAAGAACCTACCATTTCTGTGCAGTTCCCATGGGAACGATGAGTACCAATTCGATTCCTGATTGGAATAGATATTTATGTTTTCAAAACCCTAATTCTAAATTCTCTCTCTTTCTCATGCTCCTCACTCTTTGATCCACAATCCTCCTCACACACGCTCTCTCTCAAAAAGAGTAAAGCAGTGGGCAGAGACAGAAGAAAGAAACCATAGCCTTCTTGCATGATCCTCTCAACTATCTTGCCTCATCTCGCTCTCGGCCGCCTCATAGTTGAGCTCTCACCTCCAACCCTCTATCATGGCATCAAAGTCGCGGCCTCGCCTTCAGCCCTCCCTTGTAGTCGTGGCCTCGTCTCCCTCTCTCTCTTAGCTCAATGTAATGGCCATAATCTTGCTGTTATTGCTTGATGAATCTGCTAAAATTGATGGTGTTGACTCTATTGAATTTCAAGTTCATGTTGGTGAGGTTGTTGTGATTATGGGTGATCTATTCTCGGGTGCTCCAATCATTGAACCGGTTACATTTTTTTTTTGTAATGTTTCACTAAATTTTTCTCGTTAACGACATATTAACAATACCGCCTCTTGTTAATTGCATTACTTTGTCGCTACCTAGAAGTCATACTAAACCTTTTAGGTTTATAGTTATGCTTATATTTAGAAAATTTCTTTTAGAAAAGAATATTATTCGGTAGGTCCTGGTGCCCCCTAGAATCGGGAATCGAACCTGGAGCCCTCGGGAACCGGTTGGATTGCTCCATTATACTCAGCCCTAAGCGTGATCGAGCCTCACCAATTCTCTCAAAATTTGCTCTCTCACAATCTCGCTCAAACTATCTCATATCTCTCTTGACTCTCACAGCTCCCTCTCGTAGCTCTCTACCATTCCTACCCACCGAGGACACGGTTGGTTTTATGGACCCACACGGGATTGGTCCAGCCCGATTTCTAGGTGATTTCAAAAATCAGTGGGCAATTTTCGATCTCTAGTGGGCGGTTCTTAGTTTGAGATTAGGAACCATCCATCCGAAAATCGATTACCCCTACCAATTCAAAGGCAATTTTGTTCAACTCAGCAAAAAAATTAGTATCTTTAAAAGAAACGAGTTTTCCATTTTCCCGTGAGAAGGGAGAAAATTATTCATACGGAAGAACATTAAGAAGCATGGCCCATCTTCTTTTGATTAAATTGCCTTATCGAAATTAATTAATTTGTGAATTTGACAAGATGGGTTGACTTCTGCAGTAATGTGAACATAATGTGTGGATTCACGTGCTTCTTGACTTCACCATGGTCGGGACGTTCACACTTAGAGAAAACAAATTCATGTTCGCGTCATGATTGACTTGATAGATTCAGCCGAATCATGACTTGGTCATGGAGCCTATGATGGGTACCTCCTTTTATGAGGGTTTCACCCGGGAAGAAGTCAAAATTAGTAGATTTCTCTCCCACCAAGAGTAGAATTGATTACGAAAATCCAATCGCTGAAGATGGTTGAATAAGTCTAATCTTAATTAATGGTGTGAAAAAGGTTAATATGAAACGACTCACATGTGTCGCAAATTGATTCGATAGAATAGGCAAAGAGAGAGAGGTATCTTGGGGACATTTGAAAACATGAGAGATGGTGAGATTTTAATGCATTATGGAGAGCCAAGAGATTATAAGAAAATGATTTTGCCAAGCATAACAATCTTTCGGGCCACAAATTCTTGAATGAATGGAGTTCGCGATAATTTTTAGTTTTTTTTTTTCTGTCCAGAATAGGTTATTAATCTTACAACGAGATTAAGGTGGAGTTGAATCGGGTCCCTCCACTGACAGCCAAACACTGGATCAAAACGGATTTGTCGTTCATGTTGAAGGCAACGTTTTATCCTCGTCTATCTTCAAGAGCATAGTGTTGTTTATTTATGTCGTTTGAATATCGGGTGGGTTTCATCAAAACAGCTTTGATTTTCATTTTGCGTGGATGCAAGACTTGTTATGAGCATAGGGTTTGGCTTCTCCATGATGTTTTAGTGATTGAGGCTGGCCCAAAAAAGCGACAAAATTGAGGAAGGAAAATCTGTTTGGTTTCGTTCGACAACAAACCCGAACCGCCAAAAGCACGGCTTAGTTTCGGTTCGATGTGATTTGGTTTTTTTCCCCCAACCGTATTTACGCTATTTGCTTTTGGTTTAACATCTAATCTCAGCAAACCACCTCGTGCTCACCTCTATTTCATGGATCACGTTAAAATTTCAGATGAGTAAATTCTGCGTCAATTTTCTTGTGGATCGATATTTTTCGTGTCGTGCATAATGAATGTTGTAAAGCTTGAACAATTGCTTATTGGAGTACGCATAATACGAGCCTTCGCCGGAAGTTCTCCTTTATTACTTGATTGGATCATAGTCATTCCTTCCGAATGCCGTCCCAAAGAGTAATGAACATTTTGGATATCAAACGACAGATTTTATTACATCATGTCATGAAGAGACCATGCATTTTACATTTGCACAGTCGGAAAGATCATAAAGACCCTGACTAGTAAAATGTAACTTTCCTATTTCTTCATTATTTAGAATCAATCGGACACGGTCATCGATCGATCTTTCCGACCACCGGGATATTTGCAGTCGTTATAACCTGGAAGAAACCAATTCAAAAAACCAAGTGAATCAACTGAATGAACGTGCAAATGGCTAAGTTCATCTCTCTGGTCAAATCAGTCCGGTCCTAAGACAAGCATAATAAATAAGCTCAAGAGATTTTCATAATTGTAACGTGAGAGACGACAGCTTACTGGGGTCTCGGTTTGTCATTATTCCGGTGCCGCTGAAATTACATGCTTGAAGATTCTTGCCATGGGATTGGAAGTAGTCGTTCATGGCGTAAGTGGCATGAGACTTTACGGTGTCGGGTTCAAAACAAGGGTGGCCCGGTTTGATCGGGTCGCAGTTGGCGCCACTGCTACACGCGAAGTCTAGATTGGCCTGCAGCTTAGGGTCCGGGGTGCCGTTCTCGGGCACGCACCACATTCCAATATCAAACTCTGAATCCTGCAAGAGAGAACAAGGGTTTATTTCTAGAGGGATTTCATTTGAGGTTCATTGTATTTTGCAGCAAGTGCCATTAGGTGAGCTTGTTCTAATATTGTTCCCTCATCTCTTACTTTGCCAATTAAGGTGGGTTGGTCAAGGAGCTTCCCGTCATCCGACGAAAGAGACGGCAGATCCTGGGCGACTCGCCGCCCTCCGTCGTATGAGTCAGAACCTACAGAAAACAGCGAAATCACCCCGAGTCAGTGGGGGTCACACTCTCATTCATCACTTTGGGCCCATGTTTTGCCTTGACATTTTCACAAACGTTCACTGTTTCCAGGAGAGCATTGCATCATCCTTTGATGGACACATCGAGATTAGGCGAGAAATTCTCAGAAAAAGGGCGGAGAAATCGCGGTAAAACTCACTTGCCAATTGAGAACCTAGCAGTACCATGGCCAAGAAGAGCGTTAGGACCCAGAAATGTGAAAAAGACGCCATGGAAGAGGAAGAGGAGGAAGAAGAAGAATATGAACGGCGACGATGGAAGAAGCAAGAAAGTTTCGAGCTTTGCAATTGCTGCTGTGGGGAGAGCGTGAGAGGAGGAGAGTGAATATATATAACAACACAGGAGAGCTGGTTCAACTCCAATCGCATTTAATTACTTATCTAAAATATGAATAAGCACATTAGATACTAGATAGCTTCAAATCTATTCTCATTTAATTACTTACTTAACAAAAAGTATCCTATAGTTACTTACTCCTTAAAAGTTAAAAGTACCAGTTTTTGATGGCTTCTCAATATTTCTAGCACGAGTTTCAGATGATTTGGGATTATATTAGGTTCTGGAAATTACACCCCCAAAAAAAAAAAGACAAGAAATTATGTCTCATAAATTCACGCACCAAGTATTATGTCATGTCGAAATTATTAAAAGGATTGGATCAGGAACCATAATAAAGTGATTCCTCCCGAGTAGAAGTGCTCGGCCCCATTTGGTTCGAAAGATGAATATCGCGTGTTACTCGAAAACCGACTCGAAAATTTACACGACAATGGCATCAATGGAAAAGGAAACAAAAAAGGTGATTCAATTCACTCGCGTTAAACGGAAATACGCCAAAAGTTTTTGGCCGCGCAAGGCAAATACTCATAGGCCAAGAGAGAGGAAGATTACAAGGAAAAGGGTTTTGTTACCACAACAATCATTCCTTAATCGTGAGAGCAACAGCATGAGAGTGGACCCCACAACAAATAATTTGTGATTCAGAACATTCTCTAAATCTCGATAGTAAGATTAAAGACAATCACATAATCATTTCTATAAGGAAAGAAATTTCAGATGAGTAAAGTTTGCATTAATTTTCTTATGGATCGAGATTGTTCACATCTTGCATAATGAATGTTCTAAAGTTTGAACAATTCCTTATTTGAGTATGCATAACGCGAACCTTCACATGTTAGCGTGACCAATTATCCAACGGAATTTCGCCGTTATTAATTGATTGCATCATAGTCATTGCTTCCGAAGGCCATCCCAAAGAGGAATGACCATTTTGGAGATCAAATGGTCGGATTTTATTACATCATATCATGAAGAAACGAAGCTTTTTACATTTGCATAGTCCGAATGATCATAAAGACAATGACCGGTACTATGTAACTTTCTTGTTTCTTCATTATTTAGCATCAAACGGAGACGGCCGTCGATCGATCTTTCCGACCCGACTCAACCAGGATATTTGCTGTTCTTATAACCTGGAAGAAACCAATTCATAAAGCCAAGTAAATCAATTGAATGAACGTGCAAATGGCTAAGTTCATCTCTCTGGTCAGATCAGTCCGGTCCTAAGACAAGCATAAATATGCTGAAGAGGTTTTCATAACTGTAACGAAAGAGACGACAGCATACTGGGGTCTTTGTTCGTAATTGTTCCAGTGCCGCTGAAACTACACGCTTTAAGATTCCTGCCATGAGATTTGAAGTAGTCGTTCATGGCGTAAGTGGCATGAGACAGCAGGGTGTAGGGTTCGAAGCAAGGGCAGCCCGGTTGGATGGGGTCGCAGTTGGCGCCGTTGCTACACGCGAAGTCTAGATTGGCCTGCAGATGAGGGTCCGGGATGCCGTCCACGGGCACGCACCACATTCCGACATCTAACACTGAATTCTGCAGGAGAGAACGAGGGGTTTATTTCCTTGGGGATTTCATTGAGGCTCATTGTATTTTGCAACAAGTGCCATTAGGTGGGCTTGTTCTAATATTTTCCCCTCGTATCTTAATTTTCCGATTAAGGCCGGGCGGTCGAGGAGCTTCCCGGTGGCCGACGAAAAAGACAGCAGATCCTGGGCAACTCGACCTCCGTGGTATGAGTGAGAACCTACAGAGAGAACGGGGAAACCCCCCGAGTCAGTACAGTAGGGGTCACACTCTCATTCATCAGTTTAAGCGCATGTTTTGCCTTAACATTTACTACTTCCAGGAGAGCTTTAGGACCCAGAAATGTGAAAAAGACGCCATGGAAGAAGAAGAAGAAGAGCTTTGTAATTGCTGATGGTAGAGAGAGCGTGAGAGGAGAGTCAATATATAACAACACAGGAGAGCTGATTCAACTTCAACCGCAACTAATTACTTATCAAAAATATCAATCAGAACATTATAGCTTCAAATCTTTTCTCATTTAATTACTTTAACAAAAAAATCCTTTGGTTACTTACTCCTTAAAAGTATCAAATTTTTATTGCTTCTCAGTATTTCTAGTACGAGTTGCATATGATTTGGGATTTTGTTAGGTTCTGCAGATTACACCAAAAAAAAAAAAAAAGACAAGACATTATGTCTAGTAAATTCACCTACCAATTATTACTCCACGTCAATTGTTAAAAGGATCGGATCAGGAATAGCAATAAAGTAATTGGTACTAATTTTTTTAGCTCAGCGTAGAAGTACCTGGCCCCATTTGGTTTGAAAGATGAATTTTGTGTGTTTTGCGAAAACCGACTCGAGATTTACAAGACAATGGCATCAACAAAAAAGAAAAAAAAAATTAAAAGGTGATTCGATTCGCTCTTATATTAAGGACAACTTTTTTTTTTTAAACACGCAGAAGAAGAAAGGAGAACAGACCATTGAAATTTGACAAGCATCGGACATTTTCATTGGATTAAATTGCATGCGTGATCGACTTAATCAAGTGAATAGCAAAACCTACCGAGTTAGGAAAGCGCAAGAAGAGAAAAATAGAAAAATAAAGCAAAAATTTTCCGTTGCCGGGAATCGAACCCGGGTCTCCTGGGTGAAAGCCAGATATCCTAACCGCTGGACGACAACGGAGTTGTCGACCGTTTGAACACTTTTTATATATTGTTTAATAGAAGCGATCCTTGGGGATATTTTCGAGAACGCCGTTGTTTCTGTCTTTTTCGTATTGGACGTATCCGGAAATTAAAAAGTTCAACAACCCAATCAAACTACTTTTTCTAATCTTTTGATTTATTTCTCTCTCTTGTATTCAAAGCTACCTTCTCCCATAGTTAGAAATAGCGTAGATTTTTATTTTTTGTGGATTTATTATTTGGAATGAGTATATAGACTTTAGTCTCTTCGCGAAACTATTATTTTGTATAATCCATTTTAGCGAATTTTAAGTTCGTGAACTTACCGGAAGAAAAGGAAAAATAGAAGAAAAAAGAGCGTTTATTTTGTTTCCAAATCGAACCGAACTACATAAATAGTGTGGTATGTCTCGATACTTCAACGCGCATTTTCATGATTAGGCTTAGTTTGACGACTAGATTGAACCTAAACCGTACCTTGTTCGGTCATATATTCCCCGGAACTTGTTAAACATAAAGCAAGTGAAGTTTTCGGTGTCCTATATACTTTCAATTAATGTTTTAAAAGCATCTAGTAATGTCGGATTTTATTGGACCTACATGATGGAAAAAGGGCAAGGGTTTAAATTTGCAATGTCCAAATGATAGAGCACTAACTGTAAATTTTTTTCCCAAAAAAAAAAAAAAAACTGCAATTCTCCTGTTCTCTTCTTTATTCAACATCGACTAAATGAAATCGTCGATCGATCTTTCAGACCCTACTCAGCCAGGATAATTGCACTTTCCATAGCTTGGAACAAAAACATTCCATGCAGCCAAGCAAATCAACTGAAGGAATGTACAACCACGTATGTAAGGGAGAGACATGCACAGCTAATGACTAAGCTCATCTTCCTAGTCCAAATCGGTCCGGTCCTAAGACAGGCATAAGTGTGTGGAGACTTCCTTAGTTAGGACGAGCGAAACGAAGGCTTACTCAGGTTGTTGTTCGTCGTCGTTCCGGTGCCCCTGAAATCACAGCTCTTCGGATCCTTGTGGTTGGCTTGGAAGCATGAGTTCATGTCGGAAGAGGCACGACTCCGCATGGTGTTGGGCTCGTGGCAAGAACCACCGGTTCGATCTTTACTGCGCTTGCCGCCGTGGTAGTCTATATTGTCCTTCAAGAGAGGTGCCGGGACGCCGTCACGGGCCAAACACCAAGGTCTTCCATTTGCCTCTGATTTCTACGGGTGATGACGAGGTTTTGTTCGATCTCTATGGGATTTTATTGATGTTCACTACCGGTCTAAGAAACTTTTTGCACGTGAGAAGCGTGCGTGTATATTTCGCTTAGATATCCGATTCATTCAAATCGAAAGGCTAGTATACTTCCCGGAAAAAATGACAATTTTTTTTCGATATTCAGCTAAAAACTGAAAATAACCTGAAAAATATTTTCCACCATTCAATATGAAAAATTGAATTTGATTTTTCCCCATGCACTCATTTTACCTTTTTTGCTTTTCATTTTTTAAAATTCTAATTTTTCTTTTTTATTTGTTTTTTTTTTTTTCCTTTTCCCTTCTTCTTCGGTGATTGTCGGCGACCAGCCATAGGGAGCATGAGCCTCCTAACAGGCCGAAAAGGCCTCGCACCGCCTCCCCAGATCTATTGTCACCGAAGAAGAAGGGAAAAGTAAAAAATGAAAAATTCAAATTAAAAAATTCAAATTTTCAAAAAATAAAATATAAATAAAAAATAATCAAAAAGAAAAGGAATGTGAAAGAGTGGAGGAAAGAAAGCTGAGGAAAAATATATTTCTCTTCTCAAAAAGAGAATCATTTTCTCCACTTTTGAAGGTTTTTTTTTTTTTTTTGCATAAATGAAACTTTTTTTCTTAACTCGTTTATTTTCCATGAACCGAATGTCGAAAAACCCGAAAAATATCTTTTGGAAGTTATTTTTTGCGAAACAAATGAAGTTTTTGGACATTCGAAACGAGGGTTCTCTCGTGTATGTAAGTAGCTAGTGACGAGTTCTATGAGCACGGTTTTAAATTGTTTCATGTCTTCCTTTGCCGATTGATGTGGATCTTCCCAGACTTGGCTTCCGTCGTGAGATTGATGAGAACCTACAAACAACAGCATAAATCCTTTTCATGACGAAGGACTTACTTTCGCTTGACGTATCCACACATCGAGATGAAGCGAGAGATTCCCAGAAGAGGTAAGAGAAACCGACGCTGAACTCACTCGCGACACGAGCTACTCGCAGCACCGTGACCAGGAGAACCGCGAGGAGCCAGAAACGGGGAAAGGACGCCATGGGAAGCGGAGAGGATGAAGGATGGACGAGGTTCCGGAGTCTGCAGTCGTTGGAGCGAAGAGCTTGAGAGCGAACGAATATGCTAACGCAAAGGGAGATTGTCAAAGGTGGTCCTAGAATTTAATGTCTCGCTTTCGCTTTTGGACATTACTTTCGGGGTACGAGGGTCCGAAGATGCTCCTGGAATTTGGTGTCTCGCTTTCACTTTTTAATCGAAGATCCGATTGCGTTCTTAATTGCCTTGAGCCCACTTTGCCTTTCCATGTCCCGGTCCTCCATCCGTCCTAATTAAACTTAGGGCTATGTATTAATTATCGTAATCCTGAGGCATATCGGCCACGTTTATACATGGTTAAGACTGCATTAATTGTTGGTGAGGTCCACCATCCTTCCCTGTTCTTTTCGGCCTTTCATGCATGGTTTGCTGACTACGGTATGCATCGTCGGCACTAGGGAAATCGGAGAAAATTACTAAAAAAAACCCTAAATTTATTGTAATTATATCTGTTAATTCGGTTCATCCAATCAATTTTGATGAAACGACATTTTCGTGAATTATTATTGCTGATATTTTTAAATAATTTTTTGAACTTTTTATTATTTTTTGTTTCCCATATTTTTCTTTTTTTTTTCTTCCCTCCTTCTACCTCAAGCCGGTCACTGAGGGCTCATGGAAGGAAAAGAAAGAGAAAGAAAATAAAAAAAATCAAATATATATTAAAATATTATTAAAACATATCTACATCAGTGTCAACAAGCATAGATGCACAAAGGAACCGAGAATCGCCTGGACTATTTGAGATTAGGCCAAGTCGGCCAAGAACTGGCAATTCCATGGGGACCGGTCCGATTCTCAATTCCAATTTATTAAAACCGGTGAGTACAATCCGATTATAGATTATAGGCGTAACACAACCCATCCAAATCGGATTGGTATATATATATTTGAAAATTTTAGCTCACTTTCAGTGAAACTCTAAAATGGATGTACGGGCATACCCACATCTCATCGCGTTGAGGCTCTGTTGGAGGACGCTCTTTTCAAGACAAAGTGATCCTTGGGGCGCATATCCAGTTGAGACGTGCCCCAACGCACACCGTCCCCAGAACCCCTTCGATCATCAGGGACTACTAGCTCACTTCATGTTCACATTGCAATTAGTCATGAAAAGTGTAATTTTCTCTCTAATCTGCGATAGCTAAGGCTTCTGAGTATGATCTCTCTAGGGAAGGAAGGCCGTGACTCAAACCTAATATTGTTCAATAAACATAACGAAAAAATGTATCACGAGATTGGTTGGTGAATCACAAATTCCGATATTAACACTTGCAAAGTTTTCGCCCACCTCCATTAAATGCATCTTCGATTTTGTTTAATTTAATTTCTAATTGAAAAGTTATGAGCACCCACAATTGGTCCACTTTGAAAGTAGATTGGCTCGTATCCAAAGGGGTATTGCTAATGAGTGTCTTCGTGACGCTTGTTGATTTTATTAAACAACGACTAAACCATTTTCCAACTATCAATTGATGAATGCAATTTGTTTGGGATTGGAGACCGGTTTTATGGATCAACTGGGAAACCGGACCGGACATGGTCTTGTTCCCAAGTGGTTCCATGAAACCAACAGAGCCGTTCCCAATTTCAATTCTTCCGAACCGGCCCTTAGTGGGCGGTTCCCTATTTCATGGTGGGAATAGCCCATCCGAACCATGCTCACCCCTAGCCGACAGTGCCACGTTAACGCCGACCGGCCAAAATTGACTAGATGGACTGAATATGCACAAATATAAAAAGTTTATGACTCAATTAGCAAAAATAATAATAATAATACGGGACTAAATTGACATAAACATGAATCATATTACCGACCCAAACCCAACCCACCCACCCATTTGACATCTCTAATTGATACATATGAAATTAAAAGATAGTGCACAAACGTGAACCAAACCAGATTTGACTCAATGGTATCGTCTACGGGCACAATTCCCTTCAATAATAAAGAACCAACGCACCCAAAGCATTGTCGAGTTTGACTCGATGACAATGCCTTAAACACGCTTCAATAATGTACTGAGTTTGACTCAATGACCATCTAGAATAGAAGACTAAATTGACATAAACCTATTGTAATTGTGCTAATTCGGCCATAAGTTTTTTTTTTTGATTGAGTCCTAAATCATTTGCAATTGTGCAAATTATTGGTCATTGGGCATTTGGCGCTACCGTAGCAATTTTACATAATATATATATACTATTTTTTGAATTTTATAGGTATTAATATTCAATTATTTAATAAGTTTTTCTGGTTTTTTTAGGGTTTGGCCGGGCAAGAGATTGTCGAATACTAGCCAAGGGCCTACTAGCCCTTGCCTAGGGGCCGTCGGCCCTCGGGCGAAGGTCACCGGTCCAAACCCTAAAAAAAAAAGACACAAAAAATTTATTTAAAAAATTACCATGTCAATGCCGGCCCGACCAAATGCACGTAATTGGTCAACCGTAAAAGGTTTAGGATTCAATCGGCTAAAAAAGGCTTAAGACTAAATTGACATAATTGCAATAAATTTAAGGCTTTTCTAATAATTTTTATTTTAAATAAATTTAGAAATTTTTTTTGGGTAATTCTCACAAAAATCGAGTCATAGTGACTTCCTTAAGCACCGTTAGCTTTGAAGGTAAAACAAATTGGCTGGTTCAGTCAACAATTGAAAACGCTTTGTATTTTTGTACCGCTTGGCCCAATCAGGATACACGTCCTTGGCGGTGTTGACGTTACATTGGCCTTAATTTCTTGCTTTTGTTCGCAACGTTGTCCATAATTTCTGGCTTCCGAACTGCATCCGACGGCTAACTCACTCCTAAATTGTCCTCAGGAAGGAGACTTGACAGGATCAACAAATATGGATTTTCTGGATTCCTTAGTGTCGGCGCCTAAAATCGGCCCGGGCTTCAAAAAGCCGAAAAGCCCGTAAGAACATCATGGGCTTGAAGACCCAGAGTATTCATAATGAGTCGGCGACCGGCAACATATTGTAGCCGATACCCGAGCAGATATAGCGTCAGTGACACCATGAAATCGGAGACCAGAATCTCCGGCTTGTGAACTGCATTCGGCGACTAACTCACTCCTGAATTGTATTCAGAAAGGAGACTCGACAAGATCAACAATCATAGATTTTGAATATTCCTTAGTTTACCCTCCTATCGACTTGTCTTTTCTGTCCTTCAGTAGTACGAGTTATGTTTCCCTTAGTTCTTTGGAGAAGCTATTGCAACTCTTGGAAGCGAAGAGGATCAGAGAATATCTCCATTAATCTTGGGAAGTGTCTGAATGCTTATTAATCCATTTATTTATTCCTATCTTTGTACTTAAACTTAAAGTAACCTATTCTCCCTTAGATGGAAATAGCGTAGATTTTTATTTTGTGTGGGTCTATCATTCGGAACGAGTATTTAGACTTTAGTTTCTCCACGAAACTATTATTCTGTCTAACCCATTTTAGTGAATTTAAGTTTGTGAACTTACCAGAAGGAAGGAAAAAAAATAGAAGAAGAGAAACCCGTGCCCGCTGAAGCACGTGCTACATAAGCGAAAGATCAATACATGTGTCGAACACGTGAAGGATCAATACACATGCAAAGCACATGAGGGGTTGACACTTGAGCAAAACACCTGAAGAATTGACACACGTGGTAGACACGTGAGGAGAAGGCATGCCGAGATAGAATAAAGAAGGTTTGTGCAAAGCACACGGAGGTACCGATAGGAATCATTTGAAGAAATCAACAAACCCGTTAGCAAATTGAGCGCCAACAAGAAGTAGCCCCGCCGGATTCAAGGTCTTTTTAAGGAGCGCCATAGTATATGAAATTTATTTCCTTGAATTCCACATCGGGAGGATAGTTTTGAGAAGGATAAAGTTCGAACAATCTCTGAGAACAAGTCAAGGAGTCCGTAGAATATGGAGAACATGGGGATACCCCTCGCAATTGAAAGAGAGCTGATAAGTGTCCCACCGACAATTGCTAGATTTCCGAACTTAAAAGCCCCAAAATGCGGAAAACGTGGGCATGATTGACATAAATGGAAATTGAAGAAAGGCGCCAACATCATCACTTATCTAGAGTCAACTAACTGCTTGAAGACTCGGTAAAAAAGAATTAGAAAAAAACCAAGGAAGGTAGCAACTTTTGGCGCGCAAGGATTACAATCGCTGAAAAGCAGTTACCACTCCATCCATTATAAATACCACTAGGCATCCACAAAGAAAGACTCCCTCGAATAAATCAACAAATTTATCTTATATTTACTTATCGTATCGCATTTCTTAGTCGTAGCTTTCAACTTCTTCGTCATCGAGTTAAACTCCGGCGTTTATCATTATTCCGTAAACCGTGTCATTGAGTCAAACTCGGTGCATTATCGAAGTGTGTTTAAGGCATTGTCATCGAGTCAAACTCGACAATGCTTTGGGTGTGTTGGTTCATTATTGTTGAAGGGAATTGTGCTTGCTAGGCGATACCATCGAGTCAAATTCTGGTTTGGTTCACATTTGTGCACTATCTTTTAATTTCATGAGTATCAATTCCTTTGGATTTGTACTTGTAGACTCTCACCATTGTGTTAAACTCTGATCTAGACAATTTTTGTGTAATTCTATTGGATTCTTTACAACTTCGTGCATCGATTTTTCTGACTATTTGGATCTCTCCTATCCAAAATCATCACAGAACCCCTTATCACATTTAAAAAATGAAGCGCGATATTTTATGAAACACGTTTGGTCGCGGGACAATTTCGGCGAAACAATTCCAAATCAAACTACAGAAATAATTTGGTATGTTTCCATTCTTCAACGCGTATGTCTGCGATTAGGTTTAGTTTGACGACTAGATTAATCAAAACTGCACCGTATTTATATTCCACGAAACTTGTCAGATACAAAGCAAGTGAAGTGTCTGGTTTTCTATATGTATTGGCTTTCAATTAATGTGAGCCCTTCGGTATTTGAGTGTGCCTAATTTGCATCTAGAGTGTTAGATTTTATTCTGATGCTATCCCAAAGAGCAATCACCATTTTGGACGACCACGATGTCAGATTTCATTGGACCACATGATGGAAGAAGACAAGGGTTTACATTTACCATGTCCAAATGATACAGTGCTAACTGTAATTCTCCTTTTCTCTTCTTTATTCCACATCAACTAAACGATGTCGCGGATCGATCTTTCAGACCCGACTCATCCAGGATATTTGCATTTTCCATAGCCTGGAACAAAAACATTCCATACAACCAAGCAAATCAACTGAAGGAATGTGCAACCACGTATGTAAGAGAGAGACATGCACAACTAATGACTAAGTTCATCTTCCTAGTCCAAATCAGTGAGGTCCTAAGACAGGCATAATTGTGTGGAGATTTCTTTAATTAGGATGAGAGAAACGAAGGCTTACTCGGGCCCTTGTAAGTTGTAACTCTTCATTCCGGTGCCCCTGAAATCGCAGCTCCCAGGATCGTTGTGCGGTAGGTTTGGAAGCATGAGTTTGTGGCGTAAGCGGCATGACCCCCTCGGTGTTGGGTCCATAGCAAGAACCCCTTGGTTGGAACGGACCGCAATCGGCGCCGTGGCTACACGCGTAGTCTATACTGCCCTGCAACAGAGGGTCCGGGACGCCATCGTGGGGCAAACACCAAGGTCCTCCATTTGCCACTGATTTCTACAGGAGATGACGAGTCTTTTTAATCTCAATGGAATTTTATTGAGGTTCATTATTGGTCTAAGAGACCTTTTCACACGTGAGAAGCGCGCACATGTAATTCACATAGATATCCGATCCATTTACATTGCCATATAGGACAATCAACGTCCACGCCAAGAATTCCCACCAAAATCGATAGGGTTGACTCAATTTGCATAAATACAAACAATTTAGAACCGAATTGTCACCAATGCAAAAAGTTTAGAATCGAATTGGCATCAATAAAAGGTTTAAGACTTAATTGGCATCAATACAAAAGGTTTAGGATTGAATTGGCATCAATGCAAAAGGTTTAGGATTGAATTAACACCAAAAATAGGTTTATGACTAAATTGACACTAATGCAACAAGTTTATGATTTTTTTGACACTTTTTCCATACATGGTTGAGACTACATAAATTGTTGGTGCGGTCCACCATCCTTCCCTATTCTTTTCGGCCTTTCATGCATGGTTTGCTTATTATGTTGTGTATGGTCGGGACTAGAGAAATTGTCGGTCTCAGGTATATGATCGAACTTCGAGTCCAATCTAAGCCTACATGTCCAAGCTTTGAATCGAATTGACTGAAACATCGAATCATAGCGACTAGTGTTTTGAACCAATGACTTTGAAGGCGAAAAGTTGGCAGGTTCAGTCGACAATTCAAATCGCTTAGTACTTTTGGACCGGGTGTTACAAAATCCTCGGCGGTGTTGAAGTTACATTGGCCTTAACGAGACTTAACAAGATCAACAATATGAATTATGACTCCGTATGTTTACCCTCCTTTCGACTTCTCTTTTCATTCCTTCAGCACTCCGAGTTATCTTTCACTTAGTCCTTTGGACATCGTCTCGGCAGAATACAACCACAAAATGGCCATGACGTGCCAGCGCCACAGAAAGCAAACATTAACATGTTCATCGTATCCTCGCACTTGAATACTGATCTTTCCAAGTTTCATGAAACTGCGGGAAAAGCGACGAATCCAGGTAATTATTAATTATAGTATGATGGCTACGAAAAATTACACCCTACGTGCGAAGCTTACCAACAAAAAAAAAACATCATAAAAAAAAAACTAAAAAAAAAAAAAAAAAAAAAAAAAAAAAAATAATTAAGTAAGCAGAACACATTACAGTCTGTGTATTCTTATACAATGAGGACGGAGACAAAAAGGCTCACAGCCACCAAACCCGTGAAGGAACAGATCTACAAAACCGTACATATCAAGAATGAAGAACTCGATGATCCAAGCAAAGCAGGAGAGCATACAACCATGTTGTCAAGTTCTACTAGCAAATGACTCAGGCAAAAGAAAAACTATAAAACCACCATCAACCGCCAAAAGAATGGAAGAATCATGGAAGGCACTGGACAGCCGAAAAAATCTCCCATTTACCCTCCCGAGTGAGAGACTGGAGTAGTCACAAACTGCCTATCTTTATATACATGTATGTACTGCTGCGGCAAAGCATGCTCACCCTGCAACACAATGGCTTCGATAAAGTAACCACAATAAATAATGAAACATAAATCCACAAACTTTACTTGCAGTCCTCTCCCTCCCTCCCACCCTCCCTCCCCAGTCAATTTTCTGTCCCCTCAACCTAAATCATGCATCCGCCACTCATAACCTTTTCTATGCTTACTCCTGGCTAACTTACCAAAGCACATATGAATTTATTTCTCCACTAAAGGTAAACGGCATCCGATGATGCACTGAATGACTATCATCAAGGAAAGCAAATATCATCGAAGCAAGTGACATGCCAAAAATTTATTCAAGCATAAAGTCTTCTCTTTTCTTGGCCAGCTAATGCAAGATCGACTATTATGAGGCAAGAAATGGCCTCGGGAGTTGATATAATGGGATAAAGGGCTCTTCTACTGGAAGAGGATCTGCAGCGCCACCTAATCCAGGCAACGGCAACTGAAAAAGAATATGTGCTGGTCACAAACCATTTTCCTCCCACACTTATTCCATGGGAGACAAGCTCATAGGGAGGGCATTTGCATATGACAAAAATTGAACACTAGAACTCCTATTCCTAAGCTGCCAAAATGTGTTATATACACAAATCGTGGATCAGAAAAGAAATGGAAGCACTTGAACAATTTTAAGTTGTCTAGAGAAGAAAATTTCAAAGAGACGTGAATGTACCCAATCACCGTCAGGCTCGGTGCCAGGTACTAAAACGTTGATCTCGCTTGACTTAGCTGTTGTTATGGATGCACCTAAGGCATCTTTGCTCAAATACAACTGACAGCCAGCGGTGTTATCCACAGATATTGTTGGAGCTGATCCCTGAAATTGCAAGATGCATAATGTCACCAAGGAAGATAATCTTTTTCACTTGGAGAAGCTACTGTAACTCTTGGAAGCAAAGAGGATCAAAGAATATCTCCATTAACTTGGGAAGTGTCTGAATGCACATGCTCGCACAAACTCCGTACCTGACATTGCACTTCAACACCGCTGCAGTTCACAATCTCGCAAGCAGCAACGACATCCTGCAATAAGTAAAGAGCACAATAACATGTGCCTCAGTATGCATCTCTTATAAACAATGCAAACATGCACATATCTAGAAAGCCAATACTAACCGTAAATACAACTCCCATTTTAGTGCACTTGTCAACAGTTATGTTGTTAACTTTCCCTGCAATTTGTCAAACAACGATCAGTTGCCTAGAGCATCTCCATTCAACTTCCCAGTAAGAAGAGCTCTCAAAACTTCAGTAAACACTAGCCCAGATTTAAGAGTTGCATAATAATATGACAACATTTGAAAGCGCATACAGTACCTTGAATCTGCAAGACAGAGTCTTTGCATCCGAACACATATACAGACTGTTTTGCATCACAGTCATCAATAACCAAGTTTTTCTTTCCAATTTGATTTTCAACGGCCCATCTGCCAAACAGTGACAAATACGTAAATCATATTGTTGCATTTATTTCCAACACTCGATAAAAACTAACAAACTAACTTACTTCCGACCCACTTGTAGCTCAAATTTAGGAGGTCCAGCTTTTGAAAAAGATGATGAACCAGTACGACCTTCTTTTTCACTGGCACCAACAACTCCAGTTCTATCGCTACGGTTCTTTGTCTTCATATCAGCCGTGACCTTTCTTAGCCCTGCAAATCATAAATATCATTCCTCATGCACCATTTTTATATGTGATGAAAAGAATGCAGAGAAAAGACGCAATTACCAGCAGTTACAGGCTTCCCAGAATTTAGTTCCTGGAAAACAGCAGTCATTCCTTGCTTTGGGTGTGATGATGAAGCTTGTGGAGAATCGGAACAGAAGAGCGAAGCAGGTGGGGGAGGAGGAGGGGCAGAGGTGCAGGTGCACTTTTTGCTGGAGCTTTTGACACAGCAGAAGTGGCTACTTTTCCATTAGGATTCCACACTGGACCCAACGGGAAAAAAGCTTTCACATATTCCCTTAAACCTGGCAAATAGAGTTCTTTCAGAGCTTTTGCCCATTCCACATGATCTGGGTCTTTGCTCCTGTACTCCACCAGTACCTACAATGTTGAGACAAGATCAACACACATTATAACCAAGCTAAAACAGTGAAAATTATATGGAGTCAAAGTCCTAGTTAGTTGTGCAACAGCTAGTAAGACAAGGGATAGATCCTGCCATATTGTCCACATGACAATGGAATATGTCAGCAATGGTGTCCCTATACATGATACAAGTAATATCATGTATAAATAAAACCGACAAGCTCTTTCACACACTCCATTAGTATTGCTCCACAATAATGGTTCAAAGTAAGATTATAGCATCTAGGAGAACTTCTAGTAGCACAAGTCACAGGAAAACGGATCGCCGACTCTTTAGATACTACTTACTACAGCAATAGGATCCTTCACTGACCACCAAAGTCAGCTAATCACATTCAGCATACGTATATTCCCAGTACCTTGTTGTTGTAAAACTCTGCCGTTTGCCAACTTTCCTCCACATGAGCAATTGGCATGCTCATACCTTAGGAAAACAGGAAAAAGAAAATCAAAAGGGAGGTTCCACAATGATCTGTTGTAGTTGGACATAAAGACTTAACTTACCACAATCTTTGCCTGTGTATGCAATCCATGCTAATGCCCCAAGACTGTCAGCAGCAGCTTTCAAGTGGTTAAAGCAATCAGATCGCTTTCCCTCGGTAAATGCATTTGCTTTCATGATTACTTCATTTAGTGGCTTAAGAAACTCACCCAACCCTGCGAGGTCAGGTTTCTGCATAAAATACAAAAACCCATGTAAACATATTATCTAGCCCAAACATCACTAAAGATTTGCCAGGGATGCAAACAGATGCCATATGGCTTGTACATAAAATGAGCACTCGTCGTCCATCCCATGGGTCTATTTTATCACATACCTTAATTGAGAGTTTCATACTACCCAATTCTTATCATCTAACCCCATCTCCTGCCTTGATCTAA
The DNA here is from genome assembly GCA_021437795.1 of Rhodamnia rubescens. NCBI lineage: Eukaryota > Viridiplantae > Streptophyta > Magnoliopsida > Myrtales > Myrtaceae > Rhodamnia > Rhodamnia rubescens. The sequence goes on from JAILYA010000012.1 coordinate 2,315,624, forward strand.
ATTAGAGTAATAGAAATCCGCTATGGATAGTGATAGGCAATGTCGTAAATCCAGATTTGAAATTGAGTACATGGCATTCGTCAAACAAGCGAAACAATTTTTGTCCTTGCCCAACCAATTGAAACGAACTAGAAGGGAGAAGGTTTCATTATGAGTGAAAAAAATATTACATTCTCCTCCCTTTGAAATCAAGAGTATAAATAAGGTTAATAATAAAAGCTAGGCGAAAGGCCACTTATACTCAATACATGTGAGGCAATGCAGGACAACAAAGTGCTTCAGCGCCTGAAAACCCGTTAACGAACCTAACGTAAGAGATCTAAACATATCACTAGCCCAGTACTACGAGTTTCAATTGAGCAAGTTAACTCACCAACTCATCAGTACGCGAGCTCCATCTACGGCCCATAGCCACAAACGGGGCAACTCTAACCTCAAATCAACAAACGGATTGAAGAAATGGACACGAACATTCAGAAAGAGAAAGAGACAATCCATCACCAATTCTTAGCTCAGAAAGCTCGATACAGGTCCAAAAGATCCTCCCTAATCCACATCAAACTTACCTGCGTTTGCTTGATTTGGATGAGAAGCTCCTTTTGGACGCTGAAAGCTTCGTGAACAACCTTGGTGACGCCCAACACCTGCCCTCCAATCTTCTCCGCCGCGCTCGAAACCCTAGCCAAGTACTGCGCCATCCGATCGTCGAAGGCCAGGATCGCCGGATCCGTCGCGGCCGGCGCATCTCCGCCGGCATCACCCGCCGCGGAAACGCCTCGGGCGGTAGATATCGCCTCCAGGCGACCAACCGCCGCTTCCAACCGCTTTATCAGCTTCTCCTCCATCCGGACAGAACTCAGAAGGCTAGCTTCTGAAAAATCTCCGATCTTGGTACACGAATTCGCTATCTCCGGCTCTTCTCCGGATGGATTGGATCTGAGGAGAGAAAGGATTGGCTATGGTGGGGGAGGTTCACATAAAGGTGCGTTCTCGGTTTGGGAGAGAATGTCCCTTTTCGGGCTTCCTTTTGCGCTGTTTCAAAATCGCCGAAAGTGAGCGAATGGCGAAATTTCTCAGGTTTTGCGCGGTCTCGAGAGGGGTAACGGGACACGTGTCCGCACATGAGAATTTGGCGGTTGATGTGTCGAGGAAAATATAGTTGTCGCCAACCTTTTTTTTTCTTTGGAGGGGTCGAAAGCTGTCTCCAAATTTGAACTGGCCAAAAATTGGTCTGTTCCTCAGGGGACCAATTGTGGATGCCCCATCTCAGAGAGCGAAGCAGGTGGGGTCGAAAGGACGCTGTTAAATGAAAACAGGGACCAATTGGATAAGGCTCCCATCTCATCTTACAGACCAGAGTAGGCCAAAAATTAGACTGAGAAATCCTACGTTGGCGAGTTAGTAATGGCAATCCAAGTTTAGATTACAGCGACTTTTGATTACGGAGTAAATTAGTGAGTGTATTGACGATTTGTTGCCCCGCTTCATGGCATCAGGGTCACTCTCTAGTTGGAATGAAGTGTCATGGCTCGTGCCTGACATGCCTGGCTAGCGTGCACGAGGAAGTGGGAAGGAGTAAGGAAGGTCGGCCCAAAGTGCACGGTGGCGTGGGCGTGAAGCCTGATAATGGTTCATGGTGGAGCCGCCGGCAGACAGCCAGGCAGATCGAGCCCGAAGCTGAAGTGAAGAATGATTTTGAGCACGCGAGCAGTGACCACGGGCTGCCTCTGCTTCATTGGGTCTATCAAGACAATCATGACTTCCATGGAATGAGATAGGTCGGGCTCAACTGGAACTCTTCACTATCCTTCGACGTTTGTGCTCATGAGAAAAAGCACCATCGCGAAGAGCTGCGAGTTTGACATGCATTGTCGTCCAAGGCAGTCGCCAGTGGACGAAGCCCTCCTGCCCATCTTTTGAGCTGTACATTCGGCGAGTCGCCAGTGGACGAAGACTCCTGCCCATCTTTTGAGCCATGTAACATTCGACGCGTGATGCTCCGGCGGATGAGCACTTTGAGAATACGAAGCCCATAACGTATGTAATGGGGTGGGAATTTTTGGGTGTAATTGGGAAGTTCAATCATAAAGCTCTTCCCCAAGCCGATAATGGCACTTCATTTTGTGTCAGCAAACGATGTAAGAACTTCCGATACTCAAGATATACTTGCATATTTACAGGGCTTTGTTTATGAAACTGCCTCATCATTACATACGAGAAACTTTGTGAACTAGAATGAAACAATATGAGAACGAGAAGGAGATATAATAAGCTCATCCGCGGCTTCTTTTTCTTCCCTATGTACCCAGAGGAATGTTATGCCGCAAATCTTCCGACCTCGGCTACTATCACACTGTAATCTCAGGGTCACTCTAAGTGTCGCCACCTTCATCTCTCTGCATCACCAGCACCAGCATGCTTCGGTGGCCTTGGGACTTTAGGAATTCTATTAAGCTGACCTTCCTGCGATGTGAGACAGTCTCTCTCTTCAGCCAATCTCTGTTGCTGTAGAACATCAAAAAGTGCAATTACAGTTCAATCAAAACATTAAGAAAGAATCAAGGGGATAAAAGCATCCTATACTGCAGCTCATCTGACAAGCAAATTGACGTGCGAAGAATGATATCTTGCAAACTATTTAAGTAAGTCTGATAAGAAAATTGAGAATAATGATTAAGAGAGCCCGAAGAGCTTATCCACATGCTGAATGTGTACAGAGAACTTGAGGAAAATAACTAAACATCTTGGACTCTGCAGCAGCAAATGAGCTATATATCCGGCAAGTTTTCAAAGGCGTTTCCGGTACTACTATCATGACTATTAGTTTACCAGAGGGCAATGATGCATCTCCCATGTGACCATCTTTGATGAGCCCTTTCAATTGAAGAGCAAGAACGTTCAAAAAGCAACTACAAAGTCCATGTTATGTTTAGCTCTGCTAACGACAAAGTAATTTACACACAAGAAATATGTAGAAATAAACTTACGGAACGAAAAGGGAAATCATCTGCCTCAAGCATGTGAACAATTTGCCCCATCTTCGGCCTCTTGATAGAATCCAGGTCTACACAGCGCAGGCAAACTAATATCGCGCGCTTTAATGCTCTCTGAGATGGGGGGATCCACAATTAGAGGATCCACAATTTCTTCTCCTCGACGACTTGCTACCATTCCTCTAAACCAGTCGACCAAATTCATCTGAAAAATATTCAGCAAAGGCTGAGTTTAGGCCGTTACAAAGAAATTTATGATTAACAATATATACGATGCAGCAGCAGCAATGGAGCATAGTCCTGTATTCACCTCTCCAGCTGGTCTAGAATAGTCAATAGGACTCCTTCCGGTAATGAGCTCCATGAGCAGAACTCCAAAACTGTACACATCGCTCCCTTCATTAAGCATGCCAGTGCTTGCATAGTCAGGAGAGACATAGCTGTAGCCAAAGCAATCAATACCAGTTTGTTACCTAATTGAAAGATGGATTCAAAATAAATTGAAATCACTCGGACAAAACCAACAAACAACTGACCCGAAGGTGCCCATTACGCGTGTAGTCACATAACTTGCTTCGGGTCCTAAAAGCTTTGCCAATCCAAAATCTGATACTTTTGGGTTCCATTTTCTTGTTAGGAGAATGTTGCTGGACTTCACATCTCGATGCACTACTTTGGGTTCTAAACCCTCGTGCAAATATGCTAGCCTGCGAAGTTGAATAAATTTAATCAAGAATTCGATTCAAAATGAAAGCTGGACTATAATGAACGTGAAGATTTGAAACACTAAGAGATTCATTTATCCAGGAAAATTCTTTTTATCAGGACTTCCGGTGATACAATGGTGTCAATTGAGTCGAGCACCGCGGTCCTAAGTACATCTACATTTTGAAAAAATTTGCAGTCCCTGTGGCCTCTTGGTGTCTTTTGGTTACAGAGAAGGGTATTTCATATCGAAAGATTAGAGAGCTTGCTTAAACTAGTCTTTTCAGAATTTCAAACTCATGATAAGCCAAAAGATGGAAGAAGGGAAGTACCTCTACAACAAAATGGAGCCAAGAAAATCAAAATAAAGGTTAAATGACGGAAAGCTGACATTCTAAATCCAGAAAATAAAATCAGACATAAAGAACGAAACCGCAATTATTTCGAATTTCCATAAGTTATGTAGGCAAACAAGATGAAGCGGATAGCAAGAGCAGGCAACGGAACCATACCCTTTTGCTGTTCCAATAGCGATCTTCATTCGAATATCCCAGGTCAGAGGGCTAACCGACCCAACATCACCATGTAACCACTGCTCCAAATTGCCATTGTCAACGTATTCATAAACCAGGATTCTGTACAGGCATATTATTGAACGCAACATGAGGGGCTGCCTTTGTTGAAACTCATTTATGTATGTAAATCATTGGGGAAAGAATATGTGAAGCAAGTATAGAAGTACCTTGTAGCCCCCTCTGCACAATAGCCAATTAGACCTACCAAATTCTTGTGTCTTACTTTCCCAATTGCTTCTACCTCCACCTTAAACTCTTTCTCTGCCTGACCCCTGAGACATAAATAAACAATTTAAACAGTTAACTTCTCATCCCTTGACTAGCCTCCTTCCAAAGTACTTGTTTTAGCAGCTTGTCAAATGACATTTCATATTCGCTTTTCAGAAACAATAGACATGCATTGCATAGGGAGAAATATAAGTAATGGCTTCGTGAGATATGACAAATGATCATGGATGCCATTCTTGATGTTGCTACGTATTTTCAGAATGTGAATTGAGTACGCTCCCCCACAGTTACTTGGGGAAAGGAAAGAAAAGTTGGATTGCCGAGATCAGAAAGATGGTGATGAAAAGAAGAGAAAGTGAAAGTAGTAATGGAAAAACAAAAAGAGAATAAAGAACAAAGCAACCAGCTACTTTGACAAACGCTCCCAAACCCCGACTGACGAAGAAACACTCCCAAGTCTCCACCGACGCATGAAACAAGTCTGCGGATCCAGAGAACACGCATTCGATCTAAATTGAGACCTCAGAGATGATCCAAATCGTCTTTACTGGACATTATTAACCCGGTCGGTGAACCATGAACGACCCAACAGAAGAGATTAAATGTAGATTTGTCTTTTATATCGCTATACTAGCTCACTTAAATGCTTCCTGAAATACAGCAGTTTCAAAAGAGGCAAGTTTTCTGATCCAAAAAAAAAAAAAAACAAGGTATGTTTTAGCTTTAGCGTACTTGTTGTTCAGAAGGCTCTTCACGGCAACGACGGCGCCATCATCCAGAACCCCTCTGTACACCACTCCGTAACCTCCTTCTCCGATCACATTCTCCGCCGCGAACCCGCACGTCGCGGCCTCCAGCTCCCTCAAGCTGTACCACCGCCCCCAACCGATGTTCGCATGAACCTCGGCCGCCGCCACGTCGCTCCTGCTTCCGCTGGAAACGCCGTCGCTCTCTCCGCTCTTCTTCCCTCCATCTCCGCTTCCGCTCGCGATCTCAGCGTCGCTGTGCTTCTCTCCCTCAAACCCCACCACGACGACGCTCTCGACTTTCCCCGCCTCTCTGCCGCACCTGTCAGCTCGATCCACCGCCTTGATCTCCACGATCTCCTTGGAGACCAGCGGGATCAGCCCGGAGCTGTTCTTCGCCAGCGCTCTGCGCTTCTTCGAGGTCCGGCTGAGACGGGCGCAGAGGTATATGAGGAGAGCGACGGAGAGCAGGCAGAGGGCGAGGATGCCGATGAGGACGTAGAGCTTGAGGCTGAGGAAGGGAGTCTTGGAGGTGAGCTTGTGAGGGAGAGAGTTGTCGAGAGGTCCGTCCTCGCCGGAAACCGCCATGCTTCCAGCGGAGCGAGGAGCGAGAGAATTGAAGAATGAGAGAAAGAGCAGTACAGTGTACCTTCCAACGGACACAAAGGAAAAAAGGAAAGAGAGTGAGAAAGCGAGCCAGCGAGGGAGCTTCGTGTCCGTTGGCAAGAGTCTCGCTTAGCCATTTTATTACGAAATTGCCATCGCATTCAATGAGTGACTTCTTGCTTCCGACGTCATGGATTGCGGTTAAAAAATTGATAGATGACAGGGGCAGAGGGCATTTTGGACATTTGGGGATGAATAGGGACAAGTCAGTTTGTTTTGAGCGTTAATTGACTAAACTGAAAGGCTGAAGGAGACAAGAAGAGGGTGAGATTCACTTTTCTCGAGTGCAGTTAAACTACACTTTTCTTCGCTGTTTAACGTTACTTCTTCATTTAAGTTTGGTGAATCTTTGTCCTCGTTACGACACCTGCAAGAAAATCACCGTCTTTTGAGAAAGCTCTTCGTTGCGCAAAAGATCCGGACGCGATACGAAATCTTGTGTACTCAAAATCGACCATTTTCGACTATAGAAAAGTGAAAGCTCCGTATAAATTAACATGTTTATAATCATGCAAGATGATTTAGAGCTTTATTAACATAATAATTATGAGTGACTAACGGCATGTTGTGAAGTATAAATTTTTAAATGATTGAATCTCACGCGGTTTTAAAAATTATGATTTTTGGTATTTTTAAATGATTATTTTTTATGATTCAAAATAAGTTGTTAATTTGATAGTGAATTAAAAATAATCTTCGACCCAAAAAAAAAAAATTAAAGAGAGTCGTATAATTATTTCTTTTTTATTAATACAAAATATGCATTAAACCTCTCGAATCAATACGGTACAAGCGTCCCATGCTGAAGAAAGACGATGTCCATGTCAAGATAGCCAATCAAACCTATGACGTAGACCACAAAACTTGCCAGCAAATCACGCTCGACATTAAAACCTCCCTTCAAGAATGTCCCTTGTCGCGACCAGCTTGTAGTGAAATGTCCAACGTTTACCTCCCAACTAATTTTCGAACTTGCGAAGTAATCCCCTCCCTCGCTGTCGTTGGAAGCCGCACCAAATTCTCATGGGGACATTTTCCTTAACTCAAATAATTGTTGTCCTCAAACCGGATCGAGTCCAAGAGCCTATGAACGCGTAACAGAATAAGGAAGGCACGTACACCCAGAGCGACGCTGCCGCATTCAAGCATCCAAGCGATGACAAGAAATTCCAACAAACTCGGTGAACCCGATCTTTATTATTTCTAGTATCGCCCGCGTCGAATTTCTACCGACGGGAGCATAACCTCTCTCCGAACGACACCAAACCAACCATGCTATAGCCGGGTAAAGAATTACCAAGAATGGAGGTACTTGAACTAATATCGTCCCGTCGGTTCACATCCCCACCGTTCGAGCCCGCGGTTCTCAATCAAATCTACCTAGTAATGTTACCTGACACTGTCGGTCCGTGCATGGGATTTTCAGAGGAGGGCGCGCGCGTGAATGCGAATTTCAAAAAAATTCACGAGCATTTTTGGGTGGGGGGGGGGGGGGAGGTCACTGAAATTTATTGAGATTGGAGAAGGAAGGCATTAATGAGGCAAGTTCCCAACTGCCAAACGAATCGCTAGTTCGAGAGCGAGGGTTGCCACGGAAGTGACTGGACCGATGAGCCGGATAGGTCTTTTTTGCTTTGCTGCGGCCGCCGAACCAATGAGCCATCTGGGATCACAACCGAACAGGGACAAACATAACGGTCCTTCCTCTTGTTTTTATCCTATGTTTTTTTCTCTTCCCGGACGAGATAACGTATCTTTTGACAGCACAGGACTAGAACCTGATTAAAAAACAAAACGGCCTTCTGGAGAATCAGCTCGATTACCATTACCACCAAAAGGAAAAGACCAAAGCGCATAGTCTTTCCCTTATTTCAGAAATTATTCTCAGATTCATCAAGATTGGTCTACAGAATTAGTTTTGCTTAAAGACGAGTACATCACTTTGTGAATCGTTTTTGTAAAACCGTCATAATAAATATAGCATTCTTTTCTATATATTTTTATTTTTGGCATAGTCTAGATCAATAGAAAAGTGATTCTACTAAATGATGACCAAGTTATTGAGAGCTTATAAGGCTTTGATTTTGAGCATAGTCTTAGATCGAATAAGGGAAATGATAGAATCTATATATGCTAAGTTCAATTCACGTCCCATTCCAAATCGGACCCCGTATAAAGGTCGTGCCCAAACTCGGATGAAATATTCGAGGTATAGGTATGCTATTAGCTCACCATCCTGTCATGGTACTCCCACACAACCACTGTCGAGATGGTTGCAATTCTCGAGCAACTATCTAAATGGTGGTCCTCTTAGTTGAAATCAAAAGTTAGATCTCATCGCTTTGGTTAGTAACCTTATGCACATGAGCCACTTTGTGCCGAACTCCTACCTTATACGTGTTATTATCTGCAATTGTAATACTCAAATGATCATTGTCGTTATTAAGAGATTGCTAAATGTTAAATATTATAACGGCCCGAACAAATTTTTCCTTTTTTCCCTGGTAGCGTGTTGGAAATCAATCTCAGGGGACAGTCATATCCTTGACTTGGTCCAGCATTTCGCCCATGTTCCATGCGATGGAGCCTGATTGGCGTCCCATGGAGAGTCCGTCTACGAGTAATCATTTCCCCACTTTACTTTGGGTCCCTTCATATAAAGTAGTTTCTTTATTTATCTTCGAGGGCCAGAAAACGAGTCTCCACCCGTCATCCGCTTAGAAATTTACCTTTTCCTTCTTTGTATTGTTAATAAATTCCGTTTATTTCGCGAAAAATAAATAATTCTAAAAATATTCTTCTAAAAATAATCACTTACGAAAAAGAATAAACGAAAATATCTTCAATGTCCATGAAAATATTCAAATGTAAATTATTTTATATAATAATAAGAACATTTTTCATCGACTTATTATTTCAAAAGCAAAACCCCGAAAAATATCTTTCTAAAATATTTTTCTTTAAGAAGATGTTTTCCACGGCTTTCTTAGCATAATAGTTCTTAGGTGGACCATGAGAATAAAAGATATCGTGACGCAGATTCTCGAGAAAATGGACTCCACGATAATTTTTAATTAATTGTTATTCATTTTCTTGTGGCCCAAAATAAACTGTTGTTATCACAAATACCTAAAAACTGTTACATAATTAATTCCCATGTCTTTCGTACCGTTCATTTTCCGCAAAACCAACGAAATCTTGGGATTAAAAATCGGAAATCCCCCATTTTAGTAGGAGCTTTCCAAAGAATATAATAAATGACTTAACTTACAATAACATGTGAAAAAAGGGGCTCGCGAGTATAAGTATGCAACGCACGCGTAGGGTCAACGTAACATTGAGAATGGCTCGGATGACACTGACGTGAAGGTAATCAGCCATCGTCAAATACGAAGTTGGAACGAGAATATGGGCCAAACAGCCCAAAAGAAGAACATCATATGGGCTAGGCCCATAACACTTATGATGAAGGTGGTTTCTTGGGTGAGAAGAGATTGAAGAGACGACGAGGAGGGGACGTCAATTATATGAGACGGGACTACGATGTACGATTTTGAGAGCTTCCTAATTGGCTTGCTCGATCTTTACAAACACAGTGACACACAGAGAACAGACCCTCTCCTATTTCTTTTTATATTTAGCGTTTTATGTGTTTTGGGTCGGTCCACATATATGGCCCAAACGGAAATGAATCATCAAAATAACCAAAATTTCTACTTATTACTCGAATTCAAATAAAATTTGACCTGAAAAAATCTGAAATTTCCGATTTGGTTTAAGTTCTCTGCACACCCTTAGCCATAATTCTCCACACTACGCACGAGACAAATGTCTACGGATTGGCTTGTATATGTATGTAATGCACGCACAACGAAAATGATTGGGACAACATTGCCACGAAGATTTTTAGGAATTATCAAACGCAAAGTCGAACCAGTATATGGGCCAAATAGCCCAAAAGGAGGAGAACATTTCATGGGCTAGGCACATAACAATTTGCTAATCACAAAATTAATCAGACTTGCGATCACATCAGTGATTGGATCTCGAAACATTATCCTACTTTATTATATCCGTTGCTCTGACCTTATCCTCTCATTTTCATTGTGTTCGACCAAATAATTCAGCAGCTAAAGACAGCGTGCATCATGGGGGCCATGCGTCATGCTTATGGATCTTCTTGTCTTATCCCCAGGATTATCACTAGTCACTGATCTAATCGATAGCACCATTAATGAGCTTCTCTCATTAGCCAATGAATATGATTAAAAAAAAATTGGTCGAAGAATGAATATGATAATTTAAGCATAAAAAGAAGAGAGGAAAAAAAACCATTGTTTGGATAATTATGTGATAATTAAGGATAAGGTAGATGAATTGAGTGTAGGGTCCTAAGATATCGTTGAGAAGAAATTTATTACAAAAAATGAAACCTCGCTGTCTCTTTTTGCCACGTGTCCACCCACCCACTGATTTTGTGCGAGAGGTTCTTGCCCTTGTCATTTCAAGAATTTCAAGAACATCGCGGCTTTTGATTCACTCTCGCGCACTCCCGACGCCCGCACATGGCGCCAGCCACCAACCCGAGGAAGCGACACCGCAATTCCGCCGCTGCGCCCTCCACAACTACCGCCGCCGCCGCCGCCACGGCCATCCCCACTGGTCCCGCCTCCCCCTCCGCCATCAGGCGCGTCTCCTCCACTTCCTCCTTCACCTCCGGCACTCCTGCGCGCCCTCCCTCCCCGTCGCCCTCTCCGTCCTTCAACGATTCTTCCACCGCCGACGTCATCCTCAGCCTCAACCCCCAGACCTCGCCACTCGACGCCGCGGAGTCTTCCTCCAACTTGGACTCGAAACACTCCGATCCCGTACAGATCCACCTCCACTCCTCCGTCCTCCACCGTTCCCAATACTTCGATGCTCTCCTCTCCGGCCGGTGGCAGAACCGCGAACCCTCCTCCCCCTCAGCCGACGTCCTCCACTGTAACCTCCCTGTCTCCGGCCCGGTCCACGCTTACGTGACCGTCCTCAGCCTCCTGTACACAGATGACTTTTCCTTGGCGATCACCTCCGCTTCCACCGCTCTCGATCTCCTCCCCATCGCGCTGGAATTGCTCTTCGAGGATTGCGTCAAATCCTGCGTCAAGTTTCTCGAAGCCGTGCCGTGGACCGAGGAGGAAGAATCCAGGGTCATGAACCTCACCCCGTTCCTCAAAGACGAGGAATCGAGCGAACTCCTCGCTAGGGTTTCGCCGGAAAACAAGGATTCCTGCGAGGAAATGCTCTTCGGATTGATCCAAACCGCGTTCAACAAACAGGCGAACACGGCCTCCTCGAAGGCCCTCGTCGCGAAGATCCTGAGGGAGATCTCCAACCGCGACGTGGCACGGAGAGTTCTCGAGAGAGCGTTCACGGAGTGGCTCAAGGTCGTGAAGGAGTCGTTGGAGGAGTATTCGAGTCCGGACTTCAGAGAGGATCATGACGAGACGGAGGCGATGCAGAGGCTGAACTTACACAAGGCAACGACGTATGGGAGGCACCTGCTGTGGTTGGTGGAGAGGATGATCGAGTTGCGGGTCGCGGAAGCCGCAGCCAAGGAGTGGAGTGAGCAGCCAAATTTCACCGCCGATTTGCACAAGGCTTTCATGGACGATTCGTGGAGGTACATCGTGCCAGGCTTCCCGGCTGTGATCATGCGATGCACATTGAAGCTTGCTCAAGCGATTGCTGCCGGGAATATTTTGGCTGCTAGACAGGTATGTCCAATGTCATTTTGCATTGCTAGAATTTGCAGTTATTTTATACGATGATCAATGGGCTGTGAAGGGCATGCTTAATCAGGGCTTACGATTATGGTGATTCGAATTGCCTTGTCTTGTTCTGCTCATCAAGAAGTTACCTGCTTCAATTGGGAAGTGGGTTCATGGAAACTCTTCGATTGATCGATAAAATGAAATCTGGCTGAATCTGTTTGAATGCATGGTGGTGGTGTGTTGAGATGGCAATGAGTTATGATTGTGGCTTTCGGTTGTGGTTTTTAGGCTCCCTGATGTCTTCCTACCGTAGCAGAGGATAACCTATTTGTTTGATATCCGGCTTTTCTTGGTGGAGTGTAGCTACTGTAGTCAGGATCGGATATTCATTACTGTGCAAGAGTGTTGAAGCTTAACCATAGGATTGATAGTGGATAGAGGGGCGGCCAATGTGTTAAAAACATTGCCTACCGCACGTGTAATGGATACATAATCTGGAAAGGATTGTCTTGAGGCATTTGTTACTGAACAAGATCGTGCCGGACACTGCGCACCACCCCATGTCCATGTCCCAGCCTTCACCGTCTCTTAAAACATGAGGATATTTGATTGAACTTTTGAAAAGATACCATAACCTGCTTGGTGGTTGGTTATCGAAATGAGCCTCTACGGGGAGTTTCTTTAGTATTGTTTGAAGGTGCTTGTTTCTTTATCTACTGTGTGACAAAGAACAATGACATACTACAAACTGGACTCAACTTTTGTAAACATTTTCTTACATGTGAGTTAAGAACGACAATAGCTGGTTAGGGATGCCGGTTTTTGTTAGTTCACTGAGTGGGATGCTCTAGTTAAAAGATGACGCTACAGGCACTTGTTTTCTGCTTAAAAGCGAGAAACCTGCATCTGTTACCATGTCTCTGCATGTTTGGTAATATCCAAATTGACTTTCGACTTAAAATCTCTGTTATCAAGTTGAATTTCGCTGCAATAAGTCAGCGCATCTTCGGCGAAGGCGCACTAGTGTGCATGGCTTAGATCTTACACCCATTGGTTTTGTTTCAATACAGATCCGGACGAAGCTTGTAGAAGATTGGCTTCCGGTTGTAATTGTGTGCAAGGACTGTGGTTTGGCTACGCTTGGCAGTCCTAAGTCTCTGTACTCAGATCTGGAGGAAACATTCTTGTCGATAATTTCGACGCTGCCCATGTCTGACGCGCAGTTGTTGCTGCAAAAGTGCCTCAGCTTCTCTACTCGTAGTACCGACGATTGCCCTCACTTGGTCACAGCCTTTAACACGTGGTTCCGCCGTGCGAGTCGAACGGCACTTCCAGAGACTCCACAGTAGCGTGCATACCTGTGGGCGGATTCTCGCCGCTCTTGTTGCCATTGCTGCAAAATGTCTTATGGGTTCATGTGATATAGATTGTACATATGGCTATGCTGTTCATAGAGTTGAATTTATTAATTGCGAGACTCGCATCTTGTTTCGGGAAACAGAGCTGATGCTGGAATCAAATGCAATTTCTCGTGCTTTATCTGTTCGTCTCTTTTTATGTTTGATGAACCTGAGTGGAGTGCCACATCCGGGTTTACTTTGATGTGGCAATGGTCGGAGGTCAGTCTTCCTTCTGCGGATGGTCATTTTGGGGCCACTTGTGGAGGCCATTCTGATTGTGATCGGCAAGGGCAATATCTGGCGGAAAAAAGGCAAAATTCGAATGAACCGAGTAAAAACAGTATATAGGACTCAGTCATAGATACAAATCATTCCAAAGTGATTATTATTCAAAATCGTATACATAGACTAACGTTAAAATTTTCACAGTAACAATCTGATTATCGATACATCAAGAGGATCTCTGCGATACATCGAGAAGATGTCCGCGACACATCGAGAAGATGTCTGCGACATGAGTCAACTCATTTCGACAAAATTATGTGATAGAAACTGCGTCGAGCCTGTGTTGGACGCTGCAACCCATCTTTTCTTCTGGAAACATGTTGCGAACCAAGTCAAACCAGGAAACACAACTCGAGCAATGCAATATCCGAAATTGCAGACAGAGCGGATGCTTGACATTGCGAGGAGCAAACAGAATGAGTTGAGATCCTCCTGCATGGCAGCTTGTATGGCACCGAGGTGAATTCAAAGTAACCTCCTCCTGAAGGTGCGGGCCGTTCCTTGATATGTTCGAATGAGCAATCCAACTCCTAATCCGACCCCAAGACAAACGCTAAGACCAATCCCAACGCCCACCCTCACGCCTGCATTGAACCATGAGAGCTCCCCATCTTCGCCCTCTAAGTATTCTGAACCTGAGTACAGGTGGTGGTCATATTCCTCGCATTCCGGTTTGGGGTCCGGGTATGGGTACTCCTCCATCTGCAAGGACATAATGACATTGAAAGGTAGAGAAATAAATAAGAGAAAACGAGAAGTATTGCAAAGCAATGGGAAATCAGATGAATTGCAAATGGTACTTTGATTTTTGCAGGACAACAGTGAATGAGCAACTTTAAATACACATGTTGCAAAAGATTGATTTTTGAGAATAACTAGAGGTAAGGATCCATAGCCATTGTCTCAACTGCCATATCTGTTCACAGGTATTCTATAGGATCAGAGTATGAAATCATACATGGAACCCGACAGTCACTAAAATTCAAAGAGAAGTGATATCCCGAGCAAACCATCCAAACAAGGGACGGAATCACATATCACCTAAGTAAAAATATATATATATAGTTCCAGCAGGTGAAATTCATCACTACGCAACAAACTATACATAGTATTCTCTCATTAAGTGACCTGATCCTGAAGGAGCCACTGTGCAGCTAGAGATTCCCTAAATGAATTAAAAGCTGTCATATCAAAATGCTTCCGGCAAGTAATGTCCTGGTCGATCAGAGTAAACAATAAGAATTTCAATTCCTTCAAACATCTTAAGTCTCAGGCCAACTAATACAAAATATGAAAAATGGTTGAAGTCAGACTTAGGATCAGATAGCAATCACAACACAGCGAGACCTCTTTCATCTAGTCTTGGCGTCCCTAAAATCCTACTATTAATACGCCAGTTGATAATATTCTGCGGGGTCTTGAGCACCTGTATTGACATACGTCTGTTACTAGATAGTGGTGTTATTGGGTAATCAATTTGTCAATATCAAGCGATGAAATCATAATGTGGAGAGAGTACTGATCTTCTCTAATCCCATTAGAAGCAAAGGGAAACTGTCATTCTTTTATCTTAAGAATTTCAGGGGGAAAATTTCCATGTACTTCTTCTTTCTTTTCAGGGTGCTAATCCTACGTTGATAAGCAGGGAAGAAGAAGGGATTTCTGTTTTGCTCGCATTAAATAGTGGACATGTGCCAAAAACCAGAGCTCTTTGATATTTGATCAGCATCAACAGTCAGCAGTTTATGACATGTTCGCAATAACTACCTGCAAAGGAAGCGCAGAAGCAACATCTATCTGAGATTCGGTTGACTCATACTCTGGAATCATATCTAGCATCCCATTCCTGCAGTGCTTCTTGCGGGAACTAATCTGCAAAGTCTTAGTCAATATGATGGGTGTGCCTGAGAACGACCCTGCTACATAAACTTCAATTATGGGTGAACTTGAGTCTGGACCCATGGGCTGTCTTCCTCGGAAGAAGCCACTGCTCACTGTCACATCTGTCTCACAACTCAAGCTCCATCCATGGACAAAGTTTCTCGGTTCTTGGATAAACCCATTTGTGCTACACAATTCTAGAACCCCAGACAACACCAGAGCATCCCTGTGGAAAACCTCAAACTTCACACTGTTCGTCATCCTTATGCTGTCAGTACTCACAAATATAACTTCTTCAGACTTCTTATCCAACCGATCCCTTCTAAGAATGGTCGAAACTCCATCAGAATAAATCCCAGTTCTGACACCATTTACTTCTAACAGAGTGTCACGGTTCAGAGGGATATGGTTAAGAGTGAGGTTTTCAGGTGTCAAATCATCAACCTCACATTTGCTAATGCGGACATAAAAGACTTTTATATCTAACCAAGATAATGCTGGATTTATACTGGGTTGATACAGAGTGCGCCTCACAGGGGTCATATGACCATTATCAGTCGGTCCATGTCCATTTAATGTCTCATGTGAATTATCCATGGCTCGCAAATAGTTAATCTTTCTCCTCTTCGGCCTTCCTCAAATCCTTCCACCTCGCTCGTGACTTCAAGAAACCCATATGAGTACCTAGCACAGAATTCCTGCAAAGAATAAAGTTCATTCAGCACAAGCGGGCATCAGAAACCATAAAAGCAGAAACCAAAAACCAAGCACTGGCAAACAGAGATAACACCAAATAAATGAGCATTTTCCCCCACAAGGCAGAGTCCAACAAGAGAACAATCTTTACTATGTAGCCATGAACAAGGGATTAGAGAAAGTATAAGCTGTTAGGCATGGAGGCGCTAAAATGCAGTCATTTTCTCAAAATGAATTCAGTCCAACCAATAGGCAGCCAAAAGAAAAAGAATTCAGTCGAAGCAACACACCCATGAGGGCAGAGCGAATAACCACATCAAAGCTAAACAAAGAAAAGGGAAGCCAGGCACAGAGAAAGATAAAAAGATAAAACATGGAAAAAAAAAACAATATCATACGCAGAATATGCTCTCAGCTGAATCAGATTAAATAGTTTTGTTCCCAAATGAATGAACTCCAACACAGGACAGCTGAAAACGAGCACCGGCTGAAGTTGTTTTACCAGTCTAAAGAGCTATGAAAGATGATGAAATGAACCAGTAACAAGCTCCGCCGAGAAAAGAAAAAGGCTGAGAGTCTCGAAAGTCTCTGTATTTATTGCCTGCTTGGAAAGAGTGTGTGCGTGAGTTTTGTTTCGTAATCTTACAGCAATAAAAACCAGCTGAAATTTCACAGAAAAACAAAAAACTAGCTCCCCAGGTCTCACACTGAGAATACAATGAATACGAAATAATTACCCACAGATTCCAAAATAGCCAGCAATAAACGACGCGTGAGTCACGTCATATGCAATCGGACAAAACCAGTTCACTTCTCTCTCCCTCCCCCCTCCCTCTCTCTCTCTCTCCCACGCACAAGCACATCAGCAAAAACAAGGGGGACATGAGAATCAAAATCTCTAACCAAAACCCACAAAGCTCGACTCAATTATCCGACGTTACCTCAGCCCTCTCTGCCTCCCACTTGTGACTTCCAGAATCCGAAGTGACGGGTCTTAACGCACTCCTCCTCCTCCTCTGTGGGGGGAAAAAGGAAGAGGAAAAACAAGAGGACCCCCAAATAAAAAGAGACCGCAACACTTTCTTTTCTGATCGACCCTCGATCAATCAACGCCCCGCGAAGATACGATGAAGGACGACAAAATCCGAGGACAACCCAAGTCGTAGAATTCCGGATGAGAAGCTGGGGTTTTCGTGAAAAACTGCTTTCTCCCCGACTACGGAAGGAATCAAGTCTTCGATTTGCTCATACGTTAATATTGACGGAGACGGTTTGTTGTCAGATTTGGTGGGGGGGAATCGTTTTGTTATATGCGGGAGTGGTTTGCGATATAATTGTCGCGTTTATGGTTATTAACCACGATTAGATTGGGGCTGTGGGCCCACTGCGTGTCTGATGCTCCGCAGATCTTATCCACGAGAACGAGGAGTAGTACAGGGCTTCACAAGGCCGATGTGTTGAAAGTGATGGGCAACAGAGACAACCCATCACATCACCCCCAGCAACACCAAACAATGAGAAAATAATCTTCACTGTTCCATCGGCCGTCAATCCAAATTTACTAAAAAGGGTGACTCTTCTCCATTACAACCAACGACGTTATTAAAGGAAGTTCATGAATTTCTTCTTTAAAAGCTAACGAAAGTTAATGTTTCCACAGGAAGTGAAAACCCATAACACAAGCTCTTTCCTTTGGTTCGATGTTGCCCATTAGCACCCAACACGAGAATCTGCCCTCATAAGATAGCTTTACGCTTGTGAAGTTTAGCATTAACAAAACGCCCGAATAAAAAACAATTGAGACCCAAATATCCAGCGAAGAGAGCCAGCACGGCCGTCATCCGGACAGTACGAAAGGTTAGAGCTTTGAATACATTGCTTTTGTTCATACGTTGGATGACTAATTTGAGAGTTACCCAATGTTTTCAAAGTAATCGACATAGTCAACACTCGGACGATGATTTTATCTAGCAATATCAAAGGGATTAACCACGTCGAAGGTCGTTCAACAAATCCCAGGCGCGCTCAGTTGATGAGCAGCCGACAACAATCGTTTATCTACTAACCGGGAATCGATTCCCGTGGCGAAATAAGCCGGATATGCAGTTTACCAATATGCTTGTTTATTTTCCCCTCCTTTGCCATATTCGGAGGCACAAGATGGGACGAGAAGAAAAGGGAAGAGCATTCGTGAGAAAGTGGGTGGTCCGCAGCAGGAAGGGCGTAGAGGAGACGTGTGGATCGGGATTGCAAAATTGGTGGGCTCAATCGGATGCTCTTTGGGAATCGGGATCTTCCAGGCCTGCGGATACGCCGATCCTTCACGTGCTCTTGCATGGCCCTTCGTAGCGGAGAAAGTGTCCAAAAAAATTCCTAAATAGTCCCAATTTTTTTAAAATTTTATCAATTAAATTTTAAATTGAATTGAATCCATTCGTCTCATTTTAATTTTAACTATAATCGCCAATCCTTCTACGACGTAGCCGTACTGACGTAAATAATTTTTAATCATATTTTTTCTGTTTTCTTCCTTTTCATTTTTTTTTACATCTCTGACCAACAATCCTCGCCTAGTTTGGGAAGGGCATCGCGCCCACATCCAAGCAAGGGCCGACACTTTTGCCTATTTGCCAACGAGGGCTGTGTCACCTTCGCCAAACTAGGCTAGGGCTCAACACCGTTACCAAAATTAGGTGAGGGTAATTGCTAAAAGAAAAACAAAGGAAAGAAAAATTAAATAAAAAAATATTATTAAAAAATATTAAAAATTACCCTTGTCTATGATGATCATGCCATATAAAATGACCAACGCCCACATCAATAATTTCCGATAAAAATTGATCCGATGAACTCAATTTATAAAATATTATAGTTTTAAAACTCAATTGATAAAATTAAGAGGTTTAGGACGTTTTAGACAATTTTCCCCAGCCACGGGCGTTTTTCTTCTCGTAAATTCTTCACAGGCATTGGCCTTCACAATCGTTTTCTGGCGAACGCAAATCACGCATTGAGAATCATACAAATCAGACGAAGTCATCTCCTGCAAGCAAAGCGACCAGACCACCATTCCATTGCCTATCAAGGCAAGGGCCTTTAAACGCTCGTCCTCTTAAACCAGCGGCTTAAGCTCCTAATGGCTATTAGAACTTAAAGGTCAAAATTGGTAGAATTGCCACGAGATGAATAGTAATTATGCCGAGCTCTCCTTTCATGACATATCGTAGTTACTTAAACCATAAGAGCATCCTGACCAGCGACTCAGTTAAATCATTCAGCATGAAACTAGCTGCGAACCTCAGGACAAACAGCATCACCCGAGAGGTAGAGAGGCTATAAGAATCTTATCTTCCTTTGTAAATGAACGGAGGCGAAGACCTTGCGGAGAAACAAAACATGTTGCTCAGAATAACTTAATCACTTACAACGGGCAGCGGCCACAATTGAAAAGAGATGGCAAAGAGTTGAGGGACCAAGATGAGTAGAAAGAGAGCAGCTCGGAGTGAGCTCCTACGGTTCGAAGAGAAAGTTGCCCTGTCACCGAGGAACTGCAAAGTCTAGGAGACGCCAAAGAAGAAGCATAAACTAGAATCAGTGGAGGGAAGAACAGAAAGAGGACGAAAGATTTTGAACAGCACGAAGCATAAGACATGGAGAACCAAGTCAATTGTACAGGTAAACTTAAGAAGACAAGGATAAGTGGTTCATCTCCTATGCAGGCTAAATGATGGCCAAGAATAAACTCCATCTCCAGACTCTCAATTGTGTAGTTTAGTAGAGTTCTTCCACCAACTCCAGAGCAGACAAACAATCAACTTCGAGGGATAGATATGTCATTATTAACTTTAGATACAGCACAAACATGTATTTTCGCAAAACAATACAATGAGTGTGCATTCAAATAATTAAAAATTCATTTTTTTCAAATAACCTAGGGGCATGACCGCGATTAGCCGAAATCATCAGAGAATCATTATGAAAAGACAAGGCTGTGCTTGTTCTCCACTCTCTATCATCCCAAATGGTTATCAGAAGAAACCTTATTACGATCACAGATCAACAAATCCCCTCTCCACCACCAGGAGAGGGGCCTAGTGCTAAGTAGCTCGTCACTACAGTTTAAGTAAACTGCATTGCAGAATCAACCAGATGACAATTTCCCTTTCAAAAGATTGATAAAAGAACAGATCTCATGCATTCGATCGCCTTGTGTAAACCAGGTAACGCCCCGTCACAATGGTACTGCCATTCCTATATGAACCAGTTAAACAAGTGAGTGTAGGCACCATACGAGACAAACTTCAAGGCCAACGAAGTTACACGATATCAGTTGAGAAACAAAGTATTAAATCCCGTAGAATGCACCCATAGAAAAGTGAAATCCCACCAGCAATGTGTTCAGCCATTCCTAGATCCTCAAATATGCCATACACGGTAAAGTATACCTCCCTCCTAAACACGAAAACATTCGCCCAAAGCCGCAAACCAAAGCTTATTACCACCAGACGCAGAAAGCAAACTAAAGATCACTGCTTTGTGGGAGACTGACAACATGAACTAATAAGCAAATTCAAGAACATCAATTGTACACAAAGACTGGATTTTTCCTTAAAAAAAAAAAGAAATGAATTTCACAGAGGGAACAGGAGACTGCATACCCTGAGAAAGCCAGCTCCAACAACGAGTATCGAAGGCGATGTTCGACTTAAGCCGAGCCGAGGCGATGGCACTGTGGAGAGGCATTAGCGACTCCACACTGCCCAAAACCGAAACCACCCTTGAACCAAATAAAAACAACGAGACAAAGGGTGAGCAAGAATCGACACTACGACAAGAACAAAAAATCGTAATTTGCACATCAACAGCTATAATTGCAGCGGAATTCATAATGAAGAAGCGTTCACGTTCGGAAAAATAGACGAAGGCGCCTACCTGGAAGGGCGGGGCGTGGATCTTGACGTTGAGCAGAGAAGAGCTGAGATACGCCGCTCGTCTAGGGACTTCTGGAGCGAGGACCTGGATTTGGAGGTAATTGACCTCGAACTCATCGTCAGCGCTTGTCTGCAGAAGGAAGCCATTTCTGATTTTACAGTGCGTGAGCCCGCCCCTCGAAAACAGTAGCACGAGTCATTGGGTTTTAGGATGGAGGAGACAGGAAGCAAGAAAGAGACACCTTAAACCCTAAAAGAACTATGTCGTTTTGAAGGAACGCACGTCGTGTCGTGTGATCGGAAAGAGGCATGAAGTTCATTTGAGCTTTGCATAGATTAATGGGGCAAAGTTGTTTAAATTACAGACTCTGGAAGCAATAAAGACGCTATTATCATGAATCAAGCGAAAATACTTTCAACTTAGTAACGTCGCATGCTGGTAAAAAACAGAAGATAGTGTACGGTAATTGATAGTTCAAAATTCGAATTAGGAAACGAAGTTCCCAACTTCCCACTCCCGAGACAGAACTCTCCAATATGCATTACTTCCCTAATTTAATGTTATGCCAGAATTAGTACTGTACTACGACAGGTACTCTCTATAACCAACCTTGCGCTTATGATAGAACTCTGTACAAAGTAAAAACGCTAATCTGCATCGGATTATCATCTATGGGAACAGATATCTTAGTTTCGATGTAATAATGAACTCAAACGATGCTCATCACTGCTAGGGCTGTCGACACCATCGGAACAATCTAATGGTTGAGACTCTTGAGCCTTTGAGTGTGTAATCTCAGTTTGAGTACAACCCGCCGCAGTCCTCTCTAACTGCCCATCTGCCGTAAAAGAATTCAAGAGATTCTCATTTGGAGCCCTGGACTCAAAATTGCGCCGTCTTTCAACTGCATCCTTAACCCTCTGCTCAAACTCCTCATCAGTGCTGGCTAACATGTAGCGTAGCTTCATGTTAATCCTATTTTCCACCAGAACAACGTGCCTAGGAATTATGCGACCCTCAAGAGAATAGCTAAAAAACCTGCATAAAAGTTTGTAGACAGTCAGGAGGCACTGACTCATATTAAGGTTATCCAGAATGATATCAGGGAGAACACAAGTACTCGGGGTTGAGCATGGAGATCTCTCACGTAAATTAGATGCTCGCTATAGTTTTAATGGCATTAGCAGGCATTTTCCAAATATATCTTGTGCAACAGCATAAGAAACCAAAGAATAACCACATAAATCATATCAGAGCTTCAGATGATGCAGCTCACCTCGGAAACTCAATAAGATCCTCCAAAGGGCGCACCATAGTTCTTCGCAAGTAACGGTATTTCGGACGAAGGATATCCACATTATATCTGAGAAGCATGGGGAAATCAGCGATCATCTCACCCAACTGTCGAACTCTGATGCCAAGTGATAAGAAATACTTTAAACTGATCTCCAGTTTGTTTGCTATGCTGCACCCCAAAAGCTCGGGTCCAAGAGCTATTACTTTAGCAATATTTTTCTCAGTAACTCCAGCTTTAGCCATTAGGAAAATAACCTGCATAACAATTAAAGTTTTGGGTCAATAGATAATTATCAGAGTCTTCAGATAGTTGTCATCACAAGAGTCATACTGGCAATTTTGCAAAAGTAGTGGAATCTAAATAAAAAATCTGTCAAAAAGACATTTTTACGAGGATTTTTTTTAGAAAGAATGGTGTGGAAAAATGGGGGAAATATCATGAGCTCTGTGATTAGAACCAATAAACAGTCAATTGAACATGAGAACCTCAATATCATCCCACTTAATAAACATTTCCATTTCAACATGCCCAAAAGGTGCAACAACAATTGAAATGCTCTTTTTGGGTACAGAATTAGAATGATTAGATCATTCCTGCAGTACTCTTGGCCTTGCTACCATTCAGGGTAAAATCTGAGAGTTTCATATGACTTCAGTTGCACAACAACCTACAAAGTGTAACGAGGCCTTTACAGTTGGTCATGCTGTTGAAAATGCAACCACCAGATTAGAGACCATAAAGGCAACATGCCCATCTATTACTCATACTGCAGCACCCCTTCACGAACCAGGAAAGATGTTGCATCAAACAGGTAAAATTAAGTACCTCGGTGGATGTATAGCATAACATCTTTGCATAAACTCATTTAAAAAAAAAAAACAGGAAAAGAACGAAAAGAAGTGATAGATGAGGGGACTGTACAAACCACCGGTCTGATTTTCTTGTACAGACTGTACGTCAGTAATGGTGGAAACTTAACCAGCATCTTGCCAATAGCATCATCTCTTATGCCTATATCCCGGAAAAAAGCACCTTCATAACAAAAAGAATTTGTTAATTTTACAATCTCATTTATGGCAATTAAAGAGGAATGAGAACACCGTAGAAACCAACAGTTTCCATTATCCAGCACAAGCAGACAGTTTAGAGTTTAATGCTTCACAAAATAAATCAAGACAACTTATTGAAGATCAAAATTCCATGGACACGATGGATTGCAGTTCACATAAAGAAGGCTAACATGCAGAGGCGAACCTTTGGTGCAATAACTTTCTCCAAATCAACACAGAATATCATTGGCTTAACAACGAGCATCCTCCTCATACCATCGCGGGATATTCCAAGGTAGTACAAATACTTGACCAAAGGCTTCCATCGGTCATCGATGCTGCAACCCATCAGTTGAGGCTTAAAGGCTAGTAATTTGCCAACCTCTTCAATATTGAGACCAAACTCTTTCAAATAATGCACCTGCACAAATATGAATGACCACTAAACCAATTATAACATCACACGTTACTTGATACATTGTTTGCCGCAGTGTCAGGCAACTTAATTCTACTGTAGTCCAGCTCCAGCACGGAAGCCTGCTCAGGTTGCTAAATTGGTGACTCAATTATGACATCCAACATCCAGTAACTGGGAGGTTTGGCACGGGAAAAGTACAGACACAATCTCCAAGAAAGAGTTCCAAGATTCCCTAAGCTGTAAACTTAGTTTGCTTCCTTCCCCAGATTAGAAATTCATGTGTTACGTAGTTTCTCGGCCTCTATATGAAGCCAATTTGCATCAATCTATGTCAAAATAAGTGCATAGGCCTCATACCTTTTGATTCATCTCTTCCATCGTAAAGTAGCCCAGTGCCTTGGGATAGTCAAAAACCATCGTGCCGAAATCCTTCTCATTCATTCCCATATCCAAGTAGAAGGCTACTCGAGATTTCACTTCTTCCATGCTGTAAGACAACAGCTGAGGGGACCAGCTCATGACACAGCCTATCCATTCCCTTCTGACCCCGTTGTCCTCTAAATACTGTACAATCTCATCCAGTTCATCATTCCCTTGCTCCAGTATATTATCTCCCGCCTTCATGAGAGCAACCGCGATAAATCTTCCCTTAACATTAATGGACTTCAACCACTCAGCAAATCGTCTTATTGACTCAAGATTTCCCCTTGACATACATATTAGCTTCCCTATCTGCGGGTATGACAGAGAGTTGTGTTTCAACCACCTAAGTGATCAGCAATATCAAACATCAGAAGCGGTAATCTCCCTATTCACATATCTCCCAACGACACCATTAAAGGGACAGACCTTCTTTCTAGCATCTAAGGAAGAGAAATCACGAGGATGCGGGGGCGCAATTAAATGTACTTGCATTCAAGGCAAGGATTATTAGCTACTACAAAATTAACTCGAAAACAACTTAAAAATGACATGAAAACTTCACAGACAATCCTTTAACAAAACACAATGCCTTCCTTACCTCATGCCAAAACATCTTAGATTATCACATGATGAAGCACGTAACATCACACGATCAAGCACGGAAGGCACATAAGCAATAGCGGCAATACAAGCAAAAAAAGTGAGTTCCAACACCACTCTCGAACCTTATAAGTGGCACAAACTTAGAGTCCTCCACAACAGCTTTCGCGCGAACATTAAAGGAAGACTCCGTAAACTCTGGCGACCGCTTCATCGCGGCAGCCTCAATCATAACGTAATCGATGAATGCCGGCACCCTCTCCACCAGATTGTTAGTGTAAGTGATCCCGAACTTGCCCTTCCGCATCGCTCCCTTGAGAATTTCAGCAGTCACCTTCCTCCGATTCTCGACCGCTCGCACTATCATCTCCTCGTCACCGACGTCGCCACCACCGTCGGTTCCGTCGCGAAAGAGAGTTCGCAGAGGCGGCCGCGGAGAAGCGCCGTCTGCGTCGCTGGGAGACCGGACGTAGATGGAGCCGGGGAACTGAGGCGTTCGTTTGGCGGAGAGAGAAGTCTCTACGAGCTTGATTTGTTCTTGAGGCGGGATGTCGAGGTGGTTTGAGTTTGGGATTAGGGATGGTTCTAGCGTTTCGGCAGATCCGAGGAGCAGGGAGGTCGACTTGAAGTTGTGAGTGCGGAGAAAGTGGTGGTCCGGCGAGCTCTTCCCGGCGGCAGCGGCAGCGGCGGCGGAGGATGAGGAGGCGTTCTCGGGGGAGTGGTGGAGACAGGAGAAGAAGCGTAAGGAGGTGGTGGAATCGGAGGGACATGGAAGCGGAAGAAGCAGGTTTCGACGATGACTCGGAGGGAGCGTCGAGTGTAAACTGAAATGCAGGCTCATTTTCGTCTTTGGAGCAGATAAAGTTTGGAAAACGAAGAAGACGAGGAAGAAGAAGCGAGCCCGTCGTTTTGCTGATCACGCCCCGGCGGTGGCAGCCCATTCCGCCCCATCCATGTGATTATCAGAGATAATGATATAAATGATTTTTGAATTTTGTGAATGTATAATATGATATTTAAAATTTTAATTTGAGTAATATGATCACTCAATTTTAGTATAATATTCAATGTGATCCTTAAATTTTTAATTTGATCAATAAAATTCTTGAATATTTATAAAATATACAATTTAGTCCCTAGGTTATAGGGAGATGTTTAATGTAATCCTTTCATTGATTCAAATTCGGGGACGACATTAAATATTTTTTTATTTCAAAATTTCGACTAAATTGAACAAATTGAAAATTCACGAACTATATTGTATATTGAACAAATTGAAAATCCAAAAATCACATTACATATCGAATCAAAATTTAAGGATCAAAGTGTCATTTTCTCTTAATTATAAGAGACGGGTCGGAGCAAAGACATTTTAGTTCCAGAGGAAAACTACTTTCGAAAAATTGTTTATTAATTTGTCGGTGTGTGGACCATGAAAAACTAATTCAATCTACGAAAAATATTCTTCATTGACTGTTAACAATAAGTTTAGATAGGGCCTAAACAACAATTTTCCTTTCTACTAAAATGAAAATCTTTTCCTCTAAACCTTCAAATAAATGAAGAACATGTAAATTATTTTCCTTCGTCACTAAATTTTCAGTGGAACAAATGTACCCTCGAGTCGGAAAGCGCCAACCGATCCGGTTGGACCGAGTCAGGCTCGTCCAACCCAAAGGATATGAAAAGTAATTTCTATTTATGAATGGATCTGTACAGAAATTTAAGCCCGAATAGAGGTCCGGCACACTGTATCATAGTTGTGTTTCTCTCGGCCATCCGAATACTTGAAAAGGAATCGAGGCTTGCTTATGTTTAGAGATACCCCACTTTTCGACAGCTAAGGAATGAGAAAATATTCGGATTAGGTTTCTCGGACTTGAATAATCTCGGGGAATTTGCACATACCACCTTGTCCAAGTGTATCGGTTAGGTTCCTCCGACATGGTCATCGGCCCCGATCACCAATCTCATCGCGAGACGTCACGATTCTAGCGCAAAATCTTACCGTCTATCCGAAACTACGATCCGGAGATCCCAATTTCAAATTAACCATCAGGAACAGAAAACCAAACGAACGTGCAAGCGCCTCTCGAAAAACGAACGAACACCAGAGGCCACAAATTTCAGATGCACCATCAGAATGGTTCGCGCCACATGCAAAGCTTTGGTAAACCCCTCATCTCCGGACATTCGCCCTATGCATAAACCAATCGAAGCACATGAACCATCCGAAACCAAGCTTCTGTAGCAAAATCATATCCTATTGATTCCTCATGTTTCCTTCCAACCAAGCTGAAACTCTCTTGAGTTGCACCAAACAAGACACCTCCCAAAAATGAAAATGAAAACGCAAAAGAGTTAAGATTTACATTTCGAGAACCACCAGAGAACCATGAACGATGACCGAACGAATCAGAAGCTTGTTGTCTTGTCGCTGCCAACAAGCTATCCCGACAATCGGAAAAAGGCTTAACCGCAATATTCCAACTGTTCTGATCCGTCGACACTTTCAAAAATAGCTACACCATAAGCTACCGGATTCATTCAATTTCTGCAACTTCTGCTCCTCAGCTTAGGATTCTCTTAGATTCTCAAGCCAATTGCCCGAGCAGATAAAAGAATTGCTTTGCTTTGAACCCCTTTTCCCCTCCAGAAAGTGATACCATTTTTTACTGGAAGAACCGGGCACTCGAATG
Source organism: Rhodamnia rubescens (assembly GCA_021437795.1). Lineage (NCBI taxonomy): Eukaryota > Viridiplantae > Streptophyta > Magnoliopsida > Myrtales > Myrtaceae > Rhodamnia > Rhodamnia rubescens. The sequence goes on from JAILYA010000012.1 coordinate 2,342,970, forward strand.
GGAAGCCCGCATTTTATTGTCAAAAGAATAATGAAGAAAAATCAACCTCTCCCCCTCTATTCTTGATCTTGTCTCTCTACATCCTGTACATCAGATGGTTCGGGGAATATATCCTTAGAATGATGTCTGCGTGAGGATGAACCGTTATGATTACTCCCCTGCGAACCTGTGGTCCCCGACTGCTTAAAGCTGCTTGTTCCTTCCACCTTGGCAGCAGAGGAAGCTGGAATAACTGCCACATCCGATGAGCTGTGCCGCCAGCTACCGAACAGAGTGGCATTCCACGACCCTCTAGAAGAGGTAGTCCTCAACCTTCCAGAGCCATGGTTTTCTTCTCTTACAATCTTCAGGGGATTCTCTAAAGCCTTTACTATGTATCTCATGGGTGGACGCCGGGATGGCTTCGGATTGAGGCAGGATCTCGCCACGATCGCCATGGCCCACACTTCCTCCAGCAAATCCTCATCCACGATGAGCAATGGATCCACAATCTTTGTGACCAGTTCCTTGTCGTATATGTTGATATAAGGTAACGTTTGTTCCAACCACTCCTTTGTCTCAGTATCACTGGATGCGCTGAGACCCAACTTACCCGTCACCAGCTCCAGCAAAACTTTCCCAAAGCAATACACGTCGTACGCACAATTTGCTGTAGAAGAATCTGAAATTCCCACATATAAAGAAAAGTCAGAAACATTCAGGTCCCCACGAAGCCGGAGTGCAAAAAATGGAGAACTCGTAGCCTGCCTAAAAAACACCTAAAGACTGTTTTTAGGGACGTAAGTGGTAACTGACTCTACGAATAGCACATCACCATTAAGCCCTGGTCTCGAAAATATGAAGAAACGAATATTCATCAAAAAACGATTGACGGACAAAATAACTGGCACTTACCAGAAGTACCTTGCTCCGATGACCTGCCAAAGGCAAAATAAAACAAATATTATACCACTAGATATAGTGAATCAAGAAAATTCTGCATACTACACATGCCGATATATGGAATTAAAATTCTCATGTCGTCTATTGGAGAGTCAAAAAGGGCGGGAATATTTATCACTATTTAAATTGGCTTTAACAATTTGAATTTTACTGTGGGCAATGGCATTAACAATGTGAACATTTCTTCAAAGAGACAAATACTGGATGTGAAAGAAAGATTTGGACATTTTAACTCTGATAGTTCAGTTTTTGCTGTCAATTTGACTCATTATACCTACAGTTTCAAGCAGGCATCTTAATATCGACATTCTGAACTTGCAAGAACCAAATTAACAGTAAAGATACAACCACAGAATGTACTTTAAAAACTGACCAAATACAATTTGACCAATTTTGATATTTAATTGCTATTTGCTGCCTTGCTTAAAGTAGGCTGAAGATGCTAACAGTAATATTGAATTCGAGGATCCCCTAAAGTCTCATAATTACCCATGGAATCTGCATATACTATCACAGACCTGACAGTCTGCTTCTTCCGCATTCCTAAAATGCTTACATCCTGTCTCCCAATGACATAAATTCCCAAAGTTTTACGGTCAACAATGTCAGCAACACGCAAATCAGAACCATATCCAACTCTATAATTATATGAGAGCACCATCCACGGCAGCAATCACCACCTGTTAACTGTTAGTTGAAGCCCTGCTCTCATCTAAATGGGATATGTAAGTATCACGAACAATTTTCTTTTGAAGTGCATATGACGTGTGTTGTCAGGCATGCTTTACCCTAACAAGATTCTGCAGAGGAGACAAGTTTTCCAAACAGATGATAGCCTGATCAAAAGAACAACTTAATCTAATAATTCAAACATTCCTAAAGAAGTTAACCAGTTAAAAAGACTATCAGAATATGCTATGATTCCAATTGAAGGCCTCCTAAAGAGGACAGTAAGACACAGGAAAAATCCTATGGATTGCCAAAAGTAAAGGACAAACTCCAGAAAATTAGCATAGAGCCATGGAAAAAGAGAGCAAGCGCATCTATACATTACAATGAGCAAATACAACAGTCATGGGGACTGAACTAAGCATACAAAAGGTCCTGAAACATTATTTACACCCAGTTCCACATATAGGCACAAATTCACAAAATTTGAGAAACTGATAGCAGAATGCTTATACTTACTGTTGCAAGCGCAGTAACCTAGAGAATCTGCTATGATGAGTATCTCCTTCTTGAGCACAGACCTCACTGAGGCTTCCCAGACGCACTTCATATTTATCATCAAGAAGTATACTACTCGCTTGAACATCCCTTCATTCACAAAAGAGGACATGTCACTCCTAATACATCGGCTGTATTCCTTTATAACGGATTTTCTTACTTTGATAAGGTAAAAGTTTTGGACGGTATGGACCAATTCTTCACACACACACACACACACTTGAGCACGCATATATGTATATAGTCGTCTTCTAGTGAACCCTGACTAGCTTCTGTAGGAACTAACTCAAGATCAAGCGTGTTTAATTGCTTGTGATCCAGAATGCTTGTTCACTACCATCAAACTATGCTTACTAATATCTTCACTAGCAAGCATGAGGAAAAACAACTTAGAATAAGATAAGCAAAATACCCAGAAACCAAAACAAATGCAAATAGTAACTTTCCACTCTAAAGCAAGACACCCACATAATGTCACTATCAAACAGATGGTCCCATTTCGACCCAAAAAAATATAAAAAGATGGTCCCATAACATTAATCCATTTCACAAAAGGAGGAGTTCAAGGAAGTCATACCATATTGATCACGGAAAAGAATGAATCATAGGAGGATTCCCCAAACATGAAAATAGAAGCAAAAGCAAGGGATTTCTGAAGTACCTGTGCACAAAAGGGGGAGTACATTCATGATGAAGATAAGATAGACCCTCTGCAGCTCCTACTGCAATCTTTAGTCTCTTAATCCAGTCCAGAGATTGCAAACTATCGTCCTCTGAGCTGGTTTTCCTAAATAAAGAACTTGCCAAGTCTTCGTTAGGCATATATTTGTAAACCAGGAACTTCTCATTCTCCCTCTCCAGGCAGTGTCCCAGAAATGGTACAAACCTTCCATGCGAAACCTTACCAAAGAAATCCAATTCGACAAGGTAAACTTCCTTTTTGATCGAACATAGGTCAACCTTTTTAATGACAACAGGAATCCCGCCATCCAGGATGCCCCTGAAGAGATCCCCTGAGTGTCCGTGTTTAATGAGGTTTGAGTCATTAAACTCATTTGTGGCTAAGAGCAGCTGCTGATATGTATACGCATCGCCTATGTTTGAGAATTCAACCGATGCACCAGATGGCAGTGGCATTCCACCAGTTGAAGATGGCCCAACACCAATTGCTGTCTGATTCGCAGATCCCCTCTTATGGGTGCAGAAAAGCAACAAAGCAAGAAGCACAAACAGAAGAGCCACAAGGCCAAGCCCACCCAAAACTCCTACCAAAATAATTAACTTCCTCTTGCTTTTCTTTTTAGTTTCTGGAGCAGGAGCAGGAGAAGGAGGGTTGGCATTTGGCAGTCCAAAATTATCAAAAACTAGACCTCTCTCAGCATAAAATGATGCACACTCACTCGCGGTTCTTTGACGGGATACATTTTGGAGGCAATTGTTGCCAAGAGATGAGTTAGTTATGGCAAAATCAGGAACCTTGCCCTCGAAATAATTTTTGGACAGATCAATAAAGCCAAACCCCACTAAGAGCTCTGTAAGATTACCGTAGAACAAATTCTGAGAAATATTTAACACTGCAGCAGTGGCATTCGACCCTGTGTCTGGCAAAAGACCTGTGAAATTATTGCTAGAGATATCCAACAGAGCCAGTCCGGGCATTGACCACAACAATCTGGGGAGAGAACCAGTGAAGGAATTATGTCTCAAGACAACAACCTGCAACTGACTGGGATTAGAAAACAAGTCATCTGGCAAAGGCCCACCGAGTAGATTGTTACCTAATAACATTTTGTGTAAACTTCTGAGTCCTCTCAAATCTGATGGCACCGACCCAGATATATTATTGAAACTGAGATCCAAGTCAACCAAATTCCCCAGGTCCCCAAGCTGCACAGGTAGTGAACCAGACAATTCATTGCCCGAAAGATTCAAATGCCGAAGGCCCGAGAGGTTTCCGAAACCCAGAGGAATCGACCCGGACAAGGAGTTGGAAGAAATGTCGAGAGTGGACAGATTCTTAAGAGATGTAAAGGATGAAGGAATAGATCCACCGAGCGCATTGCTCGAAAGGTCAAGGACTGAAAGGTGCGACAATTCGCCCAAACTCAATGGAATCGTACCATTCAATCTATTATCAGCTAAATACAGGCTAGTGAGATTGGTCAGGTTACCAACACTGGGGGGCACAATGCCAATTATCCCACAAGACCTGAGATCGAGCACTTGCAGCGACCTGAGCTGCTGTCCGAACCAGTCGGGTATTTGACCGGGGAGGGAGAACCTGGAGGCATTGAAGGACGTTAACAGAGTGAAATTGGCGAGCGCATCAACGGAGAATTGCGGATTCTGGCTACCAACTCTAGTCCTCCTAAACCCGGAAATGTTGATCTCTGTGACTCTGCCATTCTCGCATTTTACACCTTGCCACAAGGAGCAAGGGTCCGCCTTCCTGGGCCACTCCCTGCTTCGAATCCCCAAAGAAGATCTGAGTTGAAGCAGAGCAACACGCTCGGTGCGCGAACTCAGCGGCGGCTGCTGCTGTATCGTCAGCTCGCTAAACAGTAACACCAGAAGCAAGAGAAACAACGGCACTTCACTCCTATGCTTCTTCATGCTTTACAAACAACATTGATCTGATAATTTAACCATCATCACCTCATCTTCATTTTTCTCCCCAACTGAGAAGTGCCCTTTTTCTGTCGCAAACTAAAATGAAACTTGTTCACGGATTGATGCCAAATGCGTTTGCCTTCTCAGAGAACTTGCTTACCTCGATCACAAAGCAAAAGCCAAAGCCCTTTGAGCCTTCAAAGAGAGCAGTAGGTGAAAAATCTGCGTCACTGTCTTCCCTGGCTTCTCTCCTCTTCTTTGCGGCTCTACCTACTCTCTGTCTCTCTGTCTCTCTCTAAGATTTCTCCAGTTTCTCTTCGGTTGACAAAGGGAGGAAGAGAGAGAGAGAGGCGGAGACGGGCAAAAAACAATAAAGTATTGAAAGGAAATAATTCTAGAGAGAGACGCGACTGGTCAAGACTCTCAAGCACAACCCCCGCATCTCCATTTTTATTTCTCGCTCTCTCTGACACGAATGCGCCTATTTTGCTTCACAACACGCAAGCAAAAAGAGGGGCAGTTCTAATATTCAATCTCTCTCTCTCTCTGTCTCTTACACCCACACACCCACTCTGTAAAATACCCAGAAGAAAAAACGAAGCAGCAACAGAAATGGTGAACGACCCGAAAGAGAGATCGAAGTCAGGGAGTGATGGAGACCAATTTCCGGCGACGAGAAGGGGTTTGACCACCGGTAATCCCGCGTGCTCCAGCTAAGCTTGAACTACTACCGTCATTGCTTTACGATTCTTGTGCATAAATAAATGTATGTCTCTGATTTCTTTCCTTCTCTGAAAATGGCAGGAGGGAGGGAGGGGTTTAAATGGGCTTTTCCCCGGATTCACTCTCTTTCTTGTCTCGACTCTCGAGAGAGGAAAGTGAACTCCTTTCTCATATTCTCTCTCTCCCCCTTGTTACGAAAGAAGAAGAAAAAAAATGGTGCCTAATGTCCACGTTGATAGAGAAAGAGGGAGAGGGAGGCAATGAATTTATGTCCCCCAACGGTTTAAAGAAAGTACTAAAACCCCGCACTGTTCTGGGCTGTAAAGCTCTAGAAATCTGTTGTCATTTTGCAGCTGATAATGATGAAAGTATTTTCCTTTTTTTCCCTCTGTTTCCACATTTTTTTGTTAAAAGAGGCTCGTCATTTTATCAAATGTAATTTTTCCAAATATTGTTCGTGGACACTTGATAACAAGATCATCGATCGACCGAGCGCTCGGTCGGGGATTAAATAACTTATGGATCCTCGCGGCGACGGAGAAGACGACGACTAGACCGGACCAGGCTCAACTCAAGCCCACCTGATCGCATTGCTTGCTGCAATTACAACGTAATTAAAACTGATCTAATTAGGAGATCACCATGATTAATGGTGGGGGGGCCAGGCCACTGTGGAGAAGGAGATGGAATTGAATGGGACTTACCAATCTCGGTGCGGTCATTGGGAAAGACAAGGAGGCTGGCAAATGGCAAAAGTGTGGTGGCTGTTACTGTTTTGGTACGGCCCTTTGGCGATGATATTAAGATTCGGGTCGAGCCGGTGCAGCTTCACAGCTACGGGCGGGTTATTTATGGTGAGAGTATCAAAGTTGATCCGGTCTTATCTCAATTTGAGATGTGCATTATCGCCAGATTGATTAGGTAATTAAGTTAATCGGAATCGTCGACGGAGCGGAAAATGAGTATCGATTGATCTCGTTACGCGATCATCGATTGATCTCGTCGACAGAGCGGAAAATGGGATTCCCATTGATGAAATGATCAAGATCTTGTGTGGAGACATCTTCATGTGTTCTGTTTTCATGGATATGGTGATTCGAACAGGGGGAGAATTTGATCCCAGCTAAATTAGGCAAATGTCTCTTTCATAAAAAATGAATGATTTGGAATACATTTTTAAAAAAATGACAGCTATTATCTCTTATAAAAATGAATAAACGGAAAAAATTTCGTTTTACGAAAATGTCTGGATATAAGTTATTATCGATAATGAATTTATTTTTTTTCATTAACTAATTATTCCATACACGTGATTAATTTTACGAATGTTTTATCGAAATCATTCATCCTCTGCGAAACAAACGCACTCTTGATACGTGGTACAATAGGATTAGATCGGAACCCGCCAGGTGTCTAATGCATTTTTTCTTTATTAATAGTATATTGGAATTTTATTATTTTTGGGAATTCCTGATCTCCTGATCGCTTTTCAACTCGATAAGCGTGGCATCGAATTCCTTGTGATTGTTTCCGCCTTTAGATTAACTTTCTTCTGGGTTTAAGTGGAAAGGTCAAAGAACTTTAAAAGGGCTTTTCGACGCGAATTATGATGCTGTCAAATGATGAGGGGAATACAATACTAAAGAACAAGGTTTCTTGTCTGCTCTGTTTTCTGTGAATCTACTAAAATATGAAGCATCGTTTCTGAATTATGGCAAAGGATCTTAGTTACTTTTTCTGGATAGATGTTTGTTAAGGATTCAAATTAAAAAAGCACTCCTTTTTTACTTTTTTGTGCAAATCTATAACATTGTTTATGTTCTAAAAATTATGGGAAAAAAAATCTGATTATAGGTGTTAAAATTTGAATGTCGCGAAAAATCAAGTGTTTCGGATACTACTAAAGTCAAAAGTGTTTAAGTGGTAAAATTTAAATCGAGCAAAAATTTATATTGCAAAAGTCAATTCAAGTGATCTTATTTTCTCAAGGAGAAAGAGATGAAGAATAACGCTTTGCCTTCAAGCGTCGAACAATGTACCTTTCTCTTTTATCTTAGTGTTCTAGAAGATCGTGACTTCTCATAATTAACTTTACATCTAGGCTTTTATGAATTAAACCACTAAATTCGCTATTTCCACGAAGTTATGTAGGAATTGTATTTGCATTGACCAATCGCTTTGTAAGAGCACATGCAATGCTCGTGAGATGAGTGCGATGAGTCCCGAATCTAGATCGAATTCAATGCAAATGATAACACATGATTGGAGCACACAAAGATTAGGTCGAGTGACCGTAACAACTTCTCCGATAAAAGCAATTTCATTTAGATTTTGTTGATCCAGAGGTCACATCTTCCGTTACATCAATTCACTCAATCACGTTATCTCGGGAGTTACGTGCCTACCTAACCGCGTATCTCACGAGTAACAACTTCCGATCCCAATTTTAAAGCATATCCGGCTCGCATAATCTCGAGACTCTAGATGCTTGCCTCCATAACGTACATTTAACACAAACCCTTTGCATAGGCAGAGAGGGAAATTACAATTGCAAGATCAATGTCTCTTCATTCTTTCTCTAGAATCAAGCCGTGTAAAACACCATGCGACCGAAGGATTCTCTCGTCCTCGCGAAACAGGGGATGTTCAAAATATCCGAGTTGACTCAACTTTCTAACAGGGTACTGAAGAAACGAACTTGTGGCGAAGGAGACATGGGAACAAATTTTAGGGTCATCGAGAATCATTGGTGGGGAAAAGAAGAAGGGACGCATGAAGGGGGGGCACTCGGAAAAAAGGTGGGAGATGGTGGGGAGTCAACCACTGACTTAAGTGGTCAAAACTCTCTTTTGCTTTTTTTTTTTTTTTCTCTCTCTCTACCTGCTTCGGATCAATCGGAGCTCCATCCATTCTTGTGATGTCGATGGCAACGCCGGAAGGAAATTAAAGGGGGCGCACCGCACCAGCAACATCCAGAAGCAAGTCCAGTCCCACTCGTTAAAGAAGAGACGAGACCAGTTGCTCCAAAAAAACGTACGCTCTCTCGCGTGGGGAGCACGTTCTCTCCATTACAATCCCCGGAACAGAGCACGTATCATCCTGGGAAGCATGTGACCCTCTGTTCTTAGGCTTAGGAAGTTCATTTGTCTTGCACCTTCCCTGTACGCATGTATTAACTGGCAACATCATTGGAAAAGCAAGAATCTACCAAGGTGAGCATGGTTCAAAGGTAAGAAAGAAATTGGAGAATCGGACCAGTTCATCGGTCCGCTTCCACAGCATGCAGGTTAGGTTTTAAGTTTTAAAAATTTGAAACCGATTCTGACGAGCATGTGCTTGTGTTTTTCTTGTTCAAATGGTATCCCATGACGTCCGATAATTAATGTGTAATTCGGAATCATTAGTCCGAGTTTTTGTTTTTCCGTGATATCTATAAATGCGTCTAAATATGAATTGTGATCGAGTGTATTGTAATAGCAGAAAGTGATCGTTATAAATAATGACCCACTGCAATCCTACATATGGAACCTGAGAAGATCTCGAAACCCGTGACATGCAAGTTTCGTGTTCTACAGTGGGCATGGAAGATTTCAGATTTCAATCGGTTCCGATGAATAGATCCGAGGTTCCGGTCCAAACCAATCGCGAAACTGGTCACCTCCTAGAAGCTGCAATTTTGGCGCTTTCCTATGTTTCTTGCATGAGACGTGGAATTTGGGATGATCTATTATTGTTCAATAAATTATTATTTTTTTATTTGGGCATGGTGCGGGTATAAGTAACAAGTGGACCCCACTTGATACTTTTTTTTCTTGTTTATGTTTTAATCTTTGATTGGATGGAGTCATCAAAGTCCCTATGCTACTACGAACCCCATTAGGAGCAGGGGAGTCCCTATGAAAAGCTGAGAGAAAGAAGCCTTGGCTCATCGTGGCGCAAGGAGAAACTCCTCTGTTTTCTCACTTCCACCCAATGGCTATGGCAAATGCCTATTGCCTACTATACTATGCAGCCGATCTTATGTCTGGGCCCCACCCCCGCCTCCTCTTTATCAGCCTTTCTCTGTTTCCGACTTAATATATAGAAAAAAAATTTATTCAGGCCCAAATAAAAATTTTAAAAAAAGGGAGGAAGTACAAAATTGAGTCAGTCAACCACCAGTTGCAGTCGCAGCTGCAGCTGATGACGTGTGCCACTTGCCACCCGCGCTCCCCAAAAATGTCGGTCGCCACGTCATCCTATGGAGTCTAGACTGTAGAGTCCCTAATTCGCGAAGTTATTACGGACCCGAATAACAATCATTTTATTTTTTAAATCAATTTATGGCCATAAAAAGAATTTTTCCGATTTCAATCCCTTTTGACATCCACACCAAAATTTTAAAATTCGTTTAATAATAGCATAAAATTTCTAATATTATTGACGATTGGTGAGTCAATTGATGAAAGACCGACGAACCAACGAACCGATGATCGGCAAACCGAGGGATAGCGGGGTGGCGATCAACAACCGGTGGCCGACGGATAGACGACCGGTGACCGGGACGCAAGAGAGAAGGAGTTAGCAATGGGAAAAATTGTTATTTTTCATTTACGTTCTAGAAACAGAGAAGTTGAAAATTTCAATTTCACATTTTCGTTCAGAAATATAAAAATAAAATTGCGTTAGCAAATGAATTTTTGTTTCAAACGTGATCTAAAAGTCGAATTGCAAGAGAAATAAAAAAATAGAATAATTATCATTCGCGCCCTTATTAACTTTTGCTTGATTAATTGACTTATCGAATCGATAACTTGCTCTTGCCCGAGGAATAAAATAAAAAATCATCCTTTAGCATGACTAAAAAAAAGTGATGGTAGCGCGGAGCGAAGCCCAATACTTTTTCCTAAGGAGATCACCAAAAAGGGAGTCCAAGTCCGAACCCGTTAACATATCCAGTCAAACTTACATTCACTAAAAAAAAACTTAAGCTAATGAGTTATAGGCTAACATAGATATATTAACCGCTATACATCACTTCGATTCTCCTTACACGTGCATTTTAACAATCTTCCCTCAAAGTGTGAGCTCGCTCCCCTTAACTCAAGTATCCTAACGTATCAACTTATCTCAAGTTGAATAGCCCAACTTCATAACCATGGAATCTACCTTTGGACCTTATACACCACTTTGAACCATGGAGTCTACTCTTAACTCAAGTATCCTAACGCATCAACTTATCTCAAGTTGAATAGCCCGACTTCATAACCATGGAATCTACCTTTGGACCTTATACACCGCTTTCATCAACTTATCTCAAGTTGAATAGCCTAACTTCATAACCATGGAATCTACCTTTGGACCTTATACACCACTTTGAACCACGGAGTCTACCTTTGAGCTCACTCAATAACCACATGGAACCCTTAACTCGGGTATCCTTTCGCATCGACTTATTTCAAGTTGAATAGCCCAACTTCATACTCATGAAGTCTATGTCAAGCTGAATAGCCCACCTTCATAGCCATGGAGTCTACATTTGGGCTCGCTAAGTAACCGCATGGGACACCAACTATCGGCTCCGATACCATTTGATGGAAGCGCGTAATGTAAGCCCGATATTTTTGCCTGGGGAGATCACGAAGAGGGAACCCAAGTCCAAACCCATTAATATATCCAAGTCAAATCCATTTTCACTCAAAAACTTAAGCTAATGAGTTATGGGCCATCACGGGTATATTAATTATTATACACCACTTCGATTCTTCGATGTGGGATTTCTTTAACACAACTCACTCATACGTGTATCCTAATAAAAAGAAAATTGGAAAATAGAAAGCCTTAAACACGAAATAATTTAGGATATTCATTAAGGAAGAACGGGATCACATATCTAGAATTATTTTTTTCTTGATTTTCTAATGACGTGAATCTTTGCATGACATGGATGGAAGTGGGATCGCGATTCTTCTTCTCGTGATTGTATTTTTTACGTTTGTTTCTCTCTCTCTCTCTCTCTTCTGATGAAATTATAAGATTGGAAGTGGATCACAATGCTTGTGAACTAAGTAATATTCTTGCACTTATTTAAGTGGCTTTCGGGTGCCCATTGGTCTCCTCCTCCTCCGGCTATTATAAGAAATTCGTGAAAATTAGTTAAGCATGTGAGTTAGAAGGGAAGCGCCACTATCGCGGCATGGCATGTAAAATGTAAAATATATCAAAATATTAAAAAATTCGTGATGAGCAATTTCTAAAAGTGTTCTCACCTATTTAGGAATTCACTTTTCTAATTTTATGCGTAAATTTTCGATTGATCGAAAAGTATTTTCCGTTAATTAAGTCATTGGAGAACCGATCAAGTGAAAGTCCGGAAAATCAATTCCTGGAAAACACTTTCACCGAAATAAAAAGACACCATGAGATTCTCGTAAGAGTGATAACCTCATCGATTTGTCTACTGGCGTTATGTTGTTTTTCTTTTTCAAAATTAAGGGCATGTTTAGCAACGTTTTTTATTATCAAAATCAAGTATGATCAAAATTGATTTTTTTTTCTAATTTTATCACCTGGACGAGTTTTAGAGAATTAGAACGTGTTTGATAACTACACAAAATTTCTATTCTTGAAACAGAAATGCATTTAGTAACCGCACATAATTTCTATTATCAAGAATATTCTATTTTCGCAAAATTTTCATTTAAGTCAAATAATTACGTATTGTCACTATAAAACCAACCTATATAGCATCACTACTCAAATTAATACGGATCATGCATTATTCATAATTAGTCTCTTTATTTTGTGAAGCACAAAGACATATGCAAGATCCTTAAAAAATAATATAACCTCAATAGGCATTTTGCACTTGAATTTTTGTCATGAATTTGCATTTAAACACTTCTATATTTAATCAAACCCATATCGAGACTCACCCGTATTAGCTAAATACTTTTATATCTAACCAAATCATGGCATATTTGTTACTTATAATTTGTTAAGATTGCAATACAAATCTAGAGACAAATTTTAATTTGTTTAATTTTTTTAAAAAATTATTTGTTGCTTTTTTTTTTTAAATATATATATTTAAGCAATTAATTTTAAATTAAATTATTTTATTATCAACAAAAAATTATTGTTTTTGTTACAAACATTTTTTTTTGTTTTTTTAAATGTATTTTTATTTTATTTTCCTTTTTCTCCGCGATCGATGACAATCGAAGCAAAAGGAACAAAGTAAAAAGAAAGACTTCTCACTTTATTGGTCTTGTTTCTCAAAAGTGATTTTTAATTTTTTTCCATTTTGTTTTAAAAGTGTTAATGGGAACAACAACAAAAAATTTTAGTATCGGAATCATTTACGTTATCAAATAGGTTTTCACTTTTTTTGTTTCGAGGAATAAAAGCAGAGAATTAGAATTATTATCAAATAAGCCCTAATTAATGTCCAACACAAATCTTACTCCCTAGGGTTCCTCATAAGATCGCTCTCAGTTGCCTAATTTGGTGACTAATCAAGATTAAGAAGTGCCTAACAGTATTATTATTAACTCTCTTTTATTTATTTCTGTGAATTTTACGACTCGATGACGGTGGTTCGATCATATGCTTGCACTTGCACATAACTACAGGACACGCTAGCGATGGGGAACCGAAAGTGAAACCTAGTCGACATGGCAGCCGTTGACTCGCACGTTCTGTCTGTTTTTATTTTTTACACGACAACTAGGAACAGCTACGTCTTATCTTCGCAATCCTATTTCCTATTCATCAATTTAATTTTTGATTATTTTTTTTTCAACTATTCAAGTTGCCAATTTTCTTTGGGTATTAAAATGGGGAGGAAGTCGTTGGGGATTGATTGAAGAATCTTCGGAAGTGATCGCCCCTGCATCGTTTCGCGAATTGCAATCATGTTCTTGGGTCTCCCCACGTAATTGTAATCCCCTCTCTCTTTCTCTCTCTCCTCCTTCTCCTTCTTTTGTTGTTGTTAGGAACACGACACGCCATCGTGCGCCACAGATGCATCTTTTGTCCTTAGAAACATCCCCTCGGAACACGTCCAGAAACCATGCGGACCCGATTAGTGGGAGGCACGCGTTCGAACGAGCGAGCCACTTTCTTGACACCGTCGTGCCCATGGAGTGCTCGCACGTGGACGTTCACTAGAACCGATAAATAAATGGGTCGGATTGAATTATAAATGGACCGACCTAAATAGATTCATTTAGTTTCGTTTATGATCCATGAATTTGGGGACTCATACTGAGCCATATTCTCAAAACACTCGGATATTTAATAAAATCTATGAAAACTTATATCCAAATTGAGATAAGAGACGAAGTGAATGCGCGCGAAATCGAAATGGCGAGGATGCGAAAGAGAATGAATATAGAGTGATAGAGATGTATTGAGTCCAAGTGAGTTGTAAAACCATTTACGACCCATCTATAATCCGTTTACGACCTATTTAATATTCATGTTATGTATAAATCCACGTATGATCGATTTATCGAATACAATAATCCATAATCAGCTCATTATTTTTTTAGCTAAGAAACGGTTTTATGACACATTGTAACCGACCTAGTTTTTGTTTGGATGAGAGTTTCAATCTACGGTTTCAACGCTCTCTCACTTTCTTTTGGAGAAAGTCAATTAGATGCAGCGGAGTCAACACGGAACTTTTCCGATCAACAAGGCGACGAGGGAAGCAAGATCGATTCTGATAGACAAGAAGAAGCCAAACCGATCATGGCGGTTGCTGTCCGATCTTGGCAATGCGTCTGCTTTGCTTTTCTCGAGTTAATGAAAGGGGACGAATTTCACCTATCATTGGATGCATCGAAAAGAGCAGAGTCCGTGTCTGGAGTTACTGGCAAGTCACTGGATCCGCACAAAAGTTGACTTCTACTTCAAGAATAAACAACCTCGGCTTCAACCTTGATCCTCAAGGCAAAAGGGCTGAAATGATTGAAATGGAACCGACTCTTTACCCAATGTCCCGATTCCGTCGGATTGCTATTAGCGGTCTCTAGATTCGAGAAAGCGTTACAAAAAGAGAAAAATGACATCACGTGACGGCCGTCGATATGGCATGTTGAATCGATCGCAAAAGACAAAGCTGCTCCCGAGAGAGACAGGACTTACGACAATGGTGAGTCATTGAACGTGGATGTTACTTGAAATGATCAACGCCCTCCGTTACCAAGAGACTCTAATTTTATTGATGGCCAAGTTCCCTCGATGTCAAGCCACATATCTCGAAAGTGGAAAGCTTCACCACCGAACAGGGAGAGAACAAACAACTTTTAGGAAGGAGAAACTTCAAAAAAGGCGACAATTAATATTTTGATGTTGATGTCGAGAGGGATTACATCCAGAAAAAAACTACGTATAAAAAAAGAAATCTTTCAAAAATTGACTCGTCTCAATAGCTCTTGCTTTGACTTTGACCGTTCAAAATTCTGGGACAAGTGCTAAAATTTCTCTTTGAATATGTTTGTTTCTTGCGCTGCTGATGCACCTCACGCCCTTTGACATTTCATCCCCGTCCAGCGGTCTAATCGAACCCGTAGACTCAACTTGCTGCCCTTATGACGATTTTGGTCGGAGAGGTCGGGCGGGAAATAACAAACTTAAACGACGAATCACCGGTTTGACGAGCGATTCGCTTCCCAGCGATGTTTACAATTTTGTATTAGGTTTGTTTTGCCTTAGATAGTTATTTAATAAAGCCTATAATTCGCCTCGTTTACTGCTTATCAATGTATCGAAATACACATAATTTCCTCAAATCTATTTTCACCGTATTCTTAACCTTAAGTCAAATATTAGCGGCCGGCAAACTGATCTTACAAGCAAATAATTCCCATCAGAAAATTACGGATAACGCCATCGTCATTGAAGACTCACGCCATGCGATGCTAGTTCAAATCATTCCCACACGCCGTGCTTGAACTATCGAGGAAGAAGAGTCAGAATTTTCGCCAGTCAATCGTTCTTTTTAGACACTTCAACCATCTTTGGAATGCCTTCTTAATTTCAACAAAAGAAAAATGCCTTCTTGATAGCATTGGCCGGATTTCAAGAGACGAAAACACCAAATCGCTCGTTACTATCTTATCGCCTACCGTTTTTGAGGACCTAAACAGCAGTTTCATCAGCTTGACTATGATATAACGCATCCCTCATCGGACTTTTCTTTCGTACAATGATCGCAACAGTGTGCATACGCGAATAAAGAAAAACGTACAGGGAAACAGTTAACGTAAAATTTGATTTTTTTATATTATAAACTCAGTAATCTCATGATGCTCTCTGAATTTTTTCTGCTTCCCACCGTTTGCTTATGGGATTGCTGATATGTAGTCGTTATAAAAGAGAGCAAGGTCTTTGATTTGAATCGAGCAATTCATGGACGAAAGATTGAGGATACAATCTGGGCCATTGCAGCCCGAAAGAAGTTTCAGCCCATAAGTTCTGGCCCAAAGGTTCAATTGTTGGACCCAGAAGCCATGACAGATATGAGTATGCCACGTTTTGCAGGTCTTCGATTAGTCTTCTGTGCAAGTCAATTCGGGCCCATGATGACCCACACGGGAAATTATCTGGTTGCTGCAGATTTTGTCATTTTCATTCGGATTGTGCGCGTTTCATGCATGAACCTCAGCTCCCTGAGCAGCAATGCATGCATTGCTTGCTAAACAACTTCAGAATCAATGGGAAGTTTCGAGGTGCTTATGAACTGGAAGAAGCAAAGATGGAGCCGCGTCAAGATTTGCGGAAATTACGTTGCAGAACGACAAACGGATGTCCTTAAAAATGATCGGTTAAGTTGCAGAATGTTCTCGTCCGTTCTGATTCTTGCATTTGAGATAGTTGCTAGACTGCAGAAGTATGAGATAAACATTGGATCAGTGCACATGTTTCTGGTGCTTCTTCCAACCAATTATCTATGCTCACATCCACTTTGAGCCACATTTTGCTTTCTGATGATGTTGTTCTTTTAAAGTTTCCTTTCCTTTCAATGTGTTCTTTATGATGAAGTTGCAAAAGAGTGAGAGGGAGATGAAATTTGTTTCGGTTCGACCCATCGTCGTCTTGCAAGAGATTGCTCTGCCACTTCACACGGATAGGTTAGTCGGCTCATTCTTATCGGAAAAGCGATATTTCCCATTTCAAGAACTGAAAAACTGATGGCCAAATTGGAAAATACTTCGTGTGGCAGCAACTTCTTTGCATCTTGACATTAGAGAGCGGATCAACCAGCAGAAATCGAGAATGGCGATTGGCTCTCGAGTGCAAACTAGAGAGGACAAAAACAAAAGATCAGATTGATAGATCGAGATGATTATCCTGCCCCGACAGGCTCTTGGCGTGTACCAAAACCTACCTTCTAAATCTGTATTTAGATGAGACTACGTTTGGCACGTCGGATTTTCAGCGATGGTGATGATGAAAGTTGAAGAATTGTAAGCAAAAACGGCTGGTGATCTTTTAAAAGTTTTAGGAATTTGTTCCTCTTGATTAGGTCAGTTACATAATCCTTGCAGTCTGCTTCATATTTTCTTATGGCTCCATCTCTTTCATCAGTATGCATTACAAGCCACAAAAGTATTATCAAGTTTGAGTGTCCATTACACATGGCTTCAACCCATTCAAATCTAGAATCACATGTCAGAGAGAGGCCAAAGTCCAACCTGAAAAGCTAAAAACAAATGCTTATCAAAAACCCACATGAGGTTCCTGTTGACACAAGCAGCATTTAACTCTGCATATTCCCTGTAGAATTTCCGTGACGAAAAAGGAAAACGAAAAATCTCTTCAACTAGATCCATCAAGCACCCTTTATTTTTTCTTTCTTTCGTGTTGTTCCATCAAAGATTCCATTGAGAAAGCGATAGGCGACGCTTTTCCGGCTGCTGTGGGGCAAAGTCGGCCAAAGTCGGCAGATTTCCAGCTCCCTGATCTGTAACATGCAAAAGAAAGGCTTCATTTAGGTGCATTCACTTGTCTAAACGAATGCTGTCAACACTAGAACCTTGGAAACTAGAGTAACATGCGAAGCAAAACTAGAGCCATTAATTGATCGCGAGCCCAGACGATGACTTCCTTCCACTTGCGAGGAAGGACCACCGGGACGAAAAGGAGCACTCCAAAGGGAGAGGAAGGAGATGGAGATATTACATTCTTGTTTGGAGATAGGCTCAATGATAAGGATTCGAATAGTGGACGAGGAAGGTGTATCTAAAGCAACGCTTTCTTTTTCTTTCCCCGTACAGATTCCTCCGAAAATTTCTTCACAAGTTGTTTTCAGCTAATGATCATTTCCTGCCCCATTCGCCTGTGGCCAGAATCCAATGACAGGGACGGTCGCAACTTGACATGGGGGGGGCCACGTTTACCGGATACAGTTTAACTAACAGCATACGATGTAACTGTCCTAGAGCAGCATGAATTTGCCCGAAAAAGGTTAATCTCCATACGTAATCGTAAGTCGAGGGAAAGAGGAGCAGGACATAGAACCTGAATAAGTCGCAATATTTGCCAACTTCAGCTCTTGTAAGGTATTTAAATAGGGGAACTGGGAGGCCAGTTAAGAATTTGTTCTGGCAAGATTTCAGCTTCCATTATTTGCTTTGGTTCTAGTTGAATTTGCAAGTGGACACGATACTGATAGCATCTATATCTCCAGCACGAAAGATGCTGCCTGCAACTTCTCTTCTCGGAACCTTCCCCCTCCTGGCAGTCTGGAGTTCTAAATTATCGTCCCAAATCAGATATGGATCGTTTCTTGTTGATTCTTGGATCGGTCGATGGACGGAGCTCAGACCCAGTTGTAAGATTTCTTTCTCGAAAATAGGTCTCTAGGATAGGACAACGCTAGACAACTTGCAGCTCTAGGGGTCGCATAATATCTCACCGCCGACCTCCGAAAGTTGGTGCTCTTTTAACATTCTTATGCCCATGGGATCTCAATTTGCTCTTGTAGTGGATTGCTTTCTTAGATCAGTCTTTCGTTCCATGGAATATGTTGTCCAATCATCTTGCGGAAATTCAATCTGGCCACATCGGATGCGGTGCGAGGTTCTGTCCCAAACACAAATTTTGAATAGTGAGCTAGGAACTAGTATTAACATGAACTTATATGCTGTGACAGTTAATGGTCGAAAGAAAGGGCCTCGTTTGGACGCAGTATTACGAAGTCCTGAGTCCCCCCAATGCCCCTGTATGAAGTTTCTCGACGATATAACAACGTCCAGCATTCAAACAGAAGAAATCGATCTCTTCTGCCGAGATACACTCATAAATCTTGATGACCTGGATGCTAATAAGGCAAATTACCAAGGGCCTTTGGCTGTTTTTTTTGCAGCTGACGAGGAAAAGAACACTAATAGTCTACACAATAAGGACAGAAGAACTCTCTGTAGTTGGACCATGCAAAGATTCTGATGCATTATTGCAATTTGGTTGCCCATGACCAACCCGATGTGCTGTGATAGGATCTCCATCGTTTTGGAGGAGTGAGAGCGAAAGAGACACATGGGCAAGTCCAGCTTCAGACAAACTGTTCACTCCTAGAGAAGTAAAAATTTCTGACGACTTTATCTCCTACTTAGAGTCATATCCAAAAATGGCAAAGAAGACAATGCTTGTGCCTATATTGAGTTTAAAATGAATTAACACATGACAAAGAATTGAACAGATTGATTTTTTTCCCTTGTGCATTTATTGGTGTTTTTAAAAGTGATTACCCATCTGATAGGCCAACTTCTACTCTATACAGTAATTGAAGAAAAAGCCAAAGAAACCTCTGTACATCAGGCATTTTCAAACACTGCCTCATTCTGCATTATATTTATCAAGAGAACATCGTGTTGGGTTTATGCCACAGATTTGACAGGTGGACTGGTAAATCTCGTTCTGTGTTCCCTGATCTCCTTGAGGCTAAGACAGATTATGTCCAATTTTCTAATCTAACATAATCTAATCTAATCCTATCTACCCTGTTATTACTGTCCAGAGACAGAGCTCTCTTTGGACATTAAGAACACTTCCCAAGTATCAAGATGCAACCTTTTGTTCGAAAATGAAGGACCCAAGTGCTTAAGAGACGGTTAATGAGAATAATGCAGTGTCTAGACTCGAGGTCTGCTTTAGCGGACCTTTTCACTGCAAAATCTCGAAAACAAAAATTCAAGGAAGTGGCGAATACTGCTAGAGAAGTAGGTGACTAATGTTGAACTTGTCACAGGCAAGGACAAAGGGGTCTGTACTCTGTAGTAAGATCATTGGCAAGCAAGTGACGGGGCTCAGATAGCCAGCTGGAAATTGCTTGGAATTTTGTTCAGGGCAGAGAATATGTAAGACAAGAGAGATCTCTCCTCCTGCGACATGAAGATCAGAAGGGCACGAATCAGAGTCAGCTTTTTGGAAACTGAACTCCATCAGAAGTTCTTCTTGCTGCAGCCAGAGATATGGACTGTGGTGCACACGTGAAAGTGTTGCAGTGATTGTGGGTTTGAGCATGGCATGGCCCACGCCTCCACGACCTTGCAATGATGCAATCTGTGTAAATAATTCAGAGGGTAAAAAACAAGAGGGACAAATCTGCACAGAATCCCTCGTAGCTGGGAGAAAGAAGAGGAAAAGTTAATTCACCCTGCTCTATGGGATTTCTGTTTCGTCCTCTTTTGCTTTTTCCCTCTGTTTTACAATACACGCTTTTTATCTCTTGGGTACTTGCTTTCCGGATCAGCCTCAAGGGGGCACTTCTACAAATATCTCAAGATCTGATCTGCCGAAGACTGGTGTCCACTGGATAATAAAAGATCAAATTTTGATCGTTCATTAAAAAATTTCAAATTGTTTGTTGCGAGGTGCACCATTTCACGAGAGGTACGCTAAAACATGCGGCGTTTTTCGGACGATGAATTGGCCATTCGAGAAATCATACAAATCCCACACCAGAAAAATTATAATATCCTTGTACATGGGCTAATTAGTAGATTCACAGGCTTTATCACAGGTAAACAAGGCAAATTTAATAATGATAAACATCCTTAAAAAGTTGTTGGAGATACAGATTCTCCATATCCCCTTACCTACATCATTGTTCTTCATCTTTGTCCTGGCTCTCAATTTTGTGGTTACAAAGGAGACAAATCATCAGAAATTCCCTTTCCAAACATTGGCAAAGATTTATAGGCCAACTGGCTCTACCCCACCTCACCCCCACCCCTCCTCCTCCTCCTCTCCCAACTGCTTATAAAGAGCAGGCCTTTGCCACCTCTTCTGCTCATATCATCACTCGTCTGATAGTCCTTTTCTTCTCTTTTCTTCGCTTTGACTCCTCTTATCTTTCTTTCTTTCCTCTCTTCATCACCGACACCATCCAAGCAACCCGGCATTCTCCATACAATCTAAGCCGGTCATTTCGATCTCTCGATCCGGTTGGGGGAGAAGATGGCGTCCTAGTTCGATGTCGAGGGGTTCGAGCTCGTGGACGGCGAAGCAGAACAAGGCGTTCGAGAAGGCGCTGGCCGTCTTCGACAAGGACACGCCAGACCGCTGGCACAATGTGGCCAAAGCCGTGGGCGGCAAGACTGCTGAGGAGGTGAAGAGGCATTACGACTTGCTCGTGGAGGATGTGAAGCATATTGACTCGGGCCACGTCGCCTTCCCCAATTACAGGACGACCGGGCATGGAAACGTTGATGATGAGGACAAAAGGTAGTACTTGTACTATGCACGTGTGTAGAGCACACAAATGACCAGCTTTTGACCTCAAACTTAATTGACAGCAACGAGAAAAGAAAATAGTTGTTTACATTTCCATTTTAAGCATATGGTTGCTAATTAAGTCAGATTAAGGTCAGTCAAGTAGCTAGATCAACTTTTGACTTCTTTAACTACATGTCAGAAGAAATTTAAGTGGCTGCAGAACGCACCGACAGAATAAAACTTACAAAAGCAAAACGCATATGGGCCCAAAATTCTCTACCAGGCTTTTTGGCTCTTCCTTCTAGAACGATTTTGACGATTGTTATTTTTTGTTGGTCTTGGTACACGTCGGATCCTCGTCAATCATCATCATGTTCTCTCTCTTTCCTGCTCCTCGTCAGCATCATCATCTGTCAAAAGACATCAAAAATACGAACTTTATGTTTTATGACCACTATTATTTCCTCTGCGTACGATAAAAGAGCAGCTCAAGTCTGACCAAACACGAAGATGACGTCCCGTAACTCATGTGTATGTTTCTCGTCACGCAGGATGAAGAATCTGAAGCTCCATTGAAGCGTGGTCTCTTTGGCGGAGAGAGTATATATATATATGAAAGAAGCAGCAGATATATGACAATAAGAAGACCAAGTGCTCGTATTAGCTTTAGGAATAATCATCACAAGCGGTGATTTAAATGTTTGATTATCGTCGAGTTACGTGCTCCTAGAGTTTGTACTCATCTGTTGTATTTTTCATTCCGCAACTATAAATTCTCAACGTATTAGCTATACTGTTGCCCATGCTATGATCATTCTACGGGTACATGTATGGCAGTATGTACGAGTTTCTTTATATCCCTACGTTATTAGATAGTTCCATGCATAAATGGATTACGTACATGACCGTGTGAGTATGAATGTACCCTCCAAGATTCACTTGATGGGTATGAATCGAAGATTTCAGAATCAAACAAAAACCGAAACCGAAGAATCGATGCTTCCTAAATTTGGTGCACATCTCCTTTTCTTTTTCTTTTTCTCATCATTTCTTTTAAGGCGGACTGTGAGATCGATAAAAGAGGAGGAGTGATAAAGCGTGCATCGTGGTTATAATGACGATTGAAGCTGGCTAAACACAATCTTTGGAGGCACTAACTTCCTGGTTTCTGGTTCTTCATTGATGGGATCCTCTTACCAAATGCCTTAGCTTGACAGTTCGTTGAGAAAGACAGAAGCTGCAATAATCATAACTATAAACATCTGCTTAATCGGGTAAATCACTCGTGCAAGGATGTGTGCCTTTAGAAAGTGACAGATTGAGGTGCCTAACTTTTTTAGGGAGTCATTACTCATGATTAGAAGCGAAGAACTTCGAAAGCGAGAGGCTGGATGGACAGATTTGAGTGTTCTTCTCATTCCCCTTTTCTCCAGAAACCTTTTGGACGAGACGAAGAACATTCCATGTGTTTCCCATTTCTCGCATCACTGATTATTGTCTGCAGTTCACAGATGTGGGGCGAAAGACATCGATAATCCCACGAACATTACAAGGCAGACCTCTTTTAAGCAACGGGAATCAAGACCTGCGTAATTGGCTAGATAACAGTGAAAATGGAAGTGCCTAGCGAGGTTGGGTTAGGTTGGTTAGTTCACCTACTTCTGGCAACGCACGAGAGCTGGCACGTGCCTCGAGCACCGCATCGTACGACATTAGCCATGTTGCCTGTTCGGCGAGGACTGAGAGATCGATCGTGTCTTGTTCTTGGCCCATCCAATCATTCCTTCCGCTCGCCAATATGTTATCAACCAAGGTCTTGAGGACAGACTAGATTGAATTTAGACAAATCAGCGAATTAAATTGATGAGGTCCGATTCGAAGAAGGAAGTGAACTCCTTACCGTTAATAATTCAGTGCATATGGGATTAAGTTAGCATTAATTACACTAGATCGAATTGCGCTTAGCATGTGCCGAAGAGAAATATCCAACGTGTTATTAAGATGCGAAGTTAAGCTTTACTAGAGAATTAAGTATTTGTTGCAAGTGATAACATAGGTCTCGTGTCATAAATGCTTTTTAAAAGATCTGTTTAAGAGACATTTTCACTTGTGGAGAGAACCGTACTGTCAAAATAGATTATAAACCCCTTTCTTAACTTATATATGATCTTTAGTAATTCTCCCCATTTGAATAAGTACGTCATATTATATGGTGGGCTAATTAATATCATGTCGTTATCCAATTTTGTAAATTGGTCTAAGCGCACATACTTAGCATTTTCAATGGGCTTGTGGAATTCATTTGCATACGCACTTCATTTCTCCATAAAAACGAGTTAAACGATCAATCCCCAAGAAGTACAATCCAAATTCATAAGAGGAATTTCGTAAAGGTTGAGGGGGTACCTTTTGAAACAATTATGCAAGTTACTCATCAAGAGAGATCTCTCTATCCGACTTTTTTTTTTTGGGGGCTCGAACTCTATCTGAGTTAAATGCATCCTGAATGTAAGTCATTCTCGTTTGGACTTCTTAGCTCGGACTCGTCCATAGATCCCGCTGGTTATCCATGGACAGTCTTGGCCGGGCCTCTCGAAATTGCAGTCGAACAGCAAGGCCTTCCCTCACCAATCAGTCTTAAAGTCTATTGTCCGAAGCCCCTCGAATGACAGACCTCGCAGCTCAAGCCTTCGAGGCCGCCATGCCAATGATCAAGGTTAGTAGGTTAAACTCTTTTCATGGGTTCTTCTCCCTCATTTTTCTCATCAAGCTTGGTTCTGAAGGTCAATTAACTTGGGCCAGTTGTTTGCTGATTTGAATCTTCCTCAAGTGCCCTGGGCTTCTCAGTGTTGCTGATTGCTACCATATATGATAATTGAGTTGGAAACTCATTGATTTGTCCATGGCAGCTCTTTCAGCATACATCTATGCTGCCCATATATCATGCTCGCACTTCCGTCCAGAACGAATAAGCAAGAATTGGGCAATTCGGCATAGCGCAATCCTTCGATCCCAACTTGTTTACCTATATAAATATCTAAAACGAGGATTATTCTATTAACTCTGAAGCCGGAGAATCATTTTATGAAGAACAAAATTCACAAAATATATGACTTACGAACCAGAGATAACAAAAATTCGGCAAGGAACTTCGACCGTCAAGCCGGAAAACCGAAAAGGACAGCAAGTCACCCATACATATTTGCAGTGAGCTAGCACCACTGAGAGATGATTTACTCCGCCGCCACAGTTGTTCGAAGCGGCAGACAACTTTCAACTTCCAGAGGTGAGATGGCCCTGTGCAGTCATGCTATCAGGCGGCCTTCGCTTTCCTCAATTGCAGTGATGATGTTAGAAGAGTTCTGATGCTGAGTTCAGTAGGACTTCTTGTATTGAATAGCTGCCAAAGTTGGATAGTTGGCTCAATCTCGCTGCTGGGACAACTTATTTAACACTACTACTCAGTAGAAAAACCTTCAAAACGAGAAAAATTTCTTGCCACAAGAAGAGCAAAGTATCAAAACTACAAACGAAGTAATAATCATGATGGGCCACCACAACAAACTTTCAGCAACTTGGCACCTATGCCCATCACACTGATCATCTCGATGCAGATTATTTAACACCCATTTCGATCTTGAAGTTCATATAAGATTCCATATGAAGATTCAATACATAACTGTTACTACCGACTTGAACAATGTAGTAAGAAACTTCTATTCATAATAAAAGTGCAAAGGGCGACACGAAAAATAAAAGTTCCAAATTATCATAATGATGGCTTCCCACGCTATCACTGATGTAGGACTGCCATCCATCCGTGCATTCTAGGGTGACGGACGACGAACCTCCTCCTTGGAGGACCCTGCTATGAAACTAAGAGTAGTAAGAAGAAGAACAAGAGTGGCAGTACCTGCGCCGATGCCTAAGATCTCAATGTCCTTTTTTTTGTTGCTTCATAGGACATTTTGAGGAATTCCGTCCTTTCCCTTCTCATCTTGTGAATAGCAGCGACATGTTCAGCAAGATTAGACTTCATCTGCTCATGAATTGCATCCATCTTACGTGCAAAATCATCACGAAAATCTGCAGCCTCATGTTCCTGCATCGAATGTTACAAAAAGTTAGTCATGGCAAAAAATCGTCTACTTCGTGGCAAGACAATTTACTTTTGAACATAGGAATACTCACGTGTTTAAAGAATGGATTCCCCTGACGAAAAAGGTTCAAGAAAAAGAAATTTGAAAAACCAGCTACTTATATGAGTTTTCAATTTGCCTACCATACGAAGGAGGATGGAAAAAATGAATTGCTAATTGCTAATTAGACATAGCACAAAATGAAGGCAGAGATTAACAGAAGAAAGGTGGTAGAAATATAGACAGTCCATTTCTCAGAACTCCATACTTCAAACTTAAACTTTGGAAGATTAAATTCTCGAATTATTTCAGTCTACAAAGCACAGACATTTTCAAAATCATCAAATTAGCAGCACAAAAATCCATTTTTACATTCTGCGCTTCTACTTTGGAGACAAAAAATTAACCACGTTTCCAAACTTCAATGATTCTGTCGAAACCCTAAAGAAGCCATTTAGCATTGGTTTCTCCTCAAGCATAGAAATCTTGATGGTTCAATGAAAATTCATCAACTAACGCATTGTCTTCTCAATGAGACATCGGAGAGGACGAAACATGTATCACCTGACGCAAGCCCGTCTTGTTTCGGAGAACTCTTTTGAAGGTGATGAGCTTGACGTCGAATGGGCTTTCAATGTGCGATACCTCATCAAACAATTCTCCGACATGATCCCCAGTTGAAGCATACGTTTAACTGCAGCCATTCTGTGAGGAAAAAGAGAATTCGAAAGGAGAAAGTTCAACTCATCAAATTACATTTCGCAAACCACGTTCGTAAATCAATGCATATAACTTTTCACCATTCCTTTCATAAAGGATTTTTTGAACCATTTACAAATAGTCAACTCACACTATTGGATGGATGCTCTAATAATTCAAATAAAAAAAAAAGTAGTAAACGCCCCATCCGGCTTTATGCAGGAAACATGCGCCAAACAAGAAAATATCAAACCTAGTGATGCCCCTTTGACAACTCATCCGTATCTAACTCCGACCATTATCAATACATGAGTTTACAACCATATTTCATTTCTTCTGTCTAAATCATTAGTCGTCACTAGATGCTTCAAAGTGTGAAAAGTTACTCCAACCGCAAAACAATGAGGCAAGTTACTCTTTCGAACAGGAGAGTCGGCTTACCTAAAATGCATTCTTATGCCTCTCAACTTTCCTCATCAGTAAGATTTAACCAAGACCAATCCGAACTGTGCTGACAAAAAAGAAGAAGAAGATCAATCCAAACGATTAATAACCGATGAAACATCTATCACAAAAATCATGGTAGCTGGTCCCGGTCCATTCCCATATATATATAAACTCATAACCAATGGGCATTGTCATTGATTTACGACCCAAAGTTGCATATGTTTTTTAATGTATCTCCAACAAAAGAGAAAAACTATTTGCTTCATCTAACATCCAGATATCACAAATTACAGCATCATCCATAGCGGAGATGGCAGTTGCACAATGCACACATAGTACTTAATAACACAACACAAAACAGACATGGTGAGATACTCTTTCCACTGAGAACCGCATTAACTACAGGCAACGAAACTCGGTACAAGATTCGCAATCATCATAGTGATCAACGAAAATCGAGATTAGATGACGACGTGATAGAGTTCAATCATCATAGTGATCAACGAAAATCGAGATTAGATGACGACGTAATCGAGTTCAAAGAGAAGGCAAATCGCGCAAGAACTCTAGAACTCTAGGGTTTGTCCCCTGAAATACCCGCCTGCATGATCGGTTCCCTGGAACCAGGAAACAGCCGTGATAAGGAGGTGGTAGAGGTGGGGACAGGCTGAAAAGGGTCACAATCCTTTCCAAGAGAGGGAAGGAGATGAACGGCTCGTGCATTAATTTGACAAACTACGTGGGTGGGGGTGGGTGTAAGAGTGCAAAGGAAAGTCCAATCTGGCCATCTGCAACCGACGATAATCACTGTATTTGACAGATTCAAATCAGGAACTTCATCATAGAAGAGTAGCTAATCCACCAAGCAGAAGATATAAAAACGTCCAAAAGAGTAATTAGGGTTTGTTACCAATAAGGCTTGAGCGAACCACAGCGCCTTTGTAATTATTCAACAAACATTGGTTTTATTGTATGCGCCAAAGGCTTTAATCTTTTTGGCTAAGTTTCGATGTCTGGATTTGGATGGGGATACGATAGAATAAGGCCGGATTCTGAATCCTCCATATTTTAGAAAATCCCATCATACGTTTGATGCAATCCAAGATAAGATAAAAATCTGTGAAGATTTTGGATAATCTCACTTACCAAAATTTGAAGCACAAAATCAGGTGTACATTTAATAGGAGAAGAAAAAGAGCTAAATTTTTTTTCAGCTCTCTAGCTTTTAAGTTCTCAAGCGTGAGTGAGCTTCCCTCTGCTCGAGGGAGGAGATGATGCGCTAAGCCAATCTGAACGAGCCGTCAAGTGAGTAAGAACGGCAGCTAGTTTCACCAACTTCTGCATGAACTAGACCATCTCCTTGTGTTGCTCGGACTACTCAGCGAACTTCACTAGGTACACATACTGGTCCATGCTCATGTTCTCCAGCGCCGCATCACAAATCGGACTCATTGAGTTACTCCGATCCATCCTATGATTAGAGAGTGTTGGCTTCAAACAGAGAAGGGAGAGGCCTCCTCAGCTATGTGTGCTGAAGGCAAGGAAGAAGATGAACTCCTCCGCTGGAGACTCTCAAAAAAATTCCCTTGAGGCCGGTGGCGGCTAGGCAACTGTGAGAAGAGAGATTGGTGAAGAGGTGCAACCAGGACGAGTCTTCAAGCGAGTCCAATGGAATTTTCTCCTTTTGCTGTTTTTCTCCTCAATTTTTTCATATTGGATTATCCTATCCACCTTTATATCACCGGTAAGATTTTTTTATCTGGATTATTTCTGGACATATTTGAATCTAGTGTTCTCCCAGACTTTTTTTATCCTATCCAGAGTTATATTCAACTGGTCCACCAAACGCAACCTTTGTGAATAAGAAAGGACAACCGAACCTTTTTTATGTAAGTAAAAGCTTGGAAAAGAATTATGAAAATGTCGACATGGGTTTTAGACCTACACAAAAATCAATTATGAAAGAGCAATAAAAAATTGGAGGTGTCAATCTTTGATAAGGCGAAATTGCTCCTGTCAAGGAAAGGGATTAAGGGCCAATTTCAAGGGATGTTCCTCAGATTTGCTTTGTGGTAAGTTTCCATTGTCGATCGACCCTAGTAATAAAATACATAAACGTACGTGCTCCACTAGTAAGATTACACGAACCCACCAGCAAACGGAAAAAGTACGTGGTAATCTGCTTTTAGATTCGAGGGCGATAAAATTGTTATTTCATCTTAAGTCGATTGAATTAATAAGTCGCCGATCACATTTCACTTGCCATCGACATTTGACATGTGTTATCGATTACTCGAAATTACTACGTGCGGACCAAATTTCGATGAAACTAGTAATCTGTTGTTAATGTTTTTCAAATATTTCGATGAGTATAATCAGAGCACTCGTTATTCGTGCTCCAAAAATGTGCTTGACACAAGGCCTCTTATAATAGCTAAATAAAACTCAGTTTGTTAAATCGACCTACAAGTCAACGCGACAAACTATGGTTATTCGTTTAAATAAGAATATCATTTTATATGCTCAATAGGGGCTAATTAACATCATATCATTTCGACCAAAAAAAAAATCATGTCGTTATCCAATTTTGTAAATTGGTCTATGCGTACGTACTTAGCATTTTCAATGAGCATGCACAATACATTTGCATGCACATTTCACTTCTCCATAAAACTAGTTTAAATGATCAATCCTCGACCAGTACAATCCAAGTTCGTACGAGGAACTTTGTAAAGATTTAGGAGTATTTTTGAAAATAATTTTGCAAGCTCCTCGTCAAGAGAGATCTCTCTGTCGAACTTTTTAGCTCTTGACTCATCCATAAACACGTTATCCATGGATGGACTGGGCCGGGCTTCTCGAAATTACAGTCGAACAGCCAAGCCTTCCGTCACCAGTCACCAATTAGTCTAAGGTATATTGTCGGAAGCCCCACCATTGACAGACCTCACTGCTCAAGCCTGCAAGGCCGCCATGCCAATCATCAAGTTTAGTAGGTCAACCTTTTTCACGGGGTTTTCTACCTTATTTTCTCGTCAAGCTTGGCTCTAGGGTTCATTAACTTGGGTCGGTTGTTGGCTAAATATAAACTTCCTCAAATGCCCTGTAGTCCTCAGGGATGCCAATGGTTACCATATTAATTTGAGTTGAAACTCATTAAGGGCACACCCTTCATCTTTTTCCCCTTTATGGGTTGCTTGAAGAAGGACCAAAATAAGAGGCAGCTATTTCAGTAGACATCTATACTGCACATATATCGTGCTCGCACTTCCATCCAGAAGAAAACAAAACAAAAAAATCCGTCATAGTTCTTCACTCCCGACTTGTTAGCCCATATAAAGATGAGCAACTCCGAAGCTGGAGATTGTTTAAAGAAGAACAAAATTCACAAAATATATGACTTATGCACCAGAGCTAAGGAAACTAATTCAAAACTTCGACC
This sequence comes from Rhodamnia rubescens, assembly GCA_021437795.1. Taxonomy (NCBI): domain Eukaryota; kingdom Viridiplantae; phylum Streptophyta; class Magnoliopsida; order Myrtales; family Myrtaceae; genus Rhodamnia; species Rhodamnia rubescens. Next base: position 2,372,907 of record JAILYA010000012.1, read on the forward strand.
GTCAAACTGGAGAACAAAAAAGAGAACAAGTCACCCATATATACAGTAAGCTAGCAACACTGAGAGATGATTTACTCTGCCACAGTTGTCCGAAGCGGCAGAGAACTTTCAACTTCCTGGGTGGCAGAACTTCTCTCCGCAACAGCCTTTGACATTCCAAACATCTGATAGAAGCAAAATCGAATGGAGTCATAAATTAGGCTGGACAAAAAAGAACCTCAAGGAGTGGATTGCATTATGATTTACTGAGGCAACAACCTTTTGCATGGTCTTCTTGAAACAAGTTTTATGCTCTTCCATGGATGCATTGATAAACTCATCAATGTGGTCCTTCAAATCTTCCAAGAAAGTGGCGTCATCCTTCTTATTTTTCCGGCATGAAGTAAGAGGTGGAGATGAAGGCTTTTCCTGTTGGTGTTTTGGGGTTTCCATGGATGCTGCTGCAATTCAATCAGGACACACAATGCCATATCACATGTAAAGAAATCGTAACAAAAATTGAGATCCTCTGATCAGAGTAAGGATTAAGTTGAAAGTGCATTGAGCACATGAGTAAGGATTTCAATGTAAAGTGCATTGAGCACATGGGTACCTATTGATTGCCTCTTCAGATCACATAGCACCAGTCTATTCTATGATGAGCTCAGTAATTCAGGAATACAGGGCGACAGGGAAACGAGATCATGCAACCACATATCCAAGCTCATCTATTCTTGGCTTCTGTGCTTAGCAAAGAGTGCCAAAGGACACTGTAACTTCTAATGCTTTGAACTATACATTTGATTATTTTGACACAACCAGCAGCAGAACATCCTCAACTTCCCATACAATGAATGATATTTCCCCTTGCAAATACCAATTGAAGCAACACTTCCATCACCCATATGAACGTCTTAACAAACGATATGCACAATTGCACATCATAAACAGCCCATGCTAAAGGCGCCAAAGCACCAGAAATGGCACATTTAGCACAACCAACTCCATCACATTTCTTTTCTCGTGACTGATGACAATATGTTCAAAATGTGAAAATTTTCTTCACACAACTCAGAACAATGAAGCGAATTACCATTTTAAACAAGAGCGTTGCTTGCCTGATGTGCATTCTCATGCCTATCAAAATTCCTCATCAATTAGATTTATCAAAGGCCAATCAAAATTGTGGTTGAAGAAAAAGAAAGACTGATCGAAACAATTAATCACCAATAAAACATCAGCACAGAATCCAGTCAACGAAGATCATGTCCTCTCCCACCAAGAAATATAAACTCAGTAACCAAATTGTGTCGCCACCGGCTAAAAATCCTGCCCAAAAGTTGCCAACAGTATGCGCCACTTAGTGAAACCACAATTCACCGGCACAACCACCATACATCACCTGTTCATTGATCTAATACCTGAAGGGGAAATCTTACTGGTATGCATCTTTTCCTATGTATCTTCAACCGGTAAAAAAACCCACTTGCTTCATTTTAACACCCAAACATCACTAATTACACTGGCAATTGCAGTTGCACAATGCGCACAACTACTTAAAACTCAACCTTTTAACCTAGTCCCATCATCAAATCTCCGAAACTACTCTTCGGAACAGGAATCACAGTAACCTTGATGACATACCACGAAACAAACCTCACGAATTACTCTTCCAGAGCAAACCGCATTAACGACAGGAAATGAAACGTACCACGAGATTCGCAATCATCAGACACGCAAAGCGATGACGAAAAGCGATATTAGCTGAAGACGCACCTTGATTGATCGCGGCAACCGTCGAATTCAAGAGAAGGCAAATCGGGCAATGTTTTCAGAACACGGAACTCACGGGTTTATATACTTCCACTAGCCTTTAAAACCCAGCGAAGTACACGCCTGTGAGCGGCACGGTCGGCACTGGGTTGGACTGTTCTCGAAGCCCCAAGGGGGCATTGACTGATTGACGGCGGGCATCATGGGGTGAACGGCTGTGATTACGTTGGACGTCAAAACTCAATTTAGATCTGGGCTGGAAACTATGCACCTGCAGAGAATGATTGTTCTACGCCTTGAAGCTCAAGTCAGGCTCGGATATCTACTGGGACAAGTGCTTTCGAAATTGGGCCCAATCCAATTAACCGAGCCCAATATGAGAAATCGCAGACTTGCCCTTGCACCTCATATGGATAACTATATATCAGATCAGATGCAGTTGGTTCTCAAGGCTCCTGCCTAGATGCTAGCCAGTGTCTGTCCCAGCCAGAGCAAGCTGGAGAAAGAGATGACAGGGAATGCAGTTATACTTTCTTCAGGAGATGTTCATGGAGGAGTTAAAGACAATTGCAAAGATGGTGAAATGTTTGCTTACCAGTTTTAATGTAACTGTAAAGAAAGTCATTGTTGCATTTTCGATCCATATTCGAGTTAAAATAGTGGAGAATATACCCATCAAAGATCTATGGTTTTTTGAGTTGCAGAATTGGTTTGTTTAACGTGTGTTTCAGAGGATTCTCATTTGATGGGTGACGTAGGCGCTGAGAACATCCTCAGAATCAGTCGCCCGACAAACTAGGTAACATTTACGGGAGCGATTCTTGAGCTGCTTCACATGGATGATGTTGATAGGCAAACATGCCCTACAAGTGTATCAGGGGCAGATTCTGGTGAATTACTTTGTGGATCACCACCAGTGAGTTCTACAGTGCCAATGCTGAGTGGTAGGATAGGAGGATTTTCCGGCACTTTAAAGTTAAAAGTATACCTTGGAAGAATGGTTCCTTAGACATTAGAAAAGTGGATGCAGATGTTTCTATAGATCCTATAGAGTTACGGTTTCGACCAAGTACAATCAGTAGGGTCTGATCTTCACTTACCAAATGTGATCTCAGATTGGGGTTGCTTTTGTCGCGGAGGAGGAGGAGATGATTTTGGGGCAAGGTTGGACATTTTTTTTTCCTGCTGTTTTACTCATTTTGTGCTTATGGCCTGCTGGGGTGGATTAAATGCGGCAATTCTTCTTGTTTTTTTAGTTGTTTTTTTTTTTTTTAAAACATTTTTTTAAAAAAAAAAACTCCCCCCAAAAAAAAAAAAAAAAAAAAAAAAAAAAAAAAAAAAAATTTTAAATTTATATAAAAAATTTTTGGCCAATAAAGAAAATGGCAGAGGCTTATGAACTAAATAATTTGTCCTATAAATTTCGCATTCTCCTTGGTTTCAAGATATCGCTTCTCTCAATTTGGAATGCCAACACCGTTTGGCATCCTCCTTTTTCTTTTGGAAGTCTTTACAATGAGAAATAGTTTCAGGATAATTTGAATGACATTAAGGTGCCCTTTGTGTCCTCTTTGGCTCTTGTGCAGCGTGGATCAATTTTTGTGTGCTTCGATGAAATAAGAAATTCTCAGTCAGCTCTAGGTGGGAGTGGGATGTGGAACTGGACATGTTCTGTTTTCAGCGCTACGTTTGGGGTCATTGCTTATACCTTGTGGTATGTATGTTTTTCCTCCTGTTGACTTATCAATGGCGTTTAATCTGCATACTCTGATTTACTTTTGTTACTCGCCTGTATCTCACTGTTAAGATCATCTAACCAAGTTTTAGATATGTTTGCGATATTCATCTTAATAGAGTGCTTGAAGATAATTATTTCTCTAGACATTGATACTTTCTTTAAAGAAATCCCGACAGTTTATGAGAGCATGCTTAAGATGGGTTGTTTTGTATTCTGTCTGATGCTTCCATGATTGTCGACCGAGGAAATCCTAAGGCTGTTGCATGTAAAAGGAGTCGAGATATAACTTCAGTCAGTATATTTACATTTGCGTTTCCGATGGATTCAGAGGAGGTGAAGGCCAAATGTCCAAAGATTACATAGGCAGATCTATACAAGGTAAAAAGACCGTTTAAAGGATTTGTTGATATGACAAGCTGCCTGTTAATCTTGAAACGTACAGATGATGTTCTAGCCTAGAGGTTCCAGTAGACCCCATGATAATATCTATCCCGACACACGTATATAGCTAACCAACATTTGATGTGCGATCTCATTGAGAAGATTCCCCGGTCTCTGCATAGAAGATAGTGATGGAACATACTGGATACTTCCTAAGCAGCATCACAAAGCCTATGCAGCATAAATTCCATCAAAAAACACTTTCTATCTCTTTGCTGTCTCGGCAAAACCAAGGACAGTAGCATCGAAGGGTTGTATATCGTGTGCTTTAGGAAACAAAGTGATGATGCGGGCGGGAAGCCAAGTTTTAGTTTCGTCAAAACCAATTTTGGAAAAGAAAACCATGTAACAATGACGAGTTATGCTAGAGATGAGATGACCCGGTGCAGTCCTGCTATCTGGGAGCCTTGTTCAAAGGAAAGCCCCTTTTGCTCAATTGCAGTGATGATGTTAGAAGAGTTCTGATGCGAGTTCCAGTAGGACTTGTATCGCTGCCAAAGTTAGACAGTAGCCTGCTCGCTGGTGCATTGGTTGGTTTTAGTCTTTATCGATGTTGGTTTCACTTTGGTTTAGAATGTTGTTCGGCTTTAATAGCGCGTTGCTTCCCTAACTTAAAGGAAAAGCATGTATTCCTCCTCACTTGCTGTTCCCCATTTGACAAAGTCATTCTTCGGAATGGAGGAAATCCTCTGTTGCGTATGTGTCCTTTTGCATATTTTTGGGACCACTGCAGGGATTCATTGATCATATGTATGCATATTTCCTTATCAACAGTTGGTGCATGCAGTGTTTGTATCGAGCTCTCGCGTGTTGAGATACCATTCGAATAGCGAAACTATCGACTAATAGAATACATCACGTTCTGAACAGAAATTCGACATAAAGCCTTTCAGTGTTCGGGTTGATTACACTCGACAGCGTGTGGATTCCCTTTGCTTGATGCTTATCAAAGAAATTCAGATGAGAAGATCGGTGCCATCTTTGCCTTGCTCTACTGCAATGTTCGCAAGGACATAATGGTACCACATCTCCTTCTTTCCCTTTCTCCTTTTTTTATATTTTTCACAGATGGTTTACAGTAAGAATCTCACTGTCATCTGAAAAAGTCTAACATGATTTTCTTGAATTCTTGATACACGATAAGGATTCCATTACGAACTGAATTTCGACCGATTTTTTTGCTTGCACATGGGACGACATCACATATCTTCCCATTTTAAGTGATATAAGAAAAACAGTTGGCTTGATCTCTCTGCTGTGACTATTTATTAACATGACTATTGAGAAACCTTCAGCTTGCCAAATGACCCGTAGCTTGCCACCAAAACGAGAGAAAAAAAAAAATCTTCTATAAGAAGTGCAAAGTGTCAGACCTACAAACGGTGGTAATAATCGTGATGGGGCACCCCAACAAATTTTCAGCAACTCTACGCCTATGCCCACAACACTGATCACCTCGATGCGGATTGTTTAACACCCATTTTGATCTTAAAGTTCGTATGAGATTTCAGATGAAGAGTCGATACATAAAGGTTACTATCTATTTGAATAAGGTAGTGATAAACTTCTGTTCATAATAAAATGCACAGTGCAATGCAAGAAAAGTAAAAAGCTCTAGATTATCATAATGATGGCCTCCCACGCTACCAAATCAACATGTCCAATCTATCCAGTGCCATACACTGACGCAGAAATCCATCCACAGTACCTTCTAGGGTGAAGGTCCATGAACCTCCTTCAACTTTGCTTCGGCAACAGCAACAAAAAGAACAAGCGCGGAGACAACAGTGCCAATTTGTATTTTCTGTATGTCCTTGTCTAATGCTTCACTTTTGGATTTGTAGAAGTCCCTTGTTTCCCTTTTCATCTTCTCAACAATAAGAGCAGCATTTTTACGAAAATCAGAATCCATCTGCTTGGGAACTTTATCCTCTGCACCCTCTTGTTTCTGCATCAAATGTTGCAGAAAGTTAGTCATTGCACGATATCGTCTACCTCGTAGCAAGACAATTTACTTTTTAACATAGGAATACTCATGTTTTAATTGATCCAGCCATAGATGATAAAGAATGGATTCCCCTGACGAAAACATTCAAGAAGAAGAAATTGGAAAAACTAGCTACTTATATGAGTTTTCAATTTGCCCACCATATGAAGGTTTTGGGAGGGTACTGAAAATGCTAATTGCTAATTAGACATGACACAAAACGAATGCAAAGATTAATTAGAAGAAATGGGGTAGAGACACAGACAGTACATTCCTCAGAACTCCAAACTTCAAACTTAAACTTTGAATGATTACATTCTACAAGTATTACTGTTTACAAAGCACAGACAATGTCAAAATCATCAAGTTGGCAGCACCTACCATACCCTCAGTGCATGATTCATTGAAAAATAGACAAAGCTTGTATAAGATAAAAAAGCACTCTTATGACGAAACAACTAGCCACGTTCTCCAAACTATCATTCCAAACTTTAATGATTCAGGCAAAACCCCAGAGACACGTTCTCCAAACTATCATTCCAAACTTCAATGATTCAGGCGAAACCTAGAAACACCATTTGGCATTGGTTTCTCCTCAAGGACGAGATTTAACGGTTTAACGAAAATTCATCAACCAACACATTATCTTCTGAAAGAGAAACTGGAGAAGAATCACGGATAAAACATATATTACCATATGCGAGAGCGTCCTTTTTTTGGAAAACTCTTTCGAAGATGATGAGCTTGAAGTCGAATGGGCTTTCAGTCCGCGATACCTCATCAAACAATTCTCTATCTTGATCCCCATTTGAAGCATATGTCTAAATGCGGCCATTCTGCGAGGACAAAGAGAATTCGAAAGCATTGGCGAGGAAGAAGATGAATTCAGATGTCAATACATATAACTTTTCGCAATTCAGCCTTTTTCACACCATTAACAAATAGTCAACTCACACTTATTGGATGGGTACTTTACCATTTCAAATAGCCAAAAGGAGTAAAAACCCATCGGCTTTACGTAAGAAACATTCTTTAAACATCACTTTTACTTTTCGAGGAAATATCAAACCATGTGACGCCTATTTTGTTTCTTGTGTCTAAATCATTAGTCGTCACTAGATGCTTCAAAATGTGAAAAATTACTCCCAAACGACGCAAAACAATGAGGCGAATTACTATTTCGAACTTGCCTAAAATGCATTCTTATGCCTCTCAACTTTCCTCATCAATAAGATTTACCCAAGACCAATCCAAACTGTGGTGACAAAAAGAAAAGCAAATCCAAACAATTAATCACTGATGAAACAACTAAAAAACCCGTTCGCTTCATCCAACATCCAAATATAACTAATTATAGCATCATCCACAGCTAGTGATTGCAGTTGCACAATGCACACAACTATCTCATCCGAAACTACTCCTTGGAATACGAAACACAGTACTTGAGTACTCGATAACATGACACGAACCCGATTCTTTCGACTGTGAACCCCATTAACTGCAGGCAATGAAACTTGGTAGAAGATTCGCAATCATCATAGTGATCAATGAAGATTGAGATTAAATGGCGATGTAATCGAATTCAAAGAGAAGGCAAATCGCGCAAGAACTCTAGAACTCTAGGTTTGCCCCCTGAAATACCCGCCTGCGTGATCGGTTCCCTGGAACTGGGAAACAGCCGTGATAAGGTGGTGGTAGAGGTGGGGACAGACTGAAAGGGTAACGATTACGTGGGTGGAGGTGGGTGTAAGAGCGCACAGGAAAATCCACAGATCTAACCACGATAATCACTGTATTTGACAGATCCAAATCAGTAACTTCATCGTAGAAGAGTAGCTAATCGACCAAGCAGAAGACAAAAAAGCGTCGGAAACAGTAATTAGGGCTTGTTACCAAGAAGGCTTGACAGAGTCTTGTAAATAGGGTTTCAACAAACATTGGACTTGTTGCGATTGGTTTTAGTGAATGCGTCAACGGCCTTAATCTTTTCGGCTGAGTTTCGAGTCCAGATTTGGATTGGGATATGATAGAATAAGGCGGATTAGGAATCCTCCGGATAGTAGAAAATCCCATCGCATGGTTGGTCCAATCCAAGATAACATAAAAATCTGTGAAGATTTTGGAAAATCTCACTTGCAAAATTTGAAGCACAAAATCAGGCGTACATTTGATAGGAGAAGAAAAGAGCTTCATTTTTTTAGCTCTCTAACTTTTATACTGCATACTTGAGGATCAAAACACCAAAATGCGAAACACGAACCTTTTTTTTTTTTTTGTTATTGGCCATTTAAGAAAGAACTCAAATACAAATCTTATGAAGAGCAGTTGGATGCCCCAAGAGGATCGCCAGTGTCGAAACATCTATGGTGGAGATGATCATCAGTGACATTAAGGTGTTGGAACAGATATGAATCCGTTAGTTTGCTACATCATCAGCTTAACATTTTGTCGTTGGAACAGATGTAAATCCAACCATTGGCTCGTTGGACCAGATGTAAATCCGCCACTCTTCTTCCGACCTGAAAAAAAACTTCCGCCACTCTCTAAAGGCTCATTTTTTGAATGGCAGCTCACCCATTCTCCTGCAGAACAAATGCCGTGGAGAACACGGTAATAAACAACGCAACTTCAACAGCTGGTGGGAGAGATTCGATGGTGAAATTGGCGTCGAGTACACCAAACAAGTAATGAACTCCTCCCCGTATTGATCTGGCAGATTTTCCAGGAATTGACCTCAGATGACAGAAGGGATGTGCAAAACGTGAGTGTCTTTATTGAACCCATGGATGGGACAGCATATGCAGATATGGACGCGAACCAAGGAAGCCACTCCGATGATGTGAAGGACGAGATAACCGGGGTTTTGTATCTCGAGATGACGCATACATGGCAGTGCTTTGCAAATCGAGAAGGTCCAACCTGTTTAACAGAGGGGATGTGAAGGACAATGTGAGGCTGAAGGCGAGGTGTGCACCAAGCCATCGGGTGAAATTAAGAGAAACCTCGGCGAAGGTCCCTAAGTAGCATTAGGAAGACGAAAATAGCTAGAAGGTTGGCATAGAAGATCCTTTAAAGAGGGCGTAAAAGCTCAATTTTCAGTGTCAAGAATGCAAGGGGGCTCAAACCCTACACCGAATAAGCTAGCTAGTCATTTTTGTAGAGACAGCTAGCGGAGGGAAAGTGGTGGGACGAGGGCTATGATGTCACGACACATTTTCTGGACTATTGTGATGGTCTTTTGAGTGGGTATGTAGCAGACATGAACAAGAAGATGAAGAGTGGCTATGGCCCTGATTATTTTGTTGAGTTTCTGGAAAAGATAGTTGATCAGCTCTGGAGTGACTACAAGGCCAAATATGGTAATTAGGTTACTTTTCTTGTAATGAATAAAGTCCAAGTAATTCTCCGTATTGTACTGATCCAGAGATCAGTCGCTTAAGTTTCTCGTTTCCTCCAGAAAGAAGTTCAAAAGGAGGTGATGTGTGGTTAAAGCTGATGGACGCTGCTCAAGTATTCAATTTGCTGTGTGTCATAAGAGAAAGAAGAGGCTGAGGTAAAAACAACGAAAGAAAATGGGTATCAAACAAATAAGTACCTTCCTCTAATAACAAGAACCAACTCTGCAGAGGAAGCACATCCTTGACTGGGAGCTCAAGCGCCTCATGAGTACATAGAATTGTTCAAAAACTAGCGAATGCTGAGGAACTTAAATGTTACTTAGGACATCCGAAAAGTTATCGTGCACCCAACTTATTTACCACTTGAGTCCGGAACACCATTGGCAAAAATCACCACAATGAACTATCCAACAGTTCACACAATGAGCAAGCCCAATCAACAGCAAAAAACAAAGCCAAAAAAGAAAAACAAGAATTGGCATCTGCAGATGATAGGTTCCAAAACCAGCTCTGCATCAAGCAAATGCGAGGAAGGCTTCAACGTATTCATCATCCATGGATCCCAAGTAGACAAAGTAACAAGTAGATTCATCGCCAGAGCAATGACTCGTCAGTGGGACTAACCATCCAAGACAGCATAAAGTTGCTGATGAATTGATCAGGCAGTGCATTGGACACTATACTGGTACTTCAGAGCCTTCATATGTTTCGAAATGCAAAAGGACTCGCAACAGTAAAGTACAGGGGGCCCAAGGGAACCTCAATACATTAAGCCTGAGGCTCAGTTCAATATCGGAACTAATTAAACTACTTCACTGATTCCTTCAAACTTCCGCCTTCCCTTCAGAAGCATCCTGACAAAATCGAGAGCTCGGTGCTCGCAGTCGGTGCTCGCAGTCTGCACGCTTACCAGCATCGGTTATGGACTCAAAATCTTCCACATGTGCAACCCCAACAATTCTCCTGAAATCGAAGATGTATGAAGGCAAACGGCGAGTATTTGGACAGCTATATGCTCGAAATTTGACATTAGTTCCAAAAGCTACTAAAGATATCTAGCAAGTTCATAAACTACGTAAAAAGCATTAAGGAGCAAGAAATGCCACATCGTCCAGATGCACCTTATCATTTTGGCAGCACCAAATCCAAGGGTATCGAGGAATCAATCCTTCATGAATTTCCTCCGGACCAGCACAAGCAGCACATCCTTTTTATAGATTGCCTGTAGATATGCATCACCAGACCCATTCTTTTGTTCATTCCAGAGGCTTACAAACTTATGTTGGAATAGATTCCACGTCTCTTCAGTGGTTTGCAAAATCGATTCCTTGGATGCCTGTATGATATGCGCATTTATGGAACAATTCATTAACATATCATCGATGGTAAAAATAGCTCTTATGTTCCTTTCTTCTTCTTCTCTTATAGTAGTCTTTGAGCGTGACAGAGACGAAATGACTAATGGGGAGAGCATAATATGTTCTCATTTACTATCGCCTCAACATCTACCAATTACGATTGTCCATTCATCTCTACAATTACTGAATGGTGGGGCGTAAAAGTACCATAAACCACAAGTAATTGTCACATGAGAGTGAAAAAAATTCTTTTGTATACATAGAAGTATGCAAATCTCGAGTTAAATTCTAGCTGCTTGAGCAACAGATCTGAAGGATCATGAGATAATAAGCAATAGTTGTCATTAGGAGTAAGTAAGAGAAACCAAATTACAGAACTTTGCAAGGTCAAGGACTAGATGGTCTATGAGACTTAAGCATAAAGACAGGAAGATATTTCATTATTTAAAGCATACTTTTCTGCCGTTCCCTTGATCTGCATGCCCATCCTGAGAGAAGAATGACAAAAACAAATTTCCTAGGAATGCTCCAACATCAAACCCCATCGGCCCATAAAATGCGAATTCTGGATCTATTGCTTGGGTTGAATCTCAGGTAACCATGACCGAAGCAGTGTGGAGATCTCCATGTACCAGTGCTTGCGCTCTTTCGCAGAACCCCGAAATGTACGTCCCACGAAATCATCAGTAAACAGATGATGTTTCGCTTCATTTAACTTTTTTGAAGAAGGATACAGTAGCTTCTTAGACAGTAACATTACATGGATTTCAACTCAGCTACTTCAAGCTTTAACGTCATTAGCCTCCCTCACAGCCTCAGCATCAGCATCCAGATAAGGGGAAGTCCAACGGTTGTATTGGGATACTTGGTAAGGGTCAGAAAAAACAACCTGCTCAGTCAGGCTGCACAAATCGACGTTCCTGCAGAAGTCCGCTACTGCAATAACAATGACATGACAATAGCGTAACCACACATTAGTATAAGAGAAGAACTAAAGAAGCCGAAAGCATTCCACTATGTAATTCTCTGGGGAAAGGCCAATAGATTTCAAGGCCTTACGAAAATATCACAGCGGAGGAATACGGAGACGAGAGAATAATGTAACACTACAGATGCTCGATTGATATCAGAACTTATATACCTGCACGTTTGTGCTCTGTGCCTATCTTTTTTGCTTACCTTTGTTCACTTCTTCAATCTTCCGAAGGAGTGCTGGAGATTAAAACTTATACACCACTATAAAAAATAATTGGCATTTATAAATTTAGATAGAGATTTTACCTTCTCAAATTTAATTTTTACTGTGAAGGAATTATCAACATTATCAAATGTGTTGTCGAGAACTTTCATCGCTGTATATGGGATCGTCAAGCCAAGCCCTTAGCTTCTAAGCTCTTCATCTGTATCATAAATAGAAATTTGTTCCCCAATAAATACGATATCTTCTCTGAATTAAAGTACAAAGAACCACACCATAGAAGACGATTCACACAGGTGTGCCAAGAGCTTGAATATGTTCGAACCCACCTTGAAGAAGATATTTCAAAGAGAAAATATCCCAAGCCGTCATGCAATGCAATTGCAATAGTGCCTATGTTTTTTGCTTCTTCTTTAGTGAAGCCAATACTGATCTAAAAAATGAGAACAACGCAAGCCTGCATGCTGATCGAGTTCGAATATGTTCGAACCCCACCTTGAAGAAGGTATTTCAAAGATAACATTTTATGAGGAAATGAGAAAGAAGGACAGTATGGCTTGTATATTGGTCATAAACAAATATCATCCATGTGCCCCAGATTTCTCCATGATATAATGATGAAGTTCGTAAATAATGCAAAGACAAGAAAATGCATATCATACAAGTTTTTCCTTCAAATATAATTTTTTGCAAGCTTAACTTTGTTCACTTCTTCAATCTTTCAATGAGAGCAAGAGATTAGGGCTTACATAACACTATAAAAAAACAATTGGCATTTAGAAATTTAGATAGAGATTTTACCTTCTCAAATTCAATTTTTATTGTGAAGGAATTATCAACATTCTCAAATATGTTGTCGAGAACTATCATCACTATATATATGTGATCGTCAAGCCAAGCCCTTAGCTTCTAAACTCCTCATCAATATCATAAATAAAAATTTGCTCCTCAATTGATATGATATCTTCTCTGAATTAAAGTACAAAGAACCACACAAAAGTCGACGATGCACGCATGCGTGCCAATGGTGCTCGAATATGTTCTATCCCTACCTTGAAGAAGGTATTTCAAAGAGAACATCCTATAAGGAAAATGAGAAAGAAGGGCGGTATGGCTTATATATTGGTCATAAACAAGTATGATCCTTGTCCCCAGATTTCTACATGATATGATAATAAAGTTCATCAATGATGCATAGACAAGACTATACATATCATAGAAGTTTGTCGTTCAAATATAATATTCACAAGCTTACCTTTGTTCACTTCTTCAATCTTCCGAAGGAGTGCTGGAGATTAAAACTTATACACCACTATAAAAAATAATTGGCATTTATAAATTTAGATAGAGATTTTACCTTCTCAAATTTAATTTTTACTGTGAAGGAATTATCAACATTATCAAATGTGTTGTCAAGAACTTTCATTGCTGTATATGGGATCGTCAAGCCAAGCCCTTAGCTTCTAAGCTCTTCATCTGTATCATAAATAGAAATTTGCTCCCCAATAAATACGATATCTTCTCTAAATTAAAGTACAAAGAACCACACCATAGTCGACGATTCACACAGGTGTGCCAAGAGCTTGAATATGTTCGAACCCCATCTTGAAGAAGATATTTCAAAGAGAAAATCCTACAAGAAAAATGAGAGAGAAGGGTGGTATAGCATTTTTATTGGTCATAAACAAATATCATCCATATCCCCCAGATTTCTCCATGATACGACGATAAAAAAAAATAATGTAAAGATAAGACAATGCATACCATAGAAGTTTTTCCTTCAAATATAATATTCTCAAACTTAGCTTTGTTCACTTCTTCAATCTTCGAAGAAGAGCCAAAGATTAAGACCACTAAAAAAACAATTGGCATTTAGAAATATAGATATGGATTTTACCTTTGCAAATTCACTTTTTTATTATGAAGAAATTATTAACATTCTCAAATGTGTTGTTGAAAACTTTCATCTCTGTATATGGGATCGTAAAGCCTAGCCCTTAGCTTCTAAGCTCCTTATCTGTATCATATAAAGAAACTTGCTCCTCAACAAGTACGATATCTTCTCTGAATTAAAGTAAAAGAACTGCACTTGAGTCGACAACGGACGCGTGCATTCTAATTGAGCTCAAATATGTTCGAACCCCACTTTGAAGAAGGTATTTTAAAGAGAACTTCCTACGAGGAAAATGAGAAAGAAGGTCCGTATGGCTTGCATATTGGTCATAAACAAATATCATCCTTATCCCCCAAATGTCTCCATGATATGATGATAAACATCATAAATAATGCAAAGACAAGACAATGCATACCATAGAAGTTTTTCTTTCAAATATAATATTCGCAAGCTTAGCTTTGTTCACTTCTTAAATCTTCCAAATGAGAGTTAGAGACTAAGACTTATGTACCACTATAAAAAAAATTGCATTTAGAAATTTAGATAGAGATTTTACCTTCTTAAATTCAACTTTTATTATGAAGGAATTATCAACAATCTCAAATGTGTTGTCGAGAACTTTCATCACTGTACATGTGATCAAGCCAAGCCCTTAGCTCCTAAGCTGCTCATTTGCTCCTCAACAAATACGATATATTTTCTAAATTAAAGTACAAAGAACCAAACCAAAGTCGACGATGCACGCACGCGTGACAGAGCTCGAATATGGTCGAACCTCACCTTGAATATGGTATTTAAAAGAGAACATCCTACAAGGAAAATGAGAAAGAAGGGCGGTATGGCTAGTATATTGGTTAAAAACAAATATCATCCATGTCCCCCAAGTTTTTCCATGATATGATGATAAAGTTCATAAATAATGCAAAGACAAGAGGATGCATACCACCCTTCAAATATAATATTCGCAAGCTTAGCTTTGTTCACTTCTTCAAACTTTCGAAGGAGAGCTAGAGATTAACACTTTGGCATTTAGAAATTTAGATATGGATTTTACCTTCTCAAATTCAATTTTTATTGTGGAGGAATTAACATTATCAAATGTGTTGTCGAGAACTTTCATCACCGTAAATGTGATCATTAAGGCAAGCCCTTAGCTTCTAAGCTCCTTATCTGTATCATAAACAGAAATTTGCTCAACAAATATGATATCTTCTCTGAATTAAAGTGTAAAGAACCACACCAGAATCGACGACACATGCGCGCCTATCGAGCTCGAATATGTTCGGATCCACTTTGAAGAAGGTGTTTCAAAGAGAACCAAAGAGAACATCCTACAAGCAAAATGAGAAAGAAGGGCGGTATGGCTTGTTTATTGGTCATAAACAAATATCAGCCAGGTCCCTCAGATTTCTCCATGATATGATGATAAAGAACATAAATACTGTAAAGACAAGACAATGCATGACATAGAAATTTTTCCTTCAAATATAATATTCGCAAGCTTAGCTTTGTTCACTTCTTCAATCTTCCGAAGGAGAGCTAGAAACTAAGACTTATATACCGCTATAAAAAATAATTGGCATTTAGAAATTTAGATAGGGATTTTACCTTCTCAAATTTAATTTTATTGTGAAGGAATTATGAACATTCTCAAATGTGTTGTCGAGAACTTTCATCATTGTATATGTAATCATCAGGCCAAGCCCTTAGCTTCTAAGCTCCTCATTTGTTCCATAAACAAAAAATTGCTCCTAAACAAGTACGATATCTTCTCTGAACTAAAGTACAAAGAACCACACCAGAGTTGATGACGCGCACGCGTGCCAATCGAACTCGAATATATCGAACCCCACCTTGAAATATTTCAAAGAAAACATCCTACGAGGAATATGAGAAAGAAGGGCGATATGACTTATATATTAGTAAAAAAAATATGATCCATGTCCCCTAGATTTCTCCATGATATGATGATAAAGTTCATAAATAATGCAAAGACAAGAAAATGCATACAAGAAAAGTTTTTACTTCAAATATAATACTCGTAAGCTTAGCTTTATTCACTTCTTCAATCTTCCGAGGCAGAGCTAGAAATTAAGACTGATATACCACTATAAAAAGACAATTGGGATTTAGAAATTTAGATAGGGATTTTACCTTCTCAAATTCAATTTTTATTGTGAAGGAATTATCAACATTCTCAAATGTGTTGTCGATAACTTTCATCACTGTCTATGTAATCGTCAAGCCAAGCCCTTAGCATATAAGCTACTCATCCATATCACAAACATAAATTTGCTCCTAAACAAATACGATATCTTCTATGAATTAAAGTGCAAAGAACCACACCATAGTCAATGACGCATGCGCACGTGTCAATCGAGCTCGAATATGTTCGAACCCCACCTTGAACATGGTATTTCAAAATGAAAGTACAAAGACAAGATAATGCATACCGTAGAAGTTTTTCCTTCAAATATAATATTCGCAAGCTTAGCTTTGTTCACTTCTTCAATCTTCTGAAGAAGAGCTAGAGATTAAGACTTATATACGATTATAGAAAACAATTGGCATTTATAAATTTAGATAGGGATTTTGCATTCTCAAATTCAATTTTTATTGTGAAGGAATTATCAACATTCTCGGATGTGTTATCGAGAACTTTCATCGTTATCGTCAAGCCAAGTCCTTAGCTTCTAAGATCCTCATCTATATACTACCCAAATACGCCACTCAATTTGAATCGCTATTAAAATAGAGGCAAAATAACACAAATGGTCCCCGAACTTAGACACAATGTGCAATGTAGTCCTTGAACTTTTAATTTAACCAATATGGTCCTTGAACTTTAATCTAATGTTCAATGTGGTCCATGAACTTTTAAATTGATCAATATAGCCCCTGAACTTTTGAAATATGTTCAACTTAGTCCCGAACTTGAATTAATGGAAGGATTACATTGAACATTTTTTCATAGTTCGGGGACCAAGTTGAACATGTTGCAAAAGATGAAAAACCATATTGGTCAAACTAAAAGTTCATGAACCACATTGGACATTAGGTTAAAGTTCGGGGACCATATTGATCAAATTAAAAGTTAAGGGACTACATTACATATTAGATCAAAGTTCGTGGATTATTTGAGTCGTTATCTTTAAAATAGATGAACTTCATATTCGAATTAGGCCTTAAGAGTTTATAGGCTTTGCTGATTAGTGCTCTTTAACTTCAATGTGATCTGATTCCCACGCCAAAAAATAAAAAAGAAGCTATGGGATCTGCACCAACGAGTGCTATATAACATTTACCAGATCAAGAGGCTTGTCTCCACTTCTAAAGCAACATCAGACGGCGACGTGAAGTAAAATAGGGCTTTAGGGCTTCCACCAGAGCCGTCCGCTGATGAATGCCCTCTTCTCGTTAACATGGAATTGTTCGTCACCATTGGAAATTGAATTCACTTTGATTTCGACCCCCATCCCTGTGATTGGTGAATTCAGAGTGTTCACTTTTGTTTCAAATGGCTCCAACGAGCGAGGTTAACAATTTTGCTCCTTCATATCTAGGTTACTAATAACAGCTCTTAGCCGAAGAAATTGTTCTGATTCCTCAAAAATCTACGTTCAACGCGAATGGATATTGCAAAACCCAACTCTTGTACCAGGTGATAATGTTCTGGTCATGGAAAGGTGGGCCAATCCCCAGCAACTTTTGTGGTGAGCCCGTTCCTACGAGGTGGAGACGATAGGGCAGTAGTCGATTCGTACCTTACTGGAACTATATTGAAGACTTGATTGGATTGGACGAGGTTCGGCGGTGAGGAAGGTTGGCCGGCTTGGAGACATCAGAGGAAGAGTTTGGCTGCAGCAGTCAAATGGAAGGAAATCATTTACGAGAGAGTTCCTTAAGTTTTGTTCCCACTGCATGTTTTTAAGCCATGACAAAGAAAGATCCATTCCCTGGACTGGACCCCAAGAGAGCCGCACTCACAGGTATCCAAGCAATTCAATTTTCTGCGAATATTTCTAGTACGAAATGAGTCAATCATCTACTTTGGAATCTTATTGAACAAAAATGGAAACACTCTCAGTACATATGGCGCAAAACGGTTCCACATATCAAGAACGGAATGGAATGGGATATGGTGTTTGCACATATCACCGTAGTGCCCGGGCGGAGGACATAGAAGTTGTCTGTCTGCTGTGAAGCGTGCTTTTGTGCAGCATAACTGGTACTTTGGGAAGAAATGATAAGCATGTGTCCAACGATATATTCACATGACTCCTCTGCCTCACGAATCACAAAATGAGCGTAGATCTCTGCGTCTTCATGAGGACCAATTATTTTGATTGCCAACGGCTGCAAAGAGCTAGCTATTTCGAGTTTATGCTCTCAAGAATTATTTACATATTTTAGCGTGGTTTTGACATCCATGGTCATATTGCTGTTAACTTTCTTGCTGGGCTCTGCCTCGTTATCAGATACTGTGCTGGCTCTGTTTTAAGTGTCTTCACGAGTTCATGCTGCATGATATGACTCCTGAACCAGAGCTAACAAAGTTCACTCAAACTTTGACCGTCAAACCGAAACATAAAAAAGAGAACAAGCCACCCATCCATCTATACAGTGGAGCTAGCACCACAGATAGATGATTTACTCTGCCACAGTAGTCCGAAGCGGCAGAGAACTTTCAACTTCCTGGGCGGCAGAACTCCTTTCCGCTACAACCTTCGACATTCCAAACATCTGAGACAGACAAAACAGATCGAGTCATGGATTAGACTGCACATGAAGAACCTCAAGAAGTGGATTTCTTTACAATTTACCGAGGGAGCAACCTTTTGCATGGTCTTCTTGAAACAAGTTTTATGCTCTTCCTTGGATGCATTGATAAACTCATCAATGTGATCCTTCAAATCCTCCAAGAAAGCGGCATCACCCTTCTTATTTTTACGGCATGAAGTAAGAGGTGGAGGCGAAAGCTTTTCCTGCTGGCTTTTTGGGGCTTCCATGGATGCTGCTGCAAGTCAATCCTGACACACAATGCCATATGATATGTAAAAGTATCGTAATACAAATCTAAGATCCACTAATCAGAGTGAGGAATCAGTGCATAGTGCCTTAGGCACATGAGTATATGTTGATTGCACTCTTCAGATCACATAGCACCATTCTGTTCTATTCATGATGAGCTCACTAATTCAGGAATGCAGACTGACAGAGAAACGACATCATGCAACCACAAACCCAAGCTTATCTTATTCTTGGCTTCTGTGCTTAGCAAGAGCGCTAAGGAAACTGTCACTTTTGCCTCTGGAGTGTACATTTGGTTATTTCGAGACACAACCAGCAGCAGCATCATATCCTCAAATTCCCCTACAACTAATGGGCGTTTCCTTGCTACTACCAATTTAAGCAACAATTCCACAACCAATATGAATGTTGTAACAAATGCTATGCACAATTGCACATCATACACAGCCTATGAAAAAGGCAGTTGATTCTTTAGATGATAAAAGCAGACATAATCAGCAAGTTAAGAAAAAAAAGGTTCGTTTATATGGTTTCTCACACTCTTTTTCCTACCACTCTCCACGCCATGCCAAGGCACTACAAAGCACCACAAGTGCAGCCTTTAGCGCAACCAACTCCATCAAATTTAATGTCTAGTGCCAAATTCATTGATCAGCACTAGATGCTTCAAAGCGTGAAAAGTTTCTTGAAACGACTCAGAACAATGAAGCGAATCACCATTCCGAACGTGAGAGTGGCCTGCCTAATATGCAATCTCATGCCTCTCAACTTTCCTTATCAATTGGATTTATCAAAGGCCAATCCAAACTGTGGTAAACAAAGGAAAAAAGACCAGTCCAAACAATTAATCATCAAAAATAAAACCAGCATGAACTCCTGTAAACGAAAATCACAACAACTGGTCCCCGTCCTCGCCCATCAAGAACAATAAACTCCTTACCATATTGCTTTGCCACTGATTGCAAAATTGTATACGTTACGCGCCACGTAATGAAACCACATTTCACCGGCACAATCACCATACATCAGCTGATCATCGATCTAACACCAGAAGGGAAAATCTTACTGGTATGCATCTTTTCTAATGTATCTCCAACCAAAAAGAGCCATTCGCTTCATCCAACACCCGCACATCACTAACCACAGAACAGCATCCTCCCCAGCGAGTGATTACATTTGCACAGTCCAGTCACCTATCTATAACTCAACCTTTCAACCTAGTCCATCATCGAAAAATCGCTCTTCCGACTGCGAGCCATAGCAATGAAACTCGGTAGGAAATCCGCAAACATGACATGCAAAGTGATCGGCGAAAAAAGCGAGCTTCGATGACGGACGTACCTTGGTCGATCACGGCGAATGGCGAGCTCGAAGAAAAGGCAAATCGAACGATGTTTTCAGAACACGAACTCCGGGTTTATATTCTCCCCCACGCGGCCACGCCTTTAAAATCCCCTAAAATGAGCACCCTTGAGCTCGCCACGTGGCGGCACCGGGTTGGACTGTTCTGGAAGCCCAAGGGGGAATTGACCGCTTGACCTAGGGCCTCACGAGCTTGAACGGCCCTGATGAAGATGGACGTGAAAATTCAGTTTCGGATCTGGAGCTAGTAAAGTGGAAGTGGATGCACCTGCAGTGGATGATAGCTCCATGCCTTGAACCTCAAGTCAGGCTCGGCTAATCCACTGGGCAAGTGCTTTCAAAATTGGGCCCAAATCAAACTATCTTAGCCCAATGCATACGTGGGCTTGATCTGGTCAATAGGTGGTAAAGGCCCAACCCGGTTCATGTGTTGAATACATTATACCATCAAACAACTTGAGCCATAGCAAGCCCTCCAAGAGCAGAAGTACAAATGCACTAGGCCATCTAGTAGCTCGGGATGTAAAAGGGTAAATCACATCTAATGAGATCACGAGTTTGAGTCATGTCGTGAGCGATGCTTTGATCAATCCGTGCCTTGAGCATTTGCTACCTCATTTGGAAAGACTTTGGGCCTTGTGCACGTAAGTGAAACCGCGGTGACGGGCTCTTACAAAATAAATAATTATAACTCAAATCAAGTGCTTCGTAAGGGATATGGGACCCATATAGTACCATCAGAGGAGATCATTGCACCAATTTGTCCCCTTCTCTTTTCACTTATAGAAAATAGTACAAAAGCAAGTAAAAAACAAGTGAGCGTAATTCCTCCTACACAATAAATAAGTTAACATGGATCAAACCTATGGGACTTGAGAAACGATGACATAGGCAAATTAAAAGGCGACTCCATCACGTTGAAGGCCGGTTTTACACCAATGGAAGGAAATGTATATAACACGTACAAAATGAATTTAGGTCGATTATTATGGGACGCCCGCCCATTTGAATGAATTCTATAAGAGGAGAAGTTGACATAGAAGGACGAAATAACTCCAATAGAACAAAATTATAAATCCTAACAGGTACGACAAATCAAAATTTTATCATGGGCGATGGAATTTTTTCCAAAACTCATCTACATAAATGATCATTTACTACGGTGCGAACTAGCATTAAGAAAACATTTGTTAAAGACACTCGATAAGAATAACAGCAATTTCAAAAGTAACGTCTTTACACGTCTCGGGACAAATCGAGTATGAAAGATTACAAAAACTAAGAACTTCCCATGACAACACGCGCTATAAACTTTGCGATCACACGAGCGGTTCGCAATGCATCGCCGGCATCGATGTGAGCATAATCCATCAAGGCACGGGATAATGGAGGACCTCGGGGTTCACTCATGTCTAACGCGCGAAAAACATTTCGCGTCTGTATATCTACGTCACCATATAAGGCGACTTCATATTTCATCGCCGGACGGCAAGCCTCGGGCAAATGAAATCAAAGTATTCTCCGATCGCATGGGAATGCCGTCGTCACGCCCCTTGTTTTCGTCGAATGAAAAGTGGGGCTGCAACACTTGGCCGGTTGGATACGGACTGCGTAACTTTTGCCATGATTTGATGGGAAGTTTGTCTGAGGTGGATCCCAAAAGTGAAATGTCGGGGTGCCTTTTCAATTATTTTGTGGCATAAAGATGTATACTTCACTGCTCTCGTCTTTCGTCTCTTTTATCTGGTCTTTGGTCTTCGATAAATTCAAGATCAATAGGTTTCAAAGATGTTTATATAAGTCTAGTTAGCGGTCAATTCCCGGCCTTGATCCCCACTTTAAAAACGAGAATTCGAAATGATTGGTAAGGAAGAAGATGTAAAAAAGTTCAATTCATCAAGCGAATTACAATTCATAAACCGTATTCACAAATCAATCCATATTCCTTTTGTAAAAACTATCCACAAATAGTCAAATTCACACTATTTTGACAAGATACTTTACCATTTCAAATAACTAAACTTAGTAAACGTCTCATCCGACTTTATTCAAGAAACGCGCTCTAAATATCACTTTTAATTTCCAAGCTCGAAAAGTGTATGCCACTGCGATGGATGATTACTCAAATTTGTTGGGATGCGGTTCATACTTAGAAAAACACGCGAGTCTCACTCCACGCTAAGTAGATGGAGGCCTCGAGGGGGCAGCACCCTCTAGATATCGTGAGGCTTTTATAATTTAGGCCCATATTTTTTTATTGATAGTTTGAGAGCTTGTATCCATAAATACCTATTGATATATATATCTTCTTTTTCACTTGTAATTGAATAATGTAACGAGAAGTGCGATGTGTTAATTATAGTGGATTCATCTGCTTGAAGTAACCCTAGTTTAAGTGTGAACCGGGATGAATCTTGTGTCTCGATTTTTTTTCTTATTTTTAAGATTTATTTCATGGAGATTGTGCACCGAATATCAACAAAGCTCAAGTGAGGCTCGTCTAATATACTAGACAAGTGCTTTCCAAATGGGGCCCAGAGTATTCGTGGGCTTGATAGGGTCAACAAGTGATAAAGGCCCAACCCGATTCGGGTGCTGATTTTACTGCCGTATTTGTATACATTTCAGTGCTTAGTGGTGTTTATGACTGGATTGCTTTGCCCTTTTATTTTTATATATCAGGGGAACCAACGAAGTCATTTGGATTGGGGAAATAGGAAGGTGAGACTGGAACCAGCTTGGTGTTGTTGTCCTGTTGATTATGAAATCTTCTATAGATGCATTAAGTATGAAAAACTCCCACCTTGACCTTGTCATCCAAGGATCATAAATTTAAACTATGTCATGAACTGATCGATTTGCGTCTCGGGTATTTACTATCTCGTTTAGAGAGAATTTTTTTAACTTCTGCAAGCCGAGGGAATTATCGTGACGGGCTCATACATCTATGATACGACTTAAATTGAACATTTCGTGGCGGGTATAAAGTGTTAGCGGTGCGCCTAAGAATCAATTATGGTTGATACTCTAATATTAGTTGTGACTTAGGTTGTGTCGGAAAATCGACATTCACTATACTTAGGTAGTCATAATGTCTTTCCAAATGGGGCCCAGATGATTTGTGGGCTTGATAAGTTTCAACAAGTGATAAAGGCCCAACCCGATTCGGGTGCTGATTTTACTGCCGTATTTGTATACATTTCAGTGCTTAATGGTATTTTTAATGACTTGGATTGCTTTGCCCTTTTATTTTTATATATCAGGGGAAACAACGAAGTCAATTGGACGGTTTAATAGGAAGTCGTGGGCCCGGACCGCGATCATGGGGCTGTTGTCAACTCTAGGGTTATGAATAATACTCCTAGAGATGCCCTAAGATTAAGTGAATCCACCTTGATTTTCGCGTCATCTTGATAGGAAAATACGATAAACTTTTAACTCATGTCATGAGTTTCTCGAGATCGACGAGCTAGCACTCGGATCTTACTATCTCGTTCGTGTGTGTGGATACTTTAGAGGTGCAACGCTGGGGGCGATTACGCATCGAATTCCCAATTCGATTTCAATATAGACATGGATCTTGCTAGGGTTTCGTTGGTTGCGTTTTAGATTCCTCAGACCCATCATAAAGCCCTTATAGGAACTCCCGAAATGAATAGCTATTTTGATCACCTTTCTTTTCGCATATAAAAAAAAATAGATACAGAAGCAATAGGCGTAAGCAAATTAAAAAGGCAATTCCATCACATCGAATCCAATTCTAGGCAAAATGAGTTCATTTATTTTTCGAAAGCTTACATCCGTTCGAATGAATTGAGATAAGAAAAGAACTCGACATTAGACAACATACAATTCCAATAGTCCAAAAGCCCATGAAACTCGTGTGCATAAATAAGCCAACGAGTTGTCGGAAGCATTTGCCGGAGGGTATCTGGGAAAAGAATAAGATTGATTTTGGAAGTAGTATCTGCATGCATCACTCGGACAATTTGACACACAAAACATTATCAAAGATGAAAGCAACCCATCGCAACACACGCTATAAATGTCACACACGTCCAATCTTATTCTCTTCATTTCTCTGGTGTTAATAACAACGAATACGTTCAGCACAAGCGATTCATGTTGCGTCGTCTGCATCGAGATTAGCACAATCCAACAAGGCCACGAGATCATCGAGGACCTCAGATTCACTCTATTTCTAGCACGCGAAACATTTCGCCTTCGTCACCGGACGGCAAGCCTTGGATTCATGTCACGTGTGTATTTTGTAAGCCACGAAAACGGCACCCCAAAAGCGCCATAGCTAGAATCTAAAACACAATAATGGAAAAAAGGGATTTGCCCATCGATTTTGAATTTATCGTTCTTGATGCTGAATAGCGACGATCCAAAATTCAAGTGATTCTCCTCTATTATCATTTATATCATTTGGTTCAATAAGACGCCTCTCGTGAATCACATTATGTAATTGCTCATTATTTGAGGTTATTTGCGCATCAAGATTATAGAAGGCACTTAAGTACTATTTATAAAGTTCTAAGCCACAAATTCTCTCATCACTGACCGGGCTTTGTTCGATCCACACATGTCAATCTAATATTAATTAAATAATAATATTTATATCTTATCTTATTAGATCGATTTCATAAAACGATAAATTGTAATTTCAATTAATACAGTCCACGTAAAAAAAACTAATTGTTAATTAAAACAATAGGCATTGAAAAATCTCGCCCGCTTCCGTTATTGCTGCTGGGTTACGTCACGGGCGGGAATAAATTCAAGTTCAACATCGAGCCGGTCTCGTTCAATAAGTGCGAGTGGCGGGTGGGAGTTGGTGTGTCGTGATGAAGCCCGGGACTCTTTGACTTTTCATTTGATGAGATGCTTTTGAAAATCAATTGTTCGCGTAACAAAACTAGAGAAAATTCTTTTTATCGTATGGTCGGAAAACTAAAGAATTATTGGACTGCATGTGAACGCGGTGGTCACGTCACGGCTCTCTTTTGTCTAATGAAAAAGGTAAGGTTGCATCACTTGGGCCGGTTGGGCATTGACGCCAAAAGCTTCGGGATGATTAGATGGAAAGGCTGTCGGTCGTGGATCCCAAAGGTATGATGAGAAAAAATGAGGGGGCAAAAGCATAAAGTGCAGTGAATTACAGGGGTGCCTTTTCAATTATTATGTGGGATTGATACTTTCGCTTCATTTATGACGATTGATTGAGAGACGAGTCAAACTTTACTCCCCATTCAATGAGCCTGCTCCTACCGCGCCGAGAGAGACGCTTCGATGCTCCTGTACTTCGTCTCTTTGCTTTGTTCTTCCACCTGCGGTCCTGAAGAAAGGGACAGAGGAAAGGGCATCGAGGGAGATGGGTTATTGGGGAAGACATTTCATAGTGGCACGTCAACATCAATAGGTTTCTATGAAGTGCAAGTTAAAGGAAAACGACGTGCACGCCCTCTGAATTTTAACCTAATAAATAATATAATAACTGAACTTTTAATTATTTAATATGATTTCTAAATTTTAACCTAATATGCGATATCGTCATCGAACTTTTAATTTATTGAATGTAATCCATGAATTTTGGTACGTATACAGTCTAGATCCTGGACTACATCAAAATCCTCAATTTTATCTCTAAACTTAAATTAACGAAATGATAATATTGAATATTTTAAATACGGTGTAGAGATTGAATTGAATATGTATCAAAAGTCGAGGACGGCGTTGGACAAATTCAAAATCCAAGTGATTACTCGTTGGACCGAGTTAAAGGACTAATTGTGTCGTCATCCCTAAAAAAAAATTGGTCGGAAGGAATATTTTTCATTTCACGTGAAAAAAGGCACATAACTTTAAAACAAAAATGAAACTCCGAAAAAATAAGTAAATCTAAAAATAAATTAACTGTTCATTATATATGAGACTCGCTCATTCCACGAAGATAGATCTATCATATCATCAAAGCATAACTAGGTGTCAATCAGTGAATCTCGCAGCATCATCAGTTACATTTACTAGGATGCCTCCCGCCGCTCCACTTCTCCGTTGGTCCCTCATCCTAGTCACATTTACAGCTTTTTTCTTAGATTACTGTGAAAAACTCCAGCATTTTGCACAATCTTTTTTATTTAACGAAAAAACAATTCATCACGAACAATGAAAGCAAGAGCAAAATTTGCCCACGTTCAACTATTCAGCTTTCAAACTAAAATTTTAAATATGGGTAAAAGTTTAAGATGCATTTTAGAACAACACAGCTTATCATGCATGTAATAATTAGAGCAACATTTACTAAACTATTTTGTTTGACGTAGATCTAAGAATTTAACAATCTAATAACATGTTTTGTTTATGATAAGATTTACTGTCTAGAGTATAATAATCCCAACAAGTGAAATTTCTCTTAAAAAAACAAACTCCCCGAGTTTGAGTATTACTTTATCTTTTCAGATAATATTCTTTTTTATATATAATTTTAAGTATATCACATTTTCAATGGATAGAAATTCTCTTCAAGTTTAATTTTTAATTAATCGAAGATCAAATGAAAGCAATGTCCGAAAGTAAATGCATATTATAAACTAATTGCACTACAATATAACTTTTTCTTTTTCTTTTTATGTTTTGCTTAGTTTATTTAGAGGTGGTAAAATGAATCTAAAACCCATATTTGTTCCTTATTTCAAGGTAGTGGATCATAAATGAGTTATTTGAGTTTTAAAAGTGGGTCATAAATAGATTATTTAGAAACTTAATGAGTCTTAAATGGGTTTTAAATGGGTCGTAAATGAGTTAGCTAAAAAAAACTATAAAATTTTTTTAACAATAGATATATCTTCAAAAATATATGATAAATAATTTTCTATAAACTAAATTTTAATATCGAAGTGTTTTAACAATATTAGTTGGGTCGAGTATGGGTCACTAGATTTGTATAACATGAAAATGGGTCAAAACGGGTTAAATGGGTTTATGTGGATCAAACCATATTTGACCCGACCCAAACCGGATTTAACGCACCCTTTTGACACCTCTAAGTATAATCAAGTCTGTTAACATGTTAGATTGCATTAGCTCAAATCCAAAATGAAACTATGAGCC
Organism: Rhodamnia rubescens; assembly: GCA_021437795.1. NCBI lineage: Eukaryota > Viridiplantae > Streptophyta > Magnoliopsida > Myrtales > Myrtaceae > Rhodamnia > Rhodamnia rubescens. The sequence goes on from JAILYA010000012.1 coordinate 2,400,182, forward strand.
GTGATAATATGTGGGTCTTTCTTAATGAGGGGGAGGATGAGGATGGTTGTCTTTTCTTTTACGTGTTTTGTATTAGAAGAGACAAATATGTTGGAGTTGACAAATACTTGGGGGCCTTGTTTTTCATACAGGGCACGTCTACGTGAGCTTAGGAAAATTGAAACATGATCCGACGACATGTGATCCCTACGCACGAAATGCGGAGGTTCCGGGTAACGCCCCGACACGGGTGTCTCGCCGCCCGCCTCGTCTCGGCCTGGGGTTCGGGGGCTGCGCTCCCAAAACAACAACGGGTTTGGACTTTTATTTAAGTTGGCCCATTTATTGAGGGATTAAAGAGATTTGGGATAGGTTTAGATTTTGAGCCCCGTTTATGGCATATATATTTACTCGTTTTTGGGCGATTGTAATGAGTTGTGCGGCTATAAACCTAAATCATAATGAAATATCTTTGCGAACGTAGCCCTATTTGCAGGGTGAATATGGGTAAACCGTGTGTCATCTAATTTTTATTCTATTATACGTGTGATCGTTCGATTCGATGTGCGGTATAACCCTTCAAAACAAACATATTTGTATTAGGACTTTACTAGCATAATAATTTCTTAATGACCGAAAATGATAGCATATTTGGATCACAAAGTTTTAAAAGAATGGACTACACAATAATTTTTTATTATTTGTTATTCATTTTTTGTGACTCACAACGTGATGTCAACCTTACGATAGTTAAAAAACTGTCACATAAGCATGTTCTTTTGCATTATGAAGGTCGAATGGAAAAAGTACTATGAAATGGATTCTTTTATATATACCTATGTAAGCTACATTAAAATAAGTTAAGCTGTTTTCAGTTTCTTGTCGAAAAAGTCACTGCTTTATTACGTCTTTTCATTTTTAATACCAAGAAATGAAACTACGTGCACCGTAGGTAAGGAGATGAAAGTTGGGAATGAAAATTGAAACTAGATAAACACATCAGGTTGTTAATTTTTTTAAGCTTTCCGTAATTCGAAAAAAAAATGAATACATTAATGTCACTCCTATAATTATGCTTAGTACAATCTGAATTATTCTAAAAACTCTTTTTTACGGTTTGGACTTCATAAAATGAGAAATCTGTTGAATGACAAATCAATTAATTAAAGCCGAACAGTTATATGCTCCGGCTTTAATTACTTACAATAGATCGGCTCATGGAAAAAACAAAGATCATGTAAAGTGGTAAAGTTATTTGCGGTAATTTAAAGAGAGAGATAGATAACCGTAACTAGGATTAAGAGAGCGATGGCGAACGAATCTCCAAGAGCCATGTGGCACTATGCCCTCGAATTTGGTAAAATCGTAAGAGATTTATTTCGAGAGTTGCTACACTTTGTATTTTTTGCAAATAATATTAAAGCTTATACTAAATAAATATCATAAGTGTGGCGTTCGATTCTCGCAATCTAAAAAAGACAGAGCGAAAGTCAAGAAGAAAAGACTTAGATATAAGATAAATAAAAAAATTAATATCAAAGCGCTTCTTATAATAATAATAAAAAAAAGGGCCTTTAGGGATATAAGAATGGTGGGCATGAAGAGGGAGTTTTTACTTTTTTAGTCTTCGAGGTCGGCTACAACAATGAATGCAACAAAAGTCGCCAAACCTTTGGGTGTTCCGCCAAGATCTTTGCGACGCGAGCCTATCCAACGTAATTAATCACGCGTAAGATATGGCCACGGGTGGGGCCCGCCTAATCTTGCGACCGTAGGCCGATTGATGCTGCGTTTCGCTGATTTAAGGACGGCGATCGTGATAGCCCAACCTACGACGGGGACGAGCTTATTCCTGTAAAAATCTCGGGTTCCGTGCAGTCGCGTAACCAAACACGTCCCTATCTTCTTCTCCTCCTCCTTTTTTTTTTCTTCTTCTCTCTTTCCTTTTTCTTTTTTTGTGATTGAGTGTAGGGCTGGCAAATTTAAGCGCGACCCCGTGGACGTGCGTCAGATTCTGGAAGCACCTACGGAGGTTGACCCTTGGCCGAGGAGGCGTGGGGGATGGGGCACGCGTGTGGCGGGTCCTCGATTGTCGTGTCACGTGTCGGAAAAGAGGAATATGTTGCAATTTCCGATGGGACCAACCAACTAGTTCGTGGAATACTCCGACTAGAAAAAAAAGAAAATTTAGTTCGTGGTATCCGTAAAACCAGTGTTTTAGAAATCGAAACATTTCTTTATTAAGCGTACTGAATAATTATATTTCCTTTAGTAAATCAATTTTGTGAACCTACCTTAGGACACGGGGAGTTTCCGTTTTAGAATTTTGAGGGAAGGGTCACGCGAAAAGTCTATAATAATCACCACTTGTAATTTTCAAAATTTTAAAATCTTAAATATACGATGCGCGAATCTTGTTAGCAACTCAATGTCTACGGAACTTATTACAACAAGTTGAACTATTATGAAATAAAAATTTCAAGACTATCCGTAAAAACATATCACGAACTTCGTGAAAAATTTCCAACATTAATGGCGACAGAGAATCGACGTATCTCGTTATTCATTATCATTTATATCTATGCTTTTCATTAATGCTATTAAGTTTACTCGGACAGGGATGTTTGGGACGATTTCTCATGTGTAGATGAAGTCCTCGTGAAAGCTAAGCCATGTTACGTCGAACATCATCGAAGGGAACACGTTATTGAAGATAAAAAGTGCAAGGAACCAGCTTTGATGTCTAATTTTCTAGCCTAATCTTATAGTCGCGGATTAAGCGTGTCGCGGTTATCAATCATGTAGATTGTGCGCTTGTACCAAGCCATTTACCATGTAAGAAATTATTATGGATTTTTTTCATGATAAATTTCATGTGCTGTAAATGTTTGTTAATTATGTTGATTGTATGTATCCTTCAAGATTGCACGTATATTCTCCCTTTAATTATCTTGATTGGTATATCTTATCTTAAATAGCCATCTCCCAAAACTTATAAATAAGTTGATGCACTCTTCATTACGATACATCGAAATATATCGAAACATATTGAAAATTTCATAATTTTATCTTCAACTTTATTATTCTCAACTCACTACTTGAGATCCTTGGAGCTAAATAAGAATTCGCCATTTCACATAAATGCATTGAGTAGTCTGTCTAGAAATCTTGGTTCAAACCTTTCATTTCTCGGTGAAAGATGTCTCTTCTTTGAATTTGTTACGTTTCTTTCTCCACGAGCATTGGAATAGGCTTATTGCTCCAAAGAAACATATTCCTATTTTTTTCAAAAAGGTATGTTGGCTTATTATTGTTCCTTGTAATTAACAAATATATGTAAATAAGATCTTCCTATTTCTTCTCCTTCTTCTTTTTTTCTTTAAATTGTCGAATCACATCTTCATTTATTTAAAATAGGCCACCTGCAGATAAATCTATTCTCTGCGAGGCCATGGAGAGGGCCTGATTGACCTTCTTATGAAAGTGTGGCGCTTGGAACATTGTCAATCCGAGGAAAAAGATAAAACCTCTTACATGTCATGTATAGAACGATTAGCACAATCGTTATCTAGTTGTGGCTTATTTAAAACCAACGTTATCGTGTCTTTTCTGAACCCAATATTAGAGTCTTCAATTCGTAGATTTAGCACAGCATACTTGGCTTCTTTATATGGTGATTAGTGAATGTTGGGGAGAGAATGATTATTGTTAAAAATGGAGAACCTACTAATTAAGTAAACATACATTAAGAAAGGCAGGACATTTTTTATTTAATTCACAGCACATTTTTGTTTAACTCAAAGTTTGATAATAAGATCCATGCACGGTTGAAGATGGGAACGGAACGAGATCATCCGAAGTCCAATCAATTAACAAAAAAGGTTCGCCCCCACGCCCGTGCAATAAAGCGATCACTCGAAAGCCATTCAATACAATTTTTGATCCGGATCGGTTGACTCCCCGACCGAGAAGACGCATCTGCCGATGGCATTTGGATTTTAGAGGGGGGCAATTGCCGTTTAGAGCGAGGTCATTACCAAAATTGAACATCTCATTAATATGAAGGAAAGGAAAAGAGCCTTCACCGGACGCGCCCTGCAAGCCACTCCTGGAATGCAAGATCGCAGATCGGACGGCGATGCGATGAGCTGGGATCCGGAGGAACGTCCGCCCATCGCGGATCGGAGCCTTCGATGATGCCAGCGCCGTCAAAGAGGTGAAAGGAACAGGGAGGGAGATGAAACGGCGAGAGATTACTCTTAGATTAAGATTAAGTACCCAAGCAAGCAAAAAGTCAATGGCGTGAAAGGAACCGGCTTTGAAGCTTCCGCTCCCCTCTCTTGGAATCCAAGCCCCAACCCTTTTTTTTTATCTTATCGGAAGCAGTTTTCCTTTCTCGTATGTTGCTCTTTCCTCCATATATTTTCTCCTCCGTTCCTCCATCTCTCTCTCTCTCTCTCTCTCGATCGATCGATCTCGAGTTGAACGGAATTCGTAGAGGAGATTCGTATTCCTATTCCTAGTTTATCTCGCTCTCCTGCCCGTCTCAAAATCACTATTCCCAGAAAACAGAAAAACAGAGAGAGAGAGAGAGAGGGCGGGAGAGAGTGCAGAGAAAGAGAGAACATACCAGAAGACGACTCTGTACCTCTCTCTCTCTCGCACACAGACACAGACACAGAGGCACACACTCAAGCTCCCCTCTACGTGGTCGATCATCGCCTCGTCTTCGTTCTTGGGGTGGTTATCGTAGTTGTATCCAAACCACCAAACTCATTCTCTTCCCCTCCCCCCCCTCCCCACAACCCACACTCTCTGTCTCTCTATCACCCATCTCTTATAACATTAAATTCCCAGATCCGTACGCCTCTCGTCTTCCGCCGTTTATATAAACCCCTCCTTCAAAATCCGTCCTTTTCGTCCCCAATCGACTCAGAATCCCTACACACTTTGACCCTTTACGGCTCCCCTTCTGCCATGAACTCCGACGCATCGTCCGCCTCCGCCGGCGGCGTCCAGATCCACGCGTCCCGGAGGTTGCCCGATTTCCTCCAGAGCGTGAACTTGAAGTACGTCAAGCTGGGCTATCATTACCTCATGACCCATTTCTTGACCCTCTTGCTCGTGCCTTCAATGGCCGTCATCATCGTCCAAGCTTCGCAGATGAACCCGGAGGAAATTAATCAATTGTGGCTCCACCTCAAGTACAACCTCGTCAGCGTCATCATTTGCTCTGCTTTCCTTGTTTTCGGTTCCACCGTCTACATTATGACCCGCCCCAGATCCGTTTACTTGGTCGAGTACTCCTGCTACAAGCCCCCGGAGCATCTGCAAGTGAAGTTTCATCGGTTCATGGAGCACTCGAAGCTCACCGGCGATTTTGACGAGTCGTCGCTCGCGTTCCAGAGGAAGATCCTCGAAAGATCAGGGCTTGGGGAGGAGACTTACGTGCCCGAGGCAATGCACTACCTTCCGCCAAGACCTTCTATGGCAGCCGCAAGGGAAGAAGCAGAGCAGGTGATGTTTGGTGCTCTGGATAATCTGTTTGCTAATACAAATGTTAAGCCCAAGGACATTGGTATTCTTGTTGTGAACTGTAGCTTGTTTAATCCCACACCTTCGCTGTCTGCTATGATTGTCAACAAGTACAAGCTGAGGGGTAATATCAAGAGCTTCAATTTGGGGGGGATGGGGTGTAGTGCCGGGGTGATTGCTGTTGATCTTGCTAAGGACATGTTACAAGTTCATAGGAACACTTATGCTGTCGTTGTGAGCACTGAGAATATTACGCAAAATTGGTATTTTGGGAACAAGAAGTCAATGTTGATTCCGAATTGCTTGTTTAGAGTTGGCGGAGCTGCGGTTTTGTTGTCCAACAAGTCATCTGATAGGAGGAGGGCTAAGTACAAGCTTGTCCATGTGGTTCGGACACATCGTGGGGCAGATGATAAGGCGTTCAAGTGTGTATATCAGGAGCAGGATGATGTGGGCAAAACTGGAGTTTCGCTATCAAAGGAACTGATGGCGATTGCCGGCGGGGCACTTAAGACTAACATCACTACATTGGGTCCTCTTGTTTTGCCGATCAGTGAGCAACTCCTGTTTTTCGCTACATTGGTAGCTAAGAAGTTCTTTAATGCTAAAATCAAGCCTTACATTCCGGATTTTAAGCTCGCTTTTGATCATTTCTGTATCCATGCCGGTGGGAGGGCTGTGATTGATGAGCTGGAGAAGAATCTGCAGCTCCTTCCGATTCACGTCGAAGCTTCTAGAATGACCTTACACCGGTTCGGTAACACATCATCGAGCTCGATCTGGTACGAGCTGGCTTACACGGAGGCCAAGGGGAGGATGCGAAGGGGAAACCGTGTTTGGCAAATTGCTTTTGGAAGTGGTTTCAAATGTAATAGTGCAGTGTGGCAGGCACTCCAGAACGTGACCCCTTCATCCAATAGTCCCTGGGAAGATTGCATTCACAAGTATCCGGTGCAGTTAATGCTATAACTGCTAGAGACATCAGTTAGTGGTCTCCTAATTTATGCGAGGATACCATTGAAGGGTTAGCTAGAAAAAGCATCTAGATCACTGTCTTTACTGCGTCGAGACTCTAATTTATCCGGTTTGTGTACGCGTTGTTTAGGCTCAAAAGTCACTAGCCGGCTTTTTGTTTCTTTTGCTCTGCGTTTCTGAACAGTTTGGAATCTTGAATGCTTTCCCCTGTAGTGTTATGATGTGATATTGAGGAACTTGTTCTTGTACTTATATCAATGTATCTAGTCACTTTTGGAAACCTTCGGCCTCTGGGATTTGAATCTTTTTTATTGAAAATCATTGCATGATCTGATACTTGGGCGGGATGCAATTGTATACTTTTCTGGTTATCATGACATCCTGGGATTCATGGGATTAATTGATAGCTGTGGAGACAGTTGTCTATGGCCTTCTAAACCTAACTGGGCACATGGGATTGGCTTGCTGGAGGGAACACTTGGATCTCCTTTGAAGGATGAAACACAGCTGCATCAGTATGTGGCCTTTCCTCAAACTGTAAGTAGGTCATACGTTAGCACTTGAACTAACTTAGCTGATTAAGGGCGAGGGTTGCCTAACTTCTCTCTGATCAGGGCTGGACTTTGGGGTGCGCATCAGTTATCTCTGAAAGGGTCTGTTGTTGGTTTTGACAATTGATGACACATAAGGATTTCACCCCAAGTCGTTCACCCTACATTAGTGGCAATCACTGTGTCCTCACGGCACGTTTTCAACCACTAGGATCTCTTTCCATACCAAGTTTGTTGGTATTTCTATTTTCTGGAGTTATTTTGTTCGTACTGCTCAAATGAAACTTGGTAATGGGAATCACTGTACATGATGCACCTACATGTGGCTGTTCATGATTTTGCAAGTTTGGTTGCACAAGAGGAATCATCATGTATGATTAATGCGTTATATTTCCAAAGGGATGTATGGCATTGGAAGATGGGAAGCATCGCAAGAGCAAAAGCTTCATTTTTTGGTCTTTTATCTATGAATGGACCGATGGACAGATGGTATTGACTTAAGTACGGCATTAATATAGAATATCTTCTTGTACAGCCTAGCTGTCATTTGTGGAGGACAGGAAATGCCTTGTGCATGTAGGTTGCTCTGAAGAAATGGTTAATACTCTAAGAAGATATACAATGAAGCTTGGGGGATACGATTGAAATGTGGTTGTCAATCGGTAGTTGTTCCAGTACATCTACATCTGAGTTGAAGATCAGGCTCAAGCTGGACTGTCCAGTGAGTGAGGTAAATAGTCAACGCAAATCTCTAAGCTGTCAACTACCATTCTTGCAAAAAGGAGGAGAGAGCTATTAATCTGTCAACATCAGACCTCTGGTGTTTGAGTAATAGAATCTATATTCACGTCTTGAAGCTGCAAATAACATCGTTTTTGCATGGTGAGCGGTCATTCTATACAGCAATCTAAAACTAAGGAAGAGATTTTTTGTGCTTAGAACGATTGTACATGTAAGGAGTAAATCAAACTAGTCGTAATGAGGTGTGTCTAGCTTTCATGTTTGCTAGTACAAAATTTCCTTGATAAGTTAGACATGTAGAGTTCACAATAAGATGGGAACTGTCCCAAAGGAGACTACTAATTGAAATACGAACAAATTAGAACCACAATCTTCTTCTAGCCATCTGAATTCCGAGTTGAGTCACCTGCACTTCCAAGAATATCGCTTCCGTGGTAAATTACTTCAAATTTCAACTGGCTCTACCCCGGCCAGAAAATGTTTCTGTTAAGATTATGCAATTTTTGTGAATGTTACTCTGCGCTAGCTTGGGGTGTTTTTGCATATGCTGCTTGGGGATTTGAATGTGTGAAATGAGTTTCGGATATTGGACAACCAGATAAACCAGATATGTGCAGCCGCTTGGTCATGCAATTGCAATGTTAGCTCAACTGAGCAGGCAAAGGAGTAGAGGGGAGTTTATTGCTGTTGTGTCATGAGTTTTTGGTAGGTGTGCAACTTGTTCATCAGTTGGGGCATGTTTTTTGTTCTGGGGGAGTACAAGTACAGAAGTACTAGTTTTACATAGTTTACCAGCAAAACAGTTATCATGCTATCCTAAAAAGCTCTGTGTGTTTGAAGTGATGCTTATGCTTGACTCTCTTCAATTAGAGTCATGATGATTTTTAATCGGATGAATTGGTGGTATGTTAGAAAGGACCTCTTTGAATTCGATTTGGATTAATTTAGTAGAGTTTTGTGTTCATATGTCGGTCTTCATTCCCGTTCTCCTTTCCTTGTAGCCGGCTTCGATGAAGTACAGAATAAATTCTTTTCCTTGCTTTCTTTCTTTCGGTTAGAAGATGTCGTCTTGAACACGAACCCTTTAGTTTCCAAATAAAAGCTTGTCTGATCATATTCTTCATTCGGAAGGGTCCCATATGCACTGCCTTTTTTGGAGTACTGTTGGTGCAGGGACCCTTTAATTATTTTTGTGGAGGGACAATGAGAATCTCTTAAAGGAATTTTTTAAGAGCTTTTTGGATTACAAAGGGTGAGCTGAAATAGAGATCTTTTGCTGTAGTCTTCTGTTGCTTGATGGAATGACACTCCATTTCATAAACGATGGTTGGTGCCAAAGAACTTGTCCAAGAGGGAATACCAGTAGACAGGGCACAACCAGCATATATTTGCTCTCACTTTGTCAAATCCTCTCCAGGGTCCACATTGTTATAAAAGAACAAACTTGACGTGATGCTTAGATTCAAATTAGAAGATTGTGTTTCAAGCTATTCCAGGTTCGTAGATTTGATCGATGTGCCAATTCTGTGGTTTACGTCACTGTATTATTAAGCGGAAGTAGCATGGTAAGAGGAATGGCTCTGCACATGCCTTTGTCTCTCAGTTGTCACCCTTTGATTATGCTTCACCATTTTACTATGCAAACGGCTGGTGTATTGTGGAGACGCATGCAAATAGCAAACTACTGCTGCAGACAAACCTTTTACATAGTACAAGAACAAGAACATGAAGAGAGAGAGAGAGATCTCCTAGTTTCTCCATCTCCTTCCTGCAATTTAGCTACTCTGTTCTTCATTGCAGGTTAAGATGCCTCCTCAGAAGCCTGTACAATCCGCAGAGAGAAATCAGTGCTAGTTTTTGCTGGCAATGGTGTGATAAGACATTGACTACGATAATTTTGAGACAGAATTTGCACAAAGGTTGCTCTTAAAGCCTTCATGCAAGTGGATCGCACTCGGTCTGTATGCATGTGTCTGCGCATGAGCTCCCTCATGTATCATGCAATTTGAAAGGGTTAACTACGTGTAAAATATCTTTCAATTGCATGTACAACACATGTATAAAGCAAACGGTTCTAACTTATTTTACCTGCACTACCAACTTGAATGCTGCTACTGCTCCCACCCTTCTTGTAGTCCGGAACCGGAACGCGACCCGACTCGATATGGTCGAGATCCTCCACAAGCACTTCATAGTGTCTCTTCACTTCATCGGCCGATTTTCCTTCCACAGCTCGGGCAACATTCTGCCAACGGTCCGGCGTGTCCTTATCATACAGGGCCAGAGCCCTCTCAAACTGTTTGTTCTGCATAGGTGTCCATGATGAGCCATGGTTCCCACTAAGTGAACTCGATGCCATATGAAATAGTAAAAGACAAAGCCAACTAAACAAAAGAAGAAGTGTTTCAGCTGCACAGGGTCAAGTTTGGAAGTGTGGCAAATTTGATCTGCAACAGAAAATTGACCTAGGGTTGGCCTTTAAACAGCAGAAGCTGGCACTAGAATGGAGCCACTTGTCAAATCATTATTGCCCAAAAGGTAGGCCTCCTTTTGAACGACCCCACGATTCCAGATTACATGAAGAAGGGAGATATGAACATAAATTGGTTTTAATGAGAATACAACCAAGGGAGTGATTGGTTTCTCTGTGTCAAGTATGATTCTCTCTGTTTCACCTGTGGTTCGTGCCCTAATGATGCATAAAGTTCGAATTTTGAAAATCATGCACAAGCTCGTTCTGAGCATGCGTTTGTGTGGGGGCAAATGAGGTTATTTGGAAGATAAAACACTAATTAGGGGAACAACAACTTCAAGTTTCTGTTGAGGTATGGTTTATACTTCTTTCCGACATAAAAGCAAAGGGCTTTTGTGATTTAAGCCCATATTTTTTCGTTGGTAGTTTGAGTTTGGACATGAATAGTTCATCGCTATATATATATTCTTTTTCGCTTGTAATTGAGCGATGTAAAGAGAGGACGAGGTGCGAGGTGCGAGTCCTAATTATAGTGAAATTGTTTCTTTGGACGTAGCCCTTGTTTAAGAGTGAATTGGGATAAAATTTCGTATCTCGATTTCTCTTTTTCTCTTTTACACTTTATTTCGTTGTGTTTGTGCGTCGAATTCCTAATAATTTTCACATAATTACGGCTCTTCTGAAGAACCACGATACATGATAAACATGTTTCTTACATCTGTGACTAAGACAGAATCGGATCTCATCGTCTTGTAAATGGAGGCATAAGAAGGGAGGGGACTGGCCGCGAGAGGTGGTGATCGCAGGGAAAGAATAGAGCCAAGAAATCACGTTCACTCTAGTTTCATTTCATCGGAATTGGAGCTTCAGATGTTTGTTCTGGTACAAGACAAGACAACAACAGATCAGAAAGCTGGGTTCTCTTGATGTTGCTGTGTACTATGAAACCATGTATGATACCACTGAACAATTTTGTCTTCTTTGAGCAGGCATGAGTTCTTTTTATCAGGTGCCCCTTGTTCTCTCTGTACTTGGAAATTGATGCATAGATGGATGCTTGGGAATCAGTGCAACTGTGGCTGAGCTATTGTCTGATTCGCGAGTTTTCGAGCCCATCTCGACCGTTTCGAGTTCTTAAAAGGTCTCGACCGAACTCTCCACGACCCATTCTGATGTATCCATATTAGAACGGTAAATTAACTGAAAAGAAGCCATGGGAAGGAAAAATTTAGCTATACCCGGGACAAGCACCGAGTACCAACCAACTGCTCTTTAACAAAACCGGTGTCGTGTAATTCCTGTCATATCAAAACTGATCAGGGTATATAGCACACCTCAGACCTCCAGCGCATCTATCTATCTATCTATCTATCTGTCGATCTATCTACGAGCTACATCTTAGCTAGATGCGGCTGCTCCTGCGGTTGAGCCGTGTCATATTAGAATGTAAAATTTCGCAAACATCATTCAACACTCAGAAATCCTAAGTGGTCCTCATGAAGACACCCAAAAAGAAAGAAAGGAGAAAGTTTTATGGATGGTGTTATCACTCCAGGTGGTCCTCAAAAACCCTAACAAGTTGGAAGGGTCCCCGGAAAGTGGGTGTGAAGGGAAGTGGTCACCATGGCTGTAGCCTCGTTCATTCATGGCTTCCCCTGAAGCAAAAAGCCCTTTTCAGTCCAGTCCTTTGATGGGTCATCGTCGGTTTAAAGAAGCCAAGCCCACCGCCACTCGATCAAGAGGTCCATTTGGAAAGTGAAGCACTGGCATCGGATTTGAGGATAAAGAGCAGATAAAGATGTTGGGGGCGGACCACTCCCGCACGTTATCTCGTGTTGATCGGACTGGTTTTTTTTTTCTTTTGGTAGATTTTATACTCCGTTTGTTTCGCAAAATAAATAAATAAATAAATGATTCGAAAAATATTGAGATTGTTTCTATCCCTTACAAAAAAATGAGTGAACGGTATATATTTTCTTTGTTCTGAAAAATGTTTAGCCTTAAATTTTTATCAATTTTTATTTTTTTGTTGACTTGCTTTCACTTTTTTAGAAATTATTTTTTGAATCATTTACTTTTCGAGAAACAAACAGAGTTTTAGCGATGCACGGTTTATCCCGAAATGGTTGTGAATACTTTTGGTGAAAGGAAGGAGCAAACGAAAAAGATGCTTTCGAGTCAGTGACATGTCCGTGCTCCTGGAATTCGTAGGCAGTGGATAGGGTGTATGGTTGTTGGATGAAGATAATATGAAAAAAAAGTAATAGATCAATCGATTTAGCTAATTTAGTTATGAACCTTTTGATAAATTATTAATATAATTTATGCGCCAATTTTGATCGAAAATTGATGACGTGGTTCTTCTTGTTCCATATCAGGCCGATCTTAACGTGAATTTTTTTTTTTTTTAATTTTTTTTCCTTTTCCTTTTCTTTATATTCTTTTTTAGTGTTAAGAGTGGGTAGCTGACCCTTAGCAATAAAAAAAAAAAGCAAAAAAAAAAATTAATTAAAATTTTAGAAAAGAATCAAATATTTTTCACATCGATTGATCTATTACTTTTTTTCCATATTATCTTCATCCAACAACCATACACCCTCCCACCGCCTACGAATTCCTAGAGCATGGACGATGTTGACATGAATTTTTTTAAATTTTTTTCCTCTTCCTTTTCTTTCTTTTCTTTTTTAGTGTTAAGAGTGGGCCGCTGGCCCTTAGCAATAAAAAAAAAAAAGGCAAAAAAAAAATTATTTAAAATTTCGAAAAAGAAACAAATATTTTTCACATGAGCATCGATCATACTATGTAAAGCGGCCGACGTCCCGTTATCAGCTAAAAATTGGCCTGGACAATATTGGCAAATTACCCAAAGGTTTAATCTTGAATTACTATAGATGCAATAAATTTACAACTTTTTTTAGTAATTTTATCTGTTATGAACTCACCCAATATAAAGATTGAGATCATCCTCTCTACCATACCCAGAGTCTTGATAGGGTTTTGCGAACGTGACTACTATAGATCAGGAGAATGGGAAAAATACCGTCCCACATATATTGGATAACCTTTATATATATATATATATAAAATTTGGGATGCGTTAGTTTTTCAAAAAACTTCGTGTTAGAAGAAAATGTCTTTTGCAAAAATCATTTTCAAAGAAGATGACTTAACTTTTCTTTGTTTGATGGTGTGCTTAAATGCTCGAGAAAAAAACGTTTTCGGTTGGTTTTGATCTCACTTTGATGTACATGTATAAATTCTCCTCAAGTATAATTGGTACATTTATAGAGGACCCTCCCTAGAAATTGCAAGCTCGAATAAGTCAAATTCCCTTGTTAATAATGGACATGATAGTGACCAAAAAAAAAAAAAATTAAGAAAGTGCTGGGCTGGGCTGTATCTATCCAAAGTGGGCCTCTTCTCCTGTGGGTTTTTTGGTTGGACCAAGATTAGTGACTCCAAAGTCAAACCAACCCTCCATCGATCTTGATCTCCCTCGTTCCAAGATGGTCGACATACCAAAGCGAGCTTCAGGATCGTAGTGCATCGACAATTCAACCACAGCTCGACCTCCAAGTCTGCCGACGGGTCGAGTGGGGAAGATCATGCATCATACCAGCCGATGAAGCGCCGCACGCACGATGCTCGGTGAATCGAATCACGAAAAGGGCCGGGGAACCACCCACCCCCGGACCGGACTCGGCCTCGGCCGCAAGATAATGTGCGCATGTGTGGTACGCCCCATCTCTTCTCTACTCCATCACGATGCCATCATGAGAAGCTAAAGAGATTTCCCCACTCGAATATCATGTTCGTCTTCCCGCTTCGAGCTCAACCCAAACATCCCATCATTTCCATCGGCTAAGGGCAGCGGGCCTCTCGAATCCTACATTGGAAAGCGCCCCCCACAAAAGTAGTGGAGACGCCAACTTTCATGGTCAAGATGAGCATCCATGTACTGGTGGACTGAAGAAAGGGTCATTATTGAAACCCGAGAGGACTCTTCAACAGCACATCGAGGTCTCCATCGAGCATCGTCCTTTGGTGGAGTACCAAAGTACGCCACAATTGTCCAAAAATATTGAAGTTGTTACATTTTTGCTAATTTTTCAATTTTGTCAATTTTGAGGTGAAATTATTGACGTGGATGACGGCCGCCCTACGTGACTCTTCCGGCGTTAGCGTGGATAATTTTCAATTATTTTGAATTTCTCATTTTTGTAATTTGCCTTTTCTTTTATGTGTTTTTTCTCTATGTCGGCGAGAGTCACCGGCTACCCTCACTTGGGGCGAGGCCTCCGCTTCCTAGATCTAGTGAGGGCCTTTGTAATTATGCCAAGTCGGTCTAATTTTTGGCCAATTAATTCAATCATAAATCTTCGCATTTGGGCTAATTCGGTCATAAATATTTTGTATTTATGCCAATTCAATCCATCTTATAAAATTTGGCCGGCCGATGCGACGTGGACGCCAAGCAAATACTTGAGTGATGTGTTAATCTTTAATAATATTTTATTTTTTTCAAAAATAATTTTCCTATTTCTTTTTTTTCCCCCTTAATCCCTAAGTATTCGTGTAAGCAAAAATTCTCATCTCCATATTAGTATGTCTTTCGCCAAAGTCGTTTGTTATTATTATCGAGTCCATCTCTACGTGTTCCGCATGTTACTGGTTGCGTTGGACAAAAAATCGTACTTTTGCGATGCGTTGATCATCAATATGCGGGTTCTCGTGATTTGCATGCACATGCAGGTATGTTTTGCTCTTCGTATGATGCATATCATTGTTCATCTAATCACTACCCACGTTTTATCAGAAAAAAATTATCAAGAAAGTCCTAAATTTATTGCAATTATGGCCATTGAGTCTTAAACAATTTTTAATTCAGTTCCTTCCAAAGAAAATTTGACCAACCGACGCCGAAATGGATGCCGGCCGATCTTGACATGGTACTTGTCTACCGACGTGACAATTGATAATAATATTATAATAACTACAATTTTTTTCTTTACTTTTTTCGGCTAAGGGCTAGTGAGGATCGCCGGCCACGGGTGAGAGGCCACGCACTCTCGCCGACCCTAAGCTAGGAAACAAAGAAAAAGTAAAGAAAAGAAAAGAAAAGAAAAAAATAATTTTTTTTTGAAAAACTATTAAAACATTTTTTAAAAATTCCTGAGAACTCGCCGACAAGCTAAAGTTAGCCGGAAGGATTGAGTTGACAG
The DNA here is from genome assembly GCA_021437795.1 of Rhodamnia rubescens. Lineage (NCBI taxonomy): Eukaryota > Viridiplantae > Streptophyta > Magnoliopsida > Myrtales > Myrtaceae > Rhodamnia > Rhodamnia rubescens. The sequence goes on from JAILYA010000012.1 coordinate 2,415,661, forward strand.
AAATATAAAAGATTTAGGACTGAATTGATATAATTATAATAAGTTTATGTTTTTTTTTCAATTAATTTTTACCGTTTTATCAAGATGGGCCTTGATCTGTTGGAGATCACGGAATTTCAAAAGAAATAATCCTCATGCGGTGACTCCGAGCTATGAAAATGAAGTGCACTCGACATTGTGGATCCTCCTAAGCAAGACAGGGCTTCTCGACTACTCCAAAGAACGGCGAGTTCAGACAAGAACCCTTTCGAGGGACCCCAATTCTTTTTCCGACCTCTGTGATTTGGGCAAGTTTTATGGGTGGTGGGTTAGGGTTAGGGTTAGGGTTAGGGTGGGTTAGGGTTAGTTAGGGTTGGGGAGTTTGAATGGAGAAAGGAGAAATGATAATGGATCAGGTGGAGAGACATGGAACCTGTGTATCTAATGCTGTCTCTTTTGCTGTTGCAGCCTGGCACTTTACCCTTGTCCTTTGACCCCCCTCTCTCTGTCTCTCGGTCTCTCTCTCTCTCTCTCTCTACAGTTCTTTTTCTCTTACACATGATGCATGAACATAAATCCCTCCGAGCATCTTCCACTGTTCACTCAACTCCCCGTCTTATCATCACACTGTTCCTCGTTTGCTTATTCTAATTCCCCTTCTCATCCTCTTTTCTGGTGCAAGATTTCACAATGAAAAAAAGCTTTGCTTCTTTCCTTAGCAGATGCTACAGCTATCACGCGAGACAGCATTATTCCAACCAGGAACAGATTACCTGTCAATCTCCATCAGTTTTTTCTCGTACCCTTCGCGTTTGAATGATGTGATTCCATCAACCCTGCAGCTGGATTCATCGTGTTTTTTTTTTTTTGACGTAAATCTTCTTTGGTTCGACGAAGCCTTTTTTGATTCGAAGGTAAAGCGGAAAACTGCATGAATCTGCCGTGTGCTCTATCTGAGACCGACAACATCCGTGAGTAAATGAAGCCGATCATGTAATTTTTTGTGGTTTTCACCAGCAATCATATAGAGAGACGTCGCTTTCGCTTACTTTATTAGCTTGATACTTCACTTTCAACAGAAAGAAAATGACATAATAACAAGATATTGATAGGCCATAGATGCCACTCGCCGTATAACTTAGCCTCGTGCCTAATGGGGCTAGTGGAGCTCAGAGTTTATCTTCAACATTGTTTCGGACTCATCCTGCGTTTGGTTCCACTTCATCAAAATTCAAATGATGTTTAATAATTTTTTTGTGTAGAGCTTTAGAGAAATACAATTACATTTTCAAAGGCCTTTGGCTCGTGGCAAGTTTGAAGGTGTTTTGAAATGCTGTATTTTCGAAATGCAAATACATATTTATTTTTTACTTTACCCCCGCGTAACTTTTATAATTTCGAAAATGACTTCACTTCATGTGAATTCACCAGCGAGGGTTTAGGCTAACGGTGATGCTAGATCGATTGTTTGCGCAGGCCACGCCTAAAATCGGGTGACCTTAGGCGTGGCTTGCCATCAACAGATTAGAAAGTGTAGCTTTTGTCAAACGACATTTAAGTCAAAATTTTTTCCCAATGTATTTTCAAAATACCGTTTACCAAACACTACTTACATTTCGAAAAACCCTTTTAGCACTTTTTTTTTTTTTGCATTTTTTTCAAAGACTATCTCTCAAAACCAAACCAAACGTGCTCTTAGAGATAGACAAGTTTTTATCACCTCAACATAAGCAAAACGAATTAAAAAAAAATAACTAAAAGAAAAAGAAAATTTAAAAAACAAATCAGGAAAATAACATTATCTCGTATTAGTGTGTATTTATGAACACAAATATATCAAGGAAGAATGTCCAACGACTAAGATAGCAACACAAAAAAATGTAATGATTTGTCTCGATTTTTAGTGAATAAACTAGGGTCGTGACCTGGGTCATATACGCAACATCACGTAAGAATGATAAAAATCCAATGGGTGTACATTGTATTATTAAAGAAACGTCTGACAATGGCATAAACGATTGGGATAGAGACAGAAAAAAGTTGGGCTCCCGAGCTTACATGACAGCTGATTCCTACTAATGACGAGAGAGAAAATTGCATCAGAAGACTGAGAAAGCTGTAGGTCCAAACCCTAGAATGATCCCTTTTCCCTTGTTCAGCCTTCTTTTTCCCTGGACAAAGTACAATGCGCGTGAGAATAAAGTTTGACATTAGCAGTCTAATTTGTGAATCTAGAACTAGTAATAATACATATGATCCCGACGACAAAGCGTCAGTAGAAATCAATCACTTCGAGATCGTAGTGCATTAGCTTTTAGGGCGCCCTACTCTCAACAAAATCTAAAACAATTAGTTAGATAATAAGCTCGGATTTTAGTTCGGAGCTATTGTTATTACGATTTGGCGCACAATCACAATAAAATAAAGCGTAAAAGTGAGAAAAAGAAATCGAAACACGATGATTTATCCTAATTCACCCTTAAATCTAGACTATATCCAAGCAAATGATTTCATTATAATTAATACCTCACACTTCTTTGTTAACGAGTTGTTTGATGGGTAGTGACTAAAAACAAGCAACATAATTATGATATCTAACACGGATCGATACGATTAATCCTGAGTTTGGATTTGTTAGTTTAATCACACGGGATCCAATGATGCTTCACTCTTGCCTTCTCCCCATCATAATTTTTCATGTTCTTTTCTGCTGTAATCGAAACTTCCCTAGGGTTGATTTGTGTGTGTGCACACCAGCCTGCGTCTTGGGCGTGGCTTCGTTAGCCACCTCGCAGCTAGATTGCTTCGGATTTCTGAGCACCATGATTGAGATTCAGACTTCAGAACTGGCCATCACTTTGAAAATATCTCAAAAAAAAAAAAATTTCGATCCTAACCGAGTAGATATAATTTTCATGTTTGCGCTATCGACCCTGGTTTGTCGACTCCTCCGAATTCACGTGACAAGCGCATAGTATAGTGAACATCAACTCTCCCGACCCATTATTCTAATTAAACTCCTGAACAAAGTACTATTAAACAAATCGAATTGAACTATTCTATTGATCAACAGTGTTCATGAAACCGGATTAAGGCTTTGCTATGTCTGCTTGCTGTGGCACTGGAATGGCCTGAGGGTCCCCAGACTTAACTGGCCTTTCGAGCCATTGAAGGTTTTTTTCGCGCACATATATTTTACTTATAGTTGTTTAATTATAGGGATATGTTCACCGAAAATCGAGAAAATTATCAGAAAAGTCCTAAACTTATTGCACTTTTATCAATTCAGTCATAAACTTTTCAATTTTGATAATTTAGTCCTAAACTTTTTGCATTTATGTCAATTTAGTGCATCTGGCCAACTTTAATAGGTCGGCGAGTGTGGACCTGGTCGAGTCGATGTGGACCCGGTCGGTATGCCGACGAGACAATTTTAATAATATGTTAATATTTTTTAAAATTATTTATTTATGTTTTTCCTTTTACTATTTATCTTCCTCCTTCTTCCTCCTCCTTCGCCCAGCCATGGCATTGGCAAAGTGCACAGTCGCCGACATGTCGTTTCCCTTTCCTCGAGTAGTTGTCCAGGAGAAAAATGAGTTTCCCATAGCTGCCATTTCTCGCTATGTCCTCACATTTATATTCAGCCGGATGGATTTTAGATATTGAAGACACGACACCTTTCAAGGAAAGAGTGAAGGAGGAGATTAAAGATCCAATAGAAAGTTGATGGAACAAAAGATTTGCCTGAAACTTGAAATGAATTCAAAGGTCTTTCGTTGAGCGACAACGACGGCGAGGTAGAGCTCGGCCATCAAAGGCACCACCAGCCTTACCCAATGAGGGCGGCTAGCAAGAAAAGGAAAACATGTTGGCCACTATGAACTTTGTCAATGCCATGGCTAGGTGAAGGAGGAAGATGAACAGTAAAATGAGAAAAAAAAGGAAAAAATAAAAAGAAATTGAAAATATTAAAATATTACTAAAATTATCCCGTCAAGATCAACCGATTAAATTTGGCCGGAAGGATTAAATTGGCATAAATGTAAAAATTTTATGGTTGAAATGGCACAAATACAATAGTTTTATGATTGAATTGTCAAAATTAAAAGGTTTAAGAGCTGAATTGGCAAAAGTATAATAGGTTTAGGACTTTTTTGACAAATTTCCCCTAGAAATCATAAATTTGTTACGAAAGCGCAATGGAGTTATAAAACTTACTAAAAGGGCGATTAAGCCTTAAAACTTGTCAAATTAGAGAGATCGAGTTATTCGTTAACTCCGTCCAATTTGACTAACGAAAAATGCTAACATTATCTTTTTAAATATTTTTTCTCACCTATGTGGCAATGACTTGGTTCTGATTTTTTTAAAATTTTACCATTTTTTTTAATTCAATTTAAATACAAATTATATTAAAAATCAGATTTGGACAAACGGAATGTCATTTTAGCCACGTCATCACCAGGTAGGAGAGAGAACATATTAAAAAATTCACGTAAATATTTTCCGTTAGTCAAATTGGACAGAGTTAATGAAAGGACTCGATTGCACCAATTTGAAAAGTTTTAGGACTCAATCGTACTTTTTGCAAATTATAGGATTGAGATACACTTTCATGACAAGTTTAAGGACTTCTAGTGAACATATCTCTTAATTATATATATGCGCGCGCGCGTTTGTATATGTATGTATTTGTTCATTTGTCGGATGGTGGGTTTACGCATGCCAAGAGTCACACATTGTCCAACAAAAAACGATAACCTATGAATTCAATATTCTTCTCATGGAAAAGTTGAGCATTCCCAACGTTTTTTTTTTTTTTCTAAATGCGAGTATCCCTGAAAGTCTGCAAGAGAAAACATGGTTGCTTACCTAAGTTTATCGGAAACCTAAGTTCTATCCCACCAATAAGGACATTGCCAATTTTAGTAATGTCGTGATGTAATGCAATACTTCTCTCTCACGAAATAGTAAGTCACAGAAATAGCTCATTCACGAGGCAAACAACTCAAAATTCAATAAGAAAAATTAGGTCACCGCCGACCACACAGGTTTAACTAGGCTATGTTTAAATGTTTGCCATTTTTCTTTTCATAATATTGAAGTGTAATTTTGACCGACCAATATGATCTAAAGGGGAAAAGTACCAAAAAAGTTTTAAACCTATTGCATTGATGTCGATTTAGTCTTAAACCTTTTAATTGGACCAATTAGTGATAAACCCTTTCATGTTTTGCCGATTGAGTTCATCTAGACAATTTTGGCTAAAAATTGATGACGTGGATATCGGTTATCCAACTTGATAAGCTGGCATTGACATGGATATTTTTTTTTTATTTATAATTTTGTAATAATTTTTTTTTCTTTTTTTTCCAAGGCCTATGTAGGTGGCCGTCGAGGATTGGCCTCCCTTGGGTGAGGGTGAGCGCCGGTAAGCTCAACCCTCACCTTTGGCATCGAGGGCGACCCTCGATGGCCATGGCCTGTGCCGGCCACTGGCACAGGCCATATAAACAAAAGAAAGAAAGATATATAAAATTTATAAAATAAAATGTCCGCATCGGCTCCAACAATGTCATGTAGAATCATCACCATCCACTTTAGTAATTTCCTATCTACATTGGTCGGATGTACTCAATCGACAAAATGCGAAAATTTTAAGAACTAAATTGATATAATTGAGAGGTTTTTGTTTTTTTTTTTTGGTACCTTTTCCCAACCTAAATGGTTCCCGACTTGGCACTAAAGACATTGAGAAAAAGAGTAGTTAGCCAGTAGCAGCAGGCAGATTCTCCACATTGCCATTGACACAGTATAAGAAAGCCCATGGTATTCTTACAAACTACATGAGTAAGTACGTCGAACATGTCTTTTCCGGTATTTTTCTGTTACTGAAACAGTCTGCTATCATTCTATTTATGTATTTTTCAAATGACCCGACTTTTTCCGTATGCTATCGTAAAGGAATTAAGAAAGGGGAAAAACAAAGCGCAAGTCGCGCAATACCTGGAAAATGATAATTCCTTTTCTTTTTTTTTCGTAAATTCTTTTCATTATCCACAGAATGGAATGCATAGAGAAGTACTAAATTCCTTCAATGGCATCGAATCTGCAGCAATCTCCATTGCCTCCCCAATCAAGGTCTCTGTCTCTGTCTCTGTCTCTGTCTCTCTCTCATCTATTATTTATATCTGGGCTCTTTTATTAAAAGACATATAAGATAAGAGAGTTGTGTTCTATAGTGTACTGTTTTTTTTGTGTAATATGAAGCAACGAGAGGCAAGCTTCGGGGCCAAGTAGGGTCCTTCGGTCAATCAAGATTCAAGAAGCAGGTCTTATCCCAACACAACTCCTTTTGTAGGAAAAGAGAATAGAAAAGAGAGGGAAAAAAAAAACACATCTTCTTTGTTAACCTAGTATCTGGCAATAACCGATCCATGCAAGAAATAATGGACCCTTTGGAACAAAGAGGAGATATGATGAAATCGGCCAAGTTTGTAGCCTTTTTTGAGAAGATTATGGACTCCCGATCCAAAGTCACCTTACCGTGGACCTGTTAAAGAAAGTTTAAGATTGCGAAACCATCCGGTTGCTTCTCTACTAGTTAGTATCAAAAGGAGCTTCCCACCTTTCCCGAAACGAGTGACATTCGACTAGAAACCTAATTAGACAAATGATATGGATTCACAACGTGATCCTCGAGTTGATAATATGTCAATGATTCCGCCTAAGGTTTACTAGATCTCTTCCTCCATGTCCGTCCATCTGTCGATAGTATGATACGCACGAAGCGATCCGGCTCGCCGACATGCCTCGCACATGCGGTATTATGGAAGTCGAGCAAAACCCTAGCGCGACTTTAGGAATCAGTCAAGCCGGATTGAGCAGGTGAAAGAGAGACTTGAAATGCAGCAGAGAAGATTAAAAAGCAAATAAAAGAGAACGGGGGGAAGGGAAAGATGCACAGAGCGTAGCTCTATGTTGACCTAGACATCGGAGAAAAGGAGCTGGAAGAGAGAGAGGGGGCCCCCATTAGGTGAAGGTGGACGTAGCCCTCATATGTCTTTAACTGGACCTGCTCTTATCTTTTCCCAAAATCATTATCTCTTAGGAAAAAAACATGCTCTTCCGTATTCCCTCCACCTTCCAGTTGAATAGCATGTATCTATCCACCAACCCATCCAACATTGCAGCTTCTTTCATAACTCAAAATTTTTGTTTTTCTTTAGGAGCTTCGCGATTACATACCTAAGCACACAAAATAACATTCTGTCGCGGAAATAATCCGACTAGGGAAAATGGGTAGTTCCAGGATCCTGTCCAGGAGCAATATCAACAGAACCAAAGGCCAAAAGGGGTCAGCCCAACATAACTAGCGGGAAAAGGTCCACGAAGCTGTTTTTTCCTTATTGATGCAAGACACAAAAGGAGGTGACAGGGGCTTCTGTTTGTCGAGGGGTTACTACAGATTAGGCCATGAGCGCGATGATTAAGCTCCGTTGCCGAACTCCAGCTTGTCTTAATTTGTCCGTCTTAGGGTGTACGACGTCACAGACAACGACAGCTTAAAAGCATTCCATACTTATTGTTGGAAAAGGGCGGCTGGATGGTTCGTTATCATGTCTTTGTGTGGTGACTAGCCTTCGCCACACAAAAAAAAAAAAAAAAAGGGACATCCATAATATCTCGACTCTAATCTTTGACTACTTGGGCCTGGCAATGTGTGTTTTACCCTAATTCCCCGTCAATCGCTTTCTAAGCACAGACATTACGGACAACAGAGGCCGGTTTTATGCCCGCTTAACCCAAAACATCGACAAATAGATTGATGGACGAGTCGGGGGATGATGCCCTTTTCCCGAAATAGATTGTTTCGATCCGACCGGATCCGAGGAAAAGGGCAACGGTTAAAAATGACGTGCACGCTTACGACGGACCGACATCACGATCGCCACGGAGCTAATACCTTTTTCATTCCTCCTCTTTCTTTTTCTCACGAGGCCTATTGTAATGTCTAGGTTACAGAATGGTTTCAAGCAGCGAGTTTGGCGAGTGGACGACAAAAAAGACAAGTGCAGCGACTGATCATGGTCAATCGCAATTGCAGGAGGGATGCTTCCTTGCCTGCGAAGTAAAGTAAACAGCTAATAGCTTAGCTAAGTAGCATTCCCAGGCTCACGATGGATCCTTTGAACCGCTTTCCCCGGTCTCAAATACAATGTTTTTAGGTGGACAAAATCTCATCGTCCAATCCATCGCAACAACGGGGAAAATAAGTTTCCAAATCGAACTCGATAAATCAAGCATTCACTAGTCCGTCATGGCCTCTCTCACAAGATTAAGCCATTGTGAGAACACTTTAGGGATATCGTCAAGAGGGAATCCAAGTTCGAGCCAATTAACATATTCAATCAAATTTAATTTCATTCAAAAGTTTAAATTAATGAGTCATGAGTCAACTAAGATATATTAAGCGCTCCACATCATATCAATTCTACGATGTGAAATTTATTTAATATAATTTGCTTCACACGTGCATCTTAATAATATATACATGCTCGCATAACAACAAGGAATGAATTCCGAAACATTTATGTAGCAAAATGGTCGGATTCCAAAAATAGAAAGGGAAAAGAGGCCGGGCCTTAATTCACGCAGGATCTTGGAGGAGGAACAGGAAAAGGGAGGGAGTGTCCTATGATTGGACGGGGCAGTTGCACCCTCCCCGAAGCTTTGGCCTTTTAGGGGGATAGGCATAGGCTTTGTGATTGAGCTTCCCCTTGTTTGGAAATAATAAGGATATCATTCTCGTTTTCTCAACTTCCGAGGTGCCAAACACTGGCGAGGACCAGGACGGGGAAAAAACAGGAAGTTGTGGCCGTAGAATAGAAGTAGAAACCCCGTTCCGTCCACGTCACCGTCCACGCCATCGTGCCGACGTGGAGCGCCACGTGTGGGGAGCCCATGTGAAGCAACGGACCATTTGGGGCGAGCTTCCCGGCACGCTTCTCGGGCCCCAACTGGAAATCCCCATGCGGGCATGCAATGGCAACGTTCCCCCTTTTTGCCCCCTTTTTGCTTTTTCCAAGCTGCTCTTTTGAGGCTCTTTGCTAGATCTGCCCATGCACATGCCCTGGCCTTGCTACTTCGGAGTAGGAAGCTTGGCTCGGACCGGTTCGGTAACACCGGAGTCGATCGCCACTTTCGATCGCGCGTGGATACACCGTCCTTCAGGGTCCCCGCATATATCGACAGCGGCCATGTACTTTAGTCGATGCAAGAATCTCCCATCCTTCGAGTTGTTTTCACGCACCTTGTAGTTGTCATTTTGCACATGCACGGCAAGTACGGCGCATCTTCCCATGGAACGGAGGTCACACACGAGAGAGAGAGATGTTATCGATAACGAGAAATGTTATCGGCTTTCACCAAAAATTCGAGTCATTCGATGATCGAAATTGATTTATGGCGAGCTAGGTCTGACATTAGAATAAACACAATGTAGCAATTTAGGTATCTATAAGGAATACACTATTAAACATGTTGCTCGGATATAAGCTAGATTCATTTGTGTGGGAGGAGGGGTTTAGGAAGGAGCAAAGTTGATGAGCTCTAGTGGTGGATCAATTGAGACGGTGATAGCGGAAACACCTCATGTCGCTATAATAAACACGGACCCAAAGAAACTTCAAGGTAGGAAATTTCCCTCACAATCCAAAAATCCAAGAAACGATCTCGAGCTAAAACAGAGGAATGGGGTAGAGGTGGAGGTGGAGGGGCAGCCATCGAAGGGGTTCTTGTCACAACGTGGCATGTTTATTAGTATTACGGTTGTTCAAAGGGGCCGTAGGCGATGAGAAATGGTGATCCATGTTCGAACAACGTTGTTGTCCCTTCGGTTCGAGGGGTTTGCTCGGCCAAAGCCCCGTAACGGGATCCCGCCGCCCCCACCACCACGTTGCGCCCCCGTTCTCGGAGCTCCGGACACGCCCTCGTGGCGGTCATGTCATTCCGGGGCCCACGCTCCATGGCTCTCTGGTCATTGGGAGATACATTTTTTATGGCTCTCTGTCCCACTTGCCCTCCCTCTCTCTCTTCCCTCCCTTGATTATAATGCTTCTTGGCATTCTTTTCGTATCATTAAGGATGTCCCGTGACTCCCGTCTTCTGTAACAAACGACTAATTAGCCGGCATTTCGCCGGAAAAAGACTTCATTTTCGGAATCTCACTGCAATTACTCTGTTTTGTTTTCCTTTTTTTATGCTGATAACTTCATTTTAATAGATTGAAAAGTTCGAAAAGTCGGTCGGGCTTCTTAGACCTACAAGGTCGTGTGTTGCTCCGGTGTAATTAATATAACGATGATGATTAACATGTTTTTGGATTTGGATAATCCTACTTTATCCCAGTTTTTATATATATACATGCTTCCTCACATCCTCTGTCGCCTCACCTCTCTCTCTCCCTCTCTCTCTCTCTCTCTCTCTCAACATCATCTCTTTCTCTTCCTTTTTCCATCGCCATTACAATTGGCACTTGGAAGGTCGCAGTACAGAGTACTGATACCAATTACACAGAGAGTCTCTCGCGTTATAAAAGCTGATCGCCAATAAATATCAAGAATCGTACTTTTGAAATCACCCCATCAGAAAAAGGGGAACTGGCGTTAGGCGCAAAAACAGAGCTCCCCACCACCACCACCTTTATTTCTGTTTCGCACATCGCATCTCTCGCTCCTCCTTTCGCTCCCTCGCGACTCTTCGCACGTGATGAACACGCCGCCGTCGTTGCCGGAGATGCTTCACTGCGCGGAGATGACGGTCCAGCGGGCTCGCATGAAGTGGCAACCGGACCAGCTTCCGCTTCACGTGCAGGGCGAGGGGCAGAGGCGTTATTTCGGCGGTGGGAGCGAGTTCAACGATACGTTTAGCTTGGGGCAGAGCATTGAGAGCTTGATGGGCGGCGGCGGCGCCGAGGCGCTGTTCGGGGAGGTGCTGAACCACCCGATTAAGCCCGACCCGGGTGTGGAAAGCGGGTGGCTGAGTGGCTTCGACTTGTCTGGCTTGGGCTATGGGGCGTGTGGGTTTGGGGGTGGAAGTGGGTTGGAGGTGAATTTCGCCATTAACAGGACTTTGAGCTGCCCCCCGGCGGTGGCTGCGGCAGCGGTCTCGGCGGCGACGCCGGCGGTGACTGCGGAGAAAGCCAAAGAGTCCGTGGTTTCGGAGAAGATAAGCCAAGCTGGGCGAGAGAATTCCAAGAAGAGGAAAGTGGATAAAGTGCCCAACGCAAAGGTACGTTCTTTCTTTCTGTGTCCGTTGAATTTTCCCAACTCTTTTCGAGTGTAAATGCGGTTTTAGGTTAGATCATTAAGTGAACTTCTGGGTACTTGATCTCTTCTCTCTTTCTTTTTCATTTCATTTTGCGGTGTTATAACCCCATTTGATCTCTCATCTTAAAACATGCATCTCTAATGCCAGATGAGTTTCATAATATTTTCTTCCCCCTTCCTTCAGCAGAAACGGTTCTTTTTTCTTCTTTCCCGGGTAGTCTGGTCAATTATGACAAAGCTGTAATTTTTCAGGAAATGGGTGATTTTTTGAGAATCGTGATGGATAATTTAGCTGACATGTTGCTTACAATTTGCAGATTGAAGATGAATCCAGAGATAAAAGGATCAAAGGGTGCCCTGAAGAGGTAGAGTCAAAGATCACAGAGCAGAGCAACAACAAAACCAACAACAACAACAAAGAAGCATCTGCAGGATCTTCAAAGGAAAACTCGAAGGTCTCCGATGTCCCAAAGCCCGATTATATTCATGTCCGAGCTCGTCGAGGTCAAGCCACAGATAGCCACAGCTTAGCCGAAAGAGTAAGCCCGGAGTTCGAAAATTCTGTTTACTCCATTAGGCGTACTAGCTCTGGTTACACTCGAAATTCGAAGGTTTCATTGGACCTAATATGGAAGTTCCTGGTGTTGTAATTTTGTTTAATCTTAGGTGAGGAGGGAAAAGATCAGCGAGAGAATGAAGTTCCTTCAAGATTTAGTCCCTGGGTGTAACAAGATAACCGGGAAGGCGGGAATGCTTGATGAGATAATTAACTATGTCCAATCTCTGCAAAGACAAGTAGAGGTAAAGATCTAGCAACATGTGATGCTCTACACTCTTGTTTGGAGTTTTTAACTCTCAGAGCATCCAAATCATTTGCCTACATCCTTCGCGCAGTTCTTGTCCATGAAACTGGCTGCTGTTAATCCGAGACTCGACCTAGACCTCGACAACATCTTCGCGAAAGAGGTAGTTATCACATTTTAAGGAATTATGAGATGCAATTCACTTCAGAGTGTTCCTATTTGCTTTCCTATTGTGTTAATCACTTAAAAAGTTTTCTAGAGATGAATATTCTTAAGAAGCTGGTAACTTGTAACGTTCCTGGTTTGTGTTAACTTGTGGGTTGACTATAATATCTTTTAGCAGAATTGAGAACATTTCTGATCCTGACAATTATTTAAGAGATATGTAATCCTAATATATGAGGAAAGCCGGAATATTTGTTCCTCAAAAAGCTCTTTTTTAGAGCCATCTCTCTAAAATCGCATTTGTGTTACTAAAATGAAGCAAGCTCGAATTTTTCTAGTTGGAGGTTTCCTCATGCTCTTTTTACTTTAATATCTGCAGATGATTCCTGCATGCACGGCGAGCTTTCCGACAATTGACATGTTGTTGGATGTGGCAAATCCAGCCTACCTTCCTTTTAGTCCAACACAAACGGTAGTGTCATGCTCTGGCATGGAAATGGGAATCAATCCCGACTTGGGTCTCCGAAGGACGATAAGCGCCCCCTTGTCAATCCCCAACGCTTTTGTCGACTCGTCCTGCTTCACTGTAATTCCTGCTGCACTCTCTGTGCTACATTTCCCGATTCCCAGCATAAATTGATCAATCTTTTCACTTACATTGTTTGGACTCCGCAGCAATTACAGCAACCTTCGACATGGGATCTCGGTTTGCAGAATCTTTACAGCATGGAATTCCACCAAGGAAAAGCAATGGCCTTTCCATCTCAACAGTTCGCAGGTAATATTTCTTCTTTCTAATGATCACCTAATGTCTTGATCGTGAGAGAATTGAAGTAAAGTGAGATCAACTATCAATGATGGATACGAAAAGGAACCCCACATGCCTATAATGATTGTGCTCAGTGATAGCGGTATCTTTCTAATTGTGATGTAGGGTAATGGATTACAGAGATATTTCCTGTATTGCTTCTTTCTCTCACTCTCTTAAAAGTCATCCAAACAGTGGATCCTTAAAGGCCATATTAACAGCACTAAGTTGTGTCGATCCTTTGAGTAAGGCAATAAAGCCTCTAGTGCATTTTGACTTTCTCAACCAAGGATGTCTCGAACAAACTAGTAATGGCCATTCTTGAAGCCTCTCCCTTTTTCCTCTTCAGAATCCACAGAAGTCAGATTTTTCAGTAATTGATAAAATTAGCACCAACAAAGTTTATTTTAAATGATGCTACTAATCGGCCTTGAGGCGGGTCGACGCCAGGCTTGTCGTTTATAAATGGTTGTTGATTCGTTTACAAAGAAAACTGCTTCTCTGGTTACCTTTTTAAATCTGATGATTGCTTCTACAAATTTTTGCAGGTTCGGTTGAGGGCAGTAATCTGAAGATGGAGATGTGAACCAGAATCCCATCTTCATAACTTCTATGACTTCATTCCAAATTGCTGGGATCCAGATTTTTTCTCCTGCCTTATAGAAAGATATATTTGTACGTACATTTACGCCAATTGCATGAATAATAGTAGTCCCGACCTTTCCTCGCCTATCTTTCTCTAGCCAAGAACCTTCATTCGCAACTGGTCATATGCTCTTTTACATCGAAAAATGTCAGGAGGGGGTGAGGGACCAACATCAGAAAAAGGGGGTGAACAAACACAGAAAAATTGTGGAAATGGTTAGAACCATTCTGCAGAAATCTGTCAAGACTCTTGATTAGTAGTGGATTACAAGTAGAGCTAGTAAATTTCAGGGGACCAGTCAGAGAAGTCCTCAGCTCAAGGCCTCTGTGTCCCTCAGGAACTGATTCCTTACTGGCTTTACGATCATTCCATCACATTGAGCAAGCATGCTAAATGACATAGAAGTACAACGGTTTCACTGGAAAAAGATGATGGTGATGGAGGAGAGGGACCAATTCAAATTGTGTGAAGAAAAGTAGAGACGATGCCCCATCATTTTCACTCAACCAACGTGCAAGTTACCGACTTTTTTTGTGGACAGTGGTGCTAAATCTAATTGACCATTGGACTCCGTCTTCTTCCTCGGTTACCAAACCATAATATCTGCATCATCATCATCCCCTCTATCTGTGACTGTGATTCTGATATCCATAAGCACCTAAATTGACAATTCCGCGAGGCTCCCATTATTCGGAAATCTAACCGAGAGTCCACCGACTATGAAGAAATGTTCCTCCCGCGAATCGAGCAGAGAATTCACTGGCTTGCAACTAACAAGAGGCGAGCAGATTGGCTCATTCAATGGAGGGGCGAGGGCGAGGACGAGGGTGGGGACCGCGAGAAGTTGCCTGCGGAGGAAGTTGATCAGCTCTGGGTGTGATTGCAAAGGAGAGGAACCGCAGGGTTGGCCTTCATTTTCAAGCCATGGGTTGGAGTGAGAGGGACGGACCTGGCCTCATCCATTAACCAAGATCTCCTTGATTCTCTTTGCTCCATGGGATGTTGAGAGGTGAATTTGCCTTTTCCCTTTCGTTGGGCCCAACATCAACTTTCAGCATTTTCTTCTCTCTCTCGTCTCTCTCTGTCTCTCTCTCAGTAAACCCCATGTAGATAACTTCACTTGGCTCTATACATGTCAGATACTCAATTTTCTGTCTTTATTTCTTCTTATGCGGAATCAACAACTAGGGATAAGAAGTGGAACCAACACTAGATATGGTTCTTTCCGAGAAAAACAAAAAGAAAAAACGGAAAACTGAAGAATTGATCCGCCAGCCCCATGGACGGGCTGTACCACTGCAACTTCTCTCTCTCTTTTCGACACACTGTGTAATGACATCTGTGAATCATGGATTGGCCTACAAACACGGGACACCCACGTCCGATTAGAATTAGAAAAAAGCACAAATGCCTCCCGAAGATTACTCGTATGGTGTTACGACTTAAATACATTTTTGGTAGGCAACGATCCAATTTGTGACTCGGGTCATCAACTGTCCTAGTTAGGTTATTACATGGACAGTGTTATGACTCAAGTTTCTGTACTTTTCTTTTGTAAGGGGAATCAACAAATTGGGACAAAAGTGAACCAACATTACATATATGATTCCTTCTGGGAAAAGGAAAAGAAAATTGAAGAATAAGTATGGAAGCACCCCCATGGGACTGGCTGTACCACTTCGACTCTTTCATTACCAGACCTCGAACCAATTGGGAAGGCATGGACTCAGAGGTTTCCATTTTTTTTTTAACATTTTGAACTCAGTTCAAAGCTGATACCTTTTTGGTTTATACCCTTCGAGATTCTTGAATAGAATTAATCCAATCGGAACTATGAATTATGGGTGGGTCTCCAAAGACATGACATACACCTTAGATTAGAATTAGTGAAAAGCACGAAAGTTGGATGAGCATCAGAGTATTCCACTCCTACCATTTGTCAACATAGACTTAAACTTTCTTCTTTGGTGGACACCATCTAATTTGTGACTCTTGCAACAAGGAAAAATTGACACAAATGATGCATGAACTTTGGCCAAATGTGCAATTTGATCTATAAACTTTTAATTTAACAAATATGGTCCATTGAACTTTCAATTTGGTCAATGTGATTTCGAACTTTTAGAATATATTCAACTTAGTCCACTGAATTATAAAAAAATATTCAAAATCGTCTCTAAACTTGAATTAATGGAAAGGACTACGTTGAACATCATCCTATAATTCGGGAACTCGGTTGAACACGTATCAAAAGTTCATAAATTATATTGATCAAATTAAAAGTTCAAGAATCATATTGCACATTGAAGCAAAATTGAGGGATCATTTGTGCAATTATTCCTTGTAATAACTAACCTAGGTAGATAATTGAAATATACCCCCTTAGAGTTACCTAATCTTTCGGATTTTTCCTTCAGTTCGAGAATTGGAAAAAGAAACTGATGAGTTTGAGAATCGTTAAAGAGAGTTTTCGCTTTCATCTTTCGTTTACTTCGTTTATACTCAGTAAGGCCACGTGTTTAGGCTACCGGCCAAACCACATAAAGTTCTTTTTCGCCAAATTCTCATCTTCTCCTGTGTGCCACTTTTCGTTAATTGTGCGGTAAATTTCACCATGGTCGTAATACCATTAGCTGTAAAACCCCTCTCTCGCAAACTTCAGTTCGATATATCATTGTCCCTCTGATACTCAACACTCCAACAATACATCTAACCTGTTACGAAAGAATATTATCCTCATTCAACCTCGTATTGTTCTAGAATAGCGAAAAGAGAAGGCCTGTCAGAACAAGAGGCTAAGAATGGTGCCAAATTGTGAACTGAGATCCCTTTTATAACAGAAGTCACAACTTAAAACAGGCGGCAAAATTTCATTAAGAAGAGACAGATCAGTAAAATGCTATGCATGCCCTCATTCATGCACGCCCGCCTTTTGCTTTGTTTCCCATCTTCCCCTTTCCAGAGCCCTTTCCAGATCCTTTACCAGCTCGAGCTTTTGCGTTCTTTCCCTTTTTCAAACCGCCTTTTCCTGGCTTGCCCTTTCCACGACTCCTAGCATCCTTTTTCATCCTTCGGTCAACAATGACTTTCCCCTTCCCGGCCTTGACCTGAACCCCCTTCTTTGCAACCACGTACTCCTTTTGAGGCTTTTTGGGTGCAGCCTTCTTGTACAGCTGGTCGATCATCCTACTCTTGGAACGATCAGATATATCTGTCTGGTCCGATATAGAGTTCGCTTTCTTGCGAATCTTGTCTAGCTTCCTCATGGCAGCCTTCTTCTTTCGTGCTTTGGCCTCTGCCACCTTCTTAGCTGGGCGGGCATCTATCTCCTTAAATTGGGCCTTCATTGCAGCAATTTCCTCTTTCGTCACAGGCTTAATTGGTTGCCGGTGTCTCCTCTCCTCATCTAAAAACCACTCAGGCAGCCCCTCATCATCAAACATGTACTTATTGTAGGCATCATCTAGGATTTCCTCTCTCTGCTTTTTCCTTAGCATCTTCTTTGCACAAGCCAAGATCTCAGCTTTTGTGTCAATATCTTCATCCTCCGAGTCATCAGAGGAGGACTCATCACTAGAATCAGTAACTGGTGCAGGAACTATCTCAAAATCATCTCTCCCCTTGGAAGTTTGAACCGTGTCCAATGCTGCAACTTGGGTTGCTGTCTTGACCTTCGCTGGTGTCGGAAGTTCTTTTCTGTGCTGATCAATTTGCATCTCATCATCACTTTCATACTTCCCCAAATCTCCCCCTTCTACAGCTTCTGCAAAGATATCTTGGCTGAACCACTTAGTGGTTATCTCTTCTTGGGTAGGCGCTTCACCATTATCAAGGTTTACCATAAGTGGATTTGACTCATTATCACCCTCAGCTTCGTCAGAGTCCTCATCATAATGGATCATGTCCTCCTTTTCACTGCCCTGAATGGTGAAGAAGAAAAAAAAATAAAGAATCAGCAATTTCCGCATACTATGAAAAATACTATGCGCCACAAATACAAGCTACTGCATAAAACCAAGTTTATGCTAGGCCTGTAACTGCACAAGCGCCACCTTACGAATAGAAAGTTTGTAGCATTAGAATATAATCTGATTGTAGTCTCTGTCCCGAAAGCACAATCACATAAATGAAAAAGAGATCTCTACAAAAGTCCATGCGTACTGATACTCGGAGCTTGGGGTTCTGTACCTCTAAAAGGTGGTCATTTTCATAAGCTTGTTTAGCACGCTTCCGCTGTTTTGTGCTACCCTCCTTTTTGGCTACATAGTGCTCATAAGCCTCATCGAGAAACTCTTCCATCTTTTCATCATATCTGCCATGAGATCATAATATGAGATAAACACTCTTAAATATGCCTGATAATTCGGCAATCACAGAAAGTCAGGAATATTACCTTTTGCGTTCTTCCTCTGAATCAGCATCACTTGAAGATTGCTCCTCACTTTCCTTCAAAGTTCCTTCATCGTCACTATTCCGTGAGTCCACATTTTCCTCGTCAAGTTCATTGGAATCAACAGCAATCAAATCTTTCTTGCCCTATAGAAGTAGAAAATGACCACTAGTCAGACAATTACAGTTAAAGAAAGACCAGCTTATCTTGCATTTCTTTTTAACCCTTTTGCCCTCCAAATCAAAACAAAGCATTCAGTAAGAAACTGAGGCTCGATAAAAAGTTCCCTAGCCAATAATTTTACTCTAACCAAGAAAGGGGTGGGGGAGATCCAGTCCACCCAGGCTCTTTCCCCTAATATTTGACAAATTGTCACGTGGGAAAGATGATAGCCATCTTTCAAAGCCAAAGCTCTATATCTGTGCTTTAATGACAGAAACTCATCACACATAAGCAAACATATGGACTGAGGAACAGGGGATGAAAATCATTTCACTGATGAACTCAGGGACAGGAAAAGGACATGAAGTGAGGATCAAGGAAACTTTTGGATCCCATGGAGAAGAAAAACAACAAGAAACTGCAAGATGATAGATAACCCACCATTTCTAAGTAATCATAGATGCAGAAAACACTCGGGTATCTATCCACATTGTGCCTTCCTCCACCACTCCTCCAACCAAGGGGAGGAGGAGGAGGAGAATTAGGAGGATGTTCACATACATAGCTTCAGTACATGCAAGGGAAACTAATTCCACAAGCAAGACCATGGAACAAGCAAGGGAAATCATAAAACAGTTCGAACAGAGAGCATGCAAAACTAACAACTTGCCTTGATGGAAGAAAGAGAAAACAATTCATGATCCATGTATCCATCTTCCAAAGCATCCACTTGCACACCTAAGGCCTTCCGTGCCTTGTCCTGACAAAATCAAATGTCAGTTTGGTTCTTTAATTCAAATGGCAGGTGACATGCTTTTGTCCTTTATTCCATTGCACAAAAGCCAAACCTTAGCTCGTCTTTTTGCAAGAAGCTTTTTTTGTCGTTTTTCTTGCGCTCCATAGCATATGTCAGCTCCTCCATCTCATTGAGTATTTTATCATCTTCATCTACCGCGTCTTCCTTGTTACCGACTGCGGGACTAGAAGAATCAGTCTTTGTTGCAGGAGACAGAGCCTTCCTTATTTGCATCCGCCATCTGCATGTCAACATAGAATATGTCAAATCCGAATAATGTCACACTTGGGACATTTATTTATAGAACACTAACAGACATGTCAGTTGACAGAAACTTTGGGGTATTTGCCTGCGAGGGACACCCTATTCAATAGTTCATCAAGCATTAATTGATGCTATCCGAAGTCAGCGCCTCACCATCCTTATTATTCCTATGACGGATGCACCTGGTCATCTATCTTAAAATGGCAAGTCAAAAGATAAACCCTAGACTAATGAAACAATATCTACATTGGTTTAGTCATTGAATTGGTTAAGCCCTATATACTAACTTCCAGGAGAAAAGAAAAGCCAAGTAACAATCAAGCTACGCTAGAGTGAAAGTGAAAGAGGCGAGGATACCTAACTTTTCCAACGACAAAATGGTATGTAAAATTTTGAAAATGATTCTATTGATGATAGCAGAGAGAAAAGAAGGATGCAGATTGCTCACTTCAAAAGATGCTTGAAGTCCTGTTTTCCCAGGACTCGCAAATCCTCACATAGAAGTTTGACCTAGAAAACAACAGGATTCAAGTTTTAGGAGGTAATAGACCACATATAAAAAAAATAACTGTACAAGGAAGAACAAGAAATTACCTCCTCGGTAGTTAAAGAGTGCTCCTTAATAGGCAAAGAAGCTGGATCATCAAATGATATTGAAGTTACTGAACCAAGTATCTCGAGAGGAGACTCAGACCAAATGAAATCTGCAGCTGAAGACACTTTTCTGAAAATTGTTTCTCCATCTTCATAACTGAGAGAAAACAAAATAGTTAAAAGAGAACAATACTACTGTTGTTGCTGGATACAAGAGGCAACTGGAAAATCATCGGTATGCCCTGCATAGATTAGCTGCTGCACTGCAATATGGCGTGGCTTTTCAAACAGGAAGGCACTTCCACTTCACGTCAAAATTGAGTCTATATATATGAAGTGAAACAGACATAATTAGCTTAACATCATCATCCAAAGAATGCTTACCCATCGCGGTGTCTCTTTTGCTTTGTTCCTCTGAGTACATCGACCACCTATGCCAAATAGACACAAAACTAAGTCAAGAAGAGGCGCTGTATTTCGTGGTGAGATAACCATCCCCAGGAAAGCCGTACTACACTATGCAGTAAATTAAGTAGCACGTACCTTCCTAGGGGGCTCAATAGATCCTTGAAACAGATGCTTCACATCAAGAAGTCGCGGATCAATTTTTGCAGGGGCCTTGTATTTCAATCCCAAGACAAATATCTCAGCAGATGTGGACCGACTAGCAGCTGGTTTGTCCACCTCAACCTTTTCAAACAACTGGAGAGCAAATTCCAATGCTAAAATATTAGATCAGGTCTGGATGTATAAATTGATTGTTAGATAACTAGGATCGTAAAACTACCTGCTTGAGGCAATACAGAACAGAGTTATAGTCTTGGGACCTGAAAACCTGATACAGGTCGAGCAGAATGTAAGTAGAGCGAAAATGAATTCACCTGCAGTATATAGCAATCCCAATGTGCTGGACTAGTATATGGTGACTTCAGAAGCAGAAGGAAGATGCTAAAGATAAAAAAAGTTCATTCGCCTATTGAGATATGACGATGTGAAGGAGCAATCCTACGGAGAAACTTTAGCAATCAGATGCACAGTAGATGAAATTTCGTTTCTTCCATCCAATATGAAGAAGCTGCGAGCACTAAAAGCTTCCCATTTCCACAAACGACCATCCACTCAATATCTCATCTTTCACCAGCTAAATTTTACTAATCCCATAACATACGTACTCCAATCAAAACCTGCTAGCAGCTCAAACTTCAAAACCGCAAAGCTACGGAGCTAAAACTGAACACACACCTTCGTCACGAACGTCCCTTTTGGAGCCAAAAACTGAGTCGCGAACTTCACCGCATCAATGACCAACGCGTTCTGGCTCATAGCCTCCTGGGCCCACGCTCCACCGACATTCGGCGAGCCATCATGAAGCACCAAATCGAAGGCTCTGACCCCGTGCTCCCCCATCAGCTTCTTAACCCGCGCCCTGCACTCCGGCCTGGTGATGTCCTGCTCGATGGATATGGCGCCACGGACCGGGGCAATGGGGACCAAGTCAATTCCGATGACGAGGCTGCCCACGGGGACGCGCTGGACGGCGACCTGCATCCAGCCGCCGGGGGCGGCGCAGAGGTCGAGGACGGCGCGGGAGGAGCGGAGGAAGGAGAACTTGGAGTCGAGCTGGACGAGCTTCCATGAGGCTCGGGATCGATAGCCGTGCTCCTTGGCGAGGCGGTAGAACTTGTCCAGACGGTGCTTGCCCTTCACTTTGCCCATGGCGGTTCTTCCAAGTTTTTTGCACTTTCGCAGTTGCAGTTAGGGTTTATGAAGCTGTGCGTTCATCTCCGTTTCGGCAAGCGCGGGTGATTACGATTAGCCGACTTGACGTATTTGCCCCTTTTCCGCCTCAGACAAGCGACGTGCCGTTTCTGGGATTGAGACAATATATAGGAAAAGGGAAAAGCCCAAGCCATCCGGGCCAAGCTTCTAAAGCCCGTACGTGCGCTCCAGGCTTATTGGCCCATTCGGGCCTGGACAGCCATGCCCATGTACACGTTCAATTTCGATTTAGTCTCTAAACTATATAAAAATATTCAACATTGGCTTTTCATGAATTTAAGTTCAAAGATGATATTCAACATTTTTATATAATTCGGAGATTAAATTGAACATGTATCAAAAGTTCATGGACCGCATTCAACAACTTAAAAGTTCATAAACGACACTTCACATTAAAGGCTAAAGTTTAAGGAACGCATCAACAAATTAAAAGTTCGAGGGTTCATGGACCATTTCTTTCATTTTTTCACTAAATCAAAGAAGAGGCCGCCATGGGTGCTCCAATTCAGGTCCCTCCACAAGAGGGCGCCTCTCGGCCCCTCTCGATCCAATGTGAGGATTTTAGAGCAAGCACCTTGAGGAAGCCCCATTCGCCCATCCACCAAACGCACATCACCCTTCTCAAACACCTTCAATTTTCATCGCAACCATTGTGGCATTTACACTAAAAGAGAAGATCGCCGAAAAGTGACCATTCCGGTTGGATTGAAGTGCGGTCCCTGAGTCTATCTGATGGCTGCCGGGCGACGACGGCCGCTTGTTTCACTGCCGTGTCATTTGAGGGCTGAGTCGGTGCTAGCCTCAGTCCACCATCTTCTCTTGTGCCATTTTTTTCTGGTTGGTGTAATCAGTCAAAATGCATCATTCGAGCTTGGATTGTGGTCCGGGCCATCAAATTTGTGAGCTTTGAAACCACCAAATTCTGGGTTTAGTTCAGATCACTACATCCATGTGGGTTGGTTTGGGCAAGCAGATACTTAGTCCCGGATGGGACTCTCAGACCATCATCTCTACGGTGGATCGAGTTTATAGACAAGATCTTACACCTTGCATTACATTTACATGTCATCAAACCATATTGTAAGATTTCAAAATGCATAGTCTTCACACAAAAAGTCAGTGGTACCATTTTGGACCACGATGGCAAGTTTCAGTGTTGAGCTTGTTGGATGATTATTAGGCAGCAATCCAAAGCCGGTCAATCGAAAAAGCAGTAATTCTACAATGATAGAGCGGCATTTTATCGAAAATAGACTCTTCCTTTGTCTAATATTTCAGTTGACACATAACACCCGAAATTCAATTCAATGACCTGTCATACGTTCTTGAATTTGATTCTTTCTTTGTCTAATGTTTCGGTCGAAACAATGTAGGCATGAAATTCAGTTCAGACATCTCCAATGCAAAAGATTAGCGGCCACGTTCAGAGAACTAGTTCACATGCTCGAGTAAATCAAAGGAGATGCTGACACAAAACTACTAACAACAGGCCATTTATTTCACTAGTCGAAACCGGCAAGTTTCTCCATATCTCGCGGATCACCTCATTCACAAAATCAGCAGCAGTGATATTGTAGGACAGGAGCTCATCTTTAAACTGTAGTAGGCTTATCCTATGATACTGTGGAGAAGACTAGGGATACGTATCTTTGTACATACGGCAGAAAGGAGCTTGCAACTCTCCGGGGCGAAAACTGCTTAAAAACTCTGTATAACCTGTTCGATCTCTGTGCCTAGATCTCTTCTCGTGGTATTTTCCATCTCGGAAACATCTGAAGATTAACTCAAAATCCATCCGCTTATATAACTGTACCATCTTCTATTGTTGCCTTCTCCAGTATCACGGTTATTCCCGAGCGTATGTAAAATCCATCCTCTGGCCGATCTGCTTCTTCAACGCCCTGAACAGCAAATACATCAATTTCGACTGTTAAAGCATGCCAAACTCGGAGGAGAGAATCATTAGGAAGGTAAACTACAGAACTATTAGAGAGAGCGCTGTTGGCAAGTATGCTTACATCTTTGTTTACAATGGCCACATCTTTCCCAATCTTCGTGTTCTTGTCTATTATGCAGTTCCTTCCGAGATTAAAACCCCAAAGGGTGTCAGTTTATGTAATATTTTATAGCACCTTTCAAAAAGTTAATATCCCACCCTTCAGGAAATGAACGGCATTTTAATCAATCTTACCTGATCTTTGTGTTCTTCCCTATCCCGATAGGCACCTTCCCCTCCGCTAGCAGAGAAGCTATTTCAGATTCTGTTTGGTAATAGTCCGCACCCATCATCACTGTGTCCTATTGGGGAGAGCGAGAGAGAT
Source organism: Rhodamnia rubescens (assembly GCA_021437795.1). Lineage (NCBI taxonomy): Eukaryota > Viridiplantae > Streptophyta > Magnoliopsida > Myrtales > Myrtaceae > Rhodamnia > Rhodamnia rubescens. The sequence continues at coordinate 2,439,701 of JAILYA010000012.1, forward strand.
CACAGGTAATCAGAAATTGGTGATTCTCCCATGACATCAACTCAGATGAAGGAAAAGTTGAAATTCGAGATGTGTTACCTTCAGCTCAACTCCAGAATCGAGGCGTGAGCGTTCACCCACTATGGAGTGTTCGACGCTGCACTCTCTCAAAAAGCAACCATGGGAAATTATTGCATCCTTAATCTACAATATACAAACCAAGCATAAGAAGCAGAGAAAAGTTAAAAGACCAAAGACAAAGTGCTACTGAGAGAGCTACACACCTTGCAGTTGTCTATCTTGGTCGGTGGAAGAAAGCGAGGGGACGTGAAGAAAGGCGTCTTCGGATCATAAAATTCAAATTTCGGAACCTGCAAGAAGGACATTAAGGGAACCCACATCAGTTAATCTTGTTTCAAATGAAAATCATAATTGCAGCTCCATATGTTGCATAAATTGGATGTCATGTTCAAATCAGGAATCTTAAGCACATGAATTTGAATCGTGCCAGAAATAAAAGCGAGAGCACAAGTAGGCATGCATAAAAAAACACCCACCTCTTCTGTGAGAGCCAAATTAGCATCATAGAAGGACTTGATAGTCCCTATATCCTCCCAGTAATCGCGGAAAATATAAGCCTAGCAGTCAATAGAAATTAAGCTTGCAATTAGAGCTTTCGGTGGACACATTTTTTTTTAAAGGAAAGAGACTCTTCCAGATAACAGAGCTCGCGTACCTGGACGTCATGCTCCATCACAGCTGCGGGAATGATTTCAGATCCAAAGTCATTGGCTGTAGGGTACCTCCACTTCAGAAGATGTAGTAAAGTCTCCGTCTTGAAGACATAAACTCCCATTGATGCAATAAATGGAGATCTTGCAGCTTCTTGCGGAGACAACCCTAGCGCACTGGTATCTACTTGCTACAAGTATCAGCAAATAACTTGTTACCAAATCGAATGAAATTCATACAACGTCCATAAAATAAAGCGAGTTTTGGAACGGCCTACAAAATAAAAAAGGAAAAACAGTTCAATGAATCTAGTTATTTGGCTAAGGCGAGAAATAGACAAGGTATAAATGGATCATCTTAGCACCAAAGGCTCACCATAGCGGGCAGATCAGGACCCTTAGGCTTTTCAGAAAATTGGAAAATTTGGCCTCTGCTGTCTATCTTCACCAATCCATAATCAGATGCCCGGCTGATATACAATCCACCAAAATTAGATTACATAAAATGCGTAAGATAAATTAACACATTAATACAAAATTTAAAATTGGTAGCGAAATGTGGCTAGAATCACAACCAACCTTTCCCCCACGGGAGTACACGCAACAGATATCTTAGAGTTTCTCTCGATATGATTCTGTCAAGGAATGGAAAATTCATAAGAAATATGAGTTAGGTTTGCAATCAAGAACCCGTTTCATTCGGGAACCACCATACATACCTGCACAAAATCCATATAGTCCATGCGGTAAAGATGATCCCCCGCCAAAATTAGTATGTTCTCAACATTTCTGTTTTTGGCATCCTTCAAAATTGAATACAGCAAGCAATGGATTAAGAAGAGACAAAGTTATGCAGACCGCTGAGATAAAAAAGTGTAGTGTCTAAAACCAACAATAATGAGACACAGACCTCAAACACCCAAATGAATTTCCTCACAGCATCCGCTGTTCCTTCAAACCACTTCTTTCCTGCTTCTCCAGGAGTTTGAGTAGCAGCCAGAACCTATACATTGATTGTACTTTAGACACCAACCCAAAAAGGCCTTAAATATCGCAGCAACAGATGGGTGTTACATATCGATTGATCAGAAAACAATTCCTAATATAAACCACTTTCCAGACAGAAAAGGTATGAAAACAAACACTGCCGATCAACTAAGTTAAAGACCGGACTCTTGTACTCGGGAATGCAGATGCAAAGCAAATATTATGGAATCCGAATGAATTTGCATACGAGAAAAAAAAAATACCTCAACAAACCCATCTCCAAAATTGACTCCATTTCCGAAGTAAGTGCGCGCCAGATGACGATTAAGAGAAGCAGAATTGAACTGGGTCAGCACAAAAATCTTGTTTATGCCACTGTTAATGCAGTTGCTCATTGGGATATCTATCAGCCTGTAGCATCCACCAACCGGAACCTACACATACTATCAATTTCTGAATATGCATACATGTACATACAAGCAAAATATATGTTATATAAACAGAACGTCTGTATGCCCTAGCAATTATGCACTACTGTTTAAAAATAGTACTGTGTGGTACAAGCGAACAAACTGATACTTACAGCGGGCGTGGCTGCTCTTCTGGTAAGAGGGAAGAGTTGGGTCCCTGCACCTCCCCCCAATATAATGGCGGCCACGTTCTTTGGGTCTGCTTTCGGTCTATGAAACACCGGAGATTTAATAGGCTGATATCAACAACACAGAATCCTAATAAATTCATTTGATCCCGATTATGCAACAACACAAGAATTTAGCAGCAACATGGAGTCAATGAAATTATTTTCGTCAAACGACGCCTCCTTTAAAAGATCATCGCTTCGACTGTTAAACACGATCAACTCACCAAGGTCCCCGTGGCACTGTCCGATGTAATAACAGCAAAAGCCGCACCGGGTTTCACCTTCTTGAACTTTCTTTTAACTGTCAGATTTCTAGCAACCTCATTAACCCAAACACTGTTATTCAGGCTCCCTCTGATTCTCTCGCCCCAGAATCCATGATCTGCATTCTTCGGACAGCTCTTGTTCGATTGAGCCAAAGGGGTGTTGGCCTTGAGGGCCACACAGCAAGAATCCATCGCCGTCGCCTCTCACTGCAACACCAAATCACAACCACTAAGGTAAGATAACTCGCCGAGTACTAAAAGCCCACGAGAACAAAAAGGAACTGATTAAAGTAAGACCAACCCGATCTAAGCAAGCGAGTAAAGTGCACATTACATGAAGAAATCAAAGGCAGTGGACTCAAAGTTGAGTGACATGCTTGAAAAGTCGCAGAGCAGCCATAATCCATGTAATAAACGAGATCCAAGCAACCCAAAAAATGAAAAATGAAAAAAAAAAACAGACAAAAGATCGAAAAACCAACCCATATCGAGGAATCAGAAAGAAAGGTTGCGACGAAGCATTCGAGCGCCCAGATACTACGAATCTTGAAGTAGAGATGCAGAGACGATTACGTACCAAAAAGCAAGCTCCGAACTTGAAGCCTCGATGTTTTGCGACGTCAAATGAGCGATCAAGAAAGATCGAGAACTCGGATAAAGAAAGATGGTGGAGAGAGCGAACGGAGTGGAGGTTGGAGGGGAGGGAAAAGCGCGTGAGTAACGTGGAAGACGGTGGCTTTTGCCTTTCAAGTGGCCTGTTAAAGTGAGCTCCCTCACGAGAAACGCCGGGGTTTATTATGCCCGGTATATTTATATAACAATTTCAAGTTCTGCTCAGAGCGTCTCGCTGAAAAACGCCATTGATGAGATGTGTACGTGGCTGTGACCCTGAGTCCACGGCGCTCTTGATTGTCCAAGTTCCCGGGCCTGTCCGTTTCATACCATCGCTCCACTAAAGTAATCAAACCTTGGTTCCACCCTCAACTTTTTTCCTTGTCTCGTAAAAAAAAAAAATCCTTAACTTTTAGCTCAATCTCATTTTATCTTAAATTTTTTGTTCTGGCTCGTAAAAAATCACCAACTTTGGATCCGATCTTAATTTTATACTAATAATTTTTTATCTCGAAGAAAAACTATCAACTTTTGCTTAAATTTTATATTTGCCTCTATTAACTCTCCGTCTAAGATCGTCCTTGATGATGTGGTTTGGCTCTTTCACGTCATTGCTCTAGTTTTTTTTTTTTTCCCAAATATCATATACGGCAAAACCTCTTTTGGAGATGAATGTACATGTCAGCTTATACGGGTCTTACTGGATTTGATATTTGGGTAAAACTAGAGCAACTAGAGTTTACTTTTCATTAATTGATTTCACTTTTAAGAGAGTTTTCCTTCCATCTCGCTTCGGGATCTTTGGTTTTGCGCTCGATCTTCAATCTATTGTGCTCGAAAGCCTTCCATCTCACGTTGTCGGAGAGACCGCGCTCGAGACACTCGGCTCGGGACGCTCGAGCGGCTTGCCCTTGGGAGTTTCCCATCTCTCGATTGCCAAAAGAAATTATGGATGGATGATCAACGGAAGGTAGATTTGGGGACTCAAGTAAAAGTTGATGGTTCGTTACGCGACGAAAAATGTTTAAGGATAGAATTCAAACTAAATCTAAAGTTGGGAATTCCTCACGAGACAAAAATAAAAATAAAAAATTAGGACGATTGAACTCAAAGTTGGAATTTTTTAGGGTATGAGGCCTATTATTCAAACTAGTCGGGTGACATCTATGCGGACCGGCGTTACTGTTGATATTCTTTCTTTTAATGAGCAACATAGCACGTCATTTTTTTTCCACCTAAATAGAAAGCCCATCAAATTTTGTGAGCCGTGAACCGTCATACAATATGATCTTCGTCATTTCATTTTGCACTAAGGTATGCCGTTGAGAGTACGGTCGGTCCCCCTCAAACGCCGCATCAAGTGACTAAATAAAGCGACAACATTCAATGAGTTATGTTGCGAAATTGGCATATGGCCGTACGTGAAAATGGGCCTGTCAAATGAAAAAAAAAGCCTTCGCCACATCGTTCATAACCGAAAAAAGAAAGAGAAATTGGCTCATCACCCGAGGAGAAATCACGGCGAATTCGCCACCAATTGATTGATGAAGATGGCGACGGCATCATGACCCGGATGTGACATTTTATCAAGAAAAGACGCATTTGTTCTATTCATCACGAGGTTGTTCCGTAATTAAAACCAACGCATGCATAAATAAGAGTTAATAATATGAAAAAAAATTACAAATTGATACTCTTATAACAAATTTATACCATCACAAATTCTAAATTGATGAACATTTGACAAATGTATCATCTGTTAATTTTCGTTAAATTTTACCTTAAATTTTTAAGTTGGATGATACGTGATAATCCAGAAACGTACTCAATTTAGGGTTATTACTATCCTTTTTGTCGGCTGTGTATCGGCTTAAAGGTTATTTGTGCTATTGACTCAATTTAAAGGATATTAACGGATGGTATATTGAGTTTTGATTTTTGGTGGTAAAAAAATTAGATAAGGATATAAATTTGTCACGGAAATTTTCGTGCTATTAATCTTATAGTTTAATGTGGGGAAATAATCTTCAAAAAGAAAAAAAAAATTGTGTGGGCCCCGCGGAAACACTTCCAAACAAGTAGATCCCGCCAATCATTTGGGTATTTACCGCTTGATTTGAGACATGTACCTCCACCGATTCTCATGGACGGCTGCTATGCCGTTCAGATTGCACTCTACTACGGTCCATGATGTGGACCCGACTCCCTCCAGTCCTGTCATCGTGTAGTGTATGTAATCTTTGTAAAGCTTCTGGTGGGTCCCGCCAACTCTATCATTGCAGGTCCTTGCCGTCAAAATTATAAGGGGCGCTACATTTCTCCGTCACAATTCTCGTCTTCATTGATTACGAGATAATAATTCAAAAAATATTATATTTATTGATTGGACTTCAATTCAATTCCACATATTTCAATTTGATCACTTTAATCATAATCATTTTGATATTTTATCAATATGGTCATTTCAATCAATTTTAATCAAAATCGCTAACATTGCGATCCAATAGCCCGATCATCATCTTACATAGCACGACGGGATTGATGTGGACGATTTTCACAAGTTCGAAATCATTTGGCCAAATCGAAAAGCTTAGTACCGAATTGAAATCCGTATAATAAGTTTATGACTTTTTTTGTTAATTTTTTCAACAGACTAGAGTCGAATCCATATCCAAATATGCGGCGCACCTATTGGATGTGTATCCAATTCATCCCAGTCGCTAGAACACGAGCGTGGAAATCAACACGATCCAACGGTTAATGATGCGTTGAGCTCAAATGAACTTAGCGCGCTCAACAACGGCTTCTCCTAATATGCGAAACTCTTGCACGATGAACTTAGATGACCCCCGTGGTTTATTAAAACATACTTTCTCTATCAACGGGGGTCCAAAACATTCGAAACTCAAGCTCGTAAGATTGCTTCCTTCAATGTCAATAGAGTGATTACATATTTAAACATAACTATGTGTAGAAATTTATCTTTAACGTGCAAAGGAAATTTCGCACACTTTTGGGAGAAAAACCCTCTCTTCTTTTCTCTTCGCGTCTCGCCTTTTGCACTGCTCATAACAGCGGCCCTGTCGGCCCATCGCCGCCATGTCAGGACGACCCACTGTCGTCATCAACCTTATTGATGTGGATCACAACAATTCGACCCCCACTTGACTCTCTCTGTCTCTCCCCATGTCAGGTCGGGAATCTGTTGTGAGAAGCTCACCATTCAAGCGTAGCTAAAGAGGAAAGTTTCCTTCAACGAGAGATATTGAAAAAGTATGAACCAGGCACAAGATGACAAGGAAGGTTTAAGATTGTATTTTCGACGAAGCCCTGGCATTTTTCTCATAGCAATCTGCTTCAACAGGACGATGTTTCTCCATATCATTTCACCATGAACAGGTCCCAAAGGAATTTTCAACCGGTTTTGTTTCACTGCAGCTACGATTATCAAGCACAAGACAGTTCATGCCAGATATTTTATCCGAAGCCGACACATGAACAGATGAAAGCATCGAACCAGACAAAGTCCGAGGGGGGAAGGATGGCCTTATGAAAAGATCAAGATCACGAAAGGGACGGGACCGATTCGCCATCCAGCGATTTTCTTTGAGTACGTCGACCAGATACGGATGGCATGATTCGCTGCTCGAGCCGAGCCAATTTGCAAATATCAACCCAAGACCAATAACATGATTCCGATGTGTCATTGTTTTGACCCTTGTGCAGTAGTTGGGCACCGGGACGCTTCGATTTGCGACCCGATTGATTTTAAAATGTTGCGTCGGGCTTTCTTGGCCGCACACGTGTCCAGAAACAAATGGGCAGCGGTTGGGAGATGAAAATTGGGAATTCTTTTCGTTTGGCCTTATAAACGAGTGACAAATATATGCTTCGGGATTGGCGCGACGGATAGAGCGAAGTGGAGGTCGTCGGGTCTAATTTCACCGAATGCGTGTAAATTGTTATGAATCAGAAAAAACCCGCACAAGTTAAAGCCTGAATTTATTCGGCTCGTCGGATTTGTGTGGCATTATCCTATGGACTACTTACCGGTAATCGATGAGAAAATTATCGAAAATGTCATAAACATACTTGTACGATTGTTGATTTAGCCAAAAAAATAATTAATTGTGTCGATTTAATCCAAAATCTTTCGAAAATTTGTCAATTTAATCCTGTATCTTTTTTGACAATTTGCTAGTCCTTCCGACCAATCACTACTGTGAATTTTTTAATTTTTTATTTTTTTTTTTTTGTTTTTTTCCTTTTTTTTCCCCTTAGCGAACATTGGCAAGGGCTAAACAAGGGGAGGCCGATGGAGGGAAAGAGGAAAAAAATAAAAATAAAAAGAAAAGGAAAAGAAAATGAAAGGAAAAAAGGAAAAAATTCATAATTTTAAAAAAATAAAAAATTTATCCGCTTCATCATTAGTTATACCATGTAAAATGGTCGGTACTAACTAGACCGTTGCGTCATTGATTTATGGCCGTAAGGACTAAATTGTCGAATCGTTAAAAAGTGTAGGAATAAATTGATAAATTATCAACAAATTTAAGATTAAATTGGCACAATTAAAATGATTAGGGCTAACTAAAAAAATTCGTAATTAATTTTTATAACTAAATTGATAGAATTGAAGGTTTAAGATTAAATTGGTCGCCGTATAATAAGTTTTATGACTCTTTGAATAATTCTTCCAGTAACTGGATCTTCGCGTTTGTACTTCTAGATATTAAAAAGAACATTGAACGATACGATGAGTTGTTACTCTTATCTCGAATTATGTTTTTTAAATTTACGAGAGTACCCTTGTTTCCATTTGTGTAAATGTCCAATCTGCCGTGAGCAGATCTATTTCAGTATTTCTGTTGCAAAAGGCATTCATTCATAAAAAGTGCTATGTTTTTGTAAGAGAGTACTTCTTTTAATCACCCTTACGATTGGCAGTTTACAATAACGAACATAATCAGCCTGGTATTTAGTTAAATTTTCATAGGTCGATATCCATGGCCTGTAACCTATCCATAAAAAAGATGGTCATAGAAAGTTTCTTTCAATTATATCTACTTAAATTCTTGCCCCTCTCCACCTATCTCTCTCGCGAAATTTTCATTTAAGCTCATCGCACGTGATCGATGTCATGGCAAGTTCGATCTAGATAGATAAATACTTTCGCATACGAAAATTCAACGATCAAAATGAGGAACAGAACATCAAAATTTGGTTTGTGCCCTTGAATCACATTATCAAGCCAAAATCAACTTGACCCGAGAAAAGAATATGAAAGGACAAGAATCCCCAAGGGCGACGTCAAAAGCATAGCAAGAGAAAGCAAGGGGCAATAAATTTTAACCCCAACCAATCGATTTGAGAAGTGGATGCATTCCAGCCATCGAAATGCATGTTAAGAGCTTGGAAAAAAGAAGAAGGAGAAGGAGAAATGGACATGAACTCAGCTGACAAAAAATTCTCGTGATGTATGCTGCTGGATTTTAAAGATATCAAAGACACGGGCAAAGGAAAAGGAAGGTTCGCACTTGCTTAGACTTAGTAGAGACGGAGACAAATATAGGGTAGATAATGTATCATATCCCAATCCCATCACATGTAGATTTATATTAGGAGAAGAAATTTCATGCGCGTTTTGTGTCCTGATTCAATGAGATTGCGTTGATTTAGCGAGCCACGGCACGGAGCGGCACGGCGGAGTCTTGGATTCCGGCGAATTTGCTTGATCAAAAGGTTCGAGACCGAGCACTTAACAGTTTACTACTACCAGATCTTAGAACAATCCTGACATGCTTAATCGGAAGCACAGGAATATTGATTATTGGTTCCTTCGCCACTGCTGAAAGTAAAGGCATAGATGCAAAGCAGATGTCTCCCGTTACGTCATGAATGCTTGACGTTTGAAAACAAAGCTCGCTAGATGCAGCAGAAGGAATGAGCCCTAAAACGGATCATCAACAGCCTTTTTAACTTTTCGGGCGCAACCAAAACTGAGTCGTTAGTGCTACATTTCCATAACTCAACTAGAATCCAAACCCCAGCCGAGCTTGTTGGAGGATACCCTTTGTTCGGTACCGGTGGAGAAACTAGAATTGTTCTGCTTCACCTCCGTGTAAGAACAAGGAGGGGAGTTACCCTCTTAGACATATGAATGTTGATTGTTTCAAAAACCAACAAAGGAACGAGTTATTCCCTCAGATTCACGAATCTTGAGCACAAATGTTTTGAAACCCACCGGCCTTCTGCACAATTTGTATAGGATAATGAAGACGACACTGTCATAATGAAACGGAAAAGGAACATGGGTTTGACTTATAAGTAGGTTTTTATCAAACTTATGTCCAAGAAAACTTGTATTCAATTTATAGCACCCTCAATCGGATTGAGGATGAGCAAATCGGATCGCTCGAACCAAACCGGGACCGGTGGTCCGGTTCCCGGCTCCGAAGGCGACGGTCCAATTTGAGGTTCTTAAAATTGAAACCAGTAGCCAAGTGGTCCAGTTTCCGATTCTAGAGCCATAAAATTAGATCTGACCACCAAGACCAAATCGGATCAATTGAATTTTTTTGCTAGAGATATGACTATCTTACCATAAGATAGGGCGCACCTGACTGTGAATTGATGCTCTAAAAGGACAAGGATTTCAAAACTGATGGGAGATTGTTTGGCTCCTGACTGAAGGCTAAGGTGAGTAGTTAAAGCCCATTTTGGAAGATATTTCATGGCTAAGACACTATGATAGAGGAAGCAATCCCAGGGACAACCGCCCAATCAAATTCAAAACAAATGGTTATATATGAAGAGCAAGAATCCAGCTCTACCCATGGGACCGGATACTAATCACCCCTGCTCAATCCCATACTACCCTTGACAAGAATGAAGAGAAAAGGTTCTTTAACGAGTTAATCAATGAAGTTTACGACCATCTTTGAATGAGGAGCCTACTGCAGTACAGGCATTGGCAAACGAATCACATAGATCACAGAACTACACCCATCTTAATAAGTGCTCCAAACAATTTTGCTACGGCTTGGTTTTTTTGGCAGATAAAATCTCTTTGGATGGCCATTCATGACCCCAAATTGCCAATTCAATTCCAAATCATTCAGAGAATTCCATAAGCGCATCACATCAACAAGGAAAATCCAAACGATGCATGTTAAATCGGAGTAAAAAGGACTCACGCCCTAAAAAGTCTTAACACGACAATAAAAGGAACGGCAGAGTACAGCACCAACTATAAGTGAGACGAAATTACAAAACATCTATGTGTTTGTAGCCCTAGTGTAGATCTGTTGGCTGGCATGAGCAGAAACCATCCTGATCAGACCTCTCGCCATCAGTTCTCTTATAGCCTTCCTTGCTAGAGAACCATTAACCTGGTATGACAAATCCAATAGCAGTTAGTATGCGTGCATTTTATGGCTTAATGAGAAAACCATGTCAAATTTCCCACTATAGAACACTGAAATATTGTGTTATATGTCAATGACTAGAACTAGCCACCATTGGATTAAATTAGACCTACAAGCTAAATTCTGGTCAGAACAGAGGTATGAAAGCCACTTGCATGATCACTTGACAGGGTGCATTTCTGAATTTACTAAAGCCATTGAAAATGCGACAAGTCACAGAAAAGTTCATGCCAAAGAAACAATAATACGATGAACCAATGACAAAAGCATACAAAGAGTCAGCTGCTCTTGATGGAAAATATATGAATTATAGACAAAAAAATTCACCATAGTTCCAAGAACAACGAATTCCCTCACATATGAGCCCTCAAAATGGCTTATGCGGAGACAAACAGAAACCTCTTAGCCTTAATAGTCAGCTGCTCTTGATGGATTTAAAGAGATATAGAGGTTCCCTATATGCCGATACCAATCTAACTTTTCGACCCCAATAATCATTCACTCGGACATACCATTGAAGACAACAACAGGTCATTAGTCCGATGGAACTGACAACATAGGCACACCATTCAGGCTACTAGAAACACATATATGGAATGAGAATACAGAAAAATTACCCTCAAGCGATCGGAGAGAATGGAAGGAGTGATGAGCTTGTACTTCGGTGCCTCAGAGAGAAGCTTGTCGTAGGTCGCCTGGTCGAACAGCACCATGTTGTTCACCTTCTCCTTCTGCTTCCCCTTGCTCCACTTCTGCTCCCCCCACAAACAAAAAAAAAAATTGTTACATCCATGACCCCACAAAACATAATCAATCTTTTGAGCCGGAGATGCACAGAGCGTCAACATCCTCAGACCCATCTCGTCGCTACTTAACAAACTTACACTTCCAAACTAGCAATAGCGGCTATGACAAAGCAGAAAGATTACCCAGCTTTACCATGAATCCATGTACATTGAGAACAACACTGGTAATCATTTCGCAACTACCGTTCTACCTCCGATTGATGAAACACAAATAGCAGAGAGCAACTACAACGAACCAAATTGAGCCAGAACTCAAAGACAAAACGAACAAAAGGAAAGATTTTGTGAGCATCTATTTCGTGAAAAGGCTAACCTTCTTCTTCTGCTTGCCACCGCCGGATTTCGCAGGCTTTGAAGACGGAGGAGGAGCTTTATCCTTCTTAGGAGCCTGTTGACAAACGCAAGATCAATTTAGATTCGCACCAAAAAGGAGATCAGTCGTTGCGGATATTGTGAACATGGACCCAAAAACAAAATCACCGAGCGGCTACGAGGAAAATGAGCAAAACGAAGTGGCCAAGTGCGGTGGTGAATACCATGAATCCCGATCGGCGGCGGCGGCGGCGAAGAGATGGTGCAAGCGGGGGGAGCTAGAAAAATCGTAAGACGGAGGCTTTTCTAGGGTTTCAGGTCATTCAAGAGCGAGAGCAGCTCGTTTTGTCTCCAAAACCGGCACCGTTTCAAGCCCTGACTGGGCTTCAAGAACATCAAGCCCATATCATCACCGGGCCGGGCACCACCTAAAGCCCAGACTTAAAACAAAAATGGATACATTCGCTGGAAGTCCTAAAACTTCATACATTGCGCAATTAAGTCCTAAAACTTTTAAAAAATGTAATTAAGTTTTAAAATTTGTCAAATTAATACAATCGAGTCCTTTTATTAACTCCGTCCAATTCAGCCAACGAAAAAAATGTTACGAGACATTTTTGTATTTCTTCCTTTCTCCTACATGGCATTGACGTGATTAAAATAAGAATGACGAGTCTAAAAAGGCATCGTTTTGGTCTAAATTTGATTTTTAATATATATTAATTAAATTATTATATATTTTTCAAAAAAGCAAGGGCCTAGAAGGCAGGCCCTCGCCGCCTCCCCGCCCCTCCAACCATCGCCGAAAGGGCCGACGATGGCCGGGCAAGCGTCGCGGGGGCCTGAGTGTACATTGCTAGATAAATGCAAGAACTAAACTAATCCAAAAAGAAAGAAAATGGTTGATTTTATTCCCTCCAGAATCGAAAAGAACATATTTTCTAATAATTTAATTTCATTTGATTTTAGCGTAGTGTGTCATGAACTATTGTGATATGATACTTTCTTATTTTTTTCCCTTTGGCCTAGCGAGATTGGTGTAGATTTATTGACACGACATCCATAGGGCCTACTCTGCTTTTAACCTCCTGTATGAGCAACAAATGCAACAGTCCTTAGGAAATTAATCTTTCACTTTTCATTTACTTAGTGGAGTCTCTCTCTGTGACCTATAAAGGTCCATGCCTTTTATCCAACCAGATTTGAATTTCATTTGATTGAAAACAAAACATAAAAAAGAGAGTGAAGTGAAAGGAAAAAAAAAAAAAAAAGGCCAATAAACATGCGGCCATGCTGATAAACAGATTAAGAGGGTAGAAACGCTAGTATCGTAGGTGCGAGATTGGACTCTCGCTCTGTGCAAAGAGCCGAGCAAAAAGCAGAGCAAAAGCGAGAGGAGTTAGAAGTAAGATCGGTAAAAAAAAAAAAACCGAAGTGCCTTGCTTTTACCGAACTTCTAGGCCAAGGAGTGAACAGTGGGCCGTGCGCAATCATGTGTGCCTTTTGTTCTTGTCTTTGTATTCTTGTTTTTGCCTAGGATTGAAGGATTAATGGATTCCGATTCAACAAGCACCGATTCCTACGTGTTCGGTTCGTGTGAATAACGCTTGAGTGGGTGGGTTTCATTAATTTCCTTTTCCTTTTTTTTTTTTTTTTTTTCAGAATTAGATGATTTAATTTTGTCGAGGGTAAAAGTTCTAAACATATTTTGCCAACGCTCGACCCAAAAAAAAAAAAACATATTTTGCCAACGCCAATTCAATTCTATTTTTTCTTAACTTTCTAATTTTGATATTTCAGTGATATTTTCTTTTTTTTGCGGAATTTCACTATCGTACTTCCAACTAACTTTCACGGGAAATCGCCGACATAGGGGTGTAAACACCGGTGATGAATGTACCGCTATGGTAGAGACTTTTGGCAAAAATTGACCGAAAGGATAATATTGAAATTTTATCCGTAAAATTATAGAGTTCATGACTAAATTGACTCTCGTACGATAAAGCTAGAATTAACTAATAATTTCCTCAATTGTGTGGTGTAGTTCAGTGAGCTTGGAAGTACGTAATTGGGAGAACCTGCTTACGTGGGAATAATTAGGTATGTGTGGTTCCCGGAGGGACCGGATCTTCGGATCTTCGCCCCACCCGGCGAGGTGGATATGACACGATAACGAAGGAATATGATCTTCCGCACAAGATAATTTAATTAGTTAAATATGCTGCAAATTGTGGGGCTTCTTAGGCCTTGCTGCATGCCTTTGCCAATAAATTACATCCCCGACCAGAAAAAGTTAAGACAATCTATGGACGAAGGGAAAAGAGGAAAAATACTTTTGATTTGGATCGACGTCGGATTGGTACCATCTGTCTCGGACATTCGTTGATCAAAAAGAAGATTTCTTTGAAAATTTTGGGCTGAAATGCATTTTATGGGGAGAAGTGTCGAAAAAATCTTAAACCTACTACGTTGGTGCTAATTTAGTCTTAAATCTTTTTTTTTGTTCCAATTCGGTTTCAAATCTTTGCATTGATGCAAATTTAGTCATAAATCTTTTATTGATGTCAATTCAATCACAAATATTTTGCATTTGTGCCAATTCAATCCTAAACCTTTTACGTGGTCCTAAAAGATTTAAGACCGAATTGGCACAAATACAATAGGTTTATGACTTTTTCGACATTTTTCTTACATTTTATGTGTAGCGTTATCATGGGAAAATTTATCCACAAAAAAAAAAGTTAGAAACCTATTGTACGACGGTCAATTCAATCTTAATACTATTAATGATTTGCCGATATAGTCCTTTCTGTCAATTTTGGCCGGAGATCGTCGACATGTATAAGTTTTGCAAATTTTTTTATTTGTTTATTATTTTCGTTTTAATTTTTATTTTATTTTCTTTATTCTTTCCAACTATGGGCCGACAAAGGCCACGACGCCCTTACTTGGTATGGGTGAGGGCATTGCTCCCTGTGCCCAGAGGAGGTTGGCTGATGACCTCACAGGTTCGGCGTTGGAAAAGAAAAAGAAGAAAGGAGAAAAAAAAAAAAATATAGAAACTTAAAAAATTATAAAAATTATTCACATCAACATTAATCAATCTCTGCATCGGCGATTTTCAATTAAAATTAGCCAAAATAACTAAACCGACAAATCGTGAAAATGTTTAGAACTGAATTAACTAAACTAAAAGATTAAAGACAAAAATTTCCTGTCATATAAAAGATTCATGGCTTTGTTATGATTCTTCCCATTGCCATCTTTTTACTTATCACTTTCTAAAGCGAGGCTTTTTATTTGGTACATATACAGATTGTATTAGATCCAAGATACATATCGAACCTGTGATGATGCAGATCGTGCGTGTCCAAAAAAAAAAAATGGATTTATTTGAAATTTTATTTAATGGCATGAAAGCTGGAGAAAAGTTAGAAAGATCGCATTCACATCGGACCAACTTGAAAGATGGGATAGCATGCTTCTCGGACAAGGCCTCTTCCAAGTGGGCCAGGTTCGTTCAATAATTGTTTGGTTTTTTGCCTGCCCTACTCTCTCTCCTCTTGTCTTTACAATGCGCGAGAATCGAATCGCCCACCTGAAATTAAATGTTCGCATTCCACTCAATTCCCTTATCACTAGATTGTGTGCCCAATAATAGGTTCCTTCAGTAATTCGTTTGCTCGAGATTTATCTTTAATTCCAAGCGCATGATAACCTTGGCTCGACGGTTGTATTTCTCCTTCTTTTCGTGCAAAATTTTAGATGGGTAATCAAGATTAGTATTCTCCCAACAATGATCATACTAATTTGGCAAAACAACCTCGCTTCATCTCAAGTGTTTCCGATAGTTATTCCGGTACTCAAATGAAAATTAGCCGCATGTTTGAACGTGTGAACATCATAGATTGAGTTTTCGCCCCAGAAAAAGAAACACATCATAGATTAAGCAAGAATTCATGGCTAGTTGACCGCTAATCTTGCGAGTTTGGGTCTAATTCAATAGCCAAGGGTCAAGACCCGTGCATAATCCAGCTAAAATGATGGGTAGCCCTAGCTATAAATGATCGATTTTAAGGTGGGCCAATTCTCATCCTGAAATCAAGAACCGCTCATTGGATCCTGGACCCACCTAGGAATTAGCCTATCGATTTTGATCGAGTTCCTCAATGGTTCCAGGAATCGGCAGTGAGTCAACAAACTAACAAGAAGCATTCCTGAATTAGGGCATAAACAAAAGGATGATTACACTTATCGCGACTCTTGAACACCGCAATAACAAGTTGAAGACGAGGATATACGTAAGGGCTCCTTGAACGTGCAAAGCTCAGTATAAATATAGGGTTGGCCAAAGATCTCGAGAGGATGCCCTGATGGTGAAGCTATTTAGCAATGGGAAGAAGTGCCATTCTAAGATTCAGTTTGTCCACTAAGTCGCCATTCGAAGATTCTCCCCTATTGATAAATTCCTAATTGAATAAGAGTTTGAAGCAAATTAATCAGTCCGATTCTCGAGTGGGCCCACCAGCTCCAAATCCTTTGCTCACCCCTAGCCTCATCATTTTTCATGCCGGATGCTTTTGAAGGCTCGCTCCATTCCCCCGTAGTTCGCCAAGTTCGCGACAAAGTCCCGCCTCGATATACCCCGCGAAGAGAGGGAAGAAGCCGTTAGCGTTATGCCCCTCGTCCTGCTCCTTGCGTCCAAGAAGCTCGTCATTAATGATCCTGCCTATACTCACAATGAAGATATCGTCCATCTTCCTCAAGCAATCGTTCTAATGGCTCCATTTCTAAGCTTTGCCCTCTATTTTGCCGCTAATGAGGTGACTAAAAACTACAGAACACATAACCATTTCAAAATGGGAAAACCCACCAAAATCCTAAACTATGTCCGTTTGATACATTTCCCTAAACTTTTTTTGACATAAAAACTCATTCTCTACGCACATTTACCCAACTTGTAAGATATGCTATTTATCCAGTTTTGAGGTAAATGAGACACCAATATAATTTTATGATTTTTATGTCACAAAAAATAGTTCGGGGGTAAATATGTCGTAGGTATAAATTTGGGTTTTGTGACATAAGAAAAGTTTGGGAATTGTATTAGTTTGTGTTTTTATGTCCAAAAAAGTTTGAATTGTCTAATTGTTGGTTTGTTTTCTTTCAAAATCGAGTGGACACATGTGGACTCTGGACAAATCTTGAAGTAGCAATTAAAGAAAAGGCAAAAACATGGGAAAACAGAAGGTGGTGGGCCTTAGATAATTACATGTCTGGTGGGCCTTAGGACACACAGTGATAACTGAAAGCCCGTTTCTGCAAAGTTGGAAAGCTCTTAGTGAGCTCAAAAGGCGAAAGAGAGGGAAGTCAAGAGTGGGAGACACGTGGCACTTTCTTAGAGAGTAAGAAATTGGAAATGGGAATCCGATTGATGGTGATCGCTGGCTTGTCCGTTTGCCACCTGTGGGGAGAGCCTCACTCCCAGTTTTAATCACGATCAAAGTCACGATCCACAGTTTTTTCTTGCTTACGAATCTGTGAAGTAGAAATTCGCGAAAAATAATAAACCTAGAAAAATATGACCTCCTATATAACCTTTATAAAAATTTATTAGCAATTTTTTTTTCATTTGCTCAAATTTATGTCAGTAATGTGAATATTTTTCATTAATTAATTATTTCAAACGATACATGCGATTATTTTTAAGATTGATATTTTTCCAATCACTCATTTTTCTCGAAACAAACGGAGTCTTGATATCATTTTTTTCCCCAAATCGACCTCGAATCAAGTTTATCGGGAGAAAGATCCGCCTTAGCATTAATTATCCGACACGAACCCATTTTGATTCTCGATCACGATATGCAGACCCTTTGATTTTCACAGCAAGATCAAGATTGGGTAACCAACAAAGCCCGTTCCCAACGTTATCAAATGGATCAACCGCCACGTCTTTATAACTATAACGCATCTCGTTGTTATAGATATCATTGCGTGCTCATTCGTATCATCGGGACTTGATTGTAAGCTCCAGTAACGGTAGGAATCTTCTTCCTAGGATATGGTGCCGTGGTCAGTTCGGTTATCCTCGTGAGAAGATGAACAGAGCTTGATTGATTCCAAGCTAGTTTGAGAGGATTAGAATAAGAATAATGGAACCAGGTTAGCTCAGATTGTCAACAAGCCTCATATTCTCCTCCACCATCTTATTATTTAGCTGAAATTTACATGAAAAATGTATCCTTTAGCACTGAAAATCCTCTGGAAGTGGCCGAGCATGCTGAGGCCGGATAAAGCATATCATGGTGCTGATCCCACAACGGGCAAGTTTCCGGTAAAGCAAAAGCACAAGAAAGAAAGAGAAAAAAAATGGAAAAGAAAGGAAACAAGTAAAAATCTTTAATTTCTGGAGTCTATATAAAGCTCATGCTTAAACATCAAACATTTCCTCAAGAAAGCACATTGCAGAGTAGAACATTCTTACTCTCAAAGCAACAAGTCATACTTTGCTCAATATTTCTCCTTCAATAAGCTTCTTTCTCTCTGTGACTCTGATTATTCTCTTCAGCATCTATCTGCACCGGTTCCTTCCATGAATAGTGGCAGTAGTATCTTCTCCATGAACACTTTGATCATGCCCCTCTCTCTGTTCTCTCTGATCCGGGAAGGGGTCTTTGCCCAAGCTTTCCTTGTATATCCCTTCTCATGCGAGTGAGAGCGTGAGTTTTCAATCCTAGTGGTACTTTAGAGATCGCTAGTTGTTCCCAAGTCAACTGTTTCTGATGGATTCGCTTCACTTTAAGAACATCAAAGTTGAGAAAAGGGGTTACAGAGGTACTGGGAAGGGGTGTCAACTGAGAAAGATTGCGAGCTTGTTCAGGATCATGGAGATATGTGTTCTGTTGGTGTTGCTCTCGAGGTTTTCCACTCAACTGCCGATGGCCGTCAAGAACTCGGGCGAGTATTTCCGGGGCTTGAAGGTGGTTCTGGTGAGTCCTCGGTTCGTGTTCATCCTTGGAAACGTCATAATCGTCACTCTGTTCGTGAAGTCAGGACAGTTCTCTGCTCGGGATTCCACCATAAAGAGCGATCTTTATGATGAATTCCTAGAGAAGAGCGAAAAGAGTCGGAACAGCCACCAAACCGAAACCCAATTCCAGGACAAGCAAATTATATGTGAGGAAACTAGTGGTGATAAGCATGTTGTTCATGGGGATGGGGCGGTGAAGACTTATAGGAGGAGCCAATCAGAGAACTTGCATCACGAGAACCGTGTGAAATTGCACCGTATTCTAAGGCGTTCTGTGACAGAGAAATGCAGGGAGAGTGCTCTTTGTGCCGATATCGGGAAATCGGAGAAAAGTTCCTTCCCTGAGGATTCTTTGAGCAATGAGGAGTTCCGTCGCACGGTGGAGGCTTTCATCGCCCGGCAACAGAGGTCTCTGCGGGAAGAGAAGTAGTCTGTGCCGTAAAATGCTTGTCAGATCATAAGGGAGTAGTACATAGTCTGCATTACTCTTTACATGGTCTTGGGATATATGTATATTTCCAGAATCATATGCAATTTCCCATTGTGTGTCTTCCCTCTTTTTTTTTTCCTATTTGTTTTAGTTTGCCATATGCTTCTGCCCAAGTTTTGTTTCATCGGGCAGGACACGTCGAGCAACTGGTTTCCATCTGTCTAGTCTGCTACTGATACAAAGAATGTGCACAAGCCGAGTTCTTGGAATGTGAACAACTTTCAAAGTATGCTTTCGGGCCGACTGTGATCCAGTGATGCAACTTTCAGAGCATCCGTTTCATTGACATTGGATACAAAGATAAGACATTCGGATTCGTAAAAATCGCTAGATTTGGCCTTTTTCATTCAAGATGATGATGTGGAGGAACTTCGACTAATAGAAGTAGGGCGGACGCTCTTTCTTTCCGAGAGAATAATATGGATTAATAGGCAGGAATATATCCCAGGAATATAATTCTCAGGAATAGTATGCTTTGATGCCGTGTGCTTATAAAACCATCTGTGCTTCCAGCACAGGAGCAAAAGGTAAATCTAAGCCAAGAAAGCTGTTTGCTATTATAAAATTTAAGCAAGATCGCTCACAGATCCATCCACACCGTTAAAGCTGATGGAGCAATAAAACACGATCTTCATCTTGTACTTGGTGAACAGTGGATTTGCCACTCAATCAAGAAAACTAGTAGCTTTCTTTCTAGTGCTGCGTTAGCTACTCCCAATAGAAAGATTAGTATTTTTCTTCGCCTCTTTTTCATCGGGTTGCTGACTTTGTCGCTGCATCTGAGCATTGAAATTGAGGACAAGTGGAATGCACCATTTTTATATGAAGCACATCAGACTTTACAGACCGACTTGGAGATCTAAGATTAGGTCCACTTTTTGGTTTGGCGTGTGATTTGTTGTTTTCAATATGTGCAACTAGAGGTCTGGTGTTTGCTTTCTCCAGTGGATTTGCTTTCAATAATGACCAGCTAAACTTGTCGGGCCATAAGAAGTCTGTCGACGTGGATCCGATTGGGACTGTGGCAGGGTGGCTCTGCCCAATGGACTTGAGAGCGAAAGGGTAACAGCAGAGAAAGTACTTACATATGTTGCAGTTCTCGACAGGTCTTGTAAGTAGGCATGCAATTCATAGCAAATGCAAGGGTGGAATGTGTCGACAAAGCAAATTCATCCTAAACT
Organism: Rhodamnia rubescens; assembly: GCA_021437795.1. NCBI lineage: Eukaryota > Viridiplantae > Streptophyta > Magnoliopsida > Myrtales > Myrtaceae > Rhodamnia > Rhodamnia rubescens. The sequence goes on from JAILYA010000012.1 coordinate 2,460,165, forward strand.
ATGCTTGAATTTCTGCAATTCTTACCCCTGATAATTTGCATTCGCCATCATTCCACATCACGGACTTAGTGTTGCCAGAATTTTTGGGGCAAAAGTTACTATCAAAGCTGAAGCAGAAGAGAGCAAGGGAAGGGTTTCATCTCTGTTGTAAGTAGAACTTTAAATGACTAAGAGCTTTATTGGATATATTGCTGTGGGAACAGGCATTTCGTTCTCCAAATTCGGCTGCGAGGGCTAAAATCTCAACTAGGAACAGGATCAAAGAACCAGTCCAAATTAACCATGGGATGGCCTATGAGAATTCCCCTCCTTGTAAGTTGTAAGAATGTGCCGGCCGGCTTTCTAAATACAGGTTTAGAAAGTTTGCCTGATTTGTCTGGACAAGAAACGTCAACTTCAAAGTTGAAACCGCTTATGAGTTATGGACAGCAACCTAAAATTTGACAATGGATCTCTCTTTCTATATGAATTCATCACTAAAAATAAAAAATAGGTATCTAAACTTGCAAACCTGTCACTTGTCAGGCTGTCTTAAAACTGAAATAACTACATGCGCAAACCTATTGAATGACAGCCTTGCAGATGTCGATGCTTGCTTCTGATCTCAATCACTGGGATGCAAAGCACTGCCAAATTCAATTCGCTTAGCCTCTGATGCTTTGTTAATGGCAATATGAATTATTGCTATGGCACGATCGATCGACTGAGACAGGACAAATTCCTTAGGGAGAATCGAACTCGAGCTTGGCCCCTAAGACAAATCTAACTTCTTGTGCACGCAGCTAGTTTGTTCTTGTGATCCAGAGAACCATATATGTCCACAGCCTTCTGCGAAATATCAATACCCGATTCTAAACTTTCAAATACCTTCCATCAGCCGAAACAATGTTTTCTGATGCTAACATATCGCTGCTTCAACGATGGTCGTTCGGTCCTTACTTCGCAATCTTGGACCATATGAGCTGCAATATTACTTATTTGGGAGCATCCAGGGCTTCTTCAAGTCCTATTCCATTGAAGTGACTGTAGTCATTGAAGAATTCAATGGCCTAACCGGCCTAGCTGGCAAGCCAAAATACGAGGCCGCTGAACATTACTTGGGCAACAAAATATCTCCAACAACTCTGTCTTATAGAGACTGTTTGCCAGTAAAAGGGACAAAGATGTCTATTTTCATCGCAAACAATCAAGAAGTAACAGATGTCTTCAAAGGAGTGAACTTCAAATGGAGACAGATCACCAGAGATGTTGAATTGAAGCAGATGATACACGAGGGCTGGCAATTCCAGGTGTCCCAAGTGCGGTATTATCAGCTGAAGTTCCCACAAGAAGCACAAGGATTTGGTCTTCAATTATTACTTCCCTTTCATACTGAACGAGGGGTATACTGTGCAAGAAGCACGAAAAACCTCCAAACTGTATACTTTGCAAAGTGACTACTTTGGAGGATACCCTAGTAGGCAAGATTCATGGCATTCCATGAACCATCACCATCCATCAACATTCGACATATTGGCGATGGATCCTGACCTCAAGAAGACAATAATGGAAGACCTTGATAGGTTCGTGAAGAGAAAGGACTATTATGGGAGAGTAGGGAAGGCGTGGAAAAGGGGTTATTTACCGTATGGTCCCCCTGGCACGGGGAAATCGAGCTTGGTGGCTGTGATGGCCAATTATCTGAATTTCAGTATCTATGACCTGGAACTGACAAACATCTCCCATAACTCTCAGCTGCGTAAAGTGTTGTTGGCAACTGAAGACAAATCCATACTTGCCGTCAAGGACATAGATTGCAGCCTCGAGTTGAAAGATCAACAAGCAGACAACGAAACACCAGCTCCAATTGGTAAGCGTCCCTCACCTCGACAAAGCCAGGTAAATGCAAACCATAGGTTACTCTTTCGATTCATATTCCCTCAAGCTTCTTTGAAAATGCATTGAATGGTTGTTGAAAGGGCCTTACCACTTAATGATCTGCCTCTTCCTGGACATTTCCTCGTCTAATGAGGTTTCTTCTTGCTCACAGGTGACATTGTCAGGACTTCTTAACTTCATAGATGGGTTATGGTCAAGCTGCGGCGATGCAAAAATCATAGTGTTCATGACCAATCACAAAGAAAAGCTCCACCCTGCTTTGTTGCGCCCAGGACAAATGGACATGCACATTCACATGTCGTGCTGGTTTCAAAACACTGGCGGCTAATTATCTCAGCACGACTGACCACCCACTTTTCCCCGGAATCGAAGAGCTCATGAAGTCTGTGCTGGTCACCCCAGCCGAAGTCAGGGAGCACCTGCGGAAGAATGATGATCCTGACATTGCCCTACAAGGACTGCTCGGCTTTCTCCATATGAAGAGAAGGGAAAATTCCCAAATTCAAGAGAATGACCAGGACCATAAATGAGATAGCAGAGAGACGTCAGAGAACTAGAACAGACAGCGAAAGTTGTGTGTGAGAACATGTCAAATCGATTGTTTAGACAAAAAGTGTGTTTGCAGCTAATTCTTCGTTAAAAATTTTGTAGCCGTCTTAAGTTCAATTATTGCATGGTGAACCCTCAGTTGTTTATCCTACCGTTCCAATGCGGATTAGGACTCCTGAAAATGTTCGACAACCTCGGAGAAGAAGGCATTGCTCGTCTTTTTGTGTAGACTGCAGAGCTTCCATCAAGTGCAAAATGCATGTTCCATGACTACATGATTACATCCATCCAGCTTGTCTACGTTTGAGTCTGGACAGCAAATAGCCAAAAAACGCTTCATCGTGCTTTTGGGTACATTGATCCTGCACAAACTCTTTCAATTACCCAGAAGTCGCGCACTTAGTATGATCACGCTCCTCTCTGTTCTCTGTGATCGGAGAAGGGGTCTTTGCCCAAGCTTTCCTTGTATATCCCTCCTCTTGGGAGCGAGAGCGTGTGGTTTTCAATCCTAGCGGTACTTTAGAGATCACTAGTTGTTCCCAAACCGCTGTTTCTGATGGATTCGCTTCACTTTAAGAACATCAAAGTTGAGTAAAGGGCATACAGAAGAACTGGGAAGTGCTGTTAACTGAGAAAGATTGCCAGTTTGTTCAGGATCATGGAGATCTGTGTTCTGTTGGTGTTACTCCCGAGGTTTTCCATTCAGCTGCCGTTGCCGTTCCAATGCGGATTCGGACTTTATAGACAACTGTAAATTTGCTCCAGGAAAAGCGTCACAGGAATTACATACTGTCTACTCTTTTCGTCACAGGAATTACAAAAGCTATCTCATCCCAGAAAAAAAAAAATTCTTCAAAAGGTATCTCAAAGCGAGTGGATTTTCGAACGGGAGCTTTTGCACTTGCTATTAACATATCATAACACTCCCAATAGAAAAATTGTATCTTTCTTCGCCTCTTTTTCCATCAGATTGCAGACTTCTTTGCTGCATCTGAGCACTGAAATTTAGGGAAGAGGGACCCAAAGGGTCAGTGGAATGCACCATTTTTATATGAAGCACATCAGACTTTGCAGACCAACTTGGAGATCCAGATTAGGTTCACTTTTGAGTTTAGCGTGTAATTTGTTGTTTTCAATAAGTGCAACTAGAGGTCTGGTGTTTGCTTTCTCAAGTGGATTTGCTTTCAATAATGACCAGCTAAACTTGTCGGGCCATGAGAAGTCCGTCGATGTAGATCTGACCGGGACTCTGCGAGGGTGGCTCTGCCCATTGGAGTTGAGTCACGAGCAAATGAATAACAGCAGAAAAAAATGCTCGCATACTTTCATGTTGCAGTTCTTGAAAGGTCTTTTAGGTAGGCATGCAATTATATAGGCGAGGGTGGAATACGTCGGCGAAGCAAATTCGTTCTATAACTATGCTTGAATTTCTGTAATTCTGACCCCGTACTGTTTGGTCAGTTTTCCCTACTGATAATTTGCGTTTGCCATCATTCCACATCACGGGATTTTGCGTTGCCAGAGTTTTGGGGGGCAAAAGTTGTTACAAAGCTGAAACAGAAGAGAGCAAGAGAAGGGTTTCCTCTCTGTTGTGAGCAGAACTTTAATGATTAAGAGCTTATTGGATGTAATGCTGTGGGAACAGGCATTTCGCCTCCAAATTCGGCTGCGAGTGGCTAAAATCTCAACTAGGCACAGCATCAAAGACTCAGTCCAAATCAACCATAGGATGGCCTGTAAGAATTTCCCTCCTTGTAAGTATGTGCCGGCCGACTTTCTAAATACAGGTTTAGAAAGTTTGCTTGATATGTCTGGACAAAAAGGTCAACTACAAAGTTGAAGCCGAGTTATGAGTCATGGACACACTCCTAAAATTTGAAAATGTATCTTTCTTTCTATTTAAATTCAACACTAAAAATCACTAAAAGTATCTAAACTCGCAAACCTGTCACTTGTCAGGCTGCCTAAGGACTCAAATAACTAAATGCACCAACCTCTTGAATGACAGCCTCGCAGATGTGGATGCTTGCTTCTGATCTTATTCACTGGGATGCAAAACACTGCCAAATGCCCTTAGCCTCCTATGCCTTTGTTAATGCAATATGAATTATTGCTGTGGCCCAATCGACCGAGACAGGACAACTTCCTTAGGGAGAATCGAACTCGAACTTGACCCCGAAGACGAGTAAGGACACAGAGTCTCAGCCAAGTCTTATTTCTTGTGCCTGTAGCTGGCTTGTTATTGTGATCCGGAGAACCATAAGCACCCGACAATCTTCTTCAAAATATCAATACCCTATTCTAAACTTTCAAATATCTTCTGTCAGCCGAAACAATGTTTTGACATGCCCTCTGCCAAAACTATTGTATCCACAGCAGCTTCCGTCGCTGCTTCAACGATGGTCGTCCGGTCTTTACTTCGCGATCTCGTACCATATGAGCTGCAATATTACTTATTTAGGAGCATCCAGGGCTTCTTCAAGTCCTTTTCCTCTGAAGTGACTGTAGTCATTGAAGAATTCGATGGCCTAGCCGGCAACCAAATATACAAGGCTACGGAACTTTACTTGGGTAGCAAAATATCTCCAACAACTCAGTCTTATAGAGTCTGTTCGCCAGTAAAAGGGACAAAGATGTCTGTTTTCATGGCAAAGAATCAAGAAGTAACAGATGTCTTCCAAGGAGTGAACTTCAAGTGGAGACAGATTACCAGAGAAGTTGAATTGAAGCAGATGACACACGAAGGCCGGCAATCCCAGCTGTCGGAAGTGCGGTGTTATCAGCTGAAGTTTCACAAGAAGCACAAGGATTTGGTCTTCAATTCTTACTTCCCTTTCTTACTAAAAGAGGGGTATAATGTGCAAGAAGCACGGAAAACCTTGAAACTGTATACTTTGCAGAGTGATTAGTTTCGAGGATACCCTTGTAGGGAAGATTCATGGCTTTCCGTGAACCTTCACCATCCATCTACATTCGACACATTGGCGATGGATTCAGACCTCAAGAAGACAATAATGGAGGACCTCGATAGGTTCGTGAAGAGGAAGGACTACTATGGGAGAGAAAGGAAGGCGTGGAAAAGGGGGTATTTACTGTACGGTCCGCCGGGCACTGGGAAATCGAGCTTGGTGGCTGCGATGGCCAATTATCTGAATTTCAGTAACTATGACCTGGAACTGCCAAACATCTCCCATAACTCTCAGCTGCGTAAAGTGTTGTTGGCAACTGAAGACAAATCCATACTTGCTGTCGAGGACATAGATTGCAGCCTCGAGTTGAAAGATCAACAAGCAGACAACGAAACACCAGCTCCAATTGGTAAACGTCCCTCACCTCGACAAAGCCAGGTAAATGCAAACCATAGGTTACTCTTTCGATTCATTTTCCCTTAAGCTTCTTTGAAAATGCATTGAATGGTTGTTGAAAGGGCCTTACCACTTAGTGATCTGCCTCTTCCTGGACATTTCCTCGTCTAATGAGGTTTCTTCTTGCTCACAGGTGACATTGTCAGGACTTCTCAGCTTCATAGATGGGTTATGGTCAAGCTGCGGCGATGCAAAAATCGTAGTGTTCACGACCAATCACAAAGAAAAGCTCCACCCTGCTTTGTTGCGCCCAGGACAAATGGACATGCACATTCACATGTCATACTGCACCCCTTGTCGGTTCAAAACCCTGGTGGCTAATTATCTCAGCACGACTGACCACCCACTTTTTCCTGAAATTGAAGAGCTAATGCAGTCTGCGCTGGTCACCCCGGCTGAAGTTGGGGAGCAACTGCTGAAGAATGATGATCCTGACATGGCCCTACAAGGACTGCTCGGATTTCTCTATACGAAGAGGAGGGAAAATTCCCACCAGGACCATAAAAGAGACAGCAAAGAGAAGTTAGAGAACTAGTACAGACTAAACGAAAGTTGCGTGCGAGACCATGTCAGATTGATTGTTTAGAAAAAGAAAGGTACGTTTGCAGTTAATTCTTTGTCAATTTTTGAAGTCGTCTTAAGTTTGATATTTGCATGGCGAACCATCAGTTGTTTCGAGAATATCCTACTGTTCCAATGCAGATTCGGACTCTTGAAAACCATCGACATCCTTGGAGAAGAAGGCATTGCTCGTCTTTTTGTATAGACTGCAGAGTTTTCATCATGTACAAAATGCACGTTCCATGACTACATCCATCCAGCTTGTCTATGTTTGAGTCTGGACAGCAAATGGCAATTTACACCAAAAGTTCAGAACTTTATCAGATTTAGAGGGCTTCTTTGGCAATACATATCGGACCAGTCATCAAGAGTGAGCGTGCACAGCCATTTAGGAGGATTGAAGTCTGCGAGAAAATATTCAGAGGGCTTTAAGTTTACACACTGCCTAATCAGCCGACATGATGTATGACAACATTCTTGATTACCTACATATGACATTCTTGATCTCTGTTAGTTATATGCGGGATGAAAATTAAGCAACACGCGATACGGACCTCTATAAATATCTATTGCTACCACAAGTTTAAAAAAAAAAAACGCACCATGAATCAGTAAAATTTACATATTTATATGTAGCTATTTTGGTCGGAAGTTAGAAAGATTATTGCGACAAACCATTGAATTTCGTTATTACTTGGTGTATCTGATGATTTGTTATAAAGATTTTATTTGTAATTATGTGAAGATGACATCGGTGCATTTTTCTCTAAGAGCGAGTATTTTTCTTTAAGTTAGGTTCAACAAATGTGTGAGAGATAGAAGTTTTATTGAAAATCATCGTATGTGCATGTATTTTTTTTGCGGAAGTACGAAATATTTTACCGACAGAGGTCACGGAGATTATCATTTATCACACCCCATGTCAATTGATAACTCAATTGGCGATAATCACTCTAATGTTTTATCATTAACTTCCCTATTTATCCCTCTCTTTTTTTCCTTCAATTCTATCTCTCAAGAAACAAATCGAGACAGTCAAGAGGAGGCAGAGATTGGATGGGGTGAATCGAACATGTTGAAAGATCCACGTACCGATCCTTAGTGGAGCACCATAACTCACAGCTGAGCACCTTATTCAAATTCCCAAAAAGGGAAAGACAAAGTCAACCTTTCAACTCCGAGCATTAAGAATTGTCCACAAGTCAAACGTATCAGAAATTTTCTCCAACTGAGTTGGACAAAATCGCTGATTTATATGATGGGATCAGGCCAACTAAGAGCGCGATTAGATCACCCAAATTTGATTTCACCACGACGGTTTTCATGGGATGTCTTTCCTCTTTTTCTGCGAATACCTCCTGAAATGGAACAAAAAAAATGGTATTTTTCGACATCTGCAGAAGGTCAAGGGAGAGACCCGGTTTAGCTTTTTAGTTTTTTGCTCCTTTTTTCTAGTCTTGGAAACAAAAGAGTTGGTTTTGTTAGTTGGTGAATTGCGCGGGAAGAGAGCACAGAAAACAAACCTTCCAACGGAGTGGCTTGCATTTCGGTCTCTCTCTCTCTCTCTCCCTCTCTCTGTACAGGTTGTCGCGGCCGTCCTCAGAATTTCAGAGATATATTCGGGATCATAGATAAACTTTCTCTTTCAGGCTCCCTAAATTCTTGTCCAGACAGGTATCTTCTCTCTCTCTCTCTCTAGAAACAGCATCTTCCTTTTGTGGTTTGTGTCTTTCAATCGATGTGCATCTTCTTGAGTGGAGATAATTCCTAGATATTTCATCATTTTTGGCAACCCATTTGGGATTTTTTCAGCTGGTACGATTGCTTGGAACTGCCACTCGATCCTTTCATGGAAAAAGCTCACCTCTTGCACAGTCGTGTGCATGTCAGAAGGTGTTTGAGTAATCCGCAGTAGTTTTGTGCTGGTTTGTCTAAAGTTGGTGTTTCCACATTACAAGGTAAATTTTTGGATTCTTTAAGCTGTTTGATAGCGCAATGTAGACAATTTGCATGAAAATGGTGTTGACTTGACTCCCTTTTGGCACAAATAATTGATTCATTGATTGATTCTTGTCTGCCTTGTGCTTTCATTGATAGATTAATCATGTGTGACAAAATGTCGGGACCTCTTGATCGCACTGCTAAACCAGGTACTGGTTCTCCTCTCCTCCTCCAATGTTTTCCTGAAAATCTTTGATCTGACAATCATCTAAAATGGAGGCCTGAATGTCTCGGTTGTACTGCAAGTTTGAATTCACCAAGTATGTTATGGACGTATAATTTCACAAGCAAAATTTCTGGGAAAGTATTGAAGGAAGGAGTCAAATATTCAAGAACTGAGGTTTTCCATCATTTATTGCATTGTGGGTACTCGTTGCAGTAGCCATCAGAAGCTACATAATTGAGAGGAGGGTTTTTCATTTCTGGTTTCTATCTGTGCGAATAAATCATGAGGCTACTCATTTTTGTTTTCTAGGTGATTGAAGATGAACAAAGAGAGATTATGTGGTTATAGCATGTGCCAATTCATCTAGTAGATAGGATTATAGATAGTGAATGGAAGGTTGGAACAACTGCATGCTTTACATATTCTAGGAAATGTCAAGAATTTCCCACCATATTTATCCAGCATGGTATAATAACAGTTGATCTCAAAGTTGTCAAAATGCGGATCCTTCTCTTCACTTGATTTATTCAAAGATATACCTTCATTGTCGCAGCAGTACTTGCTCTTCCAAGTTCCTTTATGTGCGTTTCTGTCTACACAATGGCAACATGTCATGAGGATAGAGGAAATTTTTTCCAATAGACTGATTGCTTCATAGCATATGGTTATGATCAAAGAAAACTTCACCATTTTGCTTTTGCTGCAACTTTAACAGTTCTGTCTTTTCATTGTACAGTTCTCGAAAAGCCCGACTTGGAGAGCTCTGAGGATGAGAGGAAGACCAGGCTGGGGTCTCTTAAGAAGAAGGCAATTAATGCTTCAACCAAGTTTAGGCATTCTTGGACCAAGCGAGGTCGAAGAAGCAGTAAAGTCATGTCTGTCTCTTTCGACTCTGATATTGACACAGAAGAACTCCAGGCAGTTGATGCATTTCGCCAAGCTCTCATTCTTGACGAATTGTTACCATCTAGACATGATGACCCTCATATGATGCTCAGGTCTCTTCCTTGCTCTCGCGCTGAATATTAGATGTGTCTAGTGCGTCTGCGTAGGATATGAACACAATGGTATTCACATATGTAAGTTAAAACAGAGGCAATCAATCAAGCACCGACGGTTGGCTTTGACACATCGAAGAAAGTGCTTTGTTTTGCCATGTCTATGTCACATACTTATTTTAGATTTCAGATAACTCTACAGATGCTCCAGTTTCTCTTGTATTTCTAACTCTTAGCATGTATCTTTCTGTGTAATTAAAAGTTATGGGTCAACACCTCCATGATCGCTCTCGTGTTGATGGATGAAGGGGGTGCAACACCCCTTATCATGATCGTCATTGCATACTAATCTAGTGATGTAGATGTATCCTGGATGGAGTTTTGAATTCCTTTTTTGGGCCCATCCTGAATGGACTTTGGACAGTGTAATATCAACTCTTGCTGTTTGACACAGATTTTTGAGGGCCAGAAAGTTTGATATAGAGAAGACAAAGCAAATGTGGGCAGACATGTTAAAATGGAGGAAGGAGTTTGGTGCTGACACAATCATGGAGGTACCAATGGAAAACTCGATAACCTCTGTGTCAAATGCTTCTGCTTTAGTACATAGCTTTGGATATAAAAACATTATACCCTGTTCTGGGACTTCCTTTTTTTGGTTTCTTTGTTCAGGACTTCGATTTCAAGGAAATTGATGATGTCCTAGAGTATTATCCACAAGGACACCACGGTGTGGACAAGGATGGAAGACCTGTCTACATCGAGAGGCTGGGTAAAGTCGACCCCGCTAAACTGATGCAAGTGACGACAATGGATCGCTATGTTAAGTACCATGTGCGGGAGTTCGAGAGGACTTTTGTTGTTAAGTTCCCAGCTTGTTCTATCGCAGCCAAAAAGCACATAGATCAGAGTACAACCATATTGGATGTCCAAGGAGTGGTGCGTAAGACGTTTCCTTAATTTTTCTCAGGACACCCTTACAATATTGGTTACCCTAAGAAAATTGTCTCTTAGCACTGTAAATGGTTGCTGTGAGCACTGACTCTGGATTTCCTAAACCTTGGCAAAGAAAGATGTTGAGAAATTATGGAGGTCATCGAAGTGGAGCACCGTCTCGAGGAGGTGGTAACAGAGTCAGCATAGACTTTTAACACTGTCTGTAGGATTAGGAGTACATGGTTGGTTAAACTGTTATACAGGGGGTCTTGATGAGAACCTAAATGTTAGCTTCATTGCATATGCAGGGGCTAAAAAATTTCAATAAAGCTGCAAGGGATCTTGTCTCGTGTCTTCAAAAAATAGATGGGGATAACTATCCTGAGGTACTTTGCAAACTCAAACTTCAACACCCCTCAAGCTCTCTAATTCCCTTCTTGGCTCGACTTGCTTATTATTATGATGCTCATGGCTGTCCAACCAATTTTAGACTCTAAACCGCATGTTCATCATCAATGCGGGCTCTGGATTCAGGCTTTTGTGGAACACGGTTAAATCCTTCCTTGACCCAAAGACTGCTGCAAAAATCCATGTAAGGACCTTTCCCCGATATTCTGCCCAAGAGTGCTCCGATTTGTGCTTTAGCTGACATTAGCATGTTGGTGCTTTTTCTCTACTAGGTTCTGGGGAACAAATACCAGAGCAAGTTGCTTGAAATAATCGACACAAGGTAGGTCCGATGTTCTTTAGTCTATTCTATATGCGTTCAATTTGTCCTCTCATTGTCTTGTGGATCTCTGTCGTAAATCAATGAAAAGCTGCAATTTACCAAAAACTGTGCTTTCTAATTATTTCAACTTGCCCAGAAGAAAAAAACCTCAAGACTTATAATTCTTTGGTTTTGACTAGTGAGCTGCCAGAGTTCCTTGGTGGTTCATGCACTTGTGCCGACAAAGGCGGTTGCATGCGTTCTGATAAGGGCCCCTGGAACAATCCTGACATATTGAAGGTTTGCTGCTGCTTTTTTGTTCCCACCATTTGTATCACTCTGCATGTCGGTGCACATAAATAATGGGATTAATTCATCTACATTCAGATGGTTCACAATGGCGATTCAAAATGTGTGAGAAGATTGTCGGGCATCAACGAAAAGATGATCTCTCAAGAAGAGGTAACTAATGCCAGGGGAATCAGGCTCGATTTCTGAGTTCTATTTAGTAGTGGGGCCTCTCTTCTTCTTGGATATGAAACTTTTCCTACCTCACGCCAATAAATTGGCCGACATTTCTTCGTTATAACATCAAATATGCATCTCCTAATGCAGAAGTGCATGTCTTCCAACTTAACAGCAGTTCCCGATGCGAGTAATTTGGAATCTTCATATGTGACAAAAGAGGAGGTGCGTTCAAAACTCTCTCCTGTCTATGAAGTGAGTTTTATGGCATTTCGTTACATGAAGGTGACACTGGAGCTTTTAATGCTGGATAATCTTCCTTTTGTGTAGATTTTCATCACAAAAAAGTGCGAAACTGAAAAGGCTTATGATCACTTTGTACCTATAATTGACAAGACAGTTGACACTAATTGGATCAACACATCACCAACTTCCAAATCTGGACTGGAAAAAGGTATGCAATCTGATGCATGCTCCAGGAGATTCTATTTAGATGCTTCTGAAACTTTTTGTTTATACAAGATCACAGATGCTTTAAGCATTTAAATGACAGCAAAGTTTGAGAGCTTGTTATCATCCAAGGTTACCCAAGTGCATCGGCTTTCAAAGTGGCAATCATTATAATTTCTGAGCTAATCATATGTGGCCTGTTAACCAGGTTGTTTTGTCCCGCCTGATCCTTGCAAATCTCCTGAAGCTATAAGCAGCCACATCTTCAATGGTGTCTTGGCCTTCGTCATGGGTATTTTCACTATGGTTCGCATGACCCGTGACATGCCAAGAAAGCTCACAGATGGTATCCTCTACTCTACTTCCACGTACTATGTTGACCCCACGAAAAAGGGCCATCGGTTGCCGGAGCCTTCTATTTCCCGCGATGATTACCTGAACATGATGAAGCGCATGGCTGAACTAGAAGAGAAAGCGATTGTTATCAGCACGAAACAAGCATCCATGCCACCTGAGAAAGAGGAAATGCTTACTGCTGCAGTCGGTCGCATTGAAGCTCTAGAACAAGAGCTATCTTCAACCAAGAAGGTACATGCGCAGCGTGAGCTTATAAATACTAAGTCCTCTGCCTGTTCCCAAATGTATGCCTCCTAATACATCGAGTTGCAAAGACAAAATCTGCAGTGACTGCTAGCCATTTTTGCTTGTTCAAAAATCATGGCATCGACAAATTTATTCTGAACATAATCCCCATTGACCACTGAATTCATACAGGCACTGGAGGAATCCATTGCCCGACAAGAAGAGCTCTTGGCCTTCATCGAGAAAAAGAAGAAAAAGAAGAAGCTGGTGAGTCGAGAGACGCCTGCAATATGACACTATGCATCTATCTGATTTGTTCTCGTGCTTTCCACTGATAGTTTTTTCGGTCGTAATTGCAGAACATCTTCCGTTGGTAAGGGCATGGATTGCAGGAGTCGAAGCTCCCACAGTCCTTTTGTACTGAAATTAACTCGTCTGACCTTAGTTTGTTCCATATGTGTTCCCGGTTCATGAAAAACACAAGCCGTTTATTTGTTCATATTTGTATCACCTGTAATATATGCTTTGTAAAGATAAGGCCGTGTCCTGGTTTTGGCGCTTTGAGCCTTTATAATACAGATTGTTTGTGATTGTCAATTGGGTTGTTCGCCTGTTCGAGTGACTCGATCAAGACTTTGCAACGAGGCGCAGCATGCGCCACCATTCCTACCTTTGTGAACACTCTTTACTGCACTGGAACCCGGGAAAACGAAGGCTTTGGATGACGTCTGAGATATTTGCCTCAAAGCATTGAAAGCTATTGCCACGCGCGCAACATCGCCACCTAATGTGGAGTACGGCAACCAGTCTGAGTTCGGTCATCTAAATAAAACGCCGTCATTTCACTCTTCCTCTCATCATCCTCCTTGAATCTTCCATTTCCATTTTCCACAAGATGGGCATAAGCCGTTGTAGTACACGACATGAGACAACGACACGACGTTTGTTAGCTGTCCCAAGTATATTACCACAGGATCAGGTATTTCCGTCGTACAAATCCCTACTGGTGTCTGCTGGTGCTGTATTGCGAGAGTTGATAAGACTCGAGGCCTCAGACTTGAGCATTAGGGGCCGAAAAGTAAAGCCACTTTGGGAAATAATGATTAGCTTACTTCGTCATGTCACCGGTTATCTGTGAGCGAGAAAAACGGAAAGGTTGACTCAAACATATGATCATTTATAACAGATAAGAGTGCGCGATCGGACTTATGTCGTGCATTTGAATCACGCACGCATATCGCCTCCTTAAAAGGAAAACCAATAACGATTGCTAGTTGGCATCAAGAAAAGGAGAAGAGAAAGAAGAAGAAAAGTCTGAAGGATAATGCTTTCATTTTCCAGATTGTGCCCCTTTATACTTACCATCGCAGTGAAGGAAAGTTTCCCACTGAGGCATCACAAGAACACACGTTCTCGAAATATAATTCGCTCTATATAACCCAGAATGCATGGGGGGGGTGAGTGAGAGAGAGAGAGCTACTAAAGAAGTCATCCAGCAAACTGTAGCAGAACGTAGAAGTAAGACTAATCAGCCCCAGACCTGTGATTATGGCCTTAATCTCGGGCTTCTGATTCTGGATAAATTGCAGCAACCAAGAATCAATCCCCATTCTAGTTGCCGCACATAACTCAGTCGAGATTTTTACTTTTTTGAACTAGTTTTACATCGAGTTGGCTAGTACTGGTGCGAAACGAAAGAAGGACGATATTCTCGCTCTCTCTTTTCTTTAATTTTAGCTTGGAGAACAATCAAGACAGTTAGAATTTCAGAGATATATTCGGGATGATACATAAATCTTTCTTCAGGCTACCTAAGTTCTTGTCCAGACAGGTATACTCTCTCTCTCTCTCTCTCTCTCTCTCTCTCTACAAAAAACATCTTCTTGTTTTGGTTTGTGCCATTCAATCTATGTGCATCTTCTTAATGGAGATAATTCGTCAGCTATTTCATCATCTTTAGCAACAACCCATGTGACATTTTTTAGCTGGTACAATTGCTTAAAACTTCCATTTGATCCTCTCATGCCCAAAGCTCATCTCTTGTACGATTTTGTGCATGTGAGAAGCGTGTTTGATTAATCTGCCGTTTGGCATGTCACAAGCCCATGCGTCCTGGTTTTGGCGCGTTGAACCTTTGTAATACAGATTTTGTCTGTGACCGCAAATAGAGAAGAGTTTTGCTTCCGTTCCACAGCAACGTAGAAAATGGTTTTCTCAATCATAGTTAAAATGTACACAACCTATTTACCGGTTGTGGCGGAGTGGTTGGTCGCCTGATCGATCAACTCAATCCAAAGACTTTGGATCGAGTCACAGCATGCGCTGCAATTCCTACCTTGCCAATGCTTTTCTCTGTGCTTAAACCCCGGGAAAAAGAATGCTTAGTATGATGTCTGAAGTATTCACCTGAAAACATCTCTTCGGCGGCGCAAAAATTAGCGTGTATAGAGCTGGATTGGGTAATTTCATCTAGGCAAATGCTGATTATTTTGCACACCGGGAAAACTGTCCACTAGAGAACAGAGGTGTCCAGACCGTAGAAGCCAGCAGAACATGACTGGAAAATAGAGAGATTCATGACAGATCTGAAATTACAAGTCTTTTCTAAGCTTTAGCTCTCTAGGATGCACTACTGCAGTCACTCTTATGTCTCGCCCTGACTAGTACCACGAGACCCTAAAGGCATGGTGCATGTACAAACAATATATGAAATCTCTCAAACCTGTATTCATGTTTTCATACGCTTTGCCGATAATGGAACTAAGAACTTCGATCTTCTGTACATGCTACGACGAAATAAAAGAAACCCGTTCCGCTTTGAAGATGTCGAGAGTTTTTTCACACTATTTTCTTGGTCTGTAAAGATGATAGAACTATCGACGCTCTCCCTCTCTTCTGTCTCGTGTGAGGCAACATCGAGCGATCTTGAACGGCGAACTACTTAAATTTGGTCGTCTACAGAATACCATCATCTCATCTTTCCTCTCCTCGTCCTGGTTGAATCTACCATTTCCATTTTCCGTAAGATGGCATAAGCCGGTGTCGTACACAACATGAGATTGATAAATATATTACTACAGTATCAAGAGAAGGACAGCGCTCACTTCACTGCTAGAGAGTGAGGTCTACTGGTGTGGTACTGCGAGAGTTGATAGGGCTCCAGGCGTCACGCTCTGAGCATTATGGGCCGAAAATCACAGAGGCTCGCACTAGGCCACTATAGGCCGAGCAATTAGGTCGGTCCAAGTTACGTTCAGATCCTGATAACTGGAGCTTGAAGCTTCAAAGATCGTGAGCTAATAGTAATAGATGGTGGACGAGCTGATGTCCAAGTCACAGACCTCAACACTGTTCGCAAGGAGAAATAGTAATAGATGGTGGACTAGCTGATGTCCAAGTCACAGACCTCAACACTGTTCGCAAGGAGAAAAAAAATCGTACTCTGCCAATGGTGAAGGAACTCAAAAAGTCCAGATGAAAGAAATAGGCTGGTGGGAAAAAAGGAATGATGCTGTCATTTACCAAACTCCATGGCCCTATCAACTTGCGTTTTGGCGTTTCCTCGGACAGGGAAGTTCTGCCCAAAGTACATGAAAAAGCCAAAAAAAAAGGGAAGAGATGGCAAGTGGGCATTGCAAAAAAAATTAAAAAAAAAAAAAAACAGGGAGAAAGGAGAAAAGTCTCGAGGGATGACGCTTTCGTTTTCCAGATGGTACCCCATTATACTTTTCTTCACTGTGAAGGTAAGTTCCCCAACGAGGCATCTCCAGAATCACACCTTCTCCAAAATCCCATTTGCTCCATCCCCAGACTTTCACGACACCCAGAAAGATAGAGAGAGAGAGAAAGATGAAAACTTCATGTTGTGAGAATTCTCTGTACATGTATAGAGAGAGAGATTCGTAAAAGATGACAGAGAGCTTGGGAAACTGCAGATTCCCCGAGTTTTCCCATTTTGTTTCCCGTGATGTTCGATTACTTCTGGTGCCAGAAACGAAATGGGGTTGTCCGCTGTTCCTGTACAAAGACAAGAGAGAAGACATAACGCGGAGTTGCTCCAGATTCCTTCGCCATGACGATTTGCTTAACCTTGGATAAGAACGATAAAAATTAACAAAAAGGAGAAGGCAAAAGAAGAACCTTTGGAGGGTGCTGCTCATTTGATTTGACTAAATTTCTGTCGAGCGCATCACCCGATCCTCGCGACCTTCTCCCCTTCTTCTTTTTCGTCGTAGTTTTCAACTTTCAAGCAATTGATGTCACCTCCAAGCTAGGCGGAAAAAGGCAGGGGGAGTGCCATGGCGCATCTCGAAAGCTGAAAGGTGGGCCTTGCTTGGGCCCCTGCCGACCAGCGAGGGCCCGGTCATTATCTCGCACGATCGATCCCCTGTTCTATCGCGGCGTATTCTGTCCTTTTGGGATATCCCCTCTTTCGTTTTCTTGACGCCCGATTAGATTTTCCGGACATAGTTTGCTCGTTTCGAAAGCACGTTTCGACGAGAAAGGTCGGATTGGTAACTCGCATCTTGATATATCTTTTCTCGAAATTCGAATAAACTCTCGGCACGACTCGATTCGATTCAGATTGTTCGATGAACCGATGATCAATCGGAATTTCAAGATCGGACGGAACCAAAGTAAGTGGTGGGTTTTGCGTCAACATCCAACTCGTCTTGGCGTTTAAGAGTACTACTCCAAAGAAGCAAACACGTTCACATACTTTTCGTCGCTCGCCGAAAAGGAGGAAAAGGAAAAGACCACTTTTTCATCGCCAAATCACTCAGCATGAACGTGTACGTCCTTTGCTTTTGTTTATTATGCCAAATTTCCAGCGACGCGTCCACGTTGCTGTCCTCATTAGTCAATATACCTGCATGCCAAGTGAAGCAACTAGTGTCCGAATCAATGGAATATGTATTTTGTCCACGAGTTGGGGAGACGTACAAGTCATAAACATATTGCATTGATATCAATTCGATCATAAAACCTTTCATTTGAATCAATTTAATCCTAAATATTTTTGCATTGATATCAATTTGATCATAAACCTTTCATTTGAATAAATTTAGTCTTAAATATTTTTACATTTGTACCAATTGAATCTATATGATAAATTTTAATCGAAAATCGCCGACATGGACATTATCCATTCTATGTTGCTAGGGCGACGCTTACATGGACATTTTTTTAACAATAAATTTTAATTATTTTTTCTTTTCCTTTTTCCTTTCTTTCGTTTTGGTCGAAGACACGCCGATCGCTAGGCGAGGGCTTGTTGACAAGCCCTCACCAACTACAAAGGCCTTGCCAAGATCTAGCGAGGACTTGCTTTGGCCCTCACACGTTGGCCAGTGAGGGTAGCGAAAATAGAAAAAAAAAATTAGAACTTCGTTTTAAGAAAATATATTAAAGAATGTCCACGTCAATGATTTCCCATTAAAATGGTTCGATGGATCGATTTAGTAACAATGCAAAAATATTTAGAATTAAATTAGTCCAATTGAAAATTTTAAGACGGAAATGGTACCATTGCAATAAATTTATAATTTTTTTTTTTGTACTTTTCCCTACAAGTTGAATAAAAAATAGGCTCATGACCCTAATTGTTAAAAAAACACGACGCAACTCAGGATAAGCTGGGGACTTTATTAGCCAATATATGAAACTTGATCCCTACTATTGAGGAAAAACTATCCGGCCAATCCTAATTTTATCGCTGTATCAATGTTAATTTAGTACTAAATTTGTGTAAAATTTTAATATAATTTTAATGTCTAATTTTTATCAAGAAATTATCGACGTGACGGTGTGCCACGTGAAGCGGTGATAGATTCAACGGCTCTTCACTGCCTTGGGAACCAATTGTCAATTCTGTGTTTTTTTTTTTTTTTAATGGCCATCCCAAGTTGCGTTGGACGATGGTAAACAAAGAGGGAGTAGGCCATAAATAATGTGGCCTAAGAGTGAGGCAGGAGGGACACACGACAACTGCAAACTGACAGCCTCAGCACCGGCCGCTGAAGTGTTTCCGCATGGTCCACTCCCGGACAATCTGCACGTGGTGTTAAAGAACGCAGTAAATCTTTTCAATTTATTTGTCGGAACAGGAGACGAGAACATTAGCACACACATATTGCTGAGTTTCTTCACTTATTTAATTTTCAAATGCCCTTCGGATCTTCATTATTTTTTTTAGGTTAATATCACGACCCAAACGAATTTTTTTACTACAAAAATTCAACATATACCTGTATTTTCATTAAATTTTATTAGCAAATTACTGAAGTAATGATACGTGTCGATCGACGGGTTATCCATTTGAGGTTTTTTTATCTTACGTCTATCACGGATGTATCGATTTAAAATTTTTTATAGTATTAATCCAATTCAATAAAAATTTACGGATGATAAATTTATCGCATTTATATCGATTTGGGATTTTTTGTAGTTAAAATTTTGCTTGGGTAAATTTATCATAAATGTATCGGTTTAAATTTTTTAAATTTGAGATAAATTTGTCACATGTGTGCTAATTTAGTATTTTTCGTGGTATTAATCATATTTTCTATTATTCGAGCATTTGCTATAAAAAAAAAAAAAACAGTGCTCCGATTTCGGAAAAGGAAAAGAAGAAGCACAAACTTATAGCCGAGCGAGACGACGATACGCACTTTTATACGACCAAAAGATGTGCAACTTCTTTTGGAGACCGTTTTCCAACCTGATTTTTTGTAAGCAAGATCGCGAATTCGCTCATATCGTCAATCTGGAACACAAGCCCGATTCACAAACCTTGACCTATCGATTTTGGTTCCTTTTCTCGCCGAAACAAACAAATTCTCATGTCCGAAGATCAAGGGGCGTTTTAGTGGCGAGAGAAGGTTCACGTACCATTTATAGATGTCACGTCGTTCCATACTTCCTGGTGGACTCCTTTACTTTGTTCCGCAATACGATATTTAAAAAATATTTTTTAGTTAATTTTAAAAATGACATTTTTTTGTATTAGTAATCTAAGAATTTTTTTGTTAATTAAATGTTAAAAATTTATAAAATCTATTTTTTTTCTTCATTCAAATTTTGAGATAGACAAACTTATTACATTTAACGTGGATAATTTCTTCAATGATCATTTTTTTTAATAATTATTTTATTTTATTATTTCCTTTTCCTTTCCTTTCCTCCTTCCTTTGATGCGATTGGCGACTGGCTAGCGACGGCCACAGGTAAGCTCGAGCTCATTGGTGCCACCCCCATTTGTGGCTGTCGTCGGCCATCGCTGAAGCCCAACGACCGGTGGAGGAAATAGGAAAAAAAAAAAAAATATTTTTCTTACTTTTGGTCTAAATGGATCCAGGCACAGGTGCCGAAGTCTCGAGGCTCGATGTTGATGTTACCAGGTTTGATGTCTCGGGAACTGGATCAGTGTTTTGAGCTCGGCCTCAATGGACCCGAGCCTAGGCTTCAAAGATCCGTTCTCACTGCCAAGAGCAACAAGAACAAGCACTGGGATTTTCGTGCCTAAGCGCAGAGTTACTTGTCCAAGCCCGAAAAACTGTAATTTCATGCATTTTCTCGGGATTTGGCCATTAAGCCAGCGCCACGAAAAATTATCCATAAGTACGGCGGTGCATCATGATGAACGGGTGCGAAGACGGCCCTCCAATAACATCGGTTAGGAATCAAGGGCCGGGGATGCAGGGATGGGTGCGAATACTGGGGCGAGTAATTGAAAAGGGGCCCCGACCCGACACCAACCTACGCACCGTCCCTACAGTCCCATTAGATTTTGCTTTTCCCAAAGCGATCGCGTCGCGTCACTGGTTCAGTGTACGTCCCCTCTGTTTTCATTACCCGACTATTTTTGCTCCCCCGAAAACAAGTGATCTCCGGATCTACTGCAGCTGCGGCGAAACATACGAAGCCCTTCTGGCAACCATGTCCTTTCTCCTTTTACACACTATTCTAAGCCATTAAACTAATTCGAAAACAAAACCTTATTAACAAAAATGTCCTAAAACACATTTATTAAAATATTAATACCGCAAAAAATTTCAAATTAATACAACTATAATAAATTTATCCTAAACTAATTCTTGACCACCAAAAATTCTCAAACAAATACATCAATGATAAATTTATCCCAAACTAATTTCTTTTATCAACAAAAATCTCAAATTAGTACACCTATGATAAATTTACCATTCGTTAAATTGGGTTAATATGACGAAAAATTCCAAATTGATGCATCTCTATCCCAAATTGATATCCCCGTGAACCGTCGCGTGTCATCCAATTCAAAGA
Source organism: Rhodamnia rubescens (assembly GCA_021437795.1). Lineage (NCBI taxonomy): Eukaryota > Viridiplantae > Streptophyta > Magnoliopsida > Myrtales > Myrtaceae > Rhodamnia > Rhodamnia rubescens. The sequence goes on from JAILYA010000012.1 coordinate 2,481,129, forward strand.
ATTTGACGTTAGATTTAAAGAAAATAAACGGAGGATAAATTTGTTACAAATATATCATTTTGAGATTTTTTGTAGTCAAAAAAATAATTTGGAGTAAATTTATTACACGTGTACAAGTTTGAAATTTTTCGTGGTAACCCTTCATTAAATGCCTCATGAAAGAATCCCATCTTTCCTTAACATCTTTTTGAAAAATTATACAAATGATTCATAAACTTTGACCTAATATGAAATATAATCTATGATTTTTAATTTGACAAATAGAATTTATGAACTTTAATCCAATATGCGGTGTGATTCCTAAACTTTTCATTTGTTCAATGTGATTCCCGAACTTTTGGAACATATTCAACTTAGTCCCTAAATTATAAGAAAATGGTCAAAGTCTTCCCTAAACTTGAATTAGTGGAATGACTACATTAAACATCTTTCTATGATTCGGTGACTAAATTGAACATGTTCCAAAAATTCATGACCATATTAGTCAAATCGAAAGTTCACGTCATCGTATTATATAGCGAGATCATATTGATCGAATTAAAAGTTCAGAGATCACATCGCACATCAATCAAAATTCAATGGCCATTTATATGATTATCCCTTTTTATCATGTTGTGCACAATATATGTAGACGTACCAAACTGAATTTCAAGATTTGATCTGTATATTAGTCAGCTCCAATTGGCATAAGATATTTGGCGTCTCGTTTCTATCAACGTAAAAGACTGATTGGTCATAACGACGTCAAAATTGCGCACGGAACGTAAATTCTGTATGATTCTCGATGGACCCGTGAGAGACCGTAGCAGCTTAAAAGTGCCTAACAAGACCAAACGAAAGTCGCGTGTTAACTGCACATTCCTATGCTTTATTATGAAAACATGCTGTTCGGTTAAATAAGTTAAAGGAGGGTTACGTAAGTTGAGCCAAAATTTTATCCGTTTCTCGACAAAAAGCTGCGGACCCATTAAGTGAATGTGCGCTTCTGTGCCCGTGCCCTGCCCCCAGGGGACTGGAAAGGTTCGGAATTCCCAAAAAAAAAAAAAAAAATCATGCCAACGTTGACATTTTTTCCTTAAATCCATCATTTTGTTTGTGCCCTAAATTACTTTTTTTTTTTTGGTTGGTCGGAAGCCCTAAAGTATTTCATACCATCGTTTTTTTCATAGGCGTTCACAAGAACGGACGGCTAATTTCGAAACAGCTGAATTTAGACAAATTGCAGAGCGGGGTCACGCTTTAAAAACGACGTCACTCGAAGTGACCATCTTTATGAGTACTGTCGAGAAACCTTGGTAAAGATAATTACTCCAAGTGCTTAATTAACATCGTCTTTCTCAGGCCATCAGGAAGAGAGAGAGAGAGAGAGAGAGAGAGAGAGAGAGAGAGAGAGAGAGCTCTCTGCAGTTTCAATGAAAACGACGCAGTCAGTCATAAAGATGAAAACTTTTACTCGCCAGTACGGTGCCGTCGAGACCTGGTACGGGTTTAGCATCCGTTCTCGAACAAGAATCGCGAGAAACATATGGCGATGGAGATGGAGCTCTCGCGACCCCTTTTTTTTATAAAGAATCTGGCTTTCTCCCAATCGACAGTTAAACCCAAGCTGCGATGGTGATTCCGAGGAGAAGGGAGGGCGGGGGGCGTTTGTCGTTGTTGGTGACCAGCTGGATGTGGACGGTTGTGGAGTCTTCTCACCCCACCCAAACCTCACATGTCCCATCACCTTTTGCCAACAACTTTTCCTTACCATAGATTCCGAACTTCCTCCTTTTTTTTTTTTTCACCCCATCATTTTCTCATTTTCACAGAAGAATTCCCCCCCAAACCTTTGTCCTCTCTTCCCTTTTGTCCCTCAATAATTTCATCCGGGCGGCTAGTTGGCCTTGGCTTTTGTCTATAAAATCCACACTCCAACCTGATGAACTCTCCCCCGCTTTTCCCATTTCCGGAGTGATAATCTGCAGCATCGTCCCTCCCCATCTTCTTCTTCTTTTCTTCTTCTTCTTCGTTGTTCTCTCTGGCTCAGGGTCTCGATTCTGGTTTCTTGAATCAGATATCGGACTGCCCGTTTGCTCCATTGAGCTATTTAAACGTTCTTGGTTTCTGGGCAGTTCCAAATCCCTGGAGAGATATCGTTTCTCGACCCATGAAAATTGAATCTTGAACTGATTCCCATGCTGGGTTGAAGATTTTTCGAGCCCAGTCCGTGCCCCTACTACCCCACCTTTGTATTTCTTGGAAAAGTTGCGGTTCTTCTTCTTCGTCCGTCTTCATGCTTAACCTCTTGTTCTTGATGTTTGAGATCCATGTCTCCAGTTCTCTGTGAAATCCTCCTCTCAGGGTGTATGATAAGTTCCTTATTCAGGCGCAGGACCCACCTAGTTCAATCCTTCTCCGTCGTCTTCCTCTACTGGTTGTACTACGTTTCATAACGTCTGCATAAACTCCCCATATCTCCCTATTATATCGCCATATCTATTTTCCCGAAGTAATCCCAAATATTTGCATAACTACTAGCTGGGTCCTGCTATAAGCCTTATAATTAATCTACTATCTGCTGGATATTGGGTCTCAAACAATCTGCTCAAAGCCACAAACTATTTGCAATCGATCTCATGGGTTCCTCGAGCGGGACATCTTCAGGATCAACCCTGATCCAGAACTCGGGATCAGAGGAGAACTTGCAAGCCTTGATGGATCAGAGGAAGAGGAAGAGGATGCTCTCCAACCGCGAATCGGCGAGACGATCTCGGATGAGGAAGCAGAAGCACCTGGACGAGCTGATGGATCAGGTGGCTCAGCTCAGGAAAGAGAACCACCAGCTGGGGAACAACGTGAACATCGTGAGCCAGCATTACCTGAACCTGGAGACCGAGAACTCCATCTTGAGGGTCCAGATGAACGAGCTCACCCACAGGTTGGAGTCTCTGAACGAGATCCTCGGTTTCCTGAATGCAGGAAATGGTGGGTTCGGATCAACTGAGGAAGTTGGCGGCGGCGGCGGCGGCGTGGTGACAGATCAGCCCATCGATTGCTTCTTCAACCCAATGAGTTGTGCTTATGTGGTGAACCAGCCTATCTTGGCATCTGCAGACTTGTTTCAGTATTAATCTCAGACGAGAGAGAGAAGTTGAGATCTGATCTATATTTCATGAAGCAGCTAGGCAGTGAATTTTAGCTTGTTTGGTAAGAAGAGTGTGAGAGGATAAATGGGTTGTGGACTGTAAATGGGGGAGTTGCTTGCTATTGATTGAAGAACTGTTCTCTGTAATTGGCCAGTTCAGTAATGATAACTACTGGATGTTAATCTTAATTTTTCGCTTAACTTAAGCTCAGTACATGCCCCTGATGCCGCATCAAATCAATTTAGAGAAGGAGTGAAAACTTCTATGGTTCTAGCATTAGCTCTTCCCAGTCTATCCAGCCTTCATCGGGGTAGGTGTTCAACTAAATCAATTCTGAAATAAAGCCAAGAAAAGTCAAAGGTCAATAATCAAACTCCCGTTAAGGTTCCCTTTTTTTTTTTTTTTTTTGTCGACCAAATTAATGTTCCGTTTATTTCTTGAAAAAATGAGATACTTTTAAAAATTATTTTTGTGAAAATTATTTTTCGTGAAATAAACGGAATCTCAAACTCATTGGATCCATCGTATTAACATGTCAAAAGCAATGTGGTCAGTTCCTCTTGTGGAGGTATTATTTGTCAAGTTGGAGTTATCTCCTCCGATTTTGTAGCTGGGAATTGATTTTTCTCGGCGGACTTGGTATTGAGTAGTGAAACTATCTTTCCGTGTTGTTAGGAACCGGAAGTATGATCAACCATAGGAAGCATGCATGTTAGCTTATGTTTTGGTCTTGTTTGCTTTACACTAGGAGAATTATCAAAAAAAGTCCTAAATTTATTGTAATTGTGTCAATTCACGTCTATTTTTTTTTGCCAATTAAGTCATATACCTTTTACAATTGTACTCAATTCAAGTATATTTGGTGATCGGCATTGACGTGGTAATTTTTTTCTTTTTTGTTTTTTAGGGTTTGGGCCAAAGCAAGAGGCTGCCGATTGTGGTGAGAGTTCGCAACCCTCGATCATTTTTCCGATATTGAATTGGTATAATTACAATAGATTTAGATCTTTTTTAATAATTTTCCCGATATTCGCTAATTAAAGCTAAAAGCTACGATCCAATAGAGACAAACGTATGTCATCACCTCATCTCAAGATAGACATTGCTTTATTAATGTCTAACGATGAAAGGAAAGCTCACCAGTTCATGTTAATCTCTCCCTCTCCTTCTCTCCTTTTCCTCAGGTCTTCCAATTCAACTTTTCAGTGAGCAGAGGAAGGGCCTCATCGCCATCCAGCCGGGAAAAAGGCGAAAGGACATCATGAAATCGAAATTTGAATAATCCACAAATCCATGCACGAAAGCTCCACATTAGTACAAGATAGAAAAGTAAAAAAAAAAAAAAATAAGGGCGCATGAAACTGTAAATTGAGATAGATGAGATGTCACTTTCTTCATATAATGTAGTAGATGGCCTTTCATGTTGGACCCCTAGTCTTCAATCCAAGTGGCCCGTCCTATCAATGCAACTATTTACCCCCATAAAAAGTTAAAACACCTTTGTTGCCCACCCAAACATTACAACTTCATAGTAATCGCCTCTTGACATCAGACTTCTCATTTCTTCAAAGTTCAGAGCGGTTAAGATCAAGCTTCCGAGCGCGGCTGAGGTGTTAGCATTTCCGTCGCGGGGATCCCTTTGGGTCGCATTACCAGTCGAGAGAAGCGGGCGACGGCGGTATCGTCACTTCAGAATTAGATCTTACAATGCATCCTTAGGAGAACGTGTCTTTCCCACATGCTCATTAGTGAAATGGGGACAAACAATTTGGAAGATGTGCGCACAAACATGTGAGACTTAAGAGGCAACAAAGTCATCAGCGACCAGATTTTGAAAAGCAAAAGGGCAAAGACAGAGCGCACACATGGGTGCGGGAGTGACGAAAAAAGCCAAGAGAGGGACATTTGCAAATGGGCTCCAACTAGATATTATCATACGCACATTGGAGGCTCTAGGTCTTCCTAAGATTCCCTCGTTAGCTTTTTGTACTTCCCCATCTCATGCGGCCAAACAAAGGCAAAAATGACCACAGGCTCCCCCTAAATTTTTTTTTTTTTTGGGTGTATAACGTGTGGAATCCACATAAATAAGAATATTTCATGCGTTAATTTAAAATAAAAATGGTTCCTCGAAATCAAAACCTCAAAATGGGTCAACACCCATCTTTTATTTTAGGTTCTTTTATCCTTTAACGCCGCCGTTTTTTCTCGAGTTAAACGTAATTATTTTTGGATAATTGTGAGGGTAACTGTATATTATGGGCCGCAAATTTTTAATGGAGTGGACCTCACAATAATTTTTAATTATTTTTATCTAGTGGTCCATAAAAAGATTGTTAATCTCACGATGAATTAAAGACAGGTAGATAATCATTTCCTTCCTTTTTTCATAGGAAAAAAAAAAACACACAATAATCATCGCCGGCGGATGACGGGTGCCGTGTTGAGTCGCAATTGAAGAACGGCACTTAAATCGTAGCTTCGCAAGCATTTAAAATATGCCATTGCTCTTTACTTTCCTCCCCTGTCTCGAGAGTCTAAAGAGTTCCACTCCAAACTTAGTCAAGTGGATGGTCGCACAAGAGCAAAGTTGTCCTATCATGCAATGACAAGTTTGCCCTCGTTGGTTTGATTTTGAAATTCGCAATATATATATATATATAGCCTTTCTCGTACGTGCGATTTATATTCTGAAAATTGAAATATTTGCGTCCTAAAATTTATCAAAGAAGAATCCTAATTTGATGCTTTGTCTCTCTCCATCGATACCGACAAATTTTCCTAACTAAAGTTCCGTGAATGGACCAATAAGCCCCACTTGAAGGGTGTCGAGCTCTCTCTGTCTCGAACTCTCTCTCTCTCTCTCTCTCTCTCTCTCGCTCTCTCGAAACAACCGAAAGAGACTTAATTAAGCCATAAGCAATTAAGCATCATCACAAGAATGAAAATCCCTCCCTAAGCACAAGCATGCCCATATAGTAAAATGGTGAAAACCCTAAAGCTACATTTGGTCGTCCGAATTTCTATTTAAGATAGGACTTGGATATGATAGAATAAGAAATTCAAGGATTTTGTTATATCATATCTACTATATGGTAAACTATTTAATTTAAAGTCGGATAAGTAGAGTCAAGACATATTTGAGATCGACTATATTTTGTTGAAACATCGGAATGCATTAGAAATTATTCAATGATGAGTTCGATGAGTGGGTTATTATTGAGCGAGAGAATTGTGTCATCTAAATTCGAAGCACAACATCGATGGACCAACCCTCATAAAATTGAGGGTCTTGATTTGGAGTTGAATCTTTTAAGAATAACCTGCTGGCCATAGGGTTTGACTTCATGGACGTTAACTTCCTCCCTCTTCTTCTTCTTCCAAGGAAAACGACACGGTTCTAATCCTAATTAGATCGATGTCAAGGCTCAAGAACCAATCAAGAGCGTGCACGCTTAGTTAATCATTATGTACATGTTAGAGAAACGTTGCTAGGAAGGCAAGATGGTTCGATTCGCGTGGAATGATTACATATTGGAATAATTTCGAGATTTCAACATCCTATCTCGACAAGCACTTGCTTGATATATGGATGATTAGTCACAATCCAACTCGCAATCGATACCGACACGACTAGGTACCTACAACGTTAAACAAGTTAGAAGGGAATTGCAACTTTGATGCCCTTCTTTTCTTCCCCCTTTGGATGACTAATTAACCTTGTTGTTTGCTCTGTTTTACGGGATATCCACACCAATGAAAATGATTGAATCATCCGATTAGAATTATAGGAATGGAAGGATCTCGTGAATGCCATTATTCGGTCTCGCTAGTATATATATCAAGAGGCAACAAGGGAAATAAGTTTAGGCATGTAAATACAGTATGTAATACCATCGAAACTCTTTTAGCCGATATCCAATAAAAGAGTATTCTAGAAAAATTCATAGAATTTCAAGAATTTCAAGAACTTTTACTATAACAGTGTGCCTGTTAAAGAAAGAGCCGGCGACTCATAGGTAGCAGCTTGTATTATCGATTATTTTTTGCATATATGCAGAAATCTTTCTCATCATCACAATGAATCTTCAAAATAAAAATAAAAAATTATACATACTGAATTTCTATTCCTAAATTCGATGGTTCAACTAGTTGAACTCGGTTGATGTAAGGGGACATGAGTCCAGCAAAAAAAAAAAAAAAAATTGTTCAGTGTGGGATTTTCACGATTCGAAAGTTCATGGAAAAAGTCCAAGAAAAATAAAAATAAAAAAGATGTGATGCTAAATTCTAGATGTGCCCCAGCACAAAAGCACAAAGAAGACAGCTTGCGACCCTCTTGAGTAAAGTAAAAGGGCCGGTGCAAATTGGGTATGTGGTGGTTTCAAATCTCATTTATGGAAAGCATACAAAAGTGATTTTATAATGTTTCTTGAAAATTCAAGAAGCATTATGCTCATCTGAGTAGAGGAATCATCACACCGAAGGCGAATAATGATGACGAAATCACCCATCATACCTTTCTCTTTTCTTTTTCCTTTTTGGATCCGATTGCATGCTGGAAAATAACTCCTTGTTTTTTTTTTTCCAAAGAAGATATACATGTACGGATGAATAATTTAAGAGATGGTGAGATCATGTGGCCAGCAATGATGTGCTCTGTTCTGTGAAAAGGGAGCTATTAATTAGTATATAATGGCATCCATGACAACACTTATGAAGTAAATTACTATTTCAAAAATGTTTTGGATCGTAAATCCATTTGATAACGCAATTTCAAGATAAATCCGTTTAGTTACGCAACTTTATTTTCTCTATTTCGGAGCCACTTGAAAAAGTAAAAAAAAAATTACTTCTCTCCAAAAGTAGAAAAATCAATTTCTCGGGCAAAGAGTTGCTATGCGCGCCTAAATTTTCTCCAAACTATATAATACAAACTAGAAATTTAAATCTAATAAGTAAAGATATGCTTTGAAGGTTTATGTCCTCGTCATGGCCCACCACCATTTTTTCTTTTTAAAGATTGTATGTAGCGTTAATGGCGGAATGGCTTGCAGCTCCTTGAGGCTCTCTGATGGTCACTTGATCTGAAGACGATAACAGCGTCCCAAAGATGACGAGTTCACTCAGCGAAGCCGGGTTAATTACGACCGTGCCTCTAAATTATTCGAAAAGAAAACCAACAATAACATGTTCCCATGCGTGTAATCTTCTATAGACGCTCCGGGCTACGAACAAAATTCGATCTATGGTAAATTTATAGAGCAAGTTAAGATACGTTTGCGCAAAAGTGATGAACTTTCGTCATCCTAAAACACATTTGGGGGGCCTCACTGTGCTGTTGCTAAACGTAACTTCATTCACTATCTTCAATAACCACCCTTTCCATCTACTTCCTCGGAGCGATTAGATAAGGACAAGAATTACTATCAAATTCGACCACTTACTTTAAAGACCACAAATGCTTCTCTTGATACAAAACCATCTCACTTCATGTTAGGGACATAGAGCATGCCTTTGCTCCGATCAATTTGAAACGACAGGTCGTGTCCGGTCGAATGAGCTCGAGAAATAAAGGGTGTCATGGCCAACTCGGGATGCAGGATCGCTCTCATTTAGGAGGAGGGAGCAATGTGTCATCTTGAATCACCACGCGAAGACGCTCCTCCTACAACGCATAGAAATGACTGGCTAGATTAAAGGTCGGATGATCACAGTATCATTGGTTTAGGAGCATTGTCACGGGGTAATTTAAGCATGGGTCAGCGGGCAAATCAGGTGAATTTTCACCCAGATTAAATGGGCTAGAATATTGGGCTACAAAACTTCTGCTGTTGGCTCGAGCCATGAACCGTTCTAATTAGGCAGTGAATATTAGTACTGGGTCCGGCCGGACCTCGCAATTGATAGCATATTGTCAACTTTTCTTGGGCCCAGTAAGGTTCCCCAATTCATGATCGTTAGCCGACAATTAATCTCTGCAATGAAGAAATGTTGTCAAAGAAGCAAGGAAAAGTTTCTGTCAAATTCATGTTTCACCTGCTAAGCTTCGGTGATTGTATGCTCTTGTGGCTGCACCGCAAGTCTGCAACACATCTCTTAAAATTCTGAAAGCAATGGCAAAACTGTTGAAGAGGAGGAATTCAGGAGCAGTCATCTACAGGTGGCAGCCCAACCTTTCTTTCCCCAAGTTTTGGTACAACACCTATCCACATTCTCGGCTGCAAATATTTCCATATCTCCTCCATCTCTAGTCAGTAGTCCCAGGAATACTCAAGATGGGTCGTTCTTCGATTCCTTCCACTTTCCTATGTAACGGAAACAATCCGTCATTACCAGCAGTCACCGCAAGAGCATTCCCCGTGCCTGAAATAGTGGAAGCGTACGCGATCCCTCATTATTATCTCCCTCTGGTATATCCTGGACAGCAATTTCATGACTGCATGGCAGTCCTCACAAGAACGCAAGTTCTTCACTATCCGTATTTCGGAGTCCGGATTGGTCTTAATCAGCCCGAATGCGACGGCAAGCTTTTCGCTATGATGGCGCAACTGCAATGCTTTATCCTCGTCATCTATCTCGAGCAGTACTTGCGAAAGTTTAGGGCTGTACTTTTCTGCGATCAATTTCTCTTCAATCTCATCCAATTTCTCGTATATCTTCTCCGCTTCAGGGTGACTTGAATCTCCTGCCGCAAATTCATGAATTAACCCATCGATCTCAATCCTACTGGATCCTGGTGGTTTCCTGAGTCCCTTCTTATCCATCAATTCCCTAACCCTCACCTTATCACACCATTTTCCGGCTGACGCATAGGCATTGCTGATGAGCACATAGCTCCCGCAATCATCATCATTTGTCTCAAACAATTGGAGATGCTTGATTAAGCGTTCGCCTCTTTCTATGTCTCCGTGAACTTTACAAGCCCAAATTAAGTTTCTCCACATCACCGCATCTGGTTCAATAGGCATGTTCCTTATGAACTCTTCAGCTTCTTCCAATTGCCCTGCTCGGGCGAGAATGTCCACAATACATCCATAGTGATGAATTGTTGGTCTTACCCCGTATTTCCTTCTCATGTTCTTGAAGTACCGCAGACCTTCATTACCCAAGCCCTCATTTCGACACGCCGATAAAACTGCAGTCATTGTCCTTTCGTCTGGTTTTATGCTCATTTTCCTCATCTCGAGGAATAAATTGATAGCATCCATGCACTTCCCATGACTGGCCAGGCCAGATATCATTGCAGTCCAAGCAAAAGCATCCTTTTCTGCAATGTCATCAAAAACTTGCTTCGCGCTGTTCAGATCCCCGCACTTTGTGTACATATCAATGAGTCCGGTGCTGACATTAGCCTTTGAATCAATCTCTATCTCCTTAGCAATCACATGTACCTTCTTCCCCATTCCCAATGCCCCAGTGTCAGCACATGCTCTCAAAACCGAGACGACCGTCGCATCGTTAATCCCTACTCCTTCCTTTCTCATCCTCTCGAACAACCTGATCGCCTCCACAGGACTATCATCATCAACCATCCCATCGATCATGCAAGTCCACGAGACGACATCTCTCTGCGACATTCTATCGAACACCTTACACGCACAAGCCGACTGGCCGCAAGCAGAGTACATATGGATCAGGGCGTGCTCTATATACCGATCCGAAGCGAGACCCGACTTGGCAACCAACCCGTGCACTTGCTTTCCCAGGCGGGTCGACCTCGAGCGAGCGCAGCACTTGAAAATGAAAGGGTAAGTGAACTTGTCGGGTCCAGGGGTGAGGCAGGCCGGGTCGTGGAGCATGGAGAGGAAGAGGGAGAGAGCACGGGGAGGGTGGTCGGGGTCGGGGCTCTGGGAATAAGCGCGGATCATGGTGTTGAAGTAGTAGGAGTTTGGGGCGGAGAGCGAGTCGACTATGAGGCGAGCGTAGCTGAGGTCGCCATGGGGAGAGAGAGCCGAGAAGGTGAAGAGCTTGGAGATATTGAGGTCAGAGCTGGTGGTGTTGGGCGATTTGAGGATCTGTGCATGGAGTTGCATGACCTGCGGCATCGTGGTGATCTCCATTGCGCGTCTGTGAACGAATTACTTCGGTCGCCGTCTGCTGCTGCTGGTTCTTCTCCTCCTTCCTTCTTCCTTCTTCTTCTCTTCTTCTTGCAAAATCCGCTAAAACATATTCAGACAAAAAAAAAAAACATGGATATCTGCTAGCCCAGCCCACTAGTGTTGGTTTGTGGATCTGGGCCATGGCCCATGGGCCATGGTGGTCAGAAATTGTGAATGGCACATGAACCGTCAAAGGGGCGAATTTGTTGAATCCAAAGCCGAGCCTATATTTTTACAACCTAAAAGGAAGAATGTTGCGTCCGGATCCATCCATTCCAACGAATAAGCCCATCATCACTTGTGCGTTTTGCGGAAAATATAATATTTTTGTCGATTGCTAGCCGAAGTTTGAAAATGAACTGAAAAATATTTTTCGCTATTTGGTATGAAAAATCAGATTTGATTTTCCCTCATGCACTCCTTTAAATAAATTTTATTTTTATTTTATTTTTAATTATCTTTTATTTTTTTTTTCTTTTAAATTTTTTTCTTTCTTTTCTGTTTTTCCTCCTTCCTCCAATCCGACTAGCCAGCGACGGCCATTGATGAGCTTGAGAATCGCCAGGTGACGGCCGATGGCGAGCACGAGGCTCATCGGGTTGGTAGTTGTAGCCAAGGTCCGGCGACCGGCGAAGGAAAAAAAAGAAATACAAATTAAAAATAATAAAATTTTTATAAAATAAAATACTATCAAAAAAAAAATTAGAAGCATGCAGATAAAGAGAAGATAGAGATTGGTCTCTACGGAAAATGATTTCCTCTTTTCAAAAAGAGAAAATTATTTTCTTCACTTTTTGAAGGTGTTTCTTCCATTGACGGAAATTTTTTTTCTCGACTCATTTATCTTCCGACCTACGTCGAAGAATTTGAAAGACATTTTTCTGAAAGTTGCTTTTTGTTAAACGAACGGGGCCTAAAAGATAAAGAGAAATGAACGTCTTCATCTGCAAAAATAAGACTTCCTAAGGTCGCACAAGTATGTTAATCTATTTCAAAATTCTCATTTCCCTCTCTATTTCTGATTTTTGGACATAATTTTTTAGGCCAAGTTTGAAATGTGCGTCGATATATAATATAAGAGTTAATAAATGCAAAATTTTAGTGAGGTATTCAAATAAAAGTTAGCAAGTTAGTACAAAAATCAATAATTTGTGAATGGTCTAGAAAAAGTTGATAATTTTGTAAAAGCGATTTTAAGTACAAACAAGCTAGAACCTAAGTAAAGTCCTTAAACCGTTTCGTCTAAATTCTAGAACATAAAATTCGGAGGTATTCTCTAGGATGAAGGGAAGAAAAATATTTTCTCTCAACTTAAGCAGAGATAATAGTGAGGAAGGTGGACTCCACGTCATCTTCGGATGACTACCACCAGATAGGGTCGTATAATAGCGTTCGCGTGCAGGGTGAATCATCAAAGTTTCGGCTCCTATGACGTCGACGCGTGTTTTGCACAATATATTTGAACCGATTTGTTGGAGACGTTGAAAATGTTGATAATTTTGTAAAAGAGATTTCAAGTACAAAGAAGTTATCTGGAGAAGAAGTCGGGTGTCAAGGGCAACCGAATGCTGCTCCGAAGAACGGTGGGACTGTCGGCTCTCTCTGGCGTTTCAAGAGCGAACCTCAAAGAGCGTCCCATACCATACGCAATTTTTGCTTCAGCCTATATACGCAAATGGTTACAGATGGGTTTCATGACCGTCAAGTGTTTGCGATAAGTCCATCGTGCATGACCTATCTGTTCTCCATTCATTTCCTACTCGTGTCCCGCAATTCATTGGCAAGAAGACCCTGCCTGTAGCGAAAAAGATTGAAGAATGCTGCAGGCGGAGAGATAATAGAGGTTTCCCTTTTCCTTTTCATATCTTTGTCTGCAAAAGGTGCCCGTGTCCATAAACTAACACCCCGCCGCTTGATCTTTCTCTAGGCAAAAGAGACGCTCGTATGAATAGTTTAAGCTCGGAGTTTCCATGGAAGTGCTCCTCTTTATTTCCCACCAATGTCCTTTCAGCGACGTTCAGTGCGTTGTCCTTGTCGTGGAAGGAAGGATTATTGGAAGCACCGAGGTCGTCCACATTGGCCTTTTAGGACAACCTAATCATCCCCTTTAACCAGCACGACTCCCGATGATTAATACTATCTTAATGCTGATGCATTCTTCTTGGAAATCTCCAATCTTCTCCGTTCGTCTCACGGTTGATATATGAATGAACTCGACATGAATTGTGATCTAAACCTAATCTCTCTCTCTCTCTCTCTCTCTCTCTCTCTCTCTCTCTCTCTCTCCTTGGCGAGCATTTGGGTCATTGCAAAGACAAGGGCAAAAGCTTAGAATTCACGGACACTTTCATTCTTAGCTTGATTCTTGAATAATCACCATGGGGGGGATGTGTTTAAGCCAGACTAATGGTCCACTTCAGATATTATTAGATTTGAGGGGTCATCACGCTCAAGACTAGCTTCACTATAAATTAATGATGTAAATCAATCCACTAACTTCTTAGACTTGTAGTGCTGGTTTTCCAAGGGAAAAGTGGTCTCTTTTCACCTTTTCGCTTTTAAGTTTTATAATCCAAAGCACTGACAACGACATTTGTAAAGGTAAATAAACTATTAATTTCCTGTAATCTCCATCGACTTCCACTAAGAGTTGTCTTACTGTTTCCCAAAGGTATAGAGGAAAAGAAACGTCACTCTCTCTGTCTCTCTCTCTCTCTCTGAGCGAGTTTATACACTTGTGAGTGCCAAAAAGACTTGGGAATTTCACAAGAAAGGAAACATCAGACATGGGACTCATGCTCCTGAAGAAGATTAGTCTTCTATTTCTCCTCCTCTCAGCTTCTCTTTTGTCAACTTCTCTGGCAGGTTTGTCTTTTTAAGTCTCTTTTTCGCGGCTTTCTTTTGCCAAAAACTACTTGTAGTCTCATTAATCTTTCATATAATAGGTGACCAACCACCGTGAAAGTCAGGAGTTGGAAATTCTGCTAACATTCTGATAACTAGAGATGTGAATGTTCTAACGTGCCTGCATGCATGGGAAGCGAAAGCTTTGAAGCTCATCTTCATAGACTGTCTTCTTAGTGATCATTTTTTCTTCTTGTGAATTCTTCAGGCCGACGGTCCAAGATCATGTTGGCCAAGGGAGTGAATCGAATTGCTGCTCCTTATGAGGTTATCATTTGTTACCTTCTGGTTGATTCTTATGCGCGGCGAAAAGGATCATCACGCGTGTTGCCTAGGTTTTTTCTACCTTCTTCCGGCTTATTTTCACTTGGCCATTTGAGACGTCATCACCAAGCTTATTTTCTTTTTCTTTCTTCTCACCGAACTTCAGTTTGAAACTATATGCCAAATCGTTTGCTCCAAAAGCTTGAAATGTTAGATGAAGGTGACGGAGAGCAATTTCGTGCAAGTTACACAATTTTTCTCACTGATTTTTAGTTTGATGGTTTAGTGGGTGATGTTATTGTTAGGAGGGATCACAGGATGAAGATGAGGCAACTGCTGTTCATGGAAGGATTCTGAAAGTGAGCACCAACGACTATGGCAAGTACGATGCTGCGCCAGCTCTTGTTAGGCCCCCTTACAAGCTCATTCCCAACTGAGAGCCGGCGCTTGTTTTGTGCAAAATCAATAAGCTGTGACGTGTAAGAATTTACCTAATTATGGATAATGCAAACCTTAATATCTATATATATATATATACATACATATATATATATATATATATACATGTAATAGAGAATCTTGTACTATTGTATAATATGGTCCTCATAATGAGTGCTCAGGTAAATTTTGAATCTTTATGACATAGGGATCTGTATTGCTTTTGAAGGCTTCGTTTGTTTTGCGAAAATGAATGATTTGAAAAATATTCATCTCAAAATGACTGCTTGTATTGTTTGAAATAATTAGTCGATAATCTTTTTTTTTTGTTGTCAACCACAATTCATGTCTATACATTTTCATGGATGATGAAAATATTTTTCGTTCATTTATTTTCGCAAGCGATTATTTTTAGGAAAATATCTTTAGAATCGTTTATCTTTTGTGAAACAAGCGGAGCCGTAGATGTGTGCTCTCTGCCTGCCGACTTGATGAAGTCAAGAGTGCAGCCACTTATACTAAAAAAAAGCACACGGGTTGCATGTCAAGAAGAAGAGGTGAAAAAAAGCGTGAGAATAAGATAGTATATAATTTCAATGATAAAACGAGATAATTAGGTAATACTTAATGAGTATTTTGAATTTAAATTTAGGGTGTGTTTATTTTAGTGAAAGTATTTTTTGGAAATTGATTTTTTGCTCTCACTTATTTGGTTCGCTAAAAATGACTTAATCAACGGAAAACACTTTCCGGTCAATGGAAAATCCTTGCTTAAAATAAGAAAAGTGAACTCATAAATATAGCCAATAGACATGCGGCCCACCTCGTAAATGAATTGGGGGTGGGGACGCTAGTATTATAGGTGAGGGTTCAACTCCCGTGCTTTCTGCAAAGAGGCGAGCAAAAATTAGAGAGAATAGAGTTAAATATAAGATAGACAAAAAAATAAATTTAATTATATAATTTTGTATTTCATATTACAATTTTTTTTTTCTTCTTCCTCCGCCCGTCATCGGGCCTTAGCAACCAACCATAAGATGTGGGCTGGTGAGCTCAAGACTTGCTAGATCCCACTTAGCTTTGCTTGAGGGTTGCCAACGAGTGGCGAGCTCGAGCTCACCCGTGATTGCCTCTAGCCGGTCATGGGTCACGGTGGAGGGAAAAGGAAATAAAATAATTTAAAATTTTGATTTTTTTTTTAGCATGAGATAAAGGTCATGAGATTGAAATTATTTTTCAAATGAGATCTAAACACCGGAAAATGTTTTCGGTCACATATCACAAACATAGAAAAACTACCCATTTTCCTGGAAAATGATTTTTCGGAAAATATTTTCCTTTTTCATGAAAATTTTCCCAACCAAATGTAGCCTTAGATGATAGTAATCTCCGCTGCTTATTACTTATTAGTCAGCTAGCATATAGTAAATTATGATGTTATTCCTGAGCGTTTGCTCTCTCTCTCTCTCTTTACTTTTTTATTCAAATGATATTGGATAAAAAATGTCTGGAAATGATTTTGAATTTGAATATTATTTTAAGCGTCGAGCTTCAATTGGGCCTAAAAATCACAGACTTCGGGCTGGACTAAAAGATCAAAAGCCCAAAGTCAATCTTTTCATTTTTGTAGCGTGTTTTGATCTCCACTCTACCTGGTCATCGGTCAGTGCCTATCCACTTCATTTCAATAGTCTTTTCCTATGATCTTTTGAACGGAACTTTTTCAGTACGCGAGGCGTTAAAATAATTCGGAAACACCACTTACTATTTAGCATCCGTTTGTTTCCCGAAAAATGTGATATTTTAAAAAAATGCTTTTCCATAAGTCATTTTTCTAGAAAATGACAATATTTAACAGGAAAATATTTTCCATCGTTTGGTAAGGAATTTGAATTTTTGAGTCATCTTTTGTTCAAAAATTACCGACGTAGATGCCGACTTTTCTACTTGGTATGGTAGGCGCTAACGTAAATAAATTTTGTGTTTCCTTCTTCCGCCGCTACGACTTGTCGGCGACAGCCATAGGTGAGCTCGAGCCTCGCCGACTTGCATCCGTGGATGGTCCTCAATTGTCTTCAAGTCCGGACGACATGCAGAGGAAGAGGAAAAAGAAAAGAAAAGGAAAGGCAAAAAAAATAAAAAAATAAAAAAAATTAAAATTAAAATTTTGATTTCTTTTTTAAAAAATAATTGGCCTCAATGGATCTAAGCACGGGGCTGAAGACAAGAGGCTTTGCCTCGATAATACCGAGTCTAGCATCATCCCGGACACAAGCATTGGTGTCCTAGGCCCAACCTCGATACACCTAGTGTGGCGGTGGGGTCTCGAGGTTGACCTAGATGGAATTGAGCCAAGGAATCGGAGTCTCGAGATCGGGTCCCGAGGACCTCGGCCCCACCGCCATGTGTCCGAGAACGAGCATTAGGGTTCCTGTCCCCAAGCGCAGAGTTTTTAGTCCAAGCTCGAAAATTATTTTCATTTTTTTAAAAGAGAATAAAATTTCTGAATTTAAGTTTTGGTAGAAAAATATTTTTCGTTGACTCATTTTTCTAAGGGATCCAAACATTCGAAAATGAGGAAAATATTTTTCGTGAAACAAACGGAGCCTTAGGCTCCATTGGTTTTGCGGAAAATATTTTTTGCATTTTTCGGCATTTGATTCACGGCAAATAAACTAATCAAGGAAAACATTATCCGTCAATGGAACAAATACCTTCAAAAGTAGGGAAAATGATTTCCTCTTTTCACATTACTTTTATTTTTAATTATTTTTTAATTCCTTTTATTTTTTCCTCTGTTAGTCTCCAGCTGCGATAAGGTTGGCGTGGTTGAGCCTCACTTGTGGCAAGACAAAAAAAAAAAATTAAAAAAATTAAAAATTTTAAAAAAATGATATGTTCACTGGAAATTCTAAAACTCGTCACGAAAGTGCAATTGAATCCAAAACTTGCAAAAATTGCGTTGAATCCTAAAACTTGTCAAATCGGTGCAATCGAGTTCTTGCGTTAACTCTGTCCAATTTGGCTAATGAAAATTATGGACCCGGCATGTTGTAATATTTTCTCTTCAATGTGGCGATGACATGGCTAAAATGACGTCGTTTTGGTCCAAGTTTAATTTTTATTTAAAATGATTTAAAAAATAATGTTAAAAAAAAATAGGACCAAGATCGGAACCGGTGGCGAGGTCTTTGACGCTAATTCAAAGCCCTCACGGCCACCACTCAATTATCGCCGGGAAGGCCAGTGATGGTGGGGAAGTAGTCGGTAGGGGTTGCAAGGCTTTGGCCATGGGCCGGTGACCCTTCCCCAATCTGGGAGAAGGCTGCGGCCGCGATCCTAGCTCAAATCGGACAAGGGCCAATTGGCCCTCGCTTGTGGCTCGGCAACCCCGGCCAACCACTTCCCCACCATCACCGACCCTTCTCGGCAATGGTGGGGCAATAGTTGCGAGCACAACTAGTTCTATTTTTTTTTTTTAAAAAAGGGCAAGGTAGAACTATAAGTACATTTATTGCACTTTCTGTTCCGAAACGAAGTTTCGAGATGTTCATGGTAGAATAATAAATAATGAACCGTGCATTTATTTAATAGTTTAAACTTTTTAAATAATCAATACTAGTTCTACAAAATCTATCATGTTTTCAGAGTGTGAGACCATAAATTCAAGTCAAACCTCACTTGCCTCCCTAATTGAATATTTCTACGCTTAATAGCAAAAAAAAAGGGGCTAAATTAAGTGAGATTTAAAAAATAAATAAATATTAAATTGACTTAAATTTTTAAAACAATCGGCAATTCATTTCATCCGTTCCGATCGGATCACTCTGAAACTTCTGCCATATCTCATCATCGTGAATCCTGTTAGCTCGCCACCTCAGAGCTGGAAGAGAAGAAGAAACATACGAGCCAGGCCGGTTAAGGAAAACTCGTGACTCGGTGAGCCGGACGGACACGGAAATGCGCCACGCACTCACGGTCCTGCCACGTGGCGGCATGTCGTTTTGTCGCTTTCATCCCCCTCGACAACACGCGCGCAGCTTGCCCGTCGTTGCATCTTCCTATTAATGGTAGGGGCGTCTGATGCAGAGGTTCTTGTGAGAGCTGGCTTTTATAGCTTCTGGTTTTTGCGGAGTGAAAGAAAGGGAAATGGCTGATCTGAGAGATGAGCACGGGAATCCGGTACAGCTCACCGACGAGCGTGGCAACCCTGTGGAGCTGACCGACGAGTTGGGCAAGCCCGTGCGCCTCTCCGGCGTCGTCGGAGGCGAGCGCCACCTGCATGAGCAGCAGGAACGCCGCGAGGGCGAGGCCGAGGCCGAAGAGCACCGCCGCTCTAGCAGTTCTAGCTCCAGCTCGGTGAGTGTTGGGATTTGGCAAACCCGGAGGAAAAAGAAAGCTCGCCCCTTTCTCCCCCCTCTCTCTTCATTAACTATCAAACGTTGTTATGAGCAGCCCTTTCTTCACTCTCGATTTTTGGGGAATATCATGCGGTTTTCATGATCCTGTTTCCGTTAAGAGTTGTTTAACAAGGGCTAATTAAAGTCACCAGCAAGATAAACCAAAGTAGTGCAAACCCTAATCGAACTACGTGGATTACGATTCATAATGAAATTGCTTGCATAACCGTGCCATTAAGGTAGAAATGAAAAGGGAGACTCACTTAACAGGTTTTTATGTTTTTGCATATGTCAAAAGCCTTGAGAAGAGAATGATAAACAAATCAAACTGATAATATTCAAATAATTACTTGTATTGTAGTATCTAATTTATTCTTTCTTTCTTCATATCCAATGAAACTAAGCCGGTAGCCCCTCCTCTGATTTTGTCTCCAAATTTGACCTTGCAATAAGGGAATATAGAAGTGGAAAAAAAAAAAAAGGAGAGTTGAAATCAAACTGTAATCAAATGAATCCACTTTAGAGTAAATAACTGCACGTTCAATTTCTGAGTCCTATGCTTTGGATCAAAATCAAATCCAAGAGGGGGTTCGTGTACAGCGGTGGACTGACATTAATGTTTCCGATGCTTGCAGTCGGAGGACGACGGACAGGGCGGGAGGAAGAAGAAGAAGAAAGGCATGAAAGACAAGCTCAAGGAGAAAATCAGCGGAGGGAAGCACAGGGACGAGCACTCGGAGGACGCCACGGAGACCGTCGCCGCCGCCGCCGCCACTGAGGGCAAGCGGCAGCAGCACGAGAAGAAAAGCATGATGGAGAAGATCAGAGAGAAGCTGCCTGGCCACCATAGCCATTAAGAAGATTTGGCCTTCCGTCTTAAAGATATGTACGTAGGATATATGCAGATGCTTTTTTGCTTGCATGGGGGTGTTTGATTTGTCGCTTTGTTGCCCGCAGCGACTGGCGATAGACTTGGATTTGGATTTTATGTAAGTAGACGGTCGTGCGAGGGTTTGTGGTGTGTCTTGCAATAAGTCTGTGTCGGTCGTCGAATGTCGAGTACTCTTCCGTTCCGTTTCGGTGAATTTTATGTGGTGGACAAGGTCGGACGGAATATTAAATTTGGTGCATTTTTGCCCTCTTGTGTACGAAAGAGATTTTTTTTTCCTTTTTCCTTTTCGGTGATTTTATTAGCGCTGTTAGCCTAATCCGTGGCTCGGATTTCCAGGCTTTTCGCAGAAAATAATTTTGAATCAAGAAAAATAATTTTTCGTCAACATTGAAAAAAAAAACGGAATTATTTTTCCTTGTTTTAATTTAATTTTAAAAAAAACTAAATTAAATTTTATATTTTTACAAAAATATCTTTGATTGGCCAGAAAATTTGGCCAACCGGTGAAGTTCGATCTTTATTTGAAATAATCATAGCCACTTCAGCTTTTTTTTAGACAATAATGGCACTTCAAAGCCTTTATTTAAGAAAATGAAGGTACGTGTTCTCAAATAAGGGTACTTGAGGTCTCTTTTTTGAACATTTTCCAAAAATTTATGTACAAAATTAGGAAAGTAAATTCTTAAATCTAAAGATGTGAAAATACTTTTTAAAATTACTCCTTTGAAACTTTTTAAATATTTTTAATCTTTTATTATATTATGTTTTATACTTTATATTTTTTAAAATATTTTTTTTATTTCTTTTCAAATTACTTAGCCGGCGCGTGGTTGACAAAAAAGGGGGAAATAAAAAAATAAAAAATAAAGAATGGGCTCTCTTTAAATAATTTAAAAAAATGAAAGTAAAAAAAATATAAAGAGAAAAAAATTGAGGAAAAATTCAGGCAAGAGGTCGGACCTCTCATCTATGGCCACCGCCCCAGTGTCGATGGAGCCGTGGCAATGGTCGTCGAGGCCGCCGGGAGAGGGCTATCGGGGTCCCTACTGAGGCGAGGGCCACTAGTCGGCGGGGTCGCCGGCCAGAGGCCTTTAGCTTGTGTTTCTTTGTTTTTTTTTTTCAAAATCTCTTTAAAAATAGAAAAGGAGACTAATATAGTCACTTCGGATCCTTTTTGAAGTAATGTGCATTTTAGACTTTTATTTGACACAATAAATGATGATATTTTAGGCCTTTATTTGAAATAAGATCCACTTTAAATTCTTATTTGAGAAAATGATAACATTTGAGGCATTTTAATTTTCCCTACATTTTTGTTGAATAAAAATTATTTTTCGTTGAATAAGAATTATTTTTCGTTAATCAAGTCATTTTTCACGAACCAAAAGGTGAGAAGTTTAGAAAATTAATTTTCGAAAAATACTTCCACTTAAACAAAGTCAAAAGCGCAGCGGGGAATTCCAACGCCGGTGAGGCTACAGAGTCCATGATTGCTCCAATTCTATATCCGGCAATGATTGCCCACATGGTCCCGCACCGCACGAGTCGGCTGGAACTTGGACGAAAACATTCAAACCACACTGTTCGGCTTTAGCGTACCGGAGGACGCAATCATGCCCATTACGAGGAGAAGGATCGCTTCCCCAATCACAACCCCCATTCAAAGTTTCAACCCCAACATCCCCTCCTTTTTTTTTCATTATTTTTGTACTAAGCTTGGCTTTGATTGGCCCTAATTATACAATTCCCAGTTCACATATTTAACAAATAGTGTGTGAAAATCTTTAATCTTTACAAATTTCACTAACCCTTCCACAAAAAAAAGACAATATCATACAGACTTGTGTGCTGGTGCCACAATATATATGCCGTTTCCTAAGTTTCACGCCACGAAATCGTGTAACAAATGCGTGGAACCGAACCTCTGCTGTTGGTTCCCGATGTTGATGCTTTCGAATTCCGTCGTCTCGGGGCCTATAGAGGAAGCCGCCTGGTTGTAGAGGTCATCCCCTCTCATGGCCAGGAAGCCGCCATGGGCCCCAGCAGAGACGGGCAAGGCGGCCCCCTCGCAATGCTGCAGCCCCAGAGTAAGGGACACCCCGCTTCCTCCCCCAAACCTCCCCAGCTCGGCCATTTGGTAGGCAGCGGCAGCTGCCATGAACCTGTCGTTGTTGCTGCTGCCGGACTGGACCATGGGATTCTGGAAGAGACCGCAATCATCGACGCCAGGCGCTTGCTCTCCATTTAGCTTGATGTGGCCATATTCGGCTTCGACGTGTCCGTGTCTCCCATTTAGGTAGTTGAATCCCGCTGGGTGGCCCGCCATTTCGACATCCGGAGTCCGGTCGAACGTTGAGTCCATGAGCTGGCCTGAGCTGCATCTCTGTGTAGCTGTTGAACTCTGTTGCACTTCTTCCACCCGGTCCTCCATGGAGGACTTGACGTCTCCTATTTTCGGCTTGGCTGTGTCGGAGGATGAGTTGGAGTCCATGTCCGCATCCCCAGTCTCTTCTTTGTACATTTCTTCGACCATGGGTTTCCACAGACGCACTCTTGCATTGATGAACCAATTCGAGACCTGTGGCAAACAGCAAAACCTGGTCAATCAGTTAAATGCACGACATTTCAACCATAAGAGCTGTATCAGCTACAATGTATCTTACACTATGGAAAGGAACTAATGTCATTCCAGCATTGTAAATTCTATAATATAGTTGTTTGTCAATGCATAGGAGAAACTAATGTCTACTTTAATAGGAGAATCTGTGGATCTTTTCCTCTAAATGACAGGCTATGATACAATAAACAAAGCAAGCACCGCCATGGTTAATGAATAATGATAACAACGGGCATGGCAGGGAGAAGATGACTGTTCTCCTATAAAAATTGCCTCATCCATTAGCCTTTCGTTCAAGCGTTCCCTTGTGAACAAGTGGTTTCATATCGGTTGGTCCTTGAGTCCAATTTTTTTTTAATGTTAAACCACCCTCCCATCCCAACCTAATCATTCTCAAACTGTAATAACATAATTGATGATATCGGACTGCTGGTTTGCCTCCAGCAATGTTTTTGAATAGAGCTCCAGGAATTAGGATGTCTCGATTAGCTCATGCTTCACCCAGTTCATGTTCGTTCTCTGATTAAGCTTGAGTTCATTTCTCACCTGACTTCTTGTCAACCCTGTCTGCCTTGCGAGCAGGATTTTGTCAGAGTCCTTTGGGTAACTGAAAAAGGCAAAGACTTAAAATAAGATATATGAGGCATGGAAAATACTTGATGACAAACAATGGGAAAAAAGAAAAGACATTTGAAGACATAATAGCAGTTGCCTTACGGATGAAGAAAATGCTCAAAAAGCCAGGCCCGAAGAATAGAAACAGAACTCTCAGGGAGTCCTCTTTGCGGCCTCCACGCATGCTGCTGCATCATCCCAAGCTGCTGTAGGGCCCGTTGCTGCCTGAGCTGCTGGTCCAAATAGCGAAGCCGAGGTATTCCCACTCCTTTACTGCTTCCGGAAGCATCTTGTTCCCCGAGACTCTTGCGGGTTACTTGAATTTGGGTGGTGATTGCATCTCGCAAGCATCGAAAGTGGCGCGATATAGTCTGAAGGGCAAGAGCAGTGTATGGTTTAGCAGCACCAGGTCCCGCTATCATGTCGAAGGACGACACTACAATCTGCATCTGATAGTAATACTGTTTGTACCTTCTATCAACCTGCATCCGTGAACGGTTAATTGATTCCAAGATAGTGAAAAGAAGAGTTGCTCGTCGCACTATAACAGAAGATAAGGTTCAACAAGACAATGCTATTAATGTCCCAGGATGCAGAAAAAGAAAGCATCAGAGTTACGGGAAGATAGTGCTTTGTGTAATTATTTTTCAGTTCCTTACTTTATCATTTAAGTAAAGAAGAAATTCTACAAAAGGAAACAGGTCCTGTCCAGAAAGAAAAGAACCATCTGCAGCACATTAATGAAAGAAGACAGCAGGATATGGAACAATGATTACCAGTCCCCACATGATCAATATGAATATTTGCCGGTTGTATTCTAGCATGGAAGCTCAACATGCATACAACATGTGTTTTACTGGTTACACAAGATGCACATAAGCATGTCAATCAATAATTTAAGGTCAAACGGATACTAGATGACAACTTTTAAGTCAAGTATTGGCGAAAGTCCTATGACAGAAAACAGCAGGCATTAGATCTGCTCCCCCAAGTTTTTCTGTCACCACAAAGAACTTCTACCAATACATGAGAGGAAGATAATCAACTCAGCATCTTGACTAGAAAGAGGGATGCTTCACAGAAATCAACAGGATTTTGCATTAATCTTGCTTCGCTAAATTTACTGAGTGAATAGAGTCTCTATGTACTTCCATCTCGAATCAACAAGCAGACCAAGGTCCCATGTTCCATTAACCACAAATTTCACCCTTGGCTACCTTTGATTTTGACCTTTTAAGTTCCTTGAGTAGTCGAGTCTATTTTGCAATGCTAAATATCTCTTGTGATCTAACATTCTTCATTTGGCTGTAATGTGGCCTATTCTTAATTCAAGATGACACCTCCATCTAATAGCATAGTAACATAATAAAGTGAAAGAAAGCAACAAACACATACAAAGTGAACTGGAAGTTCTTCAGAGCAGAAACCACAGTTCAAGAGACATGGAATGAGGAAACAGCTCTAATGATAAGACAAACTTAGATTAACTAAAATGAGAGTATACACCAAAATCTAAGCAACACCAACAAACATACCGCATCCAACATTGACGAAAGTTTGGCCAACTTGCCCTGCAATTCTTGTCTTTCAGCCTGCAAAAGGTCGCCAGCGGAATTACCATCTGACTCTTGAGGATTTGAAGCAGAGTCTTTCTTGGAATCCTCATCTCCCTCTTCAGACTGCTTAATTTTCTCACTATCAGATTGCTTCAAAGCTTTCCGAACATTAACAACTTCATCAAGCAGCTGTTGAGCTGCCCTTAGGTATCTAGAATTCGGAATCATTCTTGACACACTTGACATTCCATTTACAGAAAAGTTCGCAGTGTTCGGGTCTTGATTGGCTCCCACTAGACTCTGAGGGAAGAACTCAGCACTTCTTGGTTGTTCATCTACATTGGAGCCATTTCTGCTATTGCTTTCAGCCGATTTCGACGAATTAGGACTTAAGAACGCAGTTAAACCCAAGTTCTGACTCCGATATTGACTCGAAGGAATGTGGATGCCTGAGGGAATATGCGTCCCGAGACTAAGTGAAAGTCCCTGTCCCTGCAAGTTCTGACCATCTTGAAGGACTGCTGAGTGGCTGGCCATTGGCTGCATAAAGAGCATCTCATTCCTCCCATCTCTCCACCCAGTCAAACCATGATCACTCATTTGGGACCCACCCAGGCCAGAAAACATGGCTTGGTGCTGCGGCATAGAATCCAGACCTCCAACGGATGACATATCCATGCCGTTACTTTGCTGCTGAGGATTCCCGGCCAATGAACTCGAGAAGGATCCGGAACTTAAGTACATCATATTATGGCCAGGAAGAAGAGGTTCCTCAGCATGCGATGTGGGGGCGTGTTCTCGTAAGTATAGAACAGGCGAAGCATCTCTTTGATCGCTGGAACTGGTATAGTAAGTCGACATGCTACTTGCACCTGGTTATCCGAGTAAGCCCTTCATAATCACTGAGAGAGCTGGAAAATGGGAAAAAGAACATTTAGTTGAGTTTATGTAGATGCGCTAGTAACCCGAGATTCAATTCCTAAAGTTTTTGTATCACTACCGGCCATGTAGCTAATTGACAATATAACTACTCAAGACGAGTGATAACCCTCCTGCCTCCTCCGATTGCATATGACTACTGCAGCAATTTATCATATTCTAACTACGTTTAGCTTTGGATGATTTGTCGGAGATGCCATCGCAAGAGTAGCTTAAAGTCAATGGGAAAACTGAAGGTCACTCCTTACGAAGCAAATAGGCAGCTCAAAATAGAAGCTCAACAATCAGAAGACTACCTCCAGGCATGAGATGCAAAACAGTGAAAGAATCAAATACTTAAGGACGATCCTTTGATAAATTTTAGACAAGTACCGTTTCGCCGATCAAACGAAGTAAGGAGAGAAGTCAAATCCAGCAAATAAACACGCCAAAACACCAACAAAATAAATCAGATGAGATAATCCAATCAAGTACGAGAAGACATGCTATGTTGGACACAACAATCTCGAGAACAAGCTTGGTAGCAACAGGCAAGTAAGAGGTCTGCTTAGTTAGCCTCGTAGGATGAAGTAGCTCGCTCGATAAGGACTTGCTAGGATAGAAGGACAATTACAAGAGAAGTAGAATACGTTGTTAGCTTCATCGTCTCCATTCCAGAGTTGGAGGAGCATATGCAGAGATGAATAAAACAAGAAAAGGAAAGAAAATTCCCCTCATCCACGGAAAAGGGTGGATAAAAACAAGTGAAGAAGAAGAAAAGTCAAGATCATTGGAAACAAAGAGAACCTCTGAATCCTGTATCAGTAGAGGGTTTGCAACAGAACGGGCTAAAAACTCTTCCAACAGACCAAAACTCCCTCCGATCCCAAGAATTCAGCAGAAAGAAATACTCCAATTTGCGTTGAACTATCGAAGAGACCAGTTCACACCTACAAGAACCCCAAAACCCAGATGAATTAAAAGCCGCAAAAGAAGAAGAAGAAGAAGAGAGAAATAACTTCTTCACAGTTCAGAGGAACGACAAAGTTTGAATTTTTTGTTGCCTGTTGAAATCATACTAGCATGCAACCATCATATCCAGCAATCCCCACCTGAGAACCACACAAGACCCTCTTTTCTCTCTCTCTCTCTCTCTCTCCCCGCAAAAGTTGGTTCTTTCTTCCTTGACCCACACAAACACCCTCTCTTTCCGAAACGGTCGCTGCTTTTAAAGCTCCGAGGATTGCTTAGCTTTGGGTTCTTGCTTGAAACAGAGCAAGGCTGAACAGTAGTAGTTGGTGTTTAACCTGCAATGTTGCTTCTCCTCCTCCTTCCTCCCTCTAAATTCTTGGCTGGTGTTTGGTTAAGGTGCTCAATCTCTAACCACCAGTTGGTAGACCTAAACCCTCTCTTAAACCCCCCTCTCTCTCTCTCTCTCTCTCACACCATCTCTCTCGCTCTCTACCTGTGGCTGTCTCTCTCATCCATGAGCATGGAAGTTCTGTTCTCTCTCTCTCTCTCTTTCTCTGTGGTTGCTTCAATATCCACCATATAAACCCATGAGCATATTCTATTCCCTTTTATCTATTGGTTTTATTTGTTTGTTGTGGTTAGTTGCCCAATTTTTTTAATTCCCATTTGAAAATGTTTTTTGTTCATGGAGGAGTGTCCATTTGGCTCCATATTTCTCATTTCTTGCTCAATTTCTTTGCTTTTTTTTTTTTGTTGCGCTCTCCAAGGGTTTCTTCCACAAGGTTCATCTACCAAGAGTGAGTCAGGATCTGAGATCATGCCGAAAGGCATATTGGCATAGTCGATGGACAACAGGTGACTATACCTGTACTCCTTTTTGTTGGTCCCAACCGAGAGATAGAGGCGCTTATTTATGTATTTGCACTTTTATTTAGTCTCAATAAGAATTTTCGTACGTTGATGTTAATGGACCTAAAGTTACTGTAAATATTATGGCTCATGCGTCAGCATCAAGCATCAAACTCTTCCTTTTTAGCCTTTTGGGCAACCCATTGGGTCGGTGTCGTGCTTATACTCTTCAAGTACGCAGTTTCCTGTTGTCGTACCGGACGGATGTTGGAAGCTGCTTGCTCCATCGGACAATAAAAAGAAAGGAAGAAAGAAATCCACGTTATCCTTGGACAGATGACATTGTTGGGAAAATAATACGAATAGTGTTGGATTATTGACTCAATATATAACGCGATTCCTAAATTTTTAATACGTATCAATGTGATTTTTGAACTTTCGTTCAATGTATAATATGATCCATAAAATTTTGATACATGTTTGCCATTCGATTGACTTGTATGAAAACGTTCAATGTTGACCTCTTATTGATTCAAGTTCGGAGATAATATTGAACATTTTCATACGATTCAAGATCTAAGTTGAATATATACCAAAAGTTCATAAACCACATCGAACGAATTAAAAATTCATGGATCGCATTGCACATTGAGCAAAAATTCAGGCGATCATATTTAACAAATTAAAAATTCATGAATCATATTCTTTATTGAGTCAAATTATCAAGACCATTCGTATCATTTTCCCGATATCGTTAATTCAATTTAAATCCATTTTTTAGCCTTGATGAAACGTGTGCGTCGGATAACTTTTCAATGTGTAACAAGATACAAATTGCGAGTCACGAAACCGAGCACAATCGCTAGGTAAGAGGCCTAGCTTATTTAAAAATCCCATCTTTCATATTGGTAATACAACAAAGTTGATTTAATGGCCTCCGCAATAAAGTAAGAATAATCACCGTCCTGTTTTTTTTTAATGGTATTTTTTCTCATCTGCAAAAGAGCGATTTTCATTGGTACGAAACGTTAACATAAGCATTTTAAACAACCCGTCGTGTCCCAAAAAAAAAAAATAACTCTCCTTCAAATTGGCCGTGATCTTCTACTACTTCTCATGTTCAACTGAATCTTGTTGAGAAATTGGAACGACAATCGTTTTCGTGTTTACGAATGTGAAATGTCCACGGATGCTCCGATGATTGCCGAGCAGACATGACGGGAGTCCTTTTCTTTGCTTTTGTACACCTTCCCGTTCTAAAGTTCAGGGAGTGGTTCCAGCGAAAAAGGAGCGGGGGCCCAAAATTTCCCCTCCCAAAAAGAAAAATTACTTTCCCCTTTTGGGGGGTGTGTAATCAAATCGGGTTTGAGAAGATGGAGAAAGAATTGGTTGGCACGTGCGGATACGCACGTTTTTTTTTTAATTGGGGCACGTGCCGAGTTTAGTAGGTAAGAAAAGGCTTTTTAATTACGGAGGAAACCTCGATTCTTCAACTCGGCAGCCATCTTTAGCCAAAATGCATACGTTAACCCTAGCCAGATATCTGAGTAATGTCTCAAACAAACACCGATGTAGTAGACTGTGTTCCACCATTAAATTGGAAAAATGAAATAGTCAATCATATCAGCCGTCGAATTAGCGACAATTTCACCTAATTGGAAGCCGTTCAAAATAAAAATTAACTCCGAAGTTGTAACTAGCATGCGGCCAACATTAGGGTATAGAATAAGCGCGTCGCATTTTCAATATACGGATACACTAAGAGAGGCTTTTAGGACCAATTAATATTGCGAAGGCACTACCTTCTCCTCATTTGACAAATGAAAAGCTCTCGCTCTAAGACATCAACATCTGCTGCTTCCTAAGGTACAATGAGAGGGGCAGTATGCTGTTCCTGCTTACCCAAACGACATGCTTTTTTTTTTTTTGGATGACGTGAAGTGTCGATGTAAGACTAATCTTTTGGATCCATGGACTCAATCCGAAAAAATATGATGCAGGGTATTTTATTGGACGATGGTGAATTAGAACCTATCCGTTGGACCGATTTTATGTTTTTTGATACTTGAAATTTATATTTATAACCAGAAATTTACCTTATTATAGGTTTCGGGACCCAAATTTCATATGTATTTTTAATCGAACAATTGCAATGATTATTACATTTAATGATCATTATTTGTTCTTTATTCTGATCCGTTGATCATGACTCGTATTTAACACATGAAAAATATGAAACGTTAGCAAAGTCAAAATCCCAATCATGAATATCGTCGAAAACGGAAGCTCGGATTGATGGTTCCATATGATACACTCATCGTATAACGCCATAAAATATCTCGGGATTATGTGAAGATATAAAATAAAAAAAATAAAAATATATTTTAGATTCCACCTCCCGAAAACTAGAGCCTAATAGCTACTCGTTCGAATCGATTCCCCAAATTTTGAAACTCGAAGCCTATTCTATATGCCCCGGAATATGAAACCCACTCTGTATGCCCTGAAACCTACCACGTTTTCACCAGTGCTAATTCCGATTTTCGATTGTACCCTGAAATCATGCTCACTCTTACTCTGTATGACGTCATTCGTACCGACCATGAACTGTCGCTCAGTATAAATAATCTTTTTTAAGGTTTTGCATGCGCGGCTTCGGTCGCCTCCCTTCTTCGGCAGGAGATAAGACCCTTAAAACAAAGGGATGAAGATCGAGGAAGAAGAAAGTTCCAAGGCTAGATGCAAGTTGAGTAGCTGTCGATGATGTTCACTAGGCACGGTGGATGTCCCAGGTTTTGTCTTTCTTTTTGCTCTAAGAAGATCGTGCATGATTACTTCGATAGGGACATTTGGGATTTGCTGTTCCCACCGCTTCCTGTTGAGTTGCTTTCTGCTGGTTAGGTTAGTCATTCTTGTTTTTTAAATTAAATCGGTCTGTACAGTATTTCTAATTACTCCGGAAATGATTGATTTTCACGAAATATATGGTCAAATTGATCAATTAATAAAAACGATTGATCAATGTATTTTGAATACGTCGAACATAATCGTATCGGGATGCATTAATTATGGAAAATTTTGAACCTTTTAATCACTTGATGAGTTTATCGTAGGGATTTGTCGGGATATCAAAGTCGAAAAATATAACTAAAAGTTTATTACACCTTTGATAAAGAGGATTAGGAATCTTCCTCTCTCTCTCTCTTTTTTACTTTGCACCACGTGTTATAGGTGCTTTCAAATTTCTTTTCAAAAAGATATTATAGGTGAAGATGACCATCAATTATGTGGTTATAGCTACCCTTAATCACACTATAATGATACGGAGCAGATAAAAAAGCCAATTTCCCAAATACAATCCAGCGTCCATCGTCGCAATGAAACATAAAAGGAAACACGAACAATTATCTAGCTCCCTCAATTACGCTTACATCGCACAATCATCGAAACTTTTCTTATATTTTTCGCAAATCATCAATATGTTGCAATTATTCGGCCTATCAATTACTCTTTTTTCTCCGTAGACAACATAACGTTTTATTTCCCTTTCCAATTCACGGAATTGCAAGAATCGCATTTTCCACAAGTTGTCTTTTAAAACATAAAAAACGAAATTAGGTGGGGCACCTAATACGTGGCATTTGTCCTAATTGAGTTGCTTAAAAGACAAACCGAAGGTCCAATAATTGCAACTTAATCGGAATTCGTGGGGGGCAGTGTCGGTAAATAACGACAGAAATGAGGGGCCAAAACAAACGTCAAAAAAGCTGCCTAGGATCAGAGGAACAGAGCAGGAAAACAGGAACAGGGAGCGAAATGAAATCTAACTGCGTTTGCAGAGGAGGAGTGCAGGGGGAAAAGATGACACGGGGATTCCCGAAAAGGACAAATTTCGACGGCTTAGATTAATCGGAGCGCGCTGCGATTGGTGGACAGGCGTGGAAAGCGGAAAGAGCGAATTTAAGGAGATTTGTTTTGTTTTTACTTTATTTTAAAGAGGGGAGGGGAAATAGGAAAATGTTTCTGACACGACAGACCTGAAACGTGCCCTGACTAGGCTATGCTACTGTCGTTAGCATTATCCCTGGGATCAGGTGGGTCATTTGGCTCGTAATGACCATAATTAATTGTGATAATCGCTGACCAAAACCAAAAAAAAAAAAACATGTTGCGATAATCTAGTTTATGTGCGTTTCTTCCATGACTTTCACAAGTCATTTGATACTCCCCCGTCCTCTGTTTCGTAAAAAAATTCATTTTTTTTCTAGACGGTGGAATTCTTTTTTCGTAATATTGGAAGCTTTTTTAAGATTTGGACAAACTTTTTTTGTTTTAAATTTTAACGATAAAGCTTTTTTTTTTTTTTGGGTTTTTGCCGAAGCGTAAATAAACATTCCCTCGATGATTTCTTTTCCGAGTCTTGTTATTTCTTTTTGTTTTTGAATTTGACGGGTTTTTCTCTAAAGAATATTTGAAGATTTGCTCATTCTTATGAGTTATTGTGATTTTTTTTTATCAAGGGCTTTCCATAAAAACCAGCCGTTGAGTAGATATGAAGAAAAGTTGATAAGCATCCAATACCGCAAACAATATCAAGATGGTTTCGTCGATTTAGGATAATGTTGGAGTTAAAAGTCAAAGAACCTATTTTTGCAATTTCGCACCATCTTCCTTGGCTACTCAAAAGATTTCTTTGAACTCAGATGTATGTAAAGTCAATGCACATGACATATCCAAAGTGCTCTCTACACAAGCTAGGTGCACGCTCTAAACCCTTCAATTTTTTTTTTTTATAGAAACAAGAAATTGTCCATATCATTTTACCTATCCGGTTCGCCTTTCAGAATCCTTGATCATTTGAGGATGCCTCTGCTCGACATATTGCTATCGAACCTCTTCCAAGTTCCAATTTCGTTCTACTCTCAATTTCTTCGACCATTAAAAAAATAAGGTCCACCATTTTATTTTATACATGCAAGTATCGCAACAAACAACACGTACGTGCAATGAAATAGAAGGGAACGTCGAGAAAATCCAGCACAGGACAAGAAGTGCCAATGAATAAAAAAGACCGAATGTATCTTTAAATTGCCGCCATTAGCGGTAGAAGAAAATATTAAATGGTGCCATTGCGTTTTGTGAATTTCCAGACAGCGATATTTTTCACTATTCATTTTATAGCGAAACGAAGTAATAAACATTAAATCGGGGTAGTACGCAAATAGTCAAACCTTTCTCGAAAGCCATTATGCCCCACAAAAGAGAACAAATCGTGAAGTCCAGGGAAGCAACGTCGTCCATATATTATACAACCCCACATCAATATCAACCATTTTCAAAAGTTTGAAAAAATATGTTAGTTGAGCCTTTTACTCCAAACTCTCTTATATTAATTGCCCATGGGAGCCAATTAGGTGCGCTCGGGGCCGGCACTTAGAATTAAGACAAAGCAAGAACAATAATATCCCCGAAATACCATTTATTGTTTAATTACACCTATTTGCTAGAATTTATAAGCGCACAGCAAATCAGAACAAAACATATCATAAGTGCGATGAGGTTGCCAGCTGTGAGTTAATACGCGTAGGCAGTCGGTAATGAGGAGATTAACAAATGATTAGGGATCGGACAAATCTTTTCTTAATCCGTCCAATGGATTAGCAGCACATGACGGAGGCGCGGGGGACACGTGGCGAGAGGTGATTGCTGGGATTGAGAAGGTTGGGGGTTCGAGACCTAACAAACAGAAATAGCGTTTTTTTTTAATTTTTTTATTTTGGCCTTTCGTGCGATTAATCAAACTTTGGCGGGACCCACACGTTGCGCTACGGGAAGGTTTCAGGAACCAGCAGGCGATAATAGGAAAAGCTGATCCCGAGGGGAGGGGGGAGAAATGCCCGCCTGGGATCGGCTCCACCGACGCGTCATCGTGACGTGGCATCGCGGTCCGTGATGCTGGATTGCTTGTGCAGAAACATGCCTCTCGCGGAGAGGGAAACATTTGTGCGGACGTCAGGTAAGCGCTTGAGATTAATTCCCGAAAACAATACACTAAATATGTTCAAATTTACAATATTGCTTATTTATTCGATAAAGAAAAGGGAATTACGTATTATTATTATGTTTGAATGAATGAGTCATGCTCAACTGTTAATAAGACTTTGTTTTATTACTCGACGTGTTGAAATGGTCTAACGTATTACTCGATAAAGTTTCGATTACGTAATTTGTTTTTAATACTCCAGATCTTCCAAAATAAATTTGCATTACGAAATGCGAGCCTGACTTGAATCTTAGCAAAAGTAATTTTCTTAAGACCATTGTTAGTCGTGTCGGATTTATGTTTCTTCCGATTCTTTTTCCCATCCAAATCGAAATATAGTTATAGTGTCGTTGTAAGTTGTTTTGTGTTTGGCTTCAAAAAGAGAAAAAAAGTTGGGACAGAGTTACGATCGACTGAAGATGGGATTCATTTTAAGGGAATTGGCCTAAATTATCACATGGACTCGGATTCGTGTAAATCGGATGAATCTCAATCGTCAATCAATCAAGTCCCGTCTAATCTCGATGATCTAACAATCGGACGGCTGGGATCAGAACAGCCCGTCCGAGTTTTAGTCCGGGCAATTCTTTTTTCCCCAGGAGGGGTTTCCACGAGACGCTCGTGCTGTCTGTTGTTTGCTATTATTGCTATGTAAAACACTTGTCCCATTTTGGGCTCTGCAACCATTTCCCGTGGGGCGCAGGCCTTTTCATGTTTTGGAGAAGGAAAAGGACACTCAGACAAGGCTGCTGGGCCTATGTCTTCCGTTCCTGTACTTTTGACCGTCGTCCGTGCTCTCAAGCCTGGATTCCCTCGCAGACGATTCAGGGCAACAAGGGGCAAAACCATTTAGTACTTGTAGAATTCATTTCATGCACAGAGAGTTTTGATGAACATTGGATGCGGCAAAAGCCCGATACCTATCGTCAAGGGAGATCGTCAAGAGAGATCGCCAAGGAAAGGTTTTACTCCGAGTCGGTCAACGAATTATGTTATACTCGATTTTAATCGAAGGTTTAAGCCTTTGCAATTAAACCATATTAATCGTTGCACATCGCACAACAGACATAACGTGGGATTTCTTTCATTCGACACCCCACACGCCCCCAACCACCCACCCCCCCACACCACCCCCCAAACACACACACACACATCTAACTCAACCCTTGCATTACATTTTTTTCGCTCATAAAAGGACACCGCAAGAGCCGGTTGTCTTTTTGCGAACCATTCAAGCTTAATAATTTCTTGTTTCTCCTCCTATTGATCTGGCTTTGGCTGTCGCGAGTTCGCCACATCATTCTCCTAAGCCAGCTCTCCACTTATAGGAAATTGCCCGGCCTAGAATCCAATCCAGCATATGTTGAACGACCCGTGTTTAAAACCATTAAATAAACACCCGTCCACGAAGTGAAACCATCCAAAAGGTAGGTTACGTGATCCCAACATCCATTTGAAAGCATCAATCCGCCGAAGGCTACTTCATACCTGTAACGCAAATTAAATTCATCTGATCGAATCCCGCAGACCCGACTGGCACATAACACTCAATTCCCAGATCTCTCCCCAAAGAAGGACAGAATCTCAGCGCTGACTAGCTCTGCCCTCTCCTCCTGGATAAAATGGTGGCCATCAATGACCAGAACCTGAAGACCAGGTACGAGACCCTTGAGGAATTCACTCTCTATGTAACTTTTGGTCCCGAATGATTGGAAACCGACATCCTTATCCCCGGTAATGAGTTTCGCGGGGACGGTTATCTTTGCCCCCTGCCACGGCCCAAGCAGCTCCCAATTCCTGCATTTGATGCAGGCGTGAGTCTCTGCCTCTCTGAGAAATTAAAATCTGATCGGCAAGTAGTGAATTCAAAGGAGGAAATGGAAAAGAAACTCTGGGCAAGCAAGACCGTCGCAACTTGTGCCTGCCAGTTCTTGCTGGGATCCATCGTGCTTGTCTTCACAGTCCGTAGGGCATGTTCTATCGTTTAGCAGATGGATGCATTTACTTGGCAATGGAATTTTCATAAATGAGAGAAACAACATGGTTCTGGCACGGCAGACACGTATTGTAAAGGACCATAATGGGGCATGTATGCGAAAAAGCTTATCCTAGATATCACTTTTCATAACCTTTTCCAATCTTCGAATCTATGCTTTTGGGTTTCCAATATGGTTGTACTGAATGGCGGTTTTGATCCGAGTTACCTGTCCATGGCGCGGTAGTAGTTCAATGCCCCTGTGAAACCAGAGCTCCGGAACTTCTCTGCCTTGTACTGGAGCTCCTCTTCGGTGGTCCACGGCGGCAACGAATCTGGGGTCTCCAGAAAATCGATGATCTCGACGCCCGGTGGAGCAGCCAGAAGATCGGGACCATTCACCAGTAAGAACTTCTTCAGTACCGTCAAACAGTCATACTTGGCAAAGGACTTCTCGGCTCTTCCCGGTTCCTGCATTAGCCGCAACAAAGAGAAACAAGAAATGCAAATTCTGAGTGCTGTACAACTTGCCCAAACCACGCTTTAATAATCGGCAACTCCTTACTTCAGATACCATAGCGAAGCTTAATTTTAGACATTTTTACGTACCTGAAACTGAGTAATATAGAACCCGTCGCCAAACTTTTCGGCCATGTATTCAACCGGCTTCGATTGTGGTGACTGTGGTCGATAAGGCACGCTCAAGTTGACGAGCGCTTTGACTTTATCCGGCCTGAGGAGGCAAAGGTGCCATGCTACTTCTGCGCCCCAGTCATGACCCACCACAAACGCCTATTGAACAAACCAATTCTTATTTCATCAGCCTTTTTTGACAGAAGCATGAAAACACCATAGAAGCATGAGCTTACACGTTCAGAACCAAACGATTTAGGTTATGTCCGCATTTGCTGTGGAAAAAAAAAAACATGTACTCATAAACCTTAACAGTAAACCTCCTGCAAACAAGAAGCTTTCCTGGCCGGGAATACCCTGCAGACTCATAATTACCTCACTCTGTAGCAAACCACATGAAGAGTACAAATACTGATTCTCACAGAATTAGTACGCGAGAAGCTAGATGCACACGCAACACGCGACGATTGGGATGCACCTGATCTTGACCAAGGGCGTCGATAAGGCCAACCAAGTCGCCGACCAGGTGGAGGATGGTGTACGATGCCGGGTCGGCGGGGCAGTCCGAGTCCCCGTAGCCCCTCATGTCGGGCGCAACAACGCGGTAACCGTGTTCGGCCAAGCGATGGATCTGGTGCTTCCATGTGGACCAGATCTCGGGGAAGCCATGGATGAGCAGAGCCAGAGGCCCATCTCCTTTCTCCGCTATGTGCATCCATATTCCATTCGTTCGGACTCTTCTGTGAGTTATGTCAGCCATGTCCGTGGCTTCGTGCTTTCTTTCCTGTGACTGGTTCCCTGCTCTATATTTGTACATCATTGAAAACGGTCAACTCTGGCGTTCGAATGTTTCGACCAATCGGTTAAGCCCAACCCAAACTCCTAATTCTTCTCCCCATCTCTATTCGGGGTCGAATCGGCGGCCCAAATCCAAATTGAATAAAACCCGAACCCGCCTCGTTCATAACAATAACAAGGACGTATAACCCGACCTCCCTCCCTCCTTGTCCGGACGTTAAACCCTGGCACTTGGGGTGGGTTTGGTTTCCGCAACGAAGGAGAGAGATGGGGAAGAACAAGCGAACCAAAGATGGAGCTCCCGGCGCTCACTCTCCTTCCACCGTTTTCGTCTCCAACTTACCTTACTCCTTCACCAACGCTCAGGTACTCCCTCTCCCCTCCCCTCCCCTCCCTCCAGGAAGATGTCTGCTGTCGGTCCCTTTTCGTGCGTGAACGCGTGTGTTGTCGGAGTGAGGAACGCTTTTAATCGCGGCTCTCTGTTTCGATCTTTCAGCTCGAGGAGACATTCAGCGAGGTCGGTCCGGTCAGGCGCTGTTTCATGGTGACTAAGAAAGGTGAGGGAATGTTATGTTTGCTTCGGGGCGTGCGTGCGTGAGCGCTTTCGTTTTTCGCGTGTTGAGTGTGTACTGGAGAGAGGATTTGGTGACTCGTTTCTCATTGCAGGCTCCGATGAGCATCGAGGTTTCGGCTTTGTTCAATTGTAAGTCCCCAGAGTGGCCTTCCTTAGAAAGAGTTGATATATTTAATTATTGGATGTTGATTGCGGCGTAGTATTATAGCTGAATCTTCATGCCCTGGAATTTGTTGTGTTTCTTCAATTTATTCACGTGCTCTGTTGTCATCCTGTCATTTCCTTTATATTTCTCCCGGATGTGGAAAGGATGTGGAGGAGCAAGATTTAGCAAGCTAACATGGTGTGGTAGCTTAGTTGAATACGAGGAATTCAAGATCCATTCTAATGCAATTACTGCACCGTTTTCTGTAATTCTGCATATCCGCATAGCTCTTGTGATTCTATATGCTGATGAGCTCTCTTTGCAATTTAGTTACTCTTCCAGTCTGGGTTGCCAGTTTACCACTATCTTCCCTATTAAGTACAGTTCACAGATATGAAGTAATTATATTGGCTGATCTAAAGTTAAAAATTTCGAGTCTTGGACTTCAGAACTGGTTAGTAATTTGTGCTTAGTAGAATTTTTCATGATTTTGGCTGTCATACTATGATTGGCAACATGAACTGGGAACAAGAAAGATAGTTACTCTGAGGTTCAAATGAGAATCGTGACGTGTAGATCAACTTTGTAAAGCCCAAACATAAGGAAGAGATGAGACTTCGCTGCTTTATAATTGAAGAAAATGCATGTTGATATATTCATGTTTGAAAAAGAACTGAACAAAACTTGCCTAATGTGTCCAGACCAGAAAGTTTGCAGTTTTCTTTAATGCATGTATAGATAGCCCTGATTTGAGTACAAACTGAACATGCCTTAAATAATGACGTGACTAGACATTTTGCAGTTTTAGTGCTCCTTGATGCACTTTGATAGTTTCTGATGCAGATTTGAACACCTAAATGATAAAAATATTAATGCAAAAATTACAAAATACTGCTTTACCATTTGCCAAATTGCCGGTGTCATGTCGTGACATCTATTACGATATAGCAGTAGTTATTGTACCGTGCTCTCTCTATTCTAGGGAGGATTTTTTGTTGACAGACCATATTCTGGTAATTTATGAACCATCTGTTAATTTCATCTGGGCTATTTAGAATCGCAAATTCTTTGTTCGGATGGATTTCATGTTTATATGCTGGAATCATTACCTCTTTGTTTAACTTTTGTAATGTGCATAAATTAATCAATTATTGCTCTTCTCCCGTGCTGACTATTTCCCGAAGGCTGACATTGTCTACATGTTTTTTATTATAGTGCTGTTGCTGAAGACGCAAAACCGTGCTATTGAGAGCAAGAATGGTTCGTTGATTGGGGGTCGTAAAATCGGAGTAAAACATGCTATGCATCGGGCTCCCCTCGAACAGCGTCGAGCGCAAGTCAATCAAGGTTGATGTGCTGCTGCCCTTATTGTAATATAAGCACCCTGCATTTGATGTGCTCATTCCTATTTGTTGGTTTTGTCAGATGATGCTGTGGAATCAAAAAAGCCCAAGGATAGTAAATCTCACAGGACAATCGAGCCTGCTTTGGAGTTACAGGAAAAAGGTTTCATTCTCTGATTATTCATTATTTACTGTATGCCATGTAACACACATTATCATAGTTTCTATTAACCATATATTTTCCCTTGAACTCAGATAGACCTGTTGTATCTCAAAAAGCAGCTACATTGTGCCGTAATTTATCTGATAGCGAGAAATGCTCAGAAAAGCAAAGGTACTGATTCTTATATTAAGCTTCTTGACCTTCTGTTGGATAAGATAGTGGTCTGTGTAGCTTTTCAGATCATTGATCATGTGGGAGAGGAACAAATTTGACTGACTAATTTGGGTCAATCTCATAAAATATTCCTTCCCTGGAATTTGGTGCAAAGAAATACTGTAATGATTATCAAGTTGCTAGATATTTTTTTGGACTAATCCTGATGGATGCTACTTGTCCCAAAGGCAATTATTAGTGTCCCTTGCATTCGTTCACTGGCATCCAACATCACGTTTTGCTGGGGCGAGTCACAGTTGTGAGTGCTTTCTGATACTTGTGAAAAGGTAGTGAGCTGGGTGGACCTTTGTTGTGATAGCATCTCCCAGAAGTTCAAGATGGCGATCAGCCATTGGTTATGGGTAAAGAACTTGAATATAGGTACATCTTAAGTTTGAATTAGGGTGTGACCCATTCATTTGTACTGGCAAAGACCATGTTATTTTTACTCGATTGTACTGGTGCATTGGTCTCATGCAACTTCTATCAAATGATTGGTACATATGATCTTTCTGATAGTCTGTGGAGAGGAAACTTTATTAACTGTGTGAGAAATAATTTTGGGCTCTTTCATTTTATGTAATTACTGATCCAGAGAATTCTAGAATCTTGTGTGTTAACGTGAATGCAATGACTTCAGTTTGAATGTTGGTGTTCTGAAGGGTTGCAAGGACCGTCATATTTGGTGGTCTTGTAAGTGCTGAAATGGCGGACCAGGTTCATAGTAAGGCA
This sequence comes from Rhodamnia rubescens, assembly GCA_021437795.1. Classification (NCBI taxonomy): domain Eukaryota; kingdom Viridiplantae; phylum Streptophyta; class Magnoliopsida; order Myrtales; family Myrtaceae; genus Rhodamnia; species Rhodamnia rubescens. The sequence continues at coordinate 2,521,403 of JAILYA010000012.1, forward strand.
AAGGAGATCGGAACAGTGTGTTCTGTGTCTTATCCACTTCCTGAAAAGGATCTTGAGCAACATGGTAAGTGCACCTTTGCTGTTGCACACTCTTTCTTGTTGCCGTGGTCTTACTCTTCATGTCTCTCAATGGTTGGTTTTCTCTCACCTTCTGGCCTTTTCCTTTCGTGTATTTCAGTTAAACATGTTGAATAGTAATATTTTAATGGGCCGGATGAGATCTCACATCTTATCTGTACAGCTTTAAAGGAATGTCATCAATCAATGTTTCAGCAACTAACTTAGAAGAGTGAAGTAACTTGACAACTAAGTCCACATGATATTTAAAAACTATTTGCCTGGTTTTCCTGCTGGACTCAAATATAGGAGTGTCATTCACAATAAACAATGTGCCGGTACCTACTCTTCTTGTGCGTTCCGTATGTGTAGTGTTGTAAGTGTTCGCTATTGTTTCATCATTGCAATCCATCAGAACCATCCCTGCAAGCCCTCTGTTGCCAGCACTTCTCACACTAGCAAGAATATCTCCTGCTTTGCGACAAACTTGCTGGCAGTACCCCACTAGTGCTGGCAATCTAACCACAACTTAACAATGAACTGCGGTGCCACGGAGACCAGTTATAACGATCATCTTGACATAATGCCAATATTTACTATGGTGACAAAATGATAGATATGTGCCTTCAAGAATGATGAAGCTAATGAACTTCGTTGGGGAAGAGGGGAGTTGTGAATATTACCTTGGGCCTTTGTTATTTGCACGTTCAATATGATGTAAAGTGCATTCAGCAAGGAAATGCGGAATTTACATTTGCTACTCTAGACTTAATTAGAATGAGTTATTACAATTTTTATACTTTGTGTTATAAGTTGTCTTGAAAGGGCATGCCTCTGCGAAGTATGGGCTATGTTGCCGGTGGGATTAACAATGTTTCTTGTCAAAGACACCTAACTAATTGAAGTTGTGCTATGTTGTAGTTTGGAAAAATAACTTTCTTGAGTTGAGATTCTAAACCGGTCGTTTGTAACATGCTAGGCCTTGCACAAGATGGATGTAGAATGGATGCTTCTGCTGTTCTTTTTACAAGTGTTAAATCAGCTCGAAGTGTTGTTGCGATGTTACATCAAAAAGAGATAAATGGAGTTTCTGTATGGGCACGACAGCTGGGTGGGGAGGTAAAGGCGTAACCTTATATTATTCTATTGTTTGTAGTTTGCCCACTGTACACACTGGAGAAAATTTTGTTTATACTTCTTATTGATGCTGCAGCAATGTATTTGTTTTTATGTTGTAAAGAAATTTTTGTGGTCAAAATGTTGCAAATAATTGGCTGAAGCTGTTCCGATCCCTCCCTTTTTCATGAAGATGTGAGTCTTGTCTAATTGTTTGGCAGGGCTCAAAAACTCAGAAATGGAAGCTCATTGTTAGAAATCTTCCATTCAAGGTGATATTATATAAATTATCCTAGCCGTGCTACTGCTTTTCTGTTGGGCGGAGCTTGTCTTCTGAGCAAATCTCTATTGGTCAGTGCAGGTCAAAGATAATGACATAAAAGAGAAGTTTTCAGCGGCAGGGTTTGTTTGGGATGTCTTTATACCTCTAAATTCTGAGACAGGGTAAATTCTCATCACTTGTTATCAAATATAACTCGGACTATGGTCTTTTGGTTGACTATGTTTGGCTTTTGCAGGTTGTCTAAGGGTTTTGCGTTTGTGAAATTCACGTGCAAAAGTGACGCAGAAAATGTATGACTTCATGTTACCTCTTCTAAAATTTTTTAGGCTGACATTATACAATTGACATCTATTCTTTTGGCAGGCCATCCTAAAGTTCAATGGGAATATGTTTGGTAAAAGAACTATAGCGGTTGATTGGGCTGTTCCGAAGAAGGTATATCATGGTGTCAGTGCTGTTATTGCTGCCCCTACTGATGGTAAGTCAGCATTTGCTTATATAAAATTTGGTTATCAGATTTTTCTGTGCCTCATATGAGACAATGGAACAAGTCTGGGATAAATTTCTTTTCAACATTGCTAAATACGGAATTATGAAATTAGGCGTTGCTTACTGTTAACTTGTCTTTCGCTGTATATTCTGGTTGTTCCTCAAAGTCATGGGAATTCTACGTAATTATTGCAGATGCCAGAAATTTAAGTTCATTTAGGTTCCCCTTGTTCTCAATATGTCTCAAAAGTTGTGACACGGAGGTGTTTCTGAACTTGTTTTATGAAGGCATTGATGTCATGGTGGACATCCAAGAGCATGAAAATATTCCACGGTAGAATTACGTATGCTTGGTTTGCTCCATGTAATGGAGTCTTTTTGAGGAAATTGGCAATAACTTTAATTTGACTGATGAACATTTTTCCTTTACTTTTGTCCAGGTTATTCTTTGAGAAAACAAATTCAGAAAACTGAAACTTACAGAAATCGTTTCTTAATATGTGTATTCAATGGCTCGTTCGAATGCAATCTTATATTTTACTTTCCCACAGTTTAATGTTGTTACTGGATTTTGCAGGACAGGAGAGAGAAACAGAAGAGGAAGGTGGTAGTAGTAGTGAAGATCTCGAGGAAGATGTTGCTGATGAAGGAAAAGGAACCTTGCTAGATGAGGATGATGTTCTAGTGGAGAATTCAGATGCAACTGGAAAAGAAGATATTCAGCCTGAGTTAAATTTTGATGACGAAGCTGATATTGCAAGGAAAGTTCTTAAAAACTTGATCTCATCTTCTGGTAGAGGAAGTCACCCTAACAGCGAGAGTTTGGATCAGCTTGAAAGAGAGGAAAATAGAAGCTCTAATGAGACCAATGATGTTGCAACTAAGGCTGTCAATTGGTCATCTGTTAGTGAAGCTAAAAGTTCTGGTAAAAATAAAGTGAGAGACGCGGAGCAAACAGACACGGATGATGATTTGCCAAGAACAATTTTCATAAGCAACCTGCCTTTCGATGTTGACAGTGAAGAAGTGAAGCAACGTTTTTCTGGATTTGGGGATGTGCACTCATTTGTTCCGGTTCTCCACAAAATTACCCAGTATGGACTATAATTTTCTTCAATTTACTTCTATTTATTGTTTGTCTGTGTTTTCACCTAATTCTTTGCGGCAGGCGGCCAAAAGGCACGGGTTTTCTCAAATTTAAGACAGTGGATGCAGCTAATGATGCCATATTAGCAGCCAGTGTAACATCTGGAGTGGGGATATTTCTGAGGGGTAGACAATTAACTGTTTTGAGAGCCTTGGATAAGAAGTCAGCCCATCAGAAGGAGTTGGACAAGGCCAAAACTGAGGATCACGACCACCGCAACCTTTACCTGGCAAAGGTAGACAGCTTGACCAGTTGTCCAACCCCCCAATCTTGGTGTGCTCGTGTGTTAAAATGCTCATGCACCATATTTTTCAAAAAGCTTGGCTAACAGATTGTTATCAATTTGTAAACAGGAAGGACTTGTTGTTGAAGGAACGACTGCAGCTGAAGGTGTTTCAGAGAGTGATATGGCGAAACGTAAAGTGTATGCGTCTTCCCTTCTGAAGCAGGACTGCAGCTTTATTCTTTCTTTTGCTCGTCATATTTTCTGTTAAGGAGATGCTTGACTGTACTTTGGACCTTCACCTCCAACTTGTCTCTTTACCCAGCCTTCTTATTCCTCTTTTGTTTCTTCTTTCTTGAGTACATGGTTGATTACCAATTTGTGCAAACCATTATTTGTTAGAAGCGTCCCATAACTATCATAGCAACAATTTGACATATTTTCTTCAGCAAAGTTGCTCCTTAATGATTGGATTCGACTGGAACATCTTTTATCACAGGTTCTCATAGATGTCTAAAAGTTTTACTGTGAGTTTATTCTCATGGAAACTTGGATCTTCATTTGCATCATTTTGCTAGAGGATCTTCCACTATGTTTCTAATAACTGGTTTGGGATTTTTATTATGGGGCGCAAGAATAGATATTACAGGTTCGAATGCATGAAGACAGGTGATTGCACCCATTTTACATCTTTCTAGTGTTGAATCTGTCACATGCAACATCCATTTTATATCCCCTATGTTGTTTCATATAGTTGTTTCCCGAAGTATGTGTAAAAGAAGATGCTATGATGGTGAAACAATGGTACTTCTTAGTATATGCTAATGATGGCGACTCTTGTAGTATGTCTCTTCATCAATTTTGTTAGTGATATTCTGCTCCTTTCCAGGTTGGAGAGGGAGAAGATGACTAAGCTGCAATCTCCAAATTTTCACGTTGCAAGGACCAGACTTGTCATTTATAACTTACCAAAGTCAATGACTGAAAAAGAACTTAAAAAGCTGTGCTTGGAAGCAGTTATCTCACGAGCTACAAAGCAAAAGCCAGACATTAGACAGGTCAGTAGGGTCTGATTATTGAAGTGTTTCCCTTCGTTTGGCAAAGCAACAAGTCTGTTGTTGACATTTCTCGTCTACTAAATGTAATTTGTACCTATATTTCTCATGCAGATAAAGTTCCTGAAGAACATCAAGAAAGGTAAAGTTGTCACGAAGGATCACTCGCGTGGAGTTGCTTTCGTTGAATTTATGGAACACCAACACGCACTTGTGGCCCTGAGAGTATTGAATAATAATCCAGGTAAGGTCATCCTTAACTCCGATTTTGTTTGTAGGTTTCTGGATGTGTGCGGGTGCGGGTGCAGGTGCGTGAGTGAGTGAGAGGCGGCATCGACAACCTATAATGTTTCTTCACTGATTCTTATGCGCTAGATCTGATGTTATTACCTAATGTGATGTGATTCATTCAGAAACTTTTGGACCCCAACATCGGCCAATTGTTGCATTCGCCCTTGAGAATGTCCAAACACTAAAGCAAAGGAAAGCCAAACTGCAAGCTCTCCGACAAAACTTCCCCAATGATCCTGAAGGCATGGGTCCAGAGGATAATGACAATGCCCCTCCACCTAAGAAGTCTAGAAAACAGAAGTTGAGGGGTGAAGATAGATCACAGAAAGATTCACAAGGGGCTTATTGGGATGAAAGTTCGCAACCTAGTGAAGCTGCTGCTAAAGCATATACCGCTAGTAAGAAGCGGAATCGTAATCTGGTAAATAAGATGGAAAAGGCAATTCCATCCGAAGAAAAATTGGAGAATTCAAATGAGAATCGAGTGCAAGGATCGAAAAGGAAACTGAAGGGTAAACTGGAACTGAAGCGAACTGATGGCAGACGATTGTTCAAAGGTGAGGTCCCACACAGAGGGAACAGCAAACAGGAATCGCTTGAATCAAAGGTGGCACCAAGAAAGAGAAAGCTGCAAGATCAAATGGATGAACAAAATGGCAATACAAATTTGAAGATAGGTAGAAGGCCAAAAAAAATCAAGGAACTGCCTGGGAGAGAGGCGGTAGACAAACTCGATCGGTTAATTGAGCAATATAGAGCTAAGTTTTCGCAGCAAAGATCTGGTAAAGGCGACGGTTTGAAGGATGCTTCTAAGAAGCGAAGTAGGTGGTTCGAATCTTAATTTTGTTTTGAGACTTTGTTAGCGATTCTTGTATTCTTTTCGTGTATTAGCGTTCTCCTTTTTGCACAAAACTTTGTGCGGTAGAGTTGGATCTACAAGTGTGATAGTTCAGAGGATCAGGTGACTGTCTTTGTCCCTGGAAGACTCCTATTATTTCATGTCTATGAAAACCTCACTTGTCTGTACTCGGACTGCCATGTCAACTCCCGAGAAACATGGGGATATAGGTTGAGTAAACTATACTTGAACTAAAAGAACGTTGGGATCGTTGATGGATGGTGGTCGCCATGCACACTCGAAACACAAAGACCGCCAAAATTCGTCACTTTGATCAATCTTTTCTCCTTGTTGGAATCTAAGAGGTCGCAGCAGCTTGAGTTCAGCAGTCAAATCCGTCATGGGACATTCTTGACCTAATTGGGGAGGCAATAATCAATCGACAGATGCCTTCTGGAATTGGCTGAATGCTTTTAAACCATCTTAAATGCAGTAGATTCCGTCTATTGCGAATTCCTTGGCGGTAACGCTTTGACTCCTGCGTTCTGTGCTTGAGGGCGTTCGGGCAATTTCTCTAATCATGTTGTCAAAGTTTAAGGACGATTAGACTCTATTTCCCTTTTTGTTCTTGGATTTTCTTTCCTTCACAGGTTATTTTTCTTGGTAATTTGCGTGATAAGATGGAATTCAATAAAGGGCATGTCTATGTCATCAAACGACTCCGAGGATGTTACTTCCTCGTGACTCGTCCGTACAAAGGATATTGCTTTAATTCAAGAACGTTTTTGTCGTTTTCAATTAGATGGAGTTTCTGAAAATCCTTGGTGAATCCTAAAATTGCACGATGGACCTCCTATACGTTTTAAAATTTAGGTGAAAGTTACACCGACCCTCTTCCCGGGCAAAAACCTGTGGCAACGCTTTTGAATTAGAATGGTCCATGAATTGCAGGCTCAGCCTTAGGAAAAGAATTCAAGAGGATGTCCTACCATCGGCAGAGAAAAGAGACGGCTCTTTTCTGTACGTTACATCGATCATTGTAGCCGCGCAGGACCAACGGTACACTCCATTTTCAAATGTTTCATGTGAACTCCATGCTCCGCCTGGAAACTTCCCATCAAATTAGGCTCAAACCCACTTTTGCATGGAGCCACCCCTTCCCTCCGATTCTCGCCGGCAGGGATTCAACCTCCCGGCTTCACTCCTAATGCTGACAACCGTCGTAAGCGACTCGTGAACAGCTTGAGCGAGCAAATCGCGGAGCAAGTGCCGTGGAAGGATTTGATGGAGACTACACGAGAGCAAACCAATAGGGAGTGGCGATCGGTAGATTTTATCAATCGAATTATTACCTTATTTCTTGGTAAAAAAGATGGGACAAAGCCTTGAATGTGACACCTTTACTTTCCTAATAAAAATTGATGTACTTTGATCTAACCTATCAAATGCTAGATCGCCATTTATAAAATCATAGGACTAAGGTACCACATTTGGTAATCAATCCGCCCATTAGTTTCCTTCTTTAAAAGCATGTACAATTTTGATCCGTTGAAAATACTCTAATAGCTTCCCGATTTGAAAAAGGAGGTCGTCTCCAAAATCTAAAAATGAAATTGTTGATTTCTAAAGAGAAAATGACCCACTTGCGAGTCCATCTTTATAATAAGTTTTCGAACTCCCATCGGGATGAACGATCGATTTCGGGATGCCCAATCGATTTCATTTAGATCGTCCGTTCTTTTGGGGGTACTCCCTGCCTACTATCGGCACGAGATTTGGATAGAGTCGAACCGAAAAGCGGGAGGTCAACAATTCGGTTCCTGGTCTGCGCCATGATGGTCCCGACCACCGACCGACCTGCCAATTTCTAGACGTTGGCAGAGAGGGAAAGAGATTCCAATTCTCTATGGTTGCTCGCATCCAAATTGCATCGGGCCCCGCATTTTGTTCCGTACAAGTCCTCCCCTCCACGTCATTTTCCATGTTTTTCTTTTTTTCTTCCCATGCTTCCTCGTCTTATTTTTAGATAACCTCAAGCGATTCGACAAATACTTCTAATTTCTTGTGAAATAGCACGATCTAAAGTTGAGATTCAACCTTTTCCCGACCCCAAAAAAAAAAAAAAAGTTGAGAGTAAACCGCATCGATTATGAATCGAATTAGGCAAGAATTTGCCATCTTCTCGAAAAAGGGATTTGCTTGATCTGATGTCATCCTGCGCGAGTTATTATTATTTAATTATTTTTTTAAAGTTTTGGCCATGTTTAATGCTACACCTTCCTCAAAAGCCAATTCCCAACCACCAAATGACCAAAACTTGCAAATTTATTGAGGAATCTTCTTCCGTTCTCTACCCCGATGTCTCTTTTTTGTTTTTGTGGGCTTTGCTCAATATGAAATGACAACCGAGGTTTTCCACGCGCAATAAATTATTCCTCGAGATGATAGGGATATGAGTCTTAATGCCACAGTTAAGTCCCCAAAAACCCGGGACCTCATCGGTTTAAGCGTTTAAGATTCAGGGGATCTCACCAATTCACCCAACATTCTTTTGACATTGCACAAAGGTATAAATTGCCCGCAACCTCTCGATTTTTTGTGTCTCAATCCAGTTAGTGTCCTCATTCATAAGATCCACGCTTCTTAGCTCTTATTTGCTTTTTATGTAGTTTTGAGAATGCGAAATTTGGAGAGACAGAACCCTCCGTTAATTTTTATTTCTTCATCAAATTTCCATCGATGAAGCTGAGCTCGGCAACTGGGTCAAGTGATAAGTAAATGTCTCTCGAGCTCTTACTCTTCTTCATTCTCCAATCTTTCTCAATTCAATTCGGTCATGCTCACTCAAGGTTCATTGGATTTTCTACACGTGCATGGGCGCGAACAAAAAGAGACTTTACGGTCCATTGAATTCTACTTATCCCAAAAACAACAGCAAATTTCTTTAAAGATTTTCAAAGAAAAATACTATCAAATTTTTGGCTTTTTGTGTTTCGCAAAAAATAAATGAGTTGAAAAATATTTTTATAAAAGTTTATCATTTCTATTGCTTTGATTAATCAATTAATAAAATATATCTTCATTATTACCTATAATTCATCCTTGGCCAAGCCTGAACAATTAAAATTTCAATGAAGAGTTAGGAGAGGAAAATTCATACACTATCGAAGAAAACTAAAAGTTTGACACAAATTACGGGAAAAATTCAAATAAAAGCCTAAAGTGCCCTGATTTTCTCAAATATTAGCCTAAAGTGGATCTTGTTTCAAATAAAAACCCGAAAGTAGATATTGTTTCAAATAGGAAATCAAGTGAACATATTAATCTAAAAAAAAGGGGCCTCTCATTAATTATTTATGGCCATTTTTGTCATTTATCCTTTTTCTTTGTTTTTATCCTCTTTTGTTTTTTTAAAAATTTAAAAAATGAAAAAAAAAAGAACAATGGATGAGAGGCTGCCCCCGGTTATGGAAGCCGCCCTACCGCCAATGAGGCGGCGTTGGTGGCCAACGCCTTGATAGGGGCCAACGACCCCATCGACTAACCGCAAGGGCTAGCAGGCCCTCACCGAAGCCAAGAGAGGGCCGACCCTCGTAGACGTCCAAGGTAAGGTCTTGATCCTTGACTACACTAGCAATCGACCCGTGACCCTCACCCGAATCCCGCCAAGGGCGACGACCCTAGCTCGGGTCCCACCGAGGGCCTCGGCCCTCCCTCCGAACTATGTGAGGGCCGGCAACCCTTGCCCGGATCTAAGAGAGGGTTGTGGCCCTCTCCCGGCTTCGGCGAGGGCTTGCTGGTTCTTCGGCCTCGTTGAGGTGCCGACAACCTTGACGGCCACCAACGTCGCTTCATCGTTGGTGTGCGGCTTTCACAAGCAGGAGGTTGCCCTCTTGGCTTTATTACTTTGTCTTTTTGGTTTTTTTTTTTCACTTCTTTTTTTATTTAACTTAACTAAAAATTATGTTAAAATTATATTTTGACGAAAAATATTCTTGGTCAAGAGGAATATTTGGCCGGCCGGCCGGCTAGCCATGTTAGGCTCTCACTTGAAATAACAATAATTATTTTAGGTATTTATTTGAAATAAAAATAATATTTTAGGCTTTTATTTGAGAAAATTGAAGATTGAAGCCCTTTAATTGAAATTTTCACTAAATTAGGACAGGAGGAAGTAGACTCACGTGGACTCTCATCCCCTCTCCTTGTTCATACGGGCCAGGAGCAACCTCGCAGCGTCCTTCGATCCAGTCATTTCCTTCCACGTAATCAGACCGGATCTAAAAATCCCATCATGAACGTTGATTGAATCAATACTACCTCAGACGGACCGTACGCGTCGCACCGTATCACAGCCCAATCGTTAACAATGAGACCAGCTATTTCCTTGAAAAAAAAAAATAGAAAACTGGAAAAAACACAAAATATATATTTTTTTTAAGCCCCGTCTTTCTTTCTCTCTCTCCCTCAGTCCCTCTCCCTCTTTGTCCTGTACCGTAATCCATGGCCAAGGCCAAAGCTCCGAGGCGCACTCTCGACTCCTACACAGTCAAGTCCATCAACAAAACCATCCGAGGTAAGCTTTCTCCTTCCCCTCCCTTTCCCGAGCAAATTTCGCTTCTCTGCTTCGCTCTCCTTCCGAGAAAGCACTCGCCGGACCTCCCTCCCTCATTGTTTTCCTGTTCGCCGATCAGCCGGCGACTGCGTCCTGATGCGGCCGTCGGATCCCTCGAAGCCTTCCTACGTCGCGAGGGTCGAGCGGATCGAGTCGGACGGCCGCGGGACCAACGTCAAGGTGCACGTGAGGTGGTATTACCGGCCCGAGGAGTCGATCGGGGGAGGAGGCAGTTTCACGGCTCGAAGGAAGTGTTCCTCTCCGATCACTACGATATACAGAGCGCCGACACGATCGAAGGCAAGTGCACGGTGCACACTTTCAAGAGCTACACCAAGCTCGACGCCGTCGGGAATGAGGACTTCTTTTGCCGTTTCGAGTATAATTCATCTACTGGAGCGTTTAATCCCGACAGAGTAGCCGTGTAAGTTGCTATGAATGATTTCTTTAAGTAGAAATTTTGGTTTTTGAGCTCATGCCTGTTTTTTTTTTTTTCCATCTGGTTGAATGAGTTTAGGTTTGCTTTTTCTTCGAATTGGTTTGGTTTTACCGTGGAAAGCAAAAATGTGCCGTCTTTTTTGTTTTTTAGGACGATTGTCCCTTATCGGTGTAAGCTGAAATGGTTAAGCATATATTGATCTCGGTGCAGATTACATAAATGCTTGGTTTTTATGTTTTATTATCTTCAGTGAAGGATGACTTTGCCCGGGATATATATGTTCATCAATCGAGTTCTCTTTAGTGATTCTAGTGTTAGTGCTGGACTGAGACGCGACCTTAAACTCTGGTTCATGTTGACTTGGCAGGTATTGCAAGTGTGAAATGCCTTATAACCCAGATGATCTTATGGTTCAGTGTGAGGGCTGTACTGATTGGTAAGCTGGAAGCTTTTGGACATGTTTCTTGATCCATTGTAGATAGAACCAATAATTTTTTATAAGGCTACTAGAAATATAGGGTTGATTTGGTTTTTCTCAATGGCTCAAGTTGGTGGTACTATTTACTTGGTCGATGAGGGCAGAGTTATATTAACACTGAGACTGATGACCCATAAAAATAAAAAAAAGGAGAAAAATGAGCTCTGGGTGGTTGTATAATTGTATTGGCTTTTTGTCCTTGACAACTTTGCTTGAAAGTCTAAGTTGGGAATGCTTCTCCTTGTATTCTACCTCCTGCATCTGGAAACTTTCCTCAGCTAGTATTAGCTTACCAAACAAGAATTCAGAAGTTCGTCGTGTGGACAAGTTTGTCCACGATCTATCTGTGGCAGGGATTGGAAAGTGGACTTCGTATAAAGAACGATAAATCTGCCTTTCTTTTTTTTTTTGGTGAGTCTGGAATGGAATGTTGCTGAAAGGTCTTGCATATCCTTGGGCAGGTTATGTTGGAACCAGTCAAGCATCAGTTCATTGGAAATGTATTCCTCTTTGGTGAAAAGACAATTGTTAGAAAATCTAGTTATGCTATAATAATGCAAAAGACTTTTAAGAGTAGGAGACTATCATAATGATTCGGGTATTACAGGTGCCACCTGACCTGGTTATAAGGTCTCATTAATGCCGTTTGTCAATCATCTAGATCGATAACCTAATAAAGCACACCTCCCAAGGCATAAAAAATAATTGACATTTTGGTGGGATCTATATACGGGCTATATTTCAGAGGCATTTCCATGAAGCTTCAGGGTTATTTCATGGATCATAGCACTTTTTTTTTTTGTTTTTTGTGTTTTTGGTGAAAAAGGGTGCAATGCAAGATTACAAAACCAGCATGTACTAACAGAAAATCCTACTTTGTCTCCTAAGCATAAGACATTTTTTGCGGCAGTCAAGGAACTGTGACTACGTTTTGTCGGTTTCAGCAGTTATTTATAGCATGGGTTGATGTAGGTTAAGTTTCAGCCCTTAATAATATATTCTGCCCACCTTGACGCTCTCTTGCACAATATCCGGTGACATCTATGAATGCTTACAATTGCCAAAAGAGAAAAAGAAATAAAGAAAGAAAAAAAAACATGCGAAGTAGATTTCCACTTTTCACTTACTTTAGTACATGACAGTGGGGCTTCTCCAGGGGATATTAATTGTACCTTTATATTGACATTATCCCCACGAGCCCATGTTCTCCTTTTTTCTTGCACAACATTATATACACTCGGGAAAGATGCTACAAGCTGGCAATATGCATCTTTTTGCATGTGCATGTGTCGCATTATCCATGCAAGGGGGAAGGATTAGTTGAAGGAATCTAAGGTCAGGGGGTGCAAGCTTTAGTGGTTGTTCTTGTTACTACTAAAGTTTTTGGTCATTCTCGCTGCATGTTTTATAAAGTTTGTCACGGTGTCAGTGTTAATATTGTTGGGTAAGTATTAATCTTTACTGGTGCATATGCAATGCGCATTTTGGAAGGTTGAATGGGTGGACAATGTTTCCATTAATAAGGATTATGTTAAGGTCTTGGAAAAGGCTACTTATGCAAAGGTTTATGGATGGAGAAATGGTTATTAAGCATGCTATATCTGGTTTTTAGCGTAGCGCCCTACTCTTCTGTGGTTCAATACTTGTACAGAAGTTGTTTCGGTTTGTGGTATTGCCCACAGTTTCTATTTCTAAAAGTTAATCATATAGATAAGTTCAGAGCATCCACATATCTCTGTGGTAGTTGGAATGTGTGGATTCTTTTTACTATATGGGAGAAGCTCATGTTGGTGTAATTATGGTCAATTTTGGCACGATGAGTGATTAAGTGTCTTGAATATTGTATTTCTCGTGAAGGGTCAATGGAAGGAGGAAAAAGGCATAGTTTTTTTAGCAAGTCTCAATAGTGATCTCTATGGATATTCAATATATTGCTGGTGATTCTACTATTAGAAGTCCAGTATTTTATTCGGTCACTTTGCAATTTATAGATAAATAATTCAGCACCCATGTTGAAAATGTCTGACCTCCCAATATCGTTGGAACCAGAATTGGTTTATAATCTCTTGATTTTTGTTAGTTTGGCCAGTGCCAGAGTGGACACTGCGATTATCTACTTGCAGTCATCAAAGTTCTGTAGACATTAGCAGATGAGATTGGAATATTATCTTTGAGTGCTATCGTTGTTCATTTATAACAAGCGGTCAATACATAAACCACTTCCCTATTAAGTGTGCAGGTTAAGAGCCTTTAGCGGCATTACCTTTTGTAGTGAAAACTATGTTATGATCCAATCCAAGTAGGCATCCTTCATAGAATCCGTCTTGGAAGGATTCATGTGTAAATTAAGATTGAGTTAAGTTCTTCAAAAAACATTTGGCCCCTTGTTTTCCCACTGGTCCATTAGATATTCATGTGAGCAGTTATAGTCTCTTGATATGGTTCAGAAGATAATACTGATAGTCCGTTTGATAGCTGGAGCCAAGTGAAATAGACGAAATGTGTATCGAGAGAAGTGACTCTCTCCTGTGCATCAGCTTTAGTAGCCTTGTGCATCTCTCTCTCCCTCCCTCCTCCCTCTCCTCTCTTTTTTGCCCAGATTGGATCTGGGTTCTCCTCCTTGAGCACCCCTTCACTGCTGCACCATAAAAGTAAGCAAAGAAAGAAAGCCAAGTGGCTGCTTAACTATTATCACACAAAGCACTCACGGTGAATTAGCAATTTCACAAAAAGGACATGTCAAGATGAAGTATGCATGTGACATTAAGAAAATGACCGGTGCAAACTTTAGCATGGTCTTCTTTTGATTCAGGTTTCATCCTACTTGTATAGACATGTCAGTAGACGAAGCCAAAAGACTTGACCACTTCTACTGTGAAAGTTGCTCAGCAGAAGGAAAGAAGCTGCAAAATTCTCACTCTGCTTCCAGGCTTGTGGCTGATACGAAGGTTAGCTGAGTTATTGCTGCAGGGGTCTGTTTACTTCTTTGGTTCATTATCGCCCGAACTAGTTGACTTCAGTGCCCTCCTGAACAAGTGATACCCTAGAATAGATTGATACTTGAGATAGGCTTTCTCCTATCGTTTGTACTATCCTTGTGTGCCTATAATGAAGTTCTAGTTTGCTTGGTGTTCAATGCACCAAGGTAAAGTCCATTTTTTTCCCTAATTGACATCATAATTATATTTCTGTTGCTGATTTTCAGGTGGACACGAAACGTCGGCGGAGGTGACGACTGTATAGAATGGGTAGATGCCTGCTAAGATTGGATTTTAAAGTACCCCATGACAAAATCTGCCGTTTTAGTTTGGAGTCTGTGGGAGGATAAACTGGTGTGAAAATCTGTGGTCTGTACTTGGTTTGATTGGGAGTCAACCCTGTTTTGCTTAGGTCAAGAAAACGTGTTAATCATCTGTAATTATTTAGATACCCTTTCTTCTGGTTTTCTTGTTTATATCTCACCTCGTAGCTCATGTGTATTCTGACAAGTAAACTTATCTCTATGTAAGAAACATCTGGGTTATAGAGGTAATTGATGCCTCTAAAGTTTGAGTCACTCTTGGACTGAGGAATTCATGATATAATTATTGATTAGGCAAGAGTGCTAAGTCATACATGTGAGAAGAGCCAACAAATAAAAGAGGAATTCAGCCAGAGTGAAACTTGAACTGGCCACCAGAAAGAATCCTGAATGACTAGAGAAAAAGGTAGTCATTATTCTAACAAAAAGCTGCCCTGAAAGAGATGATGATTCACATGTGAGAGAGCATAGAGGAATTGACGTTGCATTTATTTCCAAACATGAGAAGCGAATGCAACCCTAGAGCAAGATTAAGAGCACGGAGCTCAGCTAGATTCTTTGACTGGATTCCAATACCGATTGTGGAACCATAAATAGTCGGCCTCATCAGCAATTGCATCATTGTTGCGGTTCCAAGCATAGTATGCATGCGTTCGGCTCCTGATGTCGAAAATGCTGTGCCCGAAACTTGCTTCACGGTAGGTAGAGTATTCTGGCTGTGGTCATGTCATGCCATGCTGCTCCACACAAAATCATACATCGCTGGTGATTCTGCCATTAGAGTTCCGCAAATACTAGCGGATGAGACTATTTTCATGCAAAGCACTCACGGTGAATTAGCAATTTCACAAAAAAGAACACGTCAAGATGAAGTATGCATGTGACTTTACTTTAGCATGGTCTTCTTTTGATTCAGGTTTCATCCTACTTGTATAGACATGTCAGTAGACGAAGCCAAAAGACTCGACCACTTCTCCTGTGGAAGTTGCTCAGCAGAAGGAAAGAAGCTGCGAAATTCTCACTCTGTTTCCAGGCTTGTGGCAGCAGCTACAAAGGTTAGCTGACTTATTTCTGCATTGGTCTGTTTACTTCTTTGGTTCATTATTGCACGAACTAGTTGACTTCAGTGCCCTCCTGAACAAGTGATACCCTAGGATAGATTGATGCTTGAGATGGGCTTTCTCCTATCATTCATACTATCCTTGTGTGCCTATGATGAAGTTCTATTTTGCGTGGTGTTCAATGCATCAGTCCATTTTATTCCCTAATTGACATCATAATTATATTTCTGTTGCTGATTTTCAGGTGGATACGAAACGTCGGCGGAGGTGACGACCGTATAGAATGGGTAGATGCCTGCTAAGATTGGATTTTAAAGTACCCCATGACAAAATCTGCCGTTTTAGTTTGGAGTCGGTAGGAGGATAAACTGGCGTGAAAATCTGTGGTCTGTACTTGGTTTGATTGGGAGTCAACCCTGTTTTGCTTCGGTCAAGAAAACATGTTAATCATCTGTAATTAATTTAGACACCCTTCTCCTGTTTTCTGTTCTATCTGGTTCTGATTCTTGTTACATATCTCACCTCGTAGCTCATGCGTATTCTGTAACAAGTAAACTTATCTCTATGCAAGAGTCCTCTAAAGTTTGAGTCACTCTTGGACTGAGAAATTCATGGTATAATTATTTGATTAGGTAAGAGTGCAAAATCAAAAAAATTATGCAGCGTATCATTACTGAAAAATTGCTGCAGTAGTTCATTTTGTTCTTCCTGATTAGGAGTTTCTGATTAGGAACTGTGGTGAATGTCATGATTCTTATACAAGTAACGGGAAGATCGATGTTTGTTCTGTGAAATGGATAGGATTTAATGACTTCCTAGTTCCGAAAGGAATATGCCCAACACAGATAGGAAATAGCTGATGGTTCGGTCTCATTAGATGGACAAAATTGATAATCACCTACTCTGTTCTTCTCAGGGCTTTGGTGGGATAATACATCCAGAATTGCTCCTCTCTCTTATAGCCCTTGAACTAACATCTTTGTTCACTAACTGCAACCTTAGGTTTCAGATTGAGTATGTTAGTTTTAACTGGTCTATGAAGCAATTCTTGGTTCCTCACTTGTACCGTGAACTTCACCTATCAAATATGTGTGCAGGGTAACCTTGAATTATAAATTGAAAGCTTAATTTGAGCAAAAGGAAAGGCAATAGTTTCCATCCGCAGGGTTGGACTTGGTTCAATACAAGTGTGATACGATTGAGTCGACTTCAGGATAAGATTAAGCTCACACGGTTCTTTTTTCTCCTCCATTTCGTATTGAACACACACTCTCATGGAGCAAAGCATAGATAGGTGCCGATCTCTTGAACTTAAATCTACAGCAAAGCGTGTGCAGACGTTCCATTCAAATTGTTGACAAGTAAATTGGCAATATAGAAAACTGAATGATTTGAGAGAAAAGTTGCGTTTATTCTAACAAAAGCAACCCCGAAAGAGATGATGATTTACATATGACAAGAGCCAAAAAAATAAAATAAAAATGAAAGAGTGAATTGACGCGAGAAACTTGAACTGGCCAAAAAGAAACCTGAATGACTAGAAGGGATTATTCTAACAAAATGGTGCCCCGAAAGAGATATGATTCACATGTAACTCCAAACATAAGAAGCCAGTGCAACCCTGAAGCAAGTTCAAGAGAACGCAGATCAGCTAGATCCTTTGACCGGATTCCAATATCGGCTGTGCAACCATAAAGAGTCAGCCCCTTCAGCCATTCCATCATTATTGCGGTTCCAAGCATAGCATGCGTGTGTACGTTTCTTGATGTCGAAAATGCCGTGCCTGAAACTGGCTTCACGGTGAGCAGAGTACTCTGGCAGTGGCCATGTCATGCTGCTCCACACAAAATCATACATTGAGTTTTCCGGGGCACACAAAATGTAGGCAAATAAACTTTGGATTGGGAAACAAATCGGGTGATTCTATTACTTGTTTGCTATGCGTTCTACGTTCACTCCGTCGTCAATGGTTACATAGACAGGTACGTTTGGATCAGACACGGGAGCAGCCAGACCATTTGTAACGTTGTATGCTACGTTCGATATGCGTTGCTGCAGGTAAATGCATCATATTTCACGAAACCACAAGGGTAAAATCATTACATTACACAAAGATAAAATGAAGCTTACGGTTCGTTCATAAGCATGCACATGACTGGGAAACACGATGTCAACCTTGTGCTCAACAAACCACGGCTCAAAAACTACTCTCATGGCTTCTCCCTCCATTTAGTGGTAATTGTGGCTATTGTACAATGGAGTGTGCATGAGAACGATCAGCCAGTGGCGTCTCGCTCCTGTTCACTTTTGGCAGCTCTTCCTTAAGCCAGTGGTAGAGGTAGTGAGGAGTGCATATAGCTGAAAGCACACGGCATGGAGCATTAAAACCACAAGAAATTGAGCGCAATATACAATTGCAGACCCTTCATCATCATAACCATAAAGATAAGAGGTTTTCTTCTCATAAGTGACAAAAATATTCCGATATCACTAATGCAACCTGTAAAGATTCTTACCCAATGCCGAATAAGAAGACAACAATCAGGACACATGCAAGAACCGCCAAACAATGCGTCAAGGCAGATAAACCAGGGGCGAACGAGTGTGAGCCCATCACTTCTCAGTATGTGATTCTTGGTTAATTTTTAGTTGAGACTCAAGTGCTCTTATATAGGTGATAAGCTCACCTGAATATGGGGGAATATGCTAACCTTCCCAGGAATTTCAGGGATATTTAGTTCACCTAAACTCTGGTTCATGTTGACGTGGCAGGTATGTCATGGATTGTATCACTCTGATTTCTCTTTTCTTGAGTGAAAAAGGGTACAAGGCGAGATTACAAAACCGGCATTTACTAACAGAAAATCCTACTCTGTCTCCTAATAAAGCTTAAGACAGTTTTTGCGGCAGCCAAGGAACTCCGACTACGTTTTTGTCGGTTTCAGCAGTTATTTATAGCATGATATACTCATTCACTAAAGTTATCATATTATATTGTGCCCACCTTGACGCTCTCTTGCACATCCTCTTCATTTTTGTTACTTTGGCCGGTGCCAGAGTGGACACTGCGATCATCTACTCGCATTCATTAAAGTTCCGTAGATATTAGTGGATGAGATTAGAATATTATCTTTTGAGTGCTACCGTTATTCGTAGTGAAAAATGTCTTATGATCCGAACCAAGTGGTCATCCATCACAATAACCTTCTTGGAAGGACTCGTATGTGAATTAAGATTGAGTAAGTTCTTCAAAAAACATTTGGCCCCTTGTTTTCCGACCTGTCCAATAGATATTCATGTGAGCAGTTATTGTCTCTTGGTATGGCTCAGAAGATAGTAGACAAAATGTGGAGTAGTGAGAGTAGTGACTATTTTCATACAAAGCACCCACGGTGAAATAGCAATTTCACAAAAAGAACGTGTAAAGATGAAGTATGCATGTGACATTAAGAAAATGATCAATGCAAACTTTAGCATGGTCTTCTTTTGATTCAGGTTTCATCCTACTTGTGTAGACATGTCAGGAGACGAAGCCAAAAGACTCGAACACTTCTTGTGTGGAAGTTGCTCAGCAGAAGGAAAGAAGCTGCAAAATTCTCACTCTGCTTCCAGGCTTGTGGCAGATACAAAGGTTAGCTGAGTTGTTTCTGCAATGGTCTGTTTACTTCTTTGGTTCATTATTGCCCAAACTAGTTGACTTTGGTGCCCTCCTGAACAAGTGATACCCTAGGATAGATTGATACTTGAGATAGGCTTTCTCCTATAATTTATACTATCCGTGGTGTCCATCATGAAGTTCTATTTTGCTTGGTTGTTCAATGCATCCAAACTAAAGTTCATTTTATTCTATTTCTGTTGCTGATTTTCAGGTGGATACGAAACGTCGGTGGAGGTGATGACTGTATAGAATGGGTATAGATGTCTGCTAAATTTGGATTCTAAAGTACCCCATGACAAAATCTGCAGTTTTAGTTTGGAGTCTGTAGGAGTATGAACTGGTGTGAAAATCTGTGGTCTGTAATTGGTTTGATTGGAGTCAACCCTGTTTTGCCTAGGTTAAGAAAACGTGCCAATCATATGTAATTATATACATACCCTTTCTTCCGGTTTTCTTGTTTCTATCTCACCCTCGTATCTCATGTGTATTCTGACCAGTAAACTTATCTCTATGTAAGAAACATCTGGTTTATAGAGGTAATTGATCTCTCTTAAGTTTGAGTCACTCTTGGACTGAGAAATTCATGATATAATCATTTGATCAGATAAGAGTGCAAAGTTATTAAATTTATGCACAGAGTATCATTACTGAGAAATTGCTGCAGAAGTTCATTTTGTCCCTCTCTAGTTTTCTGATTAGGAACCGTGGTGAATGTCATGATTCTCATACAAGTAACGGGAAGATCGATGTTCATTCTGTGAAATGGATAGGATTTAATGACTCCCTAGTTCCGAAAGGAATATGCGCAGCACAGATGGGAATAGCTGACATTTCGGTCTCATTAAAGGAAAATGTAGGTTTGTTCTCCTCAGGGGCTATGGTGGGACACTACATACAGAATTGCTACTTTCTCTTGTACCCCCTGAAGCTAACATCTTTGTTCACTAACTGCAAGCTTAGATTTCAGATTGAGTATTAGTTTTAGCTAGTCTATGACGCAATTCTCGGTTTGTCACTTGTACTGTGAACTTCACCTATCAAATACAGGGCAAGTGAGATTTATGAAATGCAAAAATTTGCGCGGCGTCGGACTTGTTTCAAAACTCTCCATTTTGTACTAACGCACTCTCGTGGAGCAAAAAAGCATAGATAGGTGCTGATCTCTTGAATCTAAATCTTGTTGTAGGCGTGCATTGATGGTGCAAAGCGTGTAAAGACGTTCCATCTAACAAATTGTAGAAAAGCAAATTGGCAAATATAGAGAAATGAAAGATCAGAGGAAAATGCGGCGTTTATTCTAACCGAGAGAGATGATGATTT
The DNA here is from genome assembly GCA_021437795.1 of Rhodamnia rubescens. Taxonomy (NCBI): domain Eukaryota; kingdom Viridiplantae; phylum Streptophyta; class Magnoliopsida; order Myrtales; family Myrtaceae; genus Rhodamnia; species Rhodamnia rubescens. Next base: position 2,541,774 of record JAILYA010000012.1, read on the forward strand.
ACATATGAGAAGAGCTAAAAAAACGAAAGAGGAATTGACGCCAGAGAGAAACTTGAACTGGCCAAAACGATTACTCTAACAAAAAGCTGCCCTGAAAGAGATCATTCACATATGACGCCACATGTAACTCCAATCATAAGAAGCCAATGCAACCCTGAAGCAAGTTCAAGAGAACGGAGCTCAGCTAGATTCCTTGACCGGATTCCAGTACCGGTTATGGAACCATAAAGAGTCGGCCTCTTCAGCAATTCCATCATTGTTGCGGTTCCAAGCATAGTATGCATGCGTACGGTTCTTGATGTCGAAAATGCCGTGCCCAAAACTTGCTTCACGGTAGGCGGAGTACTCTGGCTGTGGCCATGTCATGCTGCTCCACAGAAAATCCACATTCAATTTTCCCGAGCACAAAATACAGGCAAATAAACTTTGGATTGGGAAAAAAATAGGGTGATTCTATTACTTGTTTGCTATGCCTTCTATGTTCCCTCCGTCGCCAATGGTTACATAGACAGGGGCATTTGGATTAGACACGGGAGTAGCCAGACCATTTGTAACGTTGTATGCTATGTTCGATATGCGTTGCTGCAGGTAGACAATGCATCATCATATCATGCACATGATGAAATGAAAAGGTAAAATTATTACTTCACGCTATCATGAAATGAAGCTTACCGTTCTTTCATAAGCATGCACATGACCGGCAAAGACGACGTCAACCTTGTGCTCAATAAACCATGGCTCGAAAACTACTCTCATGGCTTCTCCTTCCATGTAGTGGTAATTGTAGCTGTTGTACAATGGAGTGTGCATGAGAACGATCAGCCATGGCGTCTCGCTTCTGTTCACTTTTGGCAGCTCGTCCTTAAGCCAATGGTACTGAGGAGTGTATATGGCTGAAAGGACGTGGCATGGAGCATTAAAGCGACAAGCAATTCAGCGCAATATACAATTGCTAACAAGATAGAGGTTTTCTTCTCATAATCAACAAGATAGAGGTTTTCTCTCACAAGTGATGAAAATATTCCGATATCATAAGACGACCTGTAAAGATGCTTACCAAATGCTGAATAAGAAGACAATACTATGATATAAGCAGAAGCTCTCTTTATTGAGTACCACAAGGGGCTGGTGCTGTTTGACTCCCTGTATGGGACTTCATACCGGTGAAGATACGGTTTAAATGGCGTATATTCTCCCTGAAACGCAATTAACCCCCAAGTGATGATTCAGAATCCAACAGTTCACAATGTTGGAGAATGAGAAACAACAGAGATGTTTGCTTTCCGATTAAGGTTAAGACTTTTACGAAAAACTTACAATTTGAGGGCAATAATCAATCTCATGATTTCCAGAACACCAGATCCATTGCTGATAAGCCAAGTTTCTCTCCACGAACCTCCCCCAACTATCCCACCTCAAATTGTTGTGCAGTGGATGATCATCAGCGTAAGAGAGGTCCCCCATGAACAACAAAGCCTTTGGATTATATGGGTTTTTCTCATAATGAGAAAGCGTCACATTCGAATCATGTGTCCGACCCGGATCCCCTGAAACGAGATGAACAGAAATTAAGAATTGATATCAAATTTTCAAAGAGAATCTTGAGAAATGCTTATAGAGCTACATAGCCTTAAACCAGGAATTTATTCTAGCTTTGGGTTTTGTACAATAGTCTGACTGAAATTTTCCTTTTTCATCATCATGTCTTGCTTCGAATATTGACATTTGACACGAGAACCAACTCTTTAACCCATACTACAGAGAAACTTACCTATTAGACCGAAAGTGTACGGGACATCAGGGCCAACTTCAGGTGGGGTCACAAACCAAAATTGTCGACGTACGTGTCCAGACCCGACCACGTAGTAATACTTCGTATCATACTGCAATCATATATAGATGGATTAAAAAGAAGCCGCCAAAGCTGGTATCCCTTCACTCAAACAAAAGTAGTGGAACGACAAGCTCTAATCAAGCAAATCCCAGAAGAAGCTATTATTCACCTCTAAATCTTGGATAGTGCAATGGTGAATGTAACCAGAAGTGTAGTTGTAGTACTTGTAAGAAGTGACTACAGTGTTCTCCGAGTGCTTCTTCTTGTGGGGACTCTTTTCGCTCCAGTAATGCACTTTATTGGACCCGGGTTCATCAGGGGTCACCCACGACACAATCACTCCCTTGCCAACATGATCTCCTTGGGTAATGTGAACCTGAAACACGTTGCTCGACGTGAGGTTAAACGTAATCACCGACATGCAGAACGTCAACCTCTTCCCTTTTGTCAAGACGATACGTGAAAAATCGAAATCTCACCTGTTGTGGCGCATTATGTCCGGGAGGCGCAGCGAAGACGTCACTGTCAAAAGGCATATCCACCGACGGCCAAACTTTCCTAATAAAAGGACTTGTGTCTCCATCGCAGAACACAGCAACAGTCAGGACAAATGCAAGAACGGCCAAACAATGCGTCAAGGCGGATGAGCCAGGGGGAGCGAGTGCGAACCCATCACTTCTCAGCCTGTGATTCTTCGTTAACTTTCAGTCAACCTCTTGAGGGCTCTTATACAGGCGAGTTCACATGAATATATGGGGAATATTCTAACCTTCCCAGGAATTCTAGGGATATTATAGTTCATCTGAATTCGATAACTTAGAAACCGGATCCTATTCAACAGTGAACTTAACAGAAAAGATATTTTTTTGATTTGGTCTGTCCAGTTTTTTGTGAATCTCTCTCCGCGAGAAACAGAAAGCTAATGATTATCAAGTCCGAGTATCTGTAACCTTAAAACTGAATGAAATTTCTGTGTATGGTTACGTTCTGCGATGGAGTACAAATCGACAATCTCATAATGATGAACACGAGAATAGTGATAAACACGACAACTATCACTCACGCATTGTACCGCATGAACTCTAGGAAAAACGAAACATACTTATTTTCAGCCGAGCTCAACCCGAACGTATCTTCACTGATAGTTTTTTTAAACTTAAGTTCTCAATTTGATCTGAAACTACACACACTCCTGCTTAGGACGACCTAACATGTGTTTGTTTTTTAATCTAAAAAATATTATGATTATGACCTGAAAAATATGTCCTTCATGCGTATCTTTCTAGATATGACACATACTCATCGCCGCAACATGGTAACTGTATTGAGAAATCAAAATTATTGTTTATTGGCAAAGTTTTACGGACATGTTTATTAGGAATTTCAGCAATCAAAGATATGCAGCCTACTGAAATTCCAGTATGAATCTTTCATTAAGATTACAAAAAAAAAAAACTCTACCGTGACAGAAACATAGACAACAGACTCGGATAAGTCTAATTCCAGAACTTCTATTTGCTTGGAAATGTACTGAGGAAATCCAAAGAGAAAACCCGTCCTGTCCTGTGATAACCATTAAATGCTTGTGGAATCGTCAACTGGGTGCCAGATTCTATTGAAGAACCACATTGAATCCGCCTCCACCGCATATCCATCCTGATTTCTGTGCCAATTATAATATGCGTGCGTTCGGTTCTTAATATCGAAAATCGCATGGCCAAAGCTGGCTTCGCGGTAGGCTGAGTATTTGGGCTGGGGTTCAGTCATGCTGCATAAAAAAATCACATATTTACACGATCCAACGGCAACCCCGAATAGGCATGAATAAGTAAAGAAGTGTTTTGTGAGGCGGTTCATCTTACTTCGTGGCCAAACCTTCAAGATTGCCTCCATCGCCAATTGTTATGTACACTGGAGCTGATTGATCATCAACAGGGACGCACAAGCCGTTCACGATGTTGTATGCAATGTTGGATACACGTTCCTGTGACACTCATCAATCAGCCAGCGAGCTCTTACATTCAAACTAGACTAACAAATAAACAGAATTTCTGGTTTCCTGCTCATCCTCACAACAGTTCGTTCATGGAAAAATAAATTTGTGTATTTTGATTTCCTTGGACAGAAATCACTATTGCTGTTGACGTGCTAATTTCATCTCCCTGGAGAACATCGAAATTGATAGTTTGAATGGACTAACTCAGCAGAGTTTGCTTTATGCGTCTTCCTATGGAAATGCTATAAGCCAAAATAAAGCTGATAAATTAGATGATAAGGAAAAGGAAGCATTTCGACTTACAGATCGTTCATAGGCATGGACATGCCCTGCAAACACCACATCTACTTTGTATGTCACGAACCACGGTTCATACATCACTCTCATGGTTTCTCCTTCCATGTAGTGATAGTTGTAGCTATTGTACCACGGAGAGTGCATCAAAACAATCAGCCACGGTGTCTCGGTCCTGTTAACTTTTGGTAGCTCTTGTTCAAGCCATGTGTACTGGGGAGTATATTTACCTTAGGAGCGAACGGAGGTAAAAAGTAAATAAGTAGAAGTGAGCAGTGACATTTAATAAGAATTGGCATTTTGAGAGACATGCCTCTAATTGTACTTCTTGGTACAACCATGCATGTCATAATAACATAAAAAATGATTGTAATGCCTAACGAAGTTTCATTTCCGTTGCTGGATGTTTGAGTTTATTGATGAAATATTTGCTCCTTTGAGTATGAGCAATCTACTACATCAAACAAAATCTTGAAGAAGGGAACCATTTTCATCCGCAGATATCAACATAGAATTTCTTCCATTTTCCACCTTGCACATAATTATTATTGTGGTTATGTCAACAAAATTTCCTCGAAAACATGGGAGGTTCCGTAGAGTAGCATCTCATTCTCTTCTATGTTGGCAGGATAGTCGAGGATGTAGAAATCATACCATATGCAGAGTATGACGACAAGACTATAATGTAGGCCGAAGCTCTCTTAATTGAGTACCAAAAAGGCGCTGTGCTGTTTGATGCTCTATAAGGGACATGGTATCTGTTCTTAAAGGCCTTGAAGGGTTTATTTTCGCCCTGCAGAAAAAAACAATGTAGAACATCATAAGTCGTGTCATTATATGACCTCGTACATCCTGAAAATTCAGGATAAGAATGAAAGGGCGAGGACTCCGGCCCCTGCCTATTTCCTGTAACATCATAAACACTGATATTGAAAAGCGTCCATATGTTTTGTGAAATTACAATGGGTGACAGTATAAGTTCGTTGCCTTATGCAAACCTCAAGAACTGAATTTATTGCTTCCTTCGGTTCCCAACTTCCTGATGAAGATGAATGATGCAATATAATGACATGGAACTCTGATAGTTCTTACATACCCAAAGCAGCAGACGATTGTCTAATCCAACAACCAGTATCGACGAAAATTACCAATTGGTCATATAGTAGAGATTTTATGCTGCAACAAATTATCACAGAAATTAAGGGATTAAGGCTTATGTGACTCAGGTTGTGAAATAGATATGTCTTGGTGGACCGGTGGTAGTATAATGCTAGCACTCACAATTTCAGGAAAGAAATCAATTTCGTGATTTCCTGCTGTCCATATCCAGGGTTGATACGCTACACTTCTTTCGACAAACCTTCCCCATGCATCCCACCTCACATTGTAATCCGCATACGGATAGTTATCCGCATACGACAAGTCTCCAACAAACAATACAGTCTGTCCTTTCTGTGGATTATTCTCGTAATGGGTGAGTGTTCGGTTTGAATCGAAACTCTGACCAAGATCCCCTGCAATGTTCATCAGCATGCTGAGCACAGAAAGGAGTATTTAACCATGGATGCATGTAAATTAACGGCAGAACTAAATTTGCTGCGACTCACTCATGAACTTGATTATCAAAACCAAATGATTCTCAAAGACCGATAGTCCATACACAGGAATGAGCTTCTGGAGTTACTCTGAGTCATTGACTGTTGTATGCATAATAACACGATTTAATTACCTATGAGACCGAAAGTGTATGGAACATCAGGGCCAACCTCCGGAGGAGTAATGAACCAGAACTGTCGGACAGTGTGTCCAATTCCGACCTCATAATAGTATTTGGTGTCGTACTGCCAGTAAACAAAGCAAACATCAGCAACATTTATCCAATTTTACAGACCAAGCACCGAAAAGTCAATATTTCAGGAGGAATTGAGAGGTTTACCATCAAGTTGCGGAGGGTGCAATGGTGGATGTAACCGGAAGTCTGATGGTAGAACTTGTAACTATTGACTTTGCCGGTAGCCGTTTTCTTGTGCTGGCTGTTTTTGCTCCAGTAGAGCACTACACTGGACCCAGGTTCATCCGGAGTCACCCATGACACGATCACTCCTTTTCCCACATGATCCCCTTGTGTTATATGTACCTAAAGACTCGCGCCAGACCCAAAACCCAAATCAGAAACCGCAAAGAAAAGAACGAAATCAACAGCAGTAACCTTCAAAATTAATCAAATCAAATCTGAAAATGAATTAACTCGATTCGAGCTCGTCCCGTCATGTCTCTACACGATGTCAACCATTTCACCAGTCACAAATGAACAGAAGGAACAGCTTGTGCTATACTGAGAGAAAGAGCAAGAACACAATCTCAGTTGAGAGACCTGTTGAGGGGCATTATAGCCAGGAGGCACTCGGAAAACATCGCTATCCAGAGGCATGTCCACAGTTTTCTCCACTTTACGGACGAAAGTGCTGGTCTTCCCTCCATTGCACAAATCAGCCCCATTCAAAACCAGAACAAGAACAAGAACAGCCCCAACAACGGCAACTGAACAAGAAGAAGAAGATCCCAGAGCAACCATCTTGGTCTTATTCTGGGATACAGAAGAGCACGAGAACCTACGAGACACGCCCCCCACAGAGTCTCACATCAATCTCACTACCCTTTATGTAGGTGAACGTAATACTGAGGAACACGCCCCTTCAATATAGAAAGGAGGACGGATTTGCATAAATCTCGGGGAATATCCACGGGACTATACGCATGTACAGGGCAAATGTCAACTCTTTCGAACGCTAAAATAAGGATTTCGCAGCTCCTCAAATACGAAAAGAGTCTGACCCCAAAAAAAAAAAGAAAAACAAAAAGGTAACGCAAACGATTCTCTCTCTTTCTTTCCTTCACTTCTCGATGAGGACGATTCAAAGTATGCAGTTGACGTAGAAACCATGGCAGATTTCGTAATAATAACGGCGAAAAAGCGCATCTTTTGACTCTTCTTCGGACAAGGAGAGGAAGGCAATAATGTTTTGGACAAGAATTGGGTGTCGCCACTACCAGTTTGCTTTAGCGTGCAACTGGTCTGGACCATCGATAGATGCTGGGAAGAATCGTCCGCCGCTAAGTTCTGTAAAGAAATAAAATAACGAGAAATGACACTGAAATTCGAATGGTTGGTAGTGACGTTAATGGGAATTGGGTCTCTGTGATCTTGGCTTTGATGTGACTAACTGTTTAATTAACAATAAACACCCCTACGCAGCAAGAATGCATATGCTTTCCGAAAGGAAATCGCTCCAAAAAGTCCATAGTTTCGTGTATCTCTTCTTCCACCACGAGGAACTTCCGACATGTTTCTTAATCAGATCAAACTTCTTGTTACGCCAAGGGTTAAAAAAGTTTGTTTTATATTGCATTGATTGCCCCCACATGTCCATGTTCCTGTTCTCTATAAAGACAAGTACCTCATAAGCTTTCCTCAATTCACAATTAATGACGATGTGAGGATGATATGTTTGGCTATTTCGATAAATTGAACGAAAACTGTCATAGTTACGTTCTTAGGTGCTATTGCTTTCTTTAAACCCAAAGATTAAACTTGCGCGATGAAACTTGAATCATAATTTGATTTATGTGAATTTTATACTTTATTATTCTCTTTTGTGAACATTTATGCCAATACCGTAGACAAAGAGGCCGGCCAAATGTGTGAAAGTGAGACAAAGCAACAATGAGAATCCAAAATAACATAAAAAGACCAGCTAGACTAGCACCTGTCCAATTCACATGAAGTCAAAAGCCACCGATAGAAGCTCCCCTAGATACGTTGGTCGCCATTTTTATGTCAATATCAAATCATGTGAATCCCATTATCTAATCTCCCTTTTTAGCTAAATACCAGATGAGAACACAGCCTTGTGGTACTTTTGGCCAGACCTTCGACAATACTAACAACCTTCCTTTAAAACGTCACCAAGAAAGTGTATCCTTTTATACATTATGAAAATAACACTTTTAACAAGACATATCAAATATCTTTAATAAAAAGAATTACTATTTTATACTCGTGGGACAATGTTAGCACCCATTGAATTTCCCATGAAAATTTGGCGTGGATGATAGTTTGCAACATGTTTGGTGTTTCACAACCTCGGTGATTAAGATAATTGAGTTGCTAATTTTAAATCATTGATATCATGAAAGTCGAGAAGATTATCCCAAAAAGTCCTAAACATATTGCAATTTTGCCAATTCGATCTTAAACCTTTTAATTTTATAAATAGAGTCTTAAACATTTTCACTTTTTGCCAATTGAGTATATTTGGCCAATTTTTGGCCGAAAATTACCGACGTGAAAGCTAACCATCTTATGTGGCACGACCGGTATTGACGTGAATAATTTTTTAAAATATTTTTTCTAATTTTTTTATTATTTCGTTGCCGGAACCAAAGCGATCGAACATAAATGATCGAACAATAAAATAAAATTGGACACCGGATATACGTGGTTCGATCGTAGAGACCTACGTTCACGGGGGAGACGACGAACGAATTTCACTATGGAACCAGGTGATACATGGAAATTACGTAACCACACTCAAGTCACTCAAATACTCTTAGTATTTTTAAGCCCTAATTACATCCAATAACGCACACAATATTTAGCTCCTCAATTCCTAACGAAATAATCTCTCAATCTCGCAAAGAAATTAAACAAACCTTACTTCAAGTTTTTTTGCTTGAACACTGATTCTTATTGGAGTAATTCACGAGTAAAACCCCTCAATTGATTGCATGCCGACGAATATATATAGAGCACACCCACGGCCAAAAAGCTTTCTCAGAGTTCTGCACCAACACCCCAACGAAACCCTAAAATATAATATTTATATGTCAATAATGGGACCGCCTTGTTTTGCCACCTCTATCTGGAGAAAGAAAATTCATAGGATTTGGTCAACAAAACAAAGTCCAACTTGGACTTTTTATCTTCTCTTGATCACAGCTTCAACAGCATCACATCAAAAAAGTAAATTTAGAGTCCTTATCTCATGCAGAACCGCATATATCCTTTTAGGGGATTTACTTGATTTCAAACGTATGTAAAATATTCGATTCGAAATATTCACAATTTCGCTTCGCTCAAAACTCGAGACATATTTTAACAATTTCTTTTCTTTATTTTTTTCCTCAAAGTGGACAGTGAGAGCCCGGTGACCCTCTCCTGCCAAGCAAGAGAAAAAAATAAAAAAAAATGAAAAGAAAGGAAATGAATAAAAAAATTTAAAAAATTTGTTCAAGTCAGCATTGGCCATGCTATGTAGGACGGTCGGAGTCCATATTAGCAATTTTCGGTCAAAATTGCCATGATAGATTCGATCGGCGAAATGTAAAAAGGTCTAGGGGTTGGCAAAATTAAAAGGGTTAGCATTGAATGCAAAAGTGCAAATGGGTCTAAGAATTTTTTAATATTTTTTCCATGAAAATCAATAGTGTGTGATATTTAAGGGTGTCGACGGGCCGGGTCTCGGCTCGAGCCCAAATTACATATGCCCCAACTTTTCGGGCCCGGTCGGGTCGGGTTGGATTCTTTTTTTTCCCCTTTTTTTTTTCTTATTTTTGGAATCAATAGCACTTGACAAGCCCGTCAAATGAAAAAATATAAAGAAAGAAAAATGAAAAGAAAATAAATTACAAAGAAAACGTGGATGTCAAAAAAGTCGGAGTTGGCCCGGCCCAAGCCTTACGTGGATAGTACCGAAGCCCGGCCCGAAAAGGTTCGAAAATTAGGTGAATTTTCGGGTCGGGCCGGATCGGGCTTTTTTGACACCCCTAATACTTATGTCATTATTTCTCCAAACAAATCAATAAGAGATTTCGAATTTCTCCTCCGACTATGCTTCAACCCATTTTTTTTTATCATAAACGGACACCGGAATGATCACATTGATACAAGAAAAAGTATTAAAAATATCCTAAATCTATTGCATTGATACAAATTTAGTCCTAAACTATTTTACGTTTGCACTCAATTCAATTCATCCGTCAATTTTGATCGAAGATAGGTAATGTGGATCTGCCGGCCATCATATGTGACATGATCGGCATTGACATAAATATTTTTTTTATAATTTTTATTTTTTCCCTTTCTCTTTTTTTTTTTTGCCGGTGGCCATCGGCCATGACCGACAAGGATTGGTCGCGCTGGACTGTGCCCGGGTGAGGTCGACCCTCACCCAGGCCTGGGCGGCATCGCTGGGCCTCGCAGCAGAGGTGCGAAGCCACTGATTCACAAGACACCAAAGTAAAGACAAGCACTCGCTCGTAGGCTGTGGACGAGGACTTATGATCATCCGCAACCGACTACGAGGGATCTCTGTACCGAACGAATGAAGTGGACTTGTCATTGAGAATCATGTGAATGCCTTGAGAGTTGAGTGGCCTAAAACTCTCCAAGCCATCATCAGTGCTCTTAGCAGTCCCCACTATTGACCAAAAAAGGAAAAAAGAGGTACTAGTTCCCACCTTTCCTTTTTTTTTTTTTTTTCAGTCGCCTTCTTATTTATTTTAGGTTTCATTTATTTCGCGAAAGAAAAAATAAATAATTTACATAATAATTTCTTAAAAAATTATCCTTGAAATAATCGATCAGCGATTTTTTTTGCATATTCACAACAATTTATGTTAAAAATTTTCGTAAATCATAAAAATATCATGAGTAATATAAGTAATTATTTTATAAAAAAATAAAAATTATTTAATTTTTTGCGAAATAAAATGTCCTTAATTGATAAACGATTAATTTATGCACGGTAACATCACAAAAGTAGGTTGCCTAAGCATAGACGCAATGGCGGGCCTTGACTTTTCTCAGATCAGGAAATAAAAAGAAGTCCACAATTTACGGCTTACTTTAAACAAGCAATGTCATCCGGGAAATTCTTACTTGTAATTGGTAAACCTGATAAACTGAATCTCGGCCAATGAAAATGATGGGACCAAATTCATTTTATTCGTACCCGTATTAAGTTTATCGGATGATATTGTCCTAAGAAGTTGGGCCACCATGCTCAAGTCGCATATCGTTCATGTTGAAAATATCATACGTCTAGATTTTTTAGTACCGTTCATAGGTAAAGCGATAGAATAATTAAGTATTAAACTATGTTATTTTATAATTAAGTTTTAAATCTGATAGAGAGAGAAAATCTTTGCGTTGACTATTTAAGTTAAATCAATGCAAATTGTGCGCAAGTTTCCCTATTATTCGTATAATCAGAGTTTTAAATTGGTCTATTTCAAACTAGAATACTTACACGGCTTGTGTACGTCTTAATCGCAAATTGTATGTCAAACGGTGATCCTATAAAATCTCACAGCGGATAGAGAGAGAAAAATCTTTGCGGGTTGACTATTTAAAGTTAAATCAATCGCAAATTGTGATGCCGCAAAAGTATTCCAGCCTATTATTCGTATAATCAGAGAAGTTTTCGTTAAGGCTTAAATTCGAAGTTTTGTGAAGTTCGAGTCCTAATTTCAACAGCCAAGGCTTGAATACTTACACGGCCTTGCAATTCGCTGATTACGTCCTCCAATCTTGAACAGATTTTTCTCTCTCCACTTTTCCCCCACTTCCCTTTTCACGAGCGTGCCCCACTTTTCTTCTTCTCGTTTTGGTCGCCGCTTGCTGCTGCTTCTTTTACCTTTCTAGGTTTCAATTGGGTCGAAGCTGTTGAAGAAGAAAGAAACAAATAGGTTGGGCTTGGGCTCTAAGAGGCATGGGCTGGAAAGTGGCTTTATTTTCTAGGTATGGTCTTGCTTTTTGGGCCTGTGCATGGGTCTCAGTCCCTGCATCAACTTGCATGTTTTCGCCTTCCGCTGCTCACTCTTAACAAAGCCTATTTAGAGCCATTTTGCTCACATATGAGATAAATTCTATTTGGAGCTGCTCAATTTTAGATTTGGACTTACTTTCGATGATCTTAAGATAAGCATTACGCATCTGTCTAGTGTTAAAAATAGTGTCGATACTATGATTTGAGTCCAAGCATAATGCATAAACTCCGGGAAAACTTTGATCTTGAGTCCAAGTTGTATAATCATGTGATTACTTTGCTATTTATTCTCACATGTCCTAAAATCCTTATTTATTGTGAAAATCATACATAAACTACATATATACACACACACATACATATATACATACATACATACTTGCCATGAGTACAAGTATTGCTTGACTGGGTTGAGAGCAATTTTTGGATTCCTTTGATGTATAGAGATATTTTTTCCAATACGCCCCGCAAGAGAGGCGTGTCCTTGCCAATGCCGATCTTGGACCGTAAATGAATAAACCGTTGTCGTGCAAGAAGGTAATGGTCATCGATAAATAAGAAACAATCGAGAATACCTTTGGTAGTGTGTTCGTGAGTTGAACATGAGTGGACACATGACACACACGTAACAGACATTTGTTAACCATGGTGATAATCAATGGCAATGTGTTTCACTTTAGAGCGAATTAACGCACACATATGTGGCACCAATGTCATCACAATAAATGCTAGGTGTAGTCGAAGAAGATAGTCCAAGTTGATGCAGGAGAGATTGAATCCATGTGAGCTCGGGAGCTGTTATAGCAACAACGGGGTACTTAGCTTCGATCAATCGTTGCTTTCGAGGACACCACAATATAGTCTAATCAATATAAACCATTTTATTTGGTCGAGCAATATAAACTATGTTTAAGTAGGGAAGTTTTGTTTCGCTTTTATTAAATGTTTGATGTTGATTTTGAAATTTCCAATATATTCTGTTGTTATGTTCATGAAGTCAGTGTATCAAGCTACCGTGTCAATGGATATCATGAGATGAGTCAAATCACGAGAGTGCGACAAACGACAAACAAGACAAAATACCTAGTTCTCGTCTTGTCTTCCTCCTCCTACGAAGCAATATACATTTGAACGAGAAACCTAAATGACTAGAGAAATGGTGCCATCATGCTTGTGAGCTCTCGCAAGCTTTTGCACAAAATTAAATCACCTAAATAGACCAAGAAATGGAGCAATGGTGCCATCATGCTTGTATATAAAGAGAGAGGAATTCGATTTGGATTGGATGAATCCAAACGATATGATAAAGGAATATAGTACTTGATACCGTGGCCGAGGGGCTTGCTTAAGACCGTTAATATCTTTCTTCAATCGGCATATAGATTAGGATGTGACTCATCGACAAAACCCGGTGGTTAATTCATATTGACTTCCTCCATAAGAGTGCCACGTGAGAAGACACTATTGCCATTCAATCGTAGAAGGGGCTAACCATTATGGCATGTTTAACAATTGGACTAAACATACGATCATAGGCAAGTCCTGACAGTTGGTGGAATCCTTCACTACAATTTGTGCTTTCTATTGAGCTATACTACCCTCTGAATTTCGCTTGACTCGAAAATTCCGCTTGCAGACAATGATATTATGGGGGAGGCTCAGATGGTACAAGCTGCCATGTACCATTTCAAAGAAATGCATTGAATTCCTCCGAAATGGGAGCGTGGCATGGGTCTTTTTGAGGCCTCGGAAATACACGTTGGTTCAAGTGGGCGGCAAAGGATATTTGATGGCTGAAAGTTTTTGCTTGGTTTGCAAATGTTATTCTAAGAGTGAGTGATCATTGGATGACAACATGAGGGCAGTGATGGAATTATAGTGGAGGGGGGCAAATGAAGTTTTTAGGTCCGTGGGAGGTAAAGATGGAGATTGAGTGACTGATGATGGATCTGCATTGGGGGTGCGTCAAATCGGCGTTCTTCCCGAAAGTTGTAAGGCCATTCAAATGTTGATCTAGAACTATTTCAACAGTTAAACTTGAAAGACTTGTTTTAATTAGAAAGAAGCCGACTATATAGTGATACTTTGTATTAGTCTAAAATTATGTAGATGAATTTAAAACAAGCCGCTAAGCATGGCATGGCTTCACTACATGCTTCAAATAAAAGTAACGAAAATGTAACAAGGTCTAATTAAGAAAACCTAAAAAAAGCTATTATTCACCTCTAAATCTTTGGTAGTACAATGGTGAATGTAACCAGAAGTGAAGTTCTCTGTAGTACTTGTAAGAAGTGGCAAGAGTGTCTTTCGAATGCTCCTTCTTCTGGGTCTTTTCGGTGCAGTAGTTGGAGCTGGGTTTATCATGAGTCACCCATGGCACAATCATGTAATGTGAACCTGAACCTCATTGTTGGAGGCATCGTTAAACGTATCCTGGGAAACATGAACAATATGGTAAATGTGCCATATTTTAAAGTGTTCCGATAGTAATGCGGGTAGTTGAGAGATGGAAAAAATGGGATCTCCACCGTTAGATCGAAGAGGGATCTACAGTTGTAATATAAAAACTTTGTATATATAGCGATCTCCTCCCCTCATTTATATTTGTCTCATCTTATAGGTGTATCCAGAGCTTCATTTAAAGTTTCTCCCTACACTATGTCAATAGTCAGTCGGCTCACATAGTCTATCACTTAGCTTACTGTTCTCCCTCAACCCTCCATTATCTCTCTAGTTGGCCCTCAATGGTAGACATGGATGCCAATTAGCACACGAAAAGGCTTGGTGCATGAATATTTTGTATTAGAGGCTTGCTCTATGAATATTTAGAGCACAAGAAAAGGCTTGATGGATCTATATATTGTACTAGAGGCTTGCTCTATGAATATTTTGCTCTAATACCAGTATTTTTCGTGCACGTATATCATTCTAGACCGAAGAAAGATGAATATTCGTGTCATAGATGCCAAAATAAATCAGACTTCTCGTGTGTGATGTTTGAAAAGGAAAATATGTCGCTGCAATAACAAATGGGTTAACATTCTATCTTCAACAATTCAACAATTTGTCACAAATTATCTAGCAAATCAAATATGCCAGCTTAGAAAAACTAAATTTTGTTATGACTCCGTTAAACCAGATATTTGGATGTTTAAGTATGGAAGTTTGTTTTGCTCTTTTGAAATGTTTGATCTTTATTTTGAAATTTCCAATTATATTCTGTTGTGGTTATGTTAATGAAGTCGATATATCAAGCTAAACATAGGAGAATACGCGATCAGCTGGAATCTTCGACCGAATACCAATATCGGTTGTGGAACCATGAAGAATCGGCCTCTGGAACAATTCCGTCATCGTTGCGGTTCCATGTGTAGTATGCATGTGTACGATTCTTGATGTTAAAAAATGGAGTGCCCAAAACTTGCTTCACGGAATGCAGAGTACTCTGGCTGTGGCTCTGTTATACTGCTCCACACAAAATCCGCAGACAAAATCATACATTCAGTTTTATTGAGCACAAAAGGCAGGGAAATATAGGGTGTTTCATTCTCTTACTTGTTTGCTATGCCTTCTAGGTTCCTTCTGTCACCAATGATTATATAGACAGGCGCATTTGGATTAGAGATAGGAGTAGCCAGATCATTTGTAATGTTCTGGGCTATGTTCGATATGCGTTTCTGTAAATAGAAAATGCATCATATTTCAACACAAACCACAAGGCTAAAATCATTACTTTACACAAACAAGTGAAACCTATGGATCTTTCATAAGCATGTACATGACCGGCAATTATGACGTCAACCACCATGGCTCGAAAACTACTCTCATGGATTCGCCTTCCATGTAGTGGTAATTGTAGCTACTGTACAATGGAGAGTGCATGAGAACGATCAACCATGACGTCTCGCTCCTGTTCACCTTTGGCATCTCTTCTTTAAGCCAGTGGTATTGAGGAGTGTATATAGCTGAAAGGACAAGGCATGGAGCATTAAAGTGCTGCTAACACCTTTCTTCTTGGAATTTCACAACATGCCATGTTTGAGATGAAATATTCCGATATCACTAATACGTCCTGTAAATATCCTTACCATATGCCGAATAAGAAGACAATACTATGATATAAGCAGAAGCTCTCCTTTTTGAGTACCACAAAGGGCTGCTACTGTTTGACTTTGGACTTCGTACCGGTGCATATATGATTTAAATGGTGTATATTCCCCTAAAACACAAATAAATGATCATTCAGAATAAAAAAATTCACAATAATCAATTTCAGAGACTTCTATGAAAAGGGCTTACAATAATCAATCTCATGATTTCCTGCAACCCAAATCTAAGGCTGATGAGCCACGCTTCTGAAGCTCCCCCAACTATCCCACCTCAAACTGTTGTGAAGTGGATGATCATCTGTGTAGGAGGGGTCCCCGATGAACAACAACGCCTTTGGATTGTATGGCTTTTGCTCATAATGAGTCAACGTCACATTCGAATCATGTGTCTGACCTAGATCCCCTGCAATGAATAGATAAACAGAAGTTAAGAGTTAGATCTTGAATTGCCAAAGAGAATCTTGGGAATTGTATAGAGCGCTACTTAGCCTTAAACCGGGGATTTATTCTAGCACTCGATCGGTATTATAATTTAGTCTGACTGAATTTTCTTTTCCACGAATGATCATGTCTTTGCTTTGAAAGTGACATTGGACACCAGAACCAACTCTTTAACCTATCTATCAGATATTCTACTTTTCTACAGAAAAAACTTACCGATAAGGCCGACTGCATAGTGATACTTCGTATCAGGCTGCAATCATGTAATCATGTAGATGGATTAAAAAGAAGCTGCCAAAGCTGGTATAGCTTCACTCAAACAAAAGTAGCTGAGCAATCCAAAAAACTCACCTCCAAATCTTTGATAGTGCAATGGTGAATGTAACCAGAAGTGTATTGTAGTCTTGTACAGAAGTGACAATAGTTGTCTTACTTCATGATCTCTTTTTTTAAAAAATGATTCGTGTTATGTGAACCTTGAACCTGAAACACAATCTCCGAGGCGAGGTTTAACGTAATCACCCATTCTACAGAACGTGAACCTTTTTTTTTCTGAATCGAAATTGTATTGGACTTGTTGCGGGCATTATATCCGGGAGGCCTAGCAAAGACATCACTGTCAAAAGGCATGGCCACGGAAGACATCACTGTCAAAAAGCATGGCCATGGACGGCAAAAGTTCCCTAACAAAAGGATCGTCGTTCCTCCATTGCACAGCGCAACATAAACCAGCATGCACGCAAGAACCGCCAAGGCAGATGAGCCAGGCACGAACGAATGCGAACCCATCTCTTAATCTTTCTTTTAACTTTTGAGTCAAGACTAAGTGCTCCAGTTCACCTAAATATAGTGAATATTCTGACCTTCCCAAGAATTTCAGGGAAATTTAGTTCATCTGAATTTGATGAACTTAACGGAAAAGATCGTTTTTGATTGAGTCTATCCAGATTTTCCATGAGTTCAAAAATCTGTACTAGGATAATGGTGAAATAGAAGGTTTTTGTGCGAATAGCTTCTTGAGAAACAGGAAGCTAATAGATATCAACTAAAAGCGTAACCTTAAAACTACGTTTAATCAACTTTCTTAGATCAATCTACAATGTCACGCATTGAAACATCAGTTCATCAGCGACAACTATTACAGATTTGATAAACATGACAACTATCATGCACGCATCGTATGGCATGCTCTCTTTGATAAACGAAACACACTCATTCTTACCCTAGAGCTCAACCTGATTCTGTCTTCAATTTGACTTTTGGTTCAGTGAACCATAGATATCTGTTTACTGGTTCTGGTAAAAGCATACATCTTTGTCCATTCGAAGGATTTTACTCAAAGATTATTTGCATGTTAATCTGAAAAACTGGATTATGATTATGACCTGAGAAGTATGTCCTTCTCGTGCATCTCTTTAGATATGCAATTGACAAACACTCATCACCGCAATAAAGGAATTGTATTGAGAAATCAAAATTATTATTTATCGGCAAAAGTTTTACAGACGTGTTTATTAGGAACTTCAGCAATCAAACTAACATCTACGGAAATTCCACTATGAATCCTTCACTCACCCAAAAAAAAAAAAAAAAAATCTCTCTTACAGAAACATAGTACAATAAATTCAAATGAACCTAGTTTCAGAACTTTCATTTGCTTTTGTATTTATTGAGGAAATCCAAAGAGAACTTGTCCTGTCCTGTTATAACCACTAAACACTTGTAGAATCATCAACTGGATGCCAGATTCTATTGAAGAACCACATAGAATCAGCTTCCACCGCGTAGCCATCCTGATTTCTGTGCCAGTTATAATATGCATGTGTTCGATTCTTAATGTCGAACATCGCGTGGCCAAAGCTGGCTTCTCGATATGCCGAGTATTTTGGCTGGGGTTCTGTCATGCTGCATGACAAAAACAGATATTTACATAATGAGACGGCAACCAGAATAGTCATATATAAATTAGGCAGTGATTTGTGAAATCTTACTTGGTAGCCAAACCTTCAAGATTGCCTCCATCTCCAATCGTTATGTACACTGGAGCTGATTGATCATCAACGGGGATGCACATGCCATTCACGATGTTGTATGCAATGTTGGAAACACGTTCCTGTGACACTCATCAATCAGCCAACCGTTCTTACATTAAAACTAGACAAACAAATAAACAGAACTTCTGGTTTCCTGCCCATCCTCGCAACATTTGTACATATGAAAAATAAATTGTGTACTATGATTTCGTTGGACAGAAATTGCTGTTGCTGTCGACATGCTAATTTCATCTCCTCGGAGTTCATTGAAATTGATAGTTTGATTGGACTAACTCATCAGAGTTGGTTTTATGCATCTTCCGATGGAAAGGATATAACCAAAATAAAGCTGATAAATAAGTTAATAAAGAAAAGGAAACATTTCGACTTACAGATCGTTCATAGGCATGGACATGCCCAGCAAACACAACATCTACTTTGTATTTCACGAACCACGGCTCAAACATCACTCTCATGGTTTCACCTTCCATGTAGTGATAGTTGTAGCTATTGTACCACGGAGAGTGCATCATAACAATCAGCCACGGTGTCTCGCTCCTGTTAACTTTCGGTAGCTCTTGTTCAAGCCATTTGTACTGGGGAGTATATTTACCTTAGAAGCGAACAGAGGTAAAAGGAAATAAGCAGTAAGCGAGCTGCGATATCCAATAAGAATTGGCATTCTGAGAGACATGCCTCTATTTTACCTCTTGATATAAATCTGCGTGTCATAATTACATCAAATCCAAACGATTTTAAAGCCTAAGGAACTTTCATTTCCATTACTTGACGTTTGAATTTATCGAGGCCTTTTTGCTCCCACGAGTATGAGCAGTGTAATACATCAAAAGAAATCTTGAAAGAAGGGAACCGTTTTCATCCACAGATATTAAAATAAATTTTCCTATTAATTCTTCATCTAATTTCCACTATGCAGATAAATCAATATCTTATTATGTCATCAAACTTTTCTCAAAAACATGAGGTTCCAGAGTGTATCATCTCATTCTCATCTATGTTAGCAGGACAGTCAAGGATGTAGAAATCATACCATATGCAGAGTACGATGACAAGACTATGATGTAAGCTGAAGCTCTCTTGATCGAGTACCAAAAAAGACGCGGTGCTGTTTGATGCTCTATAAGGGGTGTGGTATCTGTTCGTAAAGGGCTTGAAGGGTTTATTTTCGCCCTGCAGAAAAAAAGAACGTACAACGTCATTAGTGGTGTCGTTTGTATGAGTTCATACATCCTGAAAGGGAAATGGTGGTTAGAAAACGAAAGGACTTCCATCCCCTGCATATTTCTCGTGTTACCATAAACACTGACATTGTAAAGCGTTCATATGTTTTGTGAAACTACACTGGGTGACAATCTAAGTTCTGCCAATGTCTCGCCTTATATAAACCTCCAGATTAAATTTATTGCTTCCTTCAGTACCCCAAGTTTCTGATGAAGAGAAATAATGCAATATGAAGACACGGAACTTGGTTAGATTTCTTAGCTACCAAAAGCAGCAGAGAATCATTTGATCTAACAACCAGTATCAAAGCAAATTAACAATTAGTGGGATTGTATAATGCTAGCACTCACGAGTTCAGGAGCGAAGTCGAGTTCGTGATTTCCTGCTGTCCATATCCAGGGTTGATAAGCTACACTTCTTTCGGCAAACCTTCCCCATGTGTCCCACCTCACGTTGTCGTGGTTGGGATATTGATCCGCGTAACACAAGTCTCCAACAAACAATACAGTTTGTCCTTTCTGTGGATTATTTTCGTAATGGGTGAGCGTTAAGTTTGAATCAAAACTCTGACCAAGATCCCCTGCAATGTTCATCAGCATGCTGAGCATAGAAAGGAGTAGAACCACGGATGCATGCAAATTAACTGCAGAAATAAATTTGCTGCGACTCGCTGATGAACTTGAATATCAAAACTAAATGACTCGGCAAAGACCAATAGTGCATAGGCAGGAATGAACTTTTGAAGTTACTCTGAGTCATTGACATATGTATGCATGATAATATGGTTCACTTACCGATGAGACCGAAAGTGTATGGAACATCAGGGCCAACCTCTGGAGGAGTAGTGAACCAGAACTGTCGGACCGTTTGTCCAATTCCGACCTCGTAATAGTATTTGGTGTTGTACTGCCATTAAACGAAACAAACATCAGTTATATTTACCAAATTTTACGCACCAAGCCCAAAAATTAAAGTTTCCAGAGGAATCGAGAGATTTACCATCAAGTTGTTGATGGTGCAATGGTGGATGTAGCCAGAAGTATAATTGTAGAACTTATAACGATTAACTTTGCCCTTTGCCTTTTGCTTGTGCTCGCTGTTTTCGCTCCAGTAGAGCACTTCGCTGGACCCAGGTTCATCCGGAGTCACCCATGACACGATCACTCCTTTTCCCACGTGATCTCCTTGTGTTATATGTACCTAAAGACTCGCCCCGAAACCCAAAACCCAAATCAGAAACCACAAAGAATAGGACGAAATCAACAGCAGTAACCTCTGCCGAGACCGAATCAACTTGATTCAAGCTCGTCTCAGCGTCTCTCCACATGCGGATGTCAACCATTTCACGAGTCACAAAAGAGCAGAAGGGAAAGCTTGTGCTATGCTAAGAGAAAGAGCAAGAACACAAGCTCAGTTGAGACCTGTTGAGGGGCATTATAGCCAGGAGGCACACGGAAAACGTCGCTATCCAGAGGCATGTCCACAGTTTTCTCCACTTTACGGACAAAAGCGCTGGTCTTCCCTCCATTGCACAAATCAGCCCCATTCAAAACCAGAACAATGACAAGAACAGCCCCAGCAACAGCAACGGAGCAAGAAGAAGAAGATCCCAGAACAGCCATCTTGGTCTTTATCCTGGGATAAGGAAGAGCACAAGAACCTACGCGACACACCCCCCACAATATCTCACATCAACCGCACTCCCCCTTAAATAGGTTGATTGTAATGCCGAGGAACACGCCCCTTCCAGATAGAAAGAAGGAGGGATTTGCATAAAACTCGGGGAATATCCACGGGACCATACGCATGTACAGGGCAGATGTCAAATCTTTCGAAAGCTAAAATAAGAATTTCGCACCTCCTCAATTAAGGGAAGAGGCTTAGCTTTGTTTTCTTGACGAGGACTATTCTAAGTACGCAGAGATTTCGTAATGACAATGGCGAAAAAAGGAGAGAGGAAGGGAATAATGTTTTCGACAACAATTGGGTGTCGCCCGCCGCTGCCAGTTTCTTCCGCGGGCAACTGGTTTGGACCATCCATAGATGCCGGCGAAGAATCGGCCACTGCCAAGTTCTACCACATGTCCATTATCCATGTTCTTGTTCTCTACTCGGACAAGTAGATTATAAGCTCCTGAATTCATAATTGACTTCGACCTAAAAAAAAAATCATAATTGACTAATAAGTTGGGCTCGCTCTGTATCCACAACCATTTATTGGCTCCTAACACCTCTTATCACATTGATTTGATTACATTAATCCTTGAGGCTTGAGGGTCCCGCTTTTAACTTAAGACTATTTCTTCACTTTTTTTCTCTCTTTTTATTTTGTTTTTATTTTGCTACAGACGAAATTATCCATGCTCCTCTCAAACAACATTTGTTAAGGTTAAATGTGGGGCACGCTCTTGATTTAATATTATTTCTTGCCTTCTTTTCTTTTTCTTTTTTATTTTTTCCTTTTCTTCTCCTTTTGGAGCAAAATCGGTGTCCTCATCTTCCAAATAGTTACCGAATTATTGTGTTAATGAGTTGATATTTCTCCTTTTTTTTTTGTACTAACAACCTACAAAAAAAAAAAAAACTAAGCACAAGTAGAAGTGAAAAGAACCATTTATCAATTTTTGTACGCATGTCATTCAATTATAACATTAATTGCTCAATCTTTACCTTGATTACCTGAGTATTTAATTAGCTTTTCATTTTAAGAAATGACAGCAATTGTAGTCACATTATAAGCCATTTACCCTTTCAAACCATCTTTGCAAACTCATGTTTTTGTCAAATCTACATTGCAAAAGGATTATTAATTTACGTACTTTTGGGGTCGGATTTTTGCGTACAAATGTTTAAACATGCCATTTTTTGTCTTGTTGATTCGTGTTAAGAGATATCTGCATGTGCTAAATGTTTATTATTTAGAATACGAATCTTTGCAATTGATTATGTCTAGTGATTTTAATACATAGCTCTTGCTAATGAAACTTACACGTAAATTTGGCAAAAAATCACATTAATACGACATGTTTACTCTTGTTTTTTATTTATTTATCGTTCTTTCCAAAAATTTTTGCCTTTGCCATCATCTAGATGTATCAATATAATTAATATGATATTAGCTCGGACAAGAGGCCGACCAAATGTAGTGAAAGTTGAGACAAAGGTCGTGAATAGTTTCTCTTTTTTTCTTTTTCCTGTTATCAAAATAAAATATTCAAGATCTTGAGGATAAAAATCCGTCTAGTAAAATAAATTTTTTTCTTTATTTGTTAGGACTAACATTTCTTTACTTAGAATATATGGTCAGATGCTTGCTCGAAATTTACAATATTGTTGAATAAGTTCCAAAAATAAAAAACAAGCATGAAAGAATCTTGACATGTAGTCTTCTTCTCTCTTGCGTCCCTATCGTTGGCTGTCGATCGCCATCAACCGGTCACCGGCCATCGACCAAGACCCTAGTGGTGCAACGTAGAAATTTTATCTTGTTATTAGACGATTTTTTGTTCGGAAATTTAAATTTTGTGTTATTGTCAAAGCGTTTCTCTGTGCAAAAACTTGTCCGAAGAATAAAAATAGAAAAATCTATTTATGGTTAGAAGTAACTCCTGAGAATAGAATCGTTTTTATTCGGTCCCGGCAGCCCTAAGAACAAAAGGCCAACTAGCACCTGTCCAATTTACAATCCGGATGGTGCTCATGATGTGCCCAAGGGCCTAATTTTCTTTTAGTACAGTCAAAAGCCACCAATACAAGCTACCCTAGATTTTTTTCATCGTTAACCACCATTTTTATGTTTGCGTCAAACCATTTGAATTCCAATATTTAATCCCTTTTCAACATAATACCAGATAAGAACACCAAAGCCCGCCCTTTGAAACGTTTTAAAAAGATCTATTTTATACTTGTGGACCATTTTAGCAACCGTTAAATTTCCCGTGAAAATTTGCTGTCTACGGTCGTACGTGGTGGCCAACGTCGACGATAATTTTTTACACTTTGTCGCGTCCTTTCATAGCCTGCCCTGTTTAAGATAATTGAATTGCTAATTTTACCGGACTTGACACGACCAAAATCAATAAGGTGTGATACTTATGTCATTATTTCTCCAAGAAAGAAAGGAGGTGCGAGAAAAAAAGATTCGGTCGGGAACACAAACTTTCAAAATGTCAAGGAATAGTGTAGAAAGGAAGATCCACTAGATTCTGTATGATCATGATTCACTTCTAACTGTTAACTAATAGTTAATTTAACTTGATCACATTAGTATATTGCTTCGACACTCTATTAAGGAAGTATCCAAAACAACAGTAACTCCTCACCCTTGTCCTAACAATAGAAACCACATATGAAGTTATGATTACTTGTTAAAAGTGATCATTCCATGATGATTCAGAATGGATGAGAGAATTGGCCAAAGCAAAGAAAAGTAGAGATTTCGAATTCCTTCCTCGACTACGCTTGAGCTCATTATCCCCATAAACAGTCTCGAATGATCACATTGGTACAGGACGAACACACAAACCGTAAGTCAATATCAAGCTAACTATCGGGCTTTCTACGTGCGAACCGTTGCGACGCAATCGCTACCCTTTTGCATGACTAGAAAAGACAACAATCAGATACATACGTCCACGCGAAAACACACGATGTTTGACGTGCCACTACTTTGTTCTATTCCATAAATTATCTTGCTTAAATGATAAAATTCGCGTCATAAATTTTTTAGTAAGCCGATTACATGTGTATCGATGAAACAAACCATAAAGTAAAGACTGAGCAACACGCCGGTAGACTGCGGACGAGGACTGATGACTCTTTACTTTCTTGGATCCTCATTTGCGGGCCCGGCTTGTTATTGGTGTTCGATTGTCAAATTGGGTAACTAATGAAATTCAGAGAACATCCCAAATAAGAGTATAAAGCACTCTCTTTTTCTCAAATAAAGGCTTAAATGCCCTCTTTATTTCAAAGAAATGTTTAATCAAGACACATTTGTCATTTTTTCTTTTTGATTTGTTTTTTCCATTTTTTTTTTTTCTTTGTTTTGGCCGGCGACCCTCGGCCATGCCTAGCCACGGCGAGGTGAATCTCGCCTAGATCCGGCATGGGCCAACCTTGCCAGATTGGGCCTTGCCTCGATGGCCACAGGTGAGGCTACCCATTACGCCGAGGCAAGGGAGGCGACCCTCACCGCCACAAATAAGAAAAAAAAAGAGGAAATAGGAAAAATAAAATAAAATAAAAAATAACGAAAATATCTTTGATCATATTTTTATTTAAGAAGATAAGAATACTTAATGTCCTTATTTAGATTTTTCCCTGAAATTTGAGGAAAAGGTACCCGTTCTACAACTCAGATGAGACCGACAAGGGCAGCTCCATATCAGCATCGAAGGCTAGAGGTCAGGGGACTTCAGCGCCAGGGAAATGTGTCCGACTATGACATTTCGGATTAAGTACTATATTTCGATGCCCTCACCACCAGTTCAGGACCAAACTGATTTCTTGATTTCCTGCCGTCCAAATCCAGGGGCCATGAGCTGCTCTTCATTCAGGAAATCTTCCCCATGCATCCCGCCTCACGTTACCGTGCTTATAATCATCCTAAGCATGGGTTTAAGTATGTCCTTAAACTACTTCATCTGAAATCTTATCCGGACTTCGAGATCCCTCAAATGTAAATCAAGAAGAGGATACTTCCCGCCAACATAGAAGAAAAAGATATGCCCATCATCAAGGGAATGATGGTAGGGAAGGTATACTATATATCGGCTTTGATCGGCTATCGTCGACATAGTCATATAGTAACGTTTCGCATCCGGGGTGAGTCATCTGAGCTTAGCTCTTACATTGTCAACCTGTCTTCGCATAGTGTCTTTCAACAGAACTTGTCGACGGTGTACCCCTAGTTGAAAGACATTGTGCGAGACATCGACACGCGGTACTACACGACGTAACACGACACATCGACACATCATTTTTAAAAAAATAATGAATTCCGATACGTTAGGCCATGTTGCATATTAAAAGTATATTTTTATATATATGTAAACATATCGGAAGTGAGTTCTTTTTTTTTTCTTTTTGTTAAGGATTCATGATTAGGTTTATTTGCGGGTGGCGGGATATATGACTTAAATATATATATTTTTGATAGATTTATATTTTGATTCATAATTTATTGAAAATGCTTAAAATTAATCACATGCGTGTCGAAATGACATGTTGGAATATTGGACTCGCAAGTCAGCTGGGCGTGTCTGGAGCGCCGACCACGTATCGGATGTATGATAATTGTTTACACACGTGTTGATTGAGTGTCGAACGAGTATCGGTATCCGACACACATTCGATACGATAAGGAGGCCCCGAAGAGTGTCGGTGCTTCCTAATAATCATTTGCACAAAACTAGTCTCAACACCATTGGTCCTTTCTGCGAATTTTCTTCATAATGTGGTTGTGTCCCCCCGTTATCGAAACTCTAGCGAAGATCCCCTTAATGATGTCCACGAATGTCGAAAGTCGTTCGCGAAATGTAAAGGATTTTTAACCTAAAAATTTTGGAGAAATTTCATAAATCTTGATGCTCGCCTTTCGAAAATGCTAAAAGCCGGCTGCATTGGGCTTTTAGCTTTAGCTTTCCCAAGGCTCAAGGTTCCTCAAAAAGGGTTCACCAAACGCCTAGACTTTTCCTCAAGGAAATTTAGAGGGCCAAAATACCCCTCAGAAAACTAAACCAAACGCGTCCCAGGAAATTTGCGAAAGACCAGGTAGAGTTGGATTCCTTATGGTCTCTTGGAAGGGGCTCTATCTCCTTGTGTTGCTTTTTGGGCATGCACGTAGATCTCAGCCCCTGCCTCACCTTACATCTTTTACGTTTCCAATGACCTCTCTTGATGAACAGTAGTGCTGTAGAGCTTGTATCAAAATTCCTCTCGATCATCACGTCCCTCCATTCTGCTCAGGTACGACAGAACCTTCGTTTGGAGCTGCCTAATTTTAGATTTGAACTGAACTTTCGGTGATTTTAAGACATGCATTACCTCCGTCTAGTGGTTCAAGCATCACCTAGGCTATGATTTGAATCCGAGCACAAATGCATATGCCGCGGCGAAGATATGATCTTGATTCCGAGACATGTTGGTGCGACTGCTCCAAGCATTAACTCTTGTATTCTCAATACTTTTTTGTGAAAATATGTTTGGCTATCCTTTCTTCTTCTTCTTTTTAAATTTGAAAATTCCTTGCAATAAGTATTTTATTGATATGAGAAAGCAATTGATCACTACAAAATAAGTTGACTGTGCGCTGTAGTAAAAAAAAATGTATTTTCAAATTAAATAATTTATAAAATTAGTCCTCCTTATATTAAAATCTAAAAATTCATAGTATGGACAAGAAAGAAAAGAAAAATTACGACGAGTGATGACCATTCTCTCGCCCAGGCAAGTCACATAAGAGAAGGCCAAAGACGCTCAAAACTAGGAAGCAACCTCCAGTCACCGCTCAAAAGCCTTGCCACTTGTCATTTGCTGATTGGCTCGTCCTTTCCCCTTCACTGCAAGCAATCCCCACTCTCTCTCGCTTGAAGGAACCATCGACGCTCACACACGTGTATATAACCGCGCGTCTGCTCCTCTCTCTGTAACTCCCAATCTTCTTATTCTTCTTCTTCTTCTTCTTCTTCGCTCTCTCTCCCTCCCTCAAACATGAATCGCTTTCTCTCTCTCCTCGCTCTCTTCCCTCTCGTCGTCGTCTCGGCCTGCGCTTCCTCGGAGGTCGACGAAGATCCGTTTATCAGGCAGGTCGTAGGCGCCGCAGACGGCGGCCTCTCGACCGATCATCGCCACTTCTCTCTCTTCAAGAGACGTTTCGGCAAGTCGTACTCCTCTCAGGAGGAGCACGATCACCGATTCAAGGTGTTTAGGGCTAATCTGCGCCGGGCGAGGAGGCACCAGCAGCTCGATCCTTCGGCGATCCATGGCGTCACTCAGTTCTCCGACCTGACGCCCTCCGAGTTCAGGAGGAGTTATTTGGGGATTAGAAGTGGGCTGAGGTTGCCGAAGGATGCGAATCAGGCTCCGCTTCTTCCGACCGATGATCTGCCCGAGGATTTCGATTGGAGAGATCACGGAGCTGTCACCGATGTCAAAAATCAAGTGAGTTCTTTTCCCCGAATTTGTTGGATCGTCGACGTCAATTGGAGTTATAATACGGATTTGTAGTTTGTTCTTAACTCGTAAGACCAATGCATGTACTTCGGTTTTCTGAGAAGTAACCTAGGCAATGCTAATAGATAGTTGTTTTCATTTTGTTTGATTGATTAGGTATTTTGGATCGCTCTATGCTCATCCTCAATGATTTTCCGTAGAATATTCTTTCATTGGTTTTCCTCTCATAAAAAGCCGACTCTGCTGTTTATTTTACTGATATCAGGGTATGTGTGGATCATGCTGGAGTTTCAGCACGACAGGAGCATTGGAAGGTGCGCACTACCTTGCTACTGGAGAACTAGTTAGCCTCAGCGAGCAACAACTTGTGGATTGTGATCATGAGGTACTGCCATTGTGTCTTCTTTTGGTTGCTTCATTTGCATTTGGTATTGCACCGTTTGTTAATCTTCTTTCATCAATGAGAAGGATTAAAAAATTTATAAGGAAAAACTTTGTACGGAATACCAAAAAAAAAAAAAGAGGTATATTAGGGAATAATCTTGTGGAATTAAAAGAGGATGAGCATTCCTTCACTCATGGAAGGGGATGAGCATTTTGCAGAGTTCTGTTCCAATGTAAAAAGTCGGACCAGGCATAGGAATGTGAGTGGGAGCTGGAACCGGATTTCGTTTTAATCTATTCCTAACATGGCATCATCTGCATTCTGAATGATCATGTGTAGAGATGGTTTAATCCATAGTTATTTTTCAGATGGGCAATTTGATTCTTCCATTAAGCCAGAAGTCCTATTCGTTACATATCTCATCACTCAGATTCCGTGCAATTCATTGTGCTCGTGTTTAGGATATGAACACTAAAGTTTTGCGACCTTAAGGTAATTCCAAGGGGGTAATAGCAACAAGTTAGATTCCCTGGAAACCTTAATTATCGCACTATACTTTCACAACTGCTAAGGCAACTCTTCACCTCATACATTAGGTAAGTCGGACTACAAACAGTGGTGACCCATGTTAATTATTTTGAATGCTTCATAGGCATGTATTGCTTTTTTCCCCTTAAATTTTACAACCGAGATTCTCAGTTATGCATAGCATTGTTTTGTAAGCCCCGACAACATAGTGCAGCATCCGTGATAAGTGAGTTTGGTTAACAGACAATTTAGATCCTGAGGATATCAAGGTAGTGCTATGGCAGACCCAGGATTCAGAGGGAGTGGGGAGCATTTCTTTGCAGAAATAATTAAAAAATTTGAATGGAAATATTGGACTTACTGAGTAATCAAAAGCTTTCAAGTACGACCATACTGAATATATCTTTTTTAAGCTTTTGTTTCTGTAAATGGTTCCGTTAATCAATCCTAATGACCCCCCCCCCCCCACACCCCCAAAAAAAAAAATCCTAATGTAAATTGAATATTGCTGAAAATCCAATTGAACAACTATTACACTAACTGGTGTGAAATATTTACACTGATGAATCACTTATTCTTTTTTTGGCTGTTGATGAGCCACTTACTTATTTGGAAAGTAATTATCCGCGTGAACAGAAGAAAGATAGAAAAAGACTTATAGGTCTCATGTATGCTTTTATGTAACTTAACAGGGAGTTATACATGTGTACATACATTTTGGAACTGGTAAGAGAACTGATACTGTATAAATAGCTATGGAATTGTTGATTTTTTTAATAGCAGAATAATTTCTGCTATGACTCTTCATATCCCATGGGATTTTTCATGAAGTTTCACATTCTTAGATTTATCTTTGATGTTAAGGTTGATCTTGATTATGATTTCTAGATGGAGGTATGAGGTTGAAAAGTTCATTGATTTTGTCTAACTATCTCCAAGCAGTTGATAATCAATTATCACATAATTCATTACATGAGGTCGTTCTATTTGATTATGCAATAAGTTTGAACTCATTATCACGTTAACTTGTTATGTCGTAGTGTGTTTATTGTAATGTATGACAATACGCTAGGAGCAAGAGATCTCTCACCACCCCTAAGAGCATGTGAGGGGGGAGGGGGCAACTTCCATTACCGCCACTCTGTGTCGGCCATTGGAGTAGAATGTAGTCGGGTGTTGTGTGCTATCTTATCTCTTCACTCCCTCTTGGATTGTATGAAACTGAAAGTTGACACAATATGTGCGGCGAGTTATGAAACCTTTCTAATAGCATTAGTAATATGATTCTTTCATGAAAGCTGGCCTATAATATTTCCCTTGTAAGAGTACCTTATTCTTCCCTAGCATCAAAAGGCCTAATACTCTGTTCAGTGTGCTTGCCTTGTTAAATGACTCATCAATTTTCCTTATGTTTTAACTTATGATATTATATTTTGACCAAAAAAAAAAAAAAAACCTGATGATATTATATCAAATGGGGGTTCTACTTTTGTGCAGTGTGATCCAGATGAACCTGGATCGTGTGACTCTGGGTGCAAAGGTGGATTGATGAACAGTGCTCTTGAGTACACTCTTAAAGCGGGTGGGCTCATGCGAGAGGGTGACTACACCTATTCTGGCACTGATCGTGGAACTTGCAAATTTGACAAGTCCAAGATTGCTGCATCAGTGGCCAACTTCAGTGTTGTTTCCCTTGATGAAGATCAAATTGCAGCAAATCTTGTGAAGAATGGGCCTCTTGCCGGTACATGACACATGACCCAGATCTAGACTTTATTTATTATTTTTTTCCTTTTCATTTTCGACTCACGTAATGTGCATGCTGCTTATATCATGGTAATGGTAATTAACGTAACTCTTCCTTGCTTGAAACAGTGGCCATCAATGCCGTTTTCATGCAGACATACATCGGTGGGGTTTCATGCCCCTTCATATGCTCCAAGAGATTGGACCATGGGGTGTTGTTGGTTGGATATGGTTCAGCAGGTTATGCTCCCATTAGGATGAAGGAAAAGGCGTACTGGATCATAAAGAACTCATGGGGTGAGAACTGGGGAGAGAATGGATACTATAAAATCTGCAGGGGCCGCAATATCTGTGGAGTAGACTCATTGGTATCTACCGTGGCTGCTGTTCAGACCACCCCTGGCTCCCACTAGACTCTGAGCTAGAGGTAGTTGTCCTGTATATAAGGGTGGCAAATACTACATTTGTCAAGCTGTAGTAGTTTTTAAGTATGCTGTGCCAATCTGATGTTTAGGAAGAAGAAAACATTACTTTATAGTTCTAGGGGTGGTCTGATCTGAAGTTATAAAAGCGTGAGCGTCAAAATGTTGTAAAATTTAGCTTTATGACCTGCTCTACCAAATTTGTATCGGACGGAATTGGATACCTTAGAAGTAAACACGCAAATGGGCTCACTTGGAAAAGCGATAATATGGGATAAGAAACATAAAATAACAGGAAGAATAATGACGACGTCTTAAACGCCTGAAATCTTCAACAAAAGTGGCCTGGGACTTGCAGCAAAAATGCGGAGTGGTCACGGGCCTTTGGGCCTTCGAGGCAGACCTACTGGGCCCCATAAATGGGCCGAACTTGGTGCAAATATACCCCGATGGGGCCGAACTTTGAGCCTAGTTAACGCTCAGAGTTTGGATAGTTGATCCTGATTGGGCCTGGGCATACGTAAATGGGCCCCAATCCAACGAGTATTCTTAATATTACGCCTTCGTATGCCCCTCCACAAGCAGCAAAGAGCGAAAGAAAAAAACCCTGGTAAGAGGCTGGTTCAATTGGGGACCTGATCCAGTAAATGGTCTTTAGGGAAAATGGTTGAATTAATAGCCGTTAAATGGGTCGAATTAATATGGCCTGGGATTGGATCTGTTGGGCCACAGTTTGGGCTAATGGACTTTGGGCCAATTAATGGGCCGGACTCGCAAATTTAAATGGGCCAGACTGGATCTATTGGGCCATAGTTAGAGGCAACAGTTTAGGCTAATGGACTTTGGGCCGATTAATGGACCTGACTTTGGGTCCAGCATGCCTTAAAATGGGCTGTATTTTCCCTATTAATGGGCCCTAGGCCCTATTTTTTTTGGACAGACCTAGACCCTAGTTAGAGGCCGCAGTTTAGGCTAATGGACTTTGGGCCGAATAATGGGCCTGGATTTGGGTCAGGCATGCCTTAAAATGGGCCATACTTTTGCCTATTAATAGGCCTATTTGGGTCCGTGACCTTTTGTGTGCTTAGTTAAGGAGCCGTATGTTTGGGCCTGTATCGCCATTCCAGGTTGGACCCGACGGGCCAGGCTTAGAAATGGGCACTATAGATCCGCTCGGCCCAGGAAACGGGATTTACTCTGCTAACGAGCATATGGGCCATTGTAACCATGAGGCCCAGCTAGGTGGCAATGCTGAGCCACTTAGCCGGTAGATTGACATGCATGCTGTTAAGCCTACCGTTGGGTCTTTTGAGCCGCAGGCCCAGATTTTATTGGGGCCAGAGATTAGGCTGCTCCCGCTACGCCACGGAGTCGTTCAGCCGTCTCAACCGTATATCCAAACGAGCTCCGCCATGACCTTGCCGTCAGATAAAAAGCTAATACTGCACACCAACCGTTTACAAAGTACATTCCAGGTTTCTGAGTACCTAAAATAAATACATACAAATAATTTACCGACGGTGATGACAATCATCATTACATTAATCAGCCCGATCATAACTTATTTCTTTAATAATATATAAACCGAGAAGGGGAGGCTCGTGATGTAAAGGTGGTTCATCCCATCTCTTTCAATAAAAGAATCGATGCAGACCCAACCGAACACGCAAGATGCATGTGACACACCAATCCATCATTTATATTGGGTAAATATACAGTAGGAATCAGAAATCATCCTCGTCACTGGCCAATGCAAAGGAGAATGGATGGAACTTATAACCATTTCCCTCGTAAAACTTGTTTTGGAACTCCACCCAGTGAAGTCTCAAGGCATGCAAGAAAGCACTGAGGGTCTCCATCACCAGCAACACGCCGACAGTTGCAAAGATAAAGATGATGATGCCAACAATGAGAATGATCACATTGTTGAACCTGCAACACATCATATCAGCTTCCAAATATCACGAATCTGATGCAATAACTCAAAAGAAATTCTTCATTCCAGCACCCGTTATTTCAGCTGCAGCTACTGCTTTTGTCGCATGTAGCATGTTATCCCCTCGTGTTCCAAGGGGCATGGAAGCTCTACTCCAATGTAATTAACGCCCCCAAGATCTTTAAAATACCATATATAGAGTTTCCAGCTAAAAAACTATCTTAAAGACCAGTGCAGAAAGTCAAATCGGCAGGAACAAGTCAACACGCAGCATAAACCCATGCCACTTGCCTATGTATTCCGTAAATATCCCAAGTGAACCTCATAACAAACTATGACTAGCAAGATGAGAAGGCAAAACGAATGAGCAAGCTTACCCCCAAGCAAGCAGCAGAACCTTCTCATAGAACACGCTTGACAACTCTGAGTGGGCGAGACTGAACAAATATTGTAAAGTAAGAAGTCAAATTAGCTATTATTTTGTCTGCAGGAAAATATACATTAATGCGACAGAACAGAGGTTCAGAATATTGACACATGGAGACTGAGAATTGACACAGGTCCAAGCAGCATACCTAAGTGCCCACAGACGAAGATATGAAGCTGTATTGGAGACTGCTCCGAGTACAAATTCAATGGTATGTATAAGCTGGTGGACAAAGACTTCACTAAATTCGAATTCTTCATGATCCCCATGGGCATCAGGGGTTCTTTCCAACTGAAAGCTGTGCTCTGTGGTCTCCAGTGGCATGTACGAATTGCCTCGGTGCCTCTGCAAGATGAAAATCAGGACCAATTAGAATATATGCAGAGTCCAAATATCAAATAAATATAATTAGTTGGCTATGGTGAACAGAAAAACAGACCTCTTCATGTTGCTTTTTCAGAAGAAAGGGTTTTGGAAGCAGCATCCATGGCACGGAAATGAGTGCCAGCAATAGAAGCACGAGCTGGCAATAAACCAATATAAATGAGGATATTCACATCTAATAAATTTGATAGGTCGATTATTGTGAAATGAAAGGTGCCAGTCGGAACAAAGATTACCTGCACCGTTTTCTGGCCAGGGAAAAGCTGATTCTCACCTAAGTCATCAGTAGGGCTTAGGAACATGTAAATCATTATGTGGTACAGATCAGCTTGTGAACCAGTGCACCATTTCATGATGATTAGGATGGATAGGTACCCAAACAAACTATTTAGAAATATAATCTGGGGAATAAATTGGAACCTGAGACAATGCATTAACAAAGCATCATTTCATTTATATCCAAAACTTTAAAGAGAGAGATGTACCAGAGCTAAAATAGCTCAAAAACAATTTTAAAAAGAGATCAAGCTTGAAGCCTGCAAATATCAAAGACTACAATTACCAGATATTCAGGCAATTGCCAAAGAATTTAGCATTGAAATAGCTCAATATGATTCCAAGATTCATTTGGGCCACACCAAGCAGAATCGACATTTTCATCTTCAAAGAATTAAGAAATGGCAGCTCGCTTCTTGTGCCATGCCAGGCAGGATCCACACCAAACGGGTATGTGTCACGGACTTTAATTAAGCCCACTGTCGTAGCATCCCTGTGAAACAACACTAGATGTGAAAAAGCAAATATGCTGTAGAAGCAAGATGATCAATTTATGATATTACTGGATGTCAAAAGATACATCCACAAACCTGCAGGACAAATCACGGCATGCATATGCCGACGGACCAAATAGTTCAAATGGAACTGAAAAGAACTCATTGTAGATCAAACCGGTGTAGATTGAGAAGATTGCCATCATCAGAATAACATAACGGCCACCAAAGGTCATCTCTGTGATGTCTCCAAGTTTCTGCTATTGCCAATATAAGTGAAATCATTAACTTCATGCAAAATACAATTAACGAAAAGTATCAACCGGAACACAAAAAGCACCACTTCAGCTGCTTTTTCAAGATTTTAATGGCGTCCTTGATGGGCAAACTAATGAAGGCTTAATTTGATATAAAATAACAAATTTGGACATCTCCTTTCAACACGGTATTCTTATGGAGAGCATGAATTTTTTTTTTTTTTTTTTGGGGGATAAATGCTGTCACTTCAAAGCTATAGTTCAGGTGCACGGGGCCTTCCCGTCTAGCCGTTGGTACTCTGCATCTTCACGGAGAATTCATTGGTTACTGGTTGAGCCACTGGAATGGAATGAGATAAGAATCTCTTGAGATCCTGAAGAGTAGGCCGGCGCCCTCTAAGTTGACCACTCTACCCACTAATGGACTTAGAGGGGGGAAGGCGAACGGGAACATGAGGAAAGTACCATTTGGGATTTTGTTCTGAAATTTTCTCAATACCAATTAATTTAACACTAATTAGTGGCTCTATCCAAAAAGGCAACAATGCATATAGATAAACGACTCTGGCATAAGCTTTAAAAACTAGTGGACTTCAGAATAGAAGACACAAAGTTCACAAAAGAGAATGTTTTCAATTCATCTATTGGTTTCGCTCATCACTAACGAGTGTATAGTCTCCAAATCTGAATCTTTTGATTGTATTTTCCATAACATGTAAAACAGACAATATTGAAAATGAGCATTAGTCCCAGGTCACATGAAGACATTATGCTCACTACATGATGACTTAACCAAACAAACAGTCCTTGAGCAAGTATAAATTATCAGACAATCAAGCTTAAGGATCTTATCTCAAATTTAAGGAACCTGCCTTGCCATTGTTGATAAAGGAGATAAAAGAAGGTTCAAAGAGTTCCCACAAGAGGAATCTTTCTATAATTCTCCAGAAAAGCCTAGACAAGGAACATTTTTGAAAATTTGTTGGAACTAAGATGCAAGATATAATGTGAATTTGAATATTACCTGACCAGAAAGCTTCTTTTCCCTAAATATGAACATTAATGATGCAAGTAATAGGCATATTCCATGTCCCCAATCACCAAACATGACAGCAAATAGAAAAGGGAATGTAACTATGGTATATACTCCAGGATTTGCTTCCTGATATCTAGCCACCCTGCATAATCAAGAGAAGAAGTAACCTTATCAGCATGCAACTGAATTTCACAGAGCATACTAGACAAATGGAGAGACACGAGACTTCAACCAGCAAAAAACAACAAATGAGAATACTACCACACGATTCTATTAGTCAGATAACATTTAAAACTTCAGAAATGCCATATATTAATCCCCGGGTAGTTCAAAGTTTTTGGAAACTCACCCATATGCGTCAACAATTTCCTGGAATGCTGAAGTAAATTTGTTCGTCCGGAAGAATGTCGGCGGCAACTCCTTCGTCTGCAAAACCTGGAAAATGGCTCCAACTTGAGCATTGGAGTCAAATGCAGCTCGCTGCAATGCATCCTGAATCTGCAACAAGTCCAAAGTTTGCCCAGCACCGATATTAAGATGATTACCTTCTTTATCACCCACTACTAATAGACATATTAGAGAACCACAAAAACCTGTTTTGTCGCAAATACAGGACACCAGCCCTCTGCAACAAGACATTTCTTTGTCACATCAAGGCTAAGCATATTTAATGTGTGATAGATAGCCTTCTCCTTCCGCACCTTCAGGATTAAAAAGAAATATTAGGCAACGCACCCATGTGTCCATCCTAAAGAACAAAACTTTTCTTTAAAGATCCAAAATATTTGTGCCAATGTAAAATTGGGAGACAAATCAAAACAGAAATTGTCAGTCAGTAAACTGTGACCCATTTATAACAAGATACTCTCGATACAATATTATTAAGCTTGCTAATAACATAATTAAGCATATCTCTGTAGTAATAATTACACCTACCAAGCGGCTCCACTGCTCATATTGATCTCCAATGGTCTGCAACAAGTTGCCCCGATGTGCAAGTCCAGCATCGATAGTGGTCTTCAGTTCTGAAAGCTTCCCCATAACCTAATCAAGATCACACTTAAATGTGAACAGTTGTATGCTTGGAGCTAATGCTCAAGGAGGACATGATGTTTCAATCTTCAACAATCTCACAAAGCCATATTTACAACACAAAATCAATCAACAGATGGCATTAGACAACCATCATAAATAGAAATAGTATCATTAGCAAGATGGATGTCATTCTGGCAGTGGCGCCCCAGTAAAACTGACCACAAATGGCAGTGCAGAGACTAAAACAAAATGGAGGAAAGAGAGGAGGAGATGATTCTAATTAATAAATATATAAAACAATATGAGCACTCAGAATACCTCTGTAATCATTTGAGCTTGTTTTCCTAAGTCCTCACTGAAAGGGTAGCGATTAGCTCCGAAAGCTTCACATATTTTCAGGATTTTATTCTTCGCTCTTTCTCCAGAATAGAAAACCAAAAAAACGTTCTTCTCAACCTGAAAATTGACATCTCAAGTCAGGGGAAAGAAACGCCATCAAACCAGAAATATGCCCATAAGGACATGACTAATCGTCCATTAATTCAATATAACACAGGGACACAGCATCATGCAAGCATATAAAGAAAAATCCTCCCCGAACATTGTAACAGTTAAGTTTGAAACAAAAGCCCGCACTATATGCCATAAGATACAGGAACATATGTCTACTCCGTAGTCCATAAACCCCCAAACCAAATTAAATGTTCAGAGATTTATTTATCTAACTGATCGACTTGTCAATCAATCGCTTCATAACGCAATCAAACATCTACCCTCAATTGGAGTGAAAAGCAAACCATTACCATCCTCGAGCAAGGCATGGTTTTCCCTTCTTAGATATATACTATGGATGACCCATAATTAGGACATAATAGAAGTAGAAAATCAACACAATAGCACT
The DNA here is from genome assembly GCA_021437795.1 of Rhodamnia rubescens. Taxonomy (NCBI): domain Eukaryota; kingdom Viridiplantae; phylum Streptophyta; class Magnoliopsida; order Myrtales; family Myrtaceae; genus Rhodamnia; species Rhodamnia rubescens. The sequence goes on from JAILYA010000012.1 coordinate 2,579,554, forward strand.
TGATACCATCTGAATAGTTCTATGTTTGGGACATTGGGGAAATGGGGAGAACGCAAATTTGATTGTAAATTACATAAATTTTAAAAATACTGGGGAAGGGAATGGAGGGAAATTTAAAATCTTTAGGGATTTTTTTCTTCATTTTCATCTCTTAGGCATCTTCCAAACATAGCCCGATGGTTTTGGGAATCAGATGGCATAAACCCAGTTTATGACCAGCTTCTGCAACATCCAGAATCCTATTATGTCATGTCTCTCTCTCCCCCTCTCTCTCCAACAACCAAAAAAAAGCAATATAGAAGTAACAGAATGCACAAAATGAACGGCTTACAGAAATTAGCGGAAAAAACGGTGAAGTCAGATCTGGAAACATTCGATAATACTACTGCTGCCAATAGTTTACATCTCACAGATCAATAGAGGATTGCAAGCAAGGACTCCAACAATCAAAACCTCACCTTTTCACCTGAAGCAGGATCCATAACGGGCTCTTCAATCTCTGCCTGCTTCAAGAACACATTACCCCTCGTAGCACGAAATAAGATCCTCTCAAATGCCATGGATTTTTCTCGAGGGACAAGTCCACAGAGAAACCCCAACTTCATTTGCTTCGACGCATCGGTTGCCATTTCCTTCAAAACGGTTTAATGAATTATTAAAGGAAGAGTAAGTTTATTTACTTAGATGGCTCCAAGAACCCCTAACTGAGCTTTATATACCTGATCACGTAATAAAGGTGTGTCTACGGATTCTTCACCAGTATGCTGCGATTCTATCTCTCTATGCTGTGCTGTGGCAATGCTATGAGCTGAGTGAAAAAATTCACCAACCTAGAAGAAACAGAATTACAACTCCTGTAATTTCAGATTAATATCAATTTTGTACACACATGTCAAAAAATAGACCCTAATCTCCATATATAGTCAGGAAAGGATCTACAGAAACGAAAAGAATTTGACACCATATCTGTGTCCACGCAAGCGTGCTTGTCATGCAGGCAGCTGTAGAATACGAATATTTTAGGAGAAGTCAGGACAGATTGATACTTTATCCTCCATGCGCATCAATAAGGAACACTAAACTATGCAAGATTCATCAGTAAATCTGCACAATTTGCATCTTCTCTTAGGAGGGCAACTCAAAATTCACAAGTAACGGCACAAACACAGTCTGACTTTTATAGTAGGACGAGGCAATACCTTCTGCAGGACAAGCTTATACTCCACCATCTCACTATAAGCACGTTGCAGCTTTTCACCATTTGCATTAATTTCAACCAGCTCTGCCTCAAGTTCTCCAAGTTTTGTCTACCGAAAACAAACTACCATTGTGAGTAATAATGGCAGATTCATAGTTAACCAGACCAAGGAAAATCCAATATACCTCCAGGTCATCCACATTGCTATCAGCTAGGGTAGTAGATTTGATAGAAGGCGCCACACCTGCCTTTGACATTTGCTCCTTGAAAAAGCGTAATTTGCGTGCCATCTCTCCACATCTTTTAATCTTCATCAATATTTTGTGAACAACAAACAACTTGCCGTGAGAGAAAGGAATACACAAATCTTAGACCGTAATTAATACGGTACTATCAGAATCTTAGACCAAAGTTTCTAACAGCTTAACCCAGAACTTTAAAATTAAACAGACGACAATCGCTAGAAAACAGAAGACGAAGTGAAGGAAATCAGAGTTGGCAGCAATGATATTAAGCTGTGTATGACGAAGGCTTCTGCACCTGAGCAGCATAAGTCCTTTGGAAGGGGCTTTTGTCTGCATTGAGCTGAAAAGGATAATTTTATCAAAATAATCAGCCACAGATCATATAATACAACTAACTGAAAAGTTGCAGATAGAACATGAAAAGGAGAGATCATATGTCTTCCCTAAACATTGTGATCACATTTGCTTGTCCAGCACTATAATAACTAGAAGAATCAAAGATGACGGTTGATATATAACTCATGTAACATAAGCTTGATATGTCATGTCATCTGACAAGTAAAGGAAATAATTCTCCTACAGAATTCTCGCCACAAATGAGACTCCATTTTCGAAAATTTGGAGCCACGTGATATAAATAACCGAGACATAATGATCAATAGTTACATACCATAGCTCATGTGTGATATCCCCAACGTTCATTGTTTCATATCATCATTTCTGAATCACACATGGAAGATGTACCAACTTCTCTAGCATCTATTTGTTTTCTTAGTTCTCCTTCACTTAGTGAGTAAGTACCAGATACACATCTCCATATCAAGTAGTGCGCCATCCAGAAACTCTTTACAAATTTCCAGAAAGTCTACACAACTAAGATGCCGAGACTCACATATTACGCCAATACTTTTGAGTACGACTAGATTACTAACAGCATACGGAATTCCTAGAACAGCTCAATTAAACGGCCTCAGCCACACAAAAGATACCGCAGCAAATGAACTAGCAATTCAATGGCAGCAAATCAAGCGCATCAATCCGACTCCACACAGACAATTAGCAATCCCTAAAACTGAATCAACTGAAGTGTCCGAAAGCCTAAAATTCACCTCGAAACCTAACATGTCCACAAATGACAGAAGGCGACAGCAAAAACCCTCGCCGATCGCGAAAGCCATAAGCAGCAAGGACGGGGAAAAACAAATGGAATCCAAATGGCGGCGAAGCGAGAAAAGGAGCGGACGAGCAATCCCAAAGAGAACAAACAATCGAATCGGAGACGAGGAATAGAAGCAGGAAGAGGAAGAAGAAGAGAAGTACGGACATCCTTCAATTGGAGGAGGCCGAGGTCGCCGAGGTAGGAGACGGTGAGGTGAGCGGACTCCATGGGGATGATGACCTGGACCAACTGCATCGGCTCCGACCTGAACAGATCCATCGGAGGACAACATCCTCCGCCGCCGCGCCTCTCTCCCATTACCGCGAATCCTCAACCCTCGGCCCTTCTCGATTCCTCTCTCGCCTCAATCTACGGCTCTCTACGCACACCGCGCCAGCGTAAATATCAACCCCGTCCTGTACACAAGCAGGCAGAGAGAGACAGAGAGAGAGAGAGGGAATACGTCGATCTCAGTGTCACGAGGAACTGAGATGGCTTGGAGTTTAGCACCACACCGCGTTTCTTCTCTGGCTCTCCCCTTGATTCATATCTTATAATTTATTTTGTTTGTCGGATTTTATTTTTCCATTTTTCCCTCTTTATCGTCCGCTCTTACGTGTTGTTTTTCTCTTTGGTCTTGGACTGGGCCGCGACCCGAAGTTTCGTCCCGTGTTGTCCGGGGCTGGTAAATTTGTGTCCCCATTATCATCTTTCGGCCATGGGGTTCGTATCCTAGGTAAGGTAATTACAATATCGTTTTAATCTCGGTCGTGTCTATAAAGAAATTAAGCTATAATTTTTTCCCTAATTTTATCTCATCGTAAATAATTTTTTTCTTTTTTTTTTTTGTCGGAGATAATTTTTTCTTAACGAGGGCGTTTTATGTACCGAAACTGTAATGTGGTTTGTTTATAAATGAATAATAGGATTAATCTTAAATACATGGCTTGCGTAATCTTCCTGTACACAGCCCACATCCATCCATGACATATAATTGCTTAAGGAAAATCCCCGACTATCATTTTAATAGGTGGTGAATAGCGGTAATTACAAGGCTAAGGATTGCAAGAAAAAAAAGGCTCCTAACCTAATAATTCACGCAAAATGTCCCTCAAGTTGAGGCACACGACTTTACAACTAAGTAGCGCCGACGCTGACACACGACATGCAACATGATACGTCATTTTTATATATAAAAAAGAGAATTCCGATACGTTTGGGACACGTTGTATATTAAATGTATATTTTTTTCACTATTAGTCACAATTAGGTTTTTATATTGGGTTAGCTGGGTATATTAATTTTGGAATGACTGCATATCGACTTAAGCAAATATGCTTTTGAAAAATTGATATTTTGACTTATAATTTATTGATAATGCTTAAAATTAACCCCGTGCGTGAATAAATGGCATGTCGATATACTTTGGACTCGCGTGTCTAAAGCTCCGATCACGTGTCGGTTGCATGTCGAGAGAGTGTCGAAGAGAATCGAATATGATACGACACAAAGGCCCTCGAGAAGTATCAGCGCTTCATAACTTTATAAGGAGCAAAACAACTTTTCTTGTTAATAATATAGAAATGCGAACAAGAAAAAAAAATTGATTGGAATTACGAAATGGTTATAAAGGATCTTTTAGAATTGGATTCGACGTGGCTTATGGAAAATTTGTCTGGATTGAATTGAATCCACAATAATTAAAAAGGATGGATCCATGCGGGTGTCACGATTAGCACCGGCCTTATCTTCCCGGGGACAAAGCGAAACGGCTGGAAACTTCAAATGATGAAGACATGTCAGGAATATGAATGGCCTCAGGGAAAATGCCCCGCCCAATCTCTTGTTTTCTTCTTTGCCCTTTTCCTTTTTCGTTATAAGGTTATTGCTTATCGTTTTGAGACTCATGAAACAATGTAATGCCAACTTAACATCGGCTTTGGATGCGTTTATTTTACAAGAAATAAAATAATTCGATTCTTAAAAGTAGCCGATCGCATTGCTTGAGATAATTAATTGATAAAAAATATTTTTACGAGTGAATAAGAGGCCTTGTAAGTGTTGGGAAGTCCAATACATTCACCCGGATAGATTACCAAAAAGGAGTCAAGTCCGAGCCCACGGACGCCGATGAATTATGGTCAATTAGGATATATTGACCGTTTTACATCATATTAATTTTTCGATATGGGACTATTTCTGTGATGCAAATCATGTGTGTACCTCAACAATAAGTTGGAAGGTGAATATGAAAAAGGCAAGATCACGGTCAATCCAGACTTCCACGCTAGGCTCGTGAATTTATCATGCATTGTCAGTTTTTCTATTGGCCAAAAACGATAAAAACCTATTCTTAGCTGCAATAAGATAAGATCAAAAGCATTCTTGCTCCCCTTGCACCCAGAGGAGATCACTTATCCAGTCAATCAGATTAATCGTTGGAGGAAAGCAACACAAGCGGTACTAGCTTCCCCAATGACCATGATTCGTTGGCCTTCCTCGCTCTAGTAAGAGTTCTCGAAACCATAGAATGAAAGAGGGGGGCGAAAAAATGTATAATGGTCTTGTTAGTGAAAAGTGCGCAAGAAAATGGAAAATTGCAGCATTTTCCTAATTATTCAAAGGGCCTTGTTAACGAATGTCTAGAGTACATTAGTGAAAAGTGAACAAGAAAATGGAAATTGCAGCATTTCCCTAATTATTCACTTAACAAGTGTCCTACCAGTGGCACTGGGCCACCAGTTAACAGATTCCATCTTACACGGTTTGCATGCTCCTTTTTGCACATAGCCTATGTTTGTTTATCACGACTGATATGGACATCGGTCGTATACAAAAATAAAAGAATACACAATCGATAACAATGTCCTGATCAATAAGTGGAGATGCAAATATACACCATCTTACCATGATACTGGGCAAATTGGCAAATATTTCGTTCGGATTACTTAGGTGTTCTAGTATTTTACATAACAATGTCCTGATCAACACAGCTCAAAATCAGCGTCGCGGTCCCAACGGTAGATATGATTATCAGATATCTTTTAGGGAATACGAAATTCAAGAGACCGACAATTCTATTAATTGGGCAAAAAAGAAGGGGGGGGGGGGGAGTGGGAATATGCACAAGCACACGGATCAATATAATGCCCATTGGACTCCATCAAATAGCCCTTAGCATCCGAGGCGAAAACCGGTAACTACTCAAAAATATAAAGTCTCCAAACACTTTCACACTAATCATCCGTCCCCATTTACCCTCCGTTCACAAATCACCACTCATTTCTTTAAAATAACAATGTTAGGGTCACTTAAAGATTCATTGTTAGAACCTTGTATCGTCATCAGCGCTCTTGCATTCGAATGGAATAGCAGGTAGCGATTTTTGGACAGAAGGATAATTAGAGCAGATTTAGGAGTAAAGTAAAAGTTGGCGAGTTATTTTCAGACAAACACAAGTTTGGCTCCGTCAACTTGAAGTTTGAAGTTCTTTCAATGAATTAGGCCCCTCAATTTGTTGCATGGATTTCTCAAGGGGCAACCCCTTTTCCCGCTGGATGCAGTAGAAAGAATAGAACCACGGCAAACAATGGCTTTTGTACTTGGTGTATTTCTTTCAAGTACCGGGGTATATATTCCAGCTGGTTCTATTTTCAAACTCGGGGCATCTATCTTTTTTCTATTTTAGCATGCACGTCTCTTTATCAACAAAAGGGGCTAGAAAACTATGAATTATAAGCAGTAGCTTTTCGTTTTAATGCAATCATCATGTAAAAATCCACAAGATGCCCACCTGCCTAAGGTTCTCTCTCTATTCCAATTTCCAATTAAACTAATCAGGTTTAGGGTTTTAGCTGCTGCTTTATAGTCATAGGGTGATTCCCCTCGGCTTCTCAACACACTAATAAAATATTTATGGTGTAGTTCTATCGACACACATGTCCTGCTAAAAGATGGGAAAAGAGGAGCTTTGCGTTTGCATGAGAAGAAAGTGTGTAAGCCATACAATAAAATAAGCAAACAAAACCGGTTTCCTCTTTCCTTCAATTGGAGTCGGCAAAGCGACTAATTTGAATCTTTGTCGTGTTCAGACAAAGTTCATGTCCTGGAAATCGATGCAGGCAACTTGGTGACAAGGAAAGATCCACATGTATGTCTTCCTTTGGTAACGGGGTTTCGGCAGAGACAGCGTAGCTGTAGACTTGCCTACAGATGCAACCCTGGGACGCTCATGTTAGGTGAGGCTATGATTAAACTAGTTTGCATTTTTCAAGCCCGAGCAGGCAAAGAAGCGGATTATAGGGAACAAAGCAGCTTTGAAGTTCATAAACAACAAGAACTTAGAAGCGAACTTGAACTAAAACTCACAAGAGAAGATCGTTAAAATATGGACAATGGGACTAATTATGGAACTTATCCAAAACATGCGCGGCATCTGACTGGGTTTATATGTATCTCAGAACAACAAATGAGTTGATGAAAGAGAAGTAAGGATGTACAATTTACACTCTGTCTACAATGACGATGTGCAGGAGCGACATCAAGGGATCTTCTACTGACCTCCTCTAATACTTCTCCAATGAAAATCAGTGAATCATGATGGCATTGATGGCTGGAGCTACTTCCAGGCCCGTTACTTCCGTATCCGCTCTCCCTCTCCAAGAACTTAGCTGCACGAGGGCTAAGATTTTGGGAAAATGTAGTGCGTGCCCGAGATCGAAGCGCCTAGAGGAAACGGATACAAGCAAGGATAGATTGAATCCGCCGGAGCGGAAGATGAAGTCAAAGTGCATACGGCGGGGTTATTATCATCGTTATTAGCAGGTAGGGTGGCGGGTTCACCACAAGAGCTCTCGCCACCGGCAGCACCATAATGGCTCTCGGGACCTTGATCATAGAGAATGCCCTTGAAAACATGCCCTCCGATGTTCACGGATGTCTGATATGCATAATGCTCGGCTGCATCATCATCTTCAGTGCTCAACCTCACGCACCGGAATGTGGCTGTTGAGTTCACCGCTGCAGGGAAATTCCCTTCAGCGTCCAACCCTAGATTTTCGAAAGATGAAAATCTCAGAAAAATTAAAAACAAATTCAGATCAAATGCAATTTTCGCAACAATAATAAGTAAAAGCTGCTTGGTTGCTATTAGAAAATAAACGTTCATCACACGCAAACGACTCGTTCGCCGTGTGACGCTAAGATCTTGAGCAGTGCTTTGAATTGTACTCTTCGAGAAAAGAGAGATTCTACCTGGGAATGTGGAAGTGTCTCTGTGCCTTTTAGGGTTTTGGGGTTGGAGGGAGCGCTGTTGGTGAACAGGAACGTTGTTTAGGAGAAGTTGCTGTTGCTGTTGCTGTTGATGTCTCTGTTGTCTCCTGTAGGCAGGAACCCAAGTGCTTTTGATGTGAGTTTGGCAGTGAAAGCCTTTGCTTTTGCAACAAGTCCTGCACCTCCTGTACACACAGTCCCTCTTGGCTTGGTTCCCACAGTCCTGACACCTTGACGAGCTCGTGCTCATCCCAGATTGCCCTCCTCTCATCATCATCATCTTCTCCCACCCGGGAATGAGACAAAGTTCTATATATAATAGCGGGGGAAAAAAAGGACACTAGACCAAAACCACAATCCACGAAATTCTATTGATGTGTTCTTGTTCTTGCTCTTCTTGGTTCAGATCTTCATCTGTGTGTGCCGTGGGTGGAGAAGAGTTACGATTCACTGAGTTGGGCACCGGAGGAACAAGAACGCAAGTTGAGCACCAAGAAGAAGAAAGTATATATGATTGAGAGTGGGGAGGCGCGTGTTAAGGATACGATGTAGCTTTTAAAAGATTTAGGCTTTAGGGAGGGGTGATCTGCTTGTTATGGCAAGTGACTCCATAATGGGGTTGGTGTTATATTAATGTTCTTTCCTCAAAGAAAGGTTCTCTTCTCTCCTCTTCTCTTCTATTCTCTCCCAGCTTTTTCTTTTTCTTCTTTGTTTCCAGGGGATCGTGATGCACCTGAGACAAGCGGAGATCTTTCTTATCCTGATCAGGCTGGAGATCATGGCAGCATTTCGTTTCCCATCTTGCAGAAGGAAGAACGCTGCCCAGAATCCAGCATGGAGTCCATAACCGGAATTTGCACTTCTCTCGCGTTCATTCATCAACTCTGTGACCCCACCAAGCTGGCGATCCCTTAAGGCAAAGTGGATCCGATTGGCAAGATCGGCTTGTTTACTACAGAAACTGAGAATTAAGAGGTTAAGTAGTGATAGTAGAACTGTAGTAGAGAACATGAAAAGAAAGGAAAAGAGAGAAGAAAAGGAGAAGATAAGATAAGGAGATGGTCAATAATTCACATCAAAGCCCTCACACCGCGAAAATTTACAGCGAAGCCCGTAAATGCGTTCTGACAGCCTCTCTTTATTCGTCCTTGTGCCGAAAGACCCGCGCTTCTTTCTCCCTTCTTTCTGTCGGACGTCAAGTGGGGTTGGGATTATTAACCGTATTCTATCTCTCTTTAGTGATTTGATCCCTCCACTTGATTCCCCACGGAGTAAAACTCCGATCGCTGCCGTTAAAGCATCACTTCGATAGAGGATGGACAATCAAAGCCACCTTGACCATGTAGTCCATTCGTGCGAGTCAATTCATTTGCTATTGAGCCCACATTGAAATTCTTCTTAAAGGGTCGGGAAAATTATCCAAAAACCCTAACCTTATTACACTTTTATCAATTCAATCATAAATTTTTTTAAAAAAATTTATAAAAAAGTTCCAAGTATCCTCATTTTCTTAAAAAATAGTTTAAAGTAGATTTTATTTCAAATAAAAATTTGAAGTGCCGTCATTATCTTAAAAAAGTGTTTGAAGTGGTTATGGTTGTTTCAAATAAAGGCTTGATCTCACCGGCCGGTCGTCCGGCTAAATTTTTTGACCGATCAAGGGTATTTTTGTAAAAATATAATTTTAATATCATTTTTATTAAATTAAATTAAAACAAAAAATGAAAAACAATTTTAAAAAAAGAAGGAACACGGGACTTCCCCCGCTGTGGCCGCCGCCCCACCGGTGGCGGAGGCCGATGACCACGTCGACCAGGGGCGAGGGCTTGATGGCCCTCGCTTGAGCCGGGAGAGGGCCCCGACCCTCTTCCTAGATCTAGGCAAGGGTCGGTCGGCCTCGGACTTGATCCCGCCAAGGCCGAAGGGCCATCGTCTGGACTTGATCGGGGCCCGGAGGGTGCCGTCTACCCTCGGCCGGCCTTGGGCGAGGGCCGCTTGGTCTCGGAACTGGGCGACAACCAAGACCTCCCGCTTGTGTTCTTCTTTTTTTTTGTTTTTTTCAAAAGGGAAAAATAAAATAAAATAGTAAATGACCAAAATATCCATAACTAAACCGACTCAGGCCTTTTTTTAGATTAATATAGTCACTTGAGGCCCTTATTTGAAATAATATTTACTTCGGCCCTTCTTTGACACAATTAGGGTACGTCAGGCCCTTCTTTAAAACAATGCCAACTTCATGCCTTTATTTGAGAAAATAAGAGCACTTAAGACCCTTTTTTGAAATTTTTTCATCTTTTAATTTTGTCATTGAGTCATTGATATTTTCACGCCTTGTCAATTGAGTCCATCGCGGCCAATTTGAGTCGAAAATCGCAAATATGGACGTCGAGTCGTCTTACGTGGCATGGCGGCGCCTGATGCAAACATTTTTAAAAATATTTTAGTACTTTTTACAAAAAAAATTATCATTTTTCTTTTCTTTTTCCCTTTTTTCTTTTCTTAAAGTGGCCAACAAGGACGACCCTCACCGGCCAAGGCCATGATGGTCCACGTGAGGTTGGGCCCTCGCTAGCCACTTGGCAAAAAAAAAAAGAAAGTAAGGAAAAAAGAAAAGATAAATAAAATATTAAAATATCATTAACAATTGTCTATGCTAATATCGGCCATGCCAAATAAGATGTTCGGCGTCACAATAGCTTTTTCGCCAAAATTGAGCAAATGAACACAATTGACAAAAAGTAAAAATGTTTGTAATTTATTTAGCAAAATTAAAAAATTTAGAACTCGAATTGGAAAAAATGTAATAAATTATATATTTTTGTAGACGATAAAAATATTTTTCAATATTCATCTTTATAAGCGATGAAGACAATCATTTTTAAGGAAATATATTTCAAATCATTCATTTTTTGTAAAATAACGTGGCCTAATTTATATGGCAACGCGAGAATTTTTAAATGTTTCATTTGTTTAGTTATCATAGAGATGCTCGTAACGTCATTTCATTAGTTACGTCGACTTCAAATCAATGTTCATTGCACCCATAAAAGTTCGATTTTTTTAGACAGACGCTTGGATGAGTACCTTGAAGAAGGCCGCTCTGAACAATATACGCATGCCCGATTGGTGCGAATCTATCAACATGATGATTGTCACATGAGATTTTTCAGTTCCCAACAGGACTCGTGCGTCTGACTACGGCGCGACTTCTGGGTACTGGACACACAGGAAAATAATTACTCAAAAGATCGACATATCTATTTTCCTGAATGGAATCTCTGTTAATAGAGACTTGACGGTAAAGTTGTAAGCTTTGATGGTGACTATGTAGAGTTGGGAGCTTTTCGGATTCTTCAATTTAGATAGATTGCGAATGGCAGACCTGCTCGTGAACTTGTGTCCACATGCTTGTACATCGAAACTTTCTGAACGAGGATCGTTCCAACACAGTCATCCGGATTTGCACTTTTTACAGCCCGAACACGTGAAGATTTATCTATCTCAAGCCCTTAGACGAGAAAAGGGGAAAAAGAAAATGCAGCGGATTTCATCGGGATGGCGATCATGCAACAAACAAAGAACCGGACTTTGGGAAGTTCCACTGGGAAAAGGAAGAAGCAACTCCTTTCAACCAAAGGAAAGAAGCTCCCAGAAGGAACTCGTCAGTTGTCCTTAGAAGATACAGGAGCTCGAAGTATCTCCTTATAAGCGAAGTCTTGCACAATAAATCACCAAAATATAGTAATGTGCAGATATCTGCGAACCAGAAGTATCTACAACCATAAATCTTTCCTACAACAAGTGGCCCATACTGTCATCAATTTGTTTTTATTATAACTCACGAAGCATCCGAACAACTTTTTCCTCCATGACTGCTAAATCCAGAAGTTAGCTAAGGAAGCATCACTTGGAACAAGGAAGCAGATCCTATTCCTTACTCAAAAGTCAAGCAGTGGAAGCTTCATGCTACAAGCATTCCCATACATTTGCAGGATACAAATATGAGGAGTAACTAGAGATATGGCTATCGTCAGTGAATGTGATATCTGTGAGAGAGAGAGGGGGGGACAGAGAGAGATGATGGCCAAAACGAGGCTGTTAATAATCTATATCGACATCAACAAATCCCAGGTTTTGAGAAAGGTAAGGCAGCAAGCAGAAAAACCAGCTCTCTTCTCAATCTGAACAGGGAAAGCAGACCATACTCAATAATACCATTTTTGCATTTCTATGGAACAATCAAACCAAACGATATGGAAGGAAAACCACATTTATATCTGCTTTGATCCCAGTAACTATAAAAAGGTAAAATTAAGGCGCGATAAAAGCTGCGGATGTTCTATAAACCTCCTCCACATTGACTAAGTTGTAAATACCCATTCAGATATGCTGAGAAAAGGGACCACTGTGGTGTTCAACAAACCAACGCCCCCCACTACTGATGTTCAAGTTATCTAATTAACCGACAATTGATCCATTCTTTGGAAGTTTGCCACACAGGGTAAAACTCCAAATAACGATAGCAGACAATGTGAAATTAATCTAACCAGAGATCCCCTATAGCACACATTTCTTTCAATTTTTTATCAACATTTTCAGTTGAAAACAAGATTTCATCTGCAACCAGGAAACTCCATGGGAGTCAGGTTTTAGAGCTTCAAGGGCCTCTGTCAACAGAACGAGCTCTGTGACCAAGTAATGTTCCTTCTTAAAGGCCAACACCTGACGCAAATCGCAAAAGCGAGGCATGGTGATCAACCTGCTTCATTCTAATGCTCCCATTCCTACATTGTGCACCATTTACCCCATTTCCAAAAGCAGCCATACTGGATTTACGTTTCACCATAAATCAAGATCTATCAATGATCTATCGTTCTTGATGAGAGATTTCTTGTTCTACCATTAGCAGACACGGGCAATAGAGTGGATCTTGTATGTATATCGACCCAAGGGAAAATTTAGAATGTACAGAAAATGCGAGGCAAATTTTAAAACCATCGAAAACAATGAAAATGGCAATTGGAACACTAAAAAGAAAATATTAAAAAGGGACGGGCAAGAGAAAGATCAAAGAAACCAACTAGATCAGTCTTAAAAGATCCATTAACAAGATATCAAAAAGTAAAACTAGCCCCAATCTACTATTACCGGAGCGCCAAATCCACCCTGATCAATCAAAGTACTTACATTCTAACCCAAACCCAACAAGCGACCACCTCTTTAAACCCCCCAAAGTTACCTCCAATCAAAGACTGTGCTTTAACCCCAACCCGTGCTTCCCATGCAGACAGCCAGGCTTCACAAAAAGATGAGGCGACCTCTTCGAGTAATTCATCTTCGAGCAGGCTCTCTTCCCCAACTTCCTTATTCTCTGCCTTCCAAACTTGCCGCTCAGGTGACGTGGCACAAGCTCGTCGTCCAGCCCGTCGTCGTCAATTTCTTCTTCTTCATCGTCGTCTTCATCATCAGCAGGATTATCCCGGGGCCAATCGCCCCCAACGTTCGCTTTCACAACGTAATTGTCCGCACGGGTTTCAGGAAGGGGAATCGGACAAGAAACGCGTGAGTCGCCATCTCGGCCCGAACCCCGCACGTCAAGATCATCTATGCGAGCGACCCCGCTTTGAAGACTGAGATTATCCACAGACCCGTCGAAGGCGGGGCTATCAGGAGCATCGGAACCGGAGAGATCCGAGTCGGAATCGGACGCATTGACGAGCTCCCATTGAGCGGAAATGGTGTCTTCAGCCTCCGACTCAACGTGGAAGAAACCGAAGTCGAGTTCTTCTTCGACGTACGAGAGCGATTCCATCTTGATCTCCGCGATCAAACGATTCGAATTCCTCTCTCTCTCTCTCTCTCTGTTTCGCAGAGAACTCAGTTATGCAGTTCGGATCAGGGGGTTGCGAGAACGGAAATGATCGTGATGCGTGTCCCTCGAGAAGAAGTTTGCTTCCACGTAAATTGCCCCAATCCGTTCTCGACACGTCAGCGTTCCCGTCTTTCGTCACACTTTTTTTTTTTGGGTCGAAATCTTTTTGTCACACCTTTAAATTTTAATGCGAGCCAATTCGCTTTCCTTTTCCCATTTTTCGTTTTTCTTTCTGCCCACCTTGGTTTTTTGCTGCAGTGCGTAGATGCGGAGCGAGAATCTTGGCTATTTCAGTTGGCGATATTAGTAAACATACAATATCTCTCGAAATTTCAAATTTTAATTAAGAACAATATTTATTTTCCCAACTAAGAAAGAAATTATCATTTTTAAAATTTCAATTTAGTAGGCGTACTGTCAATTTGACATTTATTTTGCACTTTCACTAATTAAAAACATGACACATGGAAGGATTTGGTTCAAAAGATAAACTCCACACCACAAATACACGTCACCTATTCCATGGCGATCGGTAATTTTTATTTTATTTTTACGCCGATGATGGACTCAGTAATAATCTCTAAAGGATGATTTACTTGATCATTTTACATCGATGCAACACGTTGTGACATGCACACACGATTCAGGAAATTTTTTCAAAAAAGTCCTAAACTTTTTGCAAGTATGCCAATTTGATTCTATTTTTTTTTATCTGTTTAGTCCTAAACTTTTTTATAATTATGTCAATTCAGTTCATCCGGCGGGTCCTAAACCTTTTTTGGCCAATTCAGTCCTTAATCTTTTGCAATTGTGCATGGATTGAATTAGCACAATTGAAAAATGTTCATGACTAAATCGGCACAACCACAATAAATTTAAAACTTCTTGGTAATTCTCCCTCGATTCATAAAACAGAATGGTGTGAGAATGTTGTCTAAAATCTTAAGAATACAATCTACCAATAACTTAAAGAATATACGACACTAATTATCAATGAAATTCAGTCATCAAAAATCTAAAATCATTGATAATGGAGCCTGAATTTGAATCTAGAGTTTCTACAAAGATTATTACTACGAGAGTTGCTAACTTAATAGGCTGATAGCACTATTACTATTTCGACCCTACGATTTTCTAATTAATAAGTGTTTGATGCAAAATACGCGGTGATGGTGTATGGATCTATGATCGAAATAATTACGTCAATTTAGTTCATCCGATAGGTCCTAAATATTTTTTTTTTGTCAATTCAATTCTTAACCGTTTGCAATTGTGCATGGATTGAATTAGCACAATTACAAAAATGTTCATGACTAAATTAGCACAACCACAATAAATTTAGGACTTCTTGGTAATTCCCCCGCGATTCAAAAAACAAAACGATGTGAGAATGATGTCTAAAAACTCAAGAATATAATCTACCAATAACTTAAAGAATATACGACACTAATTATCAATGAAATTCAGTCATCGAAATCTAAAATCATCGAGAATGGAGCTTGAATTTGAATCTCGAGTTTTTGCAAGGATTATTATCATGGGATGCTGATATTATTTACAACCCTACGATTTTATAATTAATAAGTAATTTATGCAAAACAGGGCGATGGTGAGTAGATTTATTATTTCTAACCCTATCTACTTTTTTAATTAATAAATATCTTTGATATGTCCGCACGCTTTTTCTCATCCAGCACCACCTCTCTTCCTCCCCAATAATAATCAGCATATATCGGGCATCATTTACATCTAAAATTTCCGAACTTTCGTTAATTTTTTTTTATCACGCCCCCCATTGTCCTTTTGTTTCCACCTTTCGTCCGAGTTTGCATCCGAGCGAATGGGATTGTGACATTTAAGAGGTTTAAAGATGATAGAATTAAAAATCCCATATATTTGCCGCAACCCGAGCAAACAAAGCCGACTTCCTCAAGAAATGAAAAAAAGTTGTGTTTGGTTAATAAAAAAAAAATTAACTACTTCAGAGAAATGACAGCAGTGGCAAAGTTGAAAACCTAGGGCGGGTAGGCTTTCAACGTTCTCGGAACGCTATTGTGGAGTTTAATGAGCTTTTTTTTTTTTTTTTCCTTCCAATCTTGATTTCACTAATATTGCGCGTTCCACCCTCGTCCTCTAAAAATATAGTTCGTCTTCTTCCTCATAGACTGTCTGCGGAGGTCAAGGGTCATCGTGGGTCGAGGTCGACGGTCAAGTGATCCAAATCTGGCCCTTCAACGATGGTCGACAAGATCTGAGGACCTCCTCCGACACAAGTCTATGGCAAATAGTATTTACATCTTCTAAAACCCTTTTGACTTAAAGTTCTTTTGCAAAAGTTGAACGGAACCCACCCTATCTCCTTTTAACTTCAATTGAATGCTTCGGTTGTCTCAAGTTTTAGAAATGTTGACATTTCTTGTGTTTTCGTTTCTTTCTCTTTTTCCCAAGCAATATTGTAGATATGGTCAATTGAAAAAGTTTTAAATAAAGACTTGAAGTATCCTCATTTTTTCAAATAACTGATTGAAGTAGACTTTATTTCAATTAAGGGCCTAAAAACAGACATTCACTTTTTCAAATAAATGCGTGAGTAGACTTATTTCAAATAAAGGCACGAAATGGTCATATTAATCTTAAAAAAAGGGTTTGACCTCATCGGCCGATCAAGAGCATTTTCTTCATTTAGTTTTTATCTTTTTCCTTTTTTTAATTTTTTGTTTTGTTTTGTTTTGTTATTTTCCTTTTTTTTTTGTTTGCGCCGGTGAGGGCCTAGCGACCCTCGTCTAGACATCTCTGGTGGCCGGACATTACCCGAGACATAGAGACCGGTGAGAAGGAAGGTAAAAAAAAGGAAAATTTGAAAAATTTGTAAGATTTAAGAAAATATAATGGTGAAAATGCCCTTGACGGGCCCGAATATTTGGATGGTGGCGAGTTCGGACCTTTTTTTGAGATTGACATGACCATTTTATGCCTTATTTGGAATTTTCTCGTCCGGTATATGACAAAATCCACACGTGAAAAAAGTGAAAACTTGTCGCGTAGCATAATGTCTGCCTTCTTTTCCTCCGATTACATTTCTCGATTTCCCATTTCCCTCATGGAACTCGAGGGAAAAAATTATTCAAAATTCGGTTAATTTTGGCCGAAAATCGCTCAAGTGGAAGCGGTCCATCCTACATTGCAAAGTCGGCCCCCACATTAGCAATTTTTGGCCAATATTGACCGGATGGATTTAATTAGCAAAACTTGAAAAACTAAAAGATTTATGGCTGAATTTGCAAAAACACAATAAATTTAAGATTTTTTGGACAATTTTTCCCAATTCAGGGATGATGTTCAAACTTAAATCGTTTGATCTTACTCCTTTCCTTGTTTCACACCATTTCACGTTTCGAAAACGCATACGATAACATAGATGGGATGCATTAGTAGTGAACCACTTTTCTAATTCCCTTGTATCATTGTACGACTTAGCAGCACAGAGTGGTTGATGACTTTGGGGCGACAAACCTAAAAAGAATGAAGTGCTTAAATTATTTACAACGCTTAAGCATAAGTAAATTGTAGGGGAGAAATGGCTCTAATTATAGTCCGTTTATGGATTTAACAAATCAAATTATCTAGAAATCCCCATCTAATTTTTTTTTGGTCAGAAAGAAACTTTCATTTCACATGAAAAATAGGTACATGACATCAAGACTAAACCAATCACAAAGTGTTACAATCAAGTATAAATTCGAAAAATATATCAACTTGGTATAGCCTACAAAGCATCTCCCTCCTTCAACAAGAACGGATTTGTCATAACATCATAGCACAATCGGTGGCAGATTACCAAAACTCGTATCGTCATTGATGATGAGCGCACGCTGAAATCTTCATCCAAAGTAACGGTTTTGCCAAAAGGCGATACGTACATAGGTTTGGCATCTCTAGCACCATCATCGTATAGAGATAACAATACTAATATGTTGATAAAAAAATACAAATAACGTCTTGTAAACCTCAAATCTATGTATAGATTGGGATAGAACAGCTCCCAAATTTAGATCTAAATCTAAATCAGGAGAGAAGAGCTACAAAACATAGAAGATAGAGAGATAGACAAGTATATAGAGCGGAAAAGAGAAGAGGGGAGAGGGATGAAGGGAGGGAGAGAGAGTCTCCCTCTTGGGGTTCTTCAATGAAGGGAGGGGTTTGAAAAACCCTAGAGAGAGGAGTTTTCTAAATCCCCATCTAATTATCCTTTGCATTTTTCTTACTAAAGTCTAGAAGCTAAAGGTAACTATAAATTCTCGAATCTCATTCTCAGTTTGATTATTTGCAGCTTGCACATTAAGTTCGGCTCGCATTGCAATGTGGGTATACTTCAAAATCTCTCGGATGTCCAAGAAAAATTCAAATAACCAACATGTACAATCACCGTAGATAATCATTTAATGGGACATTTCGTTGACATCTTAATGGGGATGGACGCACATTCGCGGACAATATTGGCCCGATATCATGTTAGAAAGTCCAACCTAAAGAAGATATAGAATCCGTTGTCAAGAGATATATGACAACAACTTCAACAATGATAACGCAATATTTTATTTATAGGTTTTATTAAATAACTATTCTAAGATAATATTTCAATCAAGATATGCACAATGAATTCAAAACATTTTGGCGAATTGATAAACTATTTAATCAGAAAAAACCAAGGCTTTTTTATTTCCACGACCAATCTTATTCGCTTATTCGTGGAACACGTAGCAAAGTGCACTCAGCCTAGGAAGAAAAGAGTAGGGTAAGCAGAAATACATAGTGGGTCTTAAGTCACGTAGATATTGGGAGTTCACACAGATTTCATAATTATTGAAAAGCTTATACAATAGAAGGAGAAGAGTACTCTGATCTGGAGGAAGATGGCGAAGTGTCTGGGCGGTGGTAAAGTGACCAAGCAATGCATGAAACAGTCTAAGAAGACATGGGAAATAGCTGCACAAAAGTTGCACAGTTCTCAATTGGGGTTGTGACTTCTGGTTTTGTTGGGTTTGTGGGTGATGTTGAGCTTGCTGCTGTCTCTATTGTTTGAGAATGTGCTTGAAGGCTTTGCCTATGGCGAGTCCCTTTTTCCGCTGCTTTTCCTCTATCGAATTCAAACTCAAACATATCTAGGTTTGAGGCTAACATTTGAGAAAAGTTTGCCTTTTGATCTTCAGATTTTCGTTTTTCAGGATATATCATCTGTTACGCTGTCTATGTGATTTGTTTTGATTATTCTGTTTCACTCAGAGAACATCGACGTTTGCCTTCTTTAAATTAATTTCATTGTGACCTCGAATTGCATGCTTTTACAGAGTGTTATTGTGTTTGATAAACTTGGAATTCCCACTAGTAAGACTGTGAAGCCTAAATTTACTGCATTTGTGATAATCAATGTCTTCATTGTTGCAGCCTTATCGTGTTAGCTTGTATTTCATCATACATGTGTTTGATTTTTGGCCCAAAAGAAAAATCAATGTTGAGACTTCTATAACTACAAATATTTAGAATTACAACATTTCTCTTCTTTCCAATTTGATGTGTTGCTGAACTTTTCTTGTAGCTAGCCCTCGAGATGCTCTGCGGTCAAGTTGTTGGTTGCACATGTTGGTTAAGTTGTTGGTGTAGGGAAACTGCACATGCTGGGTATCTACATGCAAAAATCATGCATCATCACTAGCATCACAGCCTTGCTTCTAACTCCTGTCTATATCTTTGTATCACCAATACTTCAAATCCTTTGTCAAGACAAGCATATTTCTGATGGAAGTACTCTGTGTGGGTAATTCCACAATTATATGCTCGTGCCTTAAACATTCCTCTTCAAAAGTTTATGCAATCTCAAAGTAAAAGTTTGGGTCATGACTATCTGGCTTTTCAATATGGCCATTTTGGTGCTGCGCTGGAAATATATCATGGTGTCTTGGTCGTGGCTCAAACAATATATGTGGTCAGTGGTTACTTCCTAGTGGCGTGGACTAGTTTCTCTATACTTGTTTTCAAGCCGCCAGCTAGCTTCGTGAAGCTGGCGTCGGCAGAGAAACACTCTGCGTGGGTAATTCCACAGTTATATTGTTTTTCCCTTTTCTTTTTTAATCTCTCGTAGCTTTTATTTCTTTAAAGATGAGAAATTGTGGGCAGCCTTTTCTTCTATACCTCCCTCTTTTGCCTTGTTAAAAATACTGCGGAAAAGAAAGTTGGGGAATTTCTTTATCATTTGATGTGTGTTTTAATGAACAATACATCAACTTATTTATGGAGTTCCCCATATGAGATTAAATAATATATCAATTAAGATATGCACAATGAAAGAAAAATATGCGTGCAATATACGTGCAATTTTGACAGATATGGTATCAAAATATATCTAACATAGGAAATTATATTAGAAAAATCCCTAATTATCTCTAACATTCCCTCAAACTTAAGATGACCAGTTTGAGTTTGTAATCAAGTCGTACTCAAGTTGAAGAGGGTGTGGTCGGGTGCACTAATTTCCCGGGGAAGAGGCCGAGATAAAGATGAAAAGAAAAGTCAATCCTTCTTGTATACTATTGAGAGAACAAAGCCTAAATTTACTGTTTTTGAGAAAATTAATCTCTTCATTGCTGCGGTCTATTGTCAGCTTGTCTCTCATCATACATGTATTGGATCCTTCCTACATACTATTGATTTTTTGGCCCAAAAGAAAAAGTCAATCATGAGATTCCTATAAATACAAATATTTTGAATAATAATGTTTCTCTTGTAAAAAATAATGTAATTCTTTATGCAGAAATTTTAAATTAAAAATTTTTGGATCTTCATGATTTATTCACGATAAGAGGAATGAAGACATATCTTTGTCCATAGCTATAATCCTCTCTTTCTTAGCGTATTTTTAAGTTATTATACAATTGTTCATTATATTGGGTAGAGAGAGGGCCGGACTCGTGCGATTCTTGTAAGGGATGTTGTGAAAATTTTGATACGCTTCCGCATGCTATTAACTCGAGAAGATATAATTGGATAGGACTCATATCACACATGACATTTTAGAGCATCGCACTAGGCAACCACCTTCTCAAGTCATCCGTCTCAGCACGGGCAAGATTTGCTGCTATGGCCACCAGAACAAGAGTAGCCACCGCCATTGCCGTTAAACCTAGAAGGAATATATAGGCGAAAGTGAACTGAAAAAGGAGACTTGTAAAGAAGACACCTTTAGAGAAAGAAACAACAAAGTTGTCAAAATCAATCATAAGTTCTCTAAAAAAGTATTTTGGAAAATTTTTTGAAGCTTTTTCAAAAAAATGACAATATATTTTAGTGTGTGGCTGAAACCCGAAAATAAATTAAAAAATACTTCCGCCATTTGGTGTGGAAAATCTAATTTGATTTTCCTCCGTACACTCCTTTTAATAAAATAATTTTATATTCTTCTTTTTATATTTTTTTGTTTTCGAAAATCAAAATTTTAATTATGTTTTATTTTATTTTATTCATTTTCTATTTTTTTTTTTCTTTTCTTTCTTTTTCCCTCTTGTTTGCCTCTTCCGGTCTGTGGGGAGGCTTGAGTTTTGCATGTGGCTGGCAGGAGAGGCTCGAGCCCCCCCTTTGGTCGGCAACCCGCCAAAGAAGAAGAAAAAAGAAAAAGGGAAAAAATGAAAAATAAATAAAAAAAAAGATAATTAAAAATTTGAATTAAAAGGAAAATAAAATAAAAATAATTTAAATGACTGCACGGAGGAGAACATGCTTGATATGAGTGAAACAAAGAGGAGGAAAAATGATTTTCTTTCTTCAAAAAGAGGAAATCATTTTCTTCACTTTTGAAGGTATTTTTTTCATTAACAGAAAAATATTTTCCTTAATTATTTTATTTTTTGTAAATCAAAATCTCAAAAAATCCTAATTTTTTTTTCTAAATTTATTTTTCATGAAATAAACAAAATCTAATTGGTCTTACTTTTTCACTGGCGACAGACTTGATCATTTTGTCTACGTTATCAAACGCAAGTGCAATATAAAAAGCTTCAGGTGGGACCACAGAACCAATCTTGCATTAGTACAGACTCCGCACGTCTTTGCGGTTTTTGATTTGGCAATTGACACTAATCAATGTAATCATCTCTTTATCAGATGTAAAGGGCATGCTTTGCACGAAAGAACATGTTAAAAAAAGTTACATGAAGGCATAGTAGTTTCATTTCACTTATTTTAATCGAAAACTTGAATGTAGGGAAAGATTTATGTCAGCATATCACATTTTTTCGAAATCGAAGGGCTTACTCAATATAAACAAAACGTTCATATGATACATATTCAGAACACCTAAAAGATCTCGACCAAAATAAATAAATAAAAAGAACACCTAAAGATAGTTCAAATAACATTTGCCTGATAAATCAAATAGACAATGTGCAGAATCCGCATATTTGATTCCGATCGAGCCCTTTTACTTCGGTCTTGCTCTCCAATCTCCTTTTTACCTTGACCGCTCTTGATGGATAGAATCCTAGAGACTCTCATCCCCCAAACCTAGTCATAACATGAAGTGCCATTGTCATTTTCTTACGGGGATGATGTTCAAACTTAAACCATTTAAATCTCACCCGTTTTTTTCGTTTCACGCCTCGAAAGGGCACACTATGACATAAGATGGGATGCATTAGTATTAAAAAGAATGAAGTGCACTTAGCATACCCCCACCATCCCGAAGAATAGTCTATTGCACATGGAAACCTCGATTATAAAAAAGGGAAAAAAAAATGAAGTTCTTAAATAATTTCCCATGCCTCTTATTCTATGGGACGTCGGATTGGCCATACATTCCACCATTATTCACTTGCACCACCGTACGCCTTAGCAGCAAAGAGTTGTTGATGGCTGTGGAGCGACAAGCCCGAAAAGAATGAAGTGCTTAATTGATTAGCGAATTTGGCCTTGTTTAGTGCCCACGTGCGGGATGGGGGTTGGGGTTGGTTGGATTAGGGTTTTGTTTTTTTGGGGTTTTTTTTTTTTTATTGTTATAATGCTTAAGCAGCTAAGCACATTTTATCGTTTGATTCGTTTTGATAAATCCCTTCACTTAAATTCAATGCTTAGCTAAGCATTTTCTGGAATTCTTTTATTAGTCCGTTTACGGCCTTAAGCAATCAAATTATCTAGAAATCACCATCTGATTAACCTTTGCATTTTCTCACTAAAGTCAAGAAGCTGAAGGTACTTCTGAATTCTCGAAATCACATTCTAACTTTGATTATTTGCATCTTGCGAATTAACTTTGGCTAGCATCCCGACGTGGGTATACTTCAAACTTCAAAATCTCCCTCCCGATGTCCAAGAAGAGTCTAGCTAATCACCCTAGACCCCAAGAGCATACCATCTACGCAACAGGCTACATCACATAACCAACATGTACAGCCACCGTATGGTCCAGGTATACGTATGAATTATCTGAGGTGTCTTTATAACAATAGATGCAAATTTACAAGACCATGGAACATCAATTGTAAAGGATGAGTCCCCCGTTGTAGTTTACACCATATGTGGAAAACCGAATCATAATCTACTTTATCTTATTTATTATATTTTATTCTATTCTATTCGCCAGAGATACTACATTGAAAGAGGAAGGTTGTGTTACCCAAACCGGCATTGGTCTAATATTAGTGCCTATGTAGTTTCATCGATTTTCGCAATCGTCCACAATAGGAGGATATTGAAAAAAAAAATAGTAGGATATTCAATTGATTTGGCATATCCTTCATGATTATGCATAAATCTTCTTGACTAGTTATATTTGATATTATGTTTATTTTATTATCTTAAATAGTCTTTTAATAAATCATGTAAATAGGCTCCATATACTCTTTCTTAGATAAATCGAAATATACAGAAATTCTCGAATTCTCTTTTCGGCCCTAATCTTAACTATCCCTAATATCTACACCGACCAACGTGGCGACACCATAAAGCCCTAGAAACTATGCATGCAAGTTTTTCAAGCCGCGAGATCATGAGGCGTGAAAGTTAGTAAAAATAGGAAGTCCTTGTCGAGTTGCCCGTCGGAGGCAAAAGAGTAGGACCGAAAGTTGAGCTTTGTCAATTAGCACGTCATGTCAGTTCTCTCATATTTTCTCGACATCTAGAGGAAGATGGCGAAGTGTTTGGGAGGTGGCAAGGTGACCAAGCCATGCATGAAAGAGTCCAAAAAACATGGGAAATAGCAGCACCGGCTATTCTCACGGCAGTTGCGCAGTTCTCAATTGGGATTGTGACTGCTGCTTTTGTTGGGTATGTGGGTGATGTGGAGCTTGCCGCTGTCTCTGTTGTTGAGAATGTGCTTGAAGGCTTTGTCTATGGACTCATGGTGAGTCACTTTTTTTCCTGCGCTTTTCCTCTATCGAATTCAAACTCAAACATGACACGGTTTGGGGCAACATCGGAGAAAAGTTTGCCTTTTTCTTGAGATTGTGGCTTTTCAGCATATATGATCTGTTACTATGTTCATGTGAGTTGCTTTGATTATTCCATTTCACTCGAAAATCTTGGTCGCGAATTGCATGCTTTTACAGAGTGTTCTTGTGCACTTGACAAACTTGGAATTCCTGCTAGTAAGACTGTGAAGCCTAAATTTACTGTATTTGAGAGAATCGATCTTTTCAATGCTGCAGCCTTATTGTGTTGGCTTGTATCTCATCATACATGTACTGGAGCCCTTTGATTTCTTGCCCAAAAGAAAGTCAACCCTGAGATTCTATAATTACAAATATTCAGAACTATAACGTCTCTCTTCATCCCAATTTGATGTTTTGCTGAACTGTTCTTGTAGCTAGGGATGGCAAGCGCCCTCGAGACGCTCTGCGGTCAAGTTGTTGGTGCAGGGAAACTGCACATGCTGGGTATCTACATGCAAAGATCATGCATCATTACCAGCGTCACGGCCTTGCTTCTAACTCCTATCTATATCTTTGTATCACCAATACTCCAAATCCTTCGTCAAGACAAGCATATTTCTGAGCTTGCAGGGAAGTACTCTTTGTGGGTAATTCCACAATTGTATGCTTATGCCTTAAACTTTCCTGTTCAAAAGTTTCTGCAATCTCAAAGTAAAGTTTGGGTCATGACTATCATCTCCTTAGTGGCTCTGGCATTACATGGTCTTCTGAATTGGGTGTTCCTGTCAAAGCTTCAATATGGCCTTCTAGGTGCTGCCATAGCTGGAAATATATCATGGTGGTTCTTGGTCATGGCTCAAACAATATATGTGGTCGGTGGCTACTTCCCACTGGCATGGACTGGTTTCTCTATGCTTGCTTTCAGGTCGCTGGCTAGCTTCGTGAAGCTGTCGCTGGCGTCAGGCATTATGTTATGGTTAGATGTTGCACATCAAAATCTGCAGACTCAAGTATACTATTTTTCTTCTTATTCTATTGTGAGAAGCATTTTACCATGCTGATAGCATTTATGTGCTTATTGTGGCAGCTTGGAGCTATGGTATTACACAGCCGTTATTCTCATGGTGGGAAGCTTGAAGAATCCAGAGATTGCAGTTGATGCCGTATCGATCTGGTTAGACATTTATTCTTCCTCTTCTACTGAGATCATAGTGTGTGTTTCTCTCTTTTAAGAATGTTCTGCACTTAATTTGATTCCTGCCTAATGGCAGCATGCATTTGCAAAGCTGGGCTCTGATGATTGCCCTAGGCTTCAATGCTTCTGTGAGGTTAGCTTCTTCACTTCCCAATCTACCTTTTTCCCCGAACATGGGACATAACATCTAGGCCAGATCATTATGAATGTTTCCCTGAAGCAGCATGTGTTTTAGATAACAGGTCTTCTTCACTTGCTCCTGTTAGCTTCACCCATGCTTTTGCTTTCCTGCAGTGTGCGAGTGTCCAATGAACTTGGTGCTGGAGATGCCAAAGCAGCAAAGTTCTCGGTACTGATCAATGTTTTTACATCCACGGCAATAGGGATTCTCTTCACAGCAGTAGTAGCTGCAACAACGAGGGAGTTTCCCAAGATATTTACCAACCAAAAAGAAGTCATAACAGAGACCTCGAAGCTCGGTTACTATCTCGCGGCTACAGTCTTCCTCAATAGCATCCAACCAGTTCTTTATGGTACTCTTTCATTATGCCAACACATATAACATGAATGTCACATTGTAAGATTTGTCTATGTAGATCTTGAGCAAGCATTTGATCGAACCATGAATGCTTGTCCAGGGGTGGCGGTTGGCGCAGGATGGCAATTTTTCATTGCCATATTGAACATTGTATCATACTATGCTTTGGGGCTTCCAATAGGAGCCTTGCTTGGATACAAGCTGAAGCTTGGTGCACGTGGCATTTGGATCGGGATGCTGATTGGCTGTCTAATACAGACTGTCCTGCTTCACTTTATCATCGTTCGAGCGGATTGGCGAAAGGAGGTACTGTGTGCATTATCTTATTCTACTACCTGACCACTTTGGCTTTCCTTAGTTCCAATGTACATAAAAGTCTCTGGAAAATGATGTGCAGGCTCTGAAGGCCGAGATACGAATGAGAACATTGGGCGGACCATCGGAATCTCTAGAGGCTACATCAGAGCCCCATGGTGCAGACCGTCCTCGCAGCTAAAGATCCATCCCTTCCATTCGATCAATTTCAAAACTCGATCTACATGTGATATTCTCTGTTCTCCATCTGGTTTAGGATCTTTATCTGAAACCATTCAATATGCAGAAATCAATTCCTAATTTTTAGCTGTTATGAGAAGTACTCAACCTGACTCCCTCGCCTTTAGTTTATCAGCAACTGGATTGTTTCCATACTCCATCCACACCATCACCAGTCCTGGAAGTGATTTCCACCAACACCAAAAATCGCAAACCCTTCTCAAGCCTTTCTAGATATTGCATCATCTAGTTATTTTTCTTTCCTGTATTAGTTACTAAAACCACCAACAAGAACAGATGCTTCATTAGTCGAACTGGTGATTTGCAGGTAATTCAGCTGATTTGGTTTGTTTATCACATTGATTTGAGCATCTTGACATTTTTAAGGCAGGAATCTGAGCCCGAGAAGGAGGCTCATAGCTGTCAGTAGGAATCATTGTCCTCAAAACTGTCTTTCAAGGTTTGGAAAGTTGGAAACTAATTCCCTACAGGAAATACCCTGAAACACATGGACAAGTCTAGGACAGCTCAAAAAAGCAGAAGGGATCATCTAAGCTGAGGCACTCATCCTGAGATTCGGAAAACAAATTGACATATAGAAAGACAGCGTATAAATTGAAGTGCAACAGACACTGGTACATTCCAACGCTATTGAAAACAAACTGTCCATATCTCTGAGGAGAAGAAAGAATCTATAATATCAACTATGGAGTGTACGAAAGTGAACCTGAGACAAATGGAAATCAGCTTCACAGAGATAACTGAAACATGAAAATGGCACTTTTTAGGCTTTCCCTTCAATCCTGGCATATGTAAGGCTAATGCAAGCATCTGCGAAATCTCCATCTATGGAGTCTGTCGAGAAGAAGAAGATCTGCAACCTATCAACTAGCCCTTTAGAGGAGCACTGAGATATAAATAGCCTCGCATCCATGAATTCGATTAGTGACCACCTTGACACACACAACCGGATTGTCCGCTTGCGGCGTTACTATGTTCTCAACCCTGTAAAAGTATTTCCTCATGGAAGCCGGCGGCTGCTCACCCAAATGCTTCATATTGCTATCAAACTTGGTTGATGGTAAATCGGCATTCATCCAGTCATCCTTCAGATAGCCCTCACTCCACAATGGGCCTCCCGCCTGTGGTTTGGGCGAGTTCCTAGGCTTCCAGACACAAAATCACTCTCTTCGGCAACAAATCCGCAATCGTCTTTCCAAAAACACCTGCATCCTGGCCGATCAGGCACTCCCCAAGTTGATCCACCAAGTACCAATCAAACTCAGGCGGGTCCTGATGACCAAACTCTGCTCAGACTTATAGTATTATGATCTCGAACTGCGTCTCACCTAAAAACTTCTTGATGTCGTTCCAGAGTCAGGACGACATCTACACTATAAGTCGCTAAAATCCCATGACATACCCGGCAATCCTCCTGGACTCGAATATCAAATACCCGATTGCCTCCCACGAGCTGATCATATATACTTAGTGATTGGCATTGGGTGAAAGGATGAGACACAAACCAGATTCCAATCTTGTTGGTCGCGGAATCATGAGTTCCTGGCCACACAATCGTGAAAATAGGAAGCTTTTCGGGATCGAGGCTGTTCATCCAGTTCTTCCTATCCAAACAGCAGTAATGGGAATTGCGCCCCACAGGTTTTACTGAGATCGCTCAGGACTTTTCCCTCTCTCAACACATCTTTCCTTCACTGAATCTGCTTCGATATCTCCAGAACACATGCTTGATACATAGAAGATGGACAGCAAAGTTTTGACTTCTAATACACTCCTTTCTTTCCATATTGTTAATTTATTGGGAAACAAACCGAGCTTGAAAGGGTCAGAAATATCATGGCACATTTTTTTGGGCCTACTTGTTAAAAGGAGCATTTGATCAAGACAAGAATCAACTCACGGATCCAAAACACGTGCACTTTAGGAATTACATACCTAATCGAATGACAAATGATTTAGCAATTGAATTCAACCCCAAAATGAGTTCAGTATAACAGGTTGTCGATCACAAGTGAAAACGAATCATTCCACCTATAAGTTGAAGCTTTTGAATTGAACTTATAATGAATAGGAAAATGACACAAAATAATCTCTAATTTTGACCTAATGTACAATGATGTTCTTGAATTTTTAGTTTGTTAAATTTGGTCCTTGAACTATACCTAAATATTCAATCTAGTCATAAACTTTCAATTTGTTCAATCTAGTCTCTTAACTTTTCATGACTAAGTAAAATTTTGAACCATTTCCAAAATCAACGACAAATATGCAATGTTTTTTTTTATCCTTTTCAGCTCAGTCCGCTTATTTTTCTCTTTTTCAATCTGATTGTGATTTACTCAACGGCATGTATGTGTCCGAGAAGGATGACAGCACACACAATCATAGGATAGGGAGTGAAGTTTGTACAGTTTTTATGTCAATTCTAAACCTCTCAAGAAGTCCTGGCATGTTTGTTCTAGCTTTTAAAATATTCTATTATGATTGCTCAAAAATTTCTCATGTATGTTGACAAACAATTGCTCTTTCTCCCTTGGTCTTTACCACAATTTCATTCCTCATTCTCTGAAAAAAACAAAAGTACTCGGAAAGTACGAAAGAAATACATACATTCTCCATAAATCCCATGTCATCACAAAAAAAAAAGAGTACATCTTTACTCAGTTTCTTACCGTAGAGTACGTTATAATGGTCGGACTAGACCCTTTTTTACTATTGTTGTTTGGTTTAAGTCTTCTTTCGTTAAGTAGGCTTGATTTAACCATTTTAAGGGTATAATTATGCTAAATTATAATTCTATCGAGTCGGATCTCCAAGGTCGGTTCCTAGTTCAGACCTAACCATGCCCATCCTAATTAAAAAGTGATGGAAAATCATCGATCTAACCGCATGTCGAGATTAAGATATTGAAAGGAAAATCTTGGCGGTACAATGTTGAGGAGTATTATTCTTTTCCTAGTCAAGCTTTTATCAATCTGTTCAGTCTACAAATCTGTTTAGCCTTGGCATCAAAGTAAGGAACAGATGCTCATTTTTCAAATAGCGGACTCGTACAAGCGTTTCTGTTCTGTTGCAATGTCCGGAGCGAAATGTGATGAAGCGACAAACTTACACATCGCACCCTCCAAACCAAATGGAAAGAGCGGAAGCGTATGAATGAGCTGTTTGAAGGGACATTTCCAGGTCCAAGTGGGCATTAGAGTTTCCATGCTACTGTTTGATTCTTAAAATTCTGCCTCTTGAAACAATCACAAAAATCCCGCAAAAAAGAAAAATAAAAAATATATATGTATATCTGAAGGATTCAAATGGAGAAGCCCAGAAACGGGTCACTCTGAAAATGTGGCATTGATCAAGAGAGACACCAATTCCTAGGTCTAGTGTCTACCCAAATTTAACTCTTCCAAAATGATCACATCATTCCCAAGTTCCACTGTCGAGGTGTGCATGACCGAGCTCGACCGAGGGCTGGCGCAGAAGTTCTTCAGGCAGCCGGGCAATGGGAAGACCGGCTACTCCGCTGGGAAAGAAATGACTGCCCTCATCGGCATCAGGGAGATCAATCCTGGGGCGCTCATGTGCAATCCTGCTTTCAACCTGTGTGTTACTCCATGAGTGGGATCGGCGGCGAACGTTGCTCGATGATACACGTGATGCAAGAAGAGGGATTGAGTTACGCGAGCTACGAGTGCATGGGTCCGCATACGACGATGGCGAAGACATAGCGAGGATGCTAAGAAAGGTGGCATGGGTGTTACGGCTGGGCACCATTTCGGTGTCGGCAACTCTCATCCATACTTGGCTACCTGCGGTCGTCACCAACACCGACCGACATGGTGCGCAGCTGGAACGCATGTGCCACCTTTCCCAGGATCCCCGCTATGTCTTTGCCATCGTCATATGCAGACCCCACACACTCGTGGCCAGCGTAACTGAATCCCTCTTATGGCGTCACGTGTATCGTCGAGCAACATTCGCCGTCGATACCACTCATGGAGTAACCACAGGGGTTGAAAGCGGAATCACACACGAGCGCCCCGGGATCGATCTCCCCAATGCCGGTGAGGGCAGTCATTTCTTTCCCGGCGGAGTAGCCATTCTTCCCGTTGCCCAGCTTCCTGAAGAACTTCCACGCCTGCCCTCAGCCAAGATCGGTCATGCACACCTCAACGGTGTAGAAAACGTCCGGCGCCAGCCACACATCAGCAACGAAAGCCGGATCGCACGCAGTGAACACATGCCAGGAATGGGAGGCCGCCATGTGGTAGAGCATGATAGACGCCTTCCTAGAGCAAACATGGGTGGGAAAGCAACCTTGCCGCCAGGTCGTCATCGGAGAAGTGGAGCTCCAATGATTTGTCGAAGACCAGAAGCAGCCATGGACGACGGTATAAAGATGTGAGGGAGAAGGCTTGAGACATTGAGGGATGGGACTGTAACTGTAGTGATGGGAAAAGAGTGAAGTGTTTATAGGCGTGGAGAGAGAGAGAAGCAAGCGAAGAGAGGGCATGCGGGTGTGAACCACCTAAAGTGCCAATTTTTTTTGGAAAAACGATCTTTTCGTGTCAACTCCCATCTATTTGGCAGAGATCTGAGGTGGCCTTCTTTTTTAATAGCTTAAATCGAAGTGGCTTGCCGGCAACAACATGCATATCGTAAGAGTACGTTCTAATGGTCTGCTATGCACGTGGAATCCACATGAGTGCTCCAGAGCAAATGCAGATTTACAGACAAGCCATTAATGAGAAATAGAGCGACCACCAAGGGATTAGACCAGGCGTACCCCAGTTCAGTATGCACATTGCACAGGCAGTCAAATGATAGATACGCTCCGATCTTTAGTAAAGGCCAATGACACTACTAATTGCATCGAGTTACAAAGGGCCAAGCATATGGAACTGAATTCTTACATAGCCCTGAGATATCACATCGAACTTAGCTGAGCAGGATGGCAAAATACAAGTTAGTTGATCATTCTGAGACAAGATTCTTTTCGATGATGCTTTAAGCAAACATAGATTCACGAAAGGAACGCTCGAGCTTTCAATGACTCAAGCACAAAACAGTGAAGTTATTTGTTGAACATGCTTCAGAACATGGCCAGTGATCAGAATCTCAACTTTATACTTCTGATCTACGAACAAATGATAGTTGAAATGCATTTGCAGATAATCAGAGCACCAGTAGCCTCTTTGTTTTCAGAATAGAAATTACACTTGGAAGGGTGGAATTTTTTCTTACTGAGGCTTACACCATTTGTATATTGTAACCCAACTCCACAGAAGTTTCAGAACTTCGAACATGTCGCAACATTCTGCTACATGTTCAATGACGGAGCAACATCTTGCTCCGGAAACTCGAAATTGAATAGTTCTCTGACATGTTTCGCTTCTTTTTTCTAAACTTTTCCCTGTTTATTTTACATCTCTTTGGGAAAGTTACAGAAAAGAAACGGCTGATATATCATTGCAGGAGCTACGTACAGAATAAAGTAATAAAAGAATGCGCCCGCCATTGGAAGCAAAATAGCTACCAATAGTAAGAAAACCCTGCAAATAAAGCAGACAAATGCATAAGACCATGCGAGCACTCCACAAAATCATGCGGCATCACTAACAATGTCCAATTTATATATACACAACCTCCGTATAGTCTCTTGTTCATGCTTAGCTTGGCTCTCTCACAGATCATGTCTCAAAACAACCAGTTGATGGTCCAGCAAGCATATACTTAAGAAGAAAAGTGTGTAGATGGAGCCAATTTGCATACCTTTAGGAGGAAATAAACGGCAGAGTCAAGAAGTAAATGCGAATAGCCTATCTCCAATTTTTGTACGACAAATAGGACACTCAGAACAAGCTAGAGAACAGGATTTACACACTGCAAAAGAGATGGAAAGTACAGTAATTTGTCAAAAAAGATCAGCAAAAAGATGAAATTTGAAGTGGCAAAAAAAAAAAAGTGGCAAAATCTTCAATTACTTACAACAAAAATGCCTGCAGGGTAGAAGGATAGCTGCAGTTGGTGATTCAAAACAAACTTTACACATATGCGAGTTTCCATCTCCATTCCCAGCGGATTTGAGTTCCTTTTCTCTCATTTCTTGCATTCGTGCCTGAAGAATTAAACAGCTCAAACACAGATATATTTCAAATAACAGTGAGCGACAACTTAAAATAAGAAAATTTTGCTGACTCGATCAGACAACTCAATGGATCCCAAGTATACTTTGGAGAAACATTCAGCAGAACTGTTTGTTTCCCATATAAACTTACAGAAGTACAAGCGTTGATGCTCAAAGAACATCTGCAGACATTACCTTCAAGCGAACGACAAGAGGTTCCTCCTTGACACGTTCCTCAGTTGGTTTTGAGACATCAGGAGTTTGACTATCTTTTAGGAAGCCATTGCTATCACTGTCAGTAGGCTTCAATTCATCAATGTTGTTTGCTTCGGAAGATCTGTCATCCGAGTTTAGCTCAGTTATGCCTCCCCCGTCCTTCTTCAATTTAGCAACAAGGACCCACATATTGGCCAAGTCATTTTCTAAAGCTTCCTCCCTCTTCTTTGCCTCGTCGACTTTTTTCCTGTAATCATCTTCTAGAAACTCCTTTTCGGCCAATGCAGCTTCAAGAGCTGCTTCACGTTGCTTTCTCACCTGTAGTTCCATTTTCAAATCATCTGGGTCAAGACTCCAGGCATCAAACTCATCAGAGGCAGATCCCATGTCATGGGAACGACCAGATAGACGCCCTTTCCTAGCTGCCCTTACACCATCACCGAACTTGCGGTTTAAACCATTAGCTCTAGGTTGTGCCAATTCTCGCGCAGCCAAGAGTTCTTTTTCTAGCTTTGAGTTCTGCAGGGAAAGCTTAGTAACTTCCCCAGCCAAATTCTTCAGCTCAACAGCAGCAGCAGATGCAAGCTCTTTTGCATACGAAGCTTCCTCTGCCAGTTTCTGATTTTGGACACACAAGCCACTGTTTTCTTCTGAAAGCTGGACATGTTCGAGCTTCAATTTCTCATTCTCAATCTCCTGCCGAGAAGGCACAGAGCAATCTTACGAAGTGAAGAACATTGCAAAACATATGTACACGGTGAACGCACTTGACCATCTTAAATTCGTTCCTGTGCATGACATTTCTCATTATGCGGTTCAGTTTTTACTTATCAAGTACAAGGTTCTAACTCCATTATGCTTCTTGTCTATACTTTCAAAAGAAAGAAAGAAAGAACAAGTAATCACCTGAGTTTGAATTTTCCTTTTCAGCTCATCATTATTACTATCAGAAGCAACTGATGTCTTAGTAGACTTATCACTGTTAATTGAAATCATTTGCTGCTCCAACATGTTCACTCTTTCCTGTAGTTCCCTGTTCTCTACACACTGCAAGGCACAACAAAAGAAAAAGTATTAAGCATAGAGAACTCAACAGATGCAAACATACATTGCTGCACAAAAATTATTTATGGTGAAATGCCGTCAGTACTTTATTCTGCAACTGTTCCTGCAAGATCCGATTGTCTGCTGATTTTATCTGCAATTGTGATGAATAAAATATCAATCCATAGGACTGTCACTGTCATCTACATAAGGATGGCAGGATAAATGGACAGGCCAATTGATAGTGCAACTCAAGTTGCAGGAAACAAGAATACAAAATCATTATCATCCTTTCAATTAATCTAGCACTCAAGAAACTCACCTCCAACTCAAAGCCTTTCTCATTGCATTGCGCCATCAATCTCATGACAGTCTGTCACAATTTATTAATGGAGTCAAAAACTATTGCGATATGGCACATGATGGATATGACTAGTGAGTGTCTGTGTGTTTTGGGGGGAAAGTACCTGCTGCATTTCAACTAGGGATGCATTAGCGATAGAAGCTTCGCCACTTTCAATAATGCGCTGTTCTAGCGCCCTCATCTGCCTCCTCTTTTCTTGAATCTCACGTTCCAAATTCTCAATCTATGTCAGAAAAAACATGATTACAAATCACCAAGTGAATATTCATTAGAAAATCTTGAGCACAAGACATGTTGGTAAACCAAGTTGCTGAAGCTGCAATGCAGGCACCTCATCTTCAATTTCGTAATCCATACATGAAAATGTTGGAAGGCATATGTGGATAACAAACAAATAAAAATGCAGTTGCTAATACCCAAGAATTAACAATTCTTGATCTTAGCATTCTACATGAAGAATCCCGTTATGCACTGGTTAATTCAAAACAAAAATGAAAATTTCTGGTTGAGCAGGCCTGCACACTCTCCGTTCTCTCACATTGTGAAAACATACCATTCTTGATGAGCACATTCTGGTCACTATCAGCTTCTTCAATTGTGAGAACAATAACAGTTCTCTCGAAAGTTATGCAGACAGAATCTTCCTTACTATAAATTAGAACACTTCGGGATAGTATATATATAAACGAAATGGAAAATGAGCATACGACAGTGAAATGTACCTGAGCTTTGGAACTCTCAGGGTCATCCACAGACTGGTCTACCAAACGCTTCAGAGTACTCGTGCTGAACGCAATCTCCCCAGCAAGCATCTTTACTTGCTCAACAAGCAGATCCATCTGATCTGACATTGACATCCCACCCTAATGCCAAGAAAATAGGATGAGATTAATTATTCTGGCACTAACAAATGCCGAGCAGAAGCAATCAAATAGTTTATGTATGCACTTCATATGTGATGGTCAACTAAGGATCTTAAGATACAAATAGTTTATTCATGCACAACTCATCTGTGATTAACATAAAAATCTGACAAATCATACATCAAGTATAAAAGAAAAACTCCAGTCAGTCTCTGGCCAAAAGAATATTACTGCCATTTTCATACTGTGCAATATAATCTGATAATGCATTTTCAAGGATATCATATTAACAAATTTTCAAGCAAATGATGAGTTGGAGGAAGAACGCACCATTGTCAATTTGTTTGCACTTACTAGTTCACCAGCCTGAGTTATTTCTGTAACTGCACTGCCAGCAGGTGAGAATTCATCACTCCATTTGCTACAAGATCTTTTATGAGTGGGATCACAAGATGGATCTGACATAGTAACAGACGAAGAACATTGCAGCTCCTTCTGATTCTCTCCATCGCTAATCAGAGAACAATCTTGCAGCCCATCTGATTTCTGACAAAGATGAGACAAATCAAATTATCATTAGCTGAACTATTATGAAGAGGTTCTGACTATAAGATGTCCTGGCAAATTCTTTACAAATGTCGGTAGTCTTCTGTAGTGGCAAATGTTTTAGCAAGTGACATGAAGACCATAACAAAGGGAAATTGCAAAGAGAACTTAAACTTTATCAACAATGGGATACAGTAACTAACATCACAAAAAACACAGTAGCACATAGAATTTTATGATGTCCATCGATGCATTTCAGAGATGGTTTTCTTAAAGGCTTGCACAATGGCCCCAGAGTGGGGAAAAGGAAACATGCATAATAACAGAGGCCATGATACGTGCTACATGACCGTAGCAGAAAGGAAGCTTGCCTCATCTTCACCAATAGAATGGCTCTTATGGGGATTAGGAATATTGCCCAAACATCCTGGAATTGTATTTTTGGAAGAGACAAGAATGAGCTTTGTCAATTTCTGAATTCTACTCATGAGAGCAGCCTTGGCTTCTTCCTCCTCCTCCAATCTCGACTGCATTTTCACTTGGCCTTCCTCTAACTGTCAAATGAACCATCAATGTACTGTCACAATGTAAAAGCAAATAAAAGCATACTTCAAATAAATTAGCCATCAAAAGAACCTGCTGCTTCAAGCTCAAGATCTCCTCATGGCTCACACCCACTAGCATCCCCCTCCTCAATTGATCAAGTTCTTGCTTCAGAACAGAAATTTCTCGCTGATACTTCTTAATCAAAGATTTTTCATCTATAATCTGAAAGAGACATAAGGAGATGCACAATTAGAAAATCCAAAATTATGTTACTTTCTTACATTTGCCCAGAAATTGCCCTGTTGTATAACAGACCTTATTCCGTGAGGCATATATCTCCACTCTTTTTGCCCGACTTGCAAATTTCAATGTGTTATGGGTTTCCTCCATGTTACTAGATGCTGGAGTAACAGTACATATAAGCTGTCAAAAACACATCAAAGTCAATAGGGAAAGAGATTATATTAGCTGCAACGCGTGCAAAAAAAAAAAAAAAACTGGTTTAAAAAAACTAGAATTGTTTACTGATAAACTGGCTCAATCAGAGCAACGAAAGAAGATGATTACAAAAAGTCTCCATAAAAAAGGAAAGGTTAGCAGAGGCTCGTTCTACAATTTCACAAGGCTTACCGAATATAGAACTTACCGACACATGTCCATGCCCACTCAATGAAGACTGGAGAAGGCGAGTGAGCTTAGAATCTCGATATGGAACATGAGAAGCTTTCCCTTCACTCAGTTTGCCGATCACCTATACAAAGCAGGCAGATCATCATAACAAAAGCAAAAGACAGCTGTCTGAAACACTTCAAACTCTGGATTATAAAAGAACAGCCATCTTTTGGTATAATATATCATGGACTATGATTGTCACTCTAAATTCCTTGCACGTGGTTTTGTGAGATCAGTACTACTACGTCTATCAGACAAAGCAGATTGATCACCCTAAGGCACAAGGAAACAAATAGGACATTTTATCACCAGAAAAATAGAAGAAACCTACAGTTCCAAGAGTAAGAAGACTTTTATTTATGTAAGATCCTTCCTTTCTCCGCAGTCCAGTTGTTTCAGTCTTGGAGCTTTCAGATCCAGCCAGGTCAATCAAATTCTAGGAGAGAATCCAAAACGAAATTAGAAACATATACCAGCAGAAACAAGATTGATCAGGTAAATTATAAACCTAATCCTATCATACCAACTGAGAGAAGATCACTCCATCATACTCATCGCCATCGGCACTACTCTCAATCATCTGCAGGAATACCAGTAGTTATGCAAGGCATCAGAAGAATACAGGAAATGACTGCCAGAAGTTTATCTGCAAAGAAAAGCTTGACTGCTGCAAAAAGTACATTAAAGATAGCACTGGGCTCTCTCATATATTTTCCACCATAGGCAGTGATAATGGGCACAAAGGCTACTCCAGCCACGCCAAGATGAACACAAAAATAGAAAAAGAATTCCCCCAAAAGAAATAGGTGAATTATTTCATACGAGTATGACAAGGTGTAGAGCTCTGCCTCCATTAATACGATTGCAGTTGCATGCAGATTAACAATAGAGTGGATGCCAGAACCTACAAAACTACTTAAAAAAGGAATTAATAAAGCTCACGCAATACCCAGAATGCCCTAAACAAATGAACTAAAGAGCTGTAATAAAATAATCAACTAAAACGAAAAATCTTAGGAAACTAAAGGAAATAAAAAATAAGAAACAGGGATATGAAGATACACTGTGAAGGAACGCTGTGAATGACATGAAAAATATTATGGGTTTTTCTAACTCATTTTTAGATGTTTACCAGAGTAAAAATGGTGTGACTTCGGCTGCTCAAAAGATTGAAGTTATTGGATCCCACATGACGATGCTCTGCCAAACCAACATTAACACAAGTTAGACATTTTACCAGGATATCAGTAAGGTAGAAACTAGAATACCTTCCCCAGCAGCGATGAATGACAAAGCATGCCCAGGAGACAACACAACTTCTTCTTTTATTCCCTCAACGTAAGTTCCCTGAGAAGAAGTTTTATTATTGACTCAGCCGAAGTACTGGAAAAATTTTATCATTGTAGATATTTCTGAAAAGCAGCAAGTGGAACCATTTTTTGGGGAAAGAGATCTCCAAAGGCTAGTTTTGCTATGCTATATCACAGGTGCGTTGGAGAATAACATAGATTATAATCATGCAGCAACAAGAAGAACAGCAAAGAATCATAAAAATCAAGAGATAGCAGCAACTCTTAACAGGGAAAAATGAAAAATGTACAGAAGTCCATGCAAAAGTGATTGCCCATACAACAAAATAAAACAACTAAGGAAAATAATTTGGAAACAAAATCCAAACAAAAGTGAAAACTGGGATGTGAATGTGAAACGTGTTCCGATATGAAAATGTCAAGAGGAACGGCAAGCAATTTGCATAGAAGAGAAAACCTGTGCATCTTCCCTAACACGCAGATTTTGACCGGTTGGATCAAGCAAGTCATTGATCACCTGGTGTAAATAAACGTAAGCGGCAATGCACATCAGATAACTTTTACAATAGTCAAACAGGTAATGCCAGAAACATGAATCAGCTAAGACAAATTCCAATGCTTCTGACCTCGTTATAGATTTCAAGGTATGATACACGGAGCAAAAACTCTCTGCCCGGAGTCTGTGACAACAAACTGTTAATAAATGATAGTGTGGAAGTATACAGCAT
Organism: Rhodamnia rubescens; assembly: GCA_021437795.1. NCBI lineage: Eukaryota > Viridiplantae > Streptophyta > Magnoliopsida > Myrtales > Myrtaceae > Rhodamnia > Rhodamnia rubescens. The sequence goes on from JAILYA010000012.1 coordinate 2,618,418, forward strand.
ACAGCTATCATGGAAATAAGAGTACCCTGCAATTGTTGCATGACAACCAAAAGGCTGATAGACAAATAAAACTAGAAAACATCACACTTCTCTCCGGAAAGCTGTGTACATGAGTGTAATTTCTCAACAAATGAGATTTGATAGTAAAATACACAGTTTCAAGACTCATACCCTGGAAACAACCTTGAACTACCCCTATGACCTTAATTGGCGAGCATGACAGTTTCAAGACTCATACCCTGGAAACAACCTTGAACCGCCCCTATGACCTTAATTGGCGAACATGACAGATGTTGGAACAGTTTCCAACATACTCATGCCACCTTGATCTCAAACCAGACATCTGATTTTAGTAGTCCCACATCACAGAAATCAAACTAGTTCCATCAAACAAAAGAGAACCTATGTGAACATGTAGTGCCTCAAAGATGCATTAAACTTTAAAGTCACTTACATCTTGGATCAAGCTAAAAACATCCTTGATAGCCAGCGGTATGACACCAGGAGAATTTTGATCACCCTGGAGATTTATAATGACAGACAATTTAACATTAGGTTAAGGCAGCAACTAACTCAAAAAGCTCTGGACAAATATCCTATGAGTAGACACCAAGAATGAGCATAGAGGATGCAACTTAAAAGAACACATAGCAGAGGCTGAGACTGGAAAAGTCCAGCCTTCACCAAGTTTTCTCACAAGATGATATGCCTACTGGAAAACAAGCATGATGTAACCATCAGCTGAATGGAATTAGCAAAATAAGCTAGACAATGGACAAGAATAAACTACCAAACTACTGTGCAGCACACACATAATCCTCTAATAAATGCCGAACATAGCCCGGCAATTTTGATCAAACATAAGTACACATAACCCAGAGCACCAAGTTCAAAAGACTAGGAATAACCACAAATCCCTTAAGGACTCACTAATCGAACATGAGCGGAGAGAGTCCCGAATGTAACAATAGCCTACATTCCCAATTGAATGTCTAAGTGGGTCAATAGCCATTTCTAGTATCCATCCATCTGGAACTCTGGTCTGCAAATTGAGGAACTCTACTCAGAATAATTTGAATTTACACGAAAACTTGGCACGAGACATAAAATGGTCCAAATTATGCCAAAACTCTCTAAGTTCCTTCCCCCTATATTGACATCACTCGGCCATACAACAGCTTGTGTACCAAATAGGAACATATATGAAATGGAAAGCTGAGAAATAAATAAGTCATTGAAAAGCCACTGGAGTAAACATTGGGTTCCTAAGAACAACCGGACACTGTTCAGTCAGAATGAATGTTCATGAGTAGAAGAGTTCCTGTCCCCAGGTTGCAGTGTGAAATACTGAGAGAATGTGAGATCTATCAGAGTTAGCATATAAACTTACATGCATAGTGTGTGTCTTCCCACTACTCGTAACACCATATGCAAATACAGTTCCTGCATTCGATCAAGCAGATTCCAATCAACCAATAACCGAGCGTCACACCACTTGACAAGCAAGTCATCATAGCAACAGCAATACTTCTCTTCAAAAATTTCGTCCATTTGACACAACTGAACTCAAAGTGCAGCTGAAACTTACCATTAACACCTTCCATCGCAGCCTTGACCACTGGTTTTGCAGCCACTTCATATACCTCCAGTGAGGTAGTATGTGGCCCAAAAACTTTATCTGCCATAACAAACCATCAGTCAGCCCAAAACACACATAATAAATTAACTTTATCAAATCACTTGGATCACGATCTATTTGCATCTACTCAAATAGAAAAATATTGGCCAAATTTCAGTTCAGCAGTTCCTCCCTCTTGTATCCAACAACATGAGTTGACATTGCAACATGCAAATTAGAGGTTGTAGCATACCAAATGCATAGGAAGCAGCTGGATTGTACTCATTCCTGACAATCTTATCCCCATCGGCAAACCATGCTATCTCATCTCCTCTCTGATACTCTCTCTCGCTGCAAAATCCACACAGCATTTAATCACGCACCGAGAAAGGGAATCAATGAAACCACATCAGTAAGCTTTTGCTAAGTCGAATCCCCTTAGATCTGATCCGGCGACGACAGATCTATCGTTACCTCAGCGGTCTAAACCGAATGGTCACCGAAATGCTATCTGCCGAGCGCGGCGCATCCAGAGGCTCGCCCATTAGCTCGTCGGAAGGGAACTCTACCGGAGAGCGATTGTCACACGCACCCAAACCGCCGCAGTACATCGAATCGGACCGAGAGCGACTCGGCGTCATCGATCGCGAGCCGAATCCGTTGCCCGGGTTGTAATACGACGCCGCGGAGGAGGAGCAGGAGCGAGGCAGGAGCCGCGGATTGGAGAGCGAGGAGGAGGAGGAAGTCGAGGAGAAAGGACTGGAAGGCTTGCGATACGAGAATGGGGAGCTGCTCCTTGCCCGAGACGAGGAGGCCATTTGAGCCAGTCAACTCGGGCGAGTTGATGAGTCAATGACTCGGCACCAAACGGCGAAGGAGATTGCAAAAGCAGGAGGTGGAGGAAAAGGTGAGAAGAAGAAGAAGAAGAAGAAGAAGAAGAGAATGTGTCAGTGAGCTCACATGGCTAGATGGACAAAGGCAAAGACCAAGCACATTTCAGTTTTTTTTTTTTCTTAAATTCTCTTTATAAAAATTTGCTCTGCAACAATTTTTAGCTACCTTGTCCGAGAGAGTGAGCTCTGCGTTCTTCTTCTTTAAGACAAAGACTTGCAGAGCGATGCTCGGAGCGAGCGAGAGAGAGAGAGAGAGGGGAGGGGGAGGGGTCTGATTTGCAATTACAGGTGAGAGAGACGGAGAGCGACGGACGAATTCCCGAATCTTTGTTGTCCTTTTCTGTAATTTCATTTCCGGTTTATTCGATTTTTGAATTTGAATCATCGGCTTTCCTAGGTTGCAGGCGGTTGGGGGATTTAAAAGAAATAAAAAAAACAAAAACAAATTGGAAAACTCACACTGTGGTCAGGTGACGTGGCACTTTCGTTTATCGAGTTTAAACATGGACAAAACAATTCGCTTAGCGTCGCGCGCGCGCAACTCAGACCGGACTTTTTAAAATGGAAATAAACCGCCGGATGAGCGGGAATTACAGTGGCGCCGCCTGGGAAGACTTGAAAAAATAGTAAAACTCTTAAAACCCCGAGTGAGAGAGAGAGAGAGGGAAAGAGACCGCATCTCTCCCACTCGCGCGCGTGAACTCGAACATGGCACTCGCGGTGAGAAAGCGGGCACGTGCCTTCGAGACGAGGCTGTTGCGGGTTGGGAATTGTGACTAGCGTGTAAGTGGGATTAAAGAGAAGGAGAAGCGCGTGCAAGTAGTTGGCGTAAGCGTTAATGGAACCAGTGTGCCCGCAGGTGTGTTGTGAAGTGGACGAAAAGGTGGGTAACTGCTCGAGCGCGTGAGGAGCGCGATCTGCGTCGCTGGACGGAGGAGTTTTGTCCATTTTTCTTCTTTTTTTTTTTGGGTCAGGGGAGTTTTGTCCATTAACTTCGCTATAAATTTGTTTTTGTATTCGGAAACCCTTAGACAGATGTTTGCTAGAACAATTGGATAAGAAGTTCTTAAATGTAATTAGAGTTTAATCAATTTTTAAACAGCGTGATCAAATGCTTTCATTAATTTCACCTTCGTTAACTCAGAAGTGCTTTTTAATATTTATTGCAAAGAAATGGAATCCAAATCTGATTTTGTATCAATTACTAAGCTAGATCTAGCTCTATTGAGAAGTCTGGTTCTTTAAGCGCAAGTTCGACCCTAGTGCTGAGCTTCTTGTGAGTACTTCTTGAAATGCCGTGGAAGGGATCGGAGAAGGACCCAACGTCAAGCATGTCATGTTCAATCGAGATCCCCATTGCTTTTACCCCGATAAATCAAATAGCGTGATGGGTTTTGAGATAGATTAAGAATCTTGTTACAAATTCTTTTGTTAATAAAGTATTTGAGATTTATACGATGGAGCAATTGAAACATGTATCTTAATAATGCTATTTTACAAGAGTATCCTTACTCCATTATAAAACATAAGGTTACTTATATAATTTTGTAAACTTAATTATAAGGTTCATTATAAGTTTGTGATTTTTTGCAAAATCCATAATATTCAAGCCTACCTTCTATTTAGGTTTTTACTTTAGATTTTTATGTCATCTCCTTTTAAACTTCCACGACTTTATGTGTTGCGGCTGCAATCTTTTTAATTGAAAGTGCAATGCATGAGTTTGAGTAAATTGTTGTGACTATACAATTGAGGCGAACAAAAAATAAAACGGGTAGATGCAAAGACTAGACACGACACAAGTTGCTTTAAAAGACGGAGCGGTTGAAACAAACGCTAGTTCCAACATGGGTTTTGATGAAGTAAATTCAAAATTGAGGGCTATTGACAACAAGTCAAAATTTATATAGGAGTGCAATACGAATTCTAAAACTTTCAACTGGTCAATCTAAGTCATAATTTTTACTAAAAAGTGCAATCTAGTTCTAAACAAATTAATCAGTACTAGCACTTTCCAAATTTTAATTTGGGAATTGCAATTCAATAATATCACGCGCGATAATTTTTTAGTGATGAGCAGAGGTGATCCTATAAGCTAAATAATTGGCTGACGATAAAAACATGTAGATTCATGTCAACATACAAATCAAGCGTATCGCGTCGTGGTAAAAAATTGTGTTATCCTTTTGCAATTCATGTTTTATCTTGTGTCGCGTATAACGCATTTGCCGACACTTAAATTGGGAATCTCTCATCTCATGCACCTTACCAAAGATACAAGATGGATGGATTTCAAGAGGGGGTTCAAGTCGAGGTCAGTCAACCTTTCCAGCTTCGTCGGATACCCTTCTCCGGAGAACTAGGCTTGCGGCGCGTGCAACCCACGCGCGAGCGGAGCATCGGAGACATAGTCGAGAGAGAGGTGCGATGGACGGTGGGGAGTGGAGGATACTCTCCCATGTGATGGGTGCTTCTACCTGTCCTGCTTTCCACGTAGGATTGGCGGATGGCGATGTCAACAAAAGCGAGCCAATTGATATGGTCATGATTGTCCTTTCGCATCCTCCTCGGCGACGTCATCCACTGTTGGCTCTGGTTTCCCATCTCTCTCCATTGTGCGACGTGAGCCTGAGAAAACGAAGTTCGGCGTGGTTCCCTCTCTTTTGTGTTAAGATTCCATGTACAATCATAATAAAAATAATAAATAAATAAAAAATTGAAACGCAAAGATTTATTTTAATTCACTTTTGAATTATGATTATATTTAGCAAATAATTTTATTATAATTAAAACATTACATCTCCCTATTACATCACTCGATTACAATTAAAAAATATTATATATTTAAATAACAGTTATTTATGGGTTCAAATTCAAATTATCAATAAAAATGAGTTCAAGCTACAAAAGTCTTATGGAAGTTCGGAGGCGTTGCTCCTGCGACTCTCGTCGGGTCCTTTCAATAGGGAAAGTACAAATCATATCTCAATATTTTGCGTGGGCTTTATTTTCATTAAGACAAATTTTGAATATTTTAGAAATATAAACCGCGTGGTTGGTACATATTTTTAAGCTCGGAAATTGATTCACTATACGGTTCTTTTGGATCGGACGCGAGGGGTTGATAGGCGGATCGACCGACAAATCTTTTTCCCGTTTCTCGACTATTTATTTGTGATGTAAGGTCTCCCCATGCCCGTGGCTGCTTGTCACGTAAGAATAAGAACTGCTGCTCCCTGTTGTGCCCGTAACTCACTACATTTCCTTTTGTTCCCGCATCTCCAGACGAAGACAGAGGATGGAATCATATTACGGCATCGCTCGAAAGAGCAAAAATGTCAGAAAATATATATAATATAGTCCATCTTGGGTGTAGCATGGATTCTTTGTTTTTTTTTTTTATTATCAGAATTCACAATCGATTGTATTTGCCGGAACAAATTCGGCTTCCCGACACCTACGTGGACACATAACCCGAAGCAAATTTAGCTTCTCAATCGATTATTTTATAGTTCACGTTTTCCTCGCCACCTCGACTAATCAACTAAATGCTTCCTATTTCCGAAATTTGTGATGATTTTTTTATAATTTTTCGAGAGGAATATCATGGATAGCATGAAAATTTTTCACTTATTCATCCTGTCACATTCAGTTTGATATGACAAATGTTTCAGGCAACATAACTCATCTTTTTGATAACTTTGTCTTTTATTTATTTTTTTTTATTTTGCGTGACTTTTTCTAAAATAATGTCATGGAAAGCACGAAATTCTTCGAAAATATAAAGAACCGTTCTAAAAGAGGGTATCTCTACTTATTCGTCTTGTTGCATTCCGTTTAATAAGAGAAATCTTTCGAATCAACATAACTCATATTTTTCACGATTTTTTTCATGATTTTTTTTTAATATTCCGCATGACTTTTTCGGAGGAGAAACCATGCTATTAGACGTTTCTCAACTTATTTGCCTTTTCTCTTCTTTTTTTTCAAAACGTCCTGATGTGGTTCATAAGCTATTCACATAACTAAGCCGGTTGGGATCAACGCCATACTAACAATTAATTTTTCCTTGCGTAGTTGCGTGGTAATTATGGACGTCGGATTGTTAATTTGCAGTTACAGTTCCAAATTTTTTCCTTTGATCAATTTGATCGGATGGAGATGAGAACGTCGGGGCTCGATGGAGTACGTGACAAATGAAAGGGAATTTACAAACTTTCCTACGCTCAAAGTTGACTCGCGACAATGAGATCATGTCGTTTCCTAATTTGTGCTGATGATATTTCTATAAATATAACTACGACCTAATATTGTCGTTTATCTCGTTATTTTACGAACAAAGGGCGGCTCTGGGGAGGAATCCTAATTTTTTTTGCCGACAGACATGTTAGCTGTCGTTGACTAATGTTAAGATGGGGCCGTACGGGGATTAGTAATAGCAAAGAACTAGCTAAGAGCTTAGTTTTTTTAAAAAAATTATCCAAAAAATCCTAAATCCATCGCACGATAATCATTTTTGTCATAAACATTCAATCATGCTAATTTAATCCTAAAATTGAAAAATTATCTAAAAAATCATAAATCGATTTTTTTTTTCTAATTCAGTCTTAAATCTTTTAATTTTGCCAAACGAGTCCTAAATCTTTTCACACTTTGCCAATTGATTTCATCTGGTCAATTTTAGTCCGAAAGAGCTTATGTGAGCATCATTCGTCCTACGTGGCGTGGCGGGCGCGGAAGTGGACAATTTCTAACACTATTTAAATATTTTTTTTATTTTTGTGTTTTTTAATATTTTGTTTTTAGTTTCCTTTTTATGTGATTTATTTATGGCTGGCAAGGGTCACCAACGGCCCTTGCCCAGTAGCCGATGTGGCGGGGATGGCCTTGCTCAGGGCTTTCGCGGCCCCATCGCCAAGAAAAAAGCAGAAAAACTAAGAAAAAGTGAAAATGAAAGTATAAAATCCAAAATAAAAAAAAATTGGAACAAATATTAAAATGTTAATATCATTTAATTTTATCGATGTCGGTATTGGCCGTGCCACGTAGGATGGCCACGTCCACGTCAATGATTTATGACAAATATTGGTCGGATTGACTCAATTGGAATGTTTAGGACCGAACTGGCAAAAAGGAAATAAGTTTAAGACTTTTTGAACAATTTTCTCATCCTAAACCTCATGACAACTTATCAATTCAATCTTATAGTCCTAAACTTAAATTAAAAAATTTGTTAATTTAGTTGTTCCAGCAACTCCCCTCTCCCCCCTTCTACTTTTGTCCTTCTCAAGCCTCTGGGGTTTATGCATCACTTCGATCCAATGATGCAGATTAAGAACCTTGAATTGGAAAAAAAAAAAGAACAAATGAAATTAAGAAGGTGGGAAGTAAAGTGGCACTTAAGTTAACGCAACGGGTCTACCATGGCCACCAACCCGATAGAGTGAAACATCTCTCGTTCAATGGAGGGACAGCAAATGTAAAAAATTAGATGTGTTGTGTAATAAGATTTACTCGTGTAGCGTCGAATCTTTTCTTCTTGTTGCTTTGGTTGGAACGGCTTCTTCCCATGCGCACCACGAGCCTTGAAACGAGGAGGAGTGCAAGCAAAGAATAATAGAATGTGCGGAGCCCATCGGAATTCAACTCCATTTCCTTTTCTTGTGGGGGGTGGGGGTCGACATGCACATGCGAAAAAGGTCCAGCCTTGCTTCTTGGTGTTCTCCCCATTCGAGTGGGCGAGACATCATCACTCAGCCAATTATTCAAGAGAATCTCAAAAAATAAAAAATAAAAAAATTATTTACTTCCATTTCGAGAGCAATGCAAGATACATATTCAGCTAAACTGCTATATTTATGGGTTTCAATGCTAATAATCTCGGAATTTCTGCATAAGTTATGGATAGCCGCGTTTCATAAGATGATATAAGAGCTCGGCTTATAAGTTCACGCGGCTACATACACTTTGTTAGTTTCTTGTTTCCCCCTTAACTCGTCAAGAGAACAACGATCGAGTGAAACCCCATATGTTAATTTGTCGCAAAAGGAGTATTTCTTCCTTCTTGTATGTATGTGTGGATCGATTCTCACAATATCAAGCGTCCGCCTACCTAGACTTAAGTTAGCCCGTACATTACCCGACCCACGAGATTAATAACAGGGATTCAAACGGGTCCATAGTTCTATCTACAGTAGATAAAACTCCAGCGATTTTAATGCGGATTCCTAATAAGGAATTGGCGGTACGACCAGCGCAAACAGAGCTAAAAACAAAGCTGTCAGCTTCCCGCTTTTCAGTGCGGGCAAGTGGGTCACGTCACGTGCGACGATCCTCTGCAGGCGCTCGCGTAATATTCCTCCATCTTTGCTTTTTCGTGGGCGGGTTGGGTTGGGTTGGGGTGGGGCGGGGTTGGGGTGGGGATCCCTCGTGGGGCTAAATTCCTCACTAGCAACTGCTCAACTCGAGCTCGATCCACCGTCTGTATCCACGTCTCTCCAGGAACGAACGGTCCCATTCTAGTTGATGTGCGGTTGGGAATATGGGTGTGGCTGCATAACCTCCGGTCAATTCGTTCCATTTGTGTTTTCCATTTGCAAAAATAAAAAAATAAAAAAATAAAGAGACAAGTTTTTTTTTTATATATATAATAAGGGATTTTTTTTTGTCTTAATATAATAAGGGATTTGGCAGATTAGAGTTTGGTAACTTTTTGGGGGCCAAACACATGCTACTTGGGTAGTGTACGAGCGCCGAGCGGGGCCGTTGAGTGGATAAGATAGTGCTTTAGTCCTAGACCACTAGTTAAGTAAATGTGCCTCGATGCGCTTGGGTTTGCGGGTCAATGATACTGAAAAGGGCCGGATCTCACCGTACAATGACGGGTCGAGTAGGCCCAATTGTTTTCCCTAGAGGAGAGATGGGTGGGCCTGTCTCACTAACAAATGGTCCAATCCAACTACCTTGCCATACGTTCCACTTCCAAAATAAGAAGCACTTTCGTTTTTGTCGAGAAACAAAATTTTTGATTTGACTAATCCATTTTCAGATAAAATTTTCAGTCTTCTGTGTTGATGATCTACTGGTGCAGCAGTCACATCTTAAATTTTGAAGATTTTTTTTATTATTATAATCGAGGTTTTCCCACGCTGCATTTGGCTATTCCTCGAGGTGATGAAGGTATGAGCCGTCTTCTAGGTTAAGCTGAATGACTATTCCTCGAGGTGATGAAGGTATAGCGCCAAGGTTAAGTCTCCAAGACGCGATTGGAGAGATTCGAACCCGACTAAATTTTGAAGATTTTTTTTTTTTTTTGGGGGAAGGAAAAACCCCCCCGAGGGGGAAAAAAAAAAACGGTAAACCGCAGGCAACTCCTGCCACACACACTCCACCGGTTAAGTCATCAGACGCGGTCGGAGAGATTCGAACCCTTTTGCGGAGACTGAAATTTTGAAGATTTGATCTCTTTTAATGCCAAAAACTCACATTTCTTATCCTCTCTTTGTTTTTTTTAGCAATGAAAATGAAGGTTCCTTCACGAGACGATTCATAATATTTTTCGTGAAGCAATGAAACTCTCATCCATAGAAACCCGGCCTAAAACTTAACCCTAAATGGTTTTGCCAGAATCATGACCAAACCTTGTATCCTCGGATAATCCTTCCGTTGATCGTATGCTGCTAGTGTTGCTTTAATTTTTCTATATGTTGCTGTTTTTCCCTGTTAATGATCTACTGTTTGTCTCTTTCTTCCTCTCTTCTGTGCCTTTTTTTTTTTTGTAATGAAAATGAAGGGCCCGTTGATAGGACTACTATCCATTTCTGTGGTGTCGTTTGGCCTCTATCCTCGTAAGGACTAAGGAGTCCCTGCAAGAGCGAGATTCACGATGTCCTACTCCCTCCACTCTCGTCCATGCTTTTCCTCTACTGCTCTGCGATCACCCTCAGTTCATGGTCTCTCTCTCTCTCTCTCCTCTCTCTCTCTCTCTCTCTCTCCCCCCTCGGTGACATTCCCGCGATTCAGCAATCAAATTGCTAGTTGCTTGCGAATTTGACATGATCGTTTGCTCTGTTCCGCGACAGAGCAACGCATGCCCCGCACTGAAATGACTAGTGTGAAAATTGTTCCTGTTGCTTTCGCTTAATTCCTAGTGTTTGTTCTTTGTTTATTAGGCGTTTGTTGGCCAAAGGCGCTGGTTTCAAGAAATGGGTTGTTCTGCTCTGCAACTAAAGCTAAACAGAGAAGAGGAATGACAGCTCGCGGAAGCAGCGGAATGACCCCAGAATTTGGCGAAAGGCTGTATCTTGGGATGGATTTTGGTACTTCAGGAGCCAGATTTGCTCTTATAGACAAGCAAGGCAATATCCATGCTGAAGGGAAAAGGCAGTATCCGGAGTACATGGTTTGGCTTCTGCTACTGTGACTCAGTTTTCACTCTGTTCTTTAGGATTGCCAAGACATTCAACTGGAATGTGGAGTCATTGCATATATCGGTTCCATATCAATTATCTATTTCGTCATCATAATTAGCCGACGCTCTTAAAAGACTGTCCATTGTCAGCCGTGCTACATGAACTATTTAACCAATGCACACTCTCCAAATTGTTTCCCCTCTTACTCGGAGACTGATGATCACAACAGGGAACTATTGAGCCGTTTATGGTGACTGACCAATGCGAGTATTGAGAATGACAAAGCTTGCTTGTACAAAATTTATGATCCTTGTGCCTGCAACTTGGCGTTGTTTCTGGGATGTAACATGCACAATGAAGGAATAAAGTGAAACGTCGTCCGAACATTGTCAGTTGTGCTTCTAATATGATCAAGCAAGAAAGGCATGAAGCGACTCTTATTGCAAATTTACACAATTTATTGATGAGCGTCTCCTTTTGCATGTCCAGTGATGTCAGAGATAATATGCCTGAAAAGTGTTGTAAATTATGCCCGGTGAGCTGCTAGTTTTTCCAAATCTGAGACCTTCCATTCTCTAGCGTACTGAGAAGTTCATTTGTTTTGTCTAGAAAGAGTGGAGACACAAGGGATTGGGTTTCCTCATGGAAAGTTACTCTTTTCTCTCTCCTGGAAGACATTCCGGTTCATCTACGCTCAATCATTGCTTCTATGTCGGTTGATGGAACTTCTGCAACGACTATGATAATTGACAGGTCAATCTTGTATGACTCAATCAGAGAGAGAATTTTTATAACGTTCCTTTTAAAGGAGCCACTGAACAGAGGCTTCTTATATGTTGCTGCAGCAAATCTGGAGACACACTTGGAAGACCTTTCCTTTATAATGAAAGCTGTCCCGATGCTTTACCAATAGTAAAGTCCTTTGCTCCTGAAAACCATACAGTCTGCTCTGGTTCCTCTACTCTGTGCAAGCTTGTCTCATGGTGGAACTCCAGTGCTGCCGATAAAGGATCTGCGGTGCTAATGCATCAGGCAGATTGGTTATTGTGGCTTCTGCATGGCAAACTGGGAGTTTCTGACTATAATAATGCATTGAAAGTACGACTTATTGGAGTTACATGTTTGTTGATTTTTTGTCGAATTATTTTCCTCAGTCAATGATTTTTCATGGTAGATATAATTGGTTTTGCTTATGTTATGCCACAGGTTGGTTATGATCCAGAACTTGAGTGCTATCCTTCTTGGCTGCAGTCTCAGCCATATTCTAATGCTCTGCCTTCTGTTATAGCTCCAGGAAAACCAATTGGTCATTTGAAAGAGGATATTGCTCGAAAACACGGTATGCTTCCCTTCTCTTAGCTAGCATGAAACCTTTTTTTTTTGTGCAAGTCATCTTCCTACCTGTTGACCTATGAATTATTTTGATTTGAGTGCCGGGAATGTACCGGACATGAGTTCCTGCTGAACTCTTTTTTGGCTAAATTGAGCTCCTGCTGAACTGGTAGGATTGAAGTTCGATATCGACATTGATGTTCATTGATGGCATTTTCTGGCAGGTTTTCCAAATGACTGTGTAGTGTGTACAGGGACTACTGATAGTATAGCTGCATTTCTTGCTGCAAGGGCAACACAACCTGGAAAAGCTGTGAGATTTATGGGCATAAATCGATAGTTTCTAAGACATACTGTCTGTGGTGTATGCAGAATTTTCTATTTCTAGATGCTCGAAGATCTTGTTCTTACACTTTTCGTTTAGGTAACTTCATTGGGTTCAACACTGGCCATTAAATTGCTGAGCACGCGGAGGATTGAGGATGCACGGTATGGTGTTTATAGCCATCGCCTTGATGATAAATGGCTCGTTGGAGGCGCTTCAAATACTGGCGGAGCTGTTCTGAGACAAATCTTTACAGATGAGCAATTAGAGAAATTGAGCGAGCAGATAGATCCATCGGAAGCATCACCTTTAGATTATTACCCTCTTCAAACTGCTGGCGAAAGGTTTCCTGTTGCAGATCCTAATATGATGCCCAGGTATTGATGTTAAGATATCTGAGGCTTTCTGGTTTGGTTTAATTTCTTGATCGTGGGTGCTATTATTATATCTCCTGGATCATTGGCCCAACACAATTTGAAACCAAGGCAGCAATGAGAAAATGCTAAACCTGATACCGAAGCTTCCTTTTTCTGACAAACATTCTAGAATAGTAACTGAACACCTCATGTGCGATTTCTGATCATAGTCATGGTTAATGCAGGTTGCTTCCACGCCCAGAAAGCGATGTTCAATACTTGCATGGCATGTTAGAATCTATTGCCTGTATCGAGGTACACACATTTGGTAGCATGTCCCGCCATTCTAATTTTTGCACTGTCAAGAGGCGAAACGAGGTTCTGTAGTGCAAGCTTGGACCGGTGACGTCAATTTGCGCATGTGCAGGGAAAGGCATATAGCTTGCTGAAGGATCTGGGGGCGACTCCAGTGGAAGAAGTTTTCACAGCTGGAGGCGGCTCGAAAAATGAGAAATGGATAAAGATACGCGAGAGAGTGCTCGGCGTACCCGTGAGCCAGGCCATCCAGACGGAGGCTGCGTATGGAGCTGCCTTATTGGCTTTGAAGGGTGTGGAGGCGAACATATAGCCAAGTATCAAACTAGCAACAGCAGGACAGAACAGGGAACGGAAAAGATACTCAAAAATCACCTGTAAAGCTCACTTTTTCACGAGTGAGTTCACTTTTTTTGCGGTTAAGAAGCTGAGAGTTTGCAGCTAGGCTTCGATCACGGCATTGAGTGCTAAAGGGTGGTGATGCGATACCAGGATGTTGGCTCGTTCACTAGTTTTATTGTCTTCTTCGGTGTGGGCCGCAGCGTTTTGCCTTTGCGTGTGTGAAATGGATGAATGCATCCAGAAGAGATGCAGAAGATTAAAAAAAACTTCCCTGACCTCCGAAGTCGAACCTAACCTATACCCTGCCACATGCGGTTTTCACGTGATGGAGTGAGGAAGAGGGGTCCATATTTAGGCGAGGCTTAACGACAACTTCCGCTAAAAAAAAACAAGATCAAGGACCGACAGGTTAAGAAGCTCTTGCGGTAATAAAAAAGGCTAAAAGATAAGGAAGGGGGAGGGTTTTCACGGAAGAGCCGAAAAAGCAAAAGGAATGTGGGGGTGTTGCGAGAATCGAACTCGCGACCTCTCGCACCCGAAGCGAGAATCATACCACTAGACCAAACACCCAACGTCGAAAAATGTTGCGAAATGATGGTATAAATAGGTATGCATCAAAATTTTGTTCTTCAGACTCGCCATCCTATACCAAGCCGGAGTAGGACCGACGTGGATTTTGGTGCGAAATAAGACGGCCTTGTGAATTGTGGTGCACTACTTTGTAACGGCGGATGATAGAGTATGAATATTGGACCATTCTTGTACTACTGACATGTTTATGTGTATCCAATTCACATCTTTATTAGGGAAAAATAAAGTGTATCGGTGTTTACGACTTATATCATCATAAATTATTTATATAAAATGTTCAATTATTCTTTTTTTTTTTGTATATCTATGATCAACTGACACTTTTAACCGAAGAATTTATGGTGAAGTAAAATCATAATGACTGTTGAATCACCTAATCAAAAACAAAAATTCTCGTTTCTTGAGCAAGAACTAATTTTATTAAGGGCAAAAGCCACAAAAAAAAAATCCCCAAACTATATTTACTGTGACATATTTACTATAATTTTTTTTATCGTGACGCCAAAAACCCCGAATATGTATTTGCATCACACATTTACCTTGATTTTTCTTTTTTAGTGGCACCAAAAATCTCAACTTGTATTTGTGTGACATATTTATCGTAAATTTTTTTATGACACTAAAAATCTTAAACTTATACCCGTATGCTACATTTAACCCTCCGTAAAGACTCTGTTCACGAACTCCTCCAAATATCTTACGTGACTACCTACATGGACGATAGAAAAAGCAAATGGTTCCAACGTGGCATTTACGTAGTAAAAATATGTCATCTCATTGTATTTTTTTTTTTTTGTCTTTTTTTCCCTTCCTCATTCATTTCTTCTTAGTTTGGCGATGGCAAGGGCGATGGCGATGGCGAGGGCGATGAAGGCGATGGCGAAGACGAAGGAGGAAGGAAAAAATAACAAAAAGGATTAGAAAGAAATTTTAACAGAGGGTAGGGCTCTTTTTTTTTTTTTTCTTTTTGGTCAAATGTAAGGCTCTATTTGTTTAGCGAAAAATTGATGATTTAGAAAACATTTTACAAAAAATGATTACTTATATTGCATGAAATAATAAATTAATGAAAAATATTTATGTTGTTGACAACAATCTATGTCTAAAAATTTTCATGAATAATGAAAATATTTTTACTTTCATTCATTTTTGTTAGCTATATAATCATTTTTATATAAGATATTTTTTAAATTATTTATTTTCTGTAAAACAAACAAAGCTTAAATGTATTCGCACGAACACTAGTCTGGGGATTTTTTGATATCATAATTTTATTTAGGTAAATGTGTCAAGGATACAAGATTGAGGTTTTTGGCGTAACAAAAAGAATGTAAGTAAATACATCATATTCCGCATAATTTGAGGTTTTTGCTAGTTTTTTCCTTTCATTAATTTAGTACGAAAAACGCAATCCCCTCCCCCAACCAAAACATAAGAGAGCGGAGAGGGCACCTTCTCCAAACCTGTTGAGTGTTGACACCAAGTGCAAGTTTAAACGGGCGGTATGTGCATTTCCGCTAAATTTTAGAGAACCTGTGGAGCTATTCCGCATAATGATTTGCAAAACGCCCTCTTTTCTCTGAATGTCTGGTACCTAACCCAGAACTGAGCAACACAGATGGAGCAACTAGGGTCGAACTGTCAGACTACGTTACTAAATTATAGGTTACGACTAATGATAAGCCGGAAAGAAGTAATCACACTCACAGTATCAAGATTGGAGCCAGATTTGAATAAATAGCTTCTACTATTAAAAGAGAAGCAACCTCAGTTGTATCACCTCCAAGAGGGTAATCCTATTGTCTATACTATTATGATACAGTAACATTAAGATGCAGACGGACCCCATTTTTTGGTAGAAGAAGCAAAAAAGAGCTTTAAGAAACTGCCTTGGTTAATGCTCTTGGCCTTTTCGAGGCACAAAGAATGGAATAACCCTAACCCAATGTGATGAAACGGATTAACCACTTACCATACATCTGGTGGATTATATGGCTGAGAAGCACGAGAAGTCACTTGGTGGCACCTTTATCCAGACCATACGACAAGTGTTAAAACTGAGCACATGCCTCATTGAATGATTTATAAGCTAAGTAGCTTTTAGCTTCTGCAGTTTATAATGGCTCAGATCTTCCGTGTACAGTACACTGTTGGGAGAAGTAAGGCGCCATAGAGCGAGAAAGAACCGAGCCTGAAATTTTTTTCTCCATTTAAGATGTGCCTCGGACAAAATGCATGAATATGAGCAGGAGTGTCAATCTTACCCATTGAAATCCCGATAGTACATACCAACATCCTGCCAAACCCAACCCTTTACTGCTTACGAGCTGGTAACAAAATCGAAAGGTCAGTGAACTTTTCAAATGACCTAGTTCTATAATGACGTACAGGAAAAGAAAAATCAGCTTACCAACAGCAGAAGCGCGCCCAGAGTAAAGCATACGCTCATGGATGCACTGATAAATCTAAGATCTCTCCCAGCCTAGCAGGCATACAAGTGGTTTTATAACATTATGATGAAAGTGATAGATACTTGCATATGCATGCAATGCTACTCTATGTTGCTCAGGTAAGAGGCTTCAAGCAAAATCAACATGGGTAAGGCAGAGAGACATGCACAGTAACCTGAGCACCTAACAAACACATAATCAAGGTCCCCATAGCTAGACATTGTTCAAATAAGCCCATACGGAGGATGTCGACAGTCCATGAAGTGCAGAAGCATGGAGACGAGTGGCCAGTCTATGCCTATTAACCTATTCAACTGGCACCATCCTTAGAAAGCAGAAACTACACTGGTAGTTCCTAACGCATATAATAGAACAACAGATCAATCATAAGAAGGCGAGAGAAGATTATGTCAGCCAAAGAGCCTTATCTTTGCCTTTTTAACTGATAGGATGCCATAAGCCAGAGAAGGTCTGAATAACCGAAGAGTTGAAACATAAGACCAACAAGAATCCTACAGTAACCTGCAGTGATCTTTGATTCACTGTAAAAGGAACAAGAGAGCTTGCAAAAATACAAAATGATAACATTCTCACCAGCAATGTACCCTCGAGGCTGTGTGTGGGGGGTGTGATGGCTAATGCCATGTAGTATGGAATTAACACCTTGTGCATCTGAATATAAACAACGAATTCAAAGAAAATCAGATACTTGATATCCAGAAGAGATGGGGAATTTATGATTTGTTCATCAACAAATTTTCCTGAAGCAATTTTTGGCAACCTTCAGTAACTTAAAAAGCAATTCTATTTGGATACATAAGCTACACCATAATCAGAAAAAACTTTCTAGCCTCCAGATAATAACATGCATATGATCGTCTAAATATAAGAAAATGCATGATATAAATGCGGCCATTGAGTCAATTTAAAATTTAATTTGCTCGTTATAGCTATAAGAATAGTGCGCCTACATCGTTTTGAAATTCAATTTTAAGAAAGAATTATAAAACCGAATTCAGGCTTCCGTAGCACAGTTTGGTGAAACTATATGGGCCATACCCCGCCGCAATTTATACAGAATTATAATCATGACTTCCGTATTCACAATTTACCATAATCACTTACCATAATGTAAATAATCTGTTATCACGAACTACACCCTAAACCTAAATTATTTAAGGGTGGAGCCAAACAATTTTGACACTAACCAGCAGCTTTTATAATAATATCCTTGAGTATACCAGGCAGGCTGCTTCTCCTGATATTGTTCATTTGTCAACTAACAACTGACAACATAATAAAACAGCTGATTCCGGTGACGACTATGTATTCAGAGTCTTGAAATTTTCCAAGCTAACCTCTTTTATAACATTTTGATCTGGTGTAAAGATGTTAGGAAACTGCCAAGGCACAAAAGTTCCTATGCTTCCCAAAATGATTCCGAGAATGCCGCCAATGATCACAAGAGACTTCAGCAATGTTCGAGCCTGTTTTGACACCAAGACATCTTGAGAATAGTACAATTACAAAAGACAAAATATTAGCTCATAGGGGCAGAGTGGGATTGGCTAAGATCGAAGCTTAGAGCATATCTTTGCACTAGGGAGAATAAAATGACACAAAAACCATAGTAAGATAGCCACCAGTTACCTTTTCCAGACTCCGATTGACTCCATATATTAGCTCAGGCATAAATGATTGTGCGGTTTGAGATAAAGGCTCACCCCATACCGTACACATGCAAAGTGTTTGAACCATTACCTGAATTGAGTACAATTAGTGAAAGCAGGAACCACTTCCTTTTTTTTTTTTTGGTCGAAAAAGCAAGAAACACTTGGTTTCTCACAAATAAGCAGCTAAACTTGAGAAGATAACAATTGTCATTGCCAACAGAATAAACCTGATGAGCAGCCACAGTAATTGTGCCCATAGATGTAGCAAAGTATGTAAGAAGTGCATAAAAGGCCACCTGAAAAGGTAAGTTCTCTGTTATGCACTGAAGTAGTTATGTGAAACCCAGAAAAGCCACATATAGTGCTAGACAAAACCTTTGAGATCATTGTTATGAACACGGGAGCAGCAAGCACAAATATTGACAAAAGTTCATCAGCTGATGGTACAGAGATTGCAAACGCATTGTATCCTTTCTTGTTTAGAGCAGCCATCATCATATAACCTGCAACAACCTAGAAAGTATTCTGTTTAGTAAAGATCGCACAGATGAGATTACATTCCCCGACTTTTAAAGGGCATATTAAGAGTATTTCAACATTTATCTTACTTGTGAAACCATTGTTGCCCATGCGGCACCAGCAATGCCATAACCTAACACGCTGCAGAGGACAATATCACCAATTCCATTTATGGCACTGGCGGCGGCCAGAGCCTTCAGGGGTCCCCACGAATCTTTCATGCCAAGGCTGAAAAGGAATGGAGAGCTTCAGGAAAAGAAAAGGCTACCCAAGAAAGTATGTCTACAATTTCCAAGAGGAAGGAAAAGGAAATGGAGATGTAAAGGAAAGGGAAAAAGCTACCCTAGAAGTACGCCTAGAATTTCCAGCAGAGAGAAAAAGAAAAGCTACGCTCAGGTTCTTTAGCTGAATAGGAAAGAGAGTTGCATTACTAATTCAATATGCCAAACTAATGAAAGACAGTGCAAAACTATGCATAACTCAGGGTATATGAGGTTAAGCTTCAGTGGTACGATTTCTCAGTTACTGCATTTACTTCAAAATGAGTCCAACCACACAGATGCCTTATGCCTTACTGCTTTTGAATCCAGCATCAACTCAAACTTGTGTACAAACTATAAGGTCCACCAAACTACTACTGCATAAACCTTCTTGAGTAGATTTAACCAAAAGCATAGTCCTATCCAAGACTGTATGTGCTAGCAGGTCAGGGAGTTAAATGTGAATTAAAAGAGAGGCCAATTAAGAAGAGCTGATCCAATAGATAAATACACGGAGGGACAAAACTATTTGCACCTTGCACTTTGAGCAACCCAACCAACGAGAACTGCTGGCCATGCTAAGCCTCGAATCTACCAATTCAAACAATTCTGTTCAGTTAAAATGAGATTGAAAACATATTCATCAAACTAAAATATCACGATTGTCAAGTATAGCAAATTAGAAAATCTCAGAGGTAAATAATTATCATGATATACCAAGCATGATTGAGAGAAACTTGTGAGGTTGACTTGATCATCAACATCAACATCAACATCAACATATACTTTAACCCAACTAGTTGGTGAGGTTGACTTGATCAAGCAGGATAAATCATTTTGGGATTGCAGGTCTCACTTAGCAATCTTCGTCTAATAGATAGTGATAGATTAGTACTCATTTTGCCAAATAATGTATACTTGTCCAAGATCTCAAGGTTTCCATCAAAATATACTGCCAAACGTCTTCCAGCTATCCATGACTTTAAAATGATCACGAAGAAGAAGGCAGACATTTAAAGTAAGACTGCCCCTCAAGCCCTACTTTGATGTTATGATTTTGGGGAATATTAGAGGAACAAAGGGCATTGGAATTTATCAACTTGAAACAATGGCCATTTTATACCAGAGTCAGGAAACGGGGTGCAAAAAAGGTAAGTGAACCTGAGCATAAGTATTTGCTGCAGGGACAATATGCATATTCTTTGGCCCAGCAAAAGCTGCAACATGGGAAAAAATTTAATTCTTTTTCTCTTTTTTTTGGCAAACACGTCATACGAAATTGTATGATAAACAAAAGAAGTGACAGATAAAAAAGTTAAAATATCACAGGAATTGTGGGTCAAAGCAGTCTCAAGTACCAGTTAATGCCCAAGGACCAAAGAATATTGTGAGGAGGAGCATCAAGAAGCCACAAGTCAATCCAACAAAGAGCAAGATTGATATTTGATGCTGCACCCCATCTTTATCCTGCATGACATACTACTGCCCATGAGTATTTTACATAATGAAAACTTTCATGTCTCCTTGAAAGGCATCCAACCCGATAATCTGCCTATGCTTGCCAAACGATTCAAAACAAGGAAATATGCTTTCATTCCCGCATTCCACAACAAAACATGTCGAAAATTTCAAAAGCCAGACAGGGTTACTTCAAACTCGCCCCAGATACATAGAAAACAATGTTTTGGTATCTGAAACCGAAAAATCCCAAGGATGCAGCTGGAAACAAACTGATGCTCCAGCACATGCAATTTGCATGGCTACACCTAAGCAATAATCAATAATGCTATGACAAGTTCTACTCGTTCAAGGAAAGTATTACCTGTCTCGCCAGAGAAGTAGCTACCATATTCGAGGTAGCAATCGAGAGGAACATAAACGCGTAGCTGGTATAATCGCAAAGCACTGTTCCAGGACCTGCAGTTGAAAGCACAGCATCATGTTCTTGCACATAAGTACCTCTCTGCAGTTATGAAAAACAGAAAGAATCCTCTCTGCTCAGAGAAAAAGGACAAAGCTCAGGAGGTTGCCTAAGTTCTTCTCTCCAGCAAATAACTCATTCTGAGAAAAGCAAAAGGTTTATCGAGCTACCTAGCGCAGCGAGCTCAATCGAGCTTCCCTGACCAATGACGGCAGTGTCAATTAGACTCATCAACGGCCCACAAATCCATAAACCAGTCGCTGGGCCCGCGAACACCATAATCTCCTTCATTTGACCCCACAAACTCTGGTCCGAGAACCCACTCCTCTTCGCCTCCGCCTCCTCACCAAACGACGGCGACAGGGGAACAGCGTCATCACTCCCAGCGGACGTCTCAGCTTCGCCCTCGGCGATCTCATGGCTGGGGCTAACGCAAGCAGTAGCGAGCCGATCCCGAGCATGCTTCGCCTCCAAGAAGCGGGAGCTCGACGAGACTCGAGCCGTCGGGCAGCGAGGAGGGCGGGAGCAGAGAGGAGGGGACTGAGGAAGGGAAACGAGCGATCGGAGAAGCGTCTGGGGATCGGAGTGTGGAGGGGAATGCGAGGAGAGTGAATCTGCATTGTTCTTCAGATTAGGTCACCGGAAACAGGGACGAAGACGGAAGCTGAGAAGAGAGAAAAGTTGCGTGTCGAAACATCTCCTTTCTTCTTCCGATACGAAGAGCGCTTTCATACAAGAAAGGACGATGTTTGGCGGGAGGAGAGCGCGTGTTGCGTGGGGCTCTCTCCCTCTCGCTCGCTCGCTCTCGACCAGTCGCCTGTCATATATATATATATAGAGTCCAAAAAAAGTGCAGGGCCATGGCAGGAATAGGAGAAGGGGCACTTGGTTCGATTCTAACCGTTATTCCTCAAAATCCTTTGGCGTTTGCTTCGATTGTTTCATTCGACTTGATTTGATTGGGCTTGGCACATCCCTTTTCCCCTTTGTCATTATAATGGGGTGACGTCTATATCGATTTTGTTTTCGCACACATCAACTCATGCATCTTTCCGATCAAGTTTGAGAGACGAATTCCTCTCATGTCTTCAGACGTTACGCTCGGAAGACATTGAATACGTTTACATTATCGGGCATATTCTAGGCCGACCGGTCTTTGGGACGCCAGAGTCCCTTTCAGAAGTTGCGACTACAAGATTTGTACCTTTAGCACTAACAATCTGGAAAGATGTTACAATAGGAATAAACCTATGGTTCCTACTTCGGAGGGAGGCGTTGCGCCTTTTGGTGTTTTTTACGGTCGGATCGAAAAACAACAACCCCCGTAAGCTCTGCAAGCTTATGGCCATTGAAAAGATACCAATCTTTTACCTCAGGAAGAAACAGAGACCGTTCATCTATAGGAGCCACTTTTGGCAAAAAAGTCTGATTACTCCAAGCACCAATTTCCAAAAAGCATATGCGCATCGACCGGCTATCTTTCTTGACCCGGAAAAGAAATTATGATCCCGCGGAATGAGAATTTGTCGATACAATTGAAGTCTCCGCGGGCCCACATTTTTTGGCTTTGAGGATGCCGGACAAAGTCGCAGGGCCCCAGCCATTTCGATTCATTACCCCTTTCTTCTACGCTGCAACTATCCGGAAATAGACCGTGAATGGGTAGATTGGGTCACGTCGAAAACGGTTCTACCTAAATAAATTCATTTAATTTTGAGGAAAAAAATAGATCCATTTAATTGATTTTGAACCATTTTTATATGATATGGATTGTAATAACTCATGACCAACTCGACTTATATAGTTAAAACATTTATATATCTAATCTAATTTAAAAAAATCATATTTAAACCGAGTTAATAGCATTGAGCAATTAAGCGCTAGATCAAAGAGTAAGAGAGATTAATAGAGGATCATAAAAGCTAATTAAACCTAAGTAAATTGTGAACCCATTAACTAGATGTATCGGACCAAAACAAAAACCTAGATGTGGAAAAGTGGGCTTAGAACCCATATTTTAAACCATATTTAATGGTGTGTGTCATAAATAGATTGCCTTAAGTTTTAAAAATAAGCTTAAACGGATCATAATTTAATGATTTTAAATAGGTTATAAACGAGTTAGTCATCTAATAAGTTTTTTTTTTTGGGTCAAAAGTTATCTAATAAGTTTAGGTGAGTAATGAACAAGTCATGTTTTTAAATTAAATTAATATTTTTATTTTTCATTATTTTTTATTTTCTTTCTTTTTTTCCTTTTTTTCTTGAAATCCGATAAAGGGTCACCGGTTGCCAATCGCCGTCGGCCAACCCTCGCCTGACATAGAAAAGAAAGAAAGAAAAATAAAAAAAATCTGAATTTTCTTTAAAAAAATTATTAAAATTGTCCGATAGTGTTTAACAATGAGTGTTTTCTAAAATATTATGAGAATTTTTTTTTTTCTAAATCAAATTAAATACTGAAGGATTTTAGTAACATGAGTCGGGTTGGACATGATTTCTAGGTTTATAGTGCATGAAAATGTGTCAAAATGAATTAAATAGATCAATATGGGTCGGACTATTTTCGACCCGACCCACTCATTTGATGGCTCTACTATTAACACTCATATTATTTTGGCTCTAGCCATTTTAAATCAATTTATGACCTATTTATTGAATATAACCAACAAACATAACAACTCAGCTCCTCAAATATCTGTCAAGAAATGGATCTATGAACCATTTTGACATGTCTAATCAAAAGTCGGAAACAATCAAACGGCAATAGACCGCGCCTTTTAACACTTTGTCCAACTTAGCATGTACAGATTCACGGAAATTCTCACCTGTGTACAAAATTCTCTCCTTCGGAAATTTCATTAGCTCAATTCAATGACTTCTTCCTGCTTCATGATCGCTTATCTGTTGACCGGACGAATTAGACATGGATGTGAAGCTACGTAGCTCCCAAGTCGCTCGGCTTGTATTTGCCTGAATCATTATTGTCGTGAAGTACGCCATCTGAAGACAGCAGGCGTTGGAGAGCGAGGAAAAACCGAGCCTGACATTATCACATGAAGAAGCCGAATCCAAATAACATACGTGTTCCACAAGAAAGAGAAGCCAAGGAGCAAGAATTTAGCCATACCCATTGAAATCCTACAAGTGCATACCAGCAACCTGGCAATCCATAACCTTTGCTGCTCAATAGCTCCAACAAAAAGTAGCGAGAAATGTTAGGGCAATCAGATAAAAAGAAAAAAACATTGAAGACATCATAAAATTTCATAGTAGGAAAGTAAGCCCAGACCCCTACCGAGAGCAACAAAGCACCCAAGGAAAAGCATCCAATCATTGACAAACTTATGTATTTAAGATCTTGTTCAGCCTGCAACGAACAAACAAGCGGGGTTCTGTTAGGAACTCCTTTCATGAGGAAGTTAACTACTTTGATGACAGACAGAGCAATTTGGCACGTCAGAGGATTTGAGAATTACTTAGCTTCTTTTCCTTTCTCTATCCTTCAATCCTACTGTTTTTTATCTCAAACTCTCAGCAATTTGGCATGATATGATATTAGCGCATATTGTTTCGGGAGTTTACTAAGGTTTTGAAGTAGATGTACAAACAACTCATGCAAAACTGGAGTTGCAAGAGCACATGCAAATCATCCTAATGCAGTCGGATTACTGTAGACGTACCAGCAATGTGCCCTCAAGGCTATGAGTGCAGGGCGTCACCGCTAATGCCATAAAGAACGGTATCAACACCTTGTGCATCTGAGACACAAAGTTGATCAATCAGAAAGAAACAGACTAACAACGAAGCATACTCCCAATTTTCAAATCTCATGACCAACTTCTTGGATGACACTTTGATCAGGTGTAAAGATGGTGGGAGAGAACCAAGGAACAGATGCCCCAATTGTTCCAATTACCAATCCACATATCATGCCAATAATTAGCAGTGATTTTCGCAGTAACCTGGCCTGTTTGACATTGCTAGACTTAAGAAAATCTATTTCCAGAGAAATAGAAAAACTTCTGCAGGACATTCAACAAAAAAAGGTAGCGAGAAATACAAGGCAGCTGTTATACTCCTAGACAAGATAAAAAAAATAATGCTTCAGTTGGGATAGGGCATCACTTACCTTTGCCGAATTTCCAGTGACTCCAACCATCATCACAGGCATAAATGATTGGGCTGTTTGAGATAGGGGCCCACCGCATACAACACACATGCTGTACATTTGATTCATGACCTATGGGGAACAATAACAGTAGGTAAATTACATCAGTTCCTCTTGTACAGGATCCTGTACACAGAAAACAATTTAGCCAGAGTGCAATATTATCCTCACCTGATGAGCCGCCACAACATGCGTGCCCATATATGTTGCAAAATAGATAATTAGGGAGTAAAAACCCACCTGAATCGTCAAAAACATATGAAACGTATTGGAATAGTCTCAGCATGAAGTAAAATTGAATGAACAATTTGATTCTCACGTAATTTTAACAACAAAACAGCGTTGAATGACTCTAACCCACCTTTGACATTAATGAGGCAAAAACTGGAGCAGCCAGCCAAATTATCATCAGAAGTTCACTGGCCGATGGAATAGTAAGGGCGAAAGAATTATAGCCTTTCTCATTTAGAGCTTCAATCATCATATAGGCAGCAACAACCTATAAGATGAGTTGATAAATGGGTGCAGAAATGAGCTCACTAACAACTTTGAAAACGTCGAGGATGCACAAACAAGAGCACAACATATTGTGCAGTTTACATACTTGTTATACCATGGTAGCCCATGCTGCACCAGCTATTCCATAGCCCATAAGGCTGCAGAGGAGTATGTCACCAACTTCATTTATGACAGTAGCAATGGCTAGGGCCTTTAGAGGTCCCCATGAATCTTTCATGCCAAGACTGGGAAATAAGAGATCAATCAGAACCGGAAGACAAGATTGGAATGATCAAGTCCACCACTTAAAATCAGACAAGGCACAAAAATAACTACATGCCAGTTTATCTGGACAACAAAGTCAGTAATTGACCTCTCAGTCATTTCGGTAGGGACAAAGTACCTAGTAACCAACATTTTGCAAGTTAATGAACATTGTTGGGTGCATAGATTAAGGTAGACAGTACCTCACACTTTGAGCAACCCATCCAACGAGAACCGCTGGCCATGCCAAGCCTCATGTCTAATAAAAGAATGGAATCCTGTTTAAATCAAAGGTGGCCTTAGCGGAACTTATTTGCAACAAGCTATTGAGCCCAAAATTCAGAAGAGGCCTTCCATGAAATACAGAAGAATCATGTAAAATAAGAACTCATATGCATTTCTGAGCGATTGGTTCAGATTGGATGATAACGATGCAGACGGCAAAGAGCAAAGCATTTCTCCCTGAAAAATCAAACTTGTAAAAGAAGAACCTGGACATATGTGTTGGCGGCTGGGACAATGTGTGCATTTTTGGGTCCTGTAAAAGCTGGAAAAGACATCAACGAATAACAGATTAGTCCAGATTTCCTTCTTTTTGAAATGCCCACAGGCCTCGCTCCCTCCTTACTGCCTAGCATGATATAAAAGGAAAAAAAAAGAAAGGAAAAGGGTTTTTATTTTTTGGAAAAGGTCTATGGAGGAACAAAACTAGATAGTCAGAGAAAAGCAGCAGCAAATCCATTCTAAACAGCTAGCCATATAATCACATATGCCATACCTGTAAGAGCCCATGTACCTAGGAATCTGGTAAACAAAAGCATTGACAAGCCACACGCCAACCCAATGAAGAGCAAGATCGACATTTGATGCTGGATTTCATTTTTGTCCTGCATAAGGAATAATCGTCTGTGAATCTCATTCAAAAACATGTGAAACCATCATACCTTTTCGCTAGTCTTCTTTTGTGGCAAGAACAAAGAACCAGAAAGAGATGGACCTTGCGAACAAAAGAAACAAAAAGAAAAAGAAAAGTGGACCCCGACTAGTGTGATGGAACTTAGATAAAATGTTTCAAGAGGAACTCCTTGATAATGTTCACTGGACAAAATCGAAACCAAGTAATATATTAGTGGAGACCCTTACATCCATTCAATGTTGAAAATGATGATACCTCTCAACAGCATGGAGGACTAACCTGTCTGGCCAGTGAAGTGGCAACCACGTTTGTGGTAGCAATTGATAGGAACATGAACACATAACTCATGTTATCGTAGAGCACCGCCGCTGGACCTGTTTATCCATCTTTTAAATTAGAAAATTTGTTGTAGTCAACAAGTCAAGAGACCATGTGATTAGCAAAGGATTGTTAAGGCACCAGCTTAAATCACTAAATAAACTGGTGACAGGACAGACCATAAGTAGAAGCCCTGAAGGAATCGGGTTCAGTTTTCTATTTTCCGGTTCAAACGATGCCTCTGTTATAGGTCCTTGCCTATGGCGCTCTTCTCAGAAAATCATCTGTTTCCATTTTCTGTATGAATACAAATGGAATCCCATTAACCCTGACACAAGCTTTTAACTCGCTGAAAAATTTCAACCGCTTATCCTTGCTAAATAGTTCCTGTAGCCAAACTAACAATCCAAAACAAGTTGGTGATAGTTGAGAAATCACCTAAAGCTGCAAGCTCGATGGACCTTCCTTGACCAATGACCACAGTGTCGATGAGGCTCATCAACGGCCCGCATATCCACAGACCCGTCGCAGGACCTGAAAGCTTCACGATTTCCATGATTTGATTCCACAAGCTCTGATTCGCCAGTTCCCCTCTCGTCGCCCTCTTGTCAATCCTCCCTTTTTCATCAAAATCGCTCTCTCTTGTCTTTGAATTGTAAGTATCACCCAGCATTTGGCTCGAACTAGAATTGAGACAAGCCGTGATAAACTTGTTGGTAAAATGTGTAGGAGCGAGAATGCGCAAATCTGAAATGGCCCGGCCATGCAAGGAGTTGGGTTTAAGCGAATAGAGGGGCCGCTTCTTGGGGAGGATCATGCGATGATGAAGAAATTTCATGTCAGGGATCAGGAGAGAAGTAAGGGGAGGTTGAGCTCGGGTTTTAAGCTTCATGTTTGCACAGTGAAAATTGAAGCAGAAGGGGAGAGCAAGGAAGACACAGAAGTATAAAGCTGTTCCCTCACTTGGAGTTGGTGCGGACTTGGAATTAGCCCCGTGAAAACGGGGTTTGGCGGGTTGCCATTACCGGAAAACGACCAGGCCAACCGACTTCGCTCTCCTCTCTCTCTATGTCGGATTATTGCAGAAGGCAAAGACAATCCATAATTTAGGAAATTATGTCTGACAGCAAACGTGAATTACGGTTTCCCCCAAAATTTTCGGCACTTATATTGAGTTGCCCCTAACTTTAAATTGATTGGAGTTTCCCCTACTTGGTGTGGACTCTGGCCAAATTTCATCAAAGGCTTACACTTTTAATAGTATTACAAATCTAGCCCGTACTTTAGAAGTAATTAGCCAAATAATCAAACTTTATATTACGTTTTGATTATGGCTTTGAAACTTCGTCCTTTTTAAAGATCATCATGTGATCAACTAAATTTTGTGCATCGTTTTCATCAAATGATTTCTTAAGATTTGGAATATAACGTAACGCATAAAGCAAGTTAAGAAATTTGGAGAACAGTTCTAACATTACAAGATACAATACAATCTGCACAATTTGTTTATTCGCACAAATTAATTGATGACTCTATAAGTCAACTATTTTGCTTGTTAAAATACTATGTTTTAGTGCTGCTATCGCTTTATAAGAGACAAAGTACATAATAGCACCGGGGTAAGCGCATTATCCGTAGAGACTATGCCAAAGCCTCAAGCACGTACCGCGAGAGGGCATGACGTCCCTTGCTTAGGTAGGACAAGTGATGAGGACTTCGATTTCGTGTTTGGCAGGAGATGTTCACGACCGGAACAGGCCCATCCACAGGGGCGATACAGTGGGCCCTCGCGGAGCTCATCAACCATCCCGACATATTGAACAAAGCAAGGGGGAAAATTGACTCCATCACAGGAAACAAGAGGCTGGTCAAGGAGTCAGACGTGCCTAATCTTCACCATCTCCAAGCAATTGTCAAGGAGACTCTGAGGCTTCACCCATCAGGCCCCCTCTTCCCAAGAGAATCCACTCAACACTGCAAAATCGGAGGCTACGACATCCCCGCGAACATGCCTATGAGATTCATAAATGGAAGTGGAAGGACCCAAATAGATGTGAGGGGACAACATTACGAGCTTTTGCCATTTGGGAGTGGAAGGAGAAGCTGTCCTTGGACTTCTCTGGCTCTACAAGTGATCCACACTACTCTCGCCGGATTAGTCCAATGCTTTGACTAAAAAGTAGTTAACGGCAAGGACAATTCAGCGGACATGATCGAACCTGCCAGGATTGCTCTTCAGTGGTTAACGGCAAGGACAATTCAGCGGACATGACCGAAGCTGCCAGGATTGCTCTTCTTATGGCTCATCCCTTGATTTGTGCTCCTATAGCTCGTGATATACCCTTCTTAACAATCTATCAACGTGACATGTTTGGTCGGATCATGTTCATCCTGGTGTATCCGATGGCTCCGATGAATTTGGTGTGCATTGCACATGTCAAGGCTAATTGAAGAAGTTTCTAGTCTAGTTTATATCCTTCGCTTAGGAAATGATATCTGTCCTTCACATAAAACTATCTGCATTTACCTTTAACCATGTCAATGAAATAATAACTGCCCTAACAAAGAATTTTCTACATTTTCCTTAATCCTTGTCAACGAAATACAATGACATTCCAATAGATCCATACTTCGCGAAACTTTCTAATTGTTCTAGTATGACACATTTCAGCAACAGTAACGCCAAGTCCAAGTACGTTGAACGGTAGCTCAGAAAGGTTCCCTTGCTCACGGCCAATCCACCATCCACAAGTATCGATAAGCACTCCGATCAGATTCGTCACAACAGCAATTTGAGTTGTTCCACAAACTGGGAGCATCAATTTGACCCAACAAGAAGGCTAGGTGTTCCATAAATTGCACAAACACACCAATTGTACCCCAGAGTACATATCTTACACATCAAAAGCATTGATCCCCAAAAAAAGAATACTAAAGACATCTAAAATACTTCGGCCATTTTGCTTGCAAGAACACGCTCCCTTCTTTCAACATAACCAAATGGGAACCATCCCGCTTTACCTTTACATTCGCCCTCTGCCCATCCATTGTTAGTCACCTGTGAAGAGCACTCGGATAATTACCCTTCCGATTTCTATAGTTGAGTCAAAAGATGAGGGAAAAATTAACTTGGGGGGAAAAAAATTAGCAATCAGGCCACACAGGGAGGAGAATACTGTTCCCTGTACATAGGCACATCAAGTGTGAAGCACATTAATGGAAAGAGCAAATCTATGGACATATTCCATTAACTGTACTTGTCAGATGAAATGGGATAAAAATAAGCAGGTGCAAATATGTTGGTATCATTCATAGCCCCTCCATAGGATATTAAGATGAATCTTTCTTATTAGTACCAAGTCAAAGGATGGTTAAACTTACCAACACTAATTAAGCTACATAAAAGTGACAAAGTTGCAAGAACCATGTAGAAAACCCTCCACCACACACCATTTGACTACATCTTTAGCTTTCGAATATGAAAGCTTTGCCTTATTCTATTCCTATTGTCACTCAAGCCACATTCATTTGTTAGTCCATTAATCAAAGGAAAAATCTTTTGGCAGGGTGTGAGTGACATGAACCTGTTCCAGAAACCAAATCTACTGAATGAGTTATTCTTTCCAACCAGCCAAACTACTTTATCTGCTTGCTGCACTTTAGAATGAATACAGCAATGCCACATCATACAAGTCCTATAGCACATAAACATGATTTAACCCCTGGTCCCTACTTGACACCCTCAGTAGGGATATGAGCAAACTGAAAAACATGATGACAAATATCATTCTAATTGTACAAGCATAAAAAGACAGTCGCTAAGTCCACCGCAACATAAGTTATCATCTTAATTTTGGGCAGCTTTCGAGTTTAATCACAATTTTATAAACCAAATGTGTTGTGGAATCAGATGGGTTAAGAGATGTCTAAAGCTAACAGGAACGAACAATCAATTTTAGAATAACCAATGGACTAGTACTGTCTATGTATTTGGTCAAGCAGTAAACCTTTCGGACGACGACGTAATCACCAACTGATAGATTCAGCTCTACATCAGATTCAGCTTGATATGGAAGAGTAACCTACGAGACATTAGAAGTCTATTAGACTTTCGCTCAATAACAACAGTTTAAGGATATCGAGTGACGCCTTTTCCCGTCATTCACAAACCTCTCCCAGAAAGTAACTCATTCTATCAGTAGAACCATTTCGCATATGTGATGCATAGATGCCATTGGCTTCTTCATATGATGGAGATGCACACATGTTGTCCAAACTCGGGCTAGGAGGTGCTTCAATACGTTGTCTTTCTGACATCATCTGTCAATTAAAGGAAAAGAAACAGAAATCAACCTAACTTGGGTCAATCAACACAACAAAGAATAAGGTAAAAAGGTTGGGAAAACACAAGTATACCTTGCCTTCAAGCTGTTCAAGTATATGAAGAACTCTCTTATGATAAGTACGCTCCACTTCAACCTTCATTCGGAAAAGAGGTAAGATTTCCAGTTTGATTTTAACATCAAAAGCTAATAAATATCAGATCCTTGTCAGATTCCAAAGGGCCTACCATGGCAATAAGCCGCTGGAGTGTAAACCTCTGTTGTTGAGCTTCAACAGCAGACATAGAAGCGACAGCTTCTTTCCCTAATACTGCCATGTTTGACTTGAGATCTTGCAGCTTTGCTTCTGCTGCTTCCAGTTTTGTAGCATTCTCGGCATTGCCTGGTGTTTCCCTCACTTTTGCTTGGCGCTTGGAAACTTCAATAGCCTGTCTAAGTTCCAGGGAAGGCTTCAGTTCACATTTTCAAGTGTCATGTTAATGCAAGTCCGCTTTTTATCTTAAGTAAAAGAGAAACTCAGTGATTGTCTAAGAAAGATGCTATTAGAAAGCACATAAAGCATCTTTTACTAAAAATAGTATTCACGTCAAGTTGTTTCCAGAAAGTGCTCATATATATTAGCCACAGAGGATGACAACATGTTCAAGAATACCTGAGAGTCAGCTTCCTGTCTCATCCTGTCATATCGTTGAGCAAGATGCCGTGCTTCTTCCAAGGGAGCTCCCATTATCATTGCTCTTAATGGTTCTGCAACCTATAAATGAAGCCATAAGTGCCATAAAAAGGTAGGCAAATCAGGTTATCACCACGCATATCACATGTTGATAAGAATTTCAAAAGTGGATCCTGCCTCAAAAAAATTTCTATACGAATTCAGATGATCTGAAGCTAAAGAAGCAAAACAGTATAGAAGCTGATTTTCAGACATTCTTAAAGACGGATATTATCGTAACAAAAAGCAGTAGCACAGATAGAGTAACTTTCTTGTCTTCATTATTTTACCGGAAGCACGTCAAGACTTACCCAGCTCTTACAAAAATATTTATTCTGTACATGAAACCCCAGAAAAAATGACAGTCAAATACACAACTCCGAAGGCTCCACCTCATGATCCACAACCTGCTTATATAACAGAGAAGAACTTAGCCAAACCTGTGTCCCTAGAGCTTTCAAGAGATCATCGCGCTCTTTCTCAATTTGAGCACGAGCCCGTCCATAACTTAAGGCAGCTTTTGTTAGAGTACTACCACTGGTACAAGTACTTTCAGAACCATATTTTCTACTGTCCTCTGACAATTTTGTTCCTGTCAAATAAGATACACATGCAGAGAAATGACGTGCTAAAAATCAGTTAGAAAGCCAAAAAAATTCGAAGGTTAAAAGTAGAGCGGCAAACTGACCAATCTCAACTTGCTTTGACCCAGTAACTATGTATCCTTCTGCTCCACGTACAATATCCTTTTGGAAATGCTGAAACATGAATTTACCATAAGTGTATTGGATATACAGAAAAATGCAACAACGAAGCAGCCTTATCTCTAGGGAGTGAGTATAGCATGGAAAAAGTTATAACTATTAAGAGGGAATACCTTGCCAGCACGTGTTGATATGTAAAGCTTCTCAAGTTTCTGATGTTGCTGGAGTTCTGCCCTCATCAGTGATCATGCTATCTGACCCTCCATATCCCCCTGCTCCAAACTGCTTGAGGACAGCCTAAGGCAATAGTTAAAATAGTTAAATGCAACCTCGTCAAAGGATACACATGTAGCATATGCACTAAAGAACCTAGAGACTTGGAATTCAATCCAATGACATAGCACGATTCAATCAGAAAAAAAAAAAAAACATAGTTTCCCTAGAGTGAAAACAAAATTGTTGGATAAATGGCATTGGTATGTTCAAAATTTAGATTATGATTCCCATGGATATCCCCAGGTTTCCAGATTATGCAATTTTTCTAGTCCTAATGAACCTGGATATGATAAGACAGACTATGACTAAGCACAAGATGTTGATATTCAGAGACAATTTTGATATATGAAAGCCCTTTCTCCTGGCATGCTTGCAATCTCTGGCACTGCCTTTAGATACTGCTCTCCACTAAGAATGAGAAGACAAAAATACACCACAAGGTTGGCATCACCAAGCAGCACCCCTATTTCCTATTAGCTGCATATTCATCCTCATCTTCAAAATTCAGCGGCATTTGCCACAAGAGGAAAAAAGATCACATTTCGCTCCTCCAAAGCAACAGTTTGCATCATCTATTGTCTCTAGCATAGCTTTTCTGATGACTTATTCTATTCAAATACACGTCGAGTCAAGATTGCGCCCGTTCTGATTAAAGGGTTGCTGTCTGTCAACCCTCATCGGTTACTGTCGCACTGACTTGTTTTCCTAGTCCTCCGGTCAAATGTATCAAGAGCTACACATTTCTGTTCGTTAGATCCGACGCTCAATGCGACTGACGGACGCGAACTCGACCAAAATTGTGCAAACACACTGACACGGCAACAGCCCACTACCAATGCAAAGTTTCAACAGGTTCGCATCGCAATGCGTCAATCGGGACAGAGACGGCATAAAGTAGCCAGAATCTGTGGCGTTTCACGCATTCCAGCAGCGATAAGCTGAGAGAGAACGCAATGACCCCATCTCCGCATCATCAGTGGCAAAACTCACATCATCGACGTGCTTGGGAGAGAGAGAGAGAGAGAGAGAGAACCTGCTGCTGCTTGGCGACTTGTTCTCTGAGTCGAGTGGCTTGCTTTCTAAGTGCCTCCATTCACCTTCGGATGGCTCTCTGATCTCTCTCTCCAGAAGCTACGGTGTTCAGACAGAGAGAGAGAGAGAGATTCGCATTCAAATGAGAGTGTGTGGGGGCACTATCATTTCATTCACTTTGGAAGGGCCGTTCAAGCTTCGGTCCCTTCGTCCTACGCCCTGCCGTCTCATTTTCAAATTGGAAGTTCTTGCCGAGAGGGGTTGTGCTCTACGAACGCTCCCAGGCAATTCCCCATGAATCTTCGCAGAATCAAGTGACACGTCGTATACTCGTGTAACGGTGGATTTTCCTTGTTAGGGGCTATTATTGTATGATATTTTTTATTATTATTTAAAGAGTAATTTTCTTAAAAAAAATTCCGTCAAACTTTAAAATAGTTATATAAAATTTCAGTATTTATCAAACAAATTATAGACCAACGTTTCGTAATCTGTATAAAGAAAGGAAATTATCAATTTTCATGCATATAATTTTCAAAAAACAATTCTTAATCAATTTCTCTTGATTATATACCAAGTCTATAAGTTCTGTGTAATGCGCGGCCTCCGTCTAATTATTAGTAATTCTACATGCGACTTCGATAGATTTTGCCTAATGAGTGTAGTCGTCAAGATTGATTTTAACAATTCGTGAGTAAATTCGTTCTCGTCAATCGTGATTATGTTGCCATCGTGGTTAGCATTGCTTTTGGTCGTCAAGATAAGAATTGGAATTGAGATAGGACAACATGGGAAAAGTAATGTGGGGAATTTTTTTTTAAATCCTATATCTTGTTTAGTAGGTGATCGGAGATAACATGTACTGTAATTAATAAATAATAAACAAAAATAAACGAATTTAAAAAAGAAAATCCTAATTCTCTATTTGTGGTCAAAGATCGACCATCATTTGTGGCGGCCGCCATTTCCGGCGGCAACCTCCACAGTGGGGTGGCCTATGTGGCCACTGTACAGGTGGTTGTATTTGTTCCAATGATCGGTTTAGGGGTGGGTGTATCATCGTCAGTTTACACGTGATAAATTATGGTTTTCAATTGCCTTCAGTATAATATTTTGTTTGAGCCGTGACAATACAATCCATCCAAAAGTCAAAGGTTGACGAGTGTATTGAAAGTTGGGACGTCTCTATACACGAGGTAGCAAATGCCCATATGCAAGACGGTATGAGATACGCTCCACACATGGTTCGAAGTTGTGATCTTATGAAAAATAGTGCACTGAGTTACCACGCTCAATGGTGAGTTTCGCTCGTTTCTATCGGGAAAAGATCAAACATGAGACCGTCACTGGTAGAGCCGAATAGGTTAAGGAACGCTCCATTCATTTAATGTCTTTTAAATAAATTGACGCCGTCCAAACCTAATGAACTAATTTAAATTTAGCTGTAATTGTCTTTTAAATAAGGGTTAATACCATCAAAAACCCCATATTGGTACACTTGTGATAAATTTACCACAAACTATTTTTTGACCACCAAAAATTTCAATCGATACACTTGTGACAAATTTACCTCAGGCGATGCAGTGCGATAAATTTACCCTCCATTAGTTTTCGTTAAATTTTAACATCAAATTGTGGAATTGGATGACACGTGGCAATTGTCGGGTGTATAAATTACATTCTGTTTGTTGCAATTGTATCAATTTGAGATTTTTTTTTGTACTAACTCAATTTAACGTAAAACTAATATAGGGTAAATTTGTCACATGTGTATTAGTTTGAGATTTTTTGTGGTAAAAAAATTATTTTAGGATAAATTTGTCGCGATTGTACCGGTTTAGGGTTTTTAGTGGTCAAAAAATAGTTTATGATAAATTTGTCACAAGTGCACAGTTTGGGATTTTTTATAGTAAAAAAAAATAGCTTTAAGTAAATTTGTCATAAGTGTACTAGTTTGGAGTTTTTCGTGGTATTAACCCTTTAAATAATTGGCCCTAAAGGTTTTGATTATATCCTCGTGCTTAAGAAAATCACATATGCACCTAATAAGGCGAAAAATACTAAAAAAGTGTTAAACTTATTGTATTTGTATCAATTCGAGTTTTAAACTTTTCAATTGGACTAATTTAGTCATGAATATTTTCATATTAATGCTAGTTGAGTCAATTTAATCAATTTAGACTAGAAATTGCTAATATGAGGGCCAACCGCCCTACATGGCATAACTAACGTTGACATGGACTCTTTTGTTAATAATTTTTTTGAATTTTTTTTCTTCCATGGATTGTTCCAAAGATCGGCACGAGCCATGCTGCGAGGCCATGCCTGGCGAGGCCAACCCTTGCTCAAGCAATGCTTGGCGATAGGGCGAGGCTCGTCAATCATGGAACAAAAAGAAAAAAAAAAATAGATAAAATATTAAAATACTATTAAAAAAATCGACATTAGTGCCGGCTATTTTAACATGACACAATTGAGGTCCGCATTAAAAGTTTACGACCTAAATTGGATGTATGGACTCAATTGGTACTAGTATGAAAAGGTTTATGATTAAGTTGGTCTAATTAAAAAGGTTTAAGACTGAATTAGTACTAATGCAATAAATTGTAGAACTTTTTTGATACTTTTCCCCCACCAAACAATAGATTCTAATTTGTCTCTCACTCCTAAGCTCAACCACCTTGCCTCGCTTTTGCCTTCATCTAAGTCGCTATCGGCCTCGTCCATGACAAGCACCAACACCATCGCCATCTGAGCTTGCCCACATCAAGAAGTGTTTTCGTTGCTCTCATCGCTTGATCTCCTCTCTCCATAAGTAGTAAGGTTCTATTTGTGCCATTGAAAAATGAATGATTTTAAAAATATTTTTTAACTCATTTGAAATAATTAATCAATTAAAAATATTTATATTATAGATAATAATATAGGTCTAAATATTTTCGTATATGATAAAAATATTATATATTTATTTATTTATGTAAGCGATACAAACGATATTTTTTGGATAGTATTTTTTAAATTATTTATTTTTTGCGTTAAAAAAAAATCCTGTCCACGAATGCGTGGTCTATGCCGTAGACCGACGTGCATCGATGGCTACAGTAGCACTCGAAAGCGATTAGTCGGACACATTTCAGTCAATAAATTAAATAAATCATATCCTCGTGTTAAGAAAGAAATATTCGGTTCTAATATCTTGAACTCCAAAAATCATGAATATGAAAAATATGTGAATTCTAATACAAAAAAAGAAATTTCAGAATAACAAAAACTAACAACAATTTTCTTTTTTATTTATTCATATATATGTGTGTGTGTGTTTGAATTTCTTTTTATTCTACAATATATCACGTATATATATTTAGTGCTCATATTTATTACGTATTGTAGGTATATTAGTGTAGCTTCTTATTTAATAGAATTTTTACAAATACATGATAGAAGGGAATAAAAAATAAATTAAAGAAGAGAGTGAATGACAATAATAAATCAATGAACAAAAATGAAGTAGAAAAATTCAAATTTTAAATGAATAAATTCAAACTTGAAAATGATTTTTCTAATTCTCGAAGAATGAGAGACGATGAGATTTTTAGAATAAAAAACCTACATCCTATGTCTGATTCTCCTCCATATCTTTAGTTTGCATTGAAATATCACAACTTCTCCGTAGTTCTTTGGTTGAAAAGAGAGTTGACACTCCTTCTCCGCTAAAAATCTCCCGTTCACATCAAAAGTCTACGAAAACAATAAGAAAGTCGAATCTCTTTCTCTTGCGTAGCTTAGTGGTTCACGTTGAAGCTTCACAACTATGGCAAGAGAGTCGAGTACATAATTTTTTGGAATTACGAAAGTTAATGACAATATTTTCTCATTATAAAGCTTCGTTTGTTTTGCAAAAAATAATTTTTAGGAAAACGTTTTTTGGATTTTTCGACACTAAGTTCATGGAAAATAAGCTATTCTAGGAAAATATTTTTCATCTATGGAAAAAACTCATTCAAAAGTAAGGAAAATATTTTCCTTTTTTTTAAGAAGTGAGAAACATTTTCCCTCATATTTGCTCCTCAATTCCTTTACATTCATTTCCTTTTATACTAATTTTTAATATTATTTTTCTATTTCTTTTCTTTTTTATATTTCTTTTCTTTTCTTTTCTTCTTTTCTCCTTCTTCCTCCTTCCCCTACGTATGGCTTCTTCATCCTTCTTCCTCCGCCGACCGTAGACCTCGGCGATGGTTGGTAGCCCAACGATCGACCATGACGCGAGCCTATGAGCCCGATATCGTCGACACTAGCCGAGCCTCGAGCTCGCCAAAGAACCGGCCAAAACCAAAAATAAAAAAAGAAAAAAGAAAAGGGAATAAAATTAAAGATAAATAGTTGGAAAAGAAAAAGAAAAAAAGCAAAAAAATAATTGAAAGGAGTGCACGGAGAAAAATCAAGTAATTTTGCATATCAAATGATGGAAAGCATTTTCCGGATAATTTTTCATATTTTAGTCAAACATTGAAAAATATAGCTATTTTCCTGGAAAATGACTTTCTGGAAGATATTTTCTAGAAACTACTCATTTTCCTCGAAACAAATGGAGCCTTACTAGATTTAGCATTCGTTGTTGATTTACCTTGTCGATATTGTATGTGCTCGTTTACATGTCTTATCATAGTTGAACTTGTGGCTTGGAAATACCATATGAACTCGTTTGTTATTTAGGATTCAAGATTGTGCAATAATTTTGAATTGATTGATAGAGGTTATCTCCATTTGTGCATTAGTGGTTTCTTTAATAGTAAATCACGGGAGACTCGTACCATCTTCGTTTGTGCATTTTCTGGTTTATTTACAGTAATATGTCGCTCATACCAAACAATTGATGTATAAAATACAAAAGTATCAAACTTTATTACTGTGATTTACCAAATAGTGCATACGATATGATAAAATTTATGGATTTCTTATCATATCATATCCTATCCTATCATGATTAAAAATACATACGACTAAACGTAACCTTGACACTTTCATATTGAGAAAGTGGGAATACTGAGTAAGAGCGGAGAAAGTTAATTTCCAATTTGCAACATTAGTGACGTATCAAGCAGTTAAAATCGAGTGGCTGTCATCATATGTGCCAATCAAGCAAATGAAATAATGCAAGAGACCAAGCGCCATGTGATTCCACTTTTAATTGTCAACTGAAATCCATTCTTCTTCACGCAGAAGACACGTGACGAACGATTTGCGTTCATTTGATTAGGTCGGCGGAATCAATCGAACCCACCTTGCACTTCACGTCGTGGATGAGAGGACAATGGACCAAATCATGTGGATTAACTTGTGCTGTTGTGCACATCTAATTTTTCGGGGAGGAGGCCACCGATATTGGGGATAACTGTGTAAGCATGACATTCGAAGCGTGTCCACGTACATATATTTATATCGTGAAAATTGTCCGAAAAGTTTCATACGGTCTGTACTTTTGCCGGTTTAGTCATAAACTTATAATTTTATCGATTGAGTTCTAAATCTTTTCATATTTTGCCGATTCAATCCATCTATCCAATTTTAATTGAAAATTGCTAACGTGAATCGCCGACGCCGACATGAACAATTTTTAGTAATATTTTAATATTTTTAATTAATTTGTGATTTTTTTCCTTTTCTTTGTTTTTAAATTAGATTAATAACTAGAAAAGAAAAGCTGAAATTTTATTTAAAAAATAAAATTTTTAAAAAAGAAATAGCAGCACTAGTGGGGGCTACCGCAACCGTTGCCCATCTCCGGAGGGGCCGACAAAGGTAGTGGGTCGTCGATAGGCCGGGCGAGGCCTTGCCGGGCATAGGTGAACGATGGTCAGTAAATTGTAACAAGAAATGATAATCACTAGAAGCGATGATTTACAAAGAATCGATTAATTAAGAATTCAAGTAGAATTTAGGTAGACCCCGAAACTTGTGAATGGTTGGTTCCAGGATATGTATAGGGTAGATTTCGATTTTAAAAATTGAAGAATCGATTTCAACAGCAGATTTCATCCTGAAATAAAGCTAAATGGAGAAGGAAGAAAATGAGATTGCCCTTTGAGTTTGCGCGTTTTGATCTCGGGGAGATGACATGATGTATGTTCGCCTTCTTTTTCGCTTGAGAGCGACCGACAAAGATAGGGAACACGACGTCAACGGGCCAACACGGGAGCAATAGGAACCTTAGTCAACAAGATATGCACAACATCAACGAGAATTATAATTAACATTTGGATTTGATGAGTTCAGGGCCCACATGAAAAAGCAAAAACGAGCTTTCCCCATCTCTCGCTATTAATCACTTATCATAATTATGCAAGTCTTATAATGATCCATCCTTCCTCGTTAGCACCCTGTGATCTCAATCTAAATCCGAGATTGATGGAGCCCAATTTTTTATTTCTCCCTAGGATTGCAACAGTGGCAACGACCCATGAAAGTAGTGAAAAGAGTTGACATAAGTAGGATATTTATAAATGTTCCCTAATCAAATGACCAAAAACGCCAATAGGCATGCGGCCCTACTAGTAAATGGATGACGGGTGTGGGTTTTGACTCTCGTACTCAGAAAGAGGTGGAGTAAAAATAAAAAAGAAAAGAGTTAGAGATAAAATCGATAATAAAAAAATGACCCAACAAAAAAAAAAAGTACTTTCCCTCGTTATTGGAACACATTGACTTAATCTTCTCGAATTGGCCCTCACCAAACTTAGTGCTCGCCATCGAAAGTAAGTTCAAACGCGCTTATCATGTAATGGTTCGTTCGGTGATTCTCAACTTGTGGGATGATAAGCTTTTGAAGCGTTTTAGAATGAGCGACATTATTGGATCATGAGCTATGAATTTTTTTTTGGGGGAGATATTACTAGATAATTGACAATTTAAATAGTTTTCTTTACTTGTAATTGTGAGGGAGATCGTTATTGTCGTGAAAAATCAAGTATCTTGAGCAAGTAATTGTTAGTATGAGCACACAGTTACAATGAAGTAAA
The DNA here is from genome assembly GCA_021437795.1 of Rhodamnia rubescens. Taxonomy (NCBI): domain Eukaryota; kingdom Viridiplantae; phylum Streptophyta; class Magnoliopsida; order Myrtales; family Myrtaceae; genus Rhodamnia; species Rhodamnia rubescens. The sequence continues at coordinate 2,659,677 of JAILYA010000012.1, forward strand.
ACGATCGAGAAAAAATTGATAAATGAAATTTTATTTTGGTTGACCCTTAATCCAGGGCTACATCTAGCAAAGAATTTCAAGTAAAATGAGCGAGACCCACGCGCTTTCTCTGTCGCAGGATAGTATTTAACCATACCCCAACAACAATGGCTAAATTGTATTAATCGGGGAGCTACCAATCTTAAAACAATTACCATAGAGAAATGTCGTTAGATGTGAATGATATTCGTCCCTTTGGTCCCTACTTGTAAAGACTATCTCCAATCAAACTTCTTATCGGTGGGTTACACATAAGAACATCATCTACATGTAAACTTGATTAAAGAGTAATTGTTTTTTGCTGATCATGTTTGGTGACCACCGGTCAAAACACTAATTTGTAGAAACTCCCTTCAATCATTGAGAGAACTAAAACACATTCATTCATTCGGACATGCTCATGGAGTCGTTTGATAATATCATAAGAATTTTGACACGAAAAGCTAGTAGGGAATTGAGGACAATTCGTTCTATTTATAACCTGCCGGGTTAATCGATATGCCTAATTTGTGACATTGTCCGTTTAAATCTTTATTACATTTTGTTGAGAATTCTATTTAATGGAGGAAGACATACTTACTTCTATACTGATTCAACAGTAGAAGGGGTTGCAAGACGGCTTTTGTTTCTGTAGATCTCATGCAATACTTCATTATCTAATATATCCCGAAGACGTAAGTTTGAATTTAGAAGAAGTGGCAAAAACACGAAAGGCAGCAGCGACAACATCGTATGATCATGATCTAAGTCAACAGTCAAAGTCAACGCTTAGGCAGTACACAACCGACGGTGTACACAGTTCGTGTCCGATTATAACGATTGAAATATCTTTCACTGTTCGAAAAAAAAAAAAGAAAGGATAAAATGAAAAGACCTCGCACCACTTCTTGTCGCCCGTGCGGACGTCCCAGTCAACGGCCCCCTCACATTTTCTTTCCTAGAAAAAAAAATTCTGAAAAGAACGTATAACATTTTTCTTTTTCTTTTTCTTTTTCCTTCAAATTTCAAGTTTAAAATTCGAATTTGTAGTTATTAACTTGGTAAATCTGTTGTCGTGTCGTAGCATTTACCCTTTTGGCTTTGTCCAGATAGACAAATCCTACTGGGAATCACGACATGTGATTCGTGCACCTTCTCTGAACTGTCCATGTTCATGCAAGTATTATAATCTTTCACCATGTTCGTTCGTTCCTTCGTTTGTTTTTTTTTTCTTCCTTTTTGGGTGGTTTCTTGGAGTACCGGTCAGTCAACCATTTTAGCGTAAGAATCAAAGTGGCAGAACCAGTTGCCCTTCCGCTAGTTGAGCACGTGAACAGCCCGTTGTCTTGTCCCCACGCGCTAATACGCACGCTTCGCCATGCTTCCATCACCGATCCCCTTGCCCTGCGCCAGATATATAAAACCCACACGCTCGCTGCGTTTTTTCTTGATTGTATTGCTTTGAGCTCAATCTCGGACTGCGAGTGTGGCAAATGGCCTGTCCTTGGATGTTTGGCATTCTTGTCTCCCATCTGCTTGTGCAATGTTGTCGCGGTGCCGGGGTTCTTGCCTCCAGCAATGTGAGCGAATCCTAACTAGTCCAGTTGTTGTTGTGGTTGCATTTTGTGCTGACTTATTGTTCGACGGAATTTCTCTGTGGTTTTTGATATGTGGGTTTTCCTCTAGGCTTACATAGTGTACATGGGAGCTCGCCAACATGATGAACCAGAGCTGGTTCCAGAGTCCCATCATGAGATTCTATCAGGCATTTTGGGAAGGTCTTGATTTCGTTAAGTTTTCATTGATGGGATAGTATTTCAGTTATTTTGTCTCCTGCAGTCCCATCTGTGACAATTTATGTGTCAAATTCGGAAGAAAAACATGCTCGTGTTGTCGTAAAAATGCATCACTTCTCTTTTTTCCGTACATTTGTTATCAAACTCTCCTAGATACATCATAAATGGGTGTTATTTTTAATTCACCATAGAATCTAGTTATTGGGTGACCTAAAGTTCTTCTTCGAATAATTTGTCCGGTCAGCTGTACAAAGCTCAATTAAGTTTCGACACATTTTTATGCTTCTTTGAAAATTTCGACAGTCCGGCTTTTTTTGTAATAATGTTGAGCCTATTCCTTCGGTGTGTTATATAGTTTATACAATGAAGACAAATATTTTGCATTGGCATCTTAAGAGTGCATATGTTTAATATTTGATAGTGAAGAGGCTGCCAAGGACTCAATTTTGTACAGCTACAAGCATGGATTTTCGGGGTTTGCGGCAATCTTAGATCATTCTCAAGCTAAGCTTATTGCAGGTGTCATAAATGTTGGTGCAATGTGAACTCTGATTTTTTTTTGGTCTAGCTTGGACTTGCATCGAACCCTGCCGTTATGGTGTAATCGAGACTCTCGTGAAATGAATTGTTCGATGCAGATCTTCCTGGAGTGGTTCATGTGATTCCCAACAGAATTTTCAGTGTGCAAACCACTCGAAGCTGGGATTTTCTTCGTGTCAACCCATATATCCGGAATGGAATTCTTGCAAGGAGTCACTCTGGAGCAGGGTCTATCATCGGCATGATGGACACAGGTTTGTACTGAGACATGATTTAGTTGTCAAGAGTCTATGTGATGATGTCAACTTCGAGTCTGATTCTTGATTTGTCTTCCCTGTCTCTTTTTCTTTGTATTTTTTTTTTCGTCTGCTTTCAGGGATTTGGCCAGAATCTGAAAGCTTTAGAGATGACGGTATGGCAGGCGCTCCGACTCGCTGGAAGGGGATATGTCAAGAAGGAGAAGGATTTAATGCATCCAACTGCAGTAGGTTGGACTACTTTATGTGCATTCATCACGATGTAGCTATCTGATAAATTCATTGCTTCGTTTCCATGATCATGAACTCATTAGCCTCAGCTAATAGACATGATGATAGAATGCATATGGCCAGGCAATGAGAGATGTATGTAATATGAATCCCAACATTTTTGTGACTTCAATGGTCCACATGTTTCATGATGCTACAACAGTGTCATGTGAACTGTCGTTGAAGAAAGTTCTGGAGGGAAAGATATCACCAGGATCTACTAACAATCTTACATGACACTTTGGGCAGGAAGATCATCGGCGCACGTTGGTACATCAAAGGGTACGAAGCTGAATTCGGCAAGCTCAACATGACCCAGGGAGTCGAATTCTTGTCTCCCCGAGATGCTGTTGGCCATGGCACGCACACATCTTCGACTGCCGCTGGATCGTTGGTGGAAAATGTGAGTTTTGCCGGACTAGCTCGAGGACTGGCTAGAGGGGGTGCTCCGGCAGCTTGGTTGGCCATCTATAAAATCTGTTGGTCTACTGGTGGATGCAGTTCAGCCGATCTTCTCGCTGCATTTGATGATGCAATTTCTGATGGTGTAGACGTTCTTTCGGTATCTCTTGGCGCGTCTCCTCCACTCCCTAGTTATGTCGATGATACTTTGGCGATAGGTTCCTTCCATGCTGTAGCTAAAGGAATTACAGTGGTGTGCTCGGGTGGAAACTCGGGTCCTTACCCACAAACCGTAATAAATACTGCTCCGTGGATTATAACTGTCGCCGCCAGCACAATTGATAGAGCCTTTCCTACTGCGATCACATTGGGAAACAACCAGACTTTCGTGGTCCTTTTCTCATTCCATTCCTGTTCTTAGTTTAAGTGCATCGGTATTATCGTTATGTAGACTTTGGCATAATTGGAAAGGAAGTTCTGCATAATTAGTTATCCAAAGGGTAAGTTGGTGGGATTCAGAGGAGGAAAAATGATAAAGATGAGGATGAATTCGATGTAGAAATGTTTTAGATAGCATTTACGAACACATGATGGATGTTCTTGTTTAATATGATTCAGAACTAGACATGTTTTGCTTTCTCATACAGGGTCAGGCTTTCTATACAAGTGGGCTCAGGGACAGGTTTTACCCCATCGTGTATGGAGAAGATATTGCATCTACAAACTCTGACGAAGATAGTGCAAGGTCAAACAACTATCCTGTCACAGTGTCTGTCTATCTACAAGCTGGCGACTTTTGGATTATAAAGTCCTCACGTAGTATAAACAGACAATGGGATGTAAATCTTATTTGTGCAGGAGTTGCGAGGATGGATCACTAAATGCTACTTTAGCCAGAGGAAAAGTGGTTCTCTGCTTCCAATCTCGATCTCAGAGGTCAGCCACTGTTGCCATAAGCACTGTAACTGCAGTTGAGGGCGTTGGATTGATCTTTGCACAGTTTCCGTCAAAAGATGTTACTGTTTCCTCTCGCATCCCTTGTGTCCAGGTGGATTTTACAATCGGAACTTCTTTGCTTACTTACATGGAGGCAACTCGGTAAGTTCTAATACGACAAGTACTTCATGAAGAATGGAGAATGTCATCCTGTTGAAATGTATGAATGCAAACGCGCTGATCTTATATGTTGAACTACTCCCTGTTTTCTGCACCCTTCACCACCTCACACAGCGATGCCTCCCTTGGCAATATTCTCGTCTTTGAAAAAAAACATATTTGGACAATTGAAGTTTGACGTAATACAAGTGTAAACAAACAACTTTTTATGTTTTTCTATAGGAAGGTGAGTCTCTAGCATATTCCTTGGTTGATGATGCTTCAATATATTTTTTAGTAGACCTATGACAGTTTCAGAAGATCCAAAATGCCGACCATTCACTTTACTCACTTCAGTTATCATTCGGTGTGTGGCATGCGAGATTAAATTCAGTGTCTTTGCCTCACAGTTTTTCTCTAACAGAAACCCGCTCGTCAAGATTACATCTTCAAGAACTGTCATCGGGAAAAAGATATCCCCTGAAGTAGCCGTCTTCTCCTCAAGAGGGCCTAGTTCTCTATCTCCCTCCGTGCTGAAGGTATACATCTATCCTGCCCGTTTTTTTATCGTACTTTCTTTGTTACTAAGTGCATAACATCTGAAGAAATATGCAGCCTGATGTTGCTGCTCCGGGGGTTGACATCCTCGCTTCATGGTCTCCTGCATCATCTCAGCTGGATGCCCCACTCAACTTTAAAATGGAATCGGGAACATCCATGTCTTGTCCACATATGTCCGGCATCGTCGCACTTCTTAAGGCAATCCATCCATCATGGACTCCTGCTATGATCAAGTCTGCATTAGTCACAACAGGTTCTTATTCTATGTTTCCTTTTGGTTGCTTCAAATGATAAAGTTAAAAAGAAAAGCATCTGTTGCTTCAAATTTGAGAGAGAGAGAGTCACATTACTTCCCAAAGCGCATTTTGGATACATTACACATGCATCAGTCTTTTTGAATTCACTATTAAATCTGATTACCAAAGAATGGTTCATGATTCTCTTAATTAGGACACAAGGCCAAATTCAAGTATTCGAGAATGAGAGAGAGAGATTACGCAGAATGCATTTGGTTGCATGCTAATGTGTTTTGCCACTCAGCGTCTCTCTTTTTTGTTGTAATGCAGCTTCCACAAAGGATCAATACAGTCAAAACATTGTTGCAGAGGGAGCACCTCACAAGCAGGCCGATGCATTTGATTACGGAGGCGGTCATGTCGATGCTAACCGGGCAGCGAATCCTGGTCTCGTCTACGATGCAGGAATATCAGATTATGTTTGTTTGCTCTGTTTCATGGGCTACAACAGCAGTGCCATTAGCACAATGACGGGGAAACCCACCCAGTGCAAAGAATCAAGCAATTGCGTCGTGAACCTAAACCTGCCTTCCATTGTCATTCCCAATCTAAAGAAAGGGGTGACCGTATCAAGAGTAGTTACGAATGTCGGTCCTGTAAATTCCATCTACACTGCTCGAGTCGAAGCACCGGTGGGCACCTACGTTAGAGTTAAACCATCAGTTTTGTCGTTCAATTCCTCCATGACCAAGCTGAAGTTCAGAGTCATTTTCAATTCGCTGCTGAGGGTTCAGGGAAGATACTCGTTTGGGAATCTGTTTTGGGAGGACGGATTGCACGAAGTGCGGATACCGCTGGTTGTCCGGATCATCATTGACGATTCCTATGCACAAACTTGATGCACATGCCATCTCATGTATTATGTAGGCAATAATCATATTCATAGTCCAGGGTATTTGTCAATTCGAACGTTGATCATTCATACGTCCAGCAAAAGGGGGTTAGGAACTCTCCTCTATCCTAAGGCGATGAGCATTGGTTTCTGGCTTTCTGGTTGACCTCTGCAGTACCCAATGAACAGTTTCCGACAGAACGGTTCATCCGTACAAGGTTTGCTTTTCCTAGCTCCATCTTTGTTTCTTGCAATTGCGAGCACAGATCAAGTCCAGGATTCCATTACCATTCTCATTCAAGTCAGGTAGGGATCATGAAAAAGGGTAAGCGTTATTACATATGAACATTTAACCTTTTCTTTTTTTTTTTTGTCAATCGAATACTTCAACTTTTAAAAAAAAAAATCTGGCTAATGTGAGGCTTTGGTTAAATAAAATGTCATGTCACTCTTTTCTGATGTGCTCTGCTCACTAAAACTTAAGCATTGTTGCCGAAATGATTCGCTTATTCAAGTAAAAATATGCCATCTCCATTTACAAGTTAGTCCAATAATATCTTGTTGGAGTCGTCTAAGCAATGAATTCGCGCTCAGACATTCGAGGAACGATTTGCATGACCTACAGAAATAAGATTTTTTTTTTTGTTACCAAATTTTCAAGAAAAAGAAGCCTTTGAGCGGAACATAAACAATCGCGACGTCATTATGTTACCAAATCAAAAACTTCTTGTCGCACACGATGCTACGAATGCCCTGACCAGCACTACTTTGATTTTGTCGGGGGCAAGCAATCGAACCCACCTTGCTTATCCTCATGGATGAGGTGACGGTGGAACAAATCACGTGGATTAATTAGTGCTGTTGGGTAAATCTAGTTTTTCCCCAAGTGGAGGCGACCGGTATTATTGGTTAAGCATGACATTCCAAGCGTGTCCACGTACATCTATTCATAATTAATTTTTTTTCTTTTTTTTTTCTTCTAAGCTGAGTCAGGGTCGGCGGTTGACCCTCGCTCACCGCCAACTTGGGTTTCGCGGCACTCCACTGTGATTAGTGGCCCTTGCCGGACTTCGTAGAAAATTAAAGGAAAAGAAAGAAAGCAGTATAAAACCTCAAAATACAAAATAAGAACTTTATAGAAAAATTCTATAAAAGTTGTCTACATCGAGGCCCTAGCAGCACTTACTCATCCAAGTCGCGATTTTCGGCTAAAATTTGGCCCGAATGATTAAATTGACAAATTGATAATTATTAAAAGGTTTAGGATGAACTAAAGACAGATGCACTAAGTGATAGGACCTTTTTGGTAATTTTTTGTAAAAAAAACAAAAAAATCAATTTTCAAAATTATAAGTTGCATACCGCTCTGGGAGAAAATTTCAAATAAGGGCTCAAACTGTCCTCGTAAAATTTCAAATAAAGGCTCGAACCATCCTTATTTTCTCAAATAATGACATAAAGTGATTTTTTGTTTCAAATAAGAAGCGCAAAGTCGCTTCTAATTATTTCAAAGAAGAGCCTAACCAAAGGCAATTTCATCATTTTTTCCTTTTTTTCTTTTTTCTTTTTTTTCTTTTTCCCTTTTTTGCCCTACCGCCTCTCCTAGGCGAGCCAAGGGCTACCCTCATTGGCCTCGTCCATGCCAAACTTGGGAGAGGGTTGCCCTCACCTCGCCGACCTCAAGGGCAGCCTCACCTAGGTGAGGCAACCCTTGTTAGTGGTTGGCCATCGGAGAGAAGGAAGGACAAAAAGGGAAAAAAGGAAAGAAAAAAGAAAAATAAAAAAGAAATTGACCAAAATGCTTCTTGATCGGACCCTTTTTCAAACAATAAACATATGTCATACCCTTATTTTCTTAAATAAGGATATTTCGAGTCATTATTTGAAATTTTCCCTAACTCTGGCAAAACTATCCACTTGTCAAAAACATAAATCTCTCTCACACACAATATTGGGCCTTGGGATGGCGGCCATGGCCGCATTAGGTTCGAGCTGGCTGCCATGGTCTTGCCAGATCTGAAATTGCGGCCTTGAAGCTCACGGCCACGGCGGCAAATCTGGATTGAGTGACAGGGGTCGACGACTGCAGGGAGAGGGGAGTTGATGGTGTCATCGAACAAGGATGTGTGGTGGAGGGAAAATGGGATTTTAGCCACAACGGGACGATTTGCTCCCTCTCCCAAATCGGGACAAGTTCGAATCCTAAAACAGGCGAGCAGCCAACATCGAAATCCCAAGGCCGACGAGACATCGAAGCCTTGAGATCAACCTTAGTTTCTCCTGTAAGGCAGGCACATCACGGTATGAAAAGCGCTCCGAACGCATCTTATTATCCATTAGACTCCTGCTGATTGAAATTGCGGGCATCGGTATAAAAAACGAAAAATTGTTGACTGAACAGACAACTCACTTGATTCTCTCTTATCCTTTCAAAGTAAAAAATTGAAGGCAATCTTATCGCTTTCATATGGATAAAAGATGTCCTTTTTCTTTTTTTTTTTTTTCGATAAAATAAAAAAGTGAAAGAAGCCAACTTATATTTCTTCTTCTTTAAACAAAAAAAAGAAATCAATTTTAATCATTTCTAACAAGAACCGGGCGGCGAATCCCGGCCTGGTCTTCGACGCAGAAATAGCAGGTGATGTTTGTTTGCTCTGTTTATTGGGCCAGAACAGCAGTGCCATTAGCTCAATGACGGGGATACTCACCAATGCAAAGAGTCAACCCATTGCCTCGTAAACCTGCCTTTCCATTGTCATTCCCTATCTACACCGCTCGCGGCGAAGCATCGATCGGCATCTATGCTATAGTCAATCGTCAATTACGCCGTTCAATTCCTCCATGACCAACCTTAAGTTTGGAGTCATTTTCAATTCGCTACCGAGGGTTCAAAGGAGATACTCGTTTGGAAATCTGTTTTGGGTATACTTATCCCATTGGTCGTCCGGACCCTCATAAAAGAGACATAACGCATATTATGACTAAACTCGCTTCATTGAAACCTATATTATGACTAGTATTTGCTGCTCTAGAATAAATCAACTTAAAAATGAAATACCACGCTCGATAAGGCATAAGTTCGAGTATCATAAGTGTTTCCTCGTAGGAACGTCCACAAATCTAATCAATTGCCCTTCGTGCGATTGTAAAAAATGAAGAAGTACATAATGAGTACATGAATTTTGTCCACTATACATACGATTACTCAAAAACCTTTTTTTTCTTCAATCAAGTACTTAACTATTCAAGTTTGGCTCAATATGAGACTTTCCTTGAAAAAAATTATCATGCTATCCGATATCGCTGCCCACTTACCCACTAAAGCTTAAGCTCGATAGCCGACGTGGTTCGTTTAATCAAGAAAAATTATGCCATCTCTATTTAGGTGCTGGGAACAAGGAAAAAAAAAAAAAAAAAAATAAAAAACCCAAAAAAAAAAAAAAAAAAAAAAAAAAAAAAATGTTTTCAAATGTTCCCAAAACACTTTGGGAATGTAAATACGTATGGTAAAAAGTGTTCCCAATGTGTTTAACACTTTTGAAAAATGAAACATTTTTGGAGCAAAATTAAGAAAAAAAAAACTTATTTCTGTTCTTAAACACTTTTTAAACACATTTGGAACATTTTTAAAAACAATTGAGAAAAATTTTGTTTTTGAACACACTCTTCTTTTGTACGATGTTACACCTAATTTTTAATTATTTTATTTTAAAAATTAATTAAAAATACCAAAATAATTCATAAAATTAAGAAATCAACCTGGAAAGCTTTAGTAGCCTTAAGAACCAATTTTAAATAAAAATATTTTTCGTAATTTTTGACATTTTTTAAATTTATTTTAATTATAAAAATAGATGAAAATCGGAAAATAGTATTCGTGGTCGAAAAATGCGCAAAATAGTCCATGTTTTTATTTTAATTCCCTTTTCATTTTGGCCTCTTAAATTTTTAAAATTCAGTTTGGGACCACATGCCTCTTCATTGAACATAATCATAAATTGACTAAAAATTTCATTTTAAATCATTTTGCCAATTTGTTTTTTACTTTTATAGAATGTGAGACTTTATACTGCATCTCGTTTGCCTCATGTTTGGAAAATTGCACAATTGGACTAAAAGGACCTAAATGCACAATATTTTTCATTTTATCTCGTTTCACTCAAGTGATTAATATTTTTGAGGTCCCCGTTTAAAGTAATCATATATTTTTTTATAGTTGATCTCGTCCATAATGTAATTTGATAAATCATGCATAATTACTTTACATATATTGATCTAATTTGATTTAGTAAATTAAACAAATGAGATTTAATTTGATTTAATAAGTTAAAATAAAGATATCTTAATTTTAATATCTATAGTCTCCTTAATTAAATGAAAAATTGGATAATATTTTGGAGTTACAAACTCATTTTTTTTAATTTAGAACATAAACTTTATGTATTTACCAAACGCGTTTATGTCTTTTTGTTAAACAAAATTTTTTGCATCTACTAAACGCGTTTGTTCTCAAAAATAGTTACCAAAAATAGAAAAAAACATTTTATTCTAAAACTTAGATAGAAACGTTACTATACGATCTTAACATGATTCCACTAACATGATGCCATCTCAAGAGGTCACATTGAATGACCACGTGGACAATTAACGGCTATTTAACTGAATCAGTGTTTTGAAAAGTTCACTGACTAAAAGAAAGTTTAGATTGCTTGTAAAAAAATTCTAAAGTTCAGATACCTACGTGTAATTTCCAAAAAAAAAAAATTTTAAAAACACCAGTGCTTGCATTAATTCTACGTTTTTTTACATGGAAATTGACACGCTATCCTCATTCCTGGCTCTATTTCTGGTTGAAATGTCTGCCCTGTTGTCATCTCCCTGTAAATGCTGCAAATATTTTAGCGTTTCGACAGGACATAAACTCGTAAGTAATTCTCTTTTCTGTTGTAGAACCATGGAACGCTTTGATTTGCAAATGAAACATACTTCTACTCCTATAAGAAGAGACTGTATCCTATCTAGAATCACCAACTAAAGTCTACTGCTGTACAATACTTTCAACTGCTAATATAACAAAGAAACATGACGTGCAAATATCGATTAACTTTTTGCTGAAAACTACACTACAAATTTGAAAGCAATTCATTGTACAAATCCCAAGAAAATCATGAGCACAGTTCCAGCCAACCAGTTGCCTTTTGGACATGTTGACCCTCTAAAATTGGATCTTTCCAAATCCTTGGCATCCAAATTTGTGTGAAGAATCACAAATTAAGTCGCGTCGGGTTATATATCCCCTACATCAAAATGCGAAGAACAGCCAGACCAACAGCAGATATGGAGACAAGAGTACCAATGCAGTATTTAATCACGTCATATTTTGCTGCTTCCAATTGGGCTCTCAAGGCATGGATTTCCTGCAAACGAGTTTCACTATTAATAACCAGATTTCAAAGAGATGTAAGTTAATGAAATGAAGATTTTGACCTTACCCGATCAAGTTTGTTTGTGAGATTGGTGGTTTCAGCATTTTGGTTGGCTAGTTCATCTCGTATCCGCCTGTCGTAAGTTTCCGCTCAATAACGTGAGAAAACGAACAGAAGGACCGTATGACCAATGAAAAACTCGTAATAAAAAGCTTCTTTGATAAGGCTGTAGTAGAAAGCTTTTTACTCCTTACCCTCTTTCAAGATTTAGATCCAATCTTTGCCCAGCAGTAACTTTGTCTATCTCATACCTGATCAAAAGATCACATACAAGAATTAGAATCAACAAACCAAATTCAAGCCTCTCAATCCACAATTTTCAGAAGACATACTTCAATTCACTACGCGTCTTATCTATATCACCACGAAGTTTTTCAGTCTCACGTTGCAACATAGATAAATGATGTTCCTGCATTGTTTAAAAAAAGTTAGTCATGCCAGATATCATCTACTTCCTAATAAGACGATTTACTTTTGACGGACATAAAATAATCATGTTCAAGAAAAGGACAAAGTCAACAAGTTAAATTCAACCAAAAGCGCCTTGAATTGTAATGGCAAATAGATAGTATTAACATGTAGGAAATGAGAAGCACAATAGTTTCCAGTGAGATAGTAATACATCTTCGATACAGTAACACTCATGCAGGCCATCAAAGAATCAATAGAAGCCTCATTTGATAGGCACTTAAAAGACCAAAAGGTAAAAGTTATAGCCACCTGTACTAGCCAAGCAAATCGAAAGCCACACTGACAACTGCATGCTGAACACTCGCCCAAGCAATTAGAAGAAAGAAACATGTGACAAAGAGCTTGTTCTTACGTAGCCTTCCTCTGTTTTGTAAATTGTTAATTTTGGACTTTCTAAATTGTTAATTTTTTTCACTTAAAAATTACAGTAAAAACGCCCTTCTATTTTTCACTTAAAAATTACAGTAAAAACGAAAGACATTGTAAGCTTGCTTTCCACATAATCAATGATAACTTTGGAAAGTTTCATGTTCATTTTCATTCAAAAGTGAAATGCATGAGCCAAAAGCCAAAAGCCAAAGGCAAAGTTTCAGCTTCGGGGGTTTGCATTAGTTTACTCTTTTAGCTGGCTTTCAAAATCATGTAACTAGTTGCAGTAAAAATCAATAAGCCAAAACAAGATTATAGGGTAAAAACCCCTCCCACTAGCTGATCATTGGAGTACAAACATGGGTGCTCTGACACATGGAAATCCCTCTCAACCACATGACAAGCCAACAGAAGAAAAAAAGTTATTTTTGCTCAAGAGTAGATGAAGGAATTCGGACATCCCTGAATGCTTCTTTTATGCCACTTCCGAGCACCGACTCTTACCAAAGGAAGGAATACACTATGACCACCACTAACACAGATGCATTCGTTCATGCTTAGGAAATTGAAATATCGAGCATTAGACAAAATTTAAGACCATATTCACAGAGAACTGAACTAAAGCCATAGTTTCTTAAATGCAAACCCGGTTATGATTTTGGAACAGACAGGGTCTTCTAAATTCGCACATTTCTACGACTACAAAAAGATCGGGCAATGAGTGCAGTTCTCTCCCATTCATTCCAAGATGGGAAGCACTACTGCTAGAGCATGGGAGAATAAAGATTAATGATTTCAGCAAGAGCAGCTGGATAATACCGACTTACATGAGTTCTACAATTTGTCTACTGTATGACGCATATTTAGGAAAATGTGCTGCTAATCGCTAAATAGGCATAGCACAAGGATGCATACCTGTGAACTCTGTACTTCAGACTTGAACTTTGAAAGGTTAGATTCTTGAAGAATTTCAGTCTGCAAATCATAGACACAAGATTAGAGTCGGAACTTAACATCACAGATTGGGAATATCATCAAGCGGTTGGAACGCACAAGAACTAGACAAAATCAGTATAGACAGGATTTTTACTTTCTGCATTTCTACTTTGGACACGAAAGAATGAGCCACGTTCTCCAAACTATCATTCAAAACTTCAATAATCGCAGATGTAATTGCCTCAGCTTGCTTGGACGGCACGCCCTGCGCTTCTAAGCTCCTCACCTGTTTGATAGAGGGAGAAAACAGTACCCAAACAACGAACAATTAATGTCCAAGGACAAATGTTTTGGTCTACCTAGAGCAACCCTTTTCTCCCACAACATGAGATCTAAAGACTTTAATGAACGCGACGACTTAGGCGCGAATCATAGATTACCAGAGCCAACGTGTCCACGAGACACGCGCGAGTCCCATTCGACTTCACGAGCTGAGAAAACTGTCTGTGATCAAACCTATGAATCGGCGCAGACGACGGCGAGCTCGAGGTCGAGTACGCGCTCAAAGCGCGGAAGCTCCTCAGACAATTCTCCGACTTGATCCCCAGTTGGAGCACGCGTTTAAACGCAGCCATAAAAGCAAACGCTTCGAAACAAGAATCTTGGAAAAGCTCGAAGAAGACGGAGGGAAGAACAAATTCAGAGGAAAACCACGAGCGGGATCGGGAGGCCCCCCCCGGGCGACAAAACTAGAGCGACAGATCTCGCCCCATTCCGCGATGAAAATCGAGATCGGGAAGAAAGGCGGGGGTTCGCGTCGGATGATGAACGGATGATTTTATTCCCTTTCTTCCTTTTGGCCAAGGAGGATGATTGAGGAGATCGGAAGACCTAAATCGAAAAAACCGAAATGAACACACGACGATTTTGCTCATTTGCGTGCCCCGCCCTATATTTCTGCTTTAATCTTTATTTTCTTTTTCTTTTTCCAGCGACTGGGTTGGTTGCTTGTTCCCAAAGGCTGAGTTCTGCACGCGAGCAAATTCCAGGATGGTGCTGGACTGCTGACTAGCTGACCTTGACGCGCATTTAACCCGTTTTTCACCCATATTATCCAATGCAAATTTGATTTACCACCCGCCCATACCAACCCGCATTACTTAAATACTTATATATTCAAATAAATCATGGAATATTTATTTTTTTAATTTGTTAAGAAAAATGATATTGCTAAAATATGCAATTGAATTTTTTTATTTTTGAAAAATTTAAATTTTTTTATTTTTAAAAATAATTTTTTATTATAACCGCATAACTCTTTCGCCGACCACGTTCGCTTCCCGCTTCGCCCTCGCTGTGTGCTTCCACCTCGCCACCTCCGTCTTTGTGGTATAGATTCATATAACTCAAATCCTTTTTAATTTTTCCATTATTTTGAAGTTTCAAATAATATTTGGGATTTTGACGGAAAGTAAAGAATGTTTAACAACTATTGGCACCAAAGCAAGGTGCGGAGAGAAAACAAAATAAAATAAAAAAGAAATGAAAGAAAATTACTATAAAAATAAATTATTAAAATATTAAAAATAGAATTTTTTAAAAATATTCAAAAATTATTTATGATTACTTAAGATGGTTTTTTTATTAACCATTTTCCCATTTAAAACCCATTTTTGATGGAGTTTTAAGACCTTTATAACATTTTTTCCACCATTTTTGCCACCTATATGGGTATGGTTTACCTTTTTTCGACCTTGACGCGCGTGAGGCGACCCGCTGTTTAAACCCGGTTTTTTTTTTTTTTTTTTATCTTACTGTGATTTTGAACTTCGGGTTTGTGGTACTTTTCGTTTTTTTTTTTTAAGTTGTGATTTTTCAACTTCGGATATGTATTACTTTTTTTAATTGTACTTTTATTTTAAAGAATAATATATGGCAAAATCACTAAGGGTTAATACCACGAAAAAACTATACATACCCATGTGGTCAAAAAATTAATTCGAGTTAAATTTGTCATAAGTTTATCAATTTAGAATTTTTGATGATCCGAAAATTAATTTAAGATAAATTTATCATAAATATATTGATTTGAGTTTTTGTGATATTAACATAATTATGAATCATATTAGAAACTCTGGATTTAAGGATTTTTTATTGTCTAAGAATTTATTTAGGATAAATTTATCACAAATATACTAATTTGAAATTTTTCGTGATATTTACCTAATTATGAATCATATTAAAAATTCTGGATTTATTAGTTTCATTTTCTTTCAAATGTTCTTAATGAATCAGTCCACAATGGAGGACGCGCTTGAAAGAAAAGCATTAAAAAAAAAAAATCTCCAGCTTCGAGTTGAATTTTATACATGGCGCGAATCTTCCTTTTTTCAAATGCCATTATGAAGAAAGAGCCAAATACACAGAAATGTTCAAATCCGAGATCAATTATTGGAACTTTCTATGTATGCATTGCCTGCTAGCAATTTCCATTCGTGGGTCACGTCAGAGGACAAAAAAAAAAAAAATAGAGTTGGCACACAAATCGTTGCATGGTCAATTTTGGCGTAAGAGATCATTGGGTGCATCACATATCTTGGATTCTGAATAATCTTTTCTGGCACATGGGAAGAAATCACAAACTTTCCCCATCTCAAGGTTTATAAGAAAAACGCCTAACTCTGATCTCTCTACTGCTACTCCTTATTAATACTCAAAGGAACATTCAACCTGCCAAATCGCCCGCCCCCGATAACCAAATCCAGAAACATCTATACTATAAAAAGTGCAAACTACTAGGCCAACAGACCATAGCAATAATCACGACAGGCCACCACGACAAATCTTCAGCAGCTCGGCGCCTATGCCCATCACACTGACCACCTCCCTGCAGATTATTTAACTGCCATACAAATTTCTAAGTTCATAAAAGATTCCAGATGAAGATTCAATGCATAACCGCTAATGTCGACATGAACGAGGTAGCAAAAATCTCCTATCCATAATAGAAGGGCACGATACTACACGAAAAGTAAAAGCTCCAGATCCTCATAAAACAATGGCCGCCACATAAAACTGCTGAACCAACATCTCAAATCTATCAAGGGCCAAACACTGACACAGCTTGCCATCTGATATCAATACCTTCTAGGGAAACGGTCCATGAACCTCCCTGAAGGACACTCGTATGCCATGTGCCCTCGTCCTCCACAGTTGCGGCAGATTGTAAACGCTCCCACGCACTCACTGCTCATATGACCCACCTGCTGGCAGTTTCTACACACGACATCCCTGAAACCACCACCGCTGCTGCGCCCACCACCACCACCACCACCACCACCACCACCTCGCTCTCCCATAACATTGCCTTTAGGACACTGCCTAGCCACATGCCCAGATATGTTGCACATGTTGCAGACCGGCTCATTAGGGCAATCACGTGCCAGGTGGCCAGTTTTCCTACAGTTGTTGCATGCCTTCTCATTCGTACAGTCAGCTGCAATGTGCCCTTGCTTGTAGCAGTTGTTACACAGCCTCAGGTCACCAGGAGGAGCGGTGCATTCTCTGGCAATATGTCCGGCCTTACCACATGTATGGCAGATGCTTTCATTCGGACAGTTGCTGGCCGTGTGCCCAGGTTCACGGCAGTTCCAACATAATGATTTGGTGGTGCATTCTGAAGCAATGTGCCTGGCAAGCCATTGGGAATTATTTAGACAAAATGGAAGCACATCAGTAGCGCTACAAACCCCACCCATCCACTTAAAAAGGGATGCTGCCCAGTTAAATAAGAACAGTGCATCATCACTCTATAGGAAGCTTGGCAATCCAC
The DNA here is from genome assembly GCA_021437795.1 of Rhodamnia rubescens. Taxonomy (NCBI): domain Eukaryota; kingdom Viridiplantae; phylum Streptophyta; class Magnoliopsida; order Myrtales; family Myrtaceae; genus Rhodamnia; species Rhodamnia rubescens. The sequence continues at coordinate 2,676,838 of JAILYA010000012.1, forward strand.
ATTTGCTGACATGATGATGGCACCAAAAAACAATACATCTGAATTCTACATGGCATCACTTTAGTTTCAATAACAGTTCACCATAGTCCCAAGTCATTATACTTCTTCAGGCTATATCCGAAGAACAAGAAAAGAACTCCCTGCTGTTGTTAGTGTATTCAATGATTTTCTTTGTTCATTCTGTACATAGGTAATAAAGATTAATTGGTTTCCTCAAGTCATTAGACTTGGTAGGGCTTATCACTCCTTGGACTAGCACAGACTAGTGAATTCGTTATTCATTAGACATGAAAAAGACTGGATTAGGAGGACCATAGATAATTGGAGTTCCAAATCTGGGGAAAAAGCCACCTGACAATCTGAATCCTTAAGAAGAATCAGTCTAGTAACATATCATTCCACCACATGCAGATCCATATCGAGTTAAAGATTTCATAAACCATTCCAGGCCCCATGAAATGGGCCAGAAAGTGGAGCAAGATCGACATGTTAACTTTTCCGCTGAATATTCTACAGCAAAAACCCCAGCTAATGTTTTATTCAGAAAAAACTCCCTTGCCAATGCAATACACTTACTCTGGTAGCATATCCTTATCAGGTTTCGACACACTTACTCTGGTAGCATATCCTTATCAAGTTTCAACAAAATAGACACATCCTATATGCACCTGCGCCTGATACAAATCACACTGACTACTCAAGTAAAGAGTTACTCACCCTGGAAGACCGCAATTGTGACAAATTGCCACATTGGGACAGTCTCTAGCAAAATGCCCAGGACGTTTACAATTTTTGCACAGATCTCGGCTGGAAAAAGTCAAAAAACACTGATCAAGCAGAATGAAAGACAAAACAGTATTAATCTTGTAATGAATTCACCTGATTCTTGGGGTCACAGAAGACAATAGAATTTTGAAAAAGCATACTGATACAAATCCAACACAGCATTTAGATAGTCAAAAGTGTGGCATGTCTCCCTTTCACATGTCTATCAGCAGATCGCAACCCTTATGGGGTTCGTCCTTAAACTCTAATTGAGAAGGACGCATCAAAAGCAAAAGAAAAGCAGCAAATCCCGCATACTTTATCCAGCAACATTTTATGTATGTCACGTCTTAGTGCAATGTACAGTAACTACACCCAGCTAGGACATCAGAAATCCCAATATATAACCTTTTCAGGGCACAGGGCATTTCAACCTCCCTCAACCCCTCCCCCCAAACAACGGAAACAGAACAACAAAAAAAAAGAGAGAAGAGGGAAAACGGTAAAACCCTCTCTCTCTCTCTCTCTCTCACAAACACACAAACAAAGGAGAAGGGGGAAAGGGTAGATGCTCACGCAGAGATAAACATCTCATTATCTGTCGACAAACAAATTAAAATTACCAAACAAGCAAACGTCATTAAGAGCAACATATATACATCTTCCGTTTTCTTTGGCCGAAGACTATCAAAGTTTATTAAGTACGTTGATCATTTCACAATTCCATGGATTTAAGGCACAAGGTAATGATTTGCTCCTTGTTCCACAGAGGAATAAGATCGAATCCAAAAACAGCAGAGCAGCCAATATCGAAACACCTGAAACCACGACGAGAGTCTCTCCTGTAAGGCGCATCACGATATGAAAAGCGCTCAGAACGCATTTTTCGATCAATCGGGCTCCTGGACCTGCTCCTGCTAGGGCTCCTGCTCATTGAAGTCATTCTCAAAACTCCCCTTACCAATATTCACCACCACAAGTCCGCACTTGCTTCCACCAAGACCAACACAGCTCCAACCTGCTCCCTGTCCACATCACAATATCACACCACATATCATAACTGTCAGTCCAGCCACACCTCCATCCTTCCCCTTCAGAAACGGAACAGACCACATTCCTAACATCAAAATCTCGACAAGAAATCCTTCTAATACAATCACATCGCCACACACTTAGAAGCAAAAGGTAGCATTTCTTTTCCTCGGCTCAGCCACACCCTTCATTATCCCACACCCATATCCATTGTAATGAAAGTGCCCGAGGATTACATAGACATATGCATCTTGAACTTGTACTTCAGCTCACAAATATCTTCCCTTCACGCAATGGAGTTATTCAAATGTTTTAGAGAGCAAGAGGGAAAAATTAAAAGGCAACATGGGTTTGACATCGCTGCATCGATTTAGCTCGTGATCAAGTAATTAGCTCACACATAGACATATGCATCTTGAATTCTTACTCAAGCTCACATATATTTTCCATCACGCGAAGGAGTTATTCAAATGTTTAGAGAGCTGACCAAAAAAAAAAATGTTTTAGAGAACAAGAGGGAAAAATTAAAAGCCATCATGGTTTGACATCGCTACAGGGATTTAGCTCGTGATGCCGCAAGTAATTAGTAAGATAGCATCTGACTAAATTCAGAACTGTGGGGCCATACTTCAAGGGAAAAAAAGAGGAAGCCATAACCACTACATTGGGGTTTAAACAATAATGAGGTCCCCAGTATGTTTTCCTCAAGCTACAATTCGATTTACATGAGGGACTGAAGCTCCAACCTTCTTTCCCTATTGACTCAAAACTTTGAAGATTTTATGCTCATCAAGAAATCGACTCAGTCACTTGCTTCTTCTCTCAATCATGAAAGAAAAAGGTAATCATATCTCCCTCGTTGTATTATGTTTTGATAGTTCATTTTATATGCTTGATTAGTAATAATAAGTAGAATGATTATATCTCTACGTGTATAACGCATGAGAAGATATTACTTCATTGCACCCATTGAAAAAAATCTCCTAGCTTCATCCATACTCCCAAGCATGTTCATCATCGCAGTCCCTTCATCAGGTTCGACTTGTCAGAACCCTTCCACTGATCCAGATCAAAGCCTTACAGATATTACCTCATCGCACCCTTTCTGTCCCTCCTCTTCTTTATTTCATATAACAGCGGTAGCCCAAGACGGTTTTGGAGCACAAGGACAAACACAGCACGACCAGCAAAACAAAAAATGGAAGGAATCGATCCTCCAAAAGAAGCATCCAACGAGAAAATCGCCAAATGCTCGATCAGAAGAGGCAAACATGTGCCATCACCACGAATCGATTCAACCGATTAGTGCTACCGAATCCAACGGACACCGAAGCATTCAACCCAAAAGAGCTCGAATTCACGACATAATCTCACAGCAAGTGTTCCCAGATACCGTATCCGCTAACTGAAGCGCGACGCGACATGCAACCACGACGAGACCATCAACGAAAACCCTAAACCATAACGAAGCACCCATGGAAAGAAAAGGAAAAATTAGCGTCACACGTACCTCGGTCTGGTTCGATTTCAATCAGCCAGCTGAAATGGCCACAAGGAGGGTGACGGATGTGTTATGGGTGAAGCGATTGGCTAGAGCGAGGACGAGATTCGGTCAGAACGTCGGAGGGAAGCCATGGAAGGGTATCTGTCAGAGCGACCGACGCAAGTGTTTGAGGGTTTAAGCCCAAGCCCAACAGGTCATTTGGGCCTTCGTTGGTACGTCAGTCCATTCATCGTACAACGTGGACCGTCCCGCCCAATAAAGAATCAAGCTTGCCATGAGGACCGAAACATTTTTTCAAACATCTCATTTTCTAAATCACCATATCAGTGCTTGAAAAATAGGAAAAGTAGGGTTTTCTCAAAGTTCTTTTAACCACCCAAATGATTGATTAATCGCGTAGTAAAAGGTTACCATCTTCCACGAGATCACGAGTTTAATATCCCTTTTTATGAATGGATCTTTGCATGGCTCGTCTTTATCTTGATAAGTTGTGATATATTTCGTGTGGAAAGATTTCATAGCTAACGACATCTCGATGGAACCGCCACAACATGTTCTCAAATCTCATAACCTTGGGTTGCCGATGGGACGACGTACTTGTGGTGAAATCCAAACATTTCGTGATAGGTGTAGGACTGTTGAAGCAATTTTTATTTCAAATTGTTAAATTTCTCTTTTTTTTTCAATAATTATCTTTTACCAAACAAACCACATTTTCAAAAATTTATCCATGTGGCTATTTCTGTAATTAACTTTTTCTCGAGACGAATCGCTATATACACTTGTGTGAGTTTTAATCTTATTTTCATAACCGGTACCACGATTGTGTTGATCTTGTAAAACTTACTTTCTTGTGAAGCTAATTAGTAACACAACTCTTCTTCTGTTAAGATTATTTTCGATCAAATGTCGTGATTTAAGCACACGATATGTGAAGTTAAACATTATACAATGCTTAATCACGCAAGTTGGCCCAACAAAGACAGGATATTGAAAATGACATATTCTTTAATTGGATTAGTTCATGAGAGAACAAAGAATTTGAAAACCAATATCTCAACTACCAAATCCTCGAAGTTGTCAAACAGTGGCAGTGTCACACGCCCCAATGAAAGCCGAATTTCCCCATCATGATAGCCTTCAGGATCATAGGCCGCCGCCCTCCTAGTCCCACCGAACCTAACCGTAGTTAACGGATACAGTTAAAACGGTTGGGGAAAAGGCGTTAACTGCAACTGCAGCTGCAAATTGGCCTCCCCGTCGCATTCTTGCAACTGAGGCAACGGCAGATTCTATCTTCATCTTCACAGAGAGCGCAACCACCTAAAAGTTCATCGCGACGCGACTAGCCACAGAGTCACTTGCGCTGCAACTGCAACTTGCAGAAAGATAGAACATTTTCCTTTTCTTTTGTTGCGTGTGCAGGAAGATAAGACTGGCAGAGATTGCAATAAGTGCGCGTAACGAGTTTCACAGGTCCTACTTCGAGTAACAATCCTCGGAAGAAATTACTCCGACCGCAACTAACGACTAACGACATCGAAACCCCGACTCTACACGTTTAATTTGAAATTAACGTGATTTTACACTTTCTCGCTTATTTTCGACGGGAGGAGCGCCCGTTTATCGCGAATTGACGAAAACAACTCGACACGATAATGATATCAGTAGCAGGAATCAACTGATCATCTTAACCATGGTCGCTCAGCAAACATCTAACCCTGTTCACTTTCACCGGTTAAAGTGAAAGCAAGTTGATGACAACACTGAGAAAGGAGGGTGGGGGGACCTCTTTAAGCTATCTTGGGACTAGAGGTAAGAATATTCTCTCTTTTTTTTTCGTCTTTTAGTCGACTTGTCTTCTCAGCGTACGACGATAGATTTGTCCGGCGGCCTGAGTGTAAATCTTTTTCATCTTTCTGAAGGAAGAAAAGAACGTGGGCTTGCTTCGCTTCAAATCCAGCTATATCTCCTTTTATTCACGCCAGTGTACTGTGTTCTTAGCTTGCGATGCTTCAACAGGGCGTCAAGACTCTGTTTCTCTGAGTGTAATTCAGTCAAAACAAAGGCATTCGTAAGATATCGCTCGGGAAATTGGGCTAGTCGCGTTTCCCGAGTTTCCCGAGCGTCATTGAACACGATTCAGAATGCTTAAGTTAGAATGTGGTAAAAACTTAAATGCAACTTCATCACGATTTCACGTGAACTTCAATTGCGATTGACTTGTCAAGATTCCTAATAAGCAAAAACAAAGGAGCAACCATCGATGTGTTAAGGCGTAAGTCATTTTGTGCACGCTCGGCATTTCATAACCTCGATATGATTTTCCCTCGTTTATCATATAACCTGATTACTTATACTCTCACTGTTTTTTTTACGAATCGCTTGCCCCACCTAGGTGATATTCAATTCCGGAAAAAAGAAACAAAGGAAGGTGGATCGGGTGCGGAGCATGCTAGACTAGCTAAATTAGCAGCGCATGCAATATCACACCATATTGCAAGTAGATTCTCGTAGTTAATATGGGTGGAGCAGTGTGCTACACACTGCAGACCGAATCCTAATCCATGTCCGTGTTCCATGAAAAGATGAAGCGTCATCTCTGTGTCTATATAGTATATGCATACATATCATGCATGTGAGGTTACTGACAAAATTCCACAGGCCACAGAAGCCGCAGTCGCACGCACTCGCCACCCCACTCCACCAATCCTGTCTTCCAATCTCCCGCGAACTCACTCTCTCTCTCTCTCTCGTCCCTCGCCCATAAAAGCATCACCTTGGAGACCATCCAAACATCACATCCCCAAGAAACGAGCCACTCACGAGGAGATAGTGTCAAGCATAACCACTGAAACACGCTCCGAAAATCCATCCTGTGTCTAAGGAAATGAAGCAGCAATTCCTGTTCACCATCACTCTCCTCCTACTCACCACCCAACTCCCGCTCCACCGATCAGCCAACCACGACTACGGCGACGCGCTGTCCAAGTCCATCCTCTTCTTCGAGGGCCAGAGGTCGGGTTGGCTGCCGCAGGACCAGCGGATGGCATGGCGTGCCAGCTCGGGCCTCGGCGACGGGTGGACGCACCACTTGGACCTGACCGGCGGGTATTACGACGCGGGTGACAATGTCAAGTTCAACTTCCCAATGGCCTTCACCACGACCCTGCTGTCATGGAGCGTGATCGAGTTTGGCGAGATGATGCCCCCGGCCGAGCTGCGCAACGCTCTGGTGGCGGTCCGCTGGGGCACCGACTATCTCCTCAAGTCCATCTCTCAGCTGCCTAACCGGATTTTTGTGCAGGTAACAATGAAGGCTATACATTTTCACTTACTTTCTATGCCGTTTGTGGTGATTAAACAGAGCGTGCCTTCACCGCGTACACTGATGCAATCTATCCACGCTGGGTCTCCTCCTCCTATGAGAATGCAGAGATGTTCATGCTTAAACAGAGCGTACCTCCATTTTTTTCGTGAAACAAACGAAACCTTAGTATCCACCCAATTTTGCATTGTTCATGCAAAAAAGAAAGTACATTTACGTAGATAAAGGAGAACATTTGTAGAGTTCAAGGTAAGGGAAGCTCAGCGCAAGTCTTACTTTTTCTGGAGATTTAACTTAGTGAGTTTAATAACAGTAAGTCAACTATTCACCATTGCTTTTTGCGCCAACAACAAGATTCATCATTCCATTTGCTCTCTTTTTAGCGACCCGATTCAGCTAATTGGTTAGTGAGAAGACGAGAATATGGTTACTCCCTTTCCGCTCATGTCGAGCGCAGCTCATGGGTTTGTCTTGTATTGACTTGCGAGTATATCTCTTTTTCCTCTTTTTTCTCATACCTCTCTAAAAATCTGGCAGCCTAGGGAGAAAATACGGACACTTCTTGTTTTGCGTTTCGATAAAAATAATGAAGTTTGTTTCGGCAGAAAGAAAATGCCAACATAATTTTCGCGCTAGAATCGTATTCTACTTCACTTGCGCAAGACGCCGTGCTGCACTGCACATCATCCACAGGGGCAACAACGATTGAGTAAAGTTAACTCGAGAAAAGTTAAAACATCCTTGGACCGCCGTTCTGGAGAAAATTTTGGTCCTCAATCTTACATTCAGTTCTCAGAGGAAAAGCATTAATGATATTTCTAGGATGGGCATCGCGACTTCGATGACAATGGCCTGTGAATTCGAGCGATGGCTTTGAGAATAGGGCGGTTTTGTCGCGCAGGTGGGTGATCCAAACACCGACCACAACTGCTGGGAAAGGCCGGAGGACATGGACACGGCGAGAACAGCTTACGTGGTCGATGCCCCTAATCCAGCTTCGGACGTCGCCGGGGAGACCGCGGCAGCTCTGGCGGCGGCGTCCATGGCGTTCCGGTCATCAGACCCAGGATACTCCGAGACCCTCTTGAGAAACGCCATCCAGGCATTCGAGTACGCCAACAATCACAGGGGAGCTTACAGTGACAATGCCAATGTCAAAGACGGTGTCTGTCCATTTTACTGCGACTTCGATGGGTACCAGGTAAATGCTAATGTGTGCTTTGGTTAGTCCTGTGCTCGCGTTTGTCAATTAAGACTCCCATAATCACGAGACTAAGTGATTCTATTTAACTAATTTGGCTTCCGGACTTTCTCTTGCTGCAACAGGACGAGTTGTTATGGGGTGCGACGTGGCTCGGGAGGGCGACTCAGGACAGTTCTTACCTCGATTACATCCAAGAAAACGGTCAAACGCTCGGCGCCGAGGAGAATATCAACGAGTTCGGGTGGGACAACAAGCATGCCGGTCTCAACGTGCTCGTCTCCAAGGTACATAAGAATCCAGAGACTCCCAACTTTCTGAACATCTGATCACATCCCATCTCCAATGCTTAAATAGGGGCATTACTTAGTGGAATTAGGCCTGGTTTGTTGTTGTGACATCGAAAGAATTTGGCATATTTTTCAGGAATTCCTGGAAAGCAGCATGTTCGCGCTCCAATCCTACAAGGCATCGGCGGACAGCTTCATGTGCACGCTCATCCCCGAATCATCGGCCTCTTACCACATAGACCTCACTCCCGGCGGCCTCATCTACAAGCCCGGCGGCAGCAACCTCCAGCACTCGACCTCCATCTCCTTCCTCCTCCTCGTCTACGCCAACTACCTCGAACGGACCTCGCAGTCCGCCAGCTGCGGAGGCGTGACTGTGGGCCCAGCCACGCTACGGCAGCAGGCCAAGCGACAGGTCGACTACATCTTGGGCGACAACCCAAAGGGCATGTCTTACATGGTGGGCTACGGCGACCAGTTCCCGCAAAGGATCCACCACCGCGGGTCCTCACTCCCGTCGATCGAGGACCGGCCCGAGCCCATCGGCTGCAAGGAAGGATCGGTCTATTTCAATTCGCCGGGGCCTAACCCGAACATTCTTGTGGGGGCACTAGCGGGCGGACCAGGCGAGGACGACGCGTTTGAGGATGACAGAGCCGATTTCAGGAAGTCCGAGCCGACCACTTACATCAATGCGCCATTTGTCGGTGTCCTTGCATATTTTGCTGCCAACCCAAATCTTAGCTGATGAAGAATTGTGGGAGGAACACAACTCCTAGGGGCTCCTTTCTTTTGCACCAATAGTTCAGTTCAGGGTATGGGAATTATGCAGGTCTCTCGTCTTGGGCATACCAAAGAAGGAAGAGGCTGTTTCCTTTTTGCCCTCTTTTGGAATTGTTTTTTTTTTTAAGGACTGGGATAGTGATTTCTTTTTCTCAATTGAATTTAGCCTTGCTTGTCATTGAGGCACAAAGCTTCAGAACAAGCTTTAGGGGAAACAGGCATGTCGTGTTTCAGAAACATGTCATGTCTCTGTCATGGCACTCTTGTTATTATTTGCATTTGACATGAGTCAAGGTGTTCGCGAGGGAACAACCGAGCACAACGATTTATGTTATGGAGTTTTTCTCTGAGAGTCCGCAGCGGTAGGAGTCGAGCTGCTTAGTCCAAACAGACCAGACCTTTTCGCTTGATTCTTTCACAGCTTAAAAGATCCAAATACAAAATGATATCTTAATTTTCAATAGGTAGAAACCTAAGTACTGTTGACAATCGATACGGATACCCAACACGACTATTACGCCGATATATCATTCATAAAAAAAAAAATAGAAAATTTCGATACGTTGTATGTTAAATATATATTTTTTATATACATGATAAATTATCATGATTATATAAAAATATCGGTGATGAATTTGCTCTTCTTATGTTAGGAATTCACGATTAGTTTTTTTTTTAGGGTTAGATATGTTAATTTTGGGATATTTGGATATATGAATTATACATATATTTCTAATAAATTTACATTTTGACTTCTAATCTATTGAATATGCTTGAAATTGATCATATGTGTGTCGAAATGACATGTTTGGATGATGGACTCGTGTGCCGATGATGTCTGGAGCGCTTATCGCATGTTGGCATATGTCTATGTCGAAGGGTATCGGATATGAGGTGGGGCTGCAGCGGTGCTTTCCCAGTATGGTTGAAACTTATTCGGTTCTCCACAGCATCTAAACATCCGTTGTAGTCTAGTTGGTTAGGATACTCGGCTCTCACCCGAGAGACCCGGGTTCAAGTCCAGGCAACGGAATTTCCTATTTTTTTTTTATCATAATCTTCCGTTTATGACTTCATATAACCGGCTGTTTCTGGGTGGAGACAAAGAGTGTTCCTAACCAGGTGAGCAAATGCACCCTCCCTTCAACCACTTCTGTTTCCATCATTTTCTCCCTCCATTTCTTCCTTCAAGTTTGATGCATCATTTCTCCTCCATTTCTTCCTTCCAAGTTTGATGCATCATTCATAAGCATGATGAAGCGAACTGGGCGCGCCCGGAGGAGATCGCGAAACGTACTCGTGGCCAGAAAATATCGACTCTGACCACGTGACAAATTCTGAGTTGGTGAGCCGTGTGCCGTCGAATTGGGGATCCCGAAATTGCCTCAAGATCTTCCGGGGCTAAACCAAGGCCATCCGTCGGAGGAAGCAGCTAAAGAGAAAGTCGGAAGAAAACTGAAGCCTCACATTCACTTTCCAGAAAGAATCTCTCTCAATCAAACAACTTACAGTGAGTCAAGATGGCCTCATTTTGGTGAACATATTATGGCAATTTGTCCAATTCCCCGAACAGCAAGTAGAGAAAAAAAAACAAAAATATCATAGCAATTTTGAGGTCTTCAATTATTAAAAAAAAAATGACTTTTTTAAGAGGTTATGATTGAACTTGTCATCTGAGCCACCTGATGCGATCCCTGCCAAGTAAAGCGAAGGTTATCATCCACGTGGCGGGGCTCCATTGGGTGGTGCACAGCAGCCTCAAATGAGACATCTTTAGGAAACACACTTTGGAGCAATTATATAAGACATCAGTTGAGCGTGGGTGCATGTGTGGTTAAGAGAGGCCAAAGAGAGAGGAGAGGCTTAGCAGAGGCTTTGAGAAGTGATAAGATAACACCAGTTTTTTGCTTGTTGGGCTGTGTTCCGAGTTTTGGCCCTGTACGAGCGGAAAACAATGGCGGCAGCTTCTCTCCTCAAATCATCTCCTGTGCTCGACAAGTCGGAGTTCTTGAAGGGCGGGCAGGCTCTCCGGGTCCCGTCTCTCGCCGCCGTCCGCTGCCACCCCACCACCGCCCCCTCTGCTCTCACTGTCAAAGCCAGCGCCTACGCTGATGAGCTCGTCAAGACTGCGGTACGTGGTTCGCTTGTCTCCTTCATTAACGTCAAGGATACTACTCACAAGTACATCAGTAGAGTTGGTATAAGTTTGATGGTAAAGCCTAGAGAATATATGAATATCGTCACCTTAGACATTCAAACTTTAGCAAAGTGATTGCACAGCTCGTTTAGGAATATGGTCCATGCTAGTATGCTGCACTACACCTCCAGCTGAGAAAAAAAATCTGATATTGTGAGGATTCCAACCAAGTCCAATGCAACGTTTTGTTACGTCGAACTCTGTCGCTCAATGAATCTTCCAAAACATTGATTGCAAGAAAGCCGGAAACAAGGATGGTACTATCCATGAAGCCGGCGAAGTGGAAGATATCACGAAAATAGATGCAATTGCTGATGAGATACCAAAAGGCTATAAGCTAATGGTCACGTTCTTTCTTGATTGGGGGGTCGTTGCATCAGAAAACAATTGCATCGCCCGGGAGAGGAATCTTGGCCATGGACGAGTCGAACGCGACCTGCGGGAAGCGTTTGGCGTCGATTGGGCTAGAGAACACTGAGGCCAACCGCCAAGCCTACAGGACACTCCTGATCTCTGCTCCGGGACTCGGCCAGCACATCTCTGGTGCCATCCTCTTTGAGGAGACTCTCTACCAATCCACCACCGATGGCCGCAAGATGGTCGACGTCCTCCTCAAGCAGAACATCGTCCCTGGTATCAAAGTGGACAAGGTAAGTCCCTGTTTACACCGGTTTCAGTTGACAAAGTGTGGCAATGACTGATGTGTTTCCAGAGTCTTGCGTTGCATCAAATTGTTAGGTAGGCTTTACGCTATAACAGAGTCAACATGTTGAATCAAAAAACTATGTGACGCTGACAATATAGCAGCTAGTTCATGTTGTACAAGGCTCATCTGGACATGTAGATTTCGGCATCTTGATTACTCTCAGAAGGAACGTAAGATGCTTTTGCCTTTTGGGGACAACAGGGTTTGGTGCCATTGGCTGGGTCGAACGACGAGTCGTGGTGCCAAGGGCTCGATGGATTAGCCTCCCGCTCAGCTGCTTACTACCAGCAGGGCGCTCGTTTTGCTAAATGGTATGAGGGCATTCCTCTTTCTTATATTTGTCTTCGAATTCGACTGCTATATCGCGTCGCGTTAGTTCCATTTTGGCTTCGGTTAATTGGAAACTCCATAAATTAACTCCTGAGACATAAATCTGCAGGAGAACTGTTGTGAGCATCCCCAATGGCCCATCTTCCCTGGCCGTGAAGGAAGCCGCCTGGGGTCTTGCCCGCTACGCTGCCATTTGCCAAGTAAGTCGCAGATTATCCAGGCTCGGTTCATTTAATACTTTTTCGAGCCTTTCACCTATGTCAACGCCGGCCATTTAGTTGATGCAGTCTTACTATTAGACAGATTTGGTCAGCTATCTGGTCGGTTCATAGTCTGAGTTTTGAACCATGTCAAAGCCAGCCAGCCAATAGATGCGAATCATAAGATAGAGTCAACGTGTACATTTGTTGTTCAGTTGCCCGTCTTCAGATGTATGGGATAAGATTTGGTTGGACGATGGTCAATTTACTGACCACATTCGTGTGACTGACGATGATGCACAGGACAATGGATTGACCCCAATAGTGGAGCCAGAGATCTTGTTGGATGGAGAGCACGGGATCGACAGGACTTTCGAGGTGGCCCTGAAGGTGTGGTCTGAGGTGTTCTACTTCCTGGCCGAGAACAATGTGCTGTTCGAGGGCATCCTCCTGAAGCCCAGCATGGTCACTCCCGGCGCCGAGTGCAAAGAGAAGGCCACTCCCCAGCAAGTCGCTGAGTACACTCTCAAGCTCCTCCACCGCAGGATCCCGCCTGCCGTTCCTGGAATCATGGCAAGTCTCTCCTAGTTTCCCAGTCAAAGGCGTTCGCTTATTGACTGTCTTCATGTTCTATGACAAGCGCTAAGGACAAATGAGTCCTAGGAATCATCTTTGATCACATGTGACAATTTTTTTTCTGAATTGAGCAGTTCTTGTCTGGCGGGCAATCCGAGGTCGAAGCGACCCTGAACCTGAATGCAATGAACCAGTCCCCGAACCCATGGCATGTGTCCTTCTCTTATGCTAGGGCCCTCCAGAACACCTGCTTGAAGACATGGGGAGGAAGGCCTGAGAACGTGAAAGCCGCTCAGGATGTGCTCCTGCTCCGTGCCAAGGCCAACTCCCTCGCCCAGCTTGGCAAGTACACCGGTGAAGGGGAGTCCGAGGAGGCCAAGAAGGGCATGTTCGTGAAGGGATACGTGTACTAAGGCGACGCACCGAAACTCCACGAGCTCAGAAGATGATCACGGACTTACTTATGATGGCGATGGTGGCGGATGTAGCATTGGAAGCTATAAAGGAGAACTGCTAATTCCCCTCTCTCGAATCTCTCGAATCTCTACGTGTTATATATGAATACACACGCTTGGTGACTATTTTTGTTTGTTGATGGTCTGCCTCTCTTTAGTTGCTTAATAAAACTTGTTGATGACGAGATCGGTTGGGTTTGCACTTCTGTAGTTATGAGCATGCACGGTAGCCTTTTCTTCTTCAGGGAGTTTATGTCCGCTCATTTGCAGTTTGGTGAAAAATCATATCTTCATCTTAGAAAGAAACTCGAATTGCATGGAGCTGAAGTAAGCTAATTATTGGTCAATCAAAGCATTACGTGCTACTAGTCAGAGCCTTAAGTAAAGCTGAGAGCCCGGCTTGATTGACCTTGATAATTTAAAGACTAATCGATTCTGGATATGGACCTGTGAGTACACATAACTCAGCAGAGATTTGCACTTAAAGTACTCATCGCCAGGACTCGGCAAGAAAAGAGGAAAGTTCAATCTTACATCCACATGAATCTATAATCTGAAAGAACGGAGTTTCCAATGTTATCTGGCACCGCTATACCGATACATATATCGACATGACTATTCAATCGCTTTACATAGACTGTCTCTCTCTTTTTACAGAAACAAATGTTCATAAACTCAATACGGGTAGCGGATACTGTTCCACGAGCGTTAGTTCTAATGCTACAGTAAGAAAAGGGTTCTCTCAAATCAATTGCAGATGGCTCAAGCCAACAATGGGATTGAGATTCACCTGAGGATGCAGAAACTTTTACTCAGTACAGCTTAGCTTTTATACTTGTGGTGAACATGAGTTTTACCTAATAATTGAAACAATAAAGCCCAATGACTGAACTCATTACAGCTGCCCTTTGTACAGAAATTAAAGAAGAAATATCAAATGTAGAAACTTCAGTGTCCTAGGACCTAAGTAAACAAATGGAAGCATATGGAACTGAAGCAATTGTTAAAAGGGAAAATATGAATCCTTCACTCAGTAACAGGCAGCATGAGAGTGACTTGCCCAATACATTCTGCAGCTGTAAAGTAAAATGAAGATGGATTAACGACTTCACTTCTTTCCGAGTCTTTGGCATTAATGAGTCCCCAATTACACTACTATAGATGATGAGCACTCAAAAGAAGAGTGGTAACTTAGACTCCATTTGTTTTGTGGAAACGATAAAAATGTTTTCCGTTTATTCATTTTTCCAAGCAATACAACAGATCATTTTTAGGAAAATACTTTCCAAATTATTCATCTCCGGCTAAATAAACAAAATCCTTTTATTGGTATTCCAGCCTCCAACCTTTTTTTATTGACAACCGATGATTCCTACAAGAGAACCGGTGGTTTCACAGGGTCGCTTTCTATCACCTTATCATAGGTCCAGAAATATTTCTCCTACCCAAGGGAAACCTTTGGTTCTGACCACATATTTGGTGGAAGGTCCTGGAGGACCAATCTACAAGGAGGCAGACTAGATGCAACTCGTTATCAACTTTGGACATCAAAAGTAAAGAATCTATTTGAAATTCTGAAATCAGAAGACAAAATGGGTGAAAATACACAAAAATCTAGCATCTTTTGTCTTTTTTCTCTTTTCAGGTCAACAAGTACACTTTTACCGTGAAAGAAATGCAATAACGGTCAAGCTAACTTCTGCACAAGCTTATATAAGCCTTAAAAAGCAATAACATCAGACATCTAGTGCATAATGCACTTCCTCTTTGCTGTTTTTTCCCACTCAGTCTGAACTGCGACTGAATTGTAATATTGTACCAAACTAGACCTTAAAATTTAGAGGATGGATATGGTTTCACATCAAAGTTTGCACGATTTCCGGCTCTGAGAAACTTGCTTCAACATCTCCGCATTAAGAACAGAGAGGAAACAGAACTTACAATCTAATTTCTCCATTTACTTCACAAACTAGCCTGATTCAAAATGATTATTCACCATCCAAGTAGATAATTCACTTTATTGCCTGGCAATCAACCAATTGTCCATGAAAAAACTGACATCGAATGCGATGCTGATCCTCAAGTTTATAGAGAAGGTGAAGGAATCGCAAAAGCACTAAAAGTTGTCTGCAATGGAATATTCAATATCCCACTAATTCCATCTAGTGCAACTCTCATATTGTCCCTTGAAAGGCCCTACACCAACTGAAACAAGTAGGACAGACAAACCACTAGTTTAAAGAAAAATCTCTCACCAAATGAGTACGCTAAAGCGGGTCCCAGCAAAGCTATCAATCAACTAACTGTGTTTCCCACTCACTCTTGGATATCATAAGTTATTCTATCGTCACAGAGAGTCCATTAACAATGAAGCTGACAAAAGCCACCATGCACTAAGAGTCAATTCTGTTAACTAGGTCGTAGCACATCAGAACATTCTGTGACACACATCAGAATCGTCTGAAATCCGTTCTCTCACCAAAACACACGCATCCTTATTCCTTCAGAAAGTTAAGTGAATCTCCCAGCTAAAAGGCAGAGATGGTTAACAGGACAAGCAGGAAATCGAAGTGCAGATGCTGCCCGACAAGCAATAAAAGTTTTTCATGCACTTGCTGCTTCCTTTCATAATTCAGCCAAAGCAAGGAAGAGTCAGCCTAGTAGCAAGAGTAAATAAACGTACCAAAGATTTCCCTGGAAGTCATTTCATTGCCTTATTTATCTAATTCAATATGGACATTATAACGATTCCGATCATATGTCAAATTGCTGACCACTTTGCTCACTTAATCAACCTTTAGTGCACCCAGAGTAACTGTTTTGCACCCAGAGTAACTAGCTTTATTGCAACAGCATGAATGAATTTGCATACTTAAAATTCAGATATGTATTATTGGCAGGAGCAGATCACCATTGAAAGACAATGCTTCTAAATTGAACAATCGCTTGACCTAATTATAGAAAATACAGTTCTTGGTCGTTCAATTTTCACTAATTTTCATGCTACCCAGCATATCCTAGGGCTATCTCACTTAAGTGCCCAGCATCTCTGTTATAAAATGAATTTTATATACAGTGGATGTTATATTGTCTTTAAGATAGTTATCTTATGTAGAATTTAAATTGGACTTATCTAAAAACTAATGGCATCTCTTACAAAAACAAAAAAACATCCTAGCACAGTGAACAACATAAGGGAGGACGCCTATAAAATCGTACTCCATTGGTATAGAAATTTCTCCATATATTGGAAACAACTGTTGGATTCACAGAGCATTAAATCTAGAAGTTTACAAAAGGACAGGCGGAGGGAGAATATTATTGAACATACATTTGCTCACTTTTCAGGCTCTCTATCAAACGATCCAACAGGAACAATGCCGGCAGATTCGTGATTAGAGCCATTCGTTACATCCGTATCCTGTTCCATCAGTTGAGAAAGACAGCTTTAAGTGAAGAAATCAGATTTCACAACATGCAGAACGGAGATTATCTCACATAAATCAACTCTGAAAGAAATAAGGAATTCAGGAGGCCAGCAATGATCGCGATAAGCTGCCTACCTCTTTCATCGAAGTCTGCCCTCGAGTCCTTTGAGGCCGAGAATTGAGATCAATCAATTTGTCCTCCATCTTGCCATTGCCACTAGAACTAGCATCTTGAACAGGCACTGGAGACGCCTTGTGATTCTGCTGGATCTCTTTCATGGCAGTCTTAGGTGGCTGATCCTTTTCCCTCTTCACCTCATTCTTATTATGCGTTTGCAACCCAAACTCTAACCGACCAAGTTTATCCCCTGGAAACTACAAAAGCAGACAAAGATTAAGAAATCTCAGTGGCTTTGGCGAATAAATTCACAGTACCCTTTCTCTCTAATGAAAAAAGATACAAACCTCGACTCTCTGCCTCAATAAGAGATATCTCCCGTGGGTTCTCTTACCGCCAACATGCACAACCATATCGCATTGCAGGCAGAGGGAAGTACCATCTATCTCACAGTAAAAGAAAGCTACAGAAAGTGTGTCCAAAACAGACAGCAAATCGAAAACCTCAGCTCAGGGACTCATAATGAATCACTATCCTGTAACCGCGAGAGGAAAAGGAACACAAGCACGAAAAAAACATTACACATTCATACCAGGGGCATTCTCACATATATCGCAACGTGGGACCTCGCTGGGATCGGCGAGCCCCACGCGCACATGCCGACTCGCCAGCTTGTTACACATATGAACCTGCAACGCCAATTGCCCAGCAATTTACACTTTTGAGAACATCACGGCCATACCCATGTTTTAAACACAAGAAGATCATCCATCGCACACGAGCTTTGGCACAACAATAAGCATAAGTCGACTAATCAGAAAGTCGCAATTTCTGAACGTGATTACGAGAGACCTAAAAAAATCAATCTTTATGCCCACTCATCGTAGCAGAAGATCGTCACGCGTCGGATGTACAAAAGAATATCCATCGGAAATAACCCCGAATAGAGCACAGCAAATTACATGAACAAGACGAAACGAAACGAGACCTTCTCGTCGCAAGCACGGCACAGAGCAGCCTCGTCGGCGGCGCAGAAAAAGATGGCAGCAGCATTCTCGCACACGTCGCAGATCGTCCGCATCTTTTCTTTCTACCCGTCTCCTCAATTTCCGGCAAAACAATCCGATTCTCTACGGGCTAGCTAATCTGCTCCATCATCAGCATCTCCTCCTCCGCCTCTTTTTCATTTGTCAGCCCTCTCTGATTCGACAGACACAGCTCACAGAGAGAGAGAGAGGAGGAAAATGGCAGTTGTTGCAGAGGTCTTCTATTTGAGAAGGTCGATGAAGAATGTCGCCCGGCGTGGACCCTTTGGCTCCCGCGAGCCTTTGCCGTGCCCAAATCGCGAAATCCAAAATTTAACGCGTCTGCGAGGTTTTTATCCGAACATCACTCGTGCCTAATAAGCCTTAAAAGCGACGAGGGGTTGAGGTCCTGTTTGGAGTCTTTGGACAGTTAATGTGTTTTTTTGGGGCACGACCAATTGTTCACAGCCACAAGCTTCCACAAAGGTTGGTAAAGGTCCGCCCCTGTGCAGTGTCGACCACGAGTTTCCACCTCCACCATGTCCCCCGTGTAAGTTTTTGCTTCTTGCTCCTCCTTTCACGACCATGAATGAGCAGAGCATTTAATGACGTGGGATTTATCCAAACGAAGCAACTTTCTATCAGTCGTACTCGAAAGGTCATATGAACGAGTCTAGACTACATCTGTCAAACAGGTGAATCGTATTTAGTTTGAACCGAGTCAAAAATAATCCGACTCAGGTGGACATGTTTAACATGTTTTCGACATATTTTTATAAACTAAAATACATTATAAGTGTCAAAATTTATATACGACACTCACTTTAATATCAAAATAATCGCTTAATTGGCAATTTTTTTTGAAAAATTGATCGACTTCGATCCAAAGCTTTCAAAACGATCACTTAAATGTCAAATTTTTAAAAAAAATGCTCACTTCAATGCTAATTCCGGCGAGCCACGTTAGCGAAAATATTAATAAAAAATATGTCACGTCGGATTTCGATGAACCACGTCGGCTCAAGTCGAGTTGGGATTAAAGTGAGTATTTTTCAAAAAAATTGACATTTAAGTGATCGTTTTAAAAGTTTTAGGACTAAAATAAGTGTCATACACAAGTTTTGACACTTATAATGTACTTAAGCCCATTTTTATACGTTACAAATTTAATGACTCACCTCAACCTGACTCATATTCTTAAAGTATTTTTATACAATGCAAATTTAATGACTCATCTCAACATAATATAAGAAAACTCATACTATGCGAAATAAGTGAGTGCAATGTCGAGTGAGGGAAAAAGAGAATAAAGAGATAGCCATGGAGGTAGGTTGGGTTTAAATAAGTTGCAAATCGGTTTATGAAAAATTAATAAAAAAAGTTGTAAATATCTTGTATTTGTGCCAATTCAATTCTTCCGATCAATTTTGGCCTATCGGGCGTTGACGTGGACTCTAACTCGGAGCTAATGTTGATGTCGGTCTAACGCGTGAATAATTTTGAATAATATTTTAATCTGGAGCTAATTTGCTCCTTCTTCCTCTGGTCGGTCCCCGATCCGGCGACCGGCCAAAGCCAAAGCCAGCAAGGGCGAGGTTGGCCTCACCCAAAATAGAACCTCGTCGTCTGGCTCTTTGCCTCTTCACCTCTACTCGTCGAGAAACTCCCCCTCGTGCCGGGCACCCTCGGCTGGCCTTACGTCGGCGAGAGATTCCAGCTCTCCTCCCATAATCCCAACGTCTTCTTCGCAAAGAATTTCAAACCCAGCAATTGCTCCAAATTCAAGAAATACTTGAAAGTTACTGAGATTGGGTTTTCTTGAATTTTTTATATATTTTTTTTTTGGTTTATCCTGGATTTCGGCAGGTATGGTTCGATAATTAAGACTCAAGTATTGAGGTGTCCCTGCGTGATGATATCGAGCCCGGAGGCAGTGAAGTTCGTGTTGTTGACAATGTAAGGAGCAGAAAACAAAAGGAAAAATAAATAAAATAAAATAAATATTATTAAAAATTATTCACGTCGCCGTCAAAGTTGATTGAATTAGCACAAATTCAAAAGATTTAAAATTGAACTAACATGAAAAAAAAAAGTTAAAATTGAATTGACATAATTACAATAGGTTTATGACTTTTTAAATAATTTTTTCAATCAATTTATGATCCATATACAATCCATTTAACGCCCATATTATGTTTGAACTCATTTATAACTTATTTATTTGATATAATTAACTCATTTAACAAGTTAGCCCATTATATTAAAATTAAAAAGATTGATTTATGATGGATTTTGACATATCTTGTCTCGACGAAGGCAGCTCCATTAAGGACATTTTACATGGTTACACGGCTCATCTCATCTATTGTCGTTCTACATCCGACTGGACGCTTTTGCCAACGTCCACCTCGTGTTGGAGGTCGGCCGGTCGACCTTGATGGCGCACGGGCGTTCCATCAGACTAATGCGAACGTAAAATGACATGAGTCGCCCGATCCGGCCTAAAAACTCGCTATGGTAAATGTACACAGTGCTTTCTATTCCAAGTGAGCCTATTCGGGCCAACCCAGAATCGGACCACAACGGGCCGAGGCTTGCTTGAGTCTTAGATTAATGGGCGGGGCCGGAAGATGAGAAAGGACCCATCTGAGAGATACCAATTCATCTTTTTGAACTTTTCAGAGGTTAGTCTTCCAGAGGTTCCTTTTACCTCTTCGGGTTTTACACCGTCAATCGTGCTCGCCAAGCTCAGCTTTTTGCTGGCGTTCGAAGCTTTAGCAATGATTAAAGCAAGTGCTTCGACTAAAGTTGCATCGCATGTGATCCAACAATATCTCAAGTACGGTCGTTTTGCCGACTTTTTCTCCGCCAATCTGAACCCAAGCAATGCTTATGAGTTCTGAGCCTGTGGATTTGCTGCGGCAATTGGCGGGGCGAGTTTGCAACAATGGCGCCGCGACCAAGCTTTCGCTGGGCTGTAAGACTTGTTAAATGGGTGCAAAACGGCAAAGTTTTAGCTACGCAAGAGAGAGAAAATATTAAAAATTAGATTTGGACAAAAAAGATGTCATTTTAGCCACGTCATCATCACGTGTGAGAGAGAAAATATTAAAAAAAACCACATAAGTATTTTCCATTGACCAAGTTTGATAAAATTAAAGGAGTGACTCGATTATACTAATTTGATAATTTTTAAGATTTGATTATACTTTTTCTAGTTTTAGAACTCAATTATATTTTCATGACAAGTTTTAAAACTTTTCGTGAACATATATATTCAATGAGTTAGTGTTTGGTATTTGACGATTTATGATACGTCCACTTTCAACCTTCTTTGTACTTGGTCAGAATGTCTAGGAATTATTCTTGTCTTCCTCTTTCCTTTTTTTTCCATCTCTCTAGAGATCTGAAAATATTACCCGACAATTTAGACATGGCCATTTGGGCCCGGAACCGGCCCGTTGACCGGGCCCACTGTTCCAACCCGCTTTTTAAAAAAAAGGTAAGAAGCGAGGAAAAGGCGCAGGAATCGGGCAGCCTTAGGCTGCGGTTCCTAAACCCGGACAGGAACCGCCGGTTCTGACCGAACCGGCGGTCCTAGGAACCGCCAAGTCTACCCAACATATGACCCAAAAAAAAAAAAAAAACCGGACAAAATTCTAAGTTCCAATGTAGACATCTGCCTTAAATAGGAGGTTGAGAGAGGTTGAGAATTTAAGTGACTAGAGATCTTTACGGAATTCCTTTTATTTTAGCTTTCTTATTTTAAGGGCAATCCCTAAATTTATGAGATAAACAGACATTTCAGAATTTGCCTCTTAAAGGCATGAAATTGACATATCGTGATATGGGATTTCAATTCCTAAATGCGTCTTTTCCTTTTATCGTCCAGTCCTTCGACATCGACCTTTATGACTCTTTCTTTGCCACGACTCGGACTCTCTATTACTTGAATATATTTTGTTAGGGTTGCACCATTAATCATTTAAATGGCCCAAATTGACTGACAGAATTTATGATCATTCTCGTGATCATGTCTTCTTTTTCGCAAATATTCTCACGATATCTGTTAATGATCCGACGATGAAATATCGAATTCTCTTTTTTTCAACAGTCAATTTTCAGAAAATCGAGATATCCTTTGCTAAATATACTTAATAAAATCTCGGGATACTCCATTACCACGTTGAAGCTCGCCAGGAGGACAATGGGGATGCATACAATAATTACGCCGAGTGCGACTTTCGAAATCGAAATGCGCTATCTTTGACTTTCGATGTTGCCACCGTCTGAATTCGTGCGGTCCATGTTAATGTCAGCACTCGCAAGCAATGACCTCCCATCATTGCACGATGTGGCGATTTCTCGAGTCGGCCGAGGATTATTGACGCGAGCTTAATAATTTCTAATATGGAACCCCTACAAATCGAAAAAAATCAACACTAGACGCGCATGGAGGAGTTTAAGGATCTGGTTTCGAAAATTAGACTCGTTTTTCTTGATCAGTTAAGAGGAAACTGAGGGCGTCGCGGTTCTTGTCGTCCCCAAGCCCAAAAAAAAGAAAAGGAAAAGTAAAGAAAAGAAAAATTATAAAAAAATTTAATAAATATTATTAAATTAACACAAATGCAAAATATTTATGATCGAATTGACATAATGACAATAAATCTAAGACTTTTTTGATAATTTTTTCCCAGTTCGACACATTTTATCTGATGAGGACGAATTACTCAAAATGAGAAGATAAGGAGGTCAAATGTGGCATCTCGTGTTTGGAATCGAGAGTAATGGGCATGTAGAAAACTCTCGATCGAGCGCAACACATTAATAGCGAGATGACAAGCACGTAAACCACTCTTCCGACAAATATCATTGGAAAGTGGAGAGCACGTTATCCATTTCCTTAGAAGAAATGGAATCATATTCCCCAGAGAATTAACCTTTTGCTGGAAGAGACCCAGCAGAATTCTCATACTTTTCCCACCGGACCAGCCACGGCCGGCGCTTAGTCTTACCGCTCACACCGGCACAAGTACCCGATATCATTGCCTAAGCCTAACGTGATTACACACTTTTACTACCAAATTTATTACATTAGTATTAATTCAGTCCTAAATCTTTCAATTGAATCACTTTAGTCTTAAATATTTTTGCGTTTTAACAATTCAATCCAAATTAATCGGAAATATCTACGTGGACGTTAGTCGTCATACGTGACATGACCGACATTGATAATTTTTTATTTTTATTTTTATTTTTTCTTCTATTTTTTTTCCTTCCATTGTGATGACGAGGGACACCGAAGCTTCTCGGCCACTAGCGAGGGCTGCGAAGCCCTCACAAAGTAGTGGACGAGGTGCAAACGGCCATGGGTGATGCCGGCCTCGCCTGGTCTAAGTGCGCATGATAACACTTTTGGAAGTGAATTTTTTGCTCCGAAGCACTTTTGGAGTAGAAATCCGTTTGGTAATTTAACTTCGAAATAGAAATCTGTTTGGTAAAAATATTTACTTCGAAAGAAATTTTTATTTTTGAAGTGAATTTTCACTTCGAAGTTATTTTTCCCTCAATTGGAGAAATTAAAAAAAGTTACTTCTCAACTCAAGAATTACTTATCGCTTCATCTTCTTTTCATTATGCCTTCATCCTCTTTTTGACCCCGCCCGCTTCCCCCGCCACTCGCCATTGACCACCGCCCGCCATCGCCCATCGCCTCCCACGACCCTGTCAACCGCCGACTATTGCCCATCGTCACCCACCGTAAACCTCCATCGGTTGTTGCTCACCGCTCGCCACCCATTGGCCGCCCTCCGCCACTAACCACTATCGACCGCCACCCATGACCACCATCGCCAACCAACGACCGCCGCCTATCACCGATCAACGTCGCCGTCGCCCATCGTTGCCCCTCGCCGCCCGCATCGCCGACCACCACCGAGTTACCTCTCGCCGACCACCGCCCCGCCATCAACCACCACCGTGACCACCGCCACTGAATTGTCGTCTTCGGTCGCCGGAGTAAAAAATAAATAATAATTATTTATTTTTAAAAAAAGTAAATAATATTTTTAATAATAAAATTTATTTTTTAAAAATTTAAAATGTTTAAAAATGAAGTTTTAGAAATTTTTCGGCCATTGACAATAATTTTTCATAGATGATTTCAGAATTAGAAATTTTCAATCAAACGAATTTCTTTAATAAGGAATCAACTTCTAGAGCGAAGTAGAAAAATCAAACTCGCCTCGCGTAAAAGTAAAGAAATTAACTTATGACCGGAAGTTGAAATTTGAAGCGAAGTGTTGCCATGCGCGCCCCTAATCGACCGCGAGGCAAAGCGGCCCTCGCCCGTGATTGTCGAGGCCATGGCCGCCTTCGCCCACGGCTGCCTAGAGATGGTCAGTCAATGCATTGGAAATTGCAATATTTCCACTAGGCGTCGCCACCTTCACCCTCAACCGCCCACAGCTGGCCCCCATCTAAGTGAAGCAAAACCATGGGGGAAAAAATAAAATGAAAATGAAAACTAATAAAAATTAAAAGCTTTGAAAAAATATAAATAAATATAAATAAATATAGACATAACTACAAGCGGTGTCACGTAGGACGGGCGATACCTACATCAATAATTTTCTGCCTAAATTAGTCGGATGGACTCAAACTGATAAAACATGAAAATATTTAGAATTAAATTGATACTAATGCAATATATTTAAAGCTTTTTGATACTTTTTCCCTTTCCTTTCCGTGCTAGCAATGAACTAAAAAGATGGTTGCCTTTCTCTTTTTCACATATTCTCGTGATGTCTATTCTGCCGAGTCCGCATTTCACAAACGCCGCTGAGATCGACTAGCTAATACAAGTCGGTATTATCCTATCATTTGACAGTTTTTTTACGACTTAGAAACATTCTCGGCGGCTTGAAATATCACATGCCGATGACATCGACTAGCTAATACAAGCCGGTATGAGGCTCCATGTTGCTTGGGGCTGGTCGCCGATTGAAGAAGAAGAAAAAAAATAAAAATATATTAAAGGGAGTGCATGGAGAACAATCAAATTGAATTTTTCATACTAAATATCGAAAAAATATATTTTTTAGTTCATTTTTAAGTATTGCCAAACGCCGGAATATATTGTTATTTTCCTGAAAAATGACTTTTTGGAAAATATTTTTAATAATTTCCATATTTTCCGTGAAAAGAACGGAGCTTAAATGAGATATGAGCCGACGTCGACTATCAAGTTATCCAAATGCAAAAGCACAACTATATTTTGGATTTTCCACACAAAGTACAAGGTTTCCTATTAATGAAATTTGTTTTGGTGGCCAGACTGTCTTATTTTTTCCGCATCAATGAATTTAGTCTGTTATCTTTTAGATTTAAACATGGAAGAAAGTAGGTATGGTTAAGTGCGGTTGGTGATCCAAGCTCGACTATCGTTCTGTTGAGTGTCCGCGAGCTACAATTTGCATGAGCACGAATTTCTATTCCGAGTAGGTATGTCGAGAAACCAAGAGCACCATAAGAAGATAAACATTATCATGTACGTCTTTAGTATCTCCTCAAACTCAAAATGATTAGCATCGCTCAATTTCAATATCGAAAATAAGATCGAGAAAAAGACATCGTGAACGAGCTTCGGCGAAATATATTGCAGCCCAATCCATCGATACTGATAAAATTGAGTGGTTCGTCTCTCGGCCTTGAAATAGTAGTCTATCTTGCTGTGCTAATTTTTCTCCTGGAACGACGGAGAATGCATTGGTAAATTCATTAGCATTAATATTCACCATGAGGAATAGCGGTGGCACTAGCAATTGAACCCTCTTTGGCTTAGCAGCCAGCGTGGTCGCTAGGTTTGACTTTAGATTGTTGTGTACTTCACAAGTAATTTCAAAGACTAGTGAATAACTTTACCTAATTTGTCAAAATTAGTCACAGGCCTCAAAATCGAACCAAATCAATACTCTTTTAAAATGCGCATTTTGATTTGACCGATCAGCTAAGTGATAGGAATATCTTTATTCGAGTTGAACGGCCGAAAGGTACATTTCCTTTTGATGTTGAAAATACCATTGATCAACATTGACCTCGCGCTAGCTTAACGAGTTGGTACATTTCTATCTTAGCACTAAACAAGGCATATATTGGGCGCAACCGAAAAAAGCTAGGAAGGTTATTAGAATGAGCAAACTTAAAAAAAAAAAACAATTAGTTAAGAAAATTATTTTTTGTTTCAGTATAGTTGAAAGTCGATCCAAATACTCATTAAATAGAAAAATACGTTGAGATGTACTTGTCATAGTATTCTTCCACGTACTTTAAGACGCCGCAATTGGGAGATAATAAAGATCTCCTGCCGTTGTACATTATTTTTGACTTCTTCCAAGAGACCCGGGCAGTTTTTGTTTTCTTCAATGTTTTTTGTGTATTGACCAAAAGGAAAAAGAGATATATTGATTAGAAATCCTAAAACTTGTCAAAAAAATATAATTAAGTCGTGAGCCTTGCAAAAAGTACAATCAGATCCCGAAACTTGTCAAGTCTATATAATCGAGTCTTTTTGTTAACTTCGCTCAATTTAGCTAACAAATAATGCCGATATGATTTTTTTTTTCAATATTTTCACCACTGGCCACCCTTGCTTGTGGTCAGGGGAGGGGGAGGGTTCACCGGGCCCCATCGGCCCTCCCACAGATGATGGGGCAGCGGCGACGAGGGTCGCCGATTTTGGTTCTGTTGTTGTTTTTCCTCCTAATTTTTAAAATTAATTTGAGTAAAAATTATATTAAAAATCAAATTTGGACTAAAGCTATGCCGTTTTAAGCCATATCATCGCCATGTATGAGAGAAAAAATATTAAAAAAAGACACACAAGTATTTTTTGTTAGCTAAATTGGACGGAGATAACGGAAGGGCATTGCATTAATATGAGAAGTTTTAAAACTCGACTGTACTTTTTTTTTTTGTTAGTTTTAGAGTTCAATTGCACATTTATGATAAATTTTTGGACTTTTAATTAACATATCCCAAAAAATAGTTTTTTTTTGGGAGCCAGGACTCGGGCAGTTTTTAACATATCGATATCATAGTTTAACAAAAAAAAAAAAAAGGATTTCTAGGATTCTTGAGGAGGGAAAAAATAGAAAAGTCAAGCGGCTGGCGTAACTGAAAGAATGGTCCATCCCAACGGGCAAAAGGGGCCAAAGGCCGTACCCGTTTCAGATCCAACGGCGGTGATATTTTTATCGCCTGCCATCACTTAACTATCAGAAAAATCCACGTGGCGCGAGCGCGAAGCAAACCCCCATTTCCCTGTACGCGCTCG
The DNA here is from genome assembly GCA_021437795.1 of Rhodamnia rubescens. Lineage (NCBI taxonomy): Eukaryota > Viridiplantae > Streptophyta > Magnoliopsida > Myrtales > Myrtaceae > Rhodamnia > Rhodamnia rubescens. The sequence goes on from JAILYA010000012.1 coordinate 2,704,110, forward strand.
TTTCGTTGCTCTCCCTCTTTATCTAACCCGCCACGACGCAAAAAGCGCCTGAAGTCGAGGAAGTCGAGGACAATGTAGTCATTTCAACTGCACGACACACAGTGTGGGGCTGAACAAGTGTGGAGAAAGTTCAACGACGTTGACGCCACACCAAATTCGGAGCTCCGTCGGTCGATCGCTCGCCCCTCTCTCTCTCTCTCTCCGCCGAGAGCTCGAGAGAGAGAATCTCTGCCTTTCTCTCTCTCTCTTTTTCTCCTATTTTTTCTATTCTCTTTCCTTCCACTGTTCTTAGATTTCGGTGGTGGTGGTTTTCAAGCTCAGAGATCGTGGCCCGCGAGTTCTCGCTGATCTCTCACTGTTGCATCGAGAAGTTTTGCGGGTTCCTTCTCCTCATCCTCATCTTTTTCTTCTGCTTTCTATCTTTTGGGACTGTAACATTAGATGCAGTTTCTTTCAGTCCGCATGCTCTTTTTGGAGCGACTCCTCCACACTTTATTCGACGCGTAAAGCTGGTGCTTGTTGTTTTACGTGCTCATTCTTGTCTTTCAAGCAACGTTTGGGTTCAATGTTGTCGGAGAAGTTTTCAGCTCTTAGGTGCTTAGTTCCAGAGAATGCCGAGCTGGATTTTTGCGGTTTTCCAATGTGAAAATTTGCGCTTAATCGTGGATTTATTGTGGAGATAATGCGATTTCGTCGATGTTATTGCTGTACCGTTGCGGTTGATTCGATTATTAATGCCGAACGGTAAAAATGCCAGGGAGGCTCTGGCGATTTAGGGTCCATTCAGTATTTAATTTGTTCTGCGTTTTGGTTTTCGTGTAGCTCAGCTCGAGATTGGAAGCGAGAGTTCGAAGGAGAATGGATCGGAGAGGCAGCGATTGAAAGCGTTAGGAGGACCGAGCGCGTGACACGTAGCTAGTAAGAATCACCGAAACGACGGAGGGACGCGGAGTTAGCCGAGGAGCTTCATCGGATGTCAGTAGCGGCGTTCGGACGACAGGCGTTTTTGGAGGTATGTGTTCTGGGAAGGAGTTATCTCAATAAGAATGAACTGAGCCTGATGGATTCATTCGTCAATACGTGTGCATGCGTGCGTGCGTGCGAGAGAGAGCGGGATGATATGACCAGGACCATGTCTTGGCGGAGTTCAGAACTCGCTCTGCGATCGAGAACATGTGGAGTACTTACTTCATGTGCAAGCATGATGAGGTTGCCACGAAGGAAAGTTACCTATTCCAACATATCGTCGTTGCAAGACTTGAAAAGGAAAAGAACAAATTTGATAGTTGATGTTCTCTACAGATGACAATGAAAGAAAGCAACAGGATTAAAAGTTAAGCAAGAGGGGCTAACCTTAACTAACCATGACGTATTTTTTCTTTCTTTTTCTGAGCTTTCTGTGGGTGGTTGGAGGACTACATAATTGGCATCTCGTTGCTGCTAAAACTGTAGTTATCTTTTTCCATTCGTTGTTATCCTTTTCTGTGTTAGTTGGGTAAACGCCATGATGAGCTTCTTCCACATATGCCAGGGCTGGTTGTTTTTCCTTCTTATTTTTAAACTATTGGTTAGTGCAACCACTTTGCTGTTAACATCTAAACTGTCCAAACCTTCAGGAAAGCAAAACTGACTTGTGCTTGTAGTATGTTTTACTCTTGGAGGACCTTGATATTATAGACATTCTGTTCCCATTGATGGTAGGATTGAAAGGCAGGAGCATAGGGAATAGGAGTGTGAGAAATGGGGGCAATTAGTGGGGAGGAGCTACTGAAGTGGGAAAAGATGCAAGGACTGGATGCTCGCGAGGAGAAGATTCTTGTTTTGGTGAGGTTGAGGCCTTTGAGTGAAAAGGAGGCCGCGGCGAATGAAGTAGCAGACTGGGAATGCATCAATGACACCACGATCTTGTACAGGAACACCCTTAGGGAAGGGTCTACTTTTCCTTCTGCCTACACATTTGGTGAGGAAACGTTGAACAATCTGCCTCTCTTTTTTCCATAGAAATGGGCTCATTTTGTTACTTTTTCTGTATGTGTCACATTTCAACTTCCGTTGCCGCTAGAAGCAAAACCTCGTATTTCTTCTAGAGAATCTCCTAATTTTTTTAGAGCTCGAAGAGGTCAAATCTTGGATGACCGCATAGTTTCTTTGATTGTTGGCGCCAATCCCTAAAACGGACTATGGAATGTACTTTATCCATTTGGGTCTCCAACAATTGTTCCAATAATTACATCTGATTCAGAAGGAAAGAACTTGTATCAGTACTTCATTTATGAATTTCATAGTAATAAAAATACATTTCAACTCTATATATTCCTCTATCCGTAGCGTACATTGAATATACAGAAATGGATACTGTTCATCACTGCTAACAACCAGGCTAGTTAAAAAAGTTCTGGAATCTTACTTAAATTCTGAATCAATCCCATTGTTCTTTTAGTTTAACTTGTATTGAAGGCGATGTCTAGACAGGCATTTACTTGTTTTGTACAGCAGTGGGCCTTCGGATGTGGAGTTCATTGTTTTTTAGCAATGCTATAAACTTAGCTATTTTGACTTTGCTCTCTACGTTCTAAGACATATTTATGTCTTGGTAAGGCTAGATTTCTGAGACCAGTTTAAATGAATTAATCTTTCTCCTGCATATGCTTTTGTGTGATAGACGGGGTATATCATGGTGACTGTTCTACGAGGGAGGTGTATGAAGAAGGATCAAGGGGAATTGCTCTCTCAGTTGTCAGTGGCATTAACTGTACGTATGGAAATCCCCCATTTTTTTCCCTTTCTCAATATGTGTGATGTATGCTTCCAGTTTCTTCATCTGAAGAGAAAACTAGTCAGTCTAATATTCTCTCTCTCTCTCTCTCTCTCTGCAGCCAGTATATTTGCTTATGGGCAAACAAGTAGTGGAAAGACGTACACCATGAATGGAATAACAGAGCTCACTGTAGCTGATATATTTGATTATATACGCAAAGTAAGGAAAACTATCCATTGAAGTTATATCTTTGCATCCAACAGTTTGTTCTGTCACTGTTACTTTTTTTCTGTTAACCTCAATGACATGGACCTACTTGTTATGAGGAAAGCATGAAGAAAGAGCATTTGTTTTGAAGTTCTCTGCCATTGAAATCTATAATGAAGTCGTCAGAGACCTCCTCAGCCCAGATAACACTTCTCTGCGGCTGCTGGATGATCCGGAGGTACATCTCATTTTCGTCTCCTCTATTATCTGTCCAATGCTTGAGAGATGGTAATATGACTTTCGGTTTGATTAGAGAGGGACTGTTGTGGAAAAAGTAACAGAGGAAACTCTGCGGGACTGGAACCATTTTAACGAGCTCGTATCCATTTGTGAAGGTAAATCATCTAACAGCGGTCTGCCATTACTATATCAATCTTTTGTGTTAAGTTCAGCATTTTATTTTCACAGCTCAGAGACAAATTGGGGAAACTTCATTAAATGAGAGAAGCTCCAGATCTCATCAAATTCTCAAATTGGTCCGTCCTCTTTTCTCATCCTTTGTCTGTGCAATTATTTACATGCAACACATCTGTTTGCTTAAGTAAGTTATCCTTTGGATGCTGATTCCTACAGACAGTGGAAAGTTCTGCTCGTGAGTTTTTAGGCAAGGACAACTCCACGACCCTTTCTGCCAGTGTGGTATTGTCTGTTAATCTACTTTTCTGCGGTTGCTTGTATCTTAAACTCTTCCTTCTTGTCCAGTTCAGTAAGTTGTATTTGCATGAAATTGTAGAACTTCGTAGATTTGGCTGGTAGTGAGCGTGCGTCTCAAGCATTATCAGCTGGAGCTAGATTGAAAGAAGGTTGCCACATAAATCGCAGTTTACTGACTCTGGGAACCGTCATTCGCAAGCTAAGGTCAGCAAAAGTTATTTTTTCAGGGAAAAGTGCTTTCTAACCTTGGTTGCCCATTTTTTGAAGTCACTTGTTGGTAGTGATTGAATAATTTTCTAGTTGTTCACTGGATAACATATGCATGGATAAGCTCAGTTTTTACGTAGTCATGGCATACCTGCCTTAAGTTAATGTATAGCACACAAACTGAGGTGAAACTTTGTATATTTATTGTGGTCATTGGTTGTTTCAAAGTTCAAAGACCATTCATCGAGGGAAGAAACGACAGATTAATTTTTTTAATATCTGAATAATAGCGCTACCCTTTTTCCGGTTAAAAAAGATATAACAGTTACCACTCCTGGAGATTGCTATCATATGAAGGATATGGTCTCAAGCGATGTTTCTGTGACGGTAATTTGCCTCATATCTTCTGAAAATTTCTAATCTTCAAAACTGAGCTTAGATTAATCAAGGATTCTCCACAACGTCATTAACATATTGTGCATCGACAATTAAAATAATAGTGTTTCACCACATGATAGTAAAAAGAAAAAGAAAAAAGTAGTTTATTCTACTTATGTGGGAGTTTAGAGATTCTATAACATGTCCTGTACTGTTTTCTGGGCCTGGTTACCGGCATTCTCCTTGTGTGCGTCTTTTTACCCATTCTTTTTCTCCTTGTTATTCCCAATCTGCTTATAAAATGAGCTCTACTTAGAGATCAGGATTAGAAATGTGATTAGCACGGTGAGTTTTGATATAGTTCACGATTGATGCCACTGATTAATGCAGTAAAGGGAGACATGGACATATCAATTACAGAGATTCAAAGCTGACACGCATACTGCAACCTGCCTTGGGTGGAAATGCGAGGACTGCCATTATCTGCACTTTGAGCCCTGCTCGTAGTCATGTTGAGCAGACCAGAAACACTCTACTTTTTGCATGTTGTGCAAAGGAAGTGACTACCAAAGCACAAGTTAATGTGGTCATGTCTGATAAGGCCCTGGTCAAACATCTGCAGAAAGAGTTGGCTAGATTGGAGAATGAATTGAGAGCTCCTGGTCCTGTTTCATCAAATTGCGACTACATAGCTCTACTGAAGAAGAAAGATCTTCAGATTGAGAAGGTAATTTACTTTGTGAACTTTTTGAATTGCAAATCCCTAATTAAAGAAGATTTTGCTTTCAACTAACATCATAACTCTCGATCGAGTTAATTAGCAGGTAAGCTTTATTCAATTCCCATTTTAGAGTGCCAAAATGTATATAGCTGCAACAATTTGGAATGGCTCAGCCTGGGCAATATTGGTGCCTTGATCATGACATCTATGACTAAGTAGGAACTGTTCAATGTCCTAATGAGAAGTTGATTACATGGAAGCGTTTCTGTGGCCAAATACATTTTGATTTGGTAGATGGATTTATTATTTGTATGCTGGATATTATTGTGGATGAGTATCACTGACAATGCAAACCCTCTTAATGATAGCTTCATCCAGAGAACTTAGCCTTTAGGACAGGTGGTCCATCCTATTTATTTCTTGTGGTTATGGAGATGTTGATTGTGGCTGTGAATCTTTTACAGATGGAGAAGGAGATTAGGGACTTGAAAAGGCAAAGGGATGTAGCACAATCTCGGACTGAAGAGTTGCTGAAGTTGGTTGAAAATTGTCAAGATCCTAAAAAACTGGTACACGTTGACTTTTTTGTCTTGGAATTTTAAGTTGAGTGGCACCCTGGTATTTACTGTTTCTAACTCTCGCTTTCTTCTATCCGCAAAGATTGGAAATGGACATCAATCCAATGGGAAAACAGATGATACATGGGAAGATGATTGTTCATTGTCAGAAGGCATCACCTATTCTCACTCTCTGGATTCAAGTGTTAGAAAAACGAACGGAACCATCTATCACAGCAAGATGAGCGGAAATAACTCTGAACAATTAAGCAATTCATTATGGGAGAACATTGAAGAACATTCTGAAGCAGAATATACATATTCACTACCATCAGTTGGTCAAGGATATGATGATTACTGCAAAGATGTTCAGTGTGTTGACATGGAAGTATTGAGCAGGGAGAACGATGTTGAAGCCCTTTCCAGTCCTCTCGGTGAAAGTGCAGTATCAGCTCTGAGACAAGTAGAAGACCATGACGGTACTGGTCAGACTTCATTATCAACCACATTCAGTGAAAATGGAGAACAGAGTCACATCCAAAATCACTCCAGATATGGGGTCCTTGAAAAGAGACTCCATGATGTGCAGAGGACAATTGAATCTTTTATCACTCCTCATGGTGATACATCCCCACGAGCCCCAGCAGCTGATAACTCGAGTTCTACAAATCTCAAGCTAAGTAGGAGCTTGAGCTGTAGAGCAAATCTTGTAACTGGTTCCTCCTCTCCCAGCTTTGAGGAGGCAGACATCAACGCAACACCACCTAATGCGTTTGAGAGGATCTTTCCTGGAAGACCTGAAACATTTCAAAGGAAGTTTCTTCCGTTAAATTACGACAATGGCATTGCAAGGCTGTCAAGAAATAATTCTCAATCTTCTTTGGAAAGTGGTTCTGTTGCTCAGAGTGTCAGTGCAGCTGCAGATGCAGATATCACTAGTGTTCATACTTTCGTTTCTGGCCTGAAGGAAATGGCCAGTGCCTATGAGAAGCAACTAGCAGAAGAGCAGGTAAACGTAGTCATTTGCTTTTATTGTGCATATGTGGGTAAAATATCATTGTGTTCTTTTTTCTTCTTCTCATATATCCCTCAGCATTTGACTTGTTCTTCCTCTTTTAAAAGTTGTCATGGCTTCGTTGAAACCTAGATGTAGTTTCCTTACTGTCTTTCTGCCCTGATTTTGTTTAAAGTTTTGCTTATTTTGTATGCTGAGAATGTCATTGAAGACATCTGTAAAATGCATTAGTTCATTTCGGGGAAAAAAACATGCATTAGTTCATAAACATCTGCTGACATGAGTTAGAAATATATTCAGGGGGCGGAGTCGAGATCTAACGATTATGAAAGTAATGTGAAAGAAGTAGCTTCAGAGGCGTTGACAATTCCATTAGATTGGCCACCGGAATTTGAGAGAAAGCAAAGATCAATACTGGGGCTCTGGCAAATTTGCAACGTTCCATTGGTTCACAGAACATACTTTTTTCTGCTCTTTAGAGGCGATCCAGCAGATTCCATCTACATGGAAGTGGAGCTCCGAAGACTGATTTTTCTGAAGGAAACATTTTCTAGCGGAGGCCAGGCAGTGGCAGATGGACGAGTTCTTACACCTGCTTCAAGGTTCCTCTCTTTCTCTCTTCCATGCTGCGCCTTTTGAGTTATACTTTAGAGGGTCCGGTTTCCTTGGAGCAATTCAGTTGTTGTAAGGCTTTTTTTTTTTTTTTTGGTCGGACATGTAAGGCTTTCAGTTGTTGCATTTTCCAGAATCTTTTTCCTTTTGGCCAAGAAAAAAAGGAATTCACTTCTTAATCCCTTACCCTCTGTACATATCATGCCTTAGCCATTAGGGGCAGAATTCTAACGGCATTTATTCGATGGGTCAGTTTGAAGGCTCTTCATCGGGAGAGGGAGAAGCTGAGCAAGCTGATGCGCAGGAGACTCTCGGAAGCAGATAGGGAGAGGCTCTTCAAGAAGTGGGGTATCAGTCTGGAGTCAAAGAGGAGGCGGCTTCAACTGGCCAATCGCTTGTGGAGCGACACGGAAGACATGGATCGTGTTATGGAGAGCGCTTCTGTGGTCGCGAAGCTTGTCCGGTTCGAAGATCAAGGAAAGGCTCTTAGAGGGATGCTGGGGCTTAGCTTTAGTTCTCCCAGCATGGGAAGGAGATCCCACGGCTGGAGGCAGAGGAGTGCCATTTCTTATTTAGGTTAAGTAGCCACACGAGAGTCATGCCACATATGATATCTTACATTCTTTTCTTCAACCTCTCTCTCTATCGCTCTCTCCACGCAGCCTCCAGACCCTTTTTGTTTGTGTAAGAACATTTGAAGTTTACAAGCTATTGTAATGATTCTATCATCCTATCAAGTTTTTGGTTTCCTATCTTGCTTCTTGCCAGAGTCTAGTACCTCTTCAAAGAGCTTTTTCTCCTCGGCATTGGACGAAGAGATAAGCCCATAAAGTAACTTAGTAATGCATATCCTCATTCCCCACCTATTCAAATATCAAAGGAACCCGATTTGCAGTTTCATGCCAATGACGAGCTTTGATTACTTGAAACGAAGAAAAGGGTTAATCCAAGGATGACTCCGCGTAAATAGATGGAGGATGCCAGGGTCAGGCCTAGGAGTTGATGATCTCTCAACTGTGAAATAACAATGAAGGAACGTGAAACGTGAAATAAGTTGGTTCGGGTCATTAGTATAATAGTAGCATAATTCATATTAATGCATTGCTCGTGACCCAAAAAGAGGAAGGAGAGGAGGAAAAAAAAAAAAGAGGTTCGGATGCAATCTGCCTGGCCTCTCCTCAGCATGAATCTCACGCCAAAATTCCATTCGAGCATCGAAGATCACTGCCAAAGCTTGCAGGAAGAGACTTCCTCTAATTGGAAGGAACACGGAAAGAGACGTTAAAAGGACATTCTTAAGCAGATCTGGAGTTTCCTTGGACCCATGAGTTGGAGCTGCATTCGAAACTGCAAGTCAGCTGAATTGAGCGTTTAACTGTATCCTCTTGGTCTTTTTGTATGTAAGCTCTCTTCCACCTGCCCGTTCGGCCCTTGGCGGAGTTCTTTCGTGCTTTCCTATACAATTTGAACGAATTTTCTCGAATTCTCTTCAAGACACTAAGGGAAACGGTGCCCAGAGACGCTGAATAGAGTGCTTGGGCTTCCTACACTAGGGTGGTGATTGTTCTAATGGCTATCCTAATTTCAATCTTTGTTCAAGCCAATGGGAAAAAGAAACCCTTTCCTGATGACTGTCCAAAAGATTCTATCAAGTTCTCATGGAAGGGTATAGAAAATAAAGTATTAACAGCACCGATCCTCTCTTGGCCCCCTCCTGATGGTATATTGCTGCCATAAAAATCAATCACGGTGGGCACTCAAGATCTCAAAGCCCTAATAGTTTGAGTCTCGCACTCATCCATCCTTTGACAGGCTAACAGTTGCAAACAAGCTACTGCGATTATGTACGACCGTAAGCCTGAAAAAATAGTAGTAGATGAAGTTTCACCTTTGCTAAAAAAGGTTTAGCAAGACACCTATTATGCAGTGATTTACGTTTCCACAGTAAGAGACTGAATATCCAAAAATGTGAAACCATCTCTATCATCCATCACTTTTACATGATTCAAATGCTAGTATTATCAGAATCTAGACACTGATAAAACCTACACGACAATAGACTATCGACAGAAAAAATACATCTTTTCTCCAAAACTCCTTTGCTCTGGTTCACACATTGGATTCTTTCCCAGCATTCTTGTTTATAAGAACCTGTGTAAGATTGCACATGCATGCACTACATATGACTTGAATAGGATAAGCACATGTGACAGTACGTTACACGGTTCCCACCATAGACACAAGCATTTAGATTTTTACACCCTTCAGCTTCAGTCATAAGAAGAGAGCAAAACAGATTTGATAAGCCAGGGTATATAAATCCAGTTCCATTTCACTAAAGAGACAACGTGCAGAACTTATAACCAATTACTTCGCATTTACCTGAATTCCAGCATCCATATCCTCCTGTCAATGTCACCCATTAATCTGTTTGTTTAGTATTCCCGTGAAATCTCAAGGGACATGTTATGGAGCAGAGGAGGAGAGGAAGGCACCCTGTAAACTTGCTGCCAGAATCCCCATAACCAGTCACAATGGTCATCCACTTATGGGCCATTCAAACAGGATACAAGCTTGCAACTGAACCTAGAAACAAAGGGCGCGTACTATACTTTAACAATCTTAATTGGAGTGGCCACCGTTTTCTTCGGTCCGGTTTAATTCATTATTGGACTTGACCTACTTGTGTTGCTAACCCTGGATTTGTCAGGCAAGTCACAATACAGAAATTGTAGAGTCATCCATGACGATCACAGCAGCGATGCCAAATATCTCCTTTCCACAGTCTGATTGCGTTACAACCCACTCTTACCAGCAGAAGCACTAATGACGATCGATGTGTTACAGGAGTAAGCCCCGAGTTTTGTCGGCAGTATAATCTACCATTTTAATGCTGAAATTTTTAGGATGGCCATGATCTCCATCCCTACTAATGAAACTGGTGGTCACTGATGGATTAGCTCTACGCAACTTGTCTTTTTAAAATATATAAAATTGATATACCGCAACCTCACATATCAATTTCTTGCAGACAAGTTATCTCATACCTTGGCATGTCAGGTTCCATAATTTCTTAACAGCTCAGACCCAAAGCTAATTACAACCACATACTTTACCAATACCCTCTAATTGTTACAGCATATTTGCTGCGAGAAGAACTAATCTTAGTTGCTTTTCCTCGCTTATGTACATACTTCAACTGCATATTCGGACTAAAAGTTGCACCAAAGATGGGCTTATTCTCCAATTTTTCCAGTCATCAACAGTCTCATCACACGCCCGGGAGGACTACCAATAATAAAAACACTGTGATTCGAAATGCTAATAACTCTCCTTCTTATCCAAAAGTTCCTAAGTATCACCATGCAATTGCGCACCTTCAAATCAGCAGAACAATCGACCTCAGAGATAATCAAACTTCTCTAATCTCAAAATCGAAATATAAAGTGAATCACAACTGAAGTTCCCCCAACAATTTACACAAACAGCTTCCATCCATTGCCAATCAGTAAATCAGAAGTACAACTACAAGTACACGAACGAAACTCAAAAAAGAGCAAGAGAGTGAAAATTCATTTCAAATGAGCTTGAAAGGAAGCGGCCAAGGAGTGGACCTGGGGACCTCGACCTTGTCCTTGATGCGCTCGATCTTCTTCTCCTTCTTCGGCCTCGCGTTCCCGTACGATCCTTTGAACCTCTTCCCTTTCTTCGTCCTCTTGTCGCCCCTCCCGCACAGGACAGGGAACGGCGGAGGAGCTACAGTCGACAATGGAGAAGGAAGCGAAGACGACGACAGCGAAGAGATTGGAGAAACCAGAGACGGTCGATTCGCCATCTTCGTAGCTCGTCTGGCGACAGCACCGAACAACTGCATCATCGCCATTCTTGACGCACTCGCGGACACGATGCTTCACACTCTCTGCGCCTTTCGAAAGCTGGGGTATTGTACAGTAGTGAGGAGGTGGATCGAAGGTGCAGATCAGTGATTGGGCCTGGACAAGGGAGTTCAGTGGGCTATATATCTCGAACCAGTAGTCCAGTGGGGCCCGTTGGTTGCTATTTCACCTGCTATAAACCATTCATGAAAATGTTTTGCGGGAATTAAGATTTTCATTTGTCATACTTGACTTTTTCCTGATCAATGGTCGAAAAATCAAAATGCTTGAATTTTTACAATTTTTTACTATGTAAAAGCTGATACTCGACATTTTCACGAAATGAAATTGAAGGATTATTTTTTAAAATTTTTACGCCCATCGCCTGTTTAATAATTTAGCATAGTTACCACGAAACTAGTGATGAAATCGAATTCTTTCATATGTCAATCATCCTATTGGTGATCACCATCATATGTCAATCATCCGATGTGTGATGACCAACCAGTTGGCTTTTAACGCCGACCGCGGAGAGAGAGATTAATTACTGGTTTGGCTTGTTTCAGGCTTTGGCCATAAGAACTACAACCTGACTCCATATGCTCGTTTAGGTAGAGCATATGTCCGTCCAGATATCAAGACCGACTGACCTGACATTCCAGCCGATGAGCAAGAAAAAGGGCATATCGGATTAAAGAAACAAAGATCAGCTCCTGAACCAAACAGAAAATCCACTCTTCAAGACCATTGCATTGCAAGCCATGTAACATGTATGCAAAACGGACGAGATGCACACGAAATCTCAAGAATATTAGTTACAGAATCATGGTTTACAATGTATATAATGCACAAATTAAAGGAGGGTGGGGGGAGGGGGAAGAAGAGCTTCACAAGCCTTTCTCGCACAGAGACGCTCTTTTCTCATCTCGGAAAGACTATAAGGAAATCAGATTCTTGCGACGGCTGTCCAACTAATGCTAAACCGAGACTACATAGCCTTTCCACAAAGAGCTTCCTGCGGAACAAGCTGATCTGTTCGGTAATGCATCGCTTGGTCCTCTTCACTCAGCTCTGGACTGGCCTGCCCTAGAAGACAAGATGATGCCAACAATAAGGCCGTAGAGAGCCAGTGCTTCAGCGAAAATCAGGATTAGGATCATCCCAACAAATAGCTTTGGCTGCTGCGCATTAGCTCTGCATAACAATTAGATTGCGGTCATGGCTTTTTTTTTAATAAGAAGGGAGTCTTTAATATTACACATATATTTTTCATATCTTATTCTTTCAAAACATACAAACCAAAGTGCAAGATGTAAAGAAGGATGAGCTAATTGGCAACAGATTATATCCCATGCTCCGACAATACATTAGGTATAATTAAGAAGTCTACTGGAAACCAAAATTATGTTCCCCATTACATCACTGGTCATGTCTCATAGACTTCTTGTGTTGTAGGTAATGCACAGAATTGCATAAATGCCGCTATTAAATGACATTTCTGACGCAGTTAAAATGTATTGAAATGCCATTTCCGTGTGCTGCTCCAGGCAACTAACATTATACTAGTTAACATATCAGACTGCAAAGCAACTCAACAAAGGAGTCAGTCTTGGTCATCCGCTTTTTATATGCTCGCCTCTATAAATATTTTTGAGAAATCCATGCGGAGCATTGTCACTAAAATTCCATTCCAGTCCAAACAGTGAGTATGCTGTGGAATTACAATAACGTTTCCACAATCGTGTGGACACACAATTTGAGTCTCTCCTGACTTAAACATACAAAAAGATACTCATTTGACTTCATTTGATACCGTGCCTCACGAAGAGGTTCCACCATTATAGGCAGTAGGCACTTTCTTTCACTCAAATGCAAGAAGAGCTTGAGAAATGCATAGAACATGCCAGATCATCGAACACAAGTCAGAAATTGATGTCCAGGGATAAGGAAGCCACGCACAAAACATGCTCATTGAGGGATAAATATTGTTTATCGCCAATTAAATAATCAGACCCTAGATTAAATAACCTTCATCTGGAATTATACCTTTTTAAAAAGGTTAAAAGGAAAAGAGTCGATATAAGGTTCGTTATTTTTTTGGTGTACCTTTTATGCGGTGATTTCTTTGAAACAATCGTATAGGCATATATTGCAAAAGTTCTCAATGTGAAAAAAATGTAGGAGAAACAGGTTTTGCATACCTGACACCTGCATCACCGACAATTCCAATTGCCATCCCAGCTGATAGCCCAGCAAGACCACAAGCCAGGCCAGACGAAAGATGTGCATACCCATCAAAGAGGTAATAAGATTTGGCCTTGGGATTAATCCCAGTACTAATGATGACGGCGATAATCAGCCCGTATATTCCCAACACTCCTGCCATAACCACTGGCACAATGGACTTCATAACCAGCTCGGGCCTCATCACACCCATAGAAGCTACACCCACCCCGCTCTTGGCTGTCCCATATGCAGCTCCCATGCCTGCTCAGCAATATCGAAGACAGACCCGAATCATAAACAGGCATGAACAACCAAAGAATGGCAATCATAATCATCTCTAATGTACATATAAAGGCAAGTTCGATTACTTGGCAAGTACTATTCTTTGTGCCAAAGAACCCTAGCAAGCTACGGCTTCCAAGCCTGGGTGCGCAACTTGGTGCCAGACCCAAAGGCAATTTTCAGACACCCGGGCACAAGGTACTACTAAATTGGATCATTGTATCTGATTTTCTAAATGCAACCAAAAAGAAATTAAGTTCGTATCAATTAGTCAATCAGAAACATAGAGCTCAATAAATAATCATTATCTACCATTCTGGAAATACAAAATGCTAAGCACTCGAACGAGTAGGTCGAACAATCTCAGACATATAACACGACAATTTGATTCTTTCCAGAGGCGTCATTCATCAGTTTTCTCGGTCGTTGGTAAGCACAGGACACAACATAAACAGGCAGACATGAAACAAGCGATCACCGATCTTGCAACCATGTTATGATTCGGGTCTCAGTGAAGACGGTGAAATGGAGATCAAAACTGAAACATAATCAAAAGGAAAGAATGAAATTTCGGGGGGGGTTGGTGATGAGAATCTTACAGGAGAAAACAAGCGCAGCCGCTGCGCCAAGGAAGCCGAAGAACGGCGCAGTTTCATCGCCGCTGAATGTAGATGACATCCTCGGTTCTTCCTTCTCCGACGTCGTTCGCTGGATCTGGTGATAGAAGGTCCTTCTCGTTCTTCTTCTTCGCTCGAGGGATCGGTGAAAATTCTCTCTCTCTCTCTCTCTCTCTCTCTCTGGGGAGTTTCACTTTTCGTTCTCCCTCTGAGCCGCAGAAGAAGCTCGTGGAAGAGAAATTGCCCAGCAACTTCGGATTGGCAGGATCGTGCTCTATCCTATCATGAGCGATCATCGAGACTGTTTTCTTTCTTTGCTTTTTCCCTTTTCGTTTTCTTTTTTTTCTATTTTGGGCAAAAGCCCAATGGGCTTGGTGATTCGATAGGGTTTCTTTTGCCGGATTTATATATAATAAAAAAAAACGTTCGATTGGATTTGATTTTCATTTATAAAGCAAGCTCTACGGAGCTAGACAAGTAATTTTCTGAACAAAAAAATCCCAAAGGGGTTGAGGGAGTAAAGACAACCAATTGGTCGGGAGGATTTTATTTCGATGGACCTTAGCGATCCACTCAGTAGCTTGATTAGTCTCTCGGGAACAATGGACAACTTTCACCTTGTTAACTTGGGCTAGCAACGTCTAGCTCTCTTCCATAATGTCCCTAATGGCCCAAAGGTTTTCTTCTCGGCCCATCAAGCATTACACAACAGATTTACAGTCGCTAGATAGATACTGTACAGTGCAAATCTACCTTCATGTGCTGCTTAGATTCTTATAGCAAGAATACACCAAAATCTCTCATGTGCTGCCCATTCTTTCTCTGCATGAACAAAAGACTCTCTTTCACGGCCAAGGCTTCTGCTATTATCGCTGAGGGAGCTCGCACTTCTTTCACGAAGCCATCCACATCTTCCTGCTCGAATCTCGCACAATACTAGCAATTGAAGCTTTCAATGCTCTTCCGGACCACGAGCAGTTGGTATTGAGCTTGAGGGAGCCCTCGGCTGGTTGTACCCACAGTTCAGGTGAGGTGGTCGACGCATCCCTCTCTTTCTTCAAATCTGGGTTCCATCTTGCAAATTTTTTTATTAATGCAAGAGCGGCGTCAACAATTGCGGTTGGGCTGAGTGGGCGAGCTTAAAAGATGTGGGAGTTTCGGGCTTTCCGGGTCATCCATAGAATCTCGACTATTTTGTCCTTTGACGTCAAGACCAAGTTTGAATCGATGGATACTATATCCTCTCTTCTAAACATCAAGTGTGCGAAAACTTGCCCTAAACACAACATGCATCACTAATCATGAAACGAATATATCACGAGAGCATACCATAATTGCCACAAATTAAATGTCGTTTTTGTAGTCTTGAGAGTTCCGTTCGCTTTAAATGCGATTCAACGAGAGAGGAGAGAGAGGGGAGAGCGTCGTTCGTTTCTTAGTTTTTTTTTTTTATGTAGAATACGACTAACTACACGGAAGAAGAGAGGGAGAAGTTATGTCTATCAAAAGACGTGACTTTCCCACGTTCAAAGGGTAACTACGATAATTGCTTTGGTAGTTATCTGCAGTGGGTTAGGTATAGTTGTCCGCATAGGCGGCACATTGTAAAACCCATACTCCAACATCTCCCACTTACCCACATAGGGCAAATAGCTCCCACTTGCCCACGGAGGACTAATAATTCCTCAACTCCCATTCGCCCACGGAGAGCCAAACACAATTCTCTCTTCTTTGCAAAGTTCATATTGACAAATAATCCATGCGACCAACATATGCGAGAGCTCGTTGTCCTACATCCATTGGAAGTATATGATGACTCAAAATTGGACATAATCAAAAATAGATTTTCGTATGTTTGTACCCTAGATCGATCAGTCACATACATATCTCTCTCTCGATCTCATTTAAATACGATACATTATATTCCCAGTTATGATCACATTGATCGGTTTGTAAATATAAATTTATAATATAACTTAAAACTCTAAATAGATCTTCTTATTCCATTAAACCTTTCAATCTCAATTCACTTACTTTTCTAGAAGTGTCCTATTAAATCGAATCAATTTCATGACAATTAGCAACACTTTAAGATAGTGAACACTAAATAGAAATTTTGAGAATAATGAAGAGTGGTGAGGGCACCAAATGAGGAATTTTTATTCTTGAGAGTCTCACACGACTTAAAAATTTGAGATCTAAAATTTTGCTACTCTCATTGGTCGACTCATGCATACGTAATATGAAATACATATTACCGTATTTTCTTCTTCCCATGTATCATATGTCTATCCATTTAATACCGTACACATAATAGCTTAGACACACTCGATATCTAACTTGAGTTCACGTAACTACTCTCCTCAAAGTATCTACTAGAACTTACATTTGGCAATAAAGATAGATAGAGTGAAATATGTGGGTTATTTCACTTTTGGACATAATAAATATTAAGTCATCATCTCAATATTATGTTAATGAGTTTAAATTTCCTATATTTAAGCTCGAGCTCTCAATTATCACCTAGATAATGAGTTTAAATGTCATCTTATCTTTGTTCATCATAGAGTAAATAGAGGCGATTACCTTTGTGAGTAGGCTAATCTCTCATTTGTCCGACATACCTTCTCAACATAAAGCACTAAGCTTTATTATTCATAAATATTACAAAAATTCATAGGTAATAATTTCAAACTTTATCAATAGTGAACATTCGGGGAAATTACAATATTCAACATATTACATTCTACGCATCAGAGATTTCACTGACTATAAACTCTCTTTTTTGGATGATCTCTATTGTATGGTTCACATATATTTCAATTATTTCGTGCAATTACATCTTTAACATAGTTATACTTAATATCTATGTATTTGGTCTTACAATGGAATTTGGGATCTTTGGTGCAAGCTATTCTTGCTTGGCTATCATAGTGTACCAAAACTAGATTTGCAACATCGTCAGTAACACCTAAATGATCTAGAAATCTCATAAGCCGAGACACCCTCATGTCTTGTCGCTAATAAAGCCACGAACTAGACTTCCATGGTAGACAAAGCTATACACTTCTACTTCTTCTTGCTCCATGATACGGCGCGATTATTCAGCAAGAACACATTTCATAACTTATTATTTCACTTAATAAAGAAATATCATCTTAAGAAGTTGCTAGAGCAATGAGTTACACCTCCCAAATTGCTGCCCAATTATCCTTTTTTCCAAAAAGTAAAAACTATAGAGGTGTTGTGATGGCCTTTTGTCAATGATTTATTTCAAATTATTGATTATGATTATATTCACAACTTATTATTTTACTTAATAAAGAAAGACCAGCTTAAGAACTTGCCAAAGCAATGAGTTACACAACTCCGAATTGTTGCCCAATTTTACATCTTTCAAAAAAACAAAAAAGATGCAAGGCCTTTTGTCAATGGTTTATTTTAAATTATTGATTTTAACTACATTCACAATTGATTATTTTTCTTAATAAAGAAAGGCCAGCTTAAGAAGTTGCCAAAGCAATGAGTTACGCAACCCCGAAATGCTACCCAATTATACTTCTTTATAGAAAGCAAAAAAGTTGGGGGCATTATAATGGCTTTTTGCCAATGGTTTATTTGAAATTATTGATTTTGGTTACCTTCACAACATATTATTTTACTTAATAAAGAAAGACTAGCTTAAGAAGTTGCCAAAGCAATGAGTTACACAACCCCAAATTATTGCCCAATTATACACTTTTCAAAAAAGCAAAAAAGTTGGAGGTGCTATAATGGCCTTTTGTCAATGGTTTATTTTAAATTATTGATTTTGATTATATTCACAACCAATAATTTTGCTTAACAAAGAAAGACCAGCATAAAAAGTTGCTAGTGGAGCAACGATCGTCCCCTGATGGTATGATCAAAATACATTTTTCGTTGAATCAAAGTTCATGAAATTGCAACTTTTCATTGCGGTCCCCATGGAGCCTCGCCCCTTCACGGCGCGTATGGAGTGTGCGGCGTTCTCCAACTTGCTCCGGCGACAAGCCACCACTCCCTAGAATTGTATCGACAAGCGGGTTCTAACCATATATTCACATAGCATTTTTACTAAACGAAATTTTCGTAAAACGCCATAAAACGTGCTGCCATTACTATTCATACCAAAAAAAGAAGAACACTTCTAACAACAATGTACGAAATATGGCATTGATGGTTCAATCCGTGAACGTATGATTAGGAAAATAAGTTTACATGCTCGATACCAACGATGGATACTAGATCCTCTGTTCTAAACATCAAATGTGCGGAAACTTGCTCAAAACACAACTTGCATCGCTGATCAAGAAATGAATACATCACAAGGACATACCGTAATTGTCACAAATTAAATGGTTCCTTTGCAATCTTAAGAGTTCCATTCACTTTGAATGTGATTCAACAGAGAGGGGAGAGAGCGTCATTCGTTTCTTAATATTATTTTTTTTGTTTTGTTGAATACGATGACCTGCAAAGGAGAAAAGAGGGAGAAGTTACGTCTATCAAAAGACGTGACTTTCCTACGTTTAAAAAGTAATTGCAGTTGGCAGTTATCAGTAGTAGGTGGGTGTGGTTGCACACATGGGCGGCACACCGCAAGACCCATACTGCAATAGAATCGAAGCACTCAATCACCCATTTGTCCATCCTAGCAATGTGGAAAGAGCTGACGTTGATATTTATGCGAGGGTCTGACCGTACCTATTTCGGCCAGCTGCAGAGAAGGAAGATATGCTCAATAGTTTCCGGGGCTTGTAAGCATACATGGCATATTCGGTCAAGCAACACTGTCCTCTTGTACAGCTTTTCACGCGTAGGGTGGGACTCTCAAGTTCCAAGTTCTAGTCCACAGGTTTTTAGGTGGCTGGTATGATGTTGATGCTTGATTTGTGATGCTATCGGTAGCTGTAGATCTCAGGTTGTTATACCCGCTTTTCACCGAATAAGACTTTGCTTTGTTCCCCGTCCAAACTAGTATATCTGCCCTTCGTTTAAGACTAATTGGAATAGAAAGGATTTCTTTCAGGATCTGGTCCTGGAAAAGGTGTTTTATCTCATGTTCTTTCCACACACTAGCTTCCTCGTCGATCAAATCAGTCACGATTAAGGGTTCTTCCTTATTAGCAAGCTCTTCAATTGAGCTAGATGGAAGCCATTTGTCTTTCCTTATGTTTTTGGATTTACCATCACCCATTGACCAAAGGATCTCAGGTTTAATTGTGTCCCTACCCATTAGTAAACTTTGCCATCCCTATGGCGGACGAAAGCATTTCCTTGCATTCCAAAAGTCGACTCTAGAAAAGTAAATGCCTTTTAAAGACTTGACCCCATAAAGCATGAGGGGATTGTGAAAGTCTCCGGGCTTACTTAACCCAACATGGCTTTGTGGAAAGTAATCAAGTCTTTAAAGCCAAGTCTGCCACTATTTTTTCTTTTTTTAAGACTTCCCAATTCTTCTAGTGCATCCCCTTACTTGACTAGTTGCTTCTCCACCAAAAGGAGGCAATCTTCTGTTCAATTGCTTTGTATATATAAATGGGAATCTTGAATAAAGACATTTCATATTGAGGTAAAGCCTGCACAACTATTTTAATCAGAATTTCCTTTCCTGCTCTAGAAGTCAATTTTTCCTTCCATCCCCCGAGTTTCATGAGGACCCTTGCAAGTATCCAAGCAAATATTTGTTTCATGGATTGGCCCCAATTAGATGGAATTCCGAGATATTTTCTTGCTTTCTCTGTGATCGGTACTCTCAATTCTTGTGCCATGTTACTTTTCAAAAGCTCTGGGCAACCATTACTGAAAAAAAACTTCAGATTTATTCAAGTTGATGGATTCACCGTCGCAAAGCAATATTGATTTAGAATGGTTGTTAGGTTTTGACATTTCATGATTTTCCCAATCAAGAAAAAGATAGCATCATCAATGAATAATAAATGGGTAAGTGTAGGGCAAAACCTGTTCAACTTGATTCCTCTTATGCTCCCTCTTCTTATGCTTTTTTCATTAGCCAGGAAAGAGTGTTCGCCATCAATAGAAAAGGATACGGTGATAATGGATTGCCTTGTTTGATTCCACATGAAGGATGAAAGTACTATGTAGGTTCTCCAATGAATTTCACACTAAAAGAAACCATAGACACACATTACATAATTAGGGACACCCATTGCTCACAAAATCCCATCTTCAGCATACATGCCCTCAAGAAATCCCATTCCACCCCGCCATACGCTTTTTGCATGGCCATTTTTAAGACCGTTGACAATTCTTTTTCCTCTTTCTTATCTCAATTGGTGTAGAACCTCCTAAACAATTAGAATGTTATCTTGTATTTATCACCTGCTTACAAAAGGTCCTCTGTCTTATCCTCAATTCGGTTCGATTTTGAAAAGACAACATTTTCAGTTTTTAGGTTAAGAAGCATATCGGTTGAGTCTATTTTGTACAATCGTAGCTACGCTAGGCTTTTGGACTGTCAAAATTAAGGATGATCGAGTTATCGATCCGGTTCGGTTCGATCCCACCTAGAAATCTGATTTTTTTTTAAATTACTACAATTATCCAAGTCAGCGTCGATCGTGCGATGTAGAGCAATCGGGTCCACGTTAGCAACTTTCTTCCAAACGACGATGCGAGAAAATCAATTGAGATTTTTCTTAGCAAATGACAGAAAATATTTTTCAGTTTATTTTCAAGTCTTAACCAAACACCAAAAAATATTGTCATTTTCCTAAAAAATAACTTTACATAAGACATTTTTCAAAGACGTCATATTTATCGTGGATCAAACGGAACCTTACATTTTATTAATTTTTGGGATAAAGTTCAAAGACTTGCTGCAAAAGTTTGTTTGAGTCTCAAAACTAACAAAATGTACAATCAAGTCCTACAACTTATGCATTCCGTTAACTTCATCTAAATTGAATAACAAAAAAATGGTAACATGATTTATTATTATTATTATTTTCTCTCTCCTACATGGCGTCAACGTTAACTTCTATCACATATATGGCTTTTTGTTGCTCCAAATTTTACATTTTTAAATCTAAACCTTAGTTAAATCAAATTAAAAAATAAAAGGATAAATTTCAAAAGAAATACAAAAGAAAATAAAAACTTTATTAATTTAATTTAACTAAGGTTTAGGTTATAAAATATTATTTAGACCAAAACGATGTTGTTTTCATGCTTTTTTTTAATGTTAATGCTTGTTTGAGAGAGAGAGAAAAAAAAAAAAGAAGTAGAAGTCAATTCGACAGTTTTCATTAGCCAAATTTGACGAATTTAATAGAAAGAATTGCTTGCACTTTTAAAATTTTTTAGATTCAATCACACTTTTGTCATAAGTTTAAGAACTTTTACGCTACGTTTGGTAGTTGGGATAAAATTCAAGATAGGATAAAATTTATCATATCCTATATTTGGTGTCTACCCATGATAGGATAAAGTGGGGTATAAAGGAGATATAGCCTAGGTGAAATTATCGCATGGAGGAGGTAGAATAAAGGTGGATATGATTGCTAATAAACCAAATGCATGAGTTATTTTTTAATAAAAATTTTCTTAAATTGATAAAAATTAAAACAGTATTGACTATAAATAATGTTTGTTTTTAATATAAAAATTCAAAATAAAAATAATTTCATTATTATTTATTCCCAAATTTATTTATGTGCTTGAATTTCTTTCTATCTTATAATACAAATTTATATATATATTTTATGTTTATTACATACTTTAGGTATTTTAGTAATTTAGGAATATTGGTATAATTTACTATTTACTAAACCGTTATTAGAGAACGACGGAAGAGGAAAAAAGAAATTAAAAAATAAAAAGAAAAATAATAAAAATTAAGTAATAAAAGTGAAGAAGGCATGAGTGTCACGAGAGATTCATACCATTTTTGTTTGTGCGACTTTTAGGTTTATTTACAATGATATGTAGTTCATACCAAGCAATAGACAAAATAAGATGTGACGATATCCGGCTTTATCATTGTAAGTCACCAAATAATGTATAGGATATAGCAAAATACATGGACTTCATATCATATCCGATTCAATCCTATACTATCTAGAATTTTGACGACCAAACCCAGCCTAGAATACTCATCCCTCGGGATTTTTCTTTTATAATGAGTTTTAGGGAAAATTTCAAAAATTTAGCCCAAAGTGTCTTCATTTTTTTCAAAAAAAGGCTGAAGTTGACTTTGTTTCTAATAATGGCTTGAAATGCACTTATTGTCTCAAATAAAGGCCTAAAGTGGAATAAGAGCTGAAGTGACCTTATCAATCTCAAAAAGGTCTTGAGTCCAGTTAATAGGGGCATTTTGATCATTTAATAACTTATTATTATTATTTTTCCTTTTTTTTCAGTTTTTCAAAAATTTTAAAAAAATTGGAAAAAAATGGAGGATGAAAACACAAGCGGGAGGGGCGACGACCACGGTGAGAGGGGCGGCCGCGCCGAGGGTCGGCCAGGTAAGGGCAAGGGCTACGAGGTGGGAGGGCAGCCCCTCTCGCCTGTGTTTTTCTTGTTGCTTTTTTTTTCAATTTTTTTAATTTTTAATTTAATTTAACTAAAAATTATGTCAAAAGTGTTTTTTTTATACAAAAATACCCTTGATTGACAAGAATTTTTGTCCTACTATATGAGATGTTACCTTATTTGAAAAGATCATGGTCACTTGTAGGCCTTTATTTAAGATAATAAAAATACTTCACGCACTTATTTGAAATAAAATCTACTTCATACTTTTATTTGATAAAATAAAAATACTTAGGGCCTTTTTTTTTAAAATTTTCCCGAGTTTTAACTCCGAGAAAAGTAGCTAATGGGGCTTCCACTGATTTGGGTTCCTTACTTTTGGGCCCAACAGGAAGCCTAAAGATTAGAAGTCCAGGAACTTGCCACGTGTCTCTTCTCTATATGAAGAATCAAACGAAAATCTGCAAAGAACGAAATGTAAAAAGCGAATATAATAAATTAATTTCAAACCAATGAAAAAAGAAAATAATAATATTAATACTCTAAAAGAAGAAGAACACTAGGAGCCGAATCACATTTCGCTCTCTGAAACTTAAAGTGCTGGAGGCATCTTCGCTCTTCAGCTGTGACATCGCAAACCAGAAGCACGAGAGATTGCGCGTGCTCGCGAGAATGGCGATCACACTCAACAATGGATTCAAGATGCCAGTGATTGGTCTCGGGGTGTGGCGCATGGAGAAGGAGGAGATAAGGAACCTTATCGTCAACTCCATCAAGATCGGCTATCGCCACTTCGATTGCGCCGGTACGCGCACCGGCTCTTCTTTAGCTGTCTTCAAATCCTCGTTTTCCTAGGGTTTGGTTGATCTCTCGTCTGGTCGATTTAGTGTTACCGTGTCTGTTTGTTTTGTTCATTATCTGGTGCTGATAAGTGTTAAGAAGTGTGAACTAGGAATTTCTCGGGCCTTCTTTTTGGTGAACGTGATTGACACTAGACAATCATCAACGGTTTGAGAGGAACGGTTTTGGCGCATTTCCTCTTGCTTTTACTGTTCGGAGAGTGCGCTGAGAAGATTTTAAGCAGTAACAGAATTAGTGTGATTGAATTTGAGAATGTTAGCACAAGAAATTACAGGCTCGTTGTCCTAAATGCTTTCGTCGGATAAGTCGCGAGGATGATAAATCTCTCCCATGTTTATGCTGGTCTTGCGTGCCTTGACATTCAGACAATTTTCTTTCTAACTGTGTTGAACTCAGAAGCGATTATTGTTCATTCACGTATTAGTTCAAAGTAAGTTGCCCGTATTCCAGTGACACTTAGTACATTTTTGAAGTGATGCATTGCAAGCTATATCCTCTGAGATTGTTATTTTATAGTATTAAACCAGTTCGTGTTGGTGCAGCTGATTACCAGAATGAAGCGGAAGTCGGTGACGCACTTGCTGAATCGTTGCAGACTGGGCTTGTCAAGAGGGAGGAACTTTTCATCTCCACCAAGGTGGGTTTGGTGATCCTCCCACAATTTTGAATCTATGCCACACCAAGTATTTACTGTATTGTGGAATATCCTCCGTCATGCAGCTTTGGAATTCCGATCACGGGCATGTCATAGAGGCCTGTAAGGACAGTCTGAAGAAGTTACGGCTTGATTATTTGGATCTCTACCTTGTTCACTTCTCAATACCAACTAGACACACTGGTGATTCCCATACTCTCATATTAGCATCTGATTCTACTCGTAAACTGTGATCTGATTCCAAACTTCACGAGCTACTCAATGAGCTGCTGAGCATTACATCTTATTTTTATTTTTATTTTTTTGTCAAAAGCATTACATCTTGATTAAAAGGTGTTTATACGCTCAAAGTCAAAAGGTGGTAAATTGGTAATGACAATAAAACCGAGTATCACCACAAGGTGATATCAACTGAGTGTGTGTCCTGGACTGTCTTTTGATATTGACATGTGAGTTCTGTTATGCTCATGTTGCTCTGCTCTTGTTAAGAATGGTGGTAGATGTGATTTTGATTGCCAAAAATCATTTCGTCCCAGGTGCTCCACTCATCATTGCTTCACAAAGCTTTAGCTCTTTATCTGTACTCTGCTCATATCATTACCTCTTCCATTTATTAGAGTCTGAGATTCTGCCAGAGGCATTTTGTTTTTTATGCTAAATACCTTGTTTGTAATGTGAATGCATGCAGGAGTTGGCACAACTGCTAGTGCTCTGGATGATGATGGGGTGCTGGACATTGACACGACCATAACTTTGGAAACAACATGGCGTGCCATGGAAGATCTTGTCTCAATGGGTTTAGTTCGGAGCATCGGGATCAGGTTTGAGAACTTTTTGGATAGTTTAACATGTTCTAAGGCACCTCTCATGAAATATTTAGCACTTTTACTTGGAAGGGGAAGCTTCAACGTGACAGTAAAGGAGATTGTAATTCAAGGACTTCCCATATTCATTGGGGAATTTTCTTTACATCTAGTAATTGAGAGGTGACCTCCAGCATTAGTTAAATGAAGGATCATCAATGATAGCGTTCCTTCATGGTTTGAAGTCCACAGCAAGAGTTTACTGCCGAGAGTATTTTTGGTGATGCTGCCTCTTTTGGATTTTGTCATTTTGGACTGGATGTTGGAAACGGCTGATATATCTTTTATGGAAGGAGTGTCTTTGGTGAATGGATTGCACTTACTATTTTTTCTCTGGGAAGATGTGACAATAATAAGGCTTCACAAAATGCTATATGCTATGCTGGAGGAGCGGGAGCAGTCTAACTGCCTCATAATTTAGGTTTTCCATTATGATCATCCTCCTTGGCAATTGAGATTCTTCTTTTGAGCAGTACTATATATGAGAAGTAATAAGTACCAAAGAGGCTGGGAATGTGTTACAATTCTTTTCTCAAATTAGAAATTTTGAATGCCTTGCCCATTTTACGGACCTTCTGATTGCTCTGTCTGTTGTATGGAAACTGTGTGCAGCAACTACGACATCTTCCTAACCAGAGATTGCCTGGCCTACTCCAAAGTGAAGCCTGCTGTTAATCAGATTGAAACCCATCCATATTTCCAACGTGATTCCCTTGTTAAGTTCTGTCAGAAACATGGTATCTGTGTGACTGCACACACTCCCCTCGGGGGCTCAGTTGCAAATACAGAATGGTTTGGTTCCGATTCATGCTTGGAAAATCCAGTTCTCAAGGTAATGCTTGTCTATATCATGCAGGCTGATCTTTTATTTCTTCCTTTTTGTTTCTGCTGCTTTGCTGTATTATGTCAATTCCCCTCAATTCTCTATTGATTGAAGGGTCTGGCTGAAAAGTACAAGAAGACAGTGGCACAAGTAGTTCTGAGGTGGGGTATCCAACGCAATACCGTTGTCATACCAAAGAGCTCACGGGTTGAGAGGTTGGAAGAGAACTTTCAGGTCTTTGATTTCAAGCTGGCGGAGGAGGACATGGCCCTGATCAAAGAGTATCGACCGGGCACATCGGACGAATCAACCTGCGAAGTTTTGGGGCATAAACCTTTATGCTTGAGTATGTCCCGAAGCATGGTCCTAAGCAACTGCTTCATATGGAGAATAATAGCGTGGGAGGTGCAATGCATACATGTAGCTTGATGAAACACTTGTGCGCTGAGTCTCTTGTCGAATCGCATCTGGCAATGTTCAAGCATGTTGTATCACTTACCTCGACAAAATGTTTGGATTCGATGTTTCGATGGAAAGTATTGCGACAACTCCTCCATGACTATTTTCATGGACTTCTCTTGCTACATTTCTGGGGCAAACGAAGTAAAGGCACTCTGCTTCTGTTTAGCTATAATCTGCATTTTTTTTTGTCAAAGCTATAGTCTGCATTGACCATATAGAAATGCGAAGAAATTGAAGATGAGATTAATTGGACTCATATTGCCTGTTGCATTGTACAGTTAAAGAAGCTGTTTGATTGCATTATGCATAGAGCAATGGATAAGGGGCACGACAAGTGAAAAGATGATGCAATAGTACAGTTATGGGGCAGTTATCGACTGCAGAGAAAGTCAATCTGCATAATATCCGAAAGCTTAATCTGATCGACAAGCAGGTCTTGATTTACAATCTCCAGAAGGGTGAGTAATGAGTACCAACCAGACCAGATCAGATGTAAATCTTGGTAGCAACACAATGTGCACGGAGAAGGGTGTCTATCTGGTGCCGTCATGGCGACACGGCTAGCCCCGAGCTGGCAGCGGTAGTGTGATAGGCAATAGGCGAAGGCCGGCGACTGACCAACCAGAGGCGGTGGAATTGGCCGTTGAAATAGAAGGAACAATATATTTCCTTCAGAGAAGAGCGTTAATTTGTGGGTTCTGGCTTACCTGTTGAAAAGGAATTCATGCTTTTGGGGCTTCTTTGTCAATTCTATCTTCAGCTTTATTAAACCTTTTCGACTCCTTTCTAAGCTTTAAAAAAGCCTACGGTGGCAAAGTTGAACCTCATCCTTTTCAAATATAAACTTCTATCTTTTTTTTTAATGATCGAATATAAACTTCTATCTTTTTTTTTTTTTTTACGATAATATTAACTTCTATCTTAAGAAAGCCATTTTTCGCTCATAGAAAAATAGTTATTTATTCATAAAGCATCCTGAATTCATGAAATAAATTTAGGGAGAGAGGGGGAGAGGGAGGGAGAGTCCAAACGACGCCGTAGGAACGTAGAATCTCAGATGTACGGGCATTCCCCATCTCCTGCCCCATCGGTCTCTCTCTCTCCTCTCTCTCCCTCTCTCTGTATATAGCCCCGACCTCCATGTTTTCGCATTCTCCTGGAGCGAATACATCTGCAACAAAGCGGGTTTCGATCTGCGACGCTGTTATCACCGGAACTAATTCCACCGTAAGACACTAATCTCGTTTGATCTCAGTCGGTTCCGCTTTGTTAGCTTCAGGCTTTGACGTCCTCAGTGTTTTACGTTGTCGACCGTGATCTGTGCTCTCTGGTTGGACTTTCGGCTTGCTGATGTTTCTATTTGCCTGTTGAGTTTCTGCTCTTAGCTACGCCAAACTTCGATCTTTATCAGGAACTATCGCGGATTTAGTAGGGTTCAGTCATGTGTATAGCGAATTTATCTCTCTCTCTCTCTCTCTCTCTCTCTCTCTCTCTCTTGTGCTATATATGTATATACACTTGCACTCTGAGAGGAACTCGAAGTATGTCGTGTGGATTGTTCTGAAGCTTCGCAGGAATGTTATGGACGGTGTTTAGGGAATGGCTGTGTTCATGGTGGAATTGCGTGGTTGTAGGTGACTTTGTTTAGGAATGCGGTAGGCTCTCTTGCTCAGCTTGGAGCTGGAGCTTTTTTCTTGGGGCAAATTTGGAGAGGGAGCATTCAGAACCGTTGACTGCATGATTTTCATCATTCATGCTTGAATCAAGTGTTTGCGTGAAATTTGCTGACGACAGAGACACAAGCATATGCCTTGTCCCAGAGGTCACTTGCGCAGTGATAGTGTCAGCCAGGATTGCTATATGCACTGGAAGATCTTGGATTGGCTGTTTTTCGATGATTGCCAATCATCATGTTTCTGAACTTGCATACTGCAAGTTATAAAAATTCTGGGATGTTAACGAGGGAAATGTAGGATAGTGGAGTACGTCTTAAAATTTACAGAGTTTCCAGGAGTTGATCTCTGCACTGAGCAACTCATTGGTTGTCAGTGATACGAATGCAGGTTTGCATTTCACGGACTTGGTCTATGGTATTGTTTGCCTCGTGACAATGAACAGCATTTTAAACTGTGAATATTGATTCTAGCAAAATATCTTGTGCTTGGCCCGTCAGAATATGCGGTTTGAGACGTGCTTACTTTGGAAATAGATTAGCTTCTGGTAACTAATGGGCCTTTAACATCACAGGCACAAGGCATTGTATTTGGAGGGTCGAATCATTCCTTATTAGGAAAGTTCAACTGTATGGTTCAAATGCCTAGGCTTGTCGCTATCTCCAAGTTCAACTGTATGGTTTACATGCCTTATCTAGTATCTTCAATATGGGACAATGTGCTTTCTTTTTTGTTGGCATGAAATAACATATGGTAGGGTTTTACAGACACAGTGAACAAGGAATAAGGAAATTCGTTTGACTTTGTCTCAATGGTTACAGGCATATAGTAGACGTGGAAGGCACTTGCTTGTTCTTGGTGTTGGTGTTGGGAAGTTACTATATGGTTTGACTAGTGTTAGTGTGAATATGCGGCTCGCTGCTAATCATGTGATGGCACTTAATGTAATGTTTTGTTCAAATTATGAGTACGGAGTCTGTAATGAATTGCATCTCTTCCTACATGGAATGCTACTTGAATGCTCTTCTTCTGGTTTTATCCTTGACGCATCCAACTTGGCATCTGGAATTGTCTTGAAATTCATTGTTAAGAGTCATTTTTTTTATTCTTGCTTTCATTGTCCGCGTAAATAAAGTCTACTTGTCCATGGAATGCTTCTCTCTTTTTCCTTTTTGTCTTCTGGGAGATTTCCTGGTTTGGTTGTGTTGAAAGCCACTGATTGAATTCAGGCATTAAATGCAGCTTCTTTCTTGCCAATTGATACTCTACCATCCTTATGTAAGAAACCTTAGTAGCTCTTACCTATCTGCAGTCTTGGCTTTTAGTAGTTGAATGATTGACAGTGTCTGTATTATCTTGGAGTTAGTTCAGAATTATGCCTGCCTGGGGGTGGTGGCTTTCCTGCTGGGGGCAGAAACTTTTTTTTGTTTGAAACAATTTAAAAAAAGGAGCTCCCAGTTTAATAGGTTTGAGTTGTTATATAGCTTTTATCAAGATTGGAGTGTTATTTTCATGCTCTATTGAAATAGAATTCTCTACGAGCAACATTTTTTCTCCATTTTGCCTTTTCCTTTTTATCCCTTTCATCCCTGGGAGTCTTTATTTCATTAGCTAGAGAGCTATAATTTGAAGTTGAGGCTTTGGTTTCTGTTTCCTGCTAACAGGGATTTCTGGAGCGTCCTTAATGAAGAAAGAAGTTAGCCCTGCAGCATTCTGATATTTACCTTGACAAGTGCTTATGCCTTAATTGCGAGTAATCTGGAGCTAATATGGACGACGGTGGGCAACATGGAAATTCTAGACATAAGGTGGATTATCCTTACAAGTTGATGAACACTTTGGTAATTACATGCGGTGATATCTTATTAGCCTACGGAAAAGTTGCTTTTTCATGAATTTCGATCTGTATAATTATCCTTGCTTAAAGAATGTCTATGCAATGTGCAGTGGAATATGGGCCCCCAGCATCAAATGAAGGAAAAGAATGCTTTAGCTATGAATCAGAAGATAATGAACATCCTTAGAGAGAAGGAGCAGGCTATTCAAGAATGCAAAGATGCGGAAGCTCAAACGAAGGCAGCAATTGATGCACGAAATGAGGCCCTCAGGCAGCGTGATGAGGCACTGATTGAGCGTGATAAGGCCCTAATGGAGAGGGACAATGCCAGAGCAGCACTTCAATACTGGGAAAATGCCATCAACTTTACAATGGTTGGGGGAAATCAACACGGGTTGAAGCGCCTCCACCAGCAATCATACTCTCAGGCTGACATAGCTGAAGCTCTGAATGCGGATGTACGTATAACAGATGCTTTTCCCATATCATCCATTACCGCTGATGCCGTCAAACCACGCCAAGGAAAGCGCTCAAAAGAGGGTAAGGGAATTGCATCAAAGGGCTCAAGTACACAAAGGAAGGGGAAACGAGTAGGCGAGGACTTGAACGTGCAGGTACTATCTCATGGAAGGAAGGTGAGGTCCAAGTGGGACAGTGCTGATGTCTGTTTGAACCTGGTTGTTTTTAACGGTTCCACCATGCCAGTTCCCGTTTGCTCGTGCACGGGCATTCCTCGGCATTGCTATAAATGGGGAAATGGCGGGTGGCAGTCATCTTGCTGTACTACCACCCTTTCGATGTATCCGCTACCGCAGATTCCGCACAAGCGTCATGCCCGGGTGAGTGGTCGCAAGATGAGTGGGAGTGTATTTACGAAATTGCTCAGTCGGTTGGCAGCTGAAGGACATGATCTGTCAATACCTTTAGATCTAAAGGACTATTGGGCCAAGCATGGAACGAATCGTTACATCACCATCAAGTAGATCCCCAGGAATCTTTTGGATGAGATGTGTTTATATTTGAGCCTTCTCTTTGTTTGAAAATTGAAACTCAGTGTTATTGTCGGCAAATGTTTCTCTGTTTCCGACCCAACTCGAAATGCCTCTTTAACACAAGTCGGACTTTGGGAGCGGCCCGGTGCTGCGCATTTAGGATTCTGGGTGGGCAATCTGTCGTGCAGTTGTATTGATGACGGTGCGAAGAGTGATTCGTTTTACTCCTCTGCCCAGCAATTGGGTGGGTAAGCACGAGCATTGTCTCCCTCTGAGATAGAGTTGATTGTAGGATCAATAAGCAGGATTGATAAAGATTCTAGCCTGAATTTGGAATGGAGGAGCAACTTTCAATTAGACTGTAAAATCTCCTGTTTTAACATGAGTTTTGACTGAACTGCGATGAGTTATGGCTGTCTGGCAGATAGCAAAAGGACTTCTCGTTTCTCCATCTAACTCTGGGCCTCAGGAAAGTCTTCCTTGTATTAAATCCATATCTACTCAGACAACCATCGAGCCTCAGCCCAGGTATGGAGTTGCTTCGTTCTTCCCTTCTTCGTCCTTCTTCCCATTTGTCATCTTGATTTCTGCCCTTGCTTCTATTTCCATGGCAACGTCTTGGCTTAGGCATTATGCCTAGCCGTCTGAAACGTCCTCGGAATTCAAATTTTTTTTTTTTGGTCTCTCTTCCTTGGACTATGGTCTCTATTTCTTTTGGTCTCTCTCCCGTGAGCATGGGAGAATTCAGTCCGTGACACGTGAATGATGAAATGAGCATAATGGATTTGAATGTGTATTCATTGCGGCCACTCACTATCGTTTTGAGACATCGTGCTAAGATGTATCAGCTACTTAGCTTTCAATATCATTCTAAGATCAATAATTTCATATCTGCCTTAACAGTTTGACCTTCTTCTCGAGTTTCACTTGGCATGATCTGCGAATTGTTACACGAGGAGTTAACTGAAGCACATGACAAAGGCAACGTACTCTGTCTCTTCTACATAGAACGCTTAGCAAAAATTATTGAACTCTCCCCACTTGTGAAAAAGTCCATCGTATTAGAATGAAAACGTAGTTTGGCATTCGAACACTTCCTCTCGAGCGTCCATATGTCAATCAAAATGGAAATTTCTCTAGAATCTTTCACTGATGCCACCTGGAATCGCACAGAGATTTGCGGAAGTGTTGTGAACTTTGGTAAAAATTCTAATTTGCTACGTATCGAGAATTCGAAGACACGAGTGCTCTGATGCGTCGTGATCCGTAAGATATAAAAAAGACCGAGTCCACGCATGGAATCGTGCCGTGTTATTTTAATTCATCTACTGGCTTAGGAGGAAACACAAGCTCTGCGGCTTTGTTAATTGATTTTCTTGCGTGATGCCTTGATATAATCTTCGAAGGATGATGTTGGTCAACGAGTGGTTAAACCAACCTGGCATGTTCGTGATCAGACGACATTATCATGGCTCAGCTCAGAGACCGGTCCAAATGGATAGCCATCATCCTACGATCTCCCTCTCAACATCGTCCCCCAATGATTGATTTTCGGATCGTTTGATGTGTATTATTTTAGACGGCCAACTCTAAAAATAAAGAATTGTCCTTGGTCCCCTCCACGTGGGGGGTTAAACGAACCGTTCACTGCGGGAGACGCAACAAAAAATAGAAAATTATAAAAAAAATTCTAGATATATTATAATTATATCAATTTAATCATAATTTTTTTTATCAATTCAATCCTAAACTTTTCGTATTCGTGTCAATTTAATCCATTTGATCGACCGACGCCGACGTGATCGATATTTTTTCGAATTATTTTATTTTTATTTTTTTCCCTTTTTCGCCTAGCCATGGCGAGGCTGGCCTCTGTCTTTGGCCGGTCTCCGAACTTGGTGGCCGATTGAAGGTAGAAGGAAGAAAAATAAAATAAAAATAAAAATAAAAATCTAAATAAATTATTAAAATATTACTAAAAATTAGCCACGTCATCGCTAATGGCAGAATGGATTGAATTGGCGTAAATAGAAAAGATTTATAATTGACTTAACATAATTATAATAGATTTATGACTTTTTTTGATAATTCTCCCTATTCAATTTTACTTTTTAATCTCTCCGCATTCTATTCGTGAGAACTCCGCAGGAGGCAACATCGAAGGTGAAATCCAATGTTGACCTTCGGATTTGTGATTTCCTATGCTCGAGGATTGGAACATTTACGGTTGACCTTTTTCAAAACTAAGAGCGTTGCATACCATTTCAATGACTTTACTACGTCCCATATGCGTGCAATCAAATTCATTTTTGGATCGAAGAATTTCATTTCGCTTTTTTCTTTCCCTCTTTGTTTTTTCCTTTATAATCGATACCCTCGGACCATATTCTTTTCTTTTTTTTTCTACTTATTTTATCTTATGTGTCGGCCTAGTAAAACCGCTTGGACCTCTGACCTAATCCCTAGGGGGAGGAATTTATTATTGAGTTTTCTCAATTGCATGTTGTGTGTGTGGCATTCTCGGTCCAAAATTTATTGTTGGGATTTAACATGCATGTGTTTTTCTAACAGGGCCTTTGGAATCAAATTTGAAGTGGCTGTTTTTTTATTTTATATATGATCCTATCTTATCTTGCTGTACTATACAAATCAGATTGTGTGCACTATGTGTCGTATATAGATTGACGTGGCTGTTCGAATAACGTGAACTATGTGTGGTGTGTAGATTAAAGTGACCATTCGAGCAACGTGAACATCTCATCAATCGTGGGGGAGGGGGAGCTTTCGAGCGCAAGCATAGTTGGGCTCTTTCACATTGCGCACCAATGTTTCTCGTTTTGGTGGGGCTTCATAGGTAAAAACGACGCCGTGTCCTGGCCTCGTTATAAAAGACAAAAGGGCATTTCTCTGTCGCATTAATGGGGCGACCTTTTATTACGTGGGCCCCCTTTTTTTTGGCAGGGGTGGGCCTTTTTGTTTAATTACATGTGTTCCGATACGAGTGGATAAGCCTCTCGTCTTTTTAGGAAAAATGGAAAACAAAAGTGCCCACGTGCTCACAGTGCAATCTCGGCAGCATCCGTCGCCACGTGTCCCGTCCCTTGGCCCCGCTCCGGTCAGGTCAACACGAGGCCTCCATCGACGGCTCGTGCATGGCCACGTGTACGACGTCCCGCGCTACTGGGCCGGTCCAGTCCAAGGGACGGGAACGGCGGTGACTTTTGAGGTCCACACCGATTCTTTCTTTATTCTTTTTCTTTTTTTTGGAGGGGGTTTTTTTTTTTTCTCCCACTTTTTTCTTTTTCCGATTTTTCTTTTCCACCGATAATTAAGTTGGTCAACATTTTTCTCGCGGTGTTTGACCAGACGGTGAAGTGTGAATTAATCGGTAGCATATTTTCTTGTATTGAAAAGGTTGTATATCGGACGTATTTGTTGTAGTTCAATCACGTAGGTTACAAAATGCTATAAAGTATAATCTTCTAATGCTAGCATGGCTCCACTCGAACAATGAATATGATTATGACATCCCAACATGAATTGTCGATCTTGATATGTATTTTTTTATGCATTCGAGCAAATTGGAGACGTTTAAATTATTTGTTAATTTCTTAAATATTCATATTCAATTGCCGAGATTATGCCATTTTCTAACATGGTTTTTTTAAAGTTTTATGATTGATATGCCTGTTTTTTAATCCCATACTTCTGCATAGAAAAAATTATCCAAAAAATTTTAAGCCTATTACATTTTTGCCAATTTAATCATAGACTTTTTATTTTTCCTAAACTTTTTCGTATTTTGTTAATTGAATTCATTCGATCAAATCCGAATGGAATAGTGATGTAAATTAGGGGTGAGCATGAGCAAAGTGGGTAGGGTCCAAACTTGGATCCTGAAACCTATCATGTTATAACCAGGTTCCCAGGTTTTTGGAATCGAGAACCGACCCTATTTATCCTAAAACTTGTTTTGGAACCGACTTTTTTTTTTTATCCGGTTACAAGGTCTATCCGAGAACTTGTTTTTCTTTTATTTTTTTCAATTTTATTTTTTCCATCAAGATAATATGAGTATCGATGAAATGATCCAAAGTAAAAGGTGAATAATAAAACTCATTATCCGTCAAAAGCAACAATCTACGATATGAACAATAAAAATGACAATTCATCAAAAGCAACAATAAAAAATATAATAATAAAAGTTACAATCCACAAAAAACAATAATGATCCTACAAAACGCTAAATTAACAAATGCAATTCTTCCTATCACATTACCACCAAAATCCGCTAATAATCTCTCTTTTCGTCTTGCAAATAAAACAACTCGATGCCCACTTTGAAACTTGCAAGGTTGGCAAGATGGGCAAAAGAAGTGAGATAGATTTTTTTTTTTTAAGAAATTGAAAAAGTGGATGATTTTTTTAAACATAGCTAAAATGGAAAAGTTGGAACTTGCAGGTTAGCAAGATTGGCAAAAAGATGTTTTTTTTTTAAACAGTAGCTAAAATCGGTTCTAAAGTCGGTCCGAGTGGGTCTTCACCTAGAATCGAGAATCAAACCGGTTTCAATTGGTTCCCAAAAGTTGGAACCGGTTCCCGAGATAGGTTTGAGCAAGAGCCGATTTTCGATCCTGTTTTTTGGATTGTCTCGATTCGGGTTTTGGATAAATTTGGTCCAGTTGCACAATCCCGATGTAAATACTAGCCATCATAAGTGACACGGCCGATGTTAACGCACACAATATTTAATATATTTTGATATTTTTGATTTGTTTAATTTGTTCATTTTTTCTTTTTCTTAACGTGGCCAAAAAGGGTCTTCGGTCCCTCGTCGGTCGTAACGCTCTTGCCATCCCCGAGCGAGGGCATTGCCTAGATATGGGCGAGGTTGTCACGGCCGCGAGCAATGCTTCATTGTCGGCGGTTAGTGAGGGCTCGATGACCCTCGCTGACCACAATAAAAAGAAAAGAAAAGAAAAGCAAAAGAAAAATTTGATAAAATATAATTAAAATTTATCAACGTCAATGGTTTTCTATTAAAATTGATCGAATGACTCGGTTAACAAATGCGAAAATGTTTAAAACTTAATCAATAAAATTTAAAAAATTATGATTGAATTAATAAAAGTGTAATATGTTAAAAAAATGTGGACTATTTTCTCCTTTACATATGACTAATGCATGGGGAAGTTGATAACAGCGGGGGTCATTTTCCAACCATGATATATATGCACAGCGCACATGACCCAAACGCCATTGGCTTTTTGAAAATCCGAACCGAAAAAAACTCCACCACGGCACTCGACGTGTCCCAAGTTCGAATGACAAGAGATTTCACGGTTCACAAATGCGAACTCCACGTATACAAGAAAGCTTACACAGTACTATTTCACGACGCAATCACGTACCGAAAATCGAGAGATTGTCCAAAAAATCATACGTCTTTCAATATTATCAATTTAGTCTTAAATTTATTCACGTTTTTTGCCTATCGAACCCATTCGACTAATTTCAATCGAAAATTACTGACGTGGACGTTGATAGCGCCACGTAGGCGGCCAAAGATATATGTTAGCTATTTAGGGTTAAAATTAGCCGAATAGAGTCCATTGGCAAAACGTGAAAATATTTAAGATTCGATTGGCAAAATTGAAAACTTTAAAATCAAATTGGCTAAAAGTACGATAGGTTCGAGACTTTTTGGATAATTTTCCTGAAAGCCGGGTTGTCGCGCGAAAAACTCAACCTAAGCTCATTGTTCATAACCAACGCATCTCATTAATTAGATTCCTGCATTGCGACTTAAGTTAATTCGATCCACTTAATCCATCCGTACGTGCATGAACGCGTACGTAGCGTGCTCAGAACAAGCGATGAAGCTTTTGCGTAAAGCAGGTCGCTTAAGCAACTCCGAGAATGTCGAAAACCAGCGCGTGTTCCCGTGTTTAATTAGCGGCAGCTTGGGACTTAAGTTTGTTTAATGATTCGCTGTCCTCAAAAGTCGTTGTCCAGTACGCATTCTAAGAATCTATGCCCTACCTTAAAAGCTGGGGTCAAATCATGCCCAAACAAAAAAAAAAAAAAGAGAGAGAGAAGAAGTTAAATCTTAATTAAAGAAGAAAGGCTTGGATTAGGGTTTGCTTATGTTCTTAATTACGTGTGCTTTCGTTCTTGTCGCGTGCAAAGGCTTTTGGACGAGAAAAGGGGAGCGGTTAGTGGAACTTTTTTCCACGGCTCTTTAGGGTTTGATTAGATGACCAAATCTGCCTTTTTCCACATGGAGAAAAGCGACGCTTGGCCAATGGTGTTCTTCTTTGGATTGACATCGTAATTAGGCTTTGACATCTGGTTTAGAAGATTAATTAACCCCGTAAAAGAAAGCTTAATGCGCCATATTTGCATTGTCATTTTTCAGTTAAACTAATTTCGCACCTTTAACTTAGCTTATTGATCGATAAAACGAGAATTCCCCGTAAGATGCTTCGTCGTAGTTTATGTCCACATAATTACAACATTCCTATGTGTGGTTGGTCCGCCGACATTATCTCGTGGTGGTTACGTGTGATTTGCCTATAGACTATTATATTTTACGCAATTGAAATGTTTGCTTAAATTGTCTCGCTTGTCTACAAAATTTATCTCGCTTTTAACATACACGCGGTCTCCCCGCTTATTTGCTTAAACTTTTTATTTGAGCATTCTAACGTAAGATCGGAGACAAGTTCTCCCAATTTATCTCGCATTTGCGGCCCTCTCTCGCCAAGCTCCGCCTGTCGTTTCTAATCCGACTTACACGTGAAAATCGCGTTGAAGTATTCCATATCTCTCAATTACGGAGTACTATTTATATGCATATGATTTTTGGACATAACATTCCAACAAAGGTTGGCTGAAAATAAAAGCACCTGTCATGGGCAAATTTAGCTTCGTTTGATTTCTAAACATCGGTAGTTTAGTTTGGCATGCAAGCGGGAAATCCGAAGTGATCGCTACAATGTCCCAAAATTAGGAAAAAATTCCACGTACAAAGAGCGCTACTAACACAAAATGTATCGAATGAATTAGTGAAACAATCGAATCTCAACACGTGTTATTATCTGTTTTTTTTTAAGATGATAATATTGTTTTTATTTTTTATTTTATTTTTCGCGATTCTTGATCCTCGATACCGACCGCCCCCCAACGAGCGAAACAATGCTATTGTCTGTGCGTTTTTCCAACTTTGGACTTTTCACTTTATTTGTTTGGACACATCAATCTAATCCAAAATCACACTAAAGTTCCATAGGCGCGAAAAAAGAAAAGAAAAAGAAAAGTCTTGTCTAAGCTCAATTCAAAAATGTGATTATCGGTCCATCGACGGTCCAGTAATTTTCCTTTATGCATCGATTTTTCCACCGCTTAAAAAGGCTTCGTGGACTTCACACTTCTCACGTCCCATGTATTCCACCAAACGATGCTATTAATAATCAGACATTATAATAAAGATTTAGCAAAACATTGTTATTATGTGCTTAGTTCGGGCAATATTGTGCTTGTACTAAAGCAGCAAGCAAAACTACGTCGCTTCGGCCTGATGAGTGTAAAAAAGCGAACATGACCGGCCCGTGGAGGATGGGGCCCACGAAGAAAACTCAACTACGTAAAAAGATTCCCCTTTTCTTTGAACTAAAACGGAGGTAAACATTGACTTTTTTATTATTTTTTTTTTTTGGCCAAAAAGGACAAATATTAGTAGGCAACATTTTGGGAAAATGACATTTGGTTCTTTGAACTTTTACTCAATATGTAATTTGATCTATAAACTTTTAATTTGTTTAATGTGATCCCCTAATTTTAACGCAATGTGTAATATTACACCTGAACTTTTAAATTATCAAATATGGTTTGTAGATTTTTAATACATGTTTAATTTAGTTATGAAGTCTTGTTGGTAAGAGCATTAAGGGAGTGGAGACGCTAGTATCATAGGTGTTGAGTTCAACTCCCGCTCTCTATTGAAAGTTAGAGATGAGACGGATAAAAAAAAATACGATGAAAAAAACGAACATGACCGGTCCACGGACCAAAAATCATGTTCCTCAATTTTAACTACTTTTATTTTTATTGGGGTTAATACCACGAAAAACCCCAAACCGATACACTGTGACAAATTTACCCCAAACTATTTTTTTGACTATGAAAAATCTCAAACCGATACACTTGTGACAAATTTACCCTAAACTATTTTTTTGACCATATAAAAAACTTCAAACCGGTACATCTCGTGACAAATTTACCATAAACTAATTTTATTGACCATGAAAATTTTCAAACCTGGTATACCTATGATAAATTTACCCTACGTTAAATTGGGTTAATACCATGAAAAATCTCAAATTTGATACACATACGACAAACATTGGGTGAAACCCTAAACCGGTACACCCATGAATTGTCATGTATCATTTAACTCGATAATTTGAGGATTAAATTTAATAAAAATTAACGGATGGTAAATTTATCATGATTGTACCTGGTTTGGGATAAATTTATCACAAGTATACCGGTTTGGAGTTTTTTATGGTAAAAAAAATAGTTTGGGATAAATTTATCACGAGATGTATCAATTTATGATTTTTCGTGGTATTAATCTTTTTTATTGATGATGAAGTCTTTTTCCTTGTTTATCATATTCAAGTGAACTAAACACGTGAAAGTTTGAAAAATCGTGTCATGAAAACCGTTCTCTGATAAACAAACTTACCTTCAGTTTTAGCGCGAGAAAACTGAACATTCCTTAACTTCGAGCACCGGACTAATTTCATGAACGCACCACCTAAACTTCTTGTCCACAAAGACGAAAAAGATCAAGGAAATGCTTTGATTTCTTAATAAATCCACGAAGCAAATGGCAAACTTCTGCCATATGAAGGAAATTGCTGTAAACGTTTGTTCCTATGGCGGGGTTATAATTAGCTAATGAAAACGACGAGGCCTGTTGGATTCGACCGAACCAAATGCAGCCAAGCATAGGGGCTTTTATGTAATTGCAGCAGGACCTGGATTTTACCGTAACATCGCATATTATAAATGGCATAGATAGCCAGGTTGTAAAGTTCAAGAAAATACAGATTCGTCTGTTAGAAATATGGATAATTGCACAAACGATCCGTGGACTTTGACCCAACGTGCAATAAGATCTCCGAACTTTTAATTTATTCATTATGGTTCCGCGAACTTCGCCCAATATGCAATGTCTTTTCCGGACTTCCATGAATATTTAGTAAATCTAGTTCATGGACTACGTGAAAATGTTCAATATTCTCCATGAACTTGAATTAGCGAAAGGTCAATACGGAATATTTTTTATATAGCTCAAAGACTAGATTGAATATTTATCAAAAGTTTAAAGACCGTATTGAACAAATTAAAAGTCTATGGATGATATTTTATATTGAATTAAAGTTTAAAGATCATATCGAACAAATTAAAAATTTATGGATCATATTATAAGTTAAGTAAAAGTTCAAAAATTATCTCGTATCATTTTTCATAGAAACAATACTAGTTTTTTCCTTGTGCTTCTGTACTATTGCTTGTTCATATTTCGTAGCCATGGATTGGCAAGGCAGTAGCGTTTTCATTACTTGGCACATCGCCATGGCCGATATTGGCATACCTTGTAAAAGATGACTAATTTTCAAGTCATTTCATAGAATAAATTTAAGTTGACGTTGGATGAAACACGGCAATATACGTTTAAATTGTATTACATATGTATAAATACGAGAAAAAATTTCAAAGAAAGACCTAAAGTGTTTTCATTTTCTCAAATAAAGTCTTAAAATAGACATTGTTTGAAAAAGAGCATGAGGTGCATTCATTTTTTTAAATAAGGGCTTGAAGTAGATCTCATTTAAAATAAGTACATGAAGTGGTTATGTCAATCTCAAAAAAGGATATGAACTTCAAGTTGATATAGGGCATTTTCCGTATTTTGCTTTTTTGAGTTTTTTTTTCCTTTTTTTCTTTTTGTGTTATTATTTTTTTCTTTTCTTTTTGTTGATGGTCGGCGATGCTTGAAGAGGGCTAGGCGAAGCGGCCCTCACCTTGGGCCTCCCTAAATTTGGCGAGGGTCGCCCAACCCTTGCCTCCGAAGCAAAAAAAAAAAAATTTAAAATTATCTTTTAACGAAAATGTCCTTAATCGATTGAAATATTGAGTCGGTTGATGTCGGGCCCTTATTTTGAAACTATCATGGCTACTTTAAACCCTTATTTGAGACTAATATAATCATATCGAGTCCTTATTGATTCGATACAAGCAACTGCGCCTCATTTGAAATAATATCATCTCAAATTTATTTTTTGAGAAAATAAGAGCCTTCATACCCTTATTTAGAATATTTTCCTAACCATGATGTTTGGCCCATATAACCACTTCAGGCCCCTGCCCGTACATTCTGATTATTCTAGATTATTTGGCACATTATAGATGTAATCTAGAATGTACATCACATGTGCTTTGTTTATTTTTTTTTCTTGATTCTCTCTTTTATGTACATGTGTGCGCGACACACATGGGGATCGAACTCCGAACCCAATACTCTGCGGCCCCGACCTTCAATCCCTTTACTAATAAGGCCACATGTCCGTCCATGCATGGACTTTGTTGACAATAGCAAATTTCTTTTATTGAAAGCCGTTTGGAGTCCGATTTAAATATAACTCATAAGGTGGAGAGGAGATGGATGTTATGATCGACATAAATTTTCCATACCAACTTTCCAAAGAAAGGAAAAATCGAGACGAGGGATGTCAATCACACCTGTAGCTACTTTAGTAATATAGGGAAGCACGTACATTTTTTGGCATACGAGTGTGGATTTTATTTTATTGTTTCTCTAATAGCTAATTAATTAATTAGTTAGTTCACATCAAATCAAAACAATAAATAAGGGTCGTAGGAGAGAGAGAGAGTCCCTCTCCTACCATGTTGACTCCGATGTGCTCTCCATGTTAGGTCGACGTCACTGATGGACTGATCTACACGAGTCAAAAAAGCGCGTGAGAAAGAGAGGGAAAGGAAAGGAAAAAAAGAAAAATAAAAGGAAAGGAAAATCACCTCCCTGCCTTTTTTTTTTCTTTTCTTTCTTTTCGAATTCTTCAATTTATTCCCTTATTTTCAGTTTTCAGACAGGGAAACGTGCTTTTTCGGGTAAATAATCTCGGCCCGAAATTAATTGCCTTGATAAGCTGCGGAGACGCAGGAGGAAAGTGACCGCATTTGGAAATTGAAGTCGGAATGAAATTGAAATTCACCCCAAATGCAAATTCACCCCAGAAACTCTCTCTCTCTCTCTCTCTCTCTCTCACTAAATTCACGCGGAGGCCTTAAGTCATGATATCCGTGTAATAGTACCTCTACCAGTTATGAACTCCTCCTCATCGTCTCCATTCCATAT
This sequence comes from Rhodamnia rubescens, assembly GCA_021437795.1. Taxonomy (NCBI): domain Eukaryota; kingdom Viridiplantae; phylum Streptophyta; class Magnoliopsida; order Myrtales; family Myrtaceae; genus Rhodamnia; species Rhodamnia rubescens. The sequence goes on from JAILYA010000012.1 coordinate 2,746,408, forward strand.
GTAGAGAGAGAAAGCGCTCCCACGGACGGAGATAGAGAGAGAAAGCTTCCTCCTTTTAGTGTGAGAGAGAGAGAGAGAGAGCGAGAGAGCGCGCCTGCTTCTTTGTCATTTCCGCCTCCGAAGTGCCCCCACAATCTCGTACAGAAGAAGATCGTCTCGGGGAGGGATTCTCGATTCGCTGATGTGGGCTGCTCTGGACTAGCTTAACCTGCGCGCGTTTCCGGGCATTTTGCTTGTAATGACCGGGTCGAGCTGCGAGGTAAAGTGGAATGCTCCTCCGGGTGATGCTTGTCTTGTTTCAGCACTCGGGCCGGCGATGTTTTAGCTTCAGTTTGTTTTGCTCTTTCGTTGTTCATTTCGTTTGACTTCTTCGGCAGATGATTGGAGTCTGATTTTGTCTGCTTCTTTTTCCTTTTTTCGTTTTTGGGGGCAGTTTTGATTGATAGGTGAAGTGAATTGAAGTTGGAAATCTGTTGCTTAGAGCTGTTCGTGGGAAGTAATTAGAGGTTTCGGTGAGGGCATTGTAGAGAGAGAAAGAGAGTTGGTTTTGGTGAGGGGAAATATGGGTGATGCTGAAGATTCTCGTAACGATACATCGCGAGGGCTTCAATCTTCGTTTGGGACTTTGCAATCTTCAATCTCCAAGCAAGCATTCTCCATGAACCAACTTGATATACCGCACTTCAGCGCTCCGGACATGCGTGCACCTATGCGGCAATTCCCACATAGTTTTGGTATTGACAGCAACAAAAGAGTCGGTATACCGCCTTCACATCCGAACCAGATCCCTCCGATTTCGCCATATTCCCATATCCCAATGCCACGGCCTTTGAACCAGCAGATGGGTTCTCCGAATTTCGGCCATGGACCGACTCACTCGAGGTCTCTGTCGCAGCCATCGATTTTTAATTTCGACACATTGCCCCCGTTGAGTCCATCTCCTTTTCGTGACTCCCCCTCGACTTCGATCTCAGACCATGTTTCGGGGGATGTGTCAATGGAGGATCGAGATGCAAGTTCACATCCTTTATTGCCACCCTCTCCGTTTGCTAGGGGAAATCCTTCGCGGATTGGTGAGAGTCTGCCGCCGCGTAAAGCACATAGACGGTCTAATAGCGACATCCCCTTTTTATCATCGCTCATGCAATCATCCCCACCTCTTATACCATCGAAAGGATTGGGTACGTTGGAGCGCTCGGTATCTGGGAGGGAGACTATGAGCTCAGCTAAGCCGGCTCAGCTGGTTAAAAAGGAATCTAGCTGGGACAGAGGTGTTTACAGCAATGCAGAAGGCATGGGTGAGCGAAAGTCTGAAGGGGAAGTTGTGGATGACTTGTTTTCTGCTTATATGAATCTGGACGGAATCGATGCGCTGAACTCTTCTGGGACCGATGAGAAAAACGGTACTGAAACTCGCGAGGATTTGGACAGTAGAGCAAGTGGGACAAAGACAAATGGAGGCGACAGCAGTGATAACGAAGCAGAGAGCAGCGTGAATGAATGTGGGAATAGCATGCAGAGACTTGGAATGAATTCTTCAAGTGACAAGAGGGAGGGAACCAAAAGGACTGCCGGAGGAGATATTGCTCCAGCTTCCAGGCACTTCAGGAGTGTTTCCATGGATAGTTTCATGGAGAAGCTGAATTTCGCTGACGAGTCAACAAAATTGCCTCCTTCTCCTGGAGTTCGGCCTGGACAGCTGTCCCCACGAAATTCAATTGATGGAAATTCTAATACTTTCAGCTTGGAGTTTGGGAATGGAGAATTTAGTGGGGCAGAATTGAAGAAGATTATGGCAAATGATAAACTTGCTGAGATTGCCCTAACCGATCCAAAGCGTGTTAAAAGGTGTGGCATACCTGTACTTTAATCGAGGCACAATTAAAATTTATTATTGGCCTAGAAAGTTGTTTTTTTTTTTTTTTTTTGCATTTGCCTACTAAAATTATTTACTTTTTCAGGATACTAGCGAATCGCCAATCAGCTGCACGTTCAAAAGAACGAAAGATGAGGTATATTCAGGAGTTGGAGCACAAGGTTCAGACTCTACAAACAGAAGCTACAACATTGTCTGCGCAGCTTACACTCCTCCAGGTAATAAGTTCACATTCTCCAGTATAGTTTACTCTTCCAGTGGTCTTGTCTACTTGAACTGATGTTGTGCTACCTGTTACTTATCCAGCGAGACTCTGTTGGGCTCACCAACCAAAATAATGAGTTGAAATTTCGTCTTCAAGCCATGGAACAACAAGCTCAACTACGTGATGGTATGATCTGCACTTTGAGTTTTGACATTGTGTTTGGTATCTGCAATCAGTTTGGTGTATATCTACTGATGCAATATATGTCGGAAGAGGGTAATGGTGTCAAAAGTTGTACGCTCATTTTAAACTCCCGGGACCAAACTTAAACTGTTCCCCGAACATGCTTATCTTCTGGAAAGTAGAGGATGCAGTGGCTCACTTTCTTTTCACACTTTTCATCATCTCATGGTCTGTCGATGTTCAACATGCCCGAAGTTTTAGGATGCAACTCTTTTTTTCTTAGTGCAGTTTATTGAATATAGTAAAGTCGAATTTTTTTAAGGGGTTGACTGCATTCGGTTTGTATCTTCTTTAACTGAAATTTGATGCATTAAAGAGGTAGTACACATGAAGTGGAACCATTGATGCAGTAGATTGGGATGGTTGGATGGCTATTGGTTTGTTCAACGACCTCTTTGATTGTCCTGGCAAAAGTATGAAGCAGTAGAGTAGCCCATTGTAATAGTACTACACGCGATTTTGGTAGCCCTTTGGAGTTCTATTCGCACATGCAGGACATAATGAAAGGAAATTGTGAATCAGGACTATAAATTATTTTTTCTTATTTTGCATATGTATATCAACGGTATTTTTCTTCCGTACTACCAGTAGGTGGATAATTATTACGAGTCTATCCTCCTTTCCAATAAGCTGCACCTGACTTCCTGGTGTAGACATGCATGTACATGTCTAAGTTTAATGTATAGTAGGTCATGCCCTCTGTATAGCGTATATCAAGGACCGTACCTTCTATGTGTAGGTGGATTGTCATTACTGAGTCTATCTTCCTCTCCAATAAACTGCTTTTTTGACTTCCTGGTGTAGACGTGCGTGGACATTTCTAAGTTTAATGTATTTTTTCTCTTGTTTCTGATGACTTATGAAGCGAGTAAAAATCTACTATGGAAGTCTCCTTGCGTTTTACCGTGTTTGTTATAGCTGTTGTCATTCTGCATCGAAAGAGCTCTAACTTTGTTTTGACGGCATGTGACAGCCCTGAATGAAGCATTAACTGCTGAGGTGCAACGATTGAAGCTCGCAACAACGGAGCTGAGCTCAGAATCTCATCCTTCGAAGTGCATGGTTTCACCGCTTACTGTGAACTCCCAAATGTTCCAGCTCCATCAGATGCAACAGCAACATCCGCAGCCGCAGCCTCAATCGCAGCAGCAAAATGGCAACACAACCACAAAATCGGAGTCGAATCAATAGGATGCAGGTGGTTCCAACAGCTCCGGCGCCTCAGCAAAATCTCAACTTGTCAACGGTTCTTTGACACCCCGCAGTAGTTCTTCTAGTGCATCCATTCATTCATTAGTTTTTGCATAAGCAACCCAAGTCTTTTGCGTGGTAATGTTATACATCTATATGTTGCTCCATTTGCATTTGCATCTGTAGTTCTGATCTAAGGTATGAAGTCATATATATACACTTATACAGGCTGTAATATCTAAGTTATGTCCACAGCATTCGTTGTATTTTTCTTTTGTTTTTCCTGGTTTTGTTTCATGGAGATATGCCTGCGCCAGAATATACGCCCTGGGTAGACATGATTTGATTTGTTGCTTTGGAAGAGTTAAAACCTCGACTCTTTCGCCTGCATAAACATATGTTCTTGTAATCCGACATGTCGGCACTATTTCCTTCGCAACCATTTTTGCAGTCATCATCATCATCGTCGTCGTCGTCTTTTGCCTTGGGGTGAATGGGTTTTGAACCAAGTCCAAGATGCCCATGCTTCCCTTTTATTTTTCAGCTTGAGCTTCGTTTGAGCTTCGTTGGGAGCTCTCATTTTCTGTTCTGGTCAAAAGTTGACGGTAGTGAAGCGAACCGAAAGTCAATTACGTGCTGAAATTATGGGCAGTTATGGCGATCACTACGTATGTTGGGTGGTGGGGGATGGTGTCAGACCGTGGGGTCGACAAAACGACCCCGTCACGATGGGAACATCGCCGTTCATTATCATCAATCATTCAGAAAGTCGCCCATGATGTTCCTGGAAGGGTGGTCGTCCACGTGCGTATCCTAATCATTCGTTTGAATTTGTTCTCAGCATAAATTGTCTCGGGTACGCTAGACTTCTTAGGCGCGATTAATTAAAATACCAAATGCAATTGTGGGAAATGACGAAAGTAACACCCCGAGACTTGGCTGAATTTAAATAAGAGCAAGTGCAATGTTGTTAGAACGAGGATAGAAAGACTTCTGATGGGGCACGACAATATCTGACCACTTGTGTTATAAAATAGGGTGATGAAATTGATGGTCGGAAAGTTTTTGATCGTGGAGGCGTGTAAACTTAGAATTAAGGTTGGAACCTTATTAAACAAGGGAGACAGTGGGGGGTGGTGGTGGTGTGTTTTAGAGGCGATGATGGAGTTGTTCAAGTCAAGTGGCAAGCGTACGGTGGTAGCGGGTGGCGCTGGAAAACCAATGATTGGGAAAATTATTTAAAAAGTCCTAAATTTATCCCGATTGTGTTAATTCGGGTCTTAAGATAATTTTACGATTTGCCAATTTAGTTTATCCTGTTAATTTTGGTCGGAAAAACGTCGACGTATACACCGATCATGCCACGTGGACAATCGATATTGACATGAACATATTTTAATGATTTTTTTAAATCTTTTTTATCATTCTTTACTTTTGCTATTTCTTTTCTTTTCTTTACCTTTTTTTGGGCTGGGACGCTCTGCCGGCCCTAAGCCAATGGAAAAATAGAAAAATCAAAGAGAAGAAAAAAATTATAAGAAAATTAAAAAATTATTACTATATTATTAGAAATTTATCCACGTGGCACATGTGGCGTCTATGCCGGCGATTCCCTGCCAAAATTGATCGGATGGACTAAATTGACAAAAAGTGAAAATGTTTTAGAACTGAATTGGAAAAAAAAAAAAATATAAGATTAAATTGACACAATTACAGCAAGCTTATGACTTTTTTGATAAATTTTTAGAAAAACAAGTCGCTAAAAATCATGAGCTTTTCGTATTCGATTGTTTTACGAGTTTTGTGACAACGTTTAATATTGTTTACGTTCTTAAATCCACGTGGCGAACTGAAATGCCCAATTGAATTAATAAAAAAGTTGAAGTGATTTAGACAATGGACGGCTGTATTCTTCACTGAAAGTATTGAAAGACACAGCATGTGGTTTGTAAGTACTGTAAGTATTTTCTATCTCGAATAGTTGCCCGTTCCCATGATTAAAAATTATGGTCCTTTTTCCAAGGCTTCTTCTTTTTTTTTTTTTTTTTTTGCTTATCTACATCTGTCGGAATCTTCTATTAAAAAGATCATGAGGAAAAAGGAATCACACTTCCCCGCAAAACTGTATGGCGATTCGCGTTGGGTCGAAGACAAAACCCACATCGAAGTCGGGCCCGGCCCGCTATCACACTCTCATCAGAACACTGTCGAGCACTCGGCTATGACAAATGCCTAAACTTGAACCCTAACTCTAGTCTAGTGTCGTAAATCTGCGAACATCCACATTTTATCGGCTAATAAAATGCGAAGTAACTCTCTAGCAGATAATGAAAATAATCTAATGTCCAAGCACTTATTCAATTCAAAATGAATAAGTCGGCCGGCACGACGATTTCATTTTTTAAAAAGTTATCTTGTACTTTGAATTGAAATGAGTTTTTTCAATGTCTTCATGTCAAGTAAAGTCAGCGTTACCAATGATAAGTTTTGGACTAACAAGATCGGTGATAACTTTATGGTCAACCTCAATGATGATCTTGTGAAAGCCCAATTTATCTTGCAAAGTCGAGTCTAGACTACAATGTCCAACGTTGTCGACGAACATATCCTTGCAAATGTGCCAAAACCTCCAAGCCCATCTCCCCCTTTATTTTTTAATAAACCCCCTACTCTGAAGGTGGAGGATCCCGTCAAAAAAGCATGTGATCCCCTTAATGTCGAGTTATTTGATTTCTTTAGCGTATGACCAAATTCTTGTACCGGGCTTGGAGGGAAAACAATGTTGTCTTGAAAAAGTTACTTGTTTTCCCATTGCCAAAAAAGTCACACACTCTCCAAAAATTATGCTCCCAATCATGATGAAAATTCGATCTCCGTTTACCAGCGAGATTTGACATCTCAAGCAATACGGATTACCTCCCAAGTTGCGAGACGTCTTCAATTAATCAGATTCTTGATTGTTTAGCACATTTTCATTACATTCCCACAAAAGAGAATCTTCCCCGTCATAGAATAAAGGAGGTTTGATAGCCGAACGCGAAAAATAATATCGAGTATCCTCGCAGATACTTGATGAACATATAAATTTGGAAAAGAATATATAAGAAATTATAATTCCCTAGAGTCTAGACTATTTACTTAAAAATTGTCCTCGAAATACTTTTTAGTAGAAACCATATCATTGGAAGCGCCATGAAATGTGTGATGGGCCGATGTACTTCTATGCAAGTATTTTCCCTCGACGAGTCAAATCCAACTGTCCTGTAGTCAACGATCCACGTTTAACCCATAGACTCGGCCGCATCTGATTGCCATTCCTAAATCTAGGGCTAACAGCGAGGGCGCCGTTCTCTGCGACACCCACACAGTCGCTTCTTCTCGATTTCGACCGAGCACCATCTCATCCGGTGAGCGTCGTCATCGCACAAATGGCTCCGCCTCCTGGACCTTATTCCGGCACCAGCACCCTCGCTCTTGTAAGTCTCTCTCTCTCTCTCTCTCTCTCTCTCTGAATCGCGCGACGACGGCTCGCGATTCGAAGTCTCTAGATCTCGATGAGTTTCCCATTCGGTTAGCTCGATAGGAGGCATGATCGATGAAGCGTTAGTTTGAATCTGGTTTTTTGGGTGGATTTGAATGGCGACAGGTCGCCCGTGTTTCGGCTTTCACTTTCGGAGTCGTGTACGGAAACGTGAAGCTCAAGTATCTGAAGGTACTGTGATCCTGTCTGATTTTTGAAGGCCGCGTTTTGTGTAGCGAAGGGCCTTTACAATTGCGAATCTATGGTGGTTTGATGAAGTTTCCCTAAGTTTTTAGGGGATTGGTTCTTGTTTGGTGTCATTGCACTTTGTGTACAGGAGGGCGTGCACATGAGCGCGTAACAATTGTCCGAAAGAAATTAAATTAGGTGATTTTGGCTGTTGGAATGATGTGATTGTGTTCAATTGCGCAAGATTTTCCGACTTGCTTGTGCAATCGCCGAGCTTCGACTCTTTACTTAGTACTTACGAAGGCTGTCATCGAGTTAATGTGCTTGAGCATATTTGTTCGTTGAATCTGCAAAGAGTTTTGTGGCATACGGAAGCTGATTCCAGGTGATGAGAAACTGGTTCCCGTTGTTGAGTATAGGGATATTTTATATGCTTGCAGCTTCCGCCTACTTCTTTCAGTATAGATGAAACGAGGAAAATAGGATTCTCTTGTCGCAAATGCAACTTTTCATGATGAATCCATTTTTGCTTTTTGGAAGGATTGAAGGATTTTAGGTTTTAGTTTACAACTTGAAATATTTATGGCAAAGTTATGTGGGGAAATTGATTTGAATTTCTCTGGTGTGAGGAGGTCCATGTGAAGTACTTAACCTTAATCATCACTCGATCTGTTTCTCAAAAAGTCAGCACGAGAGTTGCATTGGAAGTGTGATGATGCTTCCTACCGCCGTAGATACTTTAGCTGCACCCATTTTTGACATGTTGTGCATTTTGTGCACGCTCATGGGAGGCATTCTTTATTTGCTCAAGTGCTTGCAAGTCGTAAGGGAGTCTCTGTGCAAGCGTATTCACATGTTGTGTGGTCCGTGGTCTTATGAAACGCTTGAGGCATAGCCTACACCTTTCAAGTTTTTCTTCTCACACATATCAACATATGACTGTTAAGGCGGAATGTTACTGATGATTAGAATTGCTTTGTCGGATTTAGCCCCTCGTATGGTTGATAGCAGATCTGATTCAGTTAGACATGGGGCTGTTTGTATGCTTGAGTTTCTTCACTACTTGCCTTGCATTGCTCCTAGCACTGCCCCATTTTTGTTATCTCTATTACTGCACACTTCATCTGCCAGCACTTAAAGAGAGAGACCATGAGGAAGAAGTTGAAAAAGAGCGCGTAGGGGTAGTATGAAAATGTATATTGAATCCCAGGACCACCGCTATCTCAGCTACATTTTTCTACGCCGAGAGTTGACGCTGGATGGTAAATATGCAATATGTTTTGAAAGAGTCGGATGCATATGCTTGCTTGTAAAAAGGTACCATCCAATGGCATGACTATATATGTCCCTTTGCAATGTTGCTTTAGTGTTGCTGACATTCAGGTGAGATATCGTTAGAGTGCACTAAGTAAGCAGCAAGCTCTGTCTTACCTATTACTGGATGAACTGAGAAATTGTGCTAACGCTTAAGACAACTTGAAGCTCATTGCACACTTCTGTCTTACCAGGCAAAGGCGAAGTCTCAAAGAAAAGCTGAAGCGAAGGCTCATCATTGAAGAGTTCGGGTGTTGTTTTATGTTGTGGATTAGGAAGAGTCACAATAATGGATTGGTAGAATTTCACCAGCCTCACATGGCATAGATAGCTTTGGGCTGTTTCCAAATGCTTGTAGATCTTTGTTTTTCGTTTTATCTTTGAGAATCACTGGATCTGGGCATTGCCATTTGATGGCAATGGGCAACATCGGAATTTTTTTCACTGGTTGTCTCGCACTTTCTCCTGAGAAAATAATTCTCCTTGCTCGTTAATCGCATCTCTTGCTATCGTCCTTTCACCTCAGTTTTGGCCTCTGTTTAGCTATTCCTTGCGCGTCTCTTACGAAAACATATGGTGAATATTCATCCGAAGTTCGTACTGCGGTACGCCCATGTGCCTAGCCGGTGTTCTCTCGGTTCCTGAAAGGTATGGATTATGGAAGGGGGCCTACACCGATTGGCGAGCATCCTGTTAAGATCGCTACTAGAGAAGGGTTTCTTCTGGACAATTTCGGTCAGACCTGAAGCTCGAATTATGGCGAATTCAATCCAATGTCAGTGTATGGCTCTTGTTTCTTTCTTCTCTCCTCTTTTGACTTACAATTTGCGAAGTGGCGTGCGTCTGGCCCATGAGACTGCAAGTGGACGGAAGTCAATCTCGGCCCAGAACCGGCCCAGTCATAACCGATAAGCCCAAAAGCGTCGAGCAGTTGAACTGAGAATCGCTGAAAGAGACGCCTCGTTTTTGCGTAGCAGCAAACGAAATCGTACCACCCGCACGAAATCTTAGTACGTACTTCACAGCTTTATCTTTTTTCAAAGAGAGTTAAGTGCGCTTAGTTATTTAATCAAAGCTCCTCCCCTCCTCGCGCATTAAAAACTAATTCAGCTAATGGCATTGTGGGGTCCCTTCTTAGCTTCACCTCTCTCTCTTGCGCAATTATTGTTTAAAATGGGTATGAAGTTGGCGCAGGAGAGGCTAATCAATTTCTCTCCCTAAAAGTCTCGATCGAAAAATCAGATTTGCGTGACGTACACGGCCAACGAATTTCTCCTGATTGTTCGCAAAGTCTTACGGTTTTATCTCGACAGTGTTGGTAGACTCTTGCATGAAGAAGACGATGGCATCACTGATTTTCTTCTAAGGCTCCTGTTTGGTTTGTTTCGGGGAAAATGTGAGATTTTTGAAAAATATTTTTCTAAAATTTATTTTTTTTTTAAGAAAAATGATAATATTTTTTTGGTGTTTGGCAAAATTATAAAAAAAGATACTTGAAAATATTTTTTTGTTGTTTGGCATGAAAAATCGAATTTGATTTTCCTCCTTGGCCTCTTTTTAATAGTATTTTGTTTTTCTATTTTTTTTTTTTCTTTTTTTTTCTCGAAAAATTCAAATCTTTAATTATTCATCTTTATTCTTTTTTTTCCTTCTTTTCGTAGGGTCGCGGGCCGCATGCGAACGCGACGCTCAGCTGGTCCCCGATATCTCCGGCTCGCCAGATCCAGTTAAGAGTAACCATCGTCTCATAAAATTTTTTTGCACAAATCTGATAAAAGAATCTGGCTCTCTCTTCATTGAAGATGGACGACCTTCTCTCTTCATTGAAGATGGACGACGCTGCAACAATCTGACTCAGTCAATAACAAGAACTCACGAGCATCTCCCCATCTTCTTCGATCCTCCCAAAAAATGAGAAAAGAAGAAGAAGAAGAAGAAGCAGCAAGAACACCCACCTCACCAACTCATTCACTGATGAGCTGTATTCTCCATCTCTGCACTTTTCATCAGCTCCTCACGAGCCCATTTACTACGGCCCCTCTTTCTTTTCCATATATATACACGAACTTCGAATGCAGACAAGAGAGAGAGTCAATCATTCATTCAAGAGATTGCTCGTTGAAGAATGTCTACTTCATCGGTTGTTCTCGTCCTCCTTTTGCTGGCTTCGGCAGGCGAGGCGGCGGCGGCACGAGGCGGGGCCATGCTGTCGAGCGTGCCGAGCACGATGAACCCCCTGTTCCCGGACTCGCAAGAGCACGCGACGATGAGGCGCCCATTCCGGCACACGTTCGCCCCGAGCCGGCTCGTGAACTACATGCTCTAGCGCAAGCCCGAGATCGCCGGGATTGGCTGAGCCTCCAGCTCTCTTGTCAGCTCGTGGCCGATCGTCGGGCGGCCAGCCGTCGGCGTCACGCTGAGTTCCGCAGGAGGCAGGAGGGAGCAGGGAAAAAAAAAATAGAAAAAATGAAAAGAAAAACATTCATAAAAAAAAGAAAAAGAGAGAAAAAAATTATCGAATTTTAAAAAAATAAATAATAAATGAACAGAAAATAAAAAGATAATCATAAAGAAAGAAAATATGAAACAAATCAAGAAAGAAAATATTTTCCTCACTTTTTCGAAAGGGTTTTTTTTTTTTTGAAAAATATTTTCTTAAATTAGCTTATTTTTTGCAACCCAAACGTCGAAAAATCCGATAAATGTTTTTCAGAAAGTTATTTTTATGAGATAAACGGAGCTTAAATTTCAATTTTCTGTTTTGTCCTCGTTGATTTTGCTATGGATTGCCGTCTTTAAAACAAACAAAAAAAAAAAAAAATTTCTTTTTCTTAGTACAGTCGAAAAGTGATTCGAAGGCATTGATTAGCGCGACCCCTTTGCGAAGGCCACTCTCGACAAGCATCTTCTTGATTGGGCGTTTACTCTATGGATCTTTGACTCCGAATATACATCTAAGACCCAAGCGATTGAGCAAATTAAGGGGGGGGGCTCACCTAAGCAAATTAATTAGGTGGGCCCCGCATATATTCCCCTCAATCTTGCTCGACGAGCTAAAAACGCAATCAGGATTTTACCGTTTCATAAAGATGTTTGGGGGGGGACAAGAAGAGATCATGGCATTAGAGAAACACTTATCCCGGACCCAATAAAGAAAGCCCACAAAGAATCTGTCCATTTCAGCTTTTGGCGTGTATGAATCCATGATTAGCCGAGCACAAGACGATCAATTCGTTCATGCGGAATCTCAATTATGACCATTATTTTCTTGCGGAGATATGCATTATAGGCGAAGTAAATTTGAGTCATCTTCAGCTTGGCCGAAGAAAAGTGAGAGATTCCCAGGTTAACCATTTAAGGGTGAAAATTGTTCAAAAAGTCATAAATCAACTGGACTTAGATCAATTCGGTCCTAAACATTTCAATTTTCTTAGTTGAATTGGCTCAAGTGCAACATATTTAAGATTTTTTGGACAAATGTTCTCACCATTGAGCAAACTTCTGGTTGTTGCCCTTATGCTTGTTCAAATGCATAAGACTAATTTCGACCAGTGGAAGTAATTAAGGATGGCGATCGACTCGTTTCTCCTATCGCTTTACTATATATTTTTTTTTATGGCGATAACGAACTTGGTGTCTGGATTTGATCTGGTCAACTCCATAGTGATGGGTTGATCTTATCAAATCATACAAATTCGTCACAAGGATGTTAAAATGGAAGAGAACGGTTGGTCCGGTAGCTTCAGTTGGATGGCGACACCGTCCAAGGTTGTGGATCGTGGTCCTAATGTTTGGAAGGAGGCAGACAGAATCGAATCGTATCTTTACTCGCTAAGGCTCACTTGACATGATCCGCAACTTCCCGGCATTTCCCATATCTGGTCAGCTTTGATAAATGATTACATTTTATCTATTACCTACGTATAAAGAAAGAAGTGATTTTTTTATGAACGAATTTTCTTACCCTTCGGGGAAAACTCGATTCTAGCGTATCTAATGCTTATTATGGTAAATACAAACACGAAGATTGCAAGATTGTAAATGGGACAGTAAAAAATAAAATAAAATTGAAATTATAAACATCTTCAGTTCTAATCTCGATTTTGGAAGTTTCAACCATACCATAAAAATTTCAGCCTCAGATTCAATTGTACCTCTCGACCAAAAAGGAAAACTTGAATTTTTTTTTTTTGGTACCTACCAAGGAAAGAATGCCATGAAATGCCACGTTGGCAAAACTTTCCGCTTTTCATATATGCCCTACGCTTGTTTTCGGGGTCCTTCCTGCTCCCACAGCCTAGGTTGTGGTCAAAGGTTATGTGTCCGGAAACAAACGATCGTTTGTTCCACGGTAATGTCTGCATGTCATGCCCACCCCTCCCCCAGGTCAAATTCCATGCACGTTCGTTGATCCCACCCAAAGCTAGCGACGCCACTAACCCCGTTATTGTCGCGCTTGCCCTTTCCAGCCAGCCAGCTGCCCGGCCCTATCCGATCGCGAGCTGATTTTTGTATTGACTTGCACGATAATTTCATCCATCCAAATCAATCACTCTCCTTGTTCATGAATTTGCTAAGATGCTTTTAAATTCATAAAGTCCGTCAATCGACGTCGAGTTTTCAAACGGGCCAATGACGATGTAGATCGCGTTTTGCTAAATGCTAAGCATCCAGAAAAACAAAAAATCTGCGATCCTGCCTTACAGTTCTTGGGGACCAAAATCAACTGAAACTTCTCCGGTTTTTCCGTAATTATCTTAAAGTCCAGTGGCACTTGCCCAACCTGTTCGCCTTATAAGGGTCGTCCCACTAATTTTCTCTTCTCAAAGGCTCTCTCTCTCCCCCATCGCCCCCACCAACTCGCTTTGCTTTCTTCTTCCCCACCTCTCTCTCTCTCTCTCTCTCTCCTCACTGACCCTCAGTCACTTTCCTTCGCTTTCCCGGGAAAAAAAAGAAGAAGAGGAGGAGACGAAAGGAAAGGAAAGGATGTCGTCGGAATTCGGGAGCTCCAACAAGATCCGCCGCATTGTGACGATCCGGCAGATGCTACGGCGCTGGCGCAGGAAGGCCGCCCAGGCGTCGGCGGCGCCGCCCCCGACGTCCCGGCGGGACACGTGGCGGTGCTCGTGGGGGGCGGGTGCAGGAGGTACGTGGTGCCCGCGACGCACCTGAACCACCCAGTCTTCAGGCGCCTCCTCTCGCGCGCCGAGGAGGAGTACGGGTTCGCGAACCACGGCCCGCTCGCGATCCCCTGCGACGAGGCGGCGTTCGAGGAGATCCTCCGGGCCGTGTCCCGCCCCGAGGAGCTCCAGAGGTGTTGCCACGAGGGATTCCTGAGTGGGCCCCACGGCATCTTGGGCGAGTCGAGGCCGCTGCTCAACGGCGTCGCGGATTGAGGTTGGAGTTCCCGAGATGCGCATGGAGCTGAATTTTCCTCGACGATTTCTCTTTTCCTTTTTGAATTTTTTTTTTTGTGTTTTAAATTTTTTTTTTGACCTTTTGCTTTTTTTTTTAGTAGGATGGGCTTGTTGAGTAATTTTTTTAACGTCATCAGAAGCTCTCGTAGGATTAGCTGGTGGTCAACGTCGGTTGTATATTCAGTGGTTGACTAATTGTAGGAAATCTCGGAGAATATCGAATTAGTTGAAGAATGAAAATTATTATGGTTTTAACCAAAGTTTGTCGTGTTCATAATGTTCGAATATTATTCCTGTAATTATTAACTATTGGATTTTGAATTAGGAGGTAGGTCATGGTGGTATACTCCCATGCTTTTATTGCAACCTTTTCTTTCCAAGTACCTTTTGGATATTTCTCTTGCCTTTTATTGATAGATTCAACCTTGTGATGCGCCGAATGCAACTGTACTTATTAGGCAATCCCAGATTTCCCAAAAGAAAATTTTCGAATCGTAGAAATCCGAAAAGATTTTGCGATTCCACATCAAAAAAAAAAAAAAAAAGGGAAACATGTCATGCATGGAACAGAGGATCGGTTGTATTTCGGGTCATTTCGCATGATACAAATCCATTATTGATTTGATTTCAAGGAGAATAGGATTGAGATAAGGTCCTTTATCTTCACGGATGCGTGTGGAAAAAAAGAAGAAGATGATCAAGCGAAAAACTGCCAAATAACATGGCAAAAAGCCAATAGGCATACGGCCCTGGTAAAGTGATTGGGGGGTGGGGATGCCTTACGCACTCTATAGAGAGACAAAGTGCCTGATTTCGATATATAAATATTCTACTAGTTAGATTAGTCGTTGTGGAGTCCCTTTAATCATCGATGTTCCTACGTGATTAGTTGGGGCCGTACGGGTTAATTAGGCGGGGGTTCAAACATGATTATGGATGTTTAGAGAAACTTAGTCAGGACAATTTTTGTTTACTTTTAGGCTGAGCATGATTATGGATGTTTAATCATAAGTGGGCAACAAAGATTTGTCGCTTGGACTTTCTGCTAAGTGAATGGGGCCTTTTGAGGAATGATATGTTTCATTACTGCTAAAGGGTCACCCTTTTTCATGATGTCTCCTGCCTAAAGACTCCACAAAGCATTTGAGTAAGGGGGAAAAAAAGAGAGAAAGGATTGACTTGATGGTAGAGTGTGATTTAGACTTAAGGGTCGAGCACAAAAAAATTTACCCAACAATTTTTTTTTTTTTACTTTTTTTGCATGTAGAAATCTTATTCCTTATAATTCATGACATCATTTTCTCAAATAAAAATCCAAAGTAAATCTTATTTTCAATAAGAGGTCTGAAGTCTTTTTTCTTAAAAAAAATATAATCAAGGACATTTTCGTCATTTAATTTAATTTTTTTTATTTTTTTCTTGGTTTCATCGGCCAACTAGGCCATTGGCAAGGGCTGGGCGGCCTCGCTTGTGGCTATCGAAACGAGGCTGCCCTCGATGATCGCGAGGGACGGCCTCGCCCTGCCCAGATGCGGTGAGCAAGGTGACCCTTGTACAAATTTGTCTGAGATTATTTTCTTACCTTGTGACGTGCTTTTTTATAGTGTAAATCTCAAGTGGGATAATTTATACGGTGGAGAAACGTATGAATCAAAGTCTTATTGGGCCAAGAGAAGGTAGCAATTGAAGACGGATGATTCCTAGGGTAGTTCTTTCGGGCAATCATGAAGAAAGGGCTCCTGTCATGCCAAACTGTTATCGCTTTTAATGATGAAAGTTATGTTGATCTTTTCTTTTCCCTGACTGAAATTTCATCGTCAGTCAGTCAATCTGGAGTGCGTGACCCGCTCTTTCAAATCTCTCTTTCATTTCATTTAAATTTGACCCCAGCGAGTCAATCTCTAACTAATTCATTCGAGAAGACATTCAATGGTCATGATAAAAGACGTGTTCGATACGTATTACGAGGTTCCTCGATTGACATCTAAAAGTAAGAAAATCCCGTAAAATTGTAACTGATACCACCATTGAGATTTAGTGCCTCAAGAAATATCGGGTTTTGGAGAGAAATTCTTAATGATTTACTTTGGAAGTAGACTAAAATTATTGCGCTTGAACTAGATTAGATATATATATATAAAAAAAGGAACTAGATTAGATACCGCCAAATCACATAAGAAAGAAAAACCACTACATACATACATACATATTTATATCTATATTATATAAATAGAGAGAGAGAACAATTCCTCTTGGATTAGTGATGGGTCAATCAAATTGAAAATTCTCAATAGTTTGTGATAGATCCTCCTCTGACAGAAACATGGTGGTTGATCTATTGACCCCTATCAGGTGTCCAATTCGGTTTTCGGACTTTGCGTGAGGAAACGGAAAACAAGACGAAAGGGTGGTGGAAGGATCAACAACGAGATAAAACCCTCTTTTCAAGAATGCGTTTTGAGGATGTTGATTTGTGCCACTGGGCTTTTCGACATCCTGATCGGAACTATCAAGATAAGGTTCATGTTCACCATCCTTCCATCTCGAAAGTGTGACCACAGAGGTTGCATTTGGTCCCGGCGGAATTCTCCACCGTCTCCTTTCATTTTCAGCGAGAAATTTGAAAAACTCTTGTCTCGTGGCCTTCCCTTTTACTTGATAACAACGTAACGCGTTCAAAAGCACCTAATGAAAGGGAGAAAGATTGGAACTTAAACGACTTGTATTTAGTGTTCCTTGAATGTGGCCATGACCGTAGAAAAAGAGAGAAAAAAAAACATAATTGAAAACGATATTCTATTTTAAACTTTTAAGAAACATGAGACATTTTGTGTATCAGATTAGTTTTATTTTTTTCCTTTGGCTACAAATAATTATTTTTCCAATTCCAAAATGACTAGAGCAAAGTTGGAAAAAACACACACACACATATATATATATATATTAATCCTTTTGTGGGTTGCAGATTTATTTGTTTCTTTTCATGTTTCTTCATCCTTACAGTAACCTCAACACGAACAAGACATCAAAGAGGTCGTCATAATTGCTGAGGTTCAGTGGACCTCGAGGTCAATATTGGACCGGGCCGAGCTGCTGCTTGGCATCACAATTCTCCCTTATGAAATCAGAAGTAGGAATCAATAATTGAGTGAAATTCAATCTAGAAAACGCCTGGGTTAGGCCTCAAAAATGGGTATTAAAGATTGTTTTAGATAAAGAAAGGATGGATTTAGGTTCAATAGCAACCAATGAGTCAATGACAACCCTTTTTCGAGTCTAAATTTCTGGTAATAAATACAATACGCTTCCAATCTTAGTAAATTCAGAAGCTACAATCAATATAGAAGTCAAACCGCCCTTTTGTTGGCGAACTTATTTATGACTTACGAGTTATATTGTCGAGAGAACCGGTCACAATGCCAACAATTTTTTCCTTTTCCTTTGGAGATCGACACGAAACTCATCACTTCTTAATACCCGATCGATCCGATTTAACGGGACGAGTTTGTGCGATAATAACCCAAGACATGGGCTCCCTCGCAACACGGTCATGTGGACACCCCCTTGTGCGAACTATCTCCCGGCCAATATTCTAATGCCAGGTGGGACCCGAGGGGCCTACGGATCACGTGCACCTCACCCGGCGAGGACAGTGATGCGAGGAATCGACAGAGTAGATATCAAACCACAATCGTAGACATGCCAAAACAATTGGGCCGTCCACTTCGTACACTTGCATATACTTTGGTGTCGTGCTATGATCAATCAGTGCTATGTGATGGGAAGAAGATACGTTTTTCCCCCTTCCTTTTTTTTTTTTTTTTTTGGGGTCGAATTTTTCCCTTCTTTCAATGTCTATAATTTATACGCAAAATGAAACTACTCGATCCGATGAGGTTAGAGAGTGATCGTCGAGGCAAGAGAGGCCTGAATAAGGAGCAGCCCATGACAGCGCTTTTAAGATGACGAAAATGATAGAAATAAATCGAATTGTACATCAAATTTGGAAAAAGCAATTCAGAAATATACACGTGAAAACTGAAACTAACTTATGAAAGCGCATTTTGACGTAAGGATAAGTTTTGCTTTGAAACTCAAAAGTGAGGCTCGGTGTCGGAGGGGTCAAAATGGATAATATCTCGAGCAAGTCATTTTAGGTAAGCCACGCAAAATGAAGCCAAAGAAAAGAACGGCCAGGTTTGCGGCTTTGCATGGCATTGGGTACAAGGTTCGTGCCACGTTAGAGCAATGTGTACTTGTATCTTTCTTTCACCTTTTGCTATGCCTTTGGGCTGCTTCCTTTCGATGGCTTCATCCTTCCTTCCTAGCCTCTGAAAAACAATTAAAGAAAATATAAGCAAAGTTCGAAGAGAATATTTATTTCTCCGTGAAAGTGACGTTTCCTTCCGAATTTATGGACTACCCCGTTAATTTTAACAGCATCGACTATTTAGATGCACGATGCCCTTGTCGTTCTTGATTTCGAACTATTTAACTAAAGGAGAGGTGGGAACCGGCCTAATCGAACTATTTTATGCTTAGCCATGTTGTTTTATGAAAGATCATCAAGTAAGAATTAAAGAGATTCGTATAGAATATTCGATAGGAATTCGACGTTTTGAAAGGTACACTATGATTTCACGTGGTATATATTAATATCTTGAGTCGATTTTAGGGCATCGTTTTTCATTATGTGTGTATGGGCCACTTGGATAATATTTAGTAGGAGAGAGGATGCATTCATGATCATCCCATGGCAGTTTGCTCGGACTTCAGTCTTGAACTCAAAGTTTTATACATGTTGAAATTTCAGAGAAGAGAATACTTTTAGAAAAGAAAAAGCATGCGCTTGATGATTGATGAGACATAGACAGAGAGCGCGTGCGACAAGAGTCTAAGAGGGACATGTAGTGCAATATATTTTGGAGATATATCGGGAAAATTATTTAAACTTTTGTTAATTCGATTTTAAATCTTTTTAATTTTGTCAATTGGGCTCTGAATCTTTTTCCTTTTGGCAATTGAGTCTATCTCGCCATTTTAGCCTAACACCGTGACGTGGATACCACCGTCATATATGATATGATCGGCGCATTTTCTATTTATTTATTTCTTTTCTTTTTCCTTTTTCTTATTTTTTCTTTCTTTCTTATTTTTTCCCTTTTTCTAGTCAAAGGGCCAAGGTCATATTTGGATTTGGCAAATGTGAAAAGGTTTAGAATCCAATTGACAAAATTAAAATAATTAGAATTGAATTGGCAAAAATATAATAGGTCTAAGACTTTTTTAGTCAACTTTCGACATATCTAGTCCACCTCCTCTTCTTCTGGTTGATGGCTTGACTTGTTCTGTAACCAGAATGAATCAGCTTATAAGATAACGGGAAATAGAAACAAAGCACCAACCAAAACACCTTGTTTGTTATAACCAAGTGGGCCTTAGGTCGTCTCCTACATGCACATGCGGTGATGCGCTTGCTTGTGGCCGGCGATGGTCTGCCGGAGAGAGAGAGATATATATATATATATAAATATATATATAAGAAAAGAAAAGAAAAGAAAAGAAAATTTAAAAGGGAAAAAAAGAAAATAAAAAATTCAAAAATATTAAAATATCATTAGTAATTATCCACATTAGCACTGACTTGTGAAATAGGTGTTCCCATAATTCATATGATATCAAAGCGAGGTCCTGAATACTAATATTTCATGCCGTTTTTTTTTTTATTTTTTCGGTCTCTCCTATTATAGATTTCTATACTTTAGTCTCAGGCCAAATTTCTAACCTCGTGCATGGGGGAAGGTATTAAAATATTAAACTCCAGACTTTCATTTACTAGTTTGAACATTTAGATGTGAGCAACGGTAGGGCGAGAGAGAATTATCATAACATGCGCATGAAGAGATATTCATTGTGTGGAGGGAGATCCTCTGGAATCAAAGATGAGAGTCCTTTGGTGGGGGGAACAGGGGAGATATTCTTCCTTTCCGGGGAAAGCAGTTGAAGAAGAGGTGAAATTGTCAGAGATGAGTTTGTGGCTGTTAAGTAAAGACGCCTTCGACATTAATAACGCGAAGCATAAAAAGCAGGCCCAGTTCTCTCTCTGTCGCAGATTTTTTCTGCTACGTCTCTTATTCATCACAGAAAACCACTGGCTGAAGAGCTGCTGCCATCTCGCAGAATCACAGAGACCATGTTCAATGAAGTCATGAGATCAACCTTGGCGTTGGTAATTACATTACTGACCAAAAGTCATTCAGACACACACAGAGAGAGAAAGGGACACGGAACTCATGACAGAGCTTGAGCTTCTTTCTTTCTCCTCTTGTTTATGTTTTGTACGCATAAAGTGCACAGTCTTTTACTGTTCCCCGTTTGGTCGAAATGAAAATGGGGGAACTTTTATTGTCAAGGCCCTTGTTTGATTCGACAAGCGTGATGCCTAAGGAGGAGCTTAAGAAGAAGAAAGGGGTGGAATGTCTTATGTCCCTCTCATTTTCACTAACATCCCTTCAGCTTTTTGAAAATGGGGACATGGTGGGTCTCCTGGCTGTGATCGATGACGGATTCCTGTCCACTCTCCTGGATGACTGTGTCGCATCGTTCAGCTAAAGTCAAAGTACAACGCTCATCTCACCATTAATTGATTTGTCAAGTTGATGCATCCGATTTTTGGGTGGCCTTTTAAATAAGTCGAATAGGGGCAGAGAGAGAGAGAGAGAGAGAGAGAGAGAGAGAGAGAGAGAGAGAGAGAGAGAGAGTTTTTTGCCTTCAAGGAGGGCTCACCACCGCTCGTCGTTGACAAAGTTGTAGTCGTTAGATGAAAAATGGACACTCGACGTGCATTCGACGCTATGGAAAAATTGAAAGCACGAGGAGGAAAGTGGTAACAAGAGGAGCGTCGACATAAACTTTCGATCTCGACATCTTATTACATGGACTAATGGATACAACTCGAGTTCATCTGAACCACCTGTTTCAGTAGGTCCATGTTATGTCCGATTGGATCCATCAAACCGAGTAAGTATGTATGTTGATGCATCACACATGTGCACACATAGATGCAGGGGTGGCCTTTGCCTGAGGCCAGTCGAGGGAAAAAAGATAAAAAGAAGAAGAGAAAAATAGAAATTTTATTTGTAAAAAAATTTAGAACTATATTGGCAGACAATTGAAAAGTTTAAGATTAAAGTGGCTGCCTTGCAATAAGTTTATGATTTTCTGGATAAATTTTCCCAAGATTTGACTTTATGATATACCTCAAAATCACGTCAACTATACGATATGAAGCCAAAATCAGAGTGACCCAAGTGAAAATAACTTTTCATTGGTAAATGACCATGGCAATTACATGAATCATTAACGTCAACTTCTCTCATAAGGGGCAACATAATCCACCTTCATGAGGAAAACCATGAACTTCCTTCTTTACATGATTAACCCCAGGAAATCCTCCTGGCAAAATACATTCGGGTTAATAAGGTACAAATATATATAACCCAAAAAAAGGAAAAAAAGAAAAAGAAATCAGAAAGATCAAGATTCACAACGAATTAAGACCAAAAAGAGAGAGAGAGAGACGTAGGAAAAAAGAAGAAGACGCAAATAACGTATCAATGTACGTGTTGCTGCTTCTTTCTTGGCCCGTCTCTCGCTCCGTCATCTGATCATCGACGTGAGAGACCGGAAGACCACTTCTTCGCATGGGATCGTGAGGCCCATGTCGTGGTCGAACCCGAACTCCTCCTCGGCCTGCCGGAGGAGGCATCGGAACTCGGGGCGCGTCAAGAGGGAAATCGGCACGATGTGCCGGGCTCGGTTCTCGCCGACGTAGACCGCAAAGTGTCCCTTGGGCACGTCGAGGGGGGGGCCGCCCTCGTCGAAGCCGCTGTTCGGCCGCCTGCCGAGGCTCGAGCACCGCCTGAGGATCTGCTTGAGGACCGCGGGTTGAGGCAGCTTGTGGGATTTCTTGTGAGCCATTAATGATGAGGATAGAGAGCTGTCGACGAGCGAGGAAAGGACGAAGGAAGGTGGTGCGAGCGAGGAGTGAAGGGAGGTGATTGGGCTGGAGGGGGTATTTATGAGGCTGAGTTACGAGAGCGGCGAAGGACACAAGAAAGGCCTCTGAGGCGTGACTCGGTGATGCCACGTTATGAAATAGATGAACTCATCTTCTCTTCTCAATTATAATGTGGAAATCACATTACATTATGGCGAGAGCTCGATCGGTTTGTGATATCACGGCGGCATGTTACGTGATAGATGGACGGAGGACATAGGCACGGGTTTGACGGGGTTTGTGTTTAAGTGTGGAAGGACATGGTGGGGGCGGAAGCCCATTTGGGTTTTTCTTCTTCTGTGTTGGCCCCTCCTAAGGGCAACGCGAACGAGCTCCCCCTTTCCTTCTCCGATCACTTTCGTTCCCCTTTTCTTTCTTTTTGTTTCTTTTTTCTTGCCAGCAGATTAGAGTTTTCTATGTTTATTGGGAATAGCCGTCGCTACTTTTGGTTACATTTGGACATACCAAAGTTTTCTACTCGAATGCCCGGATTTCAAATAACGTTAATTTCGGGAAAAAATGTCAAAAAAGTCTTAAACCTATTACATTGAGTTCAATTCAATTCTAAACTTTTCGATGGTCTTAATTCAATCCTAAATTTTTTGCGTTGGTGCCATTGAGTCAACCCGATCAATTTTGATTGGAAATCGGCGACGTGGATGTCGATGGCCTTATGTGGCTTCCTGGCGTTGATGTGAATATTTTTAATGCTATTTAATATTTTAAATAATTTTTTTGATCTTTTCCTTTTTTCCTTCTTTTTCTTGCATTTTTTTTTTCAAAGTTGGGGCTAGGAACCCTCGCCCAGTGCTGACGAGGGCCGCAACGCCCTTGCCAGATCTAGCTAGGCGAGGGCTTCGCGGCCCTTGCGGGAGTTGGGCGAGGCCGTGACGCTCCTCATCCAGATTTGGCGAGGGTCGCGAAGCCATCACCTGGGGCCATGTAATAAATTTAGGAAATTTTTTTTTTTTACACTTTTCCCGCTAACTTCCAACTTGGGAGATCACTTTGGCCCAAATTTTTACGTGTCTCGTACAAAACTGACATTGCCACAGCCTACGGATACAGGTAATCAAAGCAATCTTGGCATGCATTTGATTAGTAGAAAATGATGCAGGTGTGAAGCCTTTTTTTTTTTTTTGTTTTTTTGCTTCAACAGAAGATCATCTGTAGAGATTGATTCCAGAAGCAGTCAGAGGATTGCCAAATGCACATCACAAGTGCTATAACTTTTAGTACAACGCTCATTTGAAGTATCGTAACTTTTTTTTTCTCGATTACTTGAGCACTATAACTTATATACGGCACTTGTTTAAGTGACATAACTTTTTTTTTTTTTATCATTTTAGTATTGTGTAACATTTCAATCGATCATTTGAGTCCATAACTTTTTAAAAAACCTTCACCACAAGTGCTTTATGCCACGTCGGATTTATGGCACTTGGGTGAATGTTTTGATAAACAAATTGACATTTAAGTGATCGATTGAAAGTTATGGTATTCAAGTGGACGTTTTTTAGAAGTTATGACACTTAAGTGGTTGAAAAAAAAGTTATGGCATTTAAGTGAGCGTCGTATGAAAGTTATAAGACTTGTGCAGACTTATTCCAATATGGTATGGTATTCTTCCACTGATATGTAACCAAAGCAGGGTGAAAGCACAGCCCCACATTTATTATATGGCTATTTCAAATAAATAATGCAATCCTGAAACTCTCCATCTGAAATCAAGGGCGATTCCTTCCCTCCAGATGCGGGCTTTGATAATTATGACATGACTATGTCACTCGTGACTCCTCGAAACGACGACGACCCACATGATCTCATATAATTCTTGTTCTTCCAAAGATGTCCATCGGATATTTATAGAAAGAAAAATCAATGTCTGCTTTTATTCAAGTCTGAAAATCAAAAGATTCATGACCGTAATTAGGCCTCGAGGAAATTTTGCCTGTAAGATCCACAGATCGGACAAATTTCTCGCCTTTGCCCCGTTCGGATCTGCATGTGAACGCACACCGCAAATTACATTTTGAAGAAAAAAAAAGGGCTTTTTCTTTATTTATTGTCAAGTTGGCAAATGAAGATGGAATTAAGTAGGGATGAGCGCGTTCGAGTCGGTTTAGGTTTCACCTGGAACCCGATACTTACCAATTGAAATCGGTTCCCCAATTTTGAAATCTAAAATGTATCACGCATACCTTATAACCTAGAACCTACCTTATTACAGATTCCAAAATCGTTTTTAGGGTCTACCAATATTTCACCTGTATTCTTAATTGAATGATAGTAGTGGATCATCACTTCTAATGACCACCATTTCTGTCGCTTCGATTCCCTAACCACAATTCACATTTAGACACACCAAGAATATAAAATAACTATAAAATAAAAATCTCATTCATGAATATCGCCGGAAATGGGAACTCAAACTAGTGATTCTAGATTAAATATTTATCATCGATATCGTGGAATACTACATAATCCGCGAAGACATAAAGCAAGAAAAATATGAAGACTTGTTCTAGGTCATGGAATCTAAAGGTCGAAACCTGGTTCTCTAATTTTTGAAACCTGTAATCTATTATACTTATCCTGGAACAGATTGGTTCCCACCGGTTCAACTAGTCCCGATCCAGGTTGTCCAGGTTCCTGGTTCTATCTTGAAACCATACTCATCCCTATAATTAAGATCAACGTCGTCGAGCCACGTTCACAAGCGCACGCTCGAACTCTAAGTTCATACATCTAAGGGCTCGATTCAAAATTTGCCACGACCGGACCACTCGGAGCAAGTCGGCCTTCCTCGATCGAGTTCGCCATATCGGGAAGAACAATATTACCTATAATAACGATTGTGTTATAGTCTTTAACTTATCGATTACGTGCTAAATATACGTTCGTAGCTCACGGATGAGATTGTTGTTGGATAATACTCTGCTCAATAGATTCTGGACTTATGCCCTAAATACCCGATCTTCCAGTTGTACAATGTGTTGCAATATGAATTTGGACAGCATGGAAAGAAAGGAAAATAATCTCTTCATTGTTTTTAGGTATGTGGTCCTGCATGGTTGCTTGAATGACACCGCCGACGGTCGAACAAAAAAAAAGATGAAACGGGACGAAAGTAAATAAAATACTTCAAAATTTTGAATATGAACCACTGATATCTTCAACCAGTTTCAGGCTACAAGAAGATTTATGTCAATCCATGTTCTAAGGCGAGAAAGCGAGGTGCAGTATACGTGAAATGGCTTTGAATGATGCCGTCGAATTCCAGCCATTTTATGTCTCGTAATTTTGTTTCTCTCCAGAGGCTGGCTCAAGGGATGCCCAGTACAGCACATAACGAGTCCCCACATGCCTCAAGGCCCAGACAACATTCAACAGAGGAAGTTGGTGAAATGACCAGCATCTCTAAGACACACTGATTTTTCCTCCCTGTGTCCGAACTTGCCAGCTAAAAAGAACTCAAAAAAGAAGAAGAATTTAGAATTTATCACATAAAAACTCAGATTCAACTGCAATTCATGGAAAAGGTTTGTCATAGAGAGAGAGAGAGAGTATGAAGGCCTTCATGTTCTGTGAATGAGATTGCTTTGACACAAGAAAACCAAGTACATAGGCCCACCATCCTCACTCCAATGACATGCGGTGATCCGCAGGACCATAGCCAAGGACAAGCGCAATTCTTTTCTTCCTTTTGGAGTTGATTCTGACTGAGGCTGCGTTTGGCACATGATGGCCATGTTACTCTTGCCCCCAAAACCTCCATATCCGGACAACAAAGTAATGTCCTCTGTTCCATCTACTTGAAAACAACTTATGAGTAACCCATCTCAAACTTCGAACGCGTCGTAAATGCATGAGTTCGAGGGCTTTGCTTCACTTGGCAAGGAGTCATGGTGCTAAAACTGGGAAACTTGAAATTAAGAACTTTTAAAATGCAAGGGGGTAAGGTGATAATTACCTCGCTGTGAGCAGGAGAGGACTATCGATCCAGGTCTCACGAGCCAAACCTAGAGGTTCGTGGGAACTAATGATTAAAAAAACTGAACCCAAGATGAGTGACAAATTCAAATTATGATGAAATGACCATGACAGTACGTGGACAGGTTACTAAAACCAGAGTGGATGACCCCTTCACCATTTCCTGTCTTTTTTTTTTCCCCTCACAGCATCAAAAATGACTAACAGAAGTACCTTCAAGAGGGTCCTCAGCTTTATTGAAATGGACTAGACCCTTATCTCAAGGACACCATTGTAAGGTCAAGTACTTGACAAAAGGTCCTACAATAAGATTACGAATGAATACTGATCCACATGAGCTTCTGAAAGCCAGATGGGGGTGATGTGTTCTGCACATGGTACCTCTGGGTAGCTCCCTTTAAGTGAAGAAAGAGCATACATCGGCAATTCACCTGCTCCGGTCGGTACCCGTTTGAACATTTCAAAGTCGGACGTAATCTCTTGAAATTCAAGGAACATTGGCCAAAGCTGGAGAATCATTTTATACAAGGAGTGAGAAATGTCGCACAAAATAAGGACATACAAACAACAATTGAAATTCCACCTGTAATCCGAGGAGTAAACTGAAGAATCATTTCATGAAAAAAGCGAGATGCAAGCAAACAACTACATCATAGTTCCATCCATGCGTTCTAATTTTCATGAGAATTCTTTGTGCGCACACAATACCTCACCTGCTTGGAGAAGTGGTTATTCTAAGTGATTGACATCCTACCTTCACATACACTAGAAACTAAAGACCGTCGCTGACCTGTCCGAAGGCGAGAGTGGCTTGATTTGAACCCATTTTCATTTCTCAATTTAGCCTTCCCAACTTAAAGTTCCTGCAAAAGGGCACCTAAAAAAGCATGGAGTGAATTTTCGTCAGCATCTCAATGATTTTATAAGCTAGTTTTGGAACGTCCTTTCTCTCATGATATTTATAAAAAAACAATAAAAACCAGCTCGTGATTTAGGATGCTATGCTTAGTTGCAATTTTTGATTGCAGATAAGGAATTATGGTAGTATGGAAACACACTTGTTGCATGAATGAAATCGACATTAGTCCGTGGCTGTTTTAAGTTCAAATTGCGTTGAAATCAGTTCAATTTGCCTTTCCTGCTCTCCATATGGTTAGAAAAGAATTGAAGTAAAAAAGTACCCTATTGAGAATGGGGGGTACGATAAGCCGCATTAAATTTGTGAAATATGGAAAATGAAAAAAAAAAAGTGCCTTGTTTTATTTTCAAATTTAGAGGAGAGCCATCCATAAGCTATCTGCTGGACATTTTTCAAACTGAAAGTAAATTTCACTGTTAAACAATAATAAATCAAATTGAGGCAACAATATACACTCCATTGTCAAAGCTTGAACTGCAAGCTAAAATTGCTTTATTTCAAATGTAAAGACCCAAACCAGAAGATACCTAGACTTAACAGATTTGGGGGGTAATAACTGCAGAAAAACTGTAGCATTTCCCATTGGTGATGCCGCTACAGGGTATGTTAGGATTCCAAAAGCAAACATCCATTCAGAGCAGAGTTGTTGAATCCGAAATATTCGAGATGGAGCAGCAAGAGGTCCACATACACCAAAAGGTTTACTCAATAAACTATAGGTGTCATGGGACAAAACGACATTCATGACTGTATTCTGCTCGATTATCTTCCATGAACAAAATCACGAGTATTAAAGCCTCACAAGCGATGCAAAGATCAACATAAAATTTCCTTTCCCTCCTTATTTTATGGAGGAAAAGGAATCACAAGTGTGCCATGAAAATATGGCAATTCTTATGGTCCGATGGCAGAGTAGCAGTGTGGAGCGATGGTTAATTATGTACTTCTGCCAAAAAGTAACTATGCTTAGTTCTATTACTACTTCAAGGCAAAACAGTTTTTGCTATTTCAAAAATAGATATTATCTTCTAATCTATACAAGATTCAGGATAATAATTACACATGTAAATCCTTCTGGTTGACAGTTTATAATGAGACCACTGCATTTATGGTCTACTAACATACAAAGAGTTAAATAATTTTTGACGTGAAATGCTCAGTAAAAATCAGACATCAAAACTCTATTATTTTATCACCAAGTTGCATTGTTCTCCAACTTCGATGTTATTCCAAGTAAATGAAGGATGATAACTCTTTGGGAGGTTAAATTATCAACATTAGTATTGTTGTTACCATGGTTGTAGCATGAGGAAGCAGATGGCTTAGCATCTGGTAACCCCCCGTGGCACTTTGTCAAGGTTGTCGCAGGCTCATCGACAGTCATTTTGCCGTTGGTAAAGACTTGTTCAACTTGAAATCTCAATTTGACAGACTGAGCCTGCAACATTGATAATGGCCTTGAGTGGTCTGAGGTTCAGAACAATTACGATGTAGTACAAAGCCAGAAATAAGAGTGGGTTGGAGGTTGTTCTCCTGCTCAAAGTCCATTTTGGCTTTCAAACCATTACCCATAAAGCTGGCGATGAAACTTACGATTTTTCAACAGAAGCATAGAAAATTGAAGAGCTACCAGAAAATGCAAAGACAAGGTAAAGAGCTCAATCCAAGAGAAGTCAGTAATTATCGCATCCTAACAATGGACGGAAGGAATGGGCGATACATGATGCATCTCTTTTGGGGTCCTATGGGAATAGTTTTACAGAACAAGAGGCAAAAACCGTAAGTGTTTCTTGAGTGTCGTTCTTACTACAAGAGATGAGTCACAAACCATATGTGTAGCATGTTTATAATTACTAGTCACACAAATAATCAAAAGTGTGATAATAGTCCTGACTACCTCACAAGCAGCTGCTGTTGTCATAGATTATCTGCTTCTAAAAGTAGTGCCGAGTCTTACGTCATTTTACCACCTTTTTTCCTTCTCATTGGCAATATTTGCTATGCACAGCACCTATACGGGACAACTGGCTGAACATCAGTATGCAAATCCTTTTCAAGCACCTTCAAACAAATTGAGATTAGAATCTAATTCTCCAACTATTCCATTTGACTACCTCTAGTCTTACGATTCATGTCAACCTTGTCAAAGACATTTGACTTTTAAGAATGTTGTCTAATTCCAAAGTCATATGCCAGGTTCTCCTATCAGCTTTCTCTTTGAAATGCAGTCCATCTCTGTATATTGTACATGCTTCTATGCCTCCAATTTCAAGCTCTTCTGCAAGAAAGCCATTTGGACTACGCTTAATTAAGCGTGGTCATATTCCAAGCAGAAATAGAAACCACTTCTTCATAGTTTATCCAAATCGAACCCAATTTAATTTGTGACCTCAATCCAACTACATCCACTATCTTTCTTCAACCTTTTTTCTTTCATTAATCCCCTCAACGATCCAATCTGATCCCACAAGCCAAATCTAGCATATAAGTTTGATAGCAATATATAAATTCCAACATTTTGAGGATCCCACTCAAGTGCCCTTTGAGCAGCCAATTTTCCCAGTTCAACGTTCCCACTTTCCAAGCAAGCGTTGAGAAGAGCCCCCCACATCGAATCAGTACCGCCAAACCCCTTCTGAAGCATCTCATCAAGAAGCTTCCATGCTCTATCCAACTCACCTGCCCTAGAAAGAAGATCCACCAGACAACTGTAGTGCTCTTGGGTAGGCTTCACATTGTACTCATTTTGAATTGATTTGAAAAATTCAATTCCAAGTGCCACTTGACCAGTTCGAGCACAAGCTGCGATAACAGTCACAAAGGCTACCTCGTCTGGTTTGATCCCTTTTATCAGCATTTCTTTATACAATCCTATCACCTTGCCATAACAACCATTTGTTCCGTAAGCATCCAACATGGAAGTCCAAAGAACAAGGTCATTCTTTCCCTCTCCTCCAGTCCCAGCCAAAGCAAATACTTGACAAGCCTTTTCTACTAAGCCACATTTACCATACATTTCAATCAGTGAACTCTGCAAAAACAAATCGTTCTCAGAATCGTAAACTGTGCGAACAAGGCGGCCATGAACCTGCCTTCCCAACTCAACTCCAGACAGTCCAGTGGATGTCCTTAACATTCGCTGACAATGTGAAATGATCCTGATTTAAATTCAAGAGAGGCATGTTTCTAGCCACTTTGAGCCCCTCTGACCACATCTTAGCATCGATATAACCGGACAATAGAGCATTGGCACAAACGGTGTTCTTTACAGGAATTTCATCAAACAGCTGTGCCGCGTCATCAACCAATGATGATTTTGCATACAAATCAATCAGAGCACCATTAACAAAAACACTGGACGACCAACCTAACCTCACGACGAGGGCATGCATCTGTTTACCGAAAATCACACCCTCATCGTTGGACGAAGCCGTCAAAGTGCTGCATAGAGCATATGAATCTAGAAGAACACCATTAAAATGCATGAAAGAGAAGGTCTTTAGGGCATATGGAGCAAACCCATTTCGAGCAAACTGAGATATCAGAATATTGAAGGGTACTGGGTCTCTGTTGGGGATCAAGAACTTGCACAACTTACTCAATATTTGAAGGTTGGTTCTTGGAACGCATGCAGCGTATGAGAAGATGAGTTTGGCTTGGATGCTCGGGGACAAGAAAAGTAAACCCGTTGTGAGCAGGTGGGCATGCCATTTCTTGATCGATGTCAGGGCCTTGGTCCGTGGGGAATGATGCAAGAAGCGACCGATCGTGTCAACACTCCATGAACTTTGGTTGGACATAGGTAATGCTATTAGCAGGGTTTTACGGTTCATTCAAGTGAATTTATAGGTGCAAGACCGTTTGGCCTATGACGAAAGAGAAACTTTTATATGCTTTCTCTTTTGGAAGTACCGGGCTACACGTAATACAAAATGTACAACCTGATCAATCAGAAGAAAACTGTACGTTATGGTCAATCAGAAGCAAAATTGTACATTACTGTCAAGCCAAGTGAAAGTAACATACTCTCAGTCTTAGCTTTTCACCTTGATAGGATCTCCTAGTTCTTAATAGGACGAAACAGATCCTCCTATAGTCGTCGAAGTTAAGTAAGACAAACTAGACAGCCAACAGAGGCGTTAAGCCGCCGGAGGCTAAGTTAAAAGATTTGTCATCAGGAATCGTTTCAGGATCTTCGTTTTTCTATGTCCATGATAAGCAAGAAGTGATGCTGACGAAAGTCTCCTCTTCGCAAGGAATTGTTAGCCCCCCGTCGGATGATCAAAGCCGTATTCTTCTTCAGATCTGCTTAGCAAACCCTGGAATGGAGGATGGCTTAAATAGGATATTGGGACCACGAAGCGCTTCTGAGTTTCTCCAACATAGACCGTGAAGAAACCTTTTGGCACATCCAGAGGAGCTGAAGCTGCTTTTCTCGCCGCCATAAGGGTTTGACTGAAAAACTTCTTTGCTGGTAGAGAACCGGGCAATCTGATACCCATGATTTTGCGCAAGGACTAGGAAAATGCAAAAGATTTCTGCGTGTGACCTGAAAGGAGGTGAAGGCAAAAAGCTTTCTGCCTCTTGATGAAATTCTCTTCTGGTGAAGGGTTAATATAGAACAGTTTGAAAACTAAATGCTCTTGAAATTTAATAGATGGTCGAGCGCTGGGGTCTAGGGAGGGCATGATATTAAGAAAATCACATGGTTATGTTTTTCTGACGGATCAAGACACACGAGGCTGGAAATCTGTGTGGTGTCCAGTGGTTGAGGTACATTGTGTCCTGTCTCTTCACAAGCCAATGGGAAACCAGCTAAAGATTTGCAGGTGCATGTCAAGTAACCGATCTCGATGAAAATGGTAGGCCAACCAATACATGGGTCCGAAACATCTCTAGGATTTCTGACCTTGTTTTTGCTCACTATTACAGAGAACACAGACATGCATAATGTAGGGCGAAGTTTGTCTGCCTAATTTGGTGCCCACTATCTCCTGAACCACATACAAAGATTAGATAGAGATGTTGATAGGAACTATTCCTATTTTTTTTCCAATTGGGTCACCGCATGGATATAAGTTACTTCAGCTCATGGTAACTGTTTGGTTTTAGCAAGTGGCTCTCCTGGATAGATGGCTGACTGAAAGATACGGGAACTTCTGTGAAATTTTCATGCTATGCTAAAGCATCTAAGGAAAACCCTGCTCCAGAGAAGCGGCGGTACTTCCTGGATGACAATTTTTTCGCCAGTGTCTCTTTTGAGCAGATAAATGCTACTTTCACTGCATACCCTTGAAGGCCATCTACGAGGCCTGCAATGTAAGTTAAGGGCAAATTGTCAAGGTGGCTGCCATTTCAGTGGCATGACCTACTGAATGAATGTCAATGAATCTGCTCCATAACACCGGAAAAAATTATTCAGCATTCCAGTGAATCAACAAGTTTAGGAGGGTTGGAGTAAAATCCAGCTACCTCGATGGAATTTTTACTATCGCATTGGGATTTTCTGTCTAGATTTCGTTGCTGCAATCTTGTCCATCAGAATATAAGATTATAGACAACAGCACCGTTCATAGTCCAAAAGTGAAGTCCATAAGTTTTAGCAGTCGTGATGTTTGATTTGCATATGTGTGGGCTGCATCTGCTGAATATTGATTGCAGACTGACATGTTTCCCAATAACTTTTAACTTAAGTTGCTTAGCAAATGGGAATTCAATCAGTTCTCAATTCTGCAGTTCAGATGACCGAAAGAGCAAATTTTCCATTGATCTCTTTTGAATGGTACATTCAGGACAAGTTTGCTACAGAAATACGTAACAGGAATGTACATGGGATTTCCTAATATTACACAAAATTGTTTTTGGCTTGCGTATCTCCTCTTACGACTGACTCAACCGCGAAGTGAGGGCAATGAATGTGTCTTCTGTGCAAGGAATTGTGAGACCGCCCATAGGATGATTGAAGCCAAATTCTTCCTCAGCCTTACTGAGCAAGTCCTGAAACAAAGGCTGATTCAAGAACGATATGGGCACCACGTATCTCTTCTTCTGTCTCTCTCCAACATAGACTGCAAGGTAGCCTTTTGGGACCGAGACCGCTTCTCTGCCAATGAGAAGAGATCGCCGGAGAATCTGCTTCACATGCATAATACTTGGCAAGTGAATGGCCATATGTTATCCGGAGAAAATGAAGGAGATGGCAAATTCTTTGATGAAGAAAGAAAATGTTTTGCTAGCTGAGAGATCTCAAGGGGCTTGGTATGGCTGTGAAAAAGAAATGCATCTATATATAAGATATAGGAATGTTAGAATGAGTGGCGTGTGAGGCATCTGTTCTCTGGTTTGATCAAGAGACATATTCACCTGAAGGTTCACATGGTCCTGTCTTTCAACTCATCATCAGGAACTTTGACATTGATTGAGACTTCTGTTCTTTGTTAGAGTGCACTCTATGCCCTACCACGTCCGGCATAAGAAACCTGTGCAAGGGACCACCAGAAAGTTTTCAGTATTGATGACTTCTTTGTTGAAGAAGCCAAACTTTTAATAGGACATGAGCCAGACGTTGCGCTCATCAGTTAGTCATATCTGTTAACATACCTAAAAACTCAAGGACCGATAAAGCATCCGGGTACTTTATTTCCATGACAATTTTTTCTCCTGGCATTTACCCTATTTGTGGCAATGTTAAGGCATTCTTCCGTTACTGAGAGGTTGTCCTCTTTTAAATGCAGAAGCAACTGCACATTGGCCTAACGTGAAGCTGGCTGCAGAGTAAGCTGAAGATCAACTGGTGCAAGTTACTCGGAGTATCAAGTGACTATCGAGAAATCTTCCGTTGTACCGGAGTTTGTCGCAACAGAGCTCTGCCCAACTGTTTTGGAGACAATAATTGAACTTAAGAATGTAATGGGAAGCCAGAAAAAAAAAGGCTGAAGAAAGCAATGATCCATTTCTGGATGGCGAAGAAAGTGCCTAATCTCTTAAAATTATATAACCTTGCCGATCTAGATCTGTACCTCTAGATCATTACCACACTTCAATTATATAACCTTGTCATCAGACTCGAAGGAGAGTGGAAAAAAAAAAAAACTTCCTTTCTTCATTTATGGTGGCATCACTTAACACATGAGTATTCGTCTTTTAAAAGTAGATTGTCTTGCTGTGAAAGTATATTATGTCCTGTCACGGCTATTGTTACCCCTATTGCAATGGGAGATTGAAAATTCCAGGTGTTACAGAGAAGACTCGTAGTGTATTGAAGTAGGTCATCGTATCCGAAGCGTTAGCAGCAAGATATGACATGAATATACATTGCAATTTGGGAAATCACATTCAGCTAAAGTAGTTTGCATCTTGTTAGGAGAATAACTTAATTAATTATTGATAAAAAAGAACGGTATATATACATATCAAAACCCTTGAAAACCATTATGCCATTTTTACCCTTTAACACTTCTCCTAAAGTTGGAGCATGAATATCAAGCATGCCTAGCTTGTTACAAATATACTCAATCCTACTACTCCCTAGAGATTTGATGAAAATATCAGCTAGTTGTTCACCGTTCCTAACATAACTATAGCTTGAAGTTTCTCACGGACAAAGTGGCAATCAACTTCGATATGCTTGATACGCTCATGGAAAACTAAATTTGAAGCAATATGGACAACTGCTCGATTATCACACCACAACTCCATTGGCGTAGAGTCTTCGAATCCAAGTTCAACTAATAATTGACACATCCAAATTAGCTTATAGGTAGCTTGAGCCATAGCTCGTATATTCGATTCCGCACTTAATCTAGCCACGACACTTTGCTTTTTACTCTTCCAAGATATTAGGTTTTCTCCTACAAAGGTACAATACCACGATGTAGACCTCCTATTTATAGGAGATCCCGCCCTAATCAGCATCCGAGAAGGCTTTCACCCTTTTGTGACCATGATCCTAATAAATGAGACCACGACCGAGAACTTTCTTCAAGTATCTTAAAATTTTGATCACAACATCCCAATGTGAGGTAAGGGGAGAAGACATAAACCGACTCACAACACTCACCGAAAAGGAAATATCGGATCGAGTGATAGTCAAATAATTTAATTTTCAAACAAGTCTCCGATACCTTTTCGGATCATTTAACGACTCACCATCCTCTACCATCAATTTAGAACCCACTTCCATTGGTGTATCCATAGCATACCTATCTCTATAAGCAAATCCATAACATATTTTCATTGTGAGATATAAATACCTTTCTTCGCTTGTGCCACTTCGATACCTAGGAAATGTCTAAGAAGTCCCAAATCCTTTGTATGAAACTGCTGTTGCAAATACGGTTTCAACCTTTTAATCCCTGTAGAATCATCTCCAGTTATAACGATATCAATCACATAAACTAAAGGAATATTCGACCAGCTCCGAAACCCGATAAAACATAGAATGCTCTCTAGTACATCTACACAACCCAAACCGGAGTATTGCCTCAAGTAAACTTCCTAAACCAAGCTCTAGGAGATCGTTTCAAACCATATAAAGATTTTTTTAAGCGACGGACATGACCCGGACTCCCCTTGAGCAACAATCCCTAGTGGTTGGTCTCTATACACATCTTCCTGTAAATCTCCATGAAGAAAGGTATTCTTTACATCAAGCTAAAACAGAAACCAACAAGCGTACGACCAAAGAAAGTAAAAGACGAACGTAAGTCATCTTAGCTACGGGAGAAAAAAATATCACCATAATCGACCCCATAAAACTGTGCATATCCTTTTAGCAACCAATCTAGCCTTGAAACGAGCAAGAGAACCATCATGGTTAACCTTGACAAGTATATACCCACTTACATCCAATGGCCGTTTTCCCTACAAGTAAAGGAACATGATCCCAAGTCGATTTTGTTCTAGTGCCGGTAGTTCCTCTTCCATAGCCGCCCTCCAGCCTGGACTAGATAATGCTTCAAAGAACAGTTTTAGGAATATGATGGTTATCAATGGTCATTAGACTAGCCCGACAAGAGGTAGATAAACCGGAATGTGAGACAAACCGTGCAATAGGGTATTTGGTACAACTATGAACTCCTTTGCTATGTGCAGTAGGAATATCAAGGTCGGTATGTGACTAACTTACCTCGGGCTAAGAAGATGAAGTAAACTAGATAGGTTAAGGTACATCTGCGGGGGCTCCACATGTTGACGAGAACGTCTACTATAAACATACTTTGGACATGTGGAGGAATAACTGGAGAGTCCAAAGTGGGTGTTGATTCCATAATAACACATGTCAAGGAATCATCATCCATTATGGGAGTCTCCATCGGATTATCGGAATAAACAATAGACTCGAAAAAGGAAACATCTGCGGTGGTGAAATACTTATGCAAAGAAGGACATTAGCAATGGTAACCCTTTTGTGTACGAGAATACCCAGCAAAAATGCATTTAAGAGATCGAGGATCAAGTTTGGAAAGTCTTTGACGATGGTCACGAATACAACAAACACAACCAAATATACGAGGTGTTATATGAAACAAGGGGTCGGAAGGAAAAAAGAAGATAGTGAGGAATTGCACCCTTGAGAACAGAGGATGACGTGCGATTGATAAGATAACATGCAGTCATAATAACATCAGCCCAAAAGGATTGATCTACCTTCATTTCAAACATCAAACAACGAGTAATTTCTAACAAGTGGCGATTCTTTCTTTCGGCTACACCGTTTTGTTGTGGTGTATCCGAACAAGAAGATTGATGAAGAATATCTTGTTGGGACTTGAATTTAGAGAAAGTTTTAGAAAAATACTCATTGGCATTATTACTTCAAGAATACAAACATAAGTAGAAAATTAAGTATGTACTTCATTAACAAATGCACAAAAAATAGAAAATAACTCAAAATGACTTTTCATTAGAAATAGCCAAGTGACTCTTTAATAATCTTCTACAAAAGTCATGAAGTACTTGAAACCCAACTTTGAAGTAGTAGGACATGGACCTCAAACATCAAAATGAACTAAAGAAAAAGACCGAGAAGCTTGTTTATTGACTCTTGGACTATAACTAATACAATACAATTTTCCAAACCGACACGACTCACACTCAAAACTAGATAAAGAATGAAAACGAGAATCAAGCTTCTTCAAACTTCCTAAAGAGAGATGTCCCAAGCGGCGGTGAATTTGATGTGGGGAAACCGTTGAACATGCGATACTAGTAGCATTATCAAACACATATAGCCCCCTTAACATATGTCCTTTACCAATCGTCTTCTTCGCCTTCAAATCCTGAAAAACACAGGAATCGGGATAGAAGGTTACGGGACAATTATATTCTTTGGTAAGGAAACAAACAGCCATAAGGTTAAATGGAAAATTTGGAAGGTACATGATAGAAGATAAAGATATGGAGGATGTCATTGGAACCGTGCCTATCCCTTTTATTGTGGATAGAGAACCATCGCCTAATGTAACACTAGATGAAGACTCATGAAAGGCGAAAAGATACTTGAAGATCCAGTCATATGATCGATAGCCCTGAATCAATGACCTAGGGGTGAGAAGTAGATGAAAGACATGTTGTTGCATTACCTATATGAGCAAAGGTAGTTGTGGAGGAGGAAACGGTCGAGAAATTTGAAACCGATTGTACCTAGCAAGTTCCTCTTTTGACATTCTAATTAGGGTTCCTCTTTCGAAGACTGCGAAGAAACACCCAACTCTACTACATTGGCTACATTAGCTATAACCGAATGAGGGGGCCTTCCATGAAGCTTATAACCAAATCTTTGAATGTGTATAAGAATACTATAGTAATGACATGTACGTGTAAAATCGATATTACTCCCTATGTCACCGGAAGCACTATTGCATGATTGTGGTTGGCCTCTACCAATCCCATGGCCACCGCCACCACTACGACCACTACCATGACCTCGACCACCACCACGGTTCCCTTGAACTGCTAAGACCGAGCTATCTCCTATGGGGTATCTATCCTTAGAGGAATCACATGAAACCCTTAAGACACGAGAAAATATCTCCGTTAGTGACGCCATAGTGTTTCCTCCAAGGATTTGTGAACGAATCGCATCATACTCGGTCCTAGAGCTCCCAAAAATCCCATAACAACCAATTGTTTTCGCTATTCCTGCATCGTCTTAACATTAGAGGTAATAGGTAACGAGAGAATTAAGCTCCTCATACATTTGTTTAAAGTCAACAAAAAATTGAGTAAGATGCTTGCTCCTTTCTATATGCTCTAAAGAAATTCGGGAAACTTCATATATCCTTAATAGGTTATTTTGTCTAGAATCAAGGATATTCAAGTAATCCCATAGATCCTTAATGGTAGTAACATGTGTAACCAAGGCAGCCACTTGAGATTCCATAGAATTCCGAATTTGTCCAAGAATCCCGATATTTATGGTATCCCATTTAGTATCGGTGGCAGATTTTTCACCTGTTAGATGATGATGTTGATCTCTCCCAATCAACACCATCACCACAATTCTCCTCCATTATTGGTAATTGGAGACACTAACTAACTTTTCCTCTATCAAACGACTAGAGGATGCAAATACAACCTCACTCATTGTTCCTTTACCCTCGCCCATAGACCAAGCTTGGAACAATCTTTATACCAGCAAATCGGAGATCAAACACTCCCACCATATCAATAACAAAACCCTAAAATCTATCACAAGACCAACATTCAATTGCCAGGACTCCGAAATCAACAGCCGAGATCCCACAATCCAATACCTACAACAAACATCAATAAAAGATCACCAACAGTAGCGAGAATTCCACAAAATTAACACCTATAGCCATGAATTACCACATTTTCAACTACAAATTAGTACCAACACAATATTACTCTACCCTCCTCAAACACATCAGCACATTAGCAGTTTACTCTATCCTCCTCAAGCTCATTTGCACTTCCACATTACCTATTCATTTAAGAGAACTTCAAATAGCGACCATAAGGCAACCACAGAGTTACGCAACCACCAAGGGAGGGTCGCTCCTCAACTAGTAGCCTCAAGGGACGCCGAGAAATAGGTTGCTAGACTTGGAACAGTGTTGCCAAGCTTGGACGTCGCCGGGCCTGGGGCGACGTCAAGCAACACCTGGCGGGGGTCGTTGGGCCTCGGAGACGTTAGGCGGCGCGCTGACGGGGGATCGCCGCACTGGATCTAGGTTCGCCGGCTTGGATCAAGGGTCCGGCTTGGGTCCGGGCTTGTGGATCTAGGTTCGGCTTGGATCAAGGGTCCGGCTTGGGTCCGGGCTCGCCGGCCCTGGATCTAGGGCTCGCCGGCCTTGGTTTGTCCGGTAGTAGTGTTTGGTGACGGTCGGTGATAATTCTAGGATTTAGATCTAAGGTTTAGGTCTTAGTTTGGCTTTGATATTATGTTAGGAGAATAATTTAATTAATTATTGATCAAAACGAATATATATACATATCAAAAACCTCGAGAACCGTTACACCATTTTTACCCTTTAACGCATCTTTCCAAAGGCTTTCTCAGTCTTCGCTTTTCACCTTGAGATTGGATCTCCTGGTTTTTAAGAGGACGAAACCGATCCTCCCATAGTTGTCAAAGTTAAGCAAGATGACTAGCTAGGTAACAAAGGCATTAAGCCACCAGAGGCATAAAATGAAAATTTGTCATCAGGAATTTTTGCAGAATGTTCGTTTTCTATGACCATGTCAAGCAAGAACCTTTTCGCAAAGAACCGTTAGCCCTTCTGTCGGATAATCGAAGCGGTATATTTCTTCGGATCTGCTTAGCAAATCCTGGAATGAAGGCTGGCTTAAATAGGTTATTGGGACCCCGAAATGCTTCGGAATTTCTCCAACATCGACCGTGAAGAAACCTCTTGGCACATTCAGAGGAGCTGAAGCGGCTTTTCTCACCACCCCAACGGTTTGACTAAACAATTTCTTTGCTTGTAGAGAACTGGGCGATCTGATACCCATGATTTTGCACAATCACTAGGAAAAAGCAAAAGATTTCTGCATGTGCGACTTAAAAAGCGGTGAGGACAAAGAATTTTGTGCTTCTTGAAGAAAATTCTTTTCTGGTAAAGGGCATATATAGAAGGGTTTGAAAACTAAATGCTCTCAAAATTTAATATATGGCAGCGATTGAGTGCAGGAGGGGTCTAGGGAGGGCTTGACATTGAGGAAATCACATGGTTATGTTTTTCTGACTGATCAAGAAACGCAAGAGGCTGAAAATCTGTGTGGTGTCTAGTGGTTGAGGTACATAATGTCCTTTCTCTTCACAAGCCAATGGAAAACCAGCCACAGATTCGAAGGTGCAGATCGCGTAATCGATCTTGATGTAAATGTGAGGCCAACTGATACATGGGTCCGGAACATCTCTAAGATTTCTGACCATGTTTTTGCTCACTATTGCAGACTACAGATATGCATAATGTAGGGTAAAGTGTGTCTGCCTAATATGGTGCCCACTATCCCCCGAATAACATACAAAGATTAGATACAGATGTGGATGGGAATTAACTTTTGTTATTCCAATGGTGTCACCGAATGGATATAAGTTTCTTCAGCTCATGGTAAATGTTAGTTTTTAGCAAGTGGGCTCTCCTCAATAGATAACTAACTGAAAGACTCTGGAACCGATTTAAATTTTTTGTGCCATGCTAGAGACTCCGAGGATAACCCCGCTCCAGAGGAGTGGCAATACTTTCTATACGACATATTTTTCACCAGTGTCTCTATTGAGCAGATACATGCTACTCCCATTGTGTCCCCTTGAAGGCTGTCAATAAGAGGCCTGCAATGTAAGTCAAGGGCAAATTGTCATGTTGGCTGGCAGTTTGGTTGCATGACCTACTGAATGGATGTCAATGAATCTGCTCCTTATGACCCGAAAAACCATTCAGCATTCTAGTGAATCGACAAGTTCACGAGCGTTGGGAGTAAAATCTAGTTGCCTCGATGGACATTTTACTTCTGCTTTAGGATCTTCTGTCTAGATTTTATTTTTGTGTATGACTTTTACTTTAAAATACTGTAATCTCCTCTATCGGAAAACAGGATTATAGACATCAGTACCATCTATAGTCCAAAAGTAAAATCTTTAAGTTTAGCTGTTGCGAAGTTTTATTCACATTTATGTGGGCTGCATCTGCTGAAAACTGATTGCAGATTGACATGTTACCTAATGACTCCTGACCTAAATTGCATGGCAAATTGGAATGGAGTGACTCCTCACTTCTGCAGTTCAGATGACTGAAAGAGCAAATTTTCCACTGATCACTTTTGAATGGGTACATTTAGCATAAGGTTGCTGCATAAATACATCGAAGGACTGTACATGGGATTAGCATCTCATATTAGAAAAAATTGTTTTTGCCTTGTTTGTCTGCTCTCACGTTCGACTCAACTGTGAAGTGAGGGCAATGAATGTGTCTTCTGTGCAAGGAATTGTGATACCGCCCATAGGGTGATTGAAGCCAAATTCTTCCTCGGCTTTGCGGAGCAAGTCCTGAAACAAAGGCTGATTCAAGAACGATACCGGCACTACGTATCTCTTCTTCTGTCTTTCTCCAACATAAACTGCAAGGTACCCTTTTGGGACCGAGACTGCTTCTCCGCTGATGAGAAGAGATCTCCGGAGAATCTGCTTGGCATGCATAATAGTGGACAAGTGAATGGCCATATGTTCCTTCCCCTCCCCGGAGAAAATGAAGATGGCAAATTCTTTGATAAAAGGAAAAAAAAATGTTTTGCTAGCTGAGAGATCTCGAGGGCTTTGGTAATGACTGTGAAAGAGGAAATGCATCTATATATAAGATATGGGAGTGTTAGAATGAGTGGTGTGGGAGGCATTTGGTCTCCGGTTTGAGCAAGAAACATAGTCACCTGACGTTTCACATGGTCCTGTCTTCCTACTCATCATCAGAAACTCTGTTATAGATTGAGACTTTCATTTTTTGTTAGAGTGCACTCTGTGTCCCACCACATCCGGCCTAAGAAACCTATGCAAGGGACCACCAGAAAGACGACAAGGGTGGATACAAAAAAAAGAAAAGAACTTGCAATTTATGGAGAATCATGTCTGAAACGGAATAAGGAATTGTTAAAAGTTTTCAGAATGAGCTCTACCCTGAGCTCTGATTGCTTGGTCAGTGGCCAGCGCCTCCAAAATCATTGACTTATTTGTTGAAGAAGCCACATTTACTAGGACATAAACCTGAGGTCTCCGACCGAAAAAAAAAAAAAAACCGAGGTTGTGCTCATGAATTGGGCATATCTGAGATTGAAACATTTGTAAACCAATTTTAACTGATACTTAGAACTCAAAGACCGGTAAAACAGTTCGGTATTTCATATCATTTCTTTCTTACTTCTCATCCTCTATTTGTATCAATGTTTTGGCATTTGTCTGTGACTTAGAGGTTGTCCTCTTCTAAATGCAGAAGCAGATCCACATTGGCCTAAAATGAAGCTGGCTGGAGGGTAAGTTGAAGACTAAATGGTGCAGGTTTCTTGAAGTATCACATGATTGTCGAGAAATCTTCCATTGGACCGGAATTTGGCACAACAGAATTCTGTCCAACTGTGTGGAGACAATAATTACACTTAGAAATATGACGGAATAGCCAGGAAAAAAGCATGTTTTTCTGACTGATCAGGAAACACAGGAGGCTAAAAATCTGTGTGGTGTCTAGTGGTTGAGGTACATAATGTCCTTTCTCTTCACAAGCCAATCGAGCTTAATGTAAATGTGAGGCCAACTGATACATGGGTCTGGAACATCTCTAAGATTTCTGACCATGTTTTTACTTACTATTGCAGAGAACAGATATGCATAATGTAAGGCAAAGTTTGTCTTCTGAGTTACATATAAAGATTAGATACAGATGTAGACAGGAGATAACTTTTGTTATTCCAATTGTGTCACCGGATGGATATAAGTTACTTCTGCCCATGGTAAATGTTATCTTTTAGCAAGCAGGCTCTCC
This sequence comes from Rhodamnia rubescens, assembly GCA_021437795.1. NCBI lineage: Eukaryota > Viridiplantae > Streptophyta > Magnoliopsida > Myrtales > Myrtaceae > Rhodamnia > Rhodamnia rubescens. The sequence continues at coordinate 2,789,329 of JAILYA010000012.1, forward strand.
TCATTAGATGACTAATTGAAAGATACGGGAACTGCTGTAAATATTTCGTGCCATGCTAAAGAATTCGAGTCCAGAGGAGTGGCGATACTTTCTGGATGAAATTTTTTGCACCCATGTCTCTATTGAGCAGATAAATGCTATTCCCATTCCATACCCATGAAGGCTGTCAATAAGAGGCCTGCAATGTAAGTCAAGGGAAGATTGTCATGTTGGCTGGTATTTTGGTTGCATGACCTACTGAATGAATGTCAATGGATGTGCGTGGAAGGAGACCCGAAAAATTATTCGCCATTATACCGAGTCGACAAGTTCATGAGCGCTGGGAGCAAAATCCAGCTGCCTGAATGGACATTTTACTGCCTCATTAGGATCTTCTGTCTAGATTTTATTTTTGTGTATGATTTCTCCTTTAAAATAATGTAATATCTTCTATCAGAAGATAGGATTATAGACATCAGTACCATCCATAGTCCAAAAGTAAAATCCTTAAGTTTTAGCTGTTGTGATGTTTGATTTGCATTTGTGTGGGCTGCATCCGCTGAACACTGATTGCAGACTGACACGTTGCCCAATGACGCTTGACCTTAAGTGCTTGGAAAATTGGAATTGAGTGACTTCTCACTTCTGCATTTCAGATGACTGAAAGAGCAAATTTTCCATTGATCTCTTTTGAATGGATGCATTTAGTATAAGGTTGCACAAATTTGTTTTTGGCTTGTTTATTTCCTCTCACGATTGACTCAACCGCGAAGTGAGGGCAATGAATGTGTCTTCTGTGCAAGGAACTGTGAGACCGCCCATAGGATGATCGGAGCCAAATTCTTCCTCTGCCTTTCTGAGCAAGTCCTGAAACAAAGGCTGATTCAAGAACGATACCGGCACTCCATATCTCTTCTTCTGTCTCTGTCCAAGACAGACTGCAAGGTAGCCTTTTGGGACCGAGACCGCTTCTCTGCCAATGAGAAGAGATTGGCGGAGGATCTGCTTGGCATGCATAATAGTTGACCAGTGAATGGCCACATGTTCCCCGGAGAAAATGAAGGAGATGGCAAATTCTTTGATGGAGAAAGAAATGTTTTTGCTAGCTGAGATATCTTTGAGCAAGAAACATATTCACCTGAAGGTTCACATGGTCCGGTCTTCCTACTCATCATCAGGGACTTTGGTATTGATTGAGACTTCCATTTTTTGTTAGAGTGCACTCTATGGCCTACCCCATCCGGCATAAGAAACTTGTGCAAGAGACCACCCGAAGGACAAGAAGGGTGGATACAAAAAAGAAGAAGAAAAGAGTTTAACAATTTATGGAGAATCATCTCTGAAACAGAGGGAGGAATTCTTAAAAAGTTTTCAGAATTAGCTCTAGTCAGAGCTCTGGATGTTTGGTCCTTGGCCAGTGCCTTCAAAATCATTGACTTATCTGTTGAAGAAGCCAAAATTACTAGGACATAACCCCGGAGGTCGCTTTCATCAATTTGTCAAAATCTGAGATCTGAGATGGAAACATTCAATATTTATTAATACTTAAAACTCAAGGACCAGCAAAGCAGTTTGGTATTTCACAACCATATCGTTTCCTTCGTTTTATTCGTACTTTATTTGTATAAATGTTTTCGCATTTGCCTGTGACTAAGAGGTTGTCCTCGTCTAAATGTGGAAGCAGATCCACATTGGCCTAAAATGAAGCTGGCTGGAGGGTAAGTTGAAGATTAAACTGTGCAGGTTACTTGAAGTATCACATGATTATCAAGAAATCTTCTGTCGGACCAGAATTTGTCACAACTGAATTCTGCCCAACTGGTGGGGGCACTAATTACACTTGAGAATATGATGGAATAGCCTGGAAAAAAGCATGTTTTGGGTAAGTGTCATCCTCTAAGCACATGGTGAAGAAAGTGCCTAATCTCCTAGCTTAAGTAATCTATCCAATCTAGATCTGTACCTCTAGATCATTCACCCTCTTTAGTTAAACAAACAGAGGAATTTTGTCAGGCAACTTTTCTCAGGAGAAAAGATAAAAAAAGCCAGATGGATGACATCTCAGCTTACATTGAGGGACCAACCTTTTTACGCTAGAAAAAAAAATTATTTTCTGTTTTCGTTAACTGCATAAGTTAGTGTGCCATGGAACATGAGCAAAAGATTCATAATTATTTGCTGTCCATAAGCATCATCGGTGGCCAGAAGCCAACAGATTAATCGAGTCTATGATATGCAAAGAGCTTCAATCATATCATCTTTTTCAGTGGGAAATTCGTACACAGAGTAGGCACCATTTTTCTCCTCCTCCGGCAAGATAACTTCATCAACACTGTAACAAATGCAGACCACCATTGTGAACCATTTGTTCTTCTGCTATAATATAGGAGTTTCATGTCTAGATTGTATCTATTTCATTCATCCCATAATACATATAGTACTTTCTTGAATTAATAAATACGGATGAAGCAACTCAGATATAAAAGATGCCATAAAATATGGTGGAACATACTTAAAGAAACTGATGCTGCTCATCCTAAATGATCATTGACAATATATACTGTACATTTCTACATTTTCTTTTCTCCAAACTGAAGATAGGCAAAGATTTTACAACAAACGTGTCATTTCTATTTACAAAACTGAACCTAGTGTGTTCTGTCTTGTTGGTATGTCTCACGATCTGTTCATGTGAGAAGTCAGATCGAGGAAAACTTCTTCTTCACAAGGAATCCTGAGACCGCCCATCGGATGAACGAACCCAAACTCTTCTTCAGCATGACTTAGCAAGTCTTGAAATGAAGGCTGGGTTAAATGAGAGATTGGGACTACATATCTCCGCTTCTGGGTTCCTCCAACATAGACTGCAAAATAGCCCTTGGGCACACCCATGGCCATTGGAACTGCCTGCTTTTCAGTGAGTAGAGATCCTCGGAGAATTTGCTTAGCGAGAGCGACGACGGGCAACCAGATTCCCATGACTGTATTTCTTTGTGAACTTTTAGAGAAGAGAAAACAAGACCCTTAACTCTGTTGCTATCTCTCTGACAGGAGAATGTGAATTGTTCAGTTCTATGTTGCTTGTAGAACTCGTTGATAAGTTCTACTTATATAGATGTGGAGGAACAGTCATCTAACATGCATGGCCCAGGTAAGAAACATAAACACTTGAGAGGTCACATGGCATTGTTTTCCAGCTAATGAACTAACGATGTCCATTTCAGGAATGAAACTGAAGAAAGAGAGCCCCACTTCAGAACATTTAATAGATGCCCTGATAATTTCCTGGAGAGAGTGGTGGTGTGGGAGCCTCTTGTCAAAATTTGGCAGGACGGCATACCACTTGTACCAACTGACATGTTTGAGACATTAGCCAATGTCACCACATGACTAGTAGGGTCACCTGAAAATGATCATTGCTTGGAAGTGGTTTAATATCATGGGATACTTGTTTTATGAAGAATATAAGGTTCGGTTAAGTGGCGTATTACACCCTGGATAACACAGGTCTTGTAATTACAGTATAACAATTGTTGGATCTAGTCTAAATTCTGTCCGTTGGCCACAATTTGCGTCCTAGTTGTGCAATTTGCTGTACCTCGCCCCCGAATCAACCAATGGGTGTATAAGAAAACACGTACTGGATTAGACAGAAATTAAAATGCTGGGGAAAAAACCGGAAATTACAGAGATTCAGGCCTAAAAAAAGCGAAAAGTTGAGAGGGTAGGAAAAACATTTGCCTCCAAGTTTGTCGTGTCGCAGACTAGTAATCTGCTGATTCTGTGGAAAATATTACAAAGATCCAGCCAGCTGGTTAATAGCTTATATGAAGTTAAGAGTGGCAAACTTGAAAGTAACAGCAAAATCTAGATGTAACAGCCCTGTAACCTTGATAGCCAAAAAAAAAAAAAAAAAGCCCTGTAACCTTCAGGAGGGAACAATATCAAGATGGAGATGCAGATTTCACTTTGCAATCTATTCTTTAGCCCTTCAGTTTTTAACTTGATTTATAACAGATCTAATTGAGCTTTTGGTTTCCATTCCTTGTCATACACCAATTCTCTTTTCGATTGTGGTAAGAAATACAATGATTACCACAACTCAGGACAGTGGCATATACAAACAAGTCTTATAGACTTATTTTCTTCGAACCATCGTCAGTTCACATTATCCTATCGGAGGAAACAAGAGTGCTTCTAGCACAAACTAATCACACTAAAGGTCAATTGGTAATGTGGTAGGTATCCAGAGACCGAATTTCTTTGCTTCCAGCTGAAGGTGATTACCAAAAAGGACCAGTCGATCACTAGGAAAACCATATATCCACATGTTCATAAGAATTAATGTTATTGATCGAAGATGCATCATCAATTTTTACATCTGTCTATCCCCTTAAACTGGTACTCCCCAAAACAAGAGGGGAAACATATACACCGGTTGTAAAATTTGTTTACAAAATTGCGTGGGGTGTATCGACTAATCTATCTAGGAGTTCCCTAGTCAGGATTGATCATCCGTCAATGAGGTTGAGGAAAACTTCTTCATCGCATGGAATCGTGAGGCCTCCCATTGGATGATCGAAGCCAAACTCCTCCTCAGCTTGACTCAGCAGGTCCCGGAATGAAGGCCTAGATAAGTATGACAGAGGAATGACGAATCTCTTCTTTTGGTTTTCTCCTACATAAACTGGGAAATGCCCCTTTGGAATGTCTAAGGGTGCTGAATTCACTTCTTTGTGACCAGATAGAGACCGCCGCAACTTTTTTCCTGGCAAACGGATCCCCATGATCATGTGTCTGAAAACTTCTTCAAGAGGAAAGACTTTGAGGAAGATACTATGCTTCTCCCTGGAAGGAAATAGGAAGAAATGTGAATTCTGATATGCTTGCAGAAGCAATGGCGTGGTAATGTATATATAGGGTGAATGGATGGGATGTGAGTTTATCTGCTAAGCTGAAGGAGTGATAGGAGGTTTCAGCATATAGGCCAAATGAGAGACATGACCGCCTGGAGTTCACATGTTAATGTCTGCTAAACCTCATGAAACTCTATAGTTCATTATTGGAGCAAACATACTGCCCCACATCTCCTGAATACAGAATCCTCACAGGTCCTACTCAAATTCTGAAGAGATTGTGGATGATGTGAAACAGCCTCTTGGTTAGTTGGAGAGGGCTCCTAACAAACCAATAATGACAACCCTCCCACATTGGGGCCTAGGGATTGGGATGCTTATCTGCAAATATTGGCCACTTAAAAAAGATAGAATCATGGGCTCGGGCATTGAGCGATGCCTTACATGTTGGGCTTTTCCGGCATGGCTCGCTACAATGTACGGCACTGGGGGCCTGCCTGTTTGTCTCCCCTAATTACAAGCAGCCCTCTGCCAAACTGGTATTCTATCTAGGCTTAAAGACATCCCCTTTTTTCCCTTGCGCACAAGATACATGGCGCTTTAGAACTATGGTGGGCTTCAGATGGATAAAAATCATAAAATTAGCCGGTAATCATATTTGTCTATTATCCATATTGATTTGCTTGAGAACGTAAGGATTTATGAACTACCTTTTGGTTATTTTGGTTAGAAAAATGACAAGATATGATGAATGGGAATTGCTCATGCTCATTGCAGCAACAAGACACATGATCTGTTAGTATAAACGGTAGACTTTAGCTTATAGCAAGTCATGAAATTATCACTTATTAGCATATGGAAAAATTACATTAAATGGTTGCAGCAAGTATGCTGCAGGTCTTTATTTCTTGATGCATCATTTCATCAATTTGCAAGTTGACAGACATAACTATGAAGCTCGCGCGAAGTGTTCCCCACCTCTGGTTATTTTGTGCAGATGGATATTTGAACCACCGACAGCAAGCATCTAAATAGAAAAGACGATAGTTCGTCAAGCATTAATTATCTAAGCTCCTCTAAATGATGTAGCATAGTTTAAGAAGATCATGGAAGACCATGCTCAAGATATACTGTAATAGCAGAGCTGACATTTTTATTTTTATTTACTGGGAATAGAAAAATAGATTTAATGCAGCTATATCTATATTGGAAACGATCTGTATCAAAAAATTTACATAAAATTTGTTTCCAACTCTGTTGAGCTCAATTTTATATTCATGTGATTTAGCATCAGTTTCCTCTTCAGATGGCATTTTTAGTTTTTACATCTTTATGATGGGTCCACTGCATACATTCATGGATCCTCAAGGTGAATTGACGAGGAGCATGACCACTGTAGCACGCAAATCAATGATCAAACGAAGATGATCGCGAATATAATATTGACTTTGAAGACCAAAACTTCACACTATTTGAGCAAATTTCAATCTACACATTTCTCAGGTCAAAATAATCCCTGTCAGTGATGTTAGGGAGGCAATCATGTCTTTTGAGAAGCGATTCTACACTAAACAATCAGCCTACAAGCCGCAAGTGAGATCAACAAAGACTTCTTCTCTGCAAGGGATTGTGAGGCCACCCATAGGATGATCAAATCCAAACTCCTCCTCAGCCTGATCAAGCAACTCTTGGAAGGAAGCGTGACTCAGGTAAGAAACCGGTACCACAAATCTCTTCTGCTTGTCTCCTACATAAACAGCCAAGTGCCCTTTAGGAACATCTGCATTTTCTGTTGATGAAAGAATACGGCGAACCATGCTCTTAGCAGAAACCATCTTGGGAAAGCGAATGGCCATCAGTCTTAAACTATATTCAAGAAATAGTCGTGTTCTCTTTTCTTGCAAGGGATGAGAATGAGATAGCATGAAAAATGGAAGCTTTGAGAGCGCAGTTTGAGATTCTGTGTTGGTGGTATGCTGGGTAGTGTGTGCATGCATATATAGATTAGTAGATGATGGGAACGTTGTTGTGCTGACTTGAATGAATGATGAGTGGAGGAATCAGCATGCAGGGCCAAGCCTAGAGGGACAAGGACCATGAGAGAGCACATGGCGGTGTCTATCTGCCAAACCATCGTTGAGATAATGAGAGTAAGCACCGGAAGAAAACATAGTGCCCCCACCTCTTCCGAGAGAGGTTTCTACAGAGGTCCTACAAGGCTTATGAGGACACCAGGAAATATGAAAGCCCCAGTTGGCTCAAGTAACTCTGTATAGATATATGTTTGAATTCATTGACTTGCTGGAGACATCCATCAAATTTTCCATATGTGGTGTATCGTCAAGAATTAAAGATATTTCTGGTATTGATTGAGATTTCAATTTTTTGTCAGAGGGCACTCTATGTCCTACCACATCCGGCATAAGAAACCTGTGCAAGGGACCACCAGAAAGACAAGAAGGGTAGACACAAAGAAGAAGAAGAAGAAGAAGAAGAAGTAGTTGCAATTTATGGAGAGTCATCTCTGAAATAGAGGGAGGAATTCTTAAAGGATTTCAGAATTAGCTATTCTCAGAGCTCTGATTGCTTGGTTAGTGGCCAGTGCCATCAAAATCATTGACTTATTTGTTGAAGAAGCCACATTTACTAGGACATAAACCCGAGGTCGCGCTCATGAATTGGGCATAACCGAGATTGAAACATTTGTAAACCAACTTTAACTAATACTTAAAACTCAAAGACTGGTAAAATAGTTTGGCATTGCATATCTTTTCTTTCTTTTTTTTTTACTCTAATTGTATCAATGTTTTGTCATTTGTGTGTGACTTAGAGGTTGTTCTCTTCTAAATGCAGAAGTAGATCCACATTGGCCTAAAATAAAGCTGGTTGGAGGGTAAGTTGAAGATTAGATGGGGCAGGTTACTTGAAGTATCACATGATTGTCGAGAAATCTCCCGTTGGACCAGAAATTGGCACAACAGAATTCTGCTCAACTGTGCGGAGACAATAATTACACTTGAGAATATGATGGTATTGTTAGAGTAAGTAAATATTAAACCATGCCTTCATCTAATAGCTTTTAGAACAGTCGGCAGTGGTCTCATAAAAATCTCATATGGTTTCAAAGCAAGAGGTATTGAGTTCAAATCTTTTAAGGCATCCAACAAAAATCTCACAGGAATAGACAGGAAAAAAGCATGTTTTTTAATCTGTGTGGTGTCTAGTGGTTGAGGTACATAGCGTCCTTTCTCTTCACAAGCCAATGGAAAACCAGCTACAGATTCGAAGGTGCAGGTCGAGTAGTCGATCTTGATGTAAATGTGAGGCCAACTGATACATGGGTCTAGAACATCTCTAAGATTTCTGACCATGTTTTTGCTCACTATTGCAGAGAACAGATATGCATAATGTTGGGCAAAGTTTGTCTGCTTAATTTGGTGCCCGCTATCTCCTGAATTACATACAGAAACTAGATACAGATGTAGACAGGAATTACTTTTTGCTATTCCAATTGTGTCACCGAATGAATATAAGTTACTTCAGCTCCTGGTAAATGCTATTTTTTAGCAAGTGGGCTCTCCTTAATAGATGACTCACAGAAAGACGCGGGAACTGCGACGACCCAAACTCTGGCGGCTGGCGCACAAGAGGAAGGATGGCAGAGGAGGTTGCGCCTCTAGCCTGGACATGCGCGGGGCGAGGCTAAGCGCATGTCTCTTGTCCCACATCGCCGAGGGAAGAGTCCTGGGATAGTTAATAAAGCTTGGGATTCTCTATAACCTGTTTTAAAGCCGTGAGGGCCAGTGGGCTTAAAGCGGACAATATTACATAATGGTAGTTCCCCGTTCCCTAGAGAAACTGCTTCAGAAGAGGGGCGATACTTTCTGGATGCCATTTTGGCACTACCGTCCCTACTAAGTAGATAAATGCTATTCGCATTGCGTACCCTTGAAGGCTGTCAATAAGAGGCCTGCAATGTAAGTCAAGGGCAAATTGTCAAGTTGGCTGATATTTTGTTTGCATGACGTACTGAATGAATATCAAAGGGTCTGCTCCATGAGACCTGAAAAATTATTCACATTTTAGTGAATCGACAAGTTCACGAGCATTGGGAGTAAAATTATTCAACATTTTACCTGAAAAATTATTCAACGAACAGAGGAATTTTGTCAGGCAACTTTTCTCAGGGAGGGGAAAAAAAAAAGGCCGGATTGATGACATCTCAGCGTACGCCGAGGGACCGACCCTTTTACATAAGAAAAACATTTTATTTTCTGTTGTCGGAATTTAGGACATGCGAAGAGCTTCAATCGCATCATCTTTTTCAGTGGGAAATCCGGACATAGAGTAGGCGCCATTTTTCTCCTTCCTCAGGCAAGATAACTTCATCAATAGTGTAACAAATGCAGACCCCCATTGTGAACCATTTACTCTTCTGCTATACGATAGGAGTTTCATGTCTAGATTATATCTTTTTCGTTCATCACATAATACACATACTGTCTTCTTGATTTATTAAAAACTGATGAAGCAACTCAGATCTAAATGATGCCGTGGTGGAACATACTTAAAGAAACTGAAGCTGCTCATCCTAAATGATCATTGACAGTATACAGTGCATTTCTACATTTTCTTTTCTCCGAACTGAAAGTAGGCAAAAATTTTACACCAAACTGGTCACTTCTATTTACAAAACAGAACCTAATGTGTTCCGTGACCTGTCTTGGTGTGTCTCACGATCTGTTCATGTGAGAATTCAGAACGAGGAAAACTTCTTCTTCACAAGGAATCCTAAGACCACCCATTGGATGATCGAACCCAAACTCTTCTTCAGCTCTACTTTAGAAAGTCCTGAAATGAAGGTTGGGTTCAATGAGAGATTGGAACTACATATCTCAGCTTCCGGGATCCTCCAACATAAACTGCAAATTAGCCCTTGGGCACACCTATGGCCATTAGAACTGCCTGCTTTTCAGTGAATTAAGATCCTCGAAGAATCTGCTTAGCGAGAGCGACAACGGGCAACCAGATTCCCATGATTGTATCTCTTTGTGAACTTTTGGAGAAGAGATAACAAGATTGACCCTTAACTGTATTGCTATATCTCCGACAGGAGAATGTGAATTGTTCAGTTCTATGTTGCTTGTAGAACTCATCGATAAGTTCTACTTATATAGATGTGGAGGAACAGTCATCTAACACGCATGGCCCAGGTAATAAACATAAACACTTGAGAGGTCACATGGTATTGTTTTCCAGCTAATCAACTAACGATGTCCATTTCAGGAATGAAGATGAAGAAACAGAGCCCCACTTCAGAACATTTAATACAGGCCCTGATAATTTCCTGGAGAGAGCGGTGGCATGGGAGCCTCTTGTTAAAATTTGGCGGGACTGCTTACCACTTGGACCAACTAACATGTTTGAGACATTAGCCAATATCGCCACATGAGTAGTAGGGTCACCTGAAAACGTACATTGCTTGGCAGTGGTTTAATATGATGGGGTGGTTGTTTTGTGAAGAATATGAGGTTCAGTTACGTGGGATATTACACCCTGGATAATACAAGCCTTGTATCGACGGTATAACAATTGTTGGATCTAATCTAATACTGTCCATTGGCCACAATTCGCGTCCTAGGTGCGCAATTTGCTGTACTTCGCCCCGAATTAATCAATGGTCTATACGAAAACATGTGCTGGATCAGACAAAAAAATAAATTCAGGCCTTCAAAAGTGAAAAGTCGAGAAGGCAGGCAAAACATTTGCCTACAATTTTCCTGTAGTCTGCTGATTTTTTTATGGAGAGATTACAAGGTCCAGCCAGCTGGTTCCTAGCTTATATGCAGTTAAGATTGGCAAAAATGAAAGTAACAGCTAAATCTAGATGTAACAGCCCTGTAAACTTCGTGAGGGAACAATTTCGATGGAGATGAAGATTTCAGTTTGCAATCTATTCTTTAGCCCTTCAGTTTATTCACTTGTTTTGTAATGGATCTAATTGACCTCTTGGTCTCCATTCCTTGTCATACACCAATTCTCTTTTCGGTGGTGGTAAGAAATACAATGATTAACACAACTCAGGACAGTGGCACATAAAAACAAGTCTTGTAGACTTTTTAACTTCGAACCATCGTCAGTTCACATAATCCAAGAGGACGAAACAAGAGTGCTTCCAGCACAAACTAATCACACTAAAGATCGATCGGTAATGTGGTAGGTATCCAGAGACTGAATTTCTTTGCTTTCAACAAAGTGATCACCAAAAGGATGAATGGATCACCAGGAAAACCAGATATCCGCATATTCATAGGCATTTATGTTATTGATCGAAATTGCATCTTCAGCTGTACATTTGTCTATCTCCTTAAACCGATACTCCCTATAACAAGAGGGGAAAAGATCAATACCGTTTGTAAATTTGTTTACAAAATTGTGTCAAGTGTATCGACTAATATATCTAGGATTTCTCTAGTCAGGACTGATCATCCATCTATTAGGTTGAGGAAAACTTCTTCATTGCACGGAATTGTGAGGCCTCCCATTGGATGATTGAAGCCGAACTCCTCCTCAGCTTGACTCAGCAGGTCCTGGAACGAAGGCCGAGATAAGTATGACAAAGGAACGACAAATCTCTTCTTTTGGTTTTCTCCTACATAAACTGGGAAATGCCCCTTTGGAACGTCTAAGGGCGCTGAATTCACTTCTTTGTGACCAGATAGAGACCGCCGTAACTTTTTTCCTGGCAAACGGATCCCCATGGTCATGTGTCTGAAAACTTCTTCAAGAGAAAAGATTTTGAGGAAGATGCTGGGCCGCTCCCTGGAAGGAAATAGGAAGAAATGTGAAACCTGATATGGTTGCAGAAGCAATTGCTTGGTGATGTATATATAGGGTGAGTGGATGGCATGTGAGTTTATCTGCTAAGCTAAATGAGTGATGAGAGGTTTCAGCATATAGGGCCAAATAAGAGACATGATTGCCTGGAGTTCACATGTTAATGTCTGCCAAACCTCATCAAAGTTTAGAGCTCAATATTGGAGCAAACATCATACCCCATATCTCTTGAAGACAGAATCCTCACAGGTCCTACACAAATTCTGAATAGATTGTGGTTGATGTGAACAGCCTATTGGTTAGTTGGAGAGGGCTCCTAACAAACAATTTGTATCAGGAATAATGACAACCCTCCCACATTGGGGCCAAGGGATTGGGATGCTTATCCGCAAATATTGGCCACTAAAATAAAGATAGAAATCATGGCCTCAGGCACTGCGCGATGCCTTATATGTCGGGCTTTTCCGGCACGGCTCGCTACAATGTACGGCACCGGGGGCCTGCCTGTTTGTCTCCCCTAATTACAAGCAGTCCTTTGCCAAACTAGAATACTATCTAGGCTTCAAGGCATCCCCCTTTTTCCCTTGGTTAAAAGATACATGGCGCTGTAAAATGCCGTGGGCTTCAGATGGATAAAAATCATAAAATTAGCCGGGAATCATATTTGTCTATTATCCATATTGATTTGCTTAAGAACGTTTGGTTATATATCTACCTTTTTGTTATTTTGGTTAGAAAAATGACAAGATATGATGAGTGGGAGTTGCTCGTGCTCATTGCAGCAACAAGACACATAATCTGTTAGTATTAACGGTAGACTTTAGCCTATACCAAATCATGAAATTACTACTTATTAGCATATGGAAAAATCAGATTAAATGGTTGCAGCAAGTATGCTGCAGACAAGATATGATTGTGACCAGCAGTTAGAGATGCTGAAATAAGACTTGGCATGTGCTGGGGTCTGCAAATGGAGGCATAATACAAACAATCACTTCCTGTGTTTAGGTCTTGATTTCTTGATGCATCATTTATCAATTTGCAAGTTGACAGACATAACTATGAAGCTCATGCGAAGAGTTCCCCACCTCTGGTTATTTTGTGCAGATGGATATTTGAACCACCGACAGCAAGCATCTAAATAGAAAAGACGATAGTTCGTCAAGCATTAATTATCTAAGCTCCTCTAAACGATGTAGCATAGTTTAAGAAGATTATGGAAGACCATATTCAAGATATACGGTAATAGCAGAGCTGCCATTTATTTTTTTTATTTACTGGGAATAGAAAAGTAGATTTAATGCAGCTATATCTATATTGAAACCAATCTGTATCGAAAAATTTACATAAAATTTGTTTCCAACTCTGTTGAGCTCAATTTTATGTTCATGTGATGTAGCATCAGTTTCCTCTTCAGATGGCATTTTTAGTTTTTACATCTTTATGATGGGTCCACTGCATACATTCATGGAACCTCAAGGTGAATTGACGAGGAACATGACCACTGTAGAACGCAAATCAATGATCAAACGAAGATGATCGCAAACATAATATTGACTTTGAAGACGAAAATTTCACATCTATTTGAGCAAATTTCAATCTACAAATTTCTCAGGTCAAAATAATCCCTGTCAGTGATGTTAGAGAGGCAGTCATGTCCTTCGAGAAGCGATTCTACACTAAACAATCCGCCTACAAGCCGCAAGCGAGATCAACAAAGACTTCTTCTCTGCAAGGGATTGTGAGGCCACCCATAGGATGATCGAATCCAAACTCCTCCTCAGCCTGACCAAGCAACTCTTGGAAGGATGGGTGACTCAGGTAAGAAACCGGTATCACGAATCTCTTCTGCTTGTCTCCAACATAAACAGCCAAGTGCCCTTTAGGAACATCTGCATTTTCTGTTGATGAGAGAATACGGCGAAGCACGTTCTTAGCAGAAACCTTCTTGGGGAAGCGAATGGCCATCAGTCTTCCAACTATATTCAAGAAAAAGCTGTGTTCTCTTTTCTTGCAAGGGATGAGAACGAGAGAGTATGAAAAATGGAAGCTTTGAGAGCACGGTTTGAGATTCTGTGTTGGTGGGTTACTGGCTTGTGTGTGCATGTATATATAGATGAGTAGATGATATGAGCATTGTTGTGCTGACTTGAATGAATGATGCGTGGAGGAATCAGCATGTAGGGCCAAGCTTAGAGGGACAAGGACCACGAGAGAGCACATGGCGGTGTCCATCTGCCAAACCATCGTTGAGATAATGAGAGTAAGCACCGCAAGAAAACATAGTGCCCCCACCTCTTCCGAGAGAGATTTCTACAAAGGTCCTACTAGAATTATGAGGACATCAGGAAATATGAAAGCCTCAGTTGGCTCAAGTAACTCTCGTAGATATATGTTTGAATTCATTGACTTGCTGGAGACATCCATCAAATTTTCCACATGTGGTATCGTCAAGAATTAAAGATACATTACTCGGTTACTTTTCTTTCTTTCTTTTTTCTTTTGGCATGTGATGCTGCGTTTGGTACAATAGAATGGAATGAAATCGCGAACTCAGTTACTATATTGATCAATAATGATGATATACCTAACTCTAACTGGTAATCATCAATCTTCAAATATTAAATTTTGCACTTCTTAAGTATTTAATTTTGTGAGTTTCTAAGAAATGAGGAATGGAGTCATGATTCCTCCAGTCATACTAGCACTAAACACAAGAATGACGGAATGTGCCCGGTTTCTTCAAACCAAACAGAACGTAAGTACGAACGGAGATAAGATCAGTCTTTGCACATTTCAATCTCCATAAGACTTAACACCATTTGGCATGTGCTGGGGTCTGCAAATGGAGCCATGCAGCAATACAACCAATCAATTCTCTGTGTAGGTCTTTGTTTCTTGATGCATCCTTTCATCTATTTGCAAGTTGACAGACATAACCATGAAGCTCATGTGAAGGGTTCCCCACCTCTGGTTTTTTTGTGCAGATGGACATTAGAACAACCGACAGCGAGCATCATAACAGAAAAGATGATAGTCCGTCGAGTATTAATCATCTAAGCTCCTCTATATGATATAGCATACTTGAGGAAGATTATAAAAAGACCATGTTTAAGGTGTACTGTAATGGCAGAGCTGACATTTTGATATTTATTTGATGGGAATAGAAAAGAAAAACAGATTCACAGCGGCTATATCTACATTGCAACCAATTTCTATTGAAAATTTACATAATTTGTTTCCAACTCTGTTGAGCTCAATTTTTTATTGATGTGATGTGGCATCATTTTCCTTTTCAGATGGCATTTGTACATCTCTATGATGGATCCGCTGCATACATTCCTGGAGCCTCAAGGTGAATTGACAAGGAATATGACCCCCATAGCACACAAATCAATGACCAAACGAAGATGATCGCGAACATAATATTCACTTTGAAGACCAAAACTTCACATCTATTTGAGCAAATTTCAAGCTACACATTTCTCAAGTCAAAATCATCCTTGTCGGTGATGTTAGAGAGGCAATCAGGTCCTTCAAGAAGTGATTCTACACTAAATAATCAGCCTACAAGCAGCAAGTGAGATCAACAAAGACTTCTTCTCTGCAAGGGATTGTGAGGCCACCCATAGGATGATCGAATCCAAACTCCTTCAGCCTGACCTAGCAACTCTTGGAAGGAAGGGTGATTCAGGTAAGAAACCGGTACCATGAACCTCTTCTGCTTGTCTCCAACATAAGCAGCCAAGTGCCCTTTAGGAACATCTGCATTTTCTGTTGATGAAAGAATACAGCAAAGCACGTTCTTAGCAGAAACTATCTCGGGGAAGCGAATGGCCATCAGTCTTCCAACTATATTCAAGAAAAAGTTGTGTTCTCTTTTCTTGCAAGGGATGAGAACGAGAGAGTATGAAAAATGGAAGCTTTGAGAGCACCGTTTGAGATTCTGTGTTAGTGGGTTACTGGCTTGTGTGTGCATGTATATATAGATGAGTAGATGACATGAACATCGTTGTGCTGACTTGAATGAATGATGCGTGGAGGAATCAGCATGCAGGGCCAAGCTTTGGACCATGAGAGTGTTAAAACATGTTGTATAGTTTTGTAGGTTTTTCCCTTACCTCTCTTCTTTCTCTTTAGTCCCACATAGGAAGAATGCTAGGCTCCTTTTCTCCTCTAAGCCTATATAAAGGCTTCTCATGTACAATGTTTATCGGACCATTATTAGAGAACAAATATCATTCTCTTTTAATCTTTCTTTCTTATCATGGTATCGGAAGCAAGGTTCATTGTCTTGAAGAGTATGCTTTGCGGTTGCCATCAATTGGATCTTCCGCATCGGAAAATAAGACAATGAGCTCATTACTTTTTAAAGTATGCTCTGCGGTTGCCATAAATTGGATCTTCCGCATCGGAAATTAAGATAATGAGTTTAGGGCCATCATCCTTGCTCGTTCTAATCCGTGCTTCTTCTTTCTCGATCCTTTCGATCAATTTTTCCACCTCAATCCATATTTCTAGCTTTGCTAGTGATTTCTTTTTTCTGTCGTCATGGGTGATTCTAGTGATCGTATTGACGTCAAATTCGATGGTTCAAACTATTCTCTTTGGAAACCATCGGTAATGACAAGCACTTGTTTATCGCGACCTGTTTGAGCATGTTGAGGGACTTTGTCCTTGTCCCGGTGCTCTTCAAAGTGACTCATCCGATGAAGTTGCGAAACATCTTGCTGAAATTCGAGCATGGAAAGTTCTTGATCGGAAGGCATGGGCTATCATTTTTGGTTCCATTGATCCTTGCTCTTCGCCCACAATTTTCTAATATTGTTGAGGCAAAAAGTTTATGGGATCAGCTTGCCGAGATGTTCACCCAGACGGGGGACATTCGAGTTTATCGGTTGGAGCAAGAAGTTTACAATGCTACGCAAGGGTCTCGCTCTATTCGAGACTTCTACAATTACATGCACTCACTTTGGAGTCAACCTGGATATTCTTGCTCCTATTCTCTCGCCCATCATGCCCGAAGCGTACACTCAGTGTCCATTTACTCGGCTTCGACTCAAGATATGCATCGTCTACATTCTTTTCTTATGAAGCTTGGCTCTCCCTATGAAGGTGTTCGCAGCCAACTTCTTCACCGCTCTCCAAGACCATCCCTCCTTGACGCCGTCAAAGAATTACGCCCGAGGAAACTCGTCTTGGTCTTCTTTCCTCCTCGGTAGCTTCGATTCAACCGCTATTTTGGCTGCTCCACCACGTCCTTCGCCTATTCGTGGTCCTATTCGTGGTCCTCGCCGCCTTTCATGTACGTATTGTCATCGTCTTGGTCAGCGACGAGTCACATTGTTGGAAGAAGAGGAATGCTTCACGCCTTTCGCATCACCACGAGTCACTACCGCATCTCCAATCTCTTTGGTGTCTTTCGTTCCCTCTTAGCTAGTGATGGTACACTTACTCGGTTATCTTGTCACGGGGTTCCAGCTCAAAATGGAGTTGCTTGAACGCAAGCACCGTCATATTCTAGAGACCACTCGAGCTCTCTTACTTGGCACATCCGTTCCCACCGAGTTCGGGTTAGTGGGCTCTTCTCACGGCTATTCATCTAATTAATCGCCTACCCTCATCTATTCTCCATCAAGACACCCCCGTTTGTGCGTCTCTACTCTCGACCTCCTAGCTATAATCATCTTCGAGTTTTTGGATGTACTTGTTTTGTCATTCTTCCACTCACCTTGAACGTACAAAGCTTACCGCTCGCTCTATCCCATGTGCATTCTTGGGTTATAGCACCGAGCACAAAGGTTATCGTTGTTATGACCCAAATGTGCGACGTGTACGTATTTCTCGTGATGTTACGTTTCATGAACACATCCCTTTCTTTCCGACAAATACTACATCTCATGTTTCGTCTCCTGTTCCATTTATGGATTTTCCTGTTGATCCTCTACTGCGACCCTTCTAGTCCCTCTTCTACATCGGATCTAGATATATTGCCACCTTCTCCATCTTCACCTATCCCTTGTGCCGCACCTCCTGCTGTATGCGCCTCGACGATTCCGCACAACTAGAGCCACGCCGTAATCCTCCTCGAGATCGGCGTCCACCTGCCCAGGTATGTTCTGCTACTTCTTATTCTACCGAGTTTGGTTCCTTTTTAGCTGTTGTTCATCTTTGCACAAGAACCTAATAGTTATCGCGAGGCGATTCGGCATGTAGAATGGCGCCAAGGCTATGTCGAGGAACTCTCGGCTTTGGAGAGTACTTGGTACTTGGGAGCTTGTGCCTCTTCCTCCGTGTCGCTCCCTCGTATCTTGCCGATGGATATATAAGATTGTTGACACCTAAATTTTGACTAATATATATTTTGCATAAAAATTAGAACTAATTTTAGTTCTAAACAAAAATCATCTCACATATTCATTTAGCATTGGCATACAATTTGAGCTTAATTTAACGGAGTCCGGACTAGGCATGCGGTGGAAAAATGCACCAAGAAGATTTGGGCTTGAAAGAAATATTTTCTCGGGGATCGTATTGCAAATACTCGGAACTTCGGGGATCGTATTGCAAATACTCGGAACTTCGAGGACCGTATGTGCAAATACTTGAAACTTCAGGGACTGCATTGCAAATACCAAAAGAAGATGGGGAAAGGAAGATGTTGAAAGGAGGATGAAAATGGAAGATGAAGAAAGGAAGATGAAGATGAAGAAGAGAAGATGAAAATGGAAGATGGGGAAATGAAGATGAAGATGAAGAAAGGAAGATGAAGATGAAGAAGAGAAGATGAAAATGGAAGATGGAGAAATGAAGGTGAAGAAGAGAAGATGAAGATGAAGAAAAGAAGATGAAGATGAAGAAATGAAGATGAAAATGGAAGGTGAGGAAATGAAGATGAAGAATGAAGGATGAAGAATTTTGCCTATAAAAGAAGAAGAGTTCTTGAAGAGAGGGGAGTTTTTGGGAGTGAAAGAGAATTGGGAGAGTTTTTTGGGAGTAGAAGAGAATTGAGGGAGTTTTTGGAGTGAAAGAGAATTGGGAGAGTTTTTGGGAGTAGAAGAGAATTGAGAGAGTTTTTGGAGTGAAAGAAAATTGGGAGTTTTTGGGGGGGTAGTAGAGAATGGAGAGAGTTTTTTTGAGTGAAGGGGAATTGAAAGAGTTTTTGGAGTGGAAGGGAGGTAAAGAGTTTTTGAGAGGAATTCTTTAGAGAGGAAAAAGAGAATTCTTGGGAAAAAATTTGGAGAGAGTTTTGAGAGGGCTTGAGTGTTTTGAAGCTCGGTGCTACCATTGCCAATTCTGCACCCATCAACACAAGCCACAAGTTCATCACCATCATTCAAGCTCGCATGCAAAGAAAAGAAAGTTAAGTGATTCCCTAACTTTCTTTAATTTCGAATACAAATTAGCTCGGATTTTCTACATTGATTTTCTCTACGTTTTTATGTTAAATAACACTGCATATCAACGATGAGACATCAATGGTACAAGAATAGAAGGAGAGCAAAAATGAAAAAATATCAACGCCCAGATTGCGGTCCAATGGAATTCTAGCGAGATGAGAAAGAAGCGTCAAGGAGAGATAGGACCAAAAGATTTCTCGGTCTAACGAGTCACCAAATCGGTCCAATGATCAAGACAAGCCCGAAGCATAAGTTTGGTGCACAAGTTCGGATTGGGGAGTAATCTTGAACCTATTTCATCCTAATTTCATGTAACTTCTTTATTTTAGAAATACTCAAAAATTCAAAAAATGTAATGGGAAGAAAAACCCAAAAAAATTGATTCTTTGATCTTCAAGTAGAATTCATCAAATTTGCCAAATCCATTATTTTTTTCATGAATTTTAAGGTACCGAAAGGGCATTAGTTGTAATTAATGTAACCAAGTCCCCGGACTCTTAATCTCTGGTTCGCAGAAATAAGATAGTTTTCTCCCGCTATTTTATTTAGGTTTCTAATCGACCTACCGAAAATGATTAGTGGCGACTCCAAATTCAAATCACATTGCATGTTAATCATTCGAACCTTAAGTTGCGATTTGGTATGGACTTGGGAGAGTCGGAGTTAGGTTAATTAATTAATTAACCCGATAATCCATTAGCCCAAAAATGATAACTTGTTTATTTTTTTTTAGGTCGCGATACTTAGCGACTTCATTTGGGGACCCAAAGAGGACTTAGGCCGGATAAGTTCATGAAAAGGAAAATTACTTGATTTCGCAATCTTGGTTGAATTTTAATCCATAGGTGTTAAATGGTTTTGCGGGAAAGGGAGTTATAAGGGGATGAGTGTTTGCTAACCTTTTTGTGTAGGTTGAAGGAGATTGTGTATGGTTTATATTGAAGTATTGGATGCTATGAACTGCCGCGCATGTTTTTTCTTGTTTTTACATTTACACTTAGCACATACAACCCGCCATTGAACCCGAATGGCTAGGCTTAGAATGGTACTTGATTAGGGATACTCCGGCCATCGTCGTCTGGCCCGAGTCGCTCTTCTCGAGTCCCGAACTATTTCAAATCGGTGCCAAGAGTTAACACCTCCATCATTCGCCGTGTGATGTGGTTCGTTACTTGGTTGAGCCGGATGTCTAGGGGGATCTTGGTTCAATCACATGCCGATGTGGTTTAGTCCTGGATATCCCTGGGGCTCCACTTTTGTCAAGCCATGCTAGATAGAAATCGAACCTCACGAGCATTTTCATGCGCATATCTTTGTGGTTAATACTTTCTCTCCAAAAGAGGTAATTTCTTGAGCTTTATCACCGATTTTTCTTATCTTGTTTTGGGTCGGTCCATGATCTAGGTTGAGTCATTTGGCACACGAATGGATCGCATTGATATCCCTTCACAATTGAAAGAACTTGTCTTCATAAAAAATGTTCGGAAGATCATAATCTCTCATGACAAAAACTTTTGCAGCAATCCGATGCATTTTCCTTTTAATAAGGAATTAATAGCCAGATGGAGCGAGGCTGGAATTTCATATGTTTTCGGACTCTAGATTCATTTTACAATTTAGAACTAGAAAATGTGCCTTTTTGTGTAATTACCAAACATGAAAGTTCTAGATCGTTGTTTCAACTAATAGCCTGCAAAATTTCAGTCTCTAATTCATTTTTTAAGAGGTTTTCCGTTCTTTTGTTGGAAACCGGATAAAGCAATTTTCTGGATGAATTTGTGTAAAGAAGTATTAAACTGCATTGATCCGTGTGGAACCAGCCGTAGAGTAAAACACAAAAGTTGTTCGTCGGTATGTAATCTGTCAGGTCCTAAATTTTGGCATTGTATTGATCAATGTACGAATTAAGATGAATTTTCTCGTAAAAATCGACGAAACTGAAAATTGCACGATGCGGTCTTTTGGTCATGTCTAGTTCGTTCATTGAATCTAGAAGGAAGTCATGGACCGACCCTCTATCCTCGCTCATTGTACTTACTCTTGGCTTGTTGCTTTTCAGGAAATTTATCACGGATCCTCCGCATATTACTCGATTGGTGATGAA
Source organism: Rhodamnia rubescens (assembly GCA_021437795.1). Lineage (NCBI taxonomy): Eukaryota > Viridiplantae > Streptophyta > Magnoliopsida > Myrtales > Myrtaceae > Rhodamnia > Rhodamnia rubescens. The sequence goes on from JAILYA010000012.1 coordinate 2,810,505, forward strand.
GAGAATGGGCGACATTAACGCCATTGTCCATGAGACTTTGAATGAACAGTCTCGGTGCTCTAACCGAGCAATTTGAAGGGATGATGTCTCACAAGATGATGGATAACTTCATAGCCAAGCTACGGCCGTCCAGCTCAAGCCCTCTGCCGGTTGTGCCAGCTCTAATTCCCTCGACACCAATTCCAGCAAGGCCCCGGAAGGTGTTCCCTATCGACTACACCGTTGGAGGATATTATTATAACATGCACGGGTTCGAGCGTATCACCCTCGATTCCAGCTCCCCAAACCAACCCGATGACGATAACCAACGACCAACAAGTTTGTCATCATGGGGGATACATGAGGAGGGAAACCTAGTGGATTCGTAAGTATACGACCTAGATGAGTTCAATCCAGATTATGAGGAAATTCATCAAGATTTCGAACGACATGAGGAGATCAAGCCCTCGACCGGTGAACAAATTATCTCGGTCAACCTAGGCGATGCGGAAAACCCTAAAGAAGTTAAGGTTGGGGCAAGCCTTTTCTCGGAAATGTCCGAGCGCCCGATCGAGCTCTTGAAGGATTACCGGGGACGTTTCGCCTGGTCCTATGCGAGATATGCCCGGTCTTGACCGTTCCATTGTCGAGCATTGTTTGATCGATCCTTCGGCTAAGCCCGGTCGTGCAAAAGTCAAGGAGGGCCGGACCGAAATTAGTGCGGAAGATCAAAGAGGAGGTCATGAAACTTCTCGATGTAGGATTCATTGAGACTCTGGAATATTCCGATTGGGTCGTTAACATAGTCCCTGTCATGAAGAAAGACTGACCGCATTCGGGTTTGTGTCGATTATCGAGATTTGAACAAGGCCAGTCCTAAAGATGATTTTCCCCTCCCGTATATCAACGTACTTGTTGCTTGATCTGCATGGTTTGAATTGTTTTCATTCATGGATGGTTTCTCCGGTACAATCGGATCCTAATGAATGTCAATGACAAGTTGAAAACCACTTTCACCACACCATGGGGAATGTTCCATTACCGGGTAATGCCGTTCGGTCTCAAAAACGCTGGAGCCACTTACCAACGAGCCATGGTTGCCATTTTCCACGACATGATGCATAATGAGATTGAGGTTTACGTCGATGACATGATAGCAAAAACAAGGCATGGAAAAGATCACGTCGAAACGCTTGAAGAAATTGTTCGACGGACTCCGAAAGTACAAATTACGCCTCAACCCCGCCAAGTGTGTCTTTGGGACCAGCTCGGGCAAGCTACTCGGATTCGTGGTAAGCGGTAAGGGCATTGAAGTCGACCCTTCGAAAGTTAAAGCTATTCGTGAGCTTAAGTCGCCGACAACGGTTAAAAAAGTTCGAAGTTTGATGGGTAGGCTAAACTATATTACTCGATTCATCTCTCGGTTATCGAAACCGCTAAGCCATTCCTCAAGCTATTAAAGAAGAATGCGCTAGTCCAATGGGATAGCGAATGTGAAGAAGCTTTTGAAAAAGCAACGACATCTCATGAATCCACTGTGCTTGTTCCTCCAACACCGAAGCAACCTTTAATCCTCTACCTCACAATCCTTAGTGAATCCTTGGATGCTATGCTAGCCCAAGAGAAGTAGGAGGATGGAAGAGAACGAGCCATTTATTATTTGAGTAAGAAATTCACAACTTCGAAAATGAAGTACTCCGAAGTAGAGAAAACATGTGCGGCGTTAGTGCGGGTGCTGCGCAGGCTTCGGCAATATACCTTGCATTACCAAGTGCTTCGGTGACAGAATGCAATCCCATCAAATACTTGCTTAATCAACCCGCCTTGATTGGTAGACTTGCTAAATGGCAAATCCTCATCTCCGAGTTTGACGTTCAATATTTGTCCCAAAAGTCAATCAAGGGACGAGCTATAGCGAGATCTCCTAGCTGAAAATCCGGGGCAAGACGATGATGCCTATCATTCGAGGATCGAATCATGTCGATGGAGGATTACATCCGGACTATGTATTTTGACGGAGTTGTCAATTTATCGGGATCGAGCACGAGCGCGGTTCGATATCTCCGGGTGGTCAACATTATCCTGTGGCAAACAAAATTGGTATTCCTTTGCACAAACAACATAGCGAGAATATGAGGCATGCATCCTCGGTGCACAGTGCGCGATTGAAATGGGGATAGCCCGACTCAAGGTGTTCGGAGATTCCGCTTTGATTATCCTTCGATTGTTGGAAAGTGGAAGACGAGAGATGCCAAATTGCTACCCTACCATGAGTATCTGGATGAATTGGTAGAGGAATTTGAGGATATCTCATTTGAGTATCATCCGGGACTCATAATCGATTCGCTGATGCATTGGCTGCCTTGTCTTCAATGTTACAAGTCGCCAATGGACTTGAGGTTGACCCATGAAGATCGATGTATTAAAAAAGCCGGCATATTGTATGGCCGTGATCGATGAACCCGATGGTAAGCCATGGTACCATGACATCAAGACTTACATTCGAAGCGGGGAGTTCCCGAAAAAAAGTACCGTATCGACCAAAAAGTACATAAGGAATATGGCCTCGAAGTTCTTCTTGAATGGAGAGAATTTGTACAAGCGGTCATTCGATTCTGTCCCTACTAAGATGCGTTGACTTAACCAAGGCGGTTCGTCGATGATGGAAGTACATGAAGGGATATGTGGTCCACACATGAACGGCTACTTGTTAGCTAAGAAGATTATGAGGTTGGGTTATTATTGGCTCACACTCGAAAGAGATTGTATTCAGCATGTTCGGAGTGTCACAAATGTCAAATTCATGGTGACAAAATTAATGTCCCCCCAAATGAGTTGCATTAGTTATCCGAACCATGGCCGTTTTCTATGTGGGGCATTAATGTTATCGGTCCTATCAACCCTAAAGCATCCAATGGGCATTGATTCATCTTGGTGGCGATTGACTATTTCTCCAAATGGATCAAAGCCGCATCCTATTTAGCGATCACGGCACGAAATATCGCGAAATTTATCCGCCGGGATATCATTGCTCGATACGGTTCACCTGAAGCCATAATCACGACAATGGCTCGAACTTAAACAACAAACTAATGGACGAATTGTTTAAGGAATTCAAGATCAAGCATCGAACTCTTCCCCATATCGTCCTCGAGATGAATGGAGCAATAGAAGCCGCCAATAAGAACATTAAGAAAATTTTAGCGAAGACGGCTGAAAATTATCACGATTGGCATGAGAGGTTGCCATTTGCACTTATGGCGTATCGAACCTCGATCCGGGACATCTATTGGGGCAACCCCGTATTCGCTTGTATATGGAATGGAAGCTGTTCTAACGGTTGAAGTGAAAATTCCTTTCTTACGTATCTTGTCTCAAGCTAAGGCGACGGAAGGCTGAATGGATCCAAGCAGAGAGCAAGCTAATTGAATCGATCGACAAAAAAAGACTTAAGGCTGTATGTTATGGTCGGTGTTATCAGCAGAGAGTTGCTAAATCATTCAACAAAAAAGTTCGGCCTCGATATTTTCAGATCAATGACCTGGTCTTGAGAAAATTGTTGCCAATAGTCCCACTCCCGAAGGGAAATTCGCTCCAAACTATGGTGGTCCATATATAGTAAAGAAGGTGCTCCTTGGTGGTGCTTTGATTACGGCTGAGATGGATGGTCGTGTCTTTGTCAATCCAGTCAATTCGACGTTTGTAAAGAAATATTATGCTCGATTCACTCTCGATGTTTTCATAATCGAGTTATAATATTAATACGGATTCACGAGTTGTTCACATTTGAACATTCGTTTGTTTCCTCGCTACTAATCTTTGTTGAGAGATTATTTCGAATGGGGGAGCCTCTCGGCCCAATTGAATTGACCATCGGGAGCGTGAGATTTACATATTCGCGAGTAAAAGGGGTTATCTTGCGAAAAAAATATGACGACCAAGATGAAATGAGTAAAAACTTGCATTCATTTTATTCATCGGAAAGCTTTACAAATAGATCAACGGGGTGGGAACGTAAAGCCAAACGCGAGCCCTAATGAGCATCACAAAGGAGTTTAAGCGACTCTCCATACGGTTGATGCTCCGCCACACTGTGATCGCTCCGAGAATCGAGATCCGCCAACTTAAAGAGGAGGAGCTCACATTTCTCTTTGAGGTTGGCTACCTTGTCCTCGTGATGCTCGGCCAGATTCCGAGTCATGGATCGGCATTCTCCCGCGGGCTATATCTAGGGTCGGATCGTCCGGCCTTTCTTCCATCCATGTGCATTGAAATTTTAAAACAATGTTGAGCGGATCGCGCTCGAAGATGGTGCGGGACATGGCCAAACATCCCACCAAGTTTCCCCTCTCACGAATCAGCGGGGAGACTTGTTCGTTGCCGTAGTCAAGGGCCTTCTTGTAATTGTCGGCTACAAGATCGCCAACACTAAGCTATCCGACCGATCCCGATAGCGTGCCTTCACAAGGTGGGCCAAAGTAACATTTTGATGAGCAACATGGTAAGCCTCCGGGAAGTTAGTGAAGAGGGTGGGGAAGATCCTATATTCCTCCTCTAACTTGGTACCTTGATAGAAGCGGTGTCCATATCCCTAAACATAAGACGAATCTCGGTTTCGGCCTCCGGATGGTTGGCTATATAAGAGTAGCCCTGGCCTAGGGAGATTATAAAGTTTCTCCCATTTGGCCAAAACTTCGGCCGAGAAGGCATGTGGAGGAAGGGAAGCCATTGTTGTTGAAGGGGTTAAAAAGAGTGGATGCAAAAGAGTGCTTAGAAGGTTGGAGTTGAAGATATGAAAGTGATAATTGTCTCGGTGTTAAATCCCAATTTAAAGGGCAGGAAAAGCTCTAGCAATAATTGTTGTGGAGGCCGAGTTAATTATCCTGGGCAAAACTACGGACGTTTCGTCCGTGAATCACGGATCTACCATCTCGAGCCTCACAAATCCGAAAAAGTTACGAAAAGATTTGAGGACCCCACTATGTTGAAAGCGAGTGGGGAGGCAAGCATATTTTTACGAGAGAAGAAACAGCAATTCTTGCGAGCTACGTTAGTTACTCGGGTGAAACTACATGTGTTTCATTCATTGGATCCTGGATCTATCGTCAATCCGTGATCTCGAGCCCCACAAATCGAAAAGCTACGAAAGGAGTTGGAGTCCCACCGATTAAAAGCGAGTGGGAGACAAGCATGGTTATCAAGAAAAGAAAATCGGTGCGAGTGGATTCGGGGTCCCATCACGTTGAAAAAATAAGACAAAGCGGGAAACACGAAATTTTGGGAAAAACGTCGGCTTAGTGATTTTCATCCGCGTTAAAAGGGAGGCTTTGGAACATACCCGATTACTCGAAAGAATTTGGAGAGAGTAAGCATACATCGGAGAATAGAGTGAACAAAAGGCGGTAAGAGGTATTTCAATCCAACATGTTTAGAGGCCATCAAGACTTCTCTTGGAGGCAACCAACCTAGACATCCCCGAAAGCGAACTGGCTGGATTTCGAGACCAATCCAACGCCGAAGCCGTAAAACCCAACTCTCTTGGCAGTGAAATTCAAGATTTCGACAAAGAACAACAATGGCAAGCGGCGACATGATAACCCCCTTAAAAGAAAATATCAAATCAAAGTGCTCGAAGCTCGCTTTCAAGGAGTGCTCTTACGTGAATAGGAGACGCAAAAATAAATTGAGCCGGATGATAGGAATGGAGCCCTTGAAGGTCAAGTTTTGGTTTCAAAACAAGCGGACCCGATTGAAGGTTAAAAATGAAAGTCATGAACTTACGTTTCGAGGGAAGAAAGCGAAAAGCTTCGGCGGAGAGAACAAGAGGTACAGGGATGCTATTAACACTTGTTTTGCCCGTATCTGTAGCGGCCCCATCTCCTTTGGTGACATGTCCCTCGATGAGCCACATCCGAGCATTGAAAATGCTTATTCACCGATTCATCCCCCTGAGCAAGTTCTCGTACAATCCGATCTCGTTGGAGATACATCCCGCAGAAAGTCGGTCTTGCGAGAGGCGAAACCGATACCCTTCGAGGGAAGAGACATGCATCACTACAATTGGAGTTTCCTTGATGTCACACCAGCCAATTCAACGCCGATGGAACTCCGAATGTGTAGCCTACATGAAGCTTTAGTTTTTTATTATGGGCTCTCAAAATATCTCTTTTTTGAGCATTACTAGCCAACTCTTACGAATCCTCAAGAGAAGTAGTGACATGTATGAATGAATGTCTTGAAATCCCCATGTGAGACATTCTTCTTTTAATGCCTAGAGTTAATCCAGGGGCAAAGAACGATACTATCCACGAACATCATCATGCTTAAATGCGTGAATTCCTCGCGATTTGACTAAGCATTGAAAGCCTTCACGTAAGTAAATGCGAAAAGATTTGAGGAGGAAAATAACTGCCTCGTTCGTAGGAGGAACCGAAAAAATTTGAGGAGGGAAATAAACTGTCTCGTTCGTAGAGAAAGTGAAAAGATTTGAGGGCTCCTCCATGTCGAAAAGTAAAAAAGAACGGCGGATTGAGCGAGAGGTAAGAGTTATTACGAAATGGATCCAAGGCACTAAGAGCGAAAAGGAGAGAAAAGCATGTCTGCGAGACCAACAGATCCAAAAAAGTTTATAAAGAACTTGAAGTCTCCATGCACCTCCGTAACTCGTCACGAAAGGCCATCATCGCTTTTGTGATTTTTTGGCAATTTATCTTTGCAAGTCCAAAGAACATCTAAAGCCCGGTCTCTAGTCGAAACACCCATTTTTCGGTCTACATATGGAAGGTTTTAAAAGGAAAATAAGTATGTGTACATTCCGGGCGGAAGTATGGGAAGCCTCATATCCCGAGGATCTCACGAGTCATGGCCATTGATGGCAACCCCGTTTCCCTCTCGATCCTTGTTGCCATCTTGAGAAAGTGCATGTACGGGATTTCAACTTATGTGAAAGCAACGGAAGCCTTAGAGGAGCCGAGGCAAGTACAAATATGATTTTGACGTCGTCACAGCCATGGTAGGGATCGACATGGACGGTCTTAGTCTCTTAAAGATCATTGATTCTCGAGTTGGATATACCGGTGATCATAACATCAGCAAGTGATGATCGGCAGTTAAATAACGGGCGCCATATGCATGGTGCTCGGGACATCCTAAAGAAGCCGGTCTGCGTTCAAGTGCTCCAAAACATTTGGCAACATGCTTTGTAAGAAAGCAATTACTCGAACAAAAGAACTATGGCCAAACTTACTACGACGATTTTGTCGGAAAGAAAAGGCCCCTTTGGTCCGCCGAGCTTCATTCTATATTCATCGAGGCGGTTCGATGACTAGGAATCAATTCAAGACGACCAATGGCTGTACTCAAAATAATGAATATAGACGGACTCACCCTACGAAGTGTCACAAATCACCTTCACGGATTTAGAGATAAGTCGAAGAAGCACGATGTAGCTTGGAACCAAGGCGACCGGAGCAAAAGTTGATTGGAAGATCAATCCCGGGGAAAACCTACGGAGCAAAAAGTATCCGACCACTTCCCAATCAAGAATACCGGCCATACCGACCTTCCGCTGGTGGTTCTAGCAGCGGACCGGTTGATCATCCCTACGAGTTCCCGAGCGACGGCGGAGGCTCAAGCTCAAGGAGTCGGACCGCTCACGGCAAAAACAAAGTGGAAAATCTGTCGCCGGTGTTAGCAAGTAACAATGCCCAATTCGAGTATCAATTGCCCGAAAAATCAAAAGGTTACTTTGATGATGAGCTCACCGCCTTGGTCGCCGGTTCGGAGTCGAAAGACCTCCAGAGTTGTGATCCGAAGCAAGTGATTATGGATCCTCAAACAACGATCGTTGGTGTATGATCCAAGATAAAATCAGCCAATCATTGGAATAGCCAGACAAAAGAGGTGGAACCAATCTCGCATGAATACTCCTTTAATTCCATGTATAGTTCCCTGCGTGGGATACTTTTACTTTCTAGTTGTCTAGAATTTGCCTAGAGTTAAAGGGCGAATTTTTCTCCTCTCTTATAAAATGCGTAAGTTCCTTATTAAGCTAGGCCTGTAGCAAATCAATTTGTGGACGACGCCCCGAACGCCCGTAAAGAGAGATTCCGAATAGCCTTACTTGGGAGAATGCAAGTAAAGGACCAAGCGAGCTCAAAGATGGGTAACTCCGTATCGTCCCAATTGACTCTCGGTCGTTTCAAACTCTAAGTTAAGTTTATTTTATTCTCGACCAGGGGATTGCCAACTGCTTTGAGAACAATATAACAAAAGCGAACCACCCGTGGACGCTAACAACACCACAACATAGTGGTTGGGGGAATGACAGTGGTCCGAGGCATCCCAGGGTCGATCCCGGGATTTGGCATCAATGTACAAAGATTAATAAAAACTTTTTGCTTCGCAGATCGAAGCTCGGCCCAGACGGTTATAGAACCTGGAGAGATAACATCCCGGACATACAATCCGATCCGGATTGATCGATCTTCTCAATTCAAAGTTCGCAAGGAATACGTACATGGGTAAAGTGGTATCGTTTCAACTCTTTTAGAACATGAGGACATACATTGATGCTTTCCCTTTTGATTTTTACGGGGGTCACTGTCATCCAAATAGAGAAGTATCCCTTCTTCATGAAAAATTAATGAAATGAGAAATTCTTGAAACCTTTGACAATCTCATGTCTCGAAAGCGAGACAATGAAGTTTTGCAACGCATTTGCATGAACAGGGGCAACTCACGATCCATGCCCCTAAGAAATTTTTTATGTACTTGCGAACTTTGTCCGCCAAGATAAAAAGTTGCTGCATTTTATATGCTCGAAAACACTCATACACTGCATAGTTTGCGCATGATTGTTCCTCATGTTTAATTTACCAACTCGAATAAGGAACATGAACTACATAAGATACATCGAATGTACGAAGGGGGCATGACAGGATGATGAAAGGCAATCCTTTCCCAAACACGTCCAATTTTTTCAAAGGCGAGATGAACGGTGGCAAAATTCCGCATTCGCCGAGGTAAAAAGTTTTCTCGCGAAAGGTACGATAACCGAAGTGATGGAGGCATTCATTTCTCTACCCTAAACACTGCAAGTTATCCGTTGATCAACCTATTTGAGCGGAGATTTCACTTCCACAACCCTGTCAAGAACCACCCCACATTGGGGCAAAACAGAGGTAATTCCATCAAGATCGGGAAGCAAATGATTAGAAATCTTCTTGCTTGGACTAACATCAATCTTCGGGTGGTTCTTTGCATTGTACTTACGCTTTAATTAAAGTGCCTTAGGGTGACGAAGAACATTTCTTTTTCTATCCCACACATCTATATCCATTTGCACAACCCATTTGAGCCCGCAAATTTGTTCCTAAAAGCCCTTATTGGTGATCATTGTTGTCCCAAAGCAAATATGGCCCATCTTTGAGTAGAAGGACTCGAAAAAGCTGGATCCATAGAAAATCTCCCAATGAACTCATCAAGATACAATCGTAAAAGAGTGTTGGGAGTAAAAAAAAAAAAAAAAGAAGAAAGAGGAAAGGCTGATTCCACAAAAAATTCCTAGGCATTTAAAAAGCAAAGTGCCTACCAAAAGCAAGGCCAATGCCCTTTCAATTCATTGTTCATTTGTAGAATATTTCGAACTTAAATGCACAATTTTCCTGTATATCCTAAAAGGGTTGAGAGAAAAATCTCCATGAAGTGTCAAATTGCAAATGCAATTTTCGGTTCATACCATCCTCGAGCAATGATGGTATCCTAGAAGGCCACGATCGGTGACAAGATTGTAATGATCACCAACATCAAGCCCCTTCTCAAATATCTTCGAGCCAAAACGAACCCTTTCGTTTCTCGGTCCCCAAATCATTACCTTCATTACAACTCTTTAAAAGCCTTTTTCGACTAGGGCACTTGAATTAATGTGGAGTTCAATGATTTTAAGCATCACTCGAAGAAGTTCGAGCAAGATTACTTCTCTCTCATTTTTGCGGGGCTCTTGACTTGTAAACCCGGAGAGATGACGAAGGAATTCATTTCAGCAGCCTTGACTCAACTAGAGTCCCCTTTGTAAACCTTTGACCTAGCCCTCATTACGGTCCTAATCAAGACTTTCGGATCGGCTCGGTCGTATCAATTGCGAGATTACTCGGATCCTTATCGAATGCGATGATGGAAAGATTGAGTGATTTCTTTTAAATCCTGGCAGACAGGATAAATAACTTTTCTTGAGAGTGAGAGAAAACCCTTCTGGATGAAGTCCCCCATTCAGCTCACATTCGAGGTATTCATAATGTGAGAACATCCCTGGACAGGGTTGGTAATGCAAACTTGATAGAATGGTTATGCATAAATCATGATATGAGTGATTGCATTATACACATGTTATTTCTAATCATTGCAAGCTCAGTAGGAAAGTTTTGCATGAACTCATTGTTGAACATGTTTGCGCATGTTACCTTTGACATTCTATGATGGGTAATACATTCCCGATGTTCGATGTCCCTCCCAAGGTCTCGAAATTCATCCAAGGATTATTGAATGAGCAAGTTCTCCGGGCAAATGCCTACCATGTATGATATGAGCGATCCGTTTCGTTCTTTGATTAATCGTTCGGAGAACCCGGGTAAGTTTTCGAACCCATTTTCAAATTAACAACTCCTCCGATGATAGTTGTTACGATTCAATTCGGCAATATGCCTCTCCGTCAGGTCGTGTAGACATATGCACCTGGCGATCTTGACATCTTATCAAATCATGACGACGTAGCTCTTATGATTTCTGTCTCAAATCACGAAGACATATGCACTGGTGATCTTGACCTTTAGTCGGCTCATAATGACATAGCTCTTATGATTCTCGGCTCCTTTATCAAATCACGAAGACATAAGCACCCGTGATTTTGATCCAAACCAAATCATAACGACGTAGCTCTTAAGATTTTGGTTCCCCTTTGTCGATCACGAAGACATATGCCTGGTGATCTTGACCTTTAGTCGGCTTATAATGACATAGCTCTTATGATTTTCGGCTCCTTTATCAAATCACGAAGACATAAGCACCCGTGATTTTGATCCAAACCAAATCATAACGACGTAGCTCTTAAGATTTTGGTTCCCCTTTGTCGAATCGTGAAGACATATGCACCGGCAATTTCGACATTTAATCAACTCACAACGACGTAGCTCTTGTGAACTTGATTCCACTTCTTTCGACTCACAACGACGTAGCTCTTGTGATCCGGAAGGATACACATATCTTGCTGTCGTCTCGCATTAGGGAAAAGTCTCGATAACGAGATAGGCCAAATACCTTAAGATCCTCGTGTTTGCAAGAAACTTGGAAATTAAGGGAATCACCACTTATGAGGTATTTGGTAAAAACAGGTATTCTCGTATGCGATCCATGTGCGAGGTTTCTCTAACATGGAAAAGAGAAATTATGACACATGTTATTTCTGATCTTGCATATCATGCATCACTTCATTACATAAAAAATGAGACTAAAACTCCCGCTAAAAAGTTCATCCATCATTTGCACTATCAAAATTTAGGGTTCAATTTTGTCTTTGAGCGGAACCTCTACGAGCCTCCACTCAAAAAGGGGCACTGTTGACGCCTAAATTTTGACTAATATATATTTTGCATAAAAATTAGAACTAATTTTAGTTCTAAACAAAAATCATCTCACATATTCATTTAGCATTGGCATACAATTTGAGCTTAATTTAACAGGGTCCTGGACTAGGCATGCGGTGGAAAAATGCACCAAGAAGATTTGGGCTTGAAAGAAATATTTTCTCGGGGATCATGTGCAAATACTCGGAACTTCGAGGGATCGTATTGCAAATACTCGGAACTTCGGGGATCAGATTGCAAATACTTGAAACTTCAGGGACTGCATTGCAAATACCAAAAGAAGATGGGGAAAGGAAGATGGTGAAAGGAGGATGAAAATGGAAGATGAAGAAAGGAAGATGAAGATGAAGAAGAGAAGATGAAAATGGAAGATGGGGAAATGAAGATGAAGATGAAGAAAGGAAGATGAAGATGAAGAAGAGAAGATGAAAATGGAAGATGGAGAAATGAAGGTGAAGAAGAGAAGATGAAGATGAAGAAATGAAGATGAAAATGGAAGGTGAGGAAATGAAGATGAAGAATGAAGGATGAAGAATTTTTGCCTATAAAAGAAGAAGAGTTCTTGAAGAGAGGGGGAGTTTTTGGGAGTGAAAGAGAATTGGGAGAGTTTTTTGGGAGTAGAAGAGAATTGAGGGAGTTTTTGGAGTGAAAGAGAATTGGGAGAGTTTTTTGGGAGTAGAAGAGAATTGAGAGAGTTTTGGAGTGAAAGAAAATTGGGAGTTTTTGGGAGGGGTAGTAGAGAATGGAGAGTTTTTTTGAGTGAAGGGGAATTGAAAGAGTTTTTTGGAGTGGAAGGGAGGTAAAGAGTTTTGAGAGGAATTCTTTAGAGAGGAAAAAAAGAATTCTTGAGAAAAAATTTGGAGAGAGTTTTGAGAGGGCTTGAGTGTTTTGAAGCTCGGTGCTACCATTGCCAATTTCGCACCCATCAACACAAGCCACAAGTTCATCACCATCATTCAAGCTCGCCATAAGCAAAAGAAAGTTAAGTGATTCCCTAACTTTCTTTAATTTCGAATACAAATTAGCTCGAGATTTTCTACACTGATTTTCTCTACGTTTTTATGTTAAATAACAATTGCATATCAACGATGAGACATCAATGGTACAAGAATAGAAGGAGAGCAAAAATGAAAAAATATCAACGCCCGTATTGCGGTCTAATGGAATTCTAGCGAGATGAGAAAGAAGTGTCAAGGAGAGATAGGACCAAGAGATTTCTCGGTCTAACGAGTCACCAAATCGGTCCAATGATCAAGACAAGCCCGAAGCATAAGTTTGGTGCACAAGTTCGATTTGGGAGTAATCTTGAACCTATTTCATCCTAATTTCATGTAACTTCTTTATTTTAGAAATACTCAAAAATTCAAAAAATGTAATGGGAAGAAAAACCCAAAAAAATTGATTCTTTGATCTTCAAGTAGAATTCATCAAATTTGCCAAATCCATTATTTTTTTCATGAATTTTAAGGTACCGAAAGGGCATTAGTTGTAATTAATGTAACCAAGTCCCCGAACTCTTAATCTCCGGTTCGCAGAAATAAGATAGTTTTCTCCCGCTATTTTATTTAGGTTTCTAATCGACCTACCGAAAATGATTAGTGGCGACTCCAAATTCAAATCACATTGCATGTTAATCATTCGAACCTTAAGTTGCGATTTGGTATGGACTTGGGAGAGTCCGAGTTAGGTTAATTAATTAATTAACCCGATAATCCATTATCCCAAAAATGATAACTTGTTTATTTTTTTTAGGTCGCGACAAAGATTAAGACTCGTTCGATGGCGGTATTGAGCGTTACAAAGCTCGTCTGGTTGCTCGAGGTTTCTCGCAAGAGTATGGTATCGACTACGAGGAGACCTTTGCTCCCGTAGCAAAGATGACATCTGTCCGTGCTTTATTAGCCGTTGCTTCAATTCGCAGTTGGCCTCTCTTTCGACTTGATGTGAAGAATGCTTTTCTTCACGGTGATCTTCAGGAAGATATCTTTATGCAACCTCCCTTGGTTTTGCTCATACCTCGGAAAGGTTTGCGCTTGCAGACGGGCTCTTTATGGTCTCAAACGGGCCCCTCGTGCTTGGTTTGAGAAGTTCAGTGATGTTATTGATCTGCTGGTTTCACTCAAAGTGAGGCTGATCATGCTATGTTTGTTCATACTCTTCTTCAGCTGCACTATTCTTCTTCTTTATGTTGATGATATGGTCATCATCGGAGATGATCGTGACCATATTGAGCATACCAAGCGGTACCTTCAAGAACATTTTGCCATGAAGGATCTAGGACCACCGCGCTATTTTCTTGGGCTTGAGATTGCTCAGTTCACGTGGTACTCTCATTTCTCGGCAGAAATATACCGCCGATATTCCGTCCCAGGGTCTGCTCTATCGATTCACGCATCGCCGCCACTCCTATTGAGCTAAATCGAAGTTTTGCCCAGGCGATGGAGAACCTCTTTTTGATGTCACCCGCCATCGGACCTTGGTTGGCGTCTTATTTATCTTACTATCTCCCGACCCGACATCGCCATATTTGTTCATGTTGTCGATCGGTTTGTTCTTTGCTCCTCGAACAACTCATTATGCGGTCTGTTCTAAGAATTCTGCGCTATCTTCGAGGCACTTTATCGCGTTCCTTATTTCTACCATCTTCTTCTACTCTCAAGTTGCGTGTCTATTCCGATGCCGATTGGGCTTCCAATGTCACCGATCGCAAATCTATCACTTGGTTATTGCATTTTTCTTGGCGATTCACTTATTTCTTGGCGATCCAAGAAACAACATATTGTCTCACGCTCCTCTCGCAGTCCGAGTATCGTGCTATGTCCGACACTCTTCGTTGAGATTATTTGGCTTCGCCGCTTACTTACCGATATGGGTGTTTCATTTACGGATCCTACTCCTCCGCATTGTGACAACAAGAGTGCCATTCATATCGGTGCAAATCCAAAGATTTCATGAGCGTACCAAACATATTGAGATCGATTGTCATCGACTCGTCATCATCTCCAAGCTCGCACTATTTCACTTCCTTTTGTTGAAACCGAGAATCAACTTGCCGATTGTTTTACGAAGGCTCTTACATCACAACGATTTAAATTTCTTCTTTCCAAACTCTCGTTATTTGACCCACCTTGAGTTTGAGGGGGGTGTTAAAACATGTTGTATAGTTTTGTAGGTTTTCCCTTACCTCTCTTCTTTCTCTTTAGTCCCACATAGGAAGAATGCTAGGCTCCTTTTCTCCTCTAAGCCTATATAAAGGCTTCTCATGTACAATGTTTATCGGACCATTATTAGAGAACAAATATCATTCTCTTTTAATCTTTCTTTCTTATCGGAGAGATCACATGGCGGTGTCTACCTGCCAAGCCATCGTTGAGATAATGTGAGTAAGCACCGGAAGAAAACATAGTGCCCCCAACTCTTCTGAGAGAGGCTTCTATAGAGGTCCTACTAGGCTTATGAGGACATCGGGAAATATGAAAGCCGCAGTTGGCTCAAGAAACTCTTATAAACATATGTTGGAATTCATTGACTTGCTGGAGACATCCATCAAAGTTTCCACATGTGGGATATCATTAAGAATTAAAGATACATTACTTGGTTATTCTTCTTTCTTTCTTTTATCTTTTGCCATGTGATGTTGCGTTTGGTACAATAGAATGGAATGAAATCGTGAACTCGGTTACTATATTGATCAATAATGATGATATTCCTAACTCTCCCTGGTAATCATCAAACTTCAAATACTTATTTTTGCACTTCTTAAGTATCTAATTTTGTAAGTTTCTAAGAAATGAGGAATGGAGCCATGATTCCTCCAGTCATACTAGCACTAAACACAAGAATGACGGAATTTGCCCGGTTTCTTCAAACCAAACAGAACGTAAGTACAAACGGAGATAAGATCAGTCTTTGCACATTTCAGTCTCCATCAGAGTGCTTTCAGATGTATACAGAAATCTGTTGTATGACACAAAGAGGTAGCTAAAACTGATGTTACGGGACACTGGACTATCCCTAACAGCTTGCGAATAAGAAAGTGAAAATGCCATGGTGAATATGAAGAGTGTTGTAGAGATCGGTCACCTTCAAGACTCCATAAGCCCACCATTCAAATGATCACCCATGTTGTCCGTCTCCCCGGCCTTACCTTCCATAGTCCGGGACAAACCAGCACTCACTCGAGCTGATGAACGAAGCATAACACATGCCCAAGTGACAACTCTCCAGATATCCGCGCGTTGAGAGGACTTTGAATGTGAAAACTATTGATTTGGTGAGGTGCTCTTGTTCAGTATAGAATGCAGAAATGGATGATCAAAACACATATGCACAGCCAGCCAATGTGCCAGTGGTGATCATTGTGTAGACAGAACAACTTCTTCCCTCCAAGTGGCACCGGCTTTCAGACATTGGACATTGGAAATTACAGGCAAAACAGACCTCACCGAGGGCTAATCCAGAAATGAGTCGGCCTCGCGAAGCCCAGAATCCAATCATGTGTGCGTTAGTCTCGGCCTTATGGGCTTAAGCCATCGGATGAGGAGGAACTCATGGGGCCTCTTATGGGCTTCCAAATCTGTCCAAAGATAGATTCAAAGCCCATTAGCCCACTTTAATACACGTGTCATTACAAGATTCTTTAATACTTCAATTTTCCCTCTCTTTCCCCTCCTCCCCCCCCTCCCCAAGCCTCTCTAATTCTCCCATCACATGCCTTCTCTTATTTTCAATTTCTGAGATTTCGAGAAAAATGAAAGCCTACTTTCTAGAAATCTCGATAAAAATGGATGGTTTTGGAACACGTGTAGCGCAAAGAAAATGAAAAGAAAAAAGAACGTTAATGGAAAATTATGGAATGTGCTGCAAATCGAGATAATTACCCAAAAAGCCATGTACTTATTGAAATTGTGCCAAATTTAGTTCTATACCTTTTTTTTTTTGCTATTTCAATCCTAAACATTTTGCATTTATGATAATTAACTCATTCTAGAAAAATTTTGGCCGGACAATTAACCAATGGTGGTAGTTTCCAAATAGTATTTTAATATTTTTTGAATTTATTTATTTAATTTTTTCTTTTCTTTCTCTTTTTTTTTCCTTCCATTCTTCCTCCATACGATCGCCGGATAAATAAAAAATCCAAAAATGCTAACATATTATTAGAATTGTCACGTCAAACGCCAATCATGTCATGTCGGTGATTTTCGGCCAAAATTGATTGGAAAGGCTGAATTGGCATAAATACAAAATATTTAAGGCTCAATTGATAAAAAAAAATAGTTTATGACCAAATCGACACAATTACAATAAATCCAGGGTTTTTTGGTAATTTTTTCGCAACGAATCAATATATGGTTATCTCGGATAGATGATAATCGTTCGAATAAAAAAATTTCCTTTTTTCGAAGAACATATTTCCAAGGGACGCGAGAAGGCGGAATAACTCCTCCGAAACTAAATCCTCCATGATGCATATGAAGATCGACCCTCATCTAATTGTTTTGTAGCTTATTTCATTCATATACAATTAGGTTCTATCATTTCTCCTTATAGTGGTTTCGCTTCGTGGATAAACATCAAGGTTCATGGACAAGTTAGCAACTTCGCACGGTCGAGGTAGGCCAATCCTTGCTCCTTTGACTCCCTTATCCGATCATCTCCTACTTGCTTCATTGAATACAATCATATTAGCCGACACATTCTTTAATCCGGCTTTCAACTTATTCTTTAAGGTTATCCACCTTGAGTAGTGAAGAGCATGCCTATTGAAACGGGGTGGGTTGGGCTCGAAAATAATCCAACCCAAATTGACACATTTTTACTCCGCTTTGACCCATTTCCATGAATTACAAATTTAATGACGCATACCCGATTCGACTCATACCTAACACATATACGACCGGATCCATATTGCTAAAATACTTGTATATTTCAGCAAATTTAGGAAACTTATGCCCAAATTAATATAAAAACACGGAGTGAGCAAACGCGAGAGATCGAGTGAGGGCGAGAAAAAGTCACGAGAGGTGAGTTGGGTCTAAGTAAGTTGCAAACTCATATTAACATCCATATTAAACCTATTTAAGACCCATAGAGTTAGGTCTAAACCCATTTATGACCCATGTAACAAATCAACCCATCAATACAGATTAAGAAACGAGTTTATGACCTATTTTGATAAATCTAGTGAATAGGCGGTGACAAACAATTAGAGAGGTGCATATACACACGTATGGACACAATACCTTTGCGGGTCTATACAAATCCGACAACTTCACCTTCTGCTCACATCTCATGCCAAAAATCAAAATCGAATGATTCAGGACACGACTTGGCCATCAATGTAGAGCTAGCTAGCTGAGGGAGAGGGTCGGGTCTTGGCTGCTGGGCACCTACAGAAAAAGGCGAAGGAACTAAAACGAGGGTACGTTCAAGGCTTCTTTGATCTTTTTGGTAATCCCACATGACTTTCGTAGCATATGCCCTTCGATTATTACCAAAAGAAGCGGATATCGTGCCAAGAACATGCAGCCCCCAAGAGAATATAAATGGAAAAAACCAAGGGAACACGAGGGCAACCAACCCACATCAAAATTAACTATTTTTAGCACCTCCTGCTTGTTTCCCCCAAGTTGGTAGGGCATGATGTCCTGAAAAACGTAGGGCATAAGCATGTGGAGTTTGCCCTATTCGCTCACCTGATGTGTTCCTCAACTCCCTTCTATTGACCAATATTATATCCAAGACTTTGACATGCTGAACTCTCCCTCCCTCCCTCCCTCCCTCCCTCCCTCCCTCTCTCTCTCTCTATATATGTGCGTGCTTTGTTCGGGGACCAAACCCATACAAAGAGCATCCGAGAACCAAAGTCCTTCCGCTCAAATCTTCGAGTAGTAGCATCCTTCCAGATATCATAAGAGAGATGGGCATCCAACTTATGGGAATAGCTCATGCGAAGCAAAAGCTCCAGCGCACCTTGTCGGCCCGAATCCGAGCAATGTCGGCCGCGTCCAACGTGCCGAAGGGCCACTTCGCAGTCTACGTTGGGGAGTCGAAGAAGCGGTTCGTGATCCCCCTATGGTACCTCAAGCACCCGCTGTTCCGGAGCTTGTTGGACATGGTCGAGGAGGAGTTCGGGTTCGATTGTCCGACTGGCAGGCTCACCATCCCGTGCAGCGAGGAATACTTCACTAGCCTAACTTCTGCCTTGAGTTGTTGATCGCTGCAGATGGACCTGTTATCACGGCTGTGGTTGATTTGTAGTTTTTTTCCTTTGCCAAGGCCAAGTGACTTTCCACGAGGAGTCCCTCAAATTTTGCCATATTGACGACTCTTTGCTAATTGTCTGTCAATTGCCTTTCTGGCGAAGCTGTAAATGGATCATTTGTTTCCTATGAAATGCATTTATATTTCTTGGAGATTGCTTAGTTTGCAAGGATCCCCTAACATTGCCATTGTAATGTTAGGGGTGACATTGATCAAATTGGGCATTCCAAATCAAAATAGACGACTTGATTTGGTCCATGTCACCTTTTCAAAATTTTTAAAAATTCCTGCCCAAAATCTTTCCCCTCTTTTTGAAGAGGTGACATGGATCAAATCAAGCCGTCCATTTTGATTTAGATGGCTCGATTTGATCAATGTCACCTCTAACATTAAATTGGCAATGTTAGGGAATCCATTTCCAGTTTGCAATACATTAATTTGAGCTATCATTATGGCACTTTTGGGTACTTAAGTGGGGTGCTCAATAAGGTCATCTCCCTTAATAGCGTTATGGGGAGAGCTAATTTGAATTAGAGAAATGATCATGTAGCTTGTCCTTATTTCACTTGAGATTAACAGCCTATTATGGATTACTCCTTCAAGAATAACAAATAATTAGAAATTGTTGTGGGATTCACTCATTTAGGAATTTGTTGCCAACAATATGCCTTTATTTCTCACATTTATGCAAAAACTATTATGCTAGCAAATCCCTTTGAATTAATATCTTCGATTTAGTTTCCATACGTCCTTCGTCGGTGGACGAACTCCAGACACAAGGGGCACCGTCATGCTTCTAACATGTTTCATCGTACTTGAGATCTTACCCATTAGTCGTCATAGAACGAGGAACATAAATGTCACATGTGAATCATGAATTCGCAGTTGGTGAATGCAAGAGAAAACATAAAACTGTTTTAGGAACTCTAGGGCTTTTCTTGTGCGGTGCTACCACTTGTCAAAGACATGAATTATAACTTCTTGGCCCAGTATGCTTGTTTGCCCCGTTGAGCGCTCTTGTTAGAAGGGTGGATAATTCTTGTGGAGCACTAATAAGCGGAGAATTTTTCACTTTGGACGGGAAAATTGTTAAATAAGTGCTAAACATTTTTACATTTTGTCAATTCTCTTCTTGTTTCCATTGATTCGAAGCATCCAATAGCCTCGATCCATTCTATCAATTTTGGCCAAAAATTACCGACGTGGATATCGGCTTACTTACGTGGCACAATTGATGTTAACGTGGATAAAATTTAATACTATTTTAATTTATTTTTTTTCTTTTCTTTCTTTTTTCTTTCTTTCTTCTTCCTTCACCGGTTGAGGGGTTTTGGCCATGCCGACAACCGACCATGGGCCAAGACTATTGAGGGTCGCCCCTACCGATCGCAAGTGAGGTCACCCTCATTAGGATCCGGCCACGGCAACCCTCGCTCGAGGCTGGTAATGTGGCCCCTCGCCATATCCCTGGCATGGGCAACCCTCATTGGTTGTGGCCTATGGCCGATCGCCGACCATCGCCAAGGCTCAACAATAGGCAAAGGAAGAAGGAAAAAGAAAAAAAGAAAAAAAATTAAAATACAATTAATTTTTGTCTACGCCAGCGATTTTTTGATCAAAATTAGCTGGACGGGATCACTTGAAAAAAATGTGAATAGATTTATTACTCAATTGGTATAATTAAAAAATTTAGGATTGAATTGATAAAAATGCAATATGTTTCAAATTTTTTGGGTAATTTTTCCTAATTTGTCTGATCTAGAGCAACTAAATTGCTGCGCCGCAAACAAAACCATTCATTGATGACGACTGAAACTATAAAGAAAGAAACATAAAACCTACAGTTACAAAAACTTAACATTAGCAGTTAGCACCGTTGCGGCTGTTTCTGCTGATAATGGGGAACCCTAGTTATATAAAATTACTCGCATTGTCCGACAGCAACAGCGTAACATGCGGCCATTTTGCTGTTTGTCTGGGAACTGAACTGAGGTTCACATGCGTCTGACAACATACATAATGACCGAATCTAAATCTTCGTTCGAAGGACAAGAACGCGTACGAAAGATAAAACGCCATGAAGTACAGTCGGGGATGGTTGATCAGGCAGCATGGGCATTCGCAGGAACAACGAGGAGGCCACCTCAGCTGCACTTGTAAGATGGATTGGATAATAAAGATTTAAAAGCGAATAGCGGGGACAAATAAGAAAGAGGAAATCGAAGGACGAGTTCTCGGATCTTGAGCAGCTACTACTCACTGGAGCACCGACGTGAACGAGAGCTCGCATTGTTCCGGTATTGTTTTTTCCCCTTTTATTTTGCAAAAAATAAATTTTTTAAATTTTTTAAAAACTAATTGCGACTAAATATTTTTGTGGAAATTAAAAATATTCTCTTATTCATTCATCTTTATAAGCGATATCAATTATCATTTTAAGAAATAATTTATTTTTTGTGAAACAAACACGAGTTCGATCTATCAAAAAAGCGATGGAAAGAAAGGTTCATAATAATCTTCCGCTAAAAAAATTTAGCCATTAGAGAGAGTGGTTTTAACTACACATGCGTTCGATAACACCCTTTAAACACGAAACAAAAAGTACAAAGTCTCCTTGATGTTATTTTCACGACATATAACACTCCACCGATCCATGATATTCGGTAGGTATATAGATTCGATATCGCCTCAAACACGAGAATGCTACGTATAAATGAATTTTAATGAATGTGTACATCTTATCTCGTGTCTCACCATACATAACTTCAGTACCATAGTGTTGGTTCTTCTTATAATATTCTCCGACACAAAGACTATTTCGAAAATGTCTTAGAAAGAGGTAGTTTTGTGGAGAACGGTGGGCACAATCAGCAAGTCCTTAATAAGTATTTTTATCTTATTTCTCGGGATCTTCACTTCCGAGATGGGGCTGAAATTCACCGACACTCGTCATTGTTTTACGGAAAAATAATTATTGGACGAGATTAATAAGTGGACATAAATGTGGTCTGCCGGCCACAAATGTAACTTGTCACATGACATTTTGGACCTTTTAGTACATGAAAACTAGACGAAACTTTTGTTTATTAGAATTACACGAAGTTCTGTACTTCCAGCAGGAATGACTACTTTATCTTTTGACCTCGTGAATCTAAGAACACAACCCAATCAAGAGATAAGTGCTATTACTGACCGGTAAGATTCAACGCACAATCACAACTAAGTAAAGTACAAAAGCGAGAAAGAGAAATTGATGCACGAGATTTTATCCCGATTCACCCTTAAACTAGGGCTACATTCAACAGAGGATTCTATTATAATTAGCATATCGCACATCTTGTTACATCACTTAATTTCAAGCAAAAAGAGTATATATAATAATAACTATTCATGAGCTCAAACACAAACTACTAATGAAAAATTATAAGCTTAAATCGTAAAAACTCTATAGTGTCTAGGGGGCGCCGCCCCTTTGAAACCCTCCCGTGGAAGAGTATAAACCACATCCCAATACCGACGTAATCTTATTTTGAGTTTCCCAATTATGCTTAATAGATAATAATTTTATTTGTAATTTATAGATAAACATAACACGAGAGAGACAGTACATTGATGTATTCATTTATTTAGTGCCCCATGGCACTCGTTAATAAAAATGCTAATGCAATTATAAGCTAGTTTTTCTCCTTAAAGAGCATCTAGCAAGCTTTTGAAGTAGCTCTCAGCGGTATTGGAATCAACGTGATAATTAGTTCTCCTTCTTGATTGGAGAATCATTCGATGCTAATTACATCACACTACTGAGAACTTGTGATGGAATTGCTATCTAGTTTCTAGAGTTAATTATACTTGCTTATGAAGAAAGCTCTGTAATTAATGTACAAAACATGCTCACAGAAAAACCCATAAGCATTTTAAATTGTCTCTGGACATGCAGTGTGATGCTGACAGCTTGGCACATGAAAAGCAGCTGTAAGGGATGTGAGTGAGCATAATCAATGCCGAAAGCTAGGCCCATGCACAACTTTTGTGTTGTGATGAAAAGCCCCCTCCACATGAAATATGCCGATTTCTGATCTACTATTTGAAAATTTGTTTTGCCGTGCTATTAAATTATGTCTCGAATTTGAGTTCGAGTGTGAAATCCGATCGGATAGAAATTGGGCCGTATCTTGGATGTCTTTTTAACTTGAACTTTATCTCCAAACAATTTCAATGGAGTCCCCAGTATGGTAGAGTTTGATCTTGCATTAAAATGACAAAAACAAAAAGGAAAATCAAGGTTTTCTAGTTTGAGTCCGCCGTTCACATTAGAACATATCCAAATTGAGTTCTGTTCATTAATTAGACATTAGAGCAAACAAAATGAGTGTTAGCGTTTCTCTTTGTAAGTTATCTTAGTGGATCCTTCATGAGAGATTGTGAGATAATACTTGTGGTTAAATACCGACATTTGGATTGAATCATGTAGATCTTTGGTATTCTTTATTTTTTTTTATCGTTAATTACTCTGATAATTTCTGCCCTCGCGTTTAAATTTAAATTGTAAGATCCGTTATATTTCATGTTATTTCATCACACATGCCATCCGTATAATAATATGATAAAATAAAAGCATCTTATTCTAAATGAGGCATGTATAAAGTAGCTTGGGTGATTGTCATAAACCAATACTGTCATACCCCGTGCAACTAACAGGTTGGATTTTGTTCAGTTTACATGACTTAGAGAAAATAAATTTTTGGCTTATCTCTTCTAAGGTTGGCTTTGGTAATTAGATCCATCATAGTTGTTAGAAAATCCAATCCACAAATTTAAATCACTAAACGGATGAAACTACATGAATATAAAATCCATTGAAATCACATGGGAATTCAATGTAAGATATCGTGACAATACTTTAGTAAAATCTATGTTGAATCACCTTTAACGAGGTGAAGCCCCAGTTGCTAATCGTAGAACCGAACTCGATGATTATTAAGCTTGTAAGTTGCTATGTTTTTGCTTAGTTAGTCAATTTACTAAATGAAGGTAAGAATAATATTGATACTTTTAAACTAATTATATTTATATAGGGAGAAGTCGAACATCGATTCAATCACCGTAAGGGGATTGAATCACAATTGTTAAAGATTCAAGGTATATCTCACATCATATCATATCATGCTAATTTGACATTTTAACATTTTAGAGAAGATGGTTGCACAATCAACTTTATTCCTAGCACACATTTATTCTCTACATATGAATTTTCTTTCCCCTAGTAATGGGCGACGTGTTCTAGGAGTCCTTTCACCCACTCACTCGGCGGGCTTGAACAATTAAGGCCTTCGTCATCAAATCGGCCTTCGTACTAGGGAGAAAAAATATTATGCATCATACTATGATAGTCTAAACTTCTAGAAAAAGACGGCTTTGCACTAAACTTTCTATCTAAACTGATGCTACCTTTTTTCGGACAATTGGGCGGGCAATTGTTGTTTCCAACATGTGACCAAGTACTCAATCATATCATGATATCTCTAGGTCCATGTACATCCTATCGAAAGCAATGGCACTTTTCCTCGTGGGAAAGAAACATAAGTCAAGTCGAGAGAAAGCGCTTCTCATGACATCCCACGATGAATCTTCGCATCAAAATGCACAACTTGCCCGAGCCAACACCTTCTGGGTCACGTCTACTTCATATCGATACATCCATAACTGCGTGGGATGCATGTAGGGACTAGCCAGTAGACAGTAGCAAGCTAGCTAGCTAGCTAGAGATGGGGCAGAAAATCACGAGATATCCGAGACTCTGCGTCATTGATGTCGCACAAAACCTCGAACTGAGACCAATCGCGCCCGCAAAAACACAATCTATCGTCAACATTCAGGAAATCCCGCTTGTATGTCATGTCGGAAAACCAGATACCTTCATTAGCGGCGTATGGCCCTCGGTTTTGACTCGCCGCCCTCCTATCCCTCCCAGACAACTTGGGCCTGACAATTTGCATGGAAACTTGCGCATTTCCAACACGTATGACTCGGGAGAGAGAGAGAGAGAGAGAGAGAGAGAGAGAGAGCAGTAGAGCGAAGCCATGTGAGACTCTTGATGAGGTGGGACCTCCACTCATCCCAGCCGTCGATCTTTTCATCTCGCACACCGTCGGCATGATGGAGAACTTCTCTTCTCCTATATATGCAAAACCTAGGGACTCCACACTTTCAGCCTTGAAAGGAGAACCACCGAGAAGAGGTCGGACCGTCGCCTTTCAAAAAACTTTTTCCACACGTACGCGCACGCAGAACTTGGAGATTGATTGTTATTTCAGTTGAGCCATGGGTCTTCTTCGCTTGCCATCCGTTATTGCCAACACGAAACAAGCCATGAAGATGCAGTCTCTTTTCGCTGGGAACAACCATCACGACCACCACCACCGTCGATCTCGCTCCAACGTGCCGAACGGGCACGTTGCCGTCTACGTTGGGGACGTCCAGAGGAGGCGTTTCCTGGTCCCAGTGACGTTCCTGAACCACCCCTCGTTCCGGGAATTGCTCAGCAGGGCCGAGGAGGAGTTCGGGTTTGACCAACCGGCTGGCGGGCTCACCATTCCCTGTAAAGAGGAGGCCTTCATCGATCTCACTTCTCAGTTGCTTTCTTCGCGGCGATCGTCAAGAAAATAGAGATGGCAAATTTGTTTTGGAAACGCCCTATTTTTGTTGATCTTTTTACGTATAGGATGTGTAGATAGAGTTAACATAACGTCGTTACATAGGTGTATCTGTAGCGACGGCTGTCATCGTACGTACGTCGTCTTCTTTAGCACCAGAATGTTCATCTTATTTTTATGAAAGGAGTTCTTGATGAGTTCATGCGATGCGTTGCCGTTGTATTTGCTAATTCAAAACCCTAGCACGCAAATCCCTTCTCTCTCCCCTCATCCTCTTTGCCCCTTAGCCCCCTCATGCTTGACCGCCGCCCTTCCACATCGTTTCCATCTGCAAAATCCGATTCGAGCCGGGCCACCACAGCTTGTCAAGCTACGCCACAGCCCACCGCTGTTGCCACTATCTTCTTCTCGTCTGTACCCTGTGCTTTGGGGACAACGGAGTTCTTGATGGGTTCACGGCTTCATGCGATGCCTTGCCGTTGTTATATTTGCTAATTCAAAACCCTAGCACGCAAATCCCTTCTCTCTCCTTCTCCTCCTCTTAGCCCCTCAGCCGCCTCATGCTTGACCGCCGCCCTTCCCCATCGTTTCCATCTGCAAAATCCGGTTCGGACCGGGCCACCACCGCTTGTCAAGCTACGCCACAGCCCACCGCTGTTGCCACTATCTTCTTCTTCTCTTTACCCTGTGCTTTGGGGACAACTCCAGCTTTGGAGTGCTCGACCTCTGGCCTGCCTCGAAAGCTCTACGCCGGCATTGAGTTATACTTTTATTTGATTGGTTAAATAACACATACACATTTCACCCATCCAATGGTGAATATGTAAAATAAAAAATCATTAATGCAATAATAAATCCATTTATATGGATATTATAACCATTTTATATAACGATATGTCATTCCTTTGCTTGTGTTTTTTTGGGGAAAAATTGTTTAAAAAGTTCTAAACTTTTTACACTTTTGTCAATTCACTCCTAAACTTTTTCACCTTTTACCGATTCAATTCTATCGATTGAAAATTGCGACGTGGGCACCGATCTTTCTACATGGCGCCGCCGATATTGACATGGATAATTTTAAATAATATTTTTGATATATTTTAAATTTTTTAAAACTTTTTTCTATTTTTTGCCTTTTCTTTTCTCTTTTTTCCTTCTTCTTTTTTCCTTCGGCATGGCTGCCCTCCTCGGCGTCGATGAGGGCTAGTCATGGCCACATTCGATTTGGGCCAGAAATCGGCCCGTTGAACGGGCCCGCCGGTTTCGAACCTGGAATCGGCCTAGCCCTCACGGGTCGGTTAAGGTTCACATTATTTTCGGAATCGGCCAATTAGCCATTGAACCTAAGCCCAATGGCTAATTGCCTTTTAAAAAATGGAGGAAAGAGCCGTTGGGCTCTTTCCCCCACCTGCGGGCCCATCGTTGCATTGCAACAATCCACGGAATCCTCCCCCTCCTTTTATTATTTTTCCTTAATTTATTAAAATTATCCTAAATCTTTATAAATACCTATCCCCTTTTATTGTTTCTCACAAATTATCTTAATTCTCTTAATCCGCTCAATTCTCTCAATCCCGACTTAATTTTCTCAATTTTCTGAATCCATTTTCCGCTCAATTCTCAAAAAAAAAAAAATAGCAAGTTGGTGACAAGGGAAAGAGGGTGATGAGGATGAGGGAATTCGGTTATCCTCATTCTCATGAATATGATCCTAATTTTCAAGATTGGGAAGACGAGGATGATAATATTAACGTTACTTCCAACGTCAAGCATGTCCCAAAGCAAGAAAGCCTTCATCCTCCTACCGATATCGAAGAAACGTCGACAACAAAGAGCCGGAACGGGAGGGTACATCCAACATATGGAAACACTTCACGAACAAATATTTAGGCGAAAACAAGTATCATGTAAAATATAAATATTGTGGGACAACATACGGTTTTTACAGTGGAGACGGCTATGGAACATTTAAACGGCATCGAGGTCAAAACATGCAACGCAAGCGGGGATTGATACCGACCAACAACAAATTACCGGATATGCTAATCGTAACACTCATCATTTACTTCGTTACAATGAAAGAGTTTATAAAGAAATATTAGCTCAATATGCTGCCATTGATTGTTTACCATTTAATATTGGTGAAAATTTAAGTTTTAATTTTTTTATAAACACTACATGTACTTCGCAAGCAAAATCCGTTTCGAGATCTACTCTTAAACGGGAAATTTTTTGGCTTTATAAAAAGGGAAAAAAGATTTGAAATTTTTTATGAATTTCAATGGACGTGTGCATGTAGGTAGTGACATCTGGAATGATCCTTGGCAAACTCATTCTTATATGGGTATCACATGTCATTAGATATGTAATGATTAGAACGTTCAAAAAAGAGTTATTGCATTTCGAGTTTTTAATAATGGGCATACGGCTAATAATATTTATAGATTAATTAGGTAAGTTTTAGAATAGTGTAATTTGATTAATAAAATTTTTTCAGTTAGTTTTGATAATGCCGCGGAAAATACCGCTTCCATTCTTGATTTAGAAAAGATTTGTAAACTCATTTTTGGTGGATAATTTTTTTTATATTAGATGTGCTTGTCATGTTTTAAATTTATGTGTACAAGTTGATTTACGAACTCTTGATGCTTTTCTTAGCCCAATAAAAAAAGATAATTCAATTTTTATGGAAACATTTTCAAATTATGAAAGAATGGGGTAGATTTTGCAAAACACATAGAAGAACACCAAAAACAATTTCCAAAAGATGTTCCGACTCATTGAAATTTTACCTACGAGTTGCTTAATCAATCTTTTGCTTATAAAAATTTATTATGTGCGTTTATTTCTAATAATATTTTTGAAATTTATTTATTCCCACAAGAGTGGGATATTTGCAAAAAACATTTAGATTTTTTAAAATTTTTTAACGATACAACTTATAATTTATCTAGTGTTTATTGTCCTATTACATATTCATTTTTAATAGAGTGTGTTAATATTACTTGGTGTTTTTGAAGAATATGAAAAAGATGATCAATTAGCTCGACTATTATATCAATGCGAGCAAAATATCTATTTTATTATACCGAAATTCCTCTTATTTATTTGGTTGCTTTTATTTTCGATCCACGTATGAAATTAGATTGTTTAGGTGATTATGTGAATAGCTATTATAAATGTTTACATTTGAATGAAATAGTAAATGTTAGAACTATACAAGCAGAGGTGAATAACACAATAGTAGAATTGCATAGTGAATTTTGTATTAAATATGGTTTAGGTGATAGTGGTTCTTCCAACTTAGTGACGTACAAAGCGGGGAGAGTGATAGAATTAGTAGATGGCACAAATTGCTGATGAGTAGACAAAAAGACAAAAGGGATAAATAAGTAATATTTAACTATTTCTTTTGAGTTGGGTGAATCCGAAGGCATAGATTTTTCAATTCTAGAGTGATGGAAAAGGCATTCAATTCAATTCTCAACCCTCGTTTTCATCGCAAGGCAGATTTTAGTAAGCCCTTGTTCAACAGTTGCGGTTGAACAAGCATTTAGCGTTGGAGGATTAATTTTGAACGATTGACGTTCAAGATTACATTCGGATTCGATGAAGGTACAAGCTTGTCTCAATAATTGAACAAAGGATCAATTTCGACAATAAGAATTGGATTGCAACGAAGTTCGAATTCTTCAATGATGATGATGGAAATACTACCGTCCCGACTACCGGAACGGGTAGCGACGATTAACGACGAAGTAAGTTGGGGTTATCAAAGATAAAAGAATTACATGAGTTTTGATTCTTCTATTCCCAAGAAGATATGTAGGCGCATAATGATAATTTATTAAGTTCAAGCCCCTTCCCCCTCCCTTTTTTCCCCTCAAATTTGATTATTATGTACAATTTAATTATAATTTATATTTGATAATTTATTATTTTTATTTTAAAAAAATTATTATTTAAAAATTAAATATAAAATAAAAATCGGACCCGACTCTTGAACCGGCCCGAAACCACCAATTCCGATTCGGGAGTGGCCACAAATCAGCCGCTGGCTCATGAATCGAAACCGGTCGGTTCGAACCATGGCCACCTCTAACGAGGGCCGCCCTCGCAAACCCCCGGCGAGGGCATCCCTCGCCGGCGTCGAGAGAGGGCCACCCCCCCCGGTGTCGGGCGTGGGCGGCCCTCGGCCAATGCCGGTGAAGGGAACCATCTTCGGAGGAAAAAAAGAAGAGGGGAAAAAAAATAAAAAAGGAAAAAAAATAGAAAAATAGAAATTTCTTTAAAAATAAATTCAAATATTATTAAAAATTATTTTCTTAGAATAATCGGCATTCATGTCAGCGGTTTCAGGTCAATAGGACTGAATTGGCAAAAAGTGAAAAGGTTTAGGACTGAATTAACAAACTAAAAAGGTTTAGAGGCTGAATTGATAAAATATGAAATGTTTAAGACTTTCTCAACAATTTTTCCTTATTTTGGAGCTCTCTTAACCATTCTTTAAAACGTCATTGCAAAACGAGTCTTTTGCTCCAAGGTGAATTTTTAACCGTGTAAGCCCTTTACATTTCCATGTGATTGAGATGGCTAAACGAAATTGTTGCGGTTAATTATTCTGCCAAATATAAATTGTTGGAGCGCGCCACGTTTTCCGGATAAGAAGGATATGTCCCTCTTCGTCTATTACCTGAGTTGCCCCATTTTTCAGATTTTCCATTAATCTTGCATCAAATTATATAAAAATTAAAATTAAAATTAACCAACACTCTCTTTTCACATATGTTTAGTATTTACCTACTAAATCCATAATTACATAACTCAATTATTTCCAAAAAAAAAATGATTTCTTTGTCCTTACACATATTCCATCGATGATCATGCACGTGTGTAGCGAGGCCCTCAACGTGGTTTTATGGTAATGTTATACAATCACCACATAACATGACACATTAATTTTTCAGAAAAAAAATGCATCATTATTCTAAGATATGCTTAAGAACAAAACGAATACAACTATATACGTGTGTACATATCTATATTATATATTTTTACGGGATAATATATAGGGTCACAAAATAAAAATTCCAAGGCTAGTGGATTATTAGATTAATTAAATGAATTAACTAACATAACTCGGACTCTCCCGTCCATACCAAATCAACTTAACATGAAGATTTTTGAATTGCACTAATTAATTTTTTGGTAGGTCGATTAGAAATCTAAGTAAATTAACGGGATAACTAAATTCTCTACGAAGCAGATTCAAATTCGGCTTGATTACGCTAGATTATTTTCACGCTTTTTGGTACCATTTCATGAAAAAAAATCATTTCATAAGGCAACATTAATTTATTCTAACCTAAGCCACTAACAAATGTTATCATGCGATTGCACAATCAATTAATAAACATCTAGAAATCAAAGGTAATTGCGGGAAGCATGGCGCCAAGACAAATTGTTCTCGCTTTTGGGATTTTCGTTTTTTAATGAAAAATAAACTAGATGCAATGTATGAAATCATTCTAAATGCAATGACATAAGTAAATGCAAACTATCCTAAGAATGCATGTGAATTTAATTAAACTACATGACTAATTTAGAGGAAATGCAATTATAATCTAATTAAACTAACTACATGACGTATGAATTAAAGACCTAAACATGCAGATTCTATATGATCTAAACCTATCATGCAAATGACATGGCAAAATTGTTTTGATTTTTTTTATTTTCGGATTAATAAACAACCCTAAATAAAACTATACCTAAAGATAATTATCTTGCATATTTTAGGGTTTAAGTTTGCCTAATCCCTAACATATTAAAGATGGATTATTTTAGACATGAAAATCAACTCAAATATGCAAATTCTATCATAGAATGTAAATCTAAATTAAATTATTCTAAAACTAAATTAAACGTGCAAATATCTACATGATTTTAATTTAAGGATGCAATTTTATCTAAATATGACAATTGATTCAATGCAATATCTTTTAGAATTTTAAATATCATGCAAGAGGATATTTATTCTAAAGATATTATACCAATCAAATCAATCAAGAAAGTGGATATCTCAACCGACTTTTGAAAATGTTTCGCGAATATTTAAGTCAATATTTAATTCGTAATCCTACGATTAAAGATTGAACTCAAATCATTGCTCGTACGCAAGTTGCGAATTAGGAAAAGAAAATTTTCCTAATCAATCTTTTTTTTTTTTTTTTGAAAATATCCACTTTTATGCGATATGCATGATATGCTCGAGATATGCTAATAATCTCAAGTGAAATAAAATTAAGATTTAAAGATAAGAAAATATACCCAAAGATTACCTTTCCAAGTTCGAATTCGCGCCGAAATTGGCAACCAAACTTTGGGCTCCACGGACCAGCTCGAGGGACTCTTTGAACAATGACCTCTTGGATGGAGGGAAGATCGACTTCCGACTTTTGGCAAGGTACTGTAGTAGCCTTGTGATAGAGCCACGGCTGATTGTCTAGGATGTCAGTGTGCAAACCAACCTCCAAGTGGACTCTTTTGCTATGCTTCGGTGGACGTTCCTCAATTTCGATCAAGCTTTCACCAAAGCCATCTTGACCACGACTTGGAATTTTATCTTACCTGCATAGAAAAGAAAGCAACTTTTTACTCTCCTCATCTCGTGTCTTCTCGTGACGTTGTCAAGTGCTCGGTGATTTGTTGTGCTTGCTGGTCTCGGGGCCGTATTCACGTCACGACAGGGTTGAGGTAGGGACTGGCGGTGAACATCGATTAGCCGAGGAATTGCAAAGACACGTACGGATGCCGAGACCCTCGTCCGTCGAAGCAGGCAAGCGGAAGTGGTGGCTACTTGGCAGTCACTTGTCGTTGCCGGAATCTGCTCGATCAAGAATGAAAATGGGATTCCATGCTTAATAGTTGATGAAGACCGAGACCGGAGGTGGTGCTTCCAAGTATCGTTCGAGATGAACCTTGTATTCGCCGAGAGGAAAAAAAAAAGAACTCCGTTTTCCTCAATGATGTCAGACCCTCTTCTCGCTTTTTCTATGCCCTTTCTCAGTGGATGATGGACTCTCTCTCTCTCATGTAAAGGACATGGTGAAGACGATAAAGGGGCAATCATCAGACGCCTAGAAGAGACTTCTTGTGGCTGCCCTCTTTTCTTTCTCACTCTCTCTCTTGAGTTTTTCTTTGACCTCGTTCTACGTTCTTTTTTTTTGTGGACCTCCATGGACGACGCTCTTAGTGTTCAACGAAGCCCCCTCTTCTATCTGTTTTGTTTTTTGACCCAGCTCAGACTTCTCACTTTTTTTTCTCAGTTTTTTTTTTATCGACCCTCTACTGTGAAGCTCCCCCTCCCTATTTATAGGAAAAGTCTCTTATGTATCTCTTGGGAAGTCCGAAGCTGTTGAGCTGTTTTGATCTGTGAATATTTTTCGAGAATTTCGTTATCTATTCTATTTCACTCATAATGCCGCGAACGTGTTTATGTTCACTCATCGTTGGCCAATTCATGAGCATTGATTTTTTTGCTGATATTTCTCCAACTGTATCCTCGTTAGTTTTGAATATCGAAGATATGCTCCACATTTTCAACTGACTTCTTCCTGTGGTTGCCTCCTTTCAATTAATTCTTGGACGCATGCACTCTTTCCTTCCATTTTTTAATCAAATAGCACACTACAAGGCCAAGAAATTGATTAAAGTTTGGAAGAATTATTTTGAATGTCTTGCTGTGGTAGCAGTACTATTTCCACATTGCGATTTTTGAAACTCATGTTCCTTTTATTCCCGTGGACTTTCAACAATTCCCTACACCAGTCTCAAGCAAAATTAAATAGGTTTCGAATTGAACATTTAAGCATGTCCATTGCCAGTCCAATTGAAAATGCAAACTTCCAATGTAATCTATGCTAAATTAAACTAATCTAAGTGACAACTATATGAAAATGATTTGAACATTTTTGCTAGGGATTAAGGTTAATCCCTAATTTTTTGCAAAAAATGATAAAACAATAAATCAAAATTTAGGTATCAACAATAGGTAGTACAACTAAAGTTATATCCAAAGATATAGAACTATACACTGATATTTGTGAGCGCTCGCATCCCATTGTTATAAGTGGCGGCGGATCAACCCTAATCTTGACCTAGAAATTAGGAAGGCTCACGCTATTTCCACCTCCCTTATTGGCTTACAACTCTTCCTTTTATATTGAATTGACTATATGATCCCTAGCGGGTATTACTTTTGATAAGATTATTTCTTACTATTTTTTCTTCTTTTTCATTTGTTTCAAATTTACTAGAGAAGAAACTACCAATGCTCCTTTCAAACAACATTTCTTAAGATTAATTGTTGGGAGAACTCCTTATCTAAGACTAATGCTTGCCTTCTTTTTTTTTTTTCTTTTTTGCTTTTTGCCTTTTCTTTCTCCCTTTCGAACAAAATCTATATTTTTACCCAAAAAAATATTGACAAAAAAATAATTATTCTAGTAATGAGTTGTATATTTCTTTATTTTTTGTACTAGGGGACTATTATTGAAAATTTTACTTAAGCACAAATAAGAGGAAAATCTATGAGTTACGTATAATGAACATATCAACTATAATATTTCATTTTTGAGTAAATTCTTCCAAAATTTGATCCAAAAATAACAGTTGAAAAATCGCGATCATGAGGATAATATGAGGAAATAAAGTTAACCATTTGCATATAAAACTAACATTTCTCTACTCTAATATATGTTCGGTGCTTGCTTAGATTATAATTGTGAAGAATGAAATATGGGTGTGGAAACTTTGAAATGTAATGGGTGTGGAAGAAGCGGCTAGAGTGAAAAAAAGTTGTTTCGACAGGATGTGGATAAGTTTTTCTTTAGTAAAATAAAAAATGAAAGAAATAAAAAGGTAAAAAATAACCTTAAATCAAGAGTGGGATCCGAAAGAGATAATGTAGTCAATTCAATATAAAAAGGGGTGTCACGAGCCAATAAAGGGCGGAAATAACACAAGCCATTAGAAAACGCTTGAAGAAAAGAACCATATGATGTGGCATCGTAATGCCGCGCAATGTGCATAATAAATATACTCAATCGGGTCATCGAAACCCTAACACAGAAAGAACCATCTCCACAAGCAAAAATCCTGCCTCCTCTCTATCCACTTGCACCCGTGATAGCTCCATCTATCATCTTCCTTCGATGCTTCTGATGTGCCGTATCAGGGAAACTGCGTGGAAATGTAGGGAGTCAACACTCACCTATCTATTGAACCCCCAAAAAAGAAAAAAGAAAAACACTAATCTATCTCGCCCGCCATTTCTGACATCCCTCCGCTTACTGGGTCCTATATATTTTCTTGTCTCTACCTCTTCAGTCCTCAAATTCGATTACTCGACTTGGTCATTAAAGGGGTATTATTTGACTGTACGGCGTTTTTTTTTTTTTCAAAAAGGAAGTGGTGGGTGGGTCTATGCCATTTAGCATTGCAAGGGTTGATGCAAGGTGATGAAAATCAGTCTCCCCTGAGCTGAGACCGAGCCCAAGCGAACCCCACTTGGATCATAAATGAGAGAGACATGGGTCCTTCGAAAAATGTAGCTCCTTCCTCTCTGTGTATATATAGCAGCTCGCCCGTGCTGAACCTTCCGCAAGCAAGGTGCAGTATCTGTTTTGGGACATCTATCGAAACCAACCCAAAACGACTCCTTCACTTCAAGACTCCACCGTCTGTCGGTAATGGGGATTCGTTTGCCATCTATCATCTTTCATGCCAAACAAGCCCTCAAATTGCAGCCTCTCCGCCCTCGGAATGCACAGCCGGATGTCCCGAGGGGCCACGTGGCGGTTTACGTTGGGGAGGTCCAAAGGAAACGGTTTCTGATTCCGGTCTCGTTCTTGAACCACCCTTTGTTCCGAGAGCTGCTGCGCCGAGCTGAGGAAGAGTATGGCTTCGAGCATCCGATGGGTGGCCTCACGATTCCATGCAGAGAAGACGCCTTCATTGATCTCACTACTCAGTTGCATGGATTGTGAAGGTTCTAGGATGTACGTCTTGTCATGGGAGAGACTAGATTCCCAGTTTTGACATCTTTTCTTAGCTTTGGTCCCCTTTGTTTTTATTGCCTCGTGTACAAATGGAGGTCGTCTAGAGTATACCACATGAATAAATGATCATGGTTTAAGTTCTATCTTCAAAAATTCATTCTCGAATGATTTTTCTACCTATTCGAGCCATCTTCTATAAGATTTCTGTTTTTAATTTTTCTGGATACCTTAATACTTTCTGAGAAAGACGACCGCCAAAGATATAATGTAAATGAAAGATTGACTTACAAAGAATAATATATGTAACTCACTATTTACAGAATGACATGGCTTAGTGGGAGAAAAAATTATTATCGTATGTTTTTGGTGTGTTTGTGAAAATATTATTTGTATAAAGAAACAACAGACCGAGCTAAATTTTTTCGGCTACATTTGAGACATATATAACCTAAAACAGTTGAATTGATCTAAAATACTCACTTCTATAGTCGGCTGAATTCCCTAAAAAATCCTCAACTTTAAGTTTAGACCCAAATCTACCCTAAATTTTTTTTTATCCCATAAAAAACCCCAACTCACAGTGGATTCCCAAATCTGTCCATCTGTTAAATCTCTAACCTGTTTACACCGTTAAAGTGTAATGTTGGCCACGTGCCAAATTTTCTTTTTTATTTGACTTTTTCTCTCTCCTCACTATTTCAAAAGTATAACTTTGTCAGAACTGACTCGTATCTTGTCACCTCTCTCTCTCTCTCCCCATTAATGCCTTATGTGTTCACTCCGCTGGAACAACCGGATCCGCCCCTACTCGGCAAGCTTCGATAGCTTTTGGTCGGGGAGTCCAGCTCCCCAACATAGTCATCGTCGGCAACCGGTCCTCCGGTTGATCAATTGTCGGATTTCAGGTTCCTTTCGACTCTGATCGTCGGATCAACGTAGAGAATCGCCTTCAATTCCATTGGAGCATTCATGGGCCTCCATTAATGGAGACAAATCGGTTGAAATTATAGTTGGGGCACTACAAAAAGAGAGAAGGAATAGCGATGCGCTCGGATCGTGACGGCAATGGTGGGATTGGGGAGGTGAAAGTCCAAAGCTCAGTGACGAGTGACGACGACGACGCGACTTTAATCGCGTTTTAGTACGAATTAGATAATTGCTCACTTGGATTGAGAGAGGAGAGTGCGTGTGAATAAAAGCTCGGATTTTTGAGTTAATTGCTCACTTGGGCAGAGAGAGAAGAGAGGAGTGTTTGTAAATGAAAGCGGGGATTTTTGAGTTAAAAATAAGACGAAGCGTTTACACTCGGTCATGGGACTTGGTCGTCTATCTTCTTCTTCTTCTTCTTCTTCTTCTTCTTCTTCTTCATCAAGTTCCTCAATTCTCCTTCCAACCCTAATTAGCAACCATCGCGGGGGCAATTCAATAGCACCTGCGTCATCCGCTTGGCCATACGGCTCTGCCGTCACAATGAGAGACTCAAAGTCGCACTCGCAATTCGCGCCCAATGTGATGAACGGGCTTGCCACTGTCGAATATGGAAACAGCGACAATGCGGGCTACAGTTCAGCTTCGGTGGCGGCCTCGGCCACCAGAATCCCAGGATCTTCGCCGCACACGGCGGCGAGAGGGTGAGGTGCGGCAGGATCTTCGGCGGGTTCGCAGCAATGGCCTCCTCCTCGTGCTCGTCCTCATCTTCCTTCGCACTGGGTGTCGGCGGCAAGTTGTTCGGCCTATTAAGAAATGGCCCACAACAGCAGCAAGTCATCGGCGACGGTCGTCGCTCACGGAGGGCCGAGGGTTTACAAGAGATGGACAATGACGTGGGACTTGGGCAACGATGAGGGGAAAGACAATGTCAAAGGAACAAAAAAAGTTAAACAATTTGAGTTACACGTGGACTTTAACAGTATAAATTGGATGGAAACCTAACACCGGGGCAGATTTGGGAACTCATAAGAAGTTGATGGTTTTTAATGAGACAAAAGAAAGTTGAGGGTAGATTTGGATCTAAACCTAAAGTTAGAGGTTTTTTAGGGAATTAGGCCCACTTCTATAAGTCAAACTTCAATCATATTCGGGCGCTTGAGTACTTCAAGTTTTGCTCTTGTATCATTCCAATCGAAGCATATACTGGGATGTAAAAGAATGTTATACAAACGTTCTGACTCAACGGGCCTTGCATTCAAGCTCCCTTTCGTCTCTCCTTTCAGTCATATGTGATTAGATCGATAGAAGAATTGGTATCTTATGGTTACTTGTAGCAAAATGGGCAAGAAAGAGTAAAAGGGAAAGTACCTAGCAACTTGTAACTTTACCATCTTGAATGTTGCATTTTTAATATTAAAGGTTTGCTGATTTTGAACAGAAATGGATGATTAAAGAATCAATTACCCTTTTTTTGAAAAGCACTCTCAATACTCCCTTATCTTCAAATCTCCCACGAGCCCAATTACAATCACTTAAAAGTCCAATCCCTCCGCCACCTATCACTATCATTAGGTACCACCCAATTGTCGAGCATAGTTTTTAAAAGGCAATATGGTATAAATGACCCATAAATTTTAGTTCAATATGTAATGTCATTTTTAAACTTTTAATTTCTTCAATATATGTCATAAATTTCAGCTTAATATGCAATATCATCTCGAACTTTTGACTTGTTCAATATGATTTTGTTCTTTTGATACATGTTCCATCTAATCCCCGAATATATGAAAATATTTAATTTTGTCATTTCATTAATTTAAGTTAACGAAATTTGCTGATTTGGTTTCTAATCTAATAAGTTTGAACAAAGGGTTTTTTTTTGTCCACCTTTCAAACTTACTAGATTGAAAGTTAAATCAGCAAATTCTTTCAACTTGAATTCATAGAAGGGGGAAAAAATTCATAGAAGGATAACATTGGATTCTTTCATATAGTATAAAACTAGATTGAATATTTACCAAAAATTCAAGATCATTTGTCATTTTCCCTTTATGAAACTCTCCTCCCCTCCCCTTCCCTCTCTTTGCGTGTGCTCCAGGATCGAGGTCTTTCATGGCCCCTCTCTCTCTCTCTCTCTCTTCGGCGGATGTAATATCTAGTGATTAATTGCAAAAGCATTGTGATTTTAGAAATGAAAGAATACAATGTGCGGTGTTATGATTTTGAAAATTAACTCACGAAATTATTTGTTGTCACATCACAAGTAATTATTGTCTAATTACAAGCCAAATTGTCGTTTCAGAGATAGACCTTTCGAAGTGCTATTCTCTTTCAGAAATAGACCATTCAAAAAATAGAGTCGTCCAAAGTCATGATTCAACATATTTAATTCAAGATAGAGCGAAAACATCTCGAATTATGGTCAACAATACACACTAGGATACAAGCATTTGTATTCAGGTTTGATAAACAAAATCGTGGACTTCAAAATAATTAATCCGTTTTCCAGAGAGGGATATACATGGAGATACACTAGCATCTCCTGATAAGGGGTGGAACCCTAATCTATCTATCTCGTCCAAGAATCTGACGGATGCTTCATGAGAGGACCATGTGATATGGGGTCCTAATTTTGGCCATTCCCTATAAAATTCTCAAGTGGGTCAACCCTACCACATAATAAAAAAAAAAAAATACTATCTCCACCAGCAAAAACAGTCCCTCGTCACTGTCCAAAGTTTCGGATAGAATAGAATAAGTACACCATAAAGTCATAACTTTTGACAAAGACTCACTTAAGTTTCATAATTTTTTTCACTTACTTGAATGTCATAATTTTGAAAATCGATCACTTAAGTCTTATCGATGATATGGATGCCGAAAAAGTCGACGTAACACCGGCGAAACAATTCTATTGAATATTTTAATATACACGTGGAATTTTTTCTTATTTTGTAATTTTTCTTTTTATTTTGATTTTTTGCTCCCTTGACCGGCGAGGGTCATCAACGACCCTAGGGGTGAGGGCTGTCTTGCCCTGGGTAGGCGGGGCCGCGACCACCCTTGCGGGGGCTT
This sequence comes from Rhodamnia rubescens, assembly GCA_021437795.1. Taxonomy (NCBI): domain Eukaryota; kingdom Viridiplantae; phylum Streptophyta; class Magnoliopsida; order Myrtales; family Myrtaceae; genus Rhodamnia; species Rhodamnia rubescens. The sequence goes on from JAILYA010000012.1 coordinate 2,850,108, forward strand.
TCGTGGCCTCGGCGGCAATGGGCAAGGGCGCGAAGGCCCTCGCCCAAATTTGGCTAGAGCCTTTGCGCCCTTGCCCGCGTCGCCGAGGCCGGGACAGCCTTCCCCTAGGGCCATCGCCGTCGCAACCCTCGCCCTTGGGCTAGCCCGGCCAAGGTCAAGCAACACAAATAAAATAAAAATAAAAAAATTCAGAAAATATTAAAAATATTTTTAAAAAATCCACTTGTTGCTAAAAAATAAATAAATAATTAACAAAAATTTCACATAGAATGATTTGCGGAAGTGACACTGAAGTGAACGATTTTCCTCCGATGTGGCACTCAAGTGAGCGAAAAAAAAAATTATGGCATTCAAGTGAGCGTCGTGCAAAAATTATGATACTCGTAGTGTACTTACCTCGATAAAACAAATCAAGCCGCTAAAACAGATTCAAGAACCACTTGCGAGCATGACAAGTTCATCTTCGTTTAATGAATTTTTCTCTTCTCCAAAACAAGAAAGCTGCGCTGGGAGTGAGCCAACACTTCTCTCTCCTTATCCGACACGTGGGGACTCCAAGCTCCTCAGTTTGGTTGATAACCGTCCGATCTTGCGTACGCTATTTCTGACATCAAAGGGGTACAATTCATCCCAATTTCAAGTGTCCTGCCATTTGTTTTTGAAGCCATCGGAAGTTGTTTTGCATCTGGCCTTGACCTTGAAGGAACAACTGGGTCTATGGAACAACGAGTGACATTGAGCTAACTGAGCAGAAAACCGCTTCAGCCACCTTGAGCTAACTGAGCATAGAAACCGCTTCAAGTCGTAAATGAGAAAGACATGGGTCCTCATCATTATCTCTTTGTCTATATATACAAGCATCTCAACTGCATAACTTTCACAGCCAAGGTCAGATATCAGTTCGAATCAGCTCGAATCATTCTCCCAAAACCAGTCCAAAACAAAATCACTCCCATCTCTTTCGCTTCGAGACTACATTCGTTGGCCCTCCATGGTTGCTCATGCCAAGCAAGTCCTTAAATCGCGGCCTTCTGGAACACGGAATCAATCGGGCGTCCCCAAAGGTCACATGGCGGTTTCTGTTGGCGAGATCCAAAGGAAGCGGTTTCTAGTCCCGGTTACATTCTTGAACCACCCGTCGTTCCAAAAGTCGCTACTCCGAGCTGAAGAAGACTACGGGGTTCGGGCATCCGATGGGTGGCTTCACAATTCCATGCAGAGAAGAAACCTTCATTCAGCTCCCTGCTCTGTTGCGTGGATAAAAGAAGTTTTAGTATCGTGCCATGCAGAGACAAGATTCACAGTTTTGACATCCTTCTTCTTTTTCTTCCCCTTTTGCCTCGTGTAGTGTAGAAAGCGAGGTCAAGTGAAGTATAGCGCTCTGGAAGAGAGAATCACGACGTATCTCCAAATCTTCATTCCAGAATGAAATCACGCCTGTTTATCCGTAATATTCTGTTATATTTCTTGTTCTCGCCATCTTTTCAAGGAGGAAATGAACGACGGATTGTGCCTCGCCAGGATAGAATTCAGGATATCGATTTGGAACGGAACTATATACACCAGTTTTGGGAAAGTTACCAAAAAAATTCTAAACCTATTTCAATTGTGACTATTCAATCATAAACATTTTGCATTTGTATCAATTTTAGAAGGAAATTGTTGACGTGGCGCAACCGACTCCGACGTGGCCAAATTTTAGTAATATATTTTGTACTTTCGAATTTTGCTTTTTTTTTATGTTTATTTTCTCTTTTTCTTCTTCCTCCGGCCGGCTGCCAAGGCCGGCAACCCGATCAGAGGCGAAGGCTGGATAAGCTATAAACAGTCCGCATAAATGCCTTGGACAGCATCCGCGTAGAAGGATCAGTGCTTGAAGCCCAACTAATAAAGGGAGCCCAACTTCAGGGGACAGGTAAACCGTCCTCCACAAAGATCTGTCCGCACTACCATTTCATCTTTAACATTCCTGGAAGATCTTCACGAGTCACGCAGGGAGGTTTTGAATGCATAATAAGAGGGAAAATTACCAAAACAAAGTTATAAACCTATTACAATTGTATTAATTAATTCATAATTTTTTTATTAATTGAGTCCTAAATCTTTTACATTTACGCCAATATACCACTTGATTGGTACGACGCGACGGAGATATTTTTTTAATAATATTTTAATATTTTTAAAATTCTTTTTTCCTCTTTCTCGTTTTTTTTTTCTTTCCACTGGCCGGTAAGGGTTGCCAGAGATTAGGGAATTCATTTTGCTTATTTTAAGTATAAATATTCTTTTGACCGTAAATGATTTCCCATTGACAACATTTTCGGCAAATCAAACGCGTGGAAGTCAGAGAAATTTATTTGAGAAAGCTCCTTTGACTCAAACAAACACGCCCTAAGTTTGAAGTCGATCGCCTTCAGCTACTTGATGAGCGTTTCATCACCTTACTTTATAAATAAATCGTATAATCTTTAGTGACTGGCATCACTAATTTTACTGTGCGACTTCATTCTCTTGGTAAGTCCAGAGTACTAGTTACAAGTCAAATGGCATTGAATAATTGAAGACCAAGGGGATCACCAACCTACACTTACACGTTTAGTTGCTGCAAAAAGAAAGAACAAAATTTTTTAAAAAAATAAAATAAAGCGCATCATCCGAGTATACACTTCCAAATGAAAATAGTGCTGCTATATAAAGATGTAAATTTTACTAGATGTGAAGATCTTTCTTGTTTGCTGGTAACATTTCCTATGAAAAGTTCTCTAACAGATGGAGTTGTATGTATCTTGTTATGTCTAGAACTATACATTGCAAAAGAAGCTGCTAGCCTAACATTATTATTAATTATTTTCGAGCACATGATCTCTCAATCAATAAGTGCTTTATGCAAAACACGCGGTGATGGTGTGTAGATTTTATGATTGAGATTGTATCGCTCTCGACAAAGATTCTCGGGAAAGCATTTTCCTGTTGCAAATTTACTCATTTATTATGTCCTGTTCTTCCATACTTGTTTTCGATGTCTTGAGAGCATGGACTTTCAGTTTCTATTGCGGGTATATATGTGAAAGCGCTTCAGAAATGTAATTTTGGACCAGCGTTAGATAAATATCTGCAAGCTTGCATCTCCTGATGAAGCAGTGGAACCCTAATCCATCTTGTCCTGGAATCTGGCAAATGCTTCATGTGATATGGGGTCCTAGTGCCTGGGCATTCCATACAATATGTACGTAGTTGGGTCATTTCAATCCCTAATGCAGGAAAGCAAAATCTCCCTCCTCACCGTCCGCAGTTTCGGTAGAATCAAGCCACTGGAAACAGCTTAAAGAAGCAAACTTAGAGCATGTTAAGTTCGTCTTTCCTCGACACGCATTCCTTGTTTAACGAGAAAACCGCGAGGGAGCGATCGACACGAGCTTCGTTCTTCTTATCCAACATGCAGGGATGCCGAGCCATATATAATTTGGTCGATATATCAAAATCTTACATGGCTACTTCTGAGTTCTGACATCCCTCCTTCTGGGGGTCCTATCTTTCTTCTCTTTTCTTCTTCGCATTCAAACTTCGATTACTCTGCTCGGTTATCGAAAAGAGGTGTTACGACAAACTCCAAGTTCGAGCGCACGGCCCCATTTGTTTTTGAAGGAATTGTAAGCTGTTTTCCATCGGGCCTTGACCGGGAATGAATGATGAGAGAGACCTTGAGCTAACTGAGCAAAAAACGTGACTTGAGTGGGGAGACATGGTTCCTATCAGTACTCTTACCTGCCAATCTCACGGCCACACCCGCTCATTAATTATCTCACTTTCGAAATACATGTCGCACCACACTGTCGGCAAAACCAGAGGTCAAAGTGTCGGTTTGAGTCATCTACTGAAACCAAACCAATCCAAAACTAAATCTCGTTTTCGTTTTGTTAACCCGTGGTAAATAAATATGTGATTTAAAATTTAATTATTTATTTACCTCTCTAATGAAATATTTTTATTTTTAGTACTAGGCGAAAAGACCAAACTAAACAAAGCCAAAGACACCGCCCATACTTTTCTTTTTTTTTCTCAAAAAAATAAAATAACAATGAGAAAAAATCACTAGTTCAGAGCTAAGTAGCACCGATACCGACACCGATACCGACACCGACACGCGACACGACACGACACGTCGACACTGCATTTCTTAAAAATAGAAAATTCCGACACGTCGGGGACACGTTATATTAAATATACATTTTTAAATATACAAATAATAAACAAAGCCAAAACAGGTGTCATATGCACTAATTCGAATCATAGAGGGGCGAGCTTGTACTTATGTCAACAATTTGATAACCTCAAGAATTGTAACAAGAAATGGCTAGAAAACGAAAAAAAAAGGTTCTGAGGCTCCAACCTGCAACCTTAGTTCACATCCGGTAAGGTTACGGAGACTTAGTCCAAAAACAAATAAAGGCTACATAGAGAGCCATATGAATCGAAGTCTGCCAACATCCAAAAAGCCATATGAATCAAAGTCTCACAAAGCTTCAAATCTTTAGGCACAATTTCCATGCTTCCACATGTCTCTTGGGCAAAAAATGGAGATGAGCCTGCATGAGAGAAGACAAGTTTTTTCACAAAATAATAAGACACAACCTCTTTAAAAGCATCGAAGAGCATCTTTTGATCTAGTCGCACACAAATTTTCTCAAGTCCAAAAACAAGCGGTGTGAGTTGACCGGAAACACTTCAAAACATTAACTTCAGCACCGAGCTTTAAGTCTAGGAAATAATAGTTCAAGCATTTTCGTTCATTTTGTCCTCGATCAACAAGATCACAAAAGACGGATAAACGAAAGCATTACAAAAGGAGATAACATGAAATCCTCCAAGAATCTTAAAGACATCTCTTCTAATTGACAATGGTAGCTTTCATAAGAGCAACATGAAAATCAAGGAGCCAATGTGTGACTCACCAATTCTTTTGAGAGGCGTTTTCTCGCACTTTGTGAAGAAATGCTCTTAAGAAGTCATTCCTCTATATCTACATTATCCATTTCTTCTAAAGAAATAGCAAACTCAATCTCCGGCTCATCAAGTGAAAGATTTGCAACTTCAAGCACCCCAACATCTTCAAACGTGTCAAATGCATCTCCGCAATATCCCACATCTTGGTCTCTCCTTCTACATATTGTGAGCTTTTTCTTGATAGAAGACGAAGGTTCTTTGTGAATGAAAACCAAATCTTTCGCACGTTTTGGGGTCATCTTATTTCTTTTTCTTGAATTCACAAAGGAGTAAGTACTCCAATTCCTCTCGGCACATGATGAAGAAGAAGGTTGTGCAAGAAGCTTTAATGCTATACTTTGAAGAATAGGTGTACATGCACCATGAATGACTCACCAAGCCTTAGGATTCATAGCATACCGATTATGAATGGAATCAAATTCTTTAAAATCTCCATTTTTGCATGCAAAATCTACATATTCCAAATTCACCTTGTTGCGCTCATCCAAGTTAGGAAAGTATTTCCTAAGGCATTTTTGTCTTTCTTGATTGATCTCTTTGCCCTTGTATGGAGAAACTCGAGTAGGCTCTTCGTTGAGCCATTGATCACTGTAGTACCTATAAAATACAAGTAGAAAACCATAATAAGTAAGAGGAGTGTCTTATTATCATGTCTAAGACAAGATACCAATTAATAAAGTAATATTCTCATACAATTTTAGAACTCACCTAGGATTCAAGGCATGTGTCAAGCAATGAAGCGGAGTGTTATTCTTAGTCCAACTAGAGATGGCCATTTGGGCCATCGCGGGCCGGTTCCGGTTTGGGAAAAATTGGAACCGGCCCTTAAAAAAAAAAAAGGGGCCCCTTGGGATGGGCCCCCCGGCCTGGCCCGAAAGAGCCAACGGCTCTTTGGGCCAACGGCCGAAAAGCCGTTGGCTCTTCCGCCGCAGGTCGGCGGCCATTTGGCCGTTGATTATTTTTTTAAAAAAAAATTTCAGAATTTTTTTATAAATACATATCCTTCCTCTTTCATTTTTCTCACAAATCCTCTCAACAATTCTCTCAAATTCTCTCACATTCTCTCAAATTCTCAATTCTCGAATCCGCCTCAATTTTCTCAAAAATGCAAGTGAAAGCGAAATCTTGGAAAGGGTAAGATGACGATGGGAGATTCGAATATCCTATTCTGGATGTGATCATCGTGAGTATGCATGTTGGGAAGGCGATGGCGACAATATCAACGTTGTTCCATTTCGAACGTCGAGCACGTCCCAACACAAGAAAGTCGTCCCAACTCGTGCCGAAGAAACGTCGACAAGCAAATGGCCGGAGCGGAAAGGCCGAGAGAGTACATCCGACTTGTGGCAGACTTCGACAAGGTATATGACGAGCGAAGGTAAGTATAATGTAAATTGTAAATATTTTTCCCAAACATATAAATTTAGCAAAGGAGATGGCTATGGAACATTCCGTCGGATCGACGAAAAAACATCCAACGCAAGCGGGGATCGACACTAGACAACAACAAATTTCCGGGTACGCCAATCCTAATACTCATCCTTTATTCGTTACCGATGCACTTTATAAACAAACATTAGCTAAATATGTTGCCCTTGATCATGCTCCATTTACTTTGGTGAAAATTTTAATATGAAATATTTAATAAATCTTGCGTTGGTTCTAAGCCAACTATTCCCGTAAGTACTCTTAAACGCGAACTTTTGCATCTTTATAAAAAATAAAAAAAGTTTAGCAAAATTTTTTGCGGAATTCAATGGACGTGTGCATTTAGGTAGTGATATTTGGAGTGATCCTTGGCAAATTCATTCTTATATGGGTATTACGTGTCATTGGATAGGTGATGATTGGATTATTCAAAAAGACTTCTTGCATTTCGAGTTTTGATGAAAAACATTCGGCTCATAATATTTATAGAATAATTAAACAAGTTTTAGAAGAATATTATTTGATAAATAAAGTTTTTTCAATTGGTTTTGATAATGCGGCCGCAAATACCGCTTCCATTCCCGAATTAGAAAATATTTGCAAACCTTCTTTTGGGGGACAATTTTTTCACATTAGATGTGCTTGCCGTGTTTTAAATTTATGTGTACAAGATGGTTTACGAACTCTCGAGTTTTCTCTCGCCCAATAAAGGGCGCAATTAAATATTTATGGAGTCGTGCCCATTTTATGAAAGCATGGGGAAAATTTTGTAAACAACATGGGAGAAGGGCAAAAGGTTTCAAAAGATATTCGGCTCGTTGGAATTCTACGTATGAGTTGCTTGTCAAACTTTTGATTACAAAGATTTATTATGTACGTTTATGTCGCAAAATATTCCCGAAATTACTTTACTTCCGCAACATTGGGACGTTTGCAAAAAAAAAATTAGATTTTTTGAAAATTTTTAATGATGCTACTAATGCTTTATCTGGTATTTATTATCCTACTACGCATTTATTTTTAATAGAATGTGTTAATATTGGTAGTGTTTTTAATGTATATGAAAAAGATAATGAATTAGCTCAAATTATTTCGATAATGCGAGAAAAATGGTTGCATTATTATTTCAAAATTCCTCTTGTCTATTTAGTTGGTATTGTTTTTGATCACGTATTAAATTAGATGGTTTACTAGATTATTTGAATGTGTATTATTATAATTGTTTACATTTGGAAGATATGATAGATGTTTTAATTGTACAAAGAGATGTTAGAGAATCTATAGTAGCATTACATGGAGAATTTTGTAATAGATATGGTTTAAATGATGGTGGATCTTTACCATCTTTGCTCGGGAAATGAAACCGGTAGTTCACTTGGTAGAGGTTATGATATGCTCAGAGTAGACAAAAAAACATAAAGGCGCAACATGTAGTATTTATGAAATAGAAAAATATTTCACCACTCAATTTGAGTTTCGTGATACGGAAAATAGTTGATTTTCAAATCGGAGTGGTGGCGAGTCACTCAACCGACTGCTCGCCCTCTCGCTCGCGGATATTAGCAATCCATCTTAGGTTGGTTGAACAAGCATTTAGTGTTGGAGGATTAGTTTTAGCTCTCTCAAGATTAAGTCGGGTCTGTGGAAGCTCAAGCTTGTGTCGACGATTGGACGAAGCCGATTTCAACACCAAGAATTGGATCGAGAACACGATTCTTTGCGAGGATTGTGGAGATACCGCCGGCGGTACCGCAACGGGTAGCGACGATTGACGATGAGGTAAGTTGGGGTTATCAAAGGTAAAAGAACTACGTGGGCTTTGATTCTTCTATCCCCAAGAAGATATGTAGGCGCTTAATGATAATTCATTAAGTTCAGCCCATTCCTCCTTTTCTTTTTTTCCCAAATTTTATTACAATATACAATTTGATTATAATTTATAATTTATTATATTTATTTTATTATTTATTAGTTTAAAAATTAAATTTAAAAACGGAACCGGAATCGGCCCCGAACCGCCGGAACCGGCGGTTCCACATGTTTGTGGGCGGAACCGCCGGTTCTGCCGAACCGGCGGTTCGGGAACCGCCCTTCTCGAGTCCAACGATCAACAAGAATTGTTCGAACCACCTCATAAAATGTAGACTCCTCATCTAGCCTCTTGCTTCTCGACATATATAACTTTCTTCACTTTAACAATCATTGAATCTCATGTCTGGCTAAGTGAAGACAGGCTTGTCGGTGTCCAAATTCTAAGCATATCATAAATAGGGCCGTGAAGGGAAGTATATAATCAATTGAATCCCACCAAAATCATCCAACACCTTGTCCTTGACAAACTTAGCTCTTCCTTGATTATCATCTTGATAAATATTCCATTTATCGCAAATAATCATGCTTTGAAGACCACATTTGATTAGCTTGAACCTCTTAAGCATCACAATCATCGAGCGAAACGTGTATCCGCCACGGAAAGCAACTTCAAGCTAACAAACTCATTATATATTGCTAATCTCATTGAATGGTTCATGATGAAATGTTTGATCGCTAACATCCGTAATAATGTTGAAATCCAGCTACATTCCTCATAAACTAAGTGATTATTCTCCATTCTTTGGGCACAAATATTCTTCAAAGCTAAATTTAGGGTGTGCCACACAAGGTGTCCAAACAATGGATGGAAACTCTTGTTCAATGAGTTGTCCCGGGCCTTACAATTTGAAGCATTATCTCGTAATAACTTAAACAACATTCACATGCCCAATTTCATTGATAACTTCTTTCAATAAGTTAAAAATGAAATGCATATCCTTTGTTTCTCCTGAACAATCAACCGATTTATAAACATAGCTTCTCCATCCGCCATAAAATTAATAAGTTGCCTCCTTTGTGAGTCGCTCCATCCATCACTCACAATGCTTACACCCTTCTCCCTCCACATATTTTTAATAGGTGCACACAATCTATCAATGTTTTCTTCTCTTTTTGCAACAAAGTGGTCCTCAACAAATTATATTTTGGAGGTACATAACCCGCAATATTATGATTAGCGGCATAAGTGAAGCCGATTGAAAGTAAGGATTTCTTGCAAGGTTAAACGCAAGCCCGTCGAATAGAACATCCTAGCAATCTCACAATCTAAACGTTCCGTTGAGTCATATTGAATGCCTTTTCAATTGATCCTCCCCACTCCCACTTCCAATCTTCTTTTTTTTGTCAAATGATGAATTCATCCCACTACCACCACTAATTGAAAAGCTAGAAAGAGGCAAAGGTACATTTTTAAGTGCCTTATTCTTCAATCTAGAATTGACATCTTCCTCTAATCTTTCCATCCCCAAAAGATCCTTTTTTCTACTTTTTCGGATTTTGCGATTCCTTTTCCACTTATCTTCAACAAATGAGCCCTCGCTCTCGTGTATGAACTCTTAACGTCTTTTCCACAAAATTTACATTTCCAAGATAAATTTCCCCGCCTCGTTAGGATTACCTAACTTAGTAACATACCTCCATAGTGGCTTATCCGAATCTTCATTGCTAGATGTAGGTGGTGGAACACTACTATCCATGCTTGAAGTCATTCTACAAAAAATATAATTACAAGATATCAAGAACTATGAACATAGCATATAGAATCATCCAAGGTAAATGTTGATGTTTATTGAATTACTCCCATGTGTTGTTGCCATAGATTCAACAAAACAAGATATGCACTCGAATCATGTACAAACTACAAGCAAAACTAGTGGACAAACATTGTGAAAAACATGAACCTCACGCAAGAAATCTCTTAAGCAACTCTCAAGACAGTATACACAAAGTTGTGACATAAGGAGTATGCGGTGGATTATGCACAATGAGCATCAAGAAGAGAAAGGCCAACTTAGACTTCAATCGGATATAGAATTTCTCACTATGTAATAGCAAAAATGCCTAAACATCGCTTGAACGAAATTGCGCACACAAAGATAGAGAACTCGACCTTACTCGCATCGCTATAATCCCCTTGACCTACATAACTTTCAAAAGAAAATGGGGAAATAGAACAACGGTAGCTCCAAACCCATGCCGCAAGAACCACAACGAACTCCCATATCAATAAAGCCAACCGGAAAAATAGAGCCTTTAAAAGCTTTTGAAGTAAGTGGTTAATCAATTCTCAAAGAGAATCTATTTTCATAATCAGCTCAACACGGATATCCAAGAACCCCGGAGAGAGAAGATGGTAACCTGTTCGAGATGGATTTGGCGGAAATCTAGACGGAGCTCGGAGCGGGACTTGGAAGAAACGAGGAGTCGATTAGCGTGCTACGTCCCGAGGGGGACGATTGAGTTTGCGCGGCGACGAACGGATCGGCGCCACCAAGGGAGATGATTGAGTTTGAGCGAGCATCGAGCAATCTAGATGGAGAGAGACTCGAGAGAGGGAGCGGAGAAGCGAAGACGTTCATGATTTTGTGATATTAGGGCTCCAAACTTACGTTTTCTTTTTTTAATAGACTTACGTGTCCGACACGTCGGACAGCGTGTCGATATCCGACCGCGTCCGACCCGCCCCATGGGGTGTCGTGCTACATAGGTTCGAGTCCTGAACTTCGGACCCAATCCCACCACCAAGTTCCCAGACGTAGCATGATGTACTCGGCCTCCCCCTACTTTCCCTTTTTTAAAATTTTTAAAGAAAAGAATAAAATAAGAATTAAAAACCTCTCAAAACCCTAATCGCCCTCTACTTTTCTTTTCCGCCCCTACCCCTTTACTTTTCATTCCAGCGTGGCTTGCGATGGTCGCCCAACGAGCTCCGATCTCCCGCACAACTCTCTCTTCAACCTCGCCGCCAAGCGGACCGATCCCAATTGTTCGCCCACCCGCTGCACAATCTCCCCAACGTCGAGACTCGAGCTTCACGCCATGTCCGCCATCGTCCTCGGCAAGCTCTTCACCCGCGACGGCTCTTACATCTACCCCGCCTCACCCCACGTAGACCCGGTCCTCCCTCAAGTCCATGATCCTCACCTCGATTCGGGATCGTGGAAGGCCAAAATGATCACCATGACGCGTAAATTTTTGACTCTAAAAGACCGAAACTTTCACAAATTACCTTAGGACACGCGAGTCCCAACGTGTCCTTTTCATTGACCGCGTGTTAGAATCTCGAACACGCGTTGACTACATGTCCAAGCATGTCCCGGTGTGTCCGAACGTGTCGGACACTAGTCCGACACGCAACAATCTCTCGGGAGGGCGTGTCCATGTAACATAGACTAAGATTTGTGGATACTCCAAGAGGTGATATATAAGTGGTCTCGTGTCGATTGTATACCGGTCAAGTTCCTAGTGATACTTTGACGTGAATTTTCCTAATAGTGTATGGTGGTTTGTGGAGATGTCTACTAATTCATCAAGTTCTCCATCTACTACTTCTAGGATGACCCCACCTAGTGCTTCTTCGAGTTCAGGATTTTTTTATCCATATTATAGTATGATAGGTCTACACAATACCTTGGTCAACTTGGACCGTACCAATTACCCTTCTTGGTCAATGGCTCTTTCGACTTTTATTTATTCTAATTGCTAGTCTAAATGGCTTGAAGAAGAACCACCGAAGATTCAGTGACATAGAAGAATGGAAGTACGTAGATGCTACTTTGCATACACTTTTATGGGGAAATATAGCTGAATCGTTAGCCATTTTTTCATGGATTGCACCACAACCAAGTGAGGTATGGACAAAGTGTGCTTCATTTTATTCTGGACAAAATAATATGAGTCAAGTTTGTGATATGTGGAAGGCTTTGCTTGAAGCTAAAATTGGTGATGCTAGTTTGGCGTAACATTATGCTTGTTTTACATCTTTGTTCCAAGACCTCAAGTCTTATTTTTCACCTGCTACCACAGGTTACTCGGATGCAGCAACGAGAAGCGAACATGATAATCGTGCTCTTTCTCCGTAGCCTTGGTCTAGATCATAGTGCTCTTCGTCAACGGATTATCTCGTTAGAGCACTCTTCCTTCCATTGAAAAAGTGTATTCTCGAATTGTTCGTTACATTTCCAGCCCTAAGACTTCAGCAATTTCGGACAATAATGCTATGGTGGTTCGTGGAAGTCAAGGGACTCGTGGTCGTATTAGCGGTCGTGGACATTAGAATTCTAATAGTTCTTAACGTGGTCGTGGTCGTGGTCGTGGTTTTCAAGACAGAGGTGCCGTTCGTGGTGGTGGTAATAATATTTCTAGAGGAGCTCATGGTGGTGGTCGAGAGAACCGTTTTTGTACTCATTGCCGGTTTTCTAGACACACTATTGATTATTGTTATGACCTCCATCCCGAGCTGCGGGGTCTACATGTTTCTATTGATACCGATCCTTGGGCTTCTTCCCCTATATCGTCTCCTGGGACAGGGTACGGTACACTTGACTCGTGCAAGAATATGATGAGTTGGTCGAGCACGATAGAGTGAGAGTGGTGCTGTCTTTGGTCCTACTGCTACTTTTGCACAACGTGATGATCTTACCTATCTATTGTCCAAGACGGCTCCTCCTTGTTCTTGGGTTATTGATTCAGGTGTCACTCATCATATGATTGGTGATCCTCGTCTTCTCACATCTACCTCGTATGTTCCTTCTACGTCGGTCACCTTAGCGAGATGGTTCTCGGTCCAAAGTAACTAGTGCAGGTTGTGTATAATTGAGTTCCTCTCGTCTCCTTACCTTTTGTTTACCATATTCCACACTTTCCTTACAATATATTATCGTCAGTTCTATTGTCCATGATCTTAATTGCGATATTATATTTTCTTCGTCTTCGTGTGTTCTTCAGGATCGGAAGACCGGACGCTGAATAGGTGATGGGTGTAAAGCTGGTGGATTGTACATCCTGGACCCCGAGATTATTGATCTTGCTACAACGGTTCAGAATAAAGCCGTGGATGATCCTTATCGATTACATTGCCGTCTTGGTCATCCATCGGCAGACATACTCCGACGTTTTCCTTTCGTGTCTTGTTCAGTTTTTCGGTTTAATTGTGAAACGTGTCAGTTGGGTAAACATCATCGTGAGTCTTTCTCTCCTCGTTGAGTTAATTCACTCCGATGTATGGGGTCCTAGTCGAGAGTCTTCATTTGGTCTTCATTATTTTGTCACTTTTATTGATGATTGTACTTGTATAACTTGGTTATATTTAATAAAAGATCATACTGAAGTTTTTCATTCTTTCGCCGTTTTATAAAGAAGTCCGTACTCAATATGATTGTTCTATTAAGTGTTTGCGTATTAACAATGCTCGTGAGTACTTGTCTTCTTCTACCTTCATTCCATTTCTCAAATCTCATGGTATTTTACATCGTAGTTTTTGCTCTCACACTCCGCAATAAAATGGAGTTGCTAAACGTAAGAACCGTCATTTGTTGGATGTTGCTCGTTGTCTACTTCTTCACATTCATATGCCTAAATCTTTCTAGAGCTTTGCTCTACTTACAAAGCATGTCATCTTATTATTTGGCTTCCGTCCTCCGTGTTGAGAGGAGCTACTCCTTATGCTCTTCTTCATCTTGATCATCCTTTATAGTCCGTTCATCCTCGTATTTTTGGATGTGTCTGTTTTGTTCATTCTTTGTCTCCTGGATTGGACAAATTATCACCTCGTGCTGAAAAATGTATATTCATGGGTTACTCCCGTACTCAAAAGGGATATGTCTCGTTATAATCCTACTACTCATCGGGAGTACGTTTCTACCGATGTGACTTTCTTTGAGGATCAAACATTTTTTTGGCAAATATTGTCATCATGCACCATTAACCATGGATCTTCTACCTCCCTCCGTACCCACATCTCGGCCAAAGCCACCGTATGTTACTTTTGATGCTTGCTCCACCGGATCTAGGCTCACCAAAGATCGACTCCTCTTCATGTTTATACACGTGGTCCTCACTCTGTTTGGGGTTGTACCTCTCCACCGGCGAGCACCCCACCATCACCACCTCCAGTCCAGGCTTCTAATCCTCCTCCACCGTCTCCCGTCGGTTCTCTTATTACTCATCATACTCGGTTTCGGTATCCTCTTTCTAACTTTGTGTCTTATCGTAATTTAAGCCCTCATATGTCTGTCTTTGTGTCATCTCTTGCACCTGTATTTGTGTCGAGTAGTGTGCAAGAAGTTTTGGCCCATCTCAATTGGGCTTGTGCTATGGAAGAGGAATTAGCTGCATTACATCGTAAGAAAACTTGGGAGCTGGTTCCGTTGCCGGCTAATAAACAATTGGTGGGATGTCATTTGGGTCTTTGTTGTCAAACGCAATCCCGGATGGTTCGAGTTGAGCGCTTAAAAACGCATCTTATGGCAAAGGGCTATATTCAAGCTTATGGTATTGATTATGATAAGACATTTTCTCTAGTAGCTAAAATTCCTTATGTTCGTATCGTGATTTCCTTGGCTACTCGGTCTCGGTGAACTCTTCATCGACTTGATGTCAAAAATACATTCCTTCATGGTGATCTTCACGATGAAGTATATATGGAGCAATCACCTGGGTTTGTTGCTCGGAGGAAGAAGATGTGCAGGTTGTGAAAAACTTTTTATGGACTTAAGCAATCTTCTCGTGCATGGTTTGGTCGCTTCAGTTATGCGATTATCACTTTTGGCATTCATCGGTACAATGTGGATCACTCAGTATTTAGTATGTCATCTTTAAAAGAGTGTGCTATTCTTGTTGTCTATGTTGATGATATCATTGTCACGGGAAGTGATGTTGAAGGTATACAACAACTCAAGCAGTTTCTACGTAAAGAATTTAGCACTAAAGATCTAGGTTGTCTTCGATATTTTCTTGATATCGAAGTTGCCTATGCTAATGGCAACATTGCTCTCTCTTAACGAAAGTATACTCTTGATATTCTTACGGAGGTCGGTTTACATAATGCTAAGCCCGATGACACACTTATGGACCCCTGGAGTAAGGCTTGATAATGAACACGGAGGACTTCTTCATGATCCAAAGAAGTATTGCCGATTAGTAAGCAAGTTAAATTATCTTACCATTACTTGTCCGAATATTTCATTTCTTTGTTAGTGTGGTGAGTCAATTTATGAGCTCTCCTCATACTACTCATTGGCAAGCTACTCTACAAATTGTTTGGTATTTGAAGGGAGCTCCAAGTCAAGGACTTGTGTTCCATAATCGGGATCATCTTCATATTTAATCCCGAGTCTTTGGAGGTGATAGGATATTTCGATACAAATTAGGCTGAGTGCCCTATGGATCGCCGCTCTATTTCGCGATACTATGTCTTTGTTGATGGTAATCTTGTGTCCTGAAAAAGTAAGAAGCGATCTGTTATTTCCCAATCAAGTGCAGAGGCCGAGTATCGTGCTATGGCTAATGCTACAGGTGAACTCCAATGGGTTCGTATGTTTTTGGCTGAGATTGGACTGCTTATGATCAAATCATCTACTCTCTATTGTGATAATATGTCCACTATTCATATGGCTAGCAATTCAATGTTTCACGAGCAAACGAAACATATAGACGTGGATTGTCATTTTGTTCGAGAAAAAATGAACTGTGGAGACATACGATTGGTGCACACATTTTCGAAAAGCAACTAGCAAGACATTTTCATAAAGCCTATTCGATGTGGAAGAGTTTGATATATTTGTCATAAGTCGGGACTTTTTGATATGTACACTCCAACTTGAGGAGAAGCGTTAGAGTATTAGCAAGTTGGGATATAAGTGTAATTATACTAAGCTTAATCTTAAGCCTATAAGTACTCCTCTTATTTTCAGAAATAAAATAACTCTCTCTTATCGTTAACAGGATTATATGGCATGGCACCCGTGTATAGGATGGTGCTACGTTGAAATTTCAACAATTTCAGTTTCAGAATTCGGCTGGAAACTGTCTCTGTTGATGCATCATCCAGAAAAGAAGCTGCAACTATGCAGAAAATATATTACTCAGTGGTAAACAAATTCTTACGGAAGAACACCAGAAAAACAGATGCAAGTCAGTGTGGCTCTTTCTACCAAGCTATTTCAAGCACTCTCATACACATTTACTGGAAGGAACCCCCTAGAACAGTAGTCGTCATGACTTCTTGATGCGGTTAAGATAAAATCTGCATTGGCAAATCTGTGCACAGCCAATGCACATTCATAGTCTTGCACAAAACAGGTCAAGCATGTCATTTCCTTGGATAAAACTTCACTTTTGCAGTCTACCCAAGAGGACAGTACAAGGAGGCCTGATTCAATTCAGTTATCTTGAGGCCACATCCGGTAGTCCACAAGGAAGATCTCCAGCATTTCCCAACAGGATTCCACATGCTTCTCAACTTGTATCTCTGAGCATCAGTTTACATTCACAAACTGTGCATAACTTCCACTTTTCAATTTTTCCTGCTTTTCCCGTTAGTGTGACCTTTCTCTACTCCAAAGAGAGATCCCCAGTTCTGATGTTCCGCTGCTGATGTTCGATCCCACTGCCAAGCCGTAGCTGAGACAAACCGAACTCTCCTGGTTTTCCACTAAAAGGAGAAGAAAGCTTTGGCCGCAACCATCTTCTCAAGGCAAGCCCACTTACCCTGACTTTCCCATATGATTCGTTTCCTTGGTAAGGTAGGCCAAGCCGCCTTAACAATGCTGCAACTGCCTGGCTCAACCTGTTCAGAGACACGCTCGCTATTGAAGTTCCATCTCAGTTACTCAATCCAGCAGATTGTTCTAACTTTTCTAACAGCATGTACTAGGTTGGGACTATCTCAAAACTTTATCATCACAACATTTAAAAAAAAAAATCAAAAACGTAAAATAGAAATAGCAAGAAAAAAGCAGTTACTAGTTTTTAATTACTGGTATATGTTAAGCTTTTCCAGTTCTATATTTAAAACGAATCAAGTTGACAGAAAATATAAAGAGGTTTTGGAAGCAAGCTCATATTGACTACTCACAAAATATGTGAATATGGCATCAAAATTCGACCAAAAAAATCTAGATATTGCTGTGTGCTAGTTCTTTCAACATGAACTTTAGCTCAGTCAGGAGCTAATACTTAATCTAACCGTATCTATTTTCCATGATAATAAACTTCACATCTCCCACTAGTTCCCTGTAAATCAGACACAGGTACACCTCACCTTCCTGCAACATGGAGTGTTTTCTCTCCATGAGAAGCTTCCATCTGAGCTTTCTCAACAGGCAATAAGATGGTTAAATTGGGCAACTTTGCACCTGTGACCAAAAAAAAGTCTATTCAACTCACAAGCTATCTCCTAAAATCTTCATACCCCTTCCACCAAAAAAAAAAAAAAAAATCTTCATACTCCACACCCAGTTAATTTCATGCAGAAAATAGCTCTAAAAGATTTTTGTAAAACAAAGTGCACATCAAGTGAAAATGGTGATAAACAGCCAGAATCCAAATGTCCGAACATGATGAGAGAGACAGACAGACAGACTGACCCACCGATGCACAGGATGTTTGTCCAAGGAAATATCACACTGTTTTAAATGGGTGTTTTTCTTTTCCCAGTGGAAATGACTGATCTAAACAAGCGGCAAATTCCAATAGTATGCTTCGCATACAGGAGTTTCCCAAAGGAAGATCTATTAGATCACACAAATCAAATGTTGTCATCCCCTGCCCGACCATTGCCGCTACAATTGCCTTCCTTAGCATATTTTACTAGCATAACTTTATATGAAGGAGGAAAAACATTTACCTCTTACGTCATCAGATCTTTCATTCAATCAGAAACTCATGACAAATTCAACATTAGGGATAAAAAGGATGTATAAATGAAACAAATATATTTACCAGCAGCAAGTCGGTGTTTGAGGCCTTTTAAGACTGTCAAGATGTACACCTAACAAAATTTTACAGACAGTCAGTGACAATATGATGGAGCTTCACAACATGCATGGTGGTAATAGAGTAGTGCTCCTTGCAATATTTTTTCGGGTTGACCAAGTGATACTGTTTCATACATTGTACCGAAGAGACATGGTTAAGACTGAAAGGTTACTTGAAGGAACAAATTCGAAAATAAAAAACCTGACCGCTGTTGGCTAAGAGGATGAGACTATGGCAAAATGAAAAACGAGAAATTCACACAATAATTTACAAATACTGTAAATTCTACACAGTAAACTATGAGTACCTTATTTTCTTTCTTCTTTTCATTTTGCCAGAAAACAAATGGATATTTAGCAGTGGAAAGCACCAAAAGGACCCCGATGTGTAAACAACCTTTCCATTTTTTTTTTTTTTGTCAAACTCAGAAAAACTAGATGCACATAAGAAAATGCTCATCGACAATGTCAGAAGCATGAAGTTCCAAGTCTCCCTAAATTAACCTCATAAGGGTTAGGTTAGACTTACTCACCAATGCAGGGTTCAATCAATTTGTTTTTTCTCGTGTACACCCATTAGAGTCATTCAAAAATGCCACAAAAATGTATGATTGCAAGTTCAAAGTGGCACATGAGCTGAATGTAGATCACCTCCAATGGGTGGAAGTTATCTTGAGAAGATATTATCACAAGATTGAAAGTCTTTTCGGAGGATAGACCGTTGAAATGCTGAATAGCAGTTCAAACATATCAAAAGCACCATTAGGTATGCACAGCATAGCAAAACACACCTCAGCTGTATGAATCTGCAATGTCTTCACATCGACGACGAGAGGACTTTGCTTAAAAGATACGCATGGAACGACTCCAAGTGAGGCAGCTTCCTATTTGAAAATTTGAAAACTTAAGACTATTCTGCTGCACTTTGATTGTAAATGACCCACTCAATAAATGAGGCAAATGCTAAACAGTTATTCACCTCCAGTACGGAAAATGCACGAGGGTCATATTCTGCAAATCCTTCAACTAGAGAGCAAAGATTGGAGTATTTTGACGTGTCAGCGCTTACTCCCAAATTTTCAATTATTCTACCTTTTTAAGGAAACATCAAAAGGCAATTGCAAGCAACCCAATACTTCTGAAACAACTTCCATGGTAGGAATGAGACCAGCTGAAATACTTTCACGGTAGACTGTCAAGGCCATTGAGGTCCTGGCATCAAAATCAGCAAAATGAGTCAAGTTACTGAGTAATAATTCCAGCAAAAGATCTCCAATACTTAAGGTGACCAATTTTGGAAACTTTTAAAGGGAAGCACGAAGTCAAAGTACTAGAAAAGGTAGGACTCCTTGCGGCTTATTGCATCTATCAAAAGGACCTGGTCAAAATGAATATGCAACAGCTCTATCAAGTACATAAGTATGTTTCCCAAAACGGAAAAGTTAAAATAACAGTGTTTCCAGTGCAGCGTATTTATCTCTGCTCACAAGAGAATGGAGAGGAATCCAACTTACAGGTTGGTAGGATAAGTTATGTCATATTGGTAGTTTTCTTCCATAGGAAAAGGAGTATGTCTAGAATAAGAATAATACAGCATCAGAACAAGTAACATACCATCTATTGTCAATTTGTGGCCGTCCTGAGTTAAGAGATAAAACATTCTCCCCGAGTGTGCAGGCCTTCACATATCTCCGTCGACACATTCCTTCAAGGAGTTCAGACTAGATAACTCGTGAGTTTGTCGTAGTCACTTTAAATCACAATGTAAAAGATGATGGCTCAAACAGTTGACAAGCTAGAAAGCTTTCCTCATGTAGGATACAATCAAAGGTAGATGAGCAGGCACAAACTACAGCCTTCCTATTAGTCAATAATCACATTATCCCCCCAGCTATGCAAATTGCTTTTATGTATCTCTAGCAGAAAAATCAAAAACATATTAGTCTGTCTTTGCTGGACAGATATATTCAAAGAAGCTACATAAATTGACCAAAAGGTGAAACAGCTTTTAGGTGCCACATGTAGTTCCTGGCACTGAAACCCCATCCATCGACCCTCCAAAAAGTAAACACAAAAATGCATAAAACGAACCCCCAAGACCCTTTTGGCATCGAGACATCACGGAAATGTCTAATTTCAGTTCATGTGTGGATGGGCAATTTGTCACAGGTTTCAAAGGTCAGCTTAAAAAGTACATATAGCAGACTTCATTAGCAAATCAACAGGAAGATGACCTAGGATCATGGATAAAGGTTACTGCTTTAATCGACTACATAGTTGAAAGGTCATGATGGCATTTACTTCATCAATGTACCAAAACCTCACAAAATAGCGACACAAACCATACTCCAAATTCAGGCTTTGTATTCAGGATATATACCAATCTTGGAACATCCATCACCAAAACGATTCTACTCATCAGTGTTGTCCCTTAACTGGAACGTTGTCGAGGAAAGTAGCTTTCATCATACGGAACATATAATTTCAAATATGGAAATTAGACAAGAAAACACTAGCAACAGTAAGGAAAAGACATGTCAGAGGCACTCAATGCTTGTGACTAATCAAATTTATCACACTTACCAATCATGCATCTACACATTGTAATGTTAGGAGCAACCCCGTCCTTTTTAGCTTGTGAAAAGAGCACAATGCCAATTTCAGGGTCATCCTTTCTGCAAAGGAAATAAAAAGACTGCCTTTTGGAGCAAAATAATGTGAAGAATATTGTTAAAACAAAGTCTATCATTTAAGCGCCAAATTACTTGCCTTTCGCTTGCCACTAGGAGTATTGAGTATGTGATGGTGTTAGGGCATAATCCTAGCCTCTTCATATCATAGAATATCTCCATTGCTTTTGGAAGCTGATCCCCTTCACCTGTAGTAAAAAAGCTGTCTCATTGCAGTTTCGGTATCCCAAACAAAATAGAAATGGATCTACGTCCAGGGTAGCCAGTATTCTCATTGCAGAACAAGTCCAGCATTCTTCTTTTCTTGAATAAAAAGACATAATGGCATGTGAGCTCTATTCTATGGTAGGAACTACATTTAGAATATTTTCCCTTACACTGCTATAGTGCACATTTTATTAAAATGACAAGCTGGTAGAAAGAATTAAGCTGATCCTCTTCTCTCGATTACTTAAATACTAGGTCAAAATTTCACAAATAGTGAACCATGGGTCCATTAAATTAGAGAAATAAACTAATTTAAACTCACATAAAGCAGTTATTAAAGCATTCATTGTTGAAATTGTTGGCTTTATCCTGATAGACTTCATATCCTCATATAGCTCTAAAGCCTTCCCCCAGCTTTTGCCCTGAGACATCATACAAAATTCTTCAGAAGCCCAATTTTCCAATCATCACAAAGATAATTGACAGAAAGACCACTCATGACTGTTGTGGTGAGGAATTCTACATAGGGACTATCAAAACCTAAGAGGACAGCTGTAATCCTCAAGGGTACTTTGTCAATCAATGAAGACAAGTTATAAACTAGTTCCATTCCGCAACATAACTTGTCACAAATTTCAGAACCAGAGAAAGTCGTACATTACAACAAGCGCCCATCAAAGAACTGTATGATACAATTCCAAGACGCATGCCACAAGCCCTTGCTTCTTCGAGGACATCAAATGCAGCATCAACCCTCCCAGCATGCCCTGCAACGTCTATTAATGCACTGAGAAAAATCTGCACAGGAGGAGACAAGAAGACAGAATAAGCTACTTCCATGAGTGGCTCTTGGTAAAAGGCTGAAGATAGAAATCAAATGGCATAATCAATGAATCTCCCTTTCCATAATTAAGTGCAACTAGAGAAAGCAGGAAAATAATACAAATGCATTCTCTGGAAGAAAATCGAGACTAAACACTCAAGATTCCCTTTCTTAGCTAGACTCGATAACCAGGTTAAATGTTTTCAAATACGATTAACAAGTGCAACTAGAGAAAGCAGGAAAATAATACAAATGCATTCTTGGGAAGAACATCGAGACTAAACACTCAAGATTCCCTTTCTTACCTAGACTCGATAACCAGGTTAAATGTTTTCAAATACGATTAACAATACCTCATCAGGAACCACGCCTTTCTTTTTCATGTCACTGTACACGCCCAGAGCAAATTCCCAATCACCGTTCTGGCTGCAACTATTAATAGCAATAGTGTAAACATCTGGAGTACCCACGATCTTATACTCATCCATCATTTTGTATACTTCTTTCACCCGGTCAACCTACCAGTAAGTATTCACAGTATTATCAATTCCAAAATTCATATTATCCCATAATAAATTTCTAAAAGCAAGATAATGAATGAAACCATAATTGACAAACAAACAGTTGGCCTACCTGTCCTGCATTTGAACAAGCCTTTATCAGTGCACCTACAGTGATGTGATCAGGGTCTATCGGATGTGTCTCAGTCCTCATCTCTGCTAAGACATCGAAAGCACGATCCACAGCTCCCGCTTGTCCGCAAGCAGTAATCAGTGCATTAAATACCACTCGGTCTGGCTTCACGTTCTACTGCACATAGAATACAGTCACTACCATACTCCACAGTAAAAAAAAAAAAAATGTTGAAAGAAAAGCAGGTTTAGATCTCACAATCTGTCCAGAGACAAAAAAAAAAATGGAATTAAAGATCACAGCAAAGGGAGGAAAAACAGTTTAAATCATCATACCTTAGACCTCAGAATACCATAGGCACCGAAGGCCTTAGCAACTTGTCCAGCTTTGGCACAACCATCGATAAGAGCCCCATAAGTATGAACATTTGGTTCGATCCCAGAATTAACCATCTCGTGGAACACCTGCAACCACATGCCGAGGTCAAAAACCATAAAACTTCGCAAATTAGACACCCAACAAATTTAGTTTGATGTAGATGAAAAACATTTAAATAATATATCAGCAGGTGTTCCAAAGTCAACAGAAAAAACAAATGATAAGTATCATGCAAGGTAAAAGCCCCTCTAGAGAGCATGCAAAAACTCCAGTAAATCTAAAGAAGTTGGCATACTTCAAACATTCTGTCAACTTTCCCGCACTTAGCACAAGTCGATATAAGAGTAGTATAAAGTTTGCAGTCAGCTTTGAGTCCAGCCTCTTCGACTAATTGTAGAACTCGGAAAGCACCTAGATGTATAACAAAAAGACCGAGTTATAAAAGGCTAACTAGAGTTATGGGGAACAAAAAGGCAAGATACTTTTCAACAATGCGAGATACATATATACTCGAGGTTCAAGAAAGAAATCAACTAACCCTCTGAATCCAGAGAATTTGCACACACAGACATCAGCATGTTGAATGTACTCAAGGTCGGGTTAGAAATCAACTTGGTAAAGCGGAAGGCTTCATCAACAGCCTTGCGACCTTTGCACACGTCATAAAACCTTGCATGATATATCTGACAGTAGAAGAAACTTAATGAATAAATCCAGAGAAGAAGATTGCAACAAGAAGCTAAAAAGATTATAAACTAGGCACCGGGTACCAGAATCCTCACAACCAACCTTGTCCATATCAAGGGTACCCAACTTTTCCATGTCCTCAAGCAAGTTTATGCAGTCAGTTATCCTGTCAAGAATCGCTTATGAATGAGATCAAAGTGCCCAACTAGTCACAAATCCTATTAGAACATTATCAGTGAAAATCATATCTAATCAAAGCAAACGTTTTCTCAATTAAGAAAATTAGAAACTACCTGCCCTGTTTCAGTAAATGATTATAAGAACTTAAATGCTTAGGGAGATGGCGTCTTTTGTTGACATGCATGCCATTTAGGTGAGGCAATGCAGGTAGCTCCATGGACTTGTTTGGTTGGAAGTTTTTAACTTCCTTGATTCTCGATAATTCTCTGTCATCCTCAACGCCTTTTCTCTTGCCTGAAGATGCTCCATTATAACATGAAAAAGGTACTGTACCTTCAGCATCTTCTGCAAAAAAGTAATAATCATTTCAGATAATTCTGCAAAGCAAACTTAAAAAAAAAAAGATGGCGTAAAATGGCCTCAATGGTTTAAGGAGAATATTAACAACTAGTAGCTTTAAAAAGGCACGACCAGTGGTGACGATAGAATCTTGCAATGACAGTTTCTCTTCTCTGGATATCATGTGCCTTGACAATGAAGAAAGCCCATTTACATCGAGAACAGTGCCTTGTGAAGCCGCTGGTCTTCCTGGCAAATTCAAGCTGCTTTGTTTTCCCATTTCCGACTGCTTCGGCTCGTAAAATGTATACAGCTCCATTCTTGCAGCCTCCATGAAAAAGCTTTTGTAGCTGGTAGGTTCATGCTCCCTGGATTCTATTTGATCATTCCGTTCAACTGCTTCATGCACATCACAACCTTGATTAGGAGCAGCAACCCATGACTCCACCACTAGTTCAGGCGATTCTGCATCACCGTGTTCATCCATTTTGTCTTCTTGTGATAGCAATTCTACGAACCCACCAGCAAGAATAAGAGGTTGCGGTGCCTTTGACTCAGGAAGCACAGCTGAATGAGAGCAATCTTCAAATTTCCTTTCAGTGGAGAATACTACATTTCCATTAGAGGCAAAAATTTTGGATGGGGGAGACTTTAAACTTGTCACAGGAATCTCTTCACTAGCTAAAGTAGATTCTATAGAATTCAGCAGCTGTTCTTCCTCTAGGACAAATCTTTCTTCTAGTTTTTCTTGTGGTAGACCTTCAATCTTTCCGCATTCCTCATCACCAATATATCTTTCACCGGTAACCTGACCCCCAATGAAATGACTAAAGATGGGTTAGTCAAATGTCTACCTAGGAACAGCGAAGCAAAGTGTGAAGAACCAATAACATAAAAAAAACACATACACGCAGCCCACCTCTACTAATCATGTCACAGTCATAACATGATAATGCGACTAAATGTGTATGAATGAACCCATAAAGCCATGCCCGATGAGAAAATCAAGCGAGCTTATATGTCTCATTTGCTTTAGCGTGCACCATCAGCTATAATCCAAGGAGCAGGCCAAAATGTCCGAAATACTAGGTGCACTGGTAGGCATTCTAAAACTGATTTACGAGATTGATATACAGTCTAATCTGGCATCAGTATCACTTAGTAAGCTACTAGTTCATTTTCTTTTAGCACATTCTCACCGTTTAAAAAACCTCCAACCTACTTCATGAGGACAATTCTCCATATTCTTCAGTAGAATGCAACTTCCGTGGGAATGCCATCATATTAAGTGCGACACCACACCAATGAATTCAGAGGATCAAAATTAAATCAACCGCCTCATTTTAAAATCTACCGTCGTCCTCGAGAATCTACCGTGTACATCAGAACAAGCACGTCTGTCGGCGATCGCAGCAGAATTACTTGAAAACTCGAGAACAATGTACAAAGATGCAGAACACGGACCCGCTTGTCGCTCTTTTTCCTGGCGTAGTGATCGAAGAAGAAGAAAGAAACGGCAGAGACAGTGAGGACGGCGATCACGACGACCACCGCGTGCGAAGTCCCGGAAGCTCTGACGACCAGCGGATGAGAGCGGAATCGCAACAGCCTGGGGCATCTTTTCCTCGAGCGGAGGGAACCGGGAGGCCGTAGATTATGGGAGCTCCCGAGAAACCGCGCCCTGATGAAGCTGAGCTTCGCGGGAGAGAGGCAGTGGGACGGGGAAGCGCATGGCGTGAGGATCAGCGTCTGTGGCTTCGTGGTGAAGCTCGCTTCCATGGAGTTTTTAGCTTTGAAGTCGCAGTTGCAGAGAGAGAGAGAGAGAGAAGTGAGAGAGGGAGGGAATGGATAAAAGGTGAAGAGGAGTGGAGGTTAAGAGATGACGAGCGAAGCGACGTGCGCTATTTATCGGTGGGCTCGCTCCTTCCCCTCCCCCGGTTTTGACGATTCGTTGGTGACGTGGCGTTTCCCTGATGACGTGGCCTTCCCGTTGTCCAATTATTGATTTCCCGGCTTATCAGCTTCTGCGCAATTAAAAATGTCTCAACTTTTTATGTGCCTCTATTTCACCAATTTCTCCTATTTACCAAAAGACCGTGGTCTTTCCAAAAAAATGTCCATCCCCTAAAAACCAAGCCATAATTGTCCTTTCATGTGCTCTGTTCATGCTATGTTTCTTTGTTATAAGTCTGGTCTACAATGAGAAAATTAGTCCCATCATTAACACAGTGATTGTGATAGTACCATGAATGCTGAGGTTGACCTGCAATAGCCTGAAGGGAGTGAGTGTGATTTTAGTTTCTGAAATTTTTCACATGATCGTTGCTGCCTGTTTAGTTGCATGATTTCCCTACTTTCTACCTTTAATGGGGGATGAAAAATGGGGATGATATCGTTTCTTTCAGTTTGTATAACTTGTTCTATTTCAAGTTTTTCTCTAACTAATTAGTTGCCATGTCAAGATCTCACGAGGATCTAGAAAAATATTCAATTACAGAATGATCCAAAAGACGTAGAGCTTCTTTAGTTCATGAGAATGAGGAAGATAATTCTATTTGCTCTAAACAATCGAAAAGATGCACTTTTGCTATATGGTCTGAATTCGAATAATTCACAAATGAAAATGGTAAGAAAAAGGCTAAGTTTAAGTGGTGCGAACGAACTTAAATGGCTAGCCATGGGACAAGAAATATGTTGCATCATGTAAATAATTTCCCCAATTGAAAGGTCAATGTTGGTGGCTCGACGTCGATATTGGTAGTTCCACTGAACGATTTAATCTAAGGGGTGTTCGGAGGAAAGTTAGCAAAAACGACTAATTTCCAAGCGAGATGCCATAATAACTTAGCTGTGTTTATAATGAAGGACAATTTGATCACTTTCACAAGGGATTTTGCTTAAAAATAGGTTAGAATGGTATTTATAGAAGATAGAGATACATAGGTGTTAATTGATTGAGAAACGAGATATATTTTTCTATCGTATAATTATAATTAATAGATCATGTAAACTTTCACACCATATATGTTGACTACACTAATTTAGGGATAATTGTCCAAAAAGTCATAAGCATGTTGTACAACGATCAATTTAGCCCTAAACCTTTTGACGATTTTGTCAATTTGGATCTAAAAATTTATTATTTGGATAATTGGCCAAAAGTACTACGTTGATAAATTATCAAAAGGTTTAAGACTAAATTAGCTCAATTGAAATATTTAAGACTAAATTGGCAAATCATCAAAAGATTTAGGACTAAATTGGTGCAATTGAAAGGTTAAGTATTGAATTGACCGCCATATAATAGACTTAGGACTTTTTGGACAATTTTTTCATTGATTTATATAGCAAGAGAATGACTGATTTGCATGTAACCTAAATTGACTTCATTTACATGACCTAAGTGCCAATGTTAAATCTAGTATATCCATTTGAAACCAAGGCATAAAATCATTCATTCAGGTTAAAAGAAGTCTTGACTAAGAGTTGATCCAAGCATCCAGAGTATCACAAAGAAAGTATGAGTTAAGAGTTTCAAGTAGAGATTCTCACGGAATGAATTCAAATCGACCAAGCCAATCGCAAAACCATTTTTATAAGACTCGATTATATTTATTCTGCCGGCTTGATCGCGTAAGTTGAATCAATAAATCCCGACTCATGCACTCACGAGATATCTCAAAATCCGCCTAAAAAAAACTAAAAGCTCAGAGATATCTCTTAAAAAGAATAAAACAAACGATAATCATAATAAGAAAAATACTCCTAGAAGAGGCCTTTGGGCCGAAAAAACCAAGACAATAGTCCTTATGAGCCCAAAGCGGTCGCCAAGCTAAAACCGCCGTGTCGTTTATCAACGAGGCGCGTCGCGGCGTTTCGTGCGACGTGTAGCGGTTCGTGGCCCTTTATGGGGTTCTCCACGAACGCTTCGCGCCATTCCAACGGACCAGCTTCGCAAGAAAGTCACTTCCATCATCCCCGTCTGCACATCTCGTCTTCTTGTTCTGTCTTAAGTGAGTAGTTTTCTTGGGTTCCTCAGTCTCAGACAGCCTTCAGATTTCTGACCAAGCGAAAGGGGAAAGAAACTCCTTTTGATGCAATGTCGTGCGCTTTAACTTCTTGATCAGTTTCGCCCGCTTAAAATCAAGTAGACAAGTTCGTTTTGCGTTTCGGTACGATGATGATTCGAGATGGTCGAGTTGTCTGTCTCGATTGTCTCCACTGTTTTATGTTTGAAAGTGCATATTACGATTAGTGTTAAGGCTCTTAGCCTGTTTATGTTTCTTTGCTTGGTTTCAGGTTGACAAAGAGAAACCAACAGAGCAGGATCATTTTCTATCTAAGTGTACAGAACCATGGGATCTTTTCTTTCAAGGGCTCTGCTGTATGTAACCATAAACCAAATATAATCTCTCCCATGTCATTCCAATTTATGCTTTGGCTTCGTCAATGTCTCTGATTTCTTTTCCGGTGATGAATTTCGCTCATGTCGGAATTTTGTTCTGCGAGTGCAGGATGGTATTTGGTTACGCTTATCCCGCTTACAACTGCTTTAAAACCATCGAGAACGGCGAACCGGAGGCCCAACAACTTCTCTTCTGGTGCCAGTACTGGTCAGGGTTTATACGTCTTGGTCCTCATACAATTCAATGATATTGTTGGAAATAAGACTTAAATGCATTCTCTTTCAATCATTATTCGCAGGATTTTAGTAGCTTTTCTTTCGGTCTGCGAGAGACTTGGTGATGCATTCATATCATGGTATAGTTTCAATTCAATACAGCAGAAGAATTAACTTCAATAACCTGGAGTAAGAGATTTTCTTGCTATCCATGCCTTGATATCTTTTGATTATTGCTTTTTCTTGAAGGTTACCATTGTACGGCGAAGCGAAGTTCGCTTTCTTCGTCTATTTATGGCATCCCCAGACAAAGGTATGCACTGAGGATTTTTTTTTTTTATGTCTACTTCATGTCTCATCCAACGCAAAATAAGACGACTTCTTTTCGAGTTCATGATCTTTTTGCCCCCTTCAATTATATTTGAAATTTCCAGGGCACGCAGTACATCTACAGCTACTTCTTTCGGCCATACTTGGCCACCCACGAGAAGGTCATCGACCGTAACTTGCTGGCGCTGAAGGTGATGGCAGGGGATTCGGCAGTTTCGATGTGGCAAAAGGCAATGAGCTACGGTCAGATAAGGTTCTTCGAGTTTCTGCAGTATGCTAATTCTCCATCGAAGTCCCTGGCGTGCCCCGATCAGGTATTTACGGATTAGCAAAACTTTTGCTGAGAGAAGGGAACTGATTTATCGATCAAATTTGATCGCTACATCACAAGTTGCTCTGTCAAGCTTGCGTAGCAGAACTAGAATGAGGGAAATGAAACAGTTCGAGTGGATCAAGTACACATTGCAATTGTATGAAACAGTTTTAAGCGGATTGAGTACACACTAGACAGAAAACTATTGTAGCCATAGTTTTGCGCTGTCATCTGTGGAAGTTATTGCTTGGGATTGTCGGCAAGTTATGGACCTTTACTTGGTGGGAAGTTTGTGCATCTGTTTTGTCAAGACCTGTGAACGGTCAAAATGTAACTTAGCGCACGCACTGCATTCGTCTCATAATTTTCCCTGTTTTACCATACTAATGAAGTCGAAGAATTACGTAATTTGTCTGAGAAAATGAGGATTTTTCACGCTATTGCGCGTCGTGCCGCAACGCGCAGGTACATCTCGAAGCCGACATCGATCAAGCTAACCAAGAGACCGAAGCAGGTGCATCGACCAAAACTCCGTCATCACTGCCCGCGGGAAGCGGCAGCGGAGAACCCAGCGCGGGTCAACTCGTCGCCGGATCTTTGGGTGAAGCCAGAGGAAGCCCGCTGGACGCGGCGGTGTCGACCGGCTCATGCTCAGGAAACAGCAAATCGAATCCGCCTCAACTGGAAGATGCTGCACGGCGGACACCGAATAAGGAGAAGGATTCCAAATGGAGACCGTTTGACCTTGTCATTAATCGCCTGAAACGGCGAAGAGCAGCAACTCATAGGAGGAGCAGTAGATAGTCAGCACAACACGTTATCCTTTTCGTTTTCTCGTTTGCTGGTTGATCCCAACCCTAGATAAAGACTAGAGGCATTTTGACAGAGAAATCTTATTCACGTTGGAGATTCCACGTGCGTACTTTTAAGAGAATCATAATCGCGTCCTTCCGAACTCCTAAAGTCAAACGTTTTACTGGGGCAGGAGCCACGCGGCCGAAGAGCCAAAGAGTACGGGTCGTGATGTAACACGACGGATTTGAGTCGTGCAAGGTGAGGGCCGACCATTGGGGCGCCGGGTCTCCCATCTCTTTCTTCGTTTCACACAACCCTCCAAACCGTCCCACCTGTCCGGGCCACATGTTTGATTAGTGGCCCTATTCGATTCGAAGTTCCCAACGTTCTCTCCTCTCGAAAGTTCCCCTTGGTTTCGGTTCCTAACTCTCTTGTCTTTATTTTTTTTTGTTTTTGGGGTTTCCTATCTTTTCCTCTTTAACGAGATTCCCATAAGCTTTCTTCCCTTCAATGGGAACGATTAGACCGACCAACGCGATTGACATTAGACAAGATGGATTGAACAAGTTTCAGGCATCCGAATTTGATACCCATGTCAAGTAATTTATCCAAATTCCACGGTATATTCTTTTTTTTCTTAATATTTTCTTAGCTTTTCCTATATTCTTTTCATTAGAAACAAAAACATGTTATGAACAACTTGACTCGCTTGTCCACAAAATAATGTAACAAATAAAAATTGGAAAAAAAAATAGCTTTTAGGCCGACGATTTTATCATTAATTTATGAATTTAAGACTTTGAGTTGGATTTGCTAAGGTTATCTTATAAATTTGACATTTCTTTTTTGCACGAGTATTGTTCGAAAGCCAACCGGAGATAAAACCTGAGCCAACCAAGCCGTGGACAATTCTACCGTCATTTTCTATCTTTATCCTTCCTAATCTTTGTGTAAACGTCAACTAGTCTCTCTCTCTTCTCAGCTTCTCCTTATTTAAAGAGCAGATAACATCCGCGCTAGCCCCCTCCATCCTCTCTTCTCAGGACATGCCCGTGACAGCATTCAACTGATCCATCCCCTCGAACCGAGACTCGCAGCTCAGTTCATCCGATCACCTCGCACGAGCCGGAAAAGCTCACGAGAGGCTCAAAAAGGCGCAGATAAAGGCAAACGCCTCACGAGCGCAGTTCACAGGAAAGGCTTTTGACGCCACCACCCCAATGGAAAGGCAGAGGAAAAGCGGGAGCAGTGGGGAGGTTCTGGATGGCTCCAACATAATGAAGTTGGTTGGGAACGACGAGGTGTTCGCGCACTTCGTGGATCATAAGTTTGAGCAGCTGGACCGCGACTGCGACGGCCAACTCTCCGTCAAGGAGCTCGAGCCCGCCGTCGCCGACATCGGTGCCGCCCTCGGCTTGCCTGCTCAGGGATCTTCCCCCGATTCCGATCACATTTACTCCGAGGTCAGAGACGGTCGCACTCTTCTCTTCTGCACTCATTTTCGCTCATGCATAACGACTATTCTGTCACACAAGCCTTAGAGCCTTAGACCAGTCCTAGAAAAGGAACCCTTCATCGTCATCATACTCTTGAAGTTTCACAGTAGAATCGGTATCATTCATAGTCCATATATAACATTTTGTCTCTTAGATCATTCGAGAGGTTATTAGAGTGATAAGATCGATTGTAAATTCGAGGATTAGGGCCTCGCGTTTGTAATTTGTGGTTATCGGTGCTTAGCTAATCTGCTTGGATCCGGTTTTCGGCGATTCAGTAAAAAGCCATATAAATTTATCTATGAATTGCCCAGTTAATAGTCATGAAAATATATCGGTGGAAACTCTTAGTTTTGAGGCATCTGCTGAGTGCTGATCATGGGCGCGGCGGATGGCCGGTGCAGGAGAAGGAGGAATGTGATCCTTTTATGAAGCGTAGAGGAGATAACCATAAGCATTGATAGAAAGTCGCGCATGCTTTGACTTTGCAGCTTGTACTGGGGAGAATACTAAATGCCGACCAGTCCCTTTGTCTCTTCTAATAAACGAAGAGATCAGCTGATGATGATGATGATGAATTTTCATTCTGATCTGATCGTTGTCCTAACCTCCCACGAAAACAAATTTGTTGTCTCATCTCTAAGGTCACCCTCCTGCCCTAGTTGTCACCTGTGCAAGCCTGGGACGAAACGAAAGAGTCTCGGACGAGCCCTTCGCAGAGTGAATGCTGCAACATTCATATTTCTCAAAAGGGGGACGAGTACTTGCCTTTATTTTTTAGGGTGATTCTTGGAAAACCGAAATTTGTTAAAAGGGTTTCGTTAACAGCAAGTGCACCAAAATATTTGTTCCTCATAATTAGACTTAATTAAGTAAGCAGATATTAGCGGGCAGCAAATTGTAATTGTTCTAATCGTTACCCAAGTGCAATAGGTACTTACCAACCAAATCTTTGTTAACAATTTCGTTGGAATCACGTACTTCGTAAGTAAGTGGGTCGAGAGAGATCCAGGCCGCATCCTATGAGTTACATTTGTCGGTGCGGTGGGTCCAAAAGCTTTTGGAGTTGGCGGGGCTTTTCCTCTTTTCCTTTCTTTTTGACTTTTCAGTCTCTCTGTGTCTCTCTAGCTTTCTCCAGGAATCTAGTGGCGAACGTTGTAGAAAGTAGTTGGGCGCCCGAACGGTCATTACATCCTACGAGCGAGTTCGATCATCATCCTGGGTATGTGCCGCACATGATAGATTGACATGATTGTGTCCAAAGCCAATGTGGTGGTAGTGGGGGTGGGGACAATGGGAAAGAAGTAACACCGCAAAGAAAGATAGCTTCGTGATGTAATGCAGTCCGAGCTGTGGAGCAACGTGTGCTTGTAGAAAAAACAGGAGAATAAAAAAAAAAAATCGTGCGTCTTTCTCAGCGTACCTGCAACGGTTAGGCGCATGATAAATGTGGGGAGCGTGGGTGGGCATCTTTTTCTTCGCGGTGCGAGAGGATCTTGCTCGGTTTGCTAACCATTGCAGGGCACGTGTTTGGCTTTTGTTTTCTCTCCGTCTGGAAGTAGTGAGGATGATGCGGAGAGGTGAAGAAAGAGAGAATCAGAAACTACAAAGACAGGACGACAATTCGGGTTGGGCCAAAATAAAGAACGTTAGGAATGACGCGAGTGGACGACAGACAATTGAATAAATCTTGGGTAGGTCTGAATGACTCTACGCATCTCAAGAAGAAGAAAGAAGTGTCGAGAAGGGAAAAGGAGAGGGAAGATCATGGAGCTCTGGGCAACAAATTTAACATCACATGGCAAAAGAACCTTGCCATGCCCAAACATGAAGAAGAAAAGACATATGTGCCTTGTGAATTGGGAGAACTAATGAATCTTGTAAAGAGTAAGCAAGCTGTACTTAACATGGCAGCATAACAAAAAGGGAAAGAAAATGTGGACTATATGTCATGGGCAGTGGTAGAAAATCTGCTCTTTTGATTACTGCTTCTGTTAAGGCTGGTCGACTTGAAAGGAGATCCATTGCTCAGCTTTGTTTGGCTGCTGTTACAGGTTTTGAATGAGTTCACCCATGGAAAGCAAGAGAAAGTGAGCAAGACTGAGTTTAAGGAGGTGCTATCAGATATCCTGTTGGGCATGGCTGCTGGCTTGAAGAGAGACCCTATTGTTATCCTCCGCATCGACGGGGAGGACCTCCTGGAGTTCGTCAATGGCCCGAGTTTTGAGTCGGAAATGGTCTCTGTATACTCGCAGATAGAAGTGCCCGAAGGATCGGTTCGAGATTGCATTGTCAAGGCCCTGGAGAAATTGACAGTTGAACAAGGGATGCCCCCATGTTCCGACTCTTGGGTAATTGATTTTCTGTTCTGATTTTCTCTACCTCCCATGTTCTCTTTCATCCTTCTTATTTTCCTGTGAAATGCAGCCAAGTAAGAAACTGAAGTGGTAAACTTTTCTTTTCCTACACAAACATAATCTATCGGGCATTAGAAATACCTTAAGAAACATCCTAGACTGATGAGAACTTAATGTGCAAGGCAAATACGGTAAATGCAGTCATCCCGTGAGACATTAATCGGTTCTCGCCATTGAAATCTTCCTTTCTGCTATGGTGCAATCTTCTTCTTATAGTGATTTTTTTTGTAGGTCGTGAGCAACATTGTGGAACCAGCTTTGCAGTCTGGAGCAGATGATAATTTAGACAAGCCCGTCTCTGAAGAAACATTCCTGGTGGAATTCAAAAAAGTAGCAGAGAGGTTGGCTCAACGTCTTAAGGAGCAGCCTGTGATCGTCGCTCACAGCGAGAATACCTTTGATGGAAGTGGAATCAAGAGACTATTGTCCAATAAATTCGAACTAGACAAGGTCTGTCATTTCTTCAAACGTGCTACTATAGACATTTCTTCCCTTCTCTTTCTGGTGATATAGAAACAGAAACCAACATACCTTAAAAATTTCTGCTTTTGCAGTCGCTAAATGCAGCCCTAGAGAACTTGCCAAAGGATAAACATGGGAAGATCGCAAAGGAGTATCTGCGCGTGGCATTGGATGGATTGGCCCCGTCGGCTGGACTACCTCCATTCGGGGCAGTTGATCAGGTTCGTGATCCTTCCCGCTCATTCTGAATTTACAAATGTCGTTTCAGTTGCATGCGCTGACAGATCCACCATTGCAAAATCAACAACAATAACAAGATAAACCCTGGTCGCAAGTTATCTAGCAACAATGAAAGACCACTTGGCCTTTGCCGATGATAGATTCCAATTCCACAATGCCTGTGTTTGTATGTACTAAAACCAAATTGACCATCGATGATGCGCAGATGGACACTATCATAAACGAAGCATCCAAGATGATGGATGCCGACGATGGGAAGATTGTGAAGGAGGAAGAATTCAAGAAGATACTCACGGAGATACTGGGGAGCATCATGCTGCAACTGGAGGGCAATCCCGTCTCGGTCTCGTTGAATTCGGTTGTGCACGAGCCTCTGGATTCTTCTTCATCGCTTCTGCAGGCGTCTTCCTAGTTTGTTGGGTCTCTCGAATTTATATTTAGAGGACCAAAAAAGGGATCAAAATGGAAATGAAGCAGCATGATGCTACTAAGTTATTACCTGTGTGTCGACGTAAATAATGTACTCTCTGGTCTGTATTATTTTGCGAATGAAGTTCTTGTCTAGAAAAGAGGACGCTCTTGTCTGGAAAAACGTCAGTTTTTTTTTTTTCCCCTTCTCTCGCTTGCTTCAAGAATCAAGCCCAGAGGAGGAGAAACTGGAGTAGAACATACAACTCGCGTCAGTGCTCAGGTTCAAATCATGATTCGGATGTGTCGTTTTCAGACCCATCGATGCGTTCCATCTCAAGTCGCAACCCTCCGTAATCTGCATGCAATCAAACTCTCTCTCTCTATCGAGCGCAACGGATTTAGCTTCAAACAGCTTCGAAATCAGAAGATCCACGATCACTGTCCAGTGACGACGAAAACCCAAAACAATGGAGGTTACAGTTTGGTCCCAGACGAGGAAACCCTAGCCCAAAGGACGATCATTGCGCATGGCTGTAGGCGGGTCCTTTGCTGCCGAGACAGATGACGCCATTGCTAATGCAGTCGAGCTTGTAACAGGAACAGCGATGTTGCACGGAAGACGAAGAGGAAAATTTTCAATTAGCCCCCTACACTGACAGTAAATTGTCAAAATCAACAACCGAACCTCATTTTGGTTTCCGAATAGCCCCGATTCTCGACAGAATTGTGTCAACTAACCCCAAATCCTATCCTACACTCATAAAAAGTCAAGCTTTTCGTATCGGTCGTCATAGGGCACACGTCTGCGTATTTTTTAGTACCAAATACAAGAGCATGAGAAACTTTTGGTGCATCGGATCAAACTAGATTTCAAGATCGCAAATGTTTTTACAATTTCTAGTCTTACATTCACACGGATGGAAACATTACTAAAAAAGTCCTAAATATATTTTATTCGTACCAATTTAATTATCAACATTTTAATTTTGTTAATTTAGTCTTAAACTTTTTGATAACTTGCCAATTAAGTCCTTTAGATCAATTTTGGCATGATATTACTACCATTGACGTACGTCATCCTATATGACACCATTGACATGGAAAATTATTATAATACTTCCATTTTGAAATTTTGTTTTTATTCTTTCTTCTTTGCTTCTTTTTTTTTTCCCAACGACCCTTGCTGGCCACAAGACTTTGCCCAGATCGACCGCAGGCTTCGCACCCTTGCCAATGATAGGCGATGCGGTGATGGGCTCAGCCAGGGCCTTTGCGGGCAAAGCGACCCTCGCCCGGTCTAAGCGAGGCAATCCCGGCCGGCGAGAGTCGCTAGTGACCCTTGCCTGCACGTAAGATAAAAAAGGAAAATGAAAAATTACAAGAATTGTCTCGTCCGAGTGCTAACAAGTGCCTCGTAGGACAACCGTTGTCCATATTAGCGAAATTCTAGCCAAAATTGATCGGAATGACTCAATTGTCAAAAGATTCAGAGCTAAACTTAACAAATTTAAAGGTTTTCTAAATTGGCATAAGTGCAATATATTTAGTACTTTTTGGTAATTTGTCTAACTCGGCACCTATTGTACTAACATCCCCACCTCTCAATCTCTTTACCAAGTAGAACCACATATCTATTAGCCAACAATACGCAATTCACGAAATTATAAGAACGACTATGTCAAAGGGCCTTTGCCTCACTATCAAATCAAAGACCGTGTGCTGATTTGATTATTGATTAGCTTCGACACCTTCGGGGGGAATACATTACCTTTATAGTCCTTAACTTAGGTGCAATTAACATTTTATGCCCGAATCTTGGTGCACGGATCTAAAGATCTGATTACTTGGGAATCCATGAAGTACCCCCAAGAATCATTTCTAAGCAAACGGGGCCTTCAAAATGTTCAACACGTCGTACTTGTAACCCTCGGCATGATGAAAGTGCGTCCTCGGAATGATCTTCACGTAGAGGTAGAATCCCACACAAGCGATAGCCGGCCCGGCCCAAAAAACCCAGTGCCCATTCCAAAGATGGCCTCCTCTCACCAGGGCCGGGCCCAAACACCTGGCCGGGTTCATCCCCACTCCCGCGTAGCCTTTCGCCGCGGTGACGGTGGTCGAGATGAACACGAGGAGCCCAACCACCGCTCCGATGATGCCGAAGATGATAACCCGGCCCAGGGCTCGTGCTTGGCGATGGTCGAAGGCTATCCAGATCGACGCGAACAGGAACACAAATGTACAAATTATCTCGAGCCACAGGGCCTGGACCAAGTCAAGCCCGATCGTGACGGGCCCCTCCGGGCCGGGCGCCACGATGTTGAGAGTGCAGCCTCCGAGGGAGAAGGTCTGCTCGATCTTGCTGTTGACGACGGCTTTGAGCGCGAGCGCGCCGAGCACGGCCCCGCCACACTGGGCCAGAATGTAGATGGCGGCCCTCGAGAGGGAGATGAGGCCAGTGAGCGCGGCGGAGAAAGTGATGACTGGGTTGATGTGGCCACCGGAGACGGGCGACGTGGCGAGGAGGAGGATTGCCACGGTGACGGCTATGAGGAACGACATGATTAGGTTGGGCGTTTGGGTTTCGGTCTCATAGGAGGAGATCACTATGGTGTCCAAGGCGAACACGAGCACCGCCATGCCGAGGAGCTCCGCCAACGACGCTCTCCATACCTGGCAATTTCGGCATGAATTACCATTTTCGAAGCACCATTAGAATTTTGATGCTAAGGAGGAAGAAGGCCTATGGTATAGGAGCACATATTGATATTGACCTCTAGAGAGAAGAAGTCCTCCAAGCCCAAGATCTCGGTGGGCGAAGCGGGTTTATGCCTTCCTGCGTCCTTCATATTCCCCTGTTCCTTGCTGCAAAACCACACCAGGACGCTCATGAATGGACCAAAATGCTCGAACATTATCAAGAGCAAAGAGACATCATTAAAAGAACGCGCCACACGAATGCCGAAGAGTAGCTAGGAACACTTTGATGCTTACGTTGGGGTGGAGAATGGCTGGACTTTGCTTCCACTAGGAACGCTCTCTTCATCTTCTGCAACAACTCCTGGTCCAGCCATCCCTGGATTCATTTCGCTTTCTCGAATATCGGGCTTCCCTCGGCTGTGTATATATAGTTCGAAAACGAAGCGCGAAGGGCTTTTAACCAGTATCTTACAACTACCGCGCTCGGAGACATTACATTGGGCATTTAGTTCGGATGAATTGATGTCCATCTAACTGCATTATGAGCAACTACTTGCAAGAAGTCTCCAGTTGATTTATGTCTTGAGGGTTCCACTCAGCTACATTCACGTTGACCTTTTGCTTTTGCTCTTAAGGCCAAAACTGACAGAAATGTTGACCATCTGGACAAGCAATGCATGCACAAAGGGGAGCCACTAAAGCCACTAAACTGGTTCAAGTGAACAGAGAAAAAGCAGTTTATCGAGGGCGCTGTGAAGCTCGACTCGACTAGACTCGACTGTATATATCACGGCACAATCCGTAAATTTTTTAGGGCTTTATGTCATAGTTTTACAAGTACTAACAATACTTTGTAAAACATTCTAGGTGCCCAATAAAAGCCTGGATAGTTTGTCCATCTCGCCATGCGTTGCTATGTCGAACCCGAGCTAGTCGCGACTACCTCAACTGAACTTGCATTTCTGGGTTGTGTTCAAAGATGATTGCACAAGGATTATAGATCTCATGACAAAGTGTGCATGCTTCGGTTTTCGTGACTGCTCCATGACGTCAATCCAAGCCTAAACAGCTCATCTGAGATTTAATTTCTGCACTATAGGCTAAGTGGGAGGGACCTTCGATCATGAGAAGCATGCTTAGTTGGGCAAAGAACACAGGATGGAACTGCACCAACCAACCAGCAATGAATCCCCTATTGATTGGCCGGATAAGTTAGCAGACAATAAATAGGGGAGAAGCAATGGTCACTGGGTGTCAACTGCCTTGCAATCATTTTTGTGCCTCGATTTCATGAGGGCATAACCACTTTGGACTTTCGAACTACAAGATCTTTGCATGCCAGATGATGACCTTCGCATGGTCCTAAATTCCTAATCATGTAATGACAGATGATTATCAGCGGGAGAATTGTCTAAAAACGTCCTAAACATATTGTATGGCGGTCAATTCAAGTACTAAAATTTTCAATTGTGTCAATTTAGTCATAAACCTTTTCTTTTTTCTTCTTTTTTGTCGGGTTGTTCTAAACCTTTCAATTGTACCATAATTTGTCAATTTAGTCATAAATCTTTTAATAATTTCTCAACGCACTCCTTTCATACAATTATCTAAATAATATATTTACGACTAAATTGGCAAAACTTCAAAAGGTTTAGGACCGAACCGACACATTGAAAGGTTTTAAGAATAAACCGGCACAACCGAACGGTTTAGGACCGAACCGGCCACCGTACAACAAGGTTTAGGACATTCTGGACAATTGTCTCATTACGAGCCATAACGACCGAATCCTTATTGATTAGGCTCGATAAACGGAATGCATTGAGGAGACCGGGGCGGATCGTCCCTATCGAAGATCGTCCCGATCCTCAGCCACATACTTCCGCGCCGCACATGTCACTCTAGCTCGCGGTTTGACGGAGACTCTGCGCAGTCCTTGAACCTTGATGTTACATAAGTTAAAACCAAGTAGATAAATCTTAGGAGACATCAATCGATGACCTAGGATAAGATGTTGCACTCCCAGTTGGCAAAGTTGGAAACGTGGCACGTGCAAGAGGGGAAAACCAATGGGATGAGAAGATCCGAACATGTTGGGTCCTGATCTGCCTAGAAAACGTAGGAGGAGTTTGGGAATTCATTGGGTATTCTAGTGTACCAAGCAAAATGCTTTCAAAATCTAGAGAGGACGACACGAGTCCAAAGGCTCTCTTTTGTAGACTCGCTTTGATTGCTAAGTCGAATTAGTATTTCTGCCCTTTCAATTCAAGGTGGATTATTTTTAAAAAAATTGAATTTACGAGTCCCCTCTATAGTAGATTACTAATTGTTTATGTACTTTATTTAGCGATGTCAGTTGACAATGGTAACTTATGAAAGAAATAAGTTTTCTATCAGTGCAAATTCATAATAGATTCTTTAAGATTTATTTTTCGAATTTTCGAGTCCTTTGATGGTACTATTAATTTCGCTCCTAAATCAATATTCTTGCCTCTATAATTTAGATTTATTTTCTACTATATTGATGGTTGTAAGTCCGTAAAGTCGTACGTAAATTACACCGGTGTATCTAACCAAAAGGTTGTCGGTTGTGCTATTTTACCAACATTATTTGGAATTTATTATCAACATCACAAATCTAGAACCAAACGGAACATTTTTTTGATTTTTCGGAACACAAAATCTGATGCATTTTTTCATCAATTATATATGTTGGACAAACGAAGTTTCATATATACACTGGGGACCCATTTTGTCTTTTGACACTTTCTTCTTACGACAAGGAAGATAAACTTAGGTAAGTAAACCTCAAATTCATGAAGCACTCTACTAATCTCATGAACCAGGTAAGTCAAAGTCTTGAATATGTGTTCACATACACATTCATTGTTTATTACAAAATTAAAGAATCTCATTGGTTTTTTTCACACGCATTTTATCGCGACACACGTATATATATATAGGGGTTGTGGACATCCCCCATTTTTATAGAATAAATGTTACAATTTTTATAATAATTTTTTTGCCCTTTTGTTTTTGGTTTTTCCTTGTACAGCAGATAACGAACCGTGTCCTAGTATAACATTCGCCGTATAACCATCAACTTCATCTCTGTGCCGTCCAAGAAGCGCCCCGGATGCCAGGAAGGACAAGAAAGACGCCTTAAAAAAGAACTCATTCGGTGTTGCTTTGTAGGTAGGGGGCTATCAGGTATCTTTCTAGATGTGTCTTTGTAGGATTTAGCCATTTTTGATGTTTTGTCTGGTAATATCACGTTGAAGTTTCCTATGATTCTTGTTTTGCTCCAACTGGACATGGTCTGTTCCGAGAAAGTAGCTGGGTTACTACCTGTTGATAAAGAGTCCAAGTCTCCAAAGCCTTCCTCCGAGTCAAAACAGCGCCACTAGGCATTTGGGAATCTTCTTAGTGAAGATGAAGCTAATCGTCTCCGGTCGGATTAGGCCACTGGCTCTTGTGTCTGCACTAGTACTTGTTTTTTGCAGTTTATCAGGTAACAACCCCTAATTCTTGATTTGTTACTGTCTCAGAGTTCAGTGGTTGTTAGTTAAGTCATGATGCTCTTCTTCTTTCTGAATCCTGCTTGCAGATTGCTATGACCCCATGGACCCAAACGGAAACATTACATTAACTTTCGACATTTATAAGTGGACAATCGATGGATATATGGTCAGTGATCGCCATAAAAAGTACTAAATATTTGAAGAACTTTGATTTGGTTCCTGATTAAGATTCTGGCAATTATGCTGCTCAACACTGCTCTTGGTTGTTTATCCTACTACAAGTACTAAGATTGAGTTTCGGACATCCTCCAACGAACTATTCTGAGTACATGCCAGGAAATTATCATTAAGTGGTACTAAGATTGAATACCATGTGGTCTCTGATATAAATAAATAAAAAAGAATACTCAGTGATGCTAACAATGTACAAACTTTGCCTTCTGCTTAAGGAGCAACATAGCGTTACGGTCTGCATTTTTCTGGATCGCCTGTCACAGTTCCATATGGGAAAACTTTAAAATTGGATATGCAACGTGGTGACTTTTCACATAGTAGGCAGGCTGCAACTCTAAGATGCTACAAGAGCTCACCTGGCGAAACTCCTCGTTCTCTGGCTAATTTGTTCTTCTTGTTCAGGCAAGAGTGACAATCCAGAACTACCACCAGTATCGCCACGTGGAAAAACCGGGTTGGAAGTTAGGATGGACGTGGGCTAAGGACGAAGTCATATGGTCGATGTCGGGCGCTTTCGCCACCCAACAAGGGAATTGCTCATCATACAAGTT
Organism: Rhodamnia rubescens; assembly: GCA_021437795.1. Taxonomy (NCBI): domain Eukaryota; kingdom Viridiplantae; phylum Streptophyta; class Magnoliopsida; order Myrtales; family Myrtaceae; genus Rhodamnia; species Rhodamnia rubescens. The sequence continues at coordinate 2,892,417 of JAILYA010000012.1, forward strand.
CCAGATCCCTCACTCTTGCAAGAAACAACCCATGATCCTCGATTTCCCACCAGAGGCTTCGCCAGAGAACAGGTCAGAAGACTGTTGCCGCAGCGGTCTCCTATCATCGTGGGCTATAGACCCTTCCAAGTCATTCTCTTCTTTTGAGATTCAAGTTGGGCACTTGGAGGGAAACTCTACTGGATATGCACCTCTAAATCTCACTCTGATGGCGCCAGGTCCCGGTTATACATGTGGCCCAGTCGTCGACACTGAACCGACAGTTTCTTCGGATGTTGGTGGGAGGAGAGAAGTTCAGGTTTTCAGTAAGTACTACTTGCTGTGAAGAACTATACACAACTATTACAGAAAGAATCCCATTCCAAAGGGCTGATATGCATGGTGTTGGTGATAGATAGATTACTGACATACGGCATGCTATCAGTAGTCCTTGCAATTAGTTTCTGAGTTGAAAAATGCACTTTTCTTGGAGGAGGTACCTGGAGTCTGATCATGGACACAATGTTGCATTGTTCCTGAACCCTTCATAACAGATAAGTGACCCTGAATGGGGAGTAGGCATCGCCGCTCTTCGTGTTTCTGACTGCCTTTAAAAGTTAGACTATCTCCTCGTTCTGCTGAAAATGACTGAAAACAACATTTTAAGTTGCTGGTTCTTGAGCTTTGAGGGTGTATTGTGTGTGGAGGGTGGCCTGCTCCGTTGGTAACTTTGAGATAGGATCGTTGGTAACTTCGCTTCTAGACCAAGCTACCACAACCCCTGCTTCCTCAGGAGTTCCTTGGAATGCTGCCAAGATATCAGTATCTTTGGTGTCATAGTCAGAAGTAATAATAAGTCAGTTTATAATCTTTAACACCAGCTTTGAATCCAACACTAGCTTTAGTCTCTTTTTGTGGCCACATCGCCTCAAGTCTCACCATCTAAACTGTGATGTACAGGAACATGGAAATCAACTTGCACGTATTCCAGCTTTTTGGCAAACAAAGCACCGGTTTGCTGCGTGTCACTGTCCACATTTTATAACCCTCTCATCACTTCTTGTCCTACATGCAGCTGTGGATGTAAAGAAGCAGGTCCCAACACTTCTTCCTGCATAAGGTATGTCATTGTCAACTGCTCATCCCTATAGAAAAGCTCACACCGCGATCTGATAATTTGAGTATCTTATTCTATGAGTATATACCAGTGAAGGAGCCGCCCTGCCTCAGTCTGATGCCCTCAGCGATACAGATGTCGTGCAATGCACCGATCATAACTGCCCAATCCGTGTTCACTGGCACCTTAAGAACAACTATTTAGATCACTGGCGGGTGAAACTAACAGTCTCTAACTATAATTACAAGAGAAACTACTCCAACTGGAATGTCTTGGTCCAGCATCCCGGTTTTGGCCAGTCCGCAACGACATATAGCTTCAACAGTTCAGTTCTTCCAACCGTCGGATTGGAAGGTAACTGCTAACTTCAAACAACTATGATTGATGAGACCTCAAAGAGCAATTTAATCATTTTTCCATCTTTGTACTATGCAGGGCTAAGTAAGATTAACTAGGATATCAAGTAACCACATATTGACAGGAGAGAAATCTTTACCAATAGATTAACTTATTGGACATTCCATGTTTGCGGAATGAACTTTCATGGATCAGAAGAACAATAAGATGATAGGGCTCTCAAGTTTGAACCCCTAAAAGAATGTAACAATTGCTTGTCTTGCATCTGTGAAAAATATTTGCAGATGAGGTTGCTCTCTTCTGGGGAATAGACTACTACAACACTGAACTTCTGCAGGCAGATAAAGATCAACTCGGTTCGGTCACCACAGAAATACTTCTGAAGAAAGACATGGAATCATTCACTCTAGGGAATGGTTGGGCTTTTCCTCGAAGAATATATTTCGACGGTGAAAGCTGCCAAATGCCTCTTCCAGACAAATTTCCGGTGCTGCCTAGTGGCAGCTCAAGTCTAAATCGCATTCCTAACTTATTCCTTCTACTGACAAGCACGTTAACTCTCAACCTGGTGAATTCCTGGTTCTGATAAACGAATTTTGTGGGTTATCATATCTCGAGTCATTTTTTATCCATCTCAGATCCTATCAGGGATGGCACAAATCTGCACAGGATTGTTGTGGAGTGTTGAATATTTTTATCCTACTCCTCATCGAACATTTTATCTTTGACTGTAAGAGACTAGTTCCTTCTGTATTCACTACCTGTAATCATTGGAATTTACTTCTCGAAAGAGACTGATAATAAATTTGCTAAAATTCCTGACAGACTTTGCCCATATGTTATGCTGTTGCTTCAGTTTCTTAAACTATCTCTCTTCGAGTGATCTTATTGCTAAACCATTGATATGTGACATCTGATCGACGAAACCTTTGTGAGTAAACTAATTACCAAAGACAAGATTAAGAGTGTTGTTTCTTCCTTTTTAACATATTGTCTGTAGGATGCAATTAGTTACCTCTTTACAAAGGCATATCACCAGTTGTTGGAGAAGTCCCTTCAGATGGTTGGACAATTTGCTGCTGCTTAGTCAGGGGGTTCCTCTATTAGGATTGAAAAATAAGAGAACAGTTCATGAAATTCTTCATGCTCTGAGAAGCGAAGCTGCATAGGCCGCTCATCTATTTTTGTTCTTGACAATCTTTACATTGAGATATTGCGTTTCAAGATTTCGCAAAGAACCGGTAATAGACGGGAGGTTGACAGAAGAGGGAATCAGCTTTAAACTGGAAAGAGAGCTTCCTGAGATCAATGATTCTGCACAAAGTTGATGGAACCTATTGATCCATCCGAGGAAGACTATAGCAAAATCTTCTGGGCAGTCCACCCAGGTGGACCAGGAATCTTGGATCAACTTAAAAAGAGACTCGACTTGTTGCCGGAGAAATTAAATGCAAGTAGGCAAGCTCTAAAGGACTATGGGAAAGCTAGTAGCAATACCATTGTGTATGTTCTTGATTATATGCTGGAGAGAGCATGAAAATGAAAAAGGAAGACCAAAGTCGTAATGAGTTCGGCTTGATTCTGGCGTTTGGACTTGGGGTTACATTTGAAGGTATTCTTGCGAGGAACCTCACTGTTTGAGTAGAACCCAGATCGAAGCAAAAATAAGGATGCACCACACTTCACAGCAACTATATGGACCTTCTTCCCGAGAATTATAACTTGTTCTACTGGATCAACTTCATCTTCTTCCCTGGCCTTGAATATACCAGACAAGCATTGGTAAGTTTCAATTCCTACTTGAACGAGCCATGTTGCTGGAGTTCCTAGCAACTGCCCTGTTAAGGTACATGATAGGCAGAAATGATTAGATAGATGGTCAAGCAACCGACCACAGCAGGGAAGAAAGTCGTAAATATTAAGGAATTGACCTCTAAAAGTTGTCCTGCTAACACTCCATATATAAACTAGAGTTGGCATCCCTCTTAGTGCCTTGCCTGTAGTGGATTTGGAAACATCTGAATGCAGTCTAGAAAAGATTAGTCGGGTGACGCTGGATCAATCCACGCATATGCTGAGTTGTGAGAAAAGTACCTTTCAGAAGTTTCCATGCCATTCTTTGCGAAACATGTTGGACAGCAAGCCTTTCCAAAACCCGTCAACTACTGGAGAAGAAAAAAATAGTTCGGTTTACTAGAGACGAAGTTTGGGTTTTTCTTGCTCCTTCTTTCAAACTTTTTCCTTCAAAAGAGAAGCAACAGTGAACAACCATAACTCGCCGCAAAGTCCTACAATACTATCATTGTTATTACATTGTAACCAAACAAAAGAGACCATAAACATGATGCGGTAAAGCCTGGAAGGTGTATTACATGATCCATATCTGCCCCAGACGAAACTACTAAAGTATGATGAAGGATCCTAATCGCACAGAACTGTCCAATGACTATAAGATCTATCTCCATAAAGCAGAACAAAGTGATTTTCAAACTCAAACTGTTACCAAAAATTTCCGAGAAAATTCACTATTAAAAATGCCAAATGAAATGTCATTCCCACACTTCCTCCACGGTTCCATGATTAGAACTTAATTTTGTTTCTCAATCAGTTATGTTTCTTTCTTTACACATTTGAAACCCCCCTTTTTCCCCATATCTTTTTGCATGGAATGTGTTCGTCTCTGCCAGTAAAAGAGAATCATACTTAGGAATAGGATTGAAAGCTACCATGGGGTTCTTAACTGCATTCAAGACTTTGGAACATATACGCACTCACATCCCAAACGATCTGTTTGGCAGAAATTTTTAAGGGCACGACCATATCTACTTGGCACTCCTCCGTGGCATCCTGCAGGAAGTTATCATCCTCTTCCTCCTGGATACTGGACTGTAAAAGTGGCAAATAGCACTGTAGAAAATACCTTAACGAAGTCAAGGCAAATGTCCTAAACTTAAAAGCTGAAAAGAGAGGCTTAATCTCTATTTTGTATATCTTGGTGCCATGTTTCAGAGATTCGTCACACAATATATTCTCGAAATTACTTTGTGTACTAGAAACATAATCTTCAGACCATGGTGTCCCATCATTGCAGAATGCAACAGGTAACTTAAAACTGCTGCACGAGAATGATAATTCAGCTATCATGAAGGATAAGGGAGAGAAGGAAGAAAATCTCAGCTAAAAAGCTAGTGGAGACTAACAAAAATTGTAGCCGAGCAGAGTCAAACTTTTAATCATTGAAATCTCAAGTGACAAGAAAGTATGCAAACGCATTTTTTTTTTGGGGGCAATAGCTGCTCATCCCTCATAATCATACCAAAGGAAGAGAAAAAGAATATGCCAGCGAAAGCAAACATCACCGACCACCATGTCAAGAAAATATGAGAAGGACAACAAGACAGTTTATCTAAGATAAACCTACATCAGGATACAACTTGTCTTTACATCAACCTTAAGGTCACTAACATCAGCTTGCACTAGACATACGGCATACATGGCAAAAGCTGCTGATTATTAGGAAATGAACAGTCCTAACCTTCTGCACTTAACCACCGAGAACTCGCGGATTTTCATCTCGACGCTTGGTCAAGCCAAAATAAAATCCATATCATCTGAACACATAGTTAGGGTCTGAAGAACTTTGCAGCATACTAAAAGTGACCCTAAATTCAGTATATATCCCATAACACCAAGTTAACCACATCGCAAATAATACCGAATCACACTATGTTCATGATAGAGTGAAGGGCGGGCATTCCATTCTCAAATCACTCTCAGTCAGACCTTAATGACATACCCCGCACACAGCCATTGCGGCACAAAAGACAATGGCCCCCAGTTACTAGATTTCATTGCTGCAAGATTACCAAACTCAAACCTTCACAGCTCAAGATACCAACATGTCACTGCAATCTCCACGCGAAAACCAAAACCCCTGATTTCCCAAGCTCCCTAAATATATTGCAGGAACCATATTATGGTGCCACATCGTAGACTCATATCAACTGTGGGCAATACAAAATTTCATCTGAAAAAAGTAGTAAGGTTTTTGCAAGAAACCACATACAAGTTAGTGATGTCTAAAAGGTACTAGACGATGCCCTGAGATCGCAGGTAGAATAAGAGTGTGCCGGAAGAGGAATCCTGCTCAAAAGGAGCAGCGGCAGCAGTAAGGGAGGCAGCCGAGAAATGCCCATAGGAGTGCAAAGATTGGGTGGAATGGAAGCTCGGGTTTTTCCTCACGAGCTCAAGGACTAAGGCTATTCCATTCATCGTCCTCGACGTAAATCTCAGTCGGCGCGTAACAGTGTAGATCTTGATCCCTCTAACCCTCTCCCTCCCTCTCTCTCTCCCCACCCCTCTATCTGATGCTTTGGCTGTGCCCAAGGATTATCAGCAGAGCTGAAAGGGGAAGCAGAAAGTCCCGAGAAAATTTGCTTCCCTTCTGCTTTTTCCCGGGAAAGCGTTTCTTTGCTATCAAAGCTGGTAGTCATAGATTTCGAAATGTTGATGCACTTTATTAGCAGTCTCGGTTAACAATGGTGACTTGGGTCACCTACTCCCATTTGTCATTTGTGCAGTAAATAGCCGGAAACGGTGGAGCACGTCTTCCTTATTTGCAAATTGTACGGCGGATCAACCTACATTTGTTAAATCAACCTATTACTCGTCTAGACAAATGGATATCGCAGTGCTTCGAATCAAACAAGAACCTGTTGTCTAACGAGGAAATCGCCGGAATGCTTTGGCCAATTTGGAAGGCGCGGAACGCATTCATCTTCCAATCCCGCCAACCTGTCCCGAGCCGCAGAATTTGACCTCGCAGTGACGGAGCATGCGAGTTTCTTCAGGGGACGGAAAGAAAAAGAAAAACGAAAGGGAGCTGCGGGTACCGCAGGCGTGGCGGCCACCAGCGAAGGGCACCCTCAAAATCGAGGTTGATCGCACAAAATCGAAGGGCTCACCGGGGTGCTCGACCGCCGGAGTGGTTTGTGACTGGCAGAGGGGCGGGGGTGCTGCTCCATGGGTCTGCAAGCTCGAAACCTTGGGAGCTCTTGAGAGTCTTCGTCTTGTTGAAACAGAGTTTGGCCGAGAGTACGAAAGTGACGGTAGGTCGATGGCGGGAAAATTATAAAAGATAGTCTTATAATTGTGTCCATTCAATTTTAAATATTTTATTTTACTAATTAAATTCTAAGCTTTTTGAAATTATATCAAATCAGTCCACTTTGTCGGCTGATGTGGATAATTTTAATAATATTTTAATTTTTTTTAGAAATAAAAATATTAAAACATTATTAAAAATTCAGGTGTTGGTTGGCAAAGTGGTTCGAATAGGCACAATTGCAAAAATTTTAGAACTCAAGTGGCAAAAGAAAAGTTTTGGATTGAATTGACACAATTATAATATTTTTAGGGCTTTCTTATTAATTTTCCCTTTCTTAAATGAATGTCTACTTAACAAGAAGCAAAAGCCCGTGAGATGTAAGGGCTTGGGCTGAAGATTATGGCCATGTTTGGTTTAGCATTGGGAATGAGCATTGAGGCTCTAAAGTCCTTTGACTAAATGTAAATGGTGTTTAGTTCATTTTTTAACTCATTTTGGAGAAATGTAATTACATCTCAAATGCTTCTCCAAAGTTCTTTAACCCAAAGTCTAAAGTACCTCTAGAGCTAAAGAACAATTGCCGCCATTGCCGCCCGCCCACTCGCAGTCGCCTCCGCCGTCCACCGCCTGCAGCCACCGATTGCCCACCGCCGACCGCGACTTTTTTCTCAAAAAATAAAAATACTTTACAAAGTTCATTTTTCACCAAACAAGATTTACGCCGAGGTTGCTTTTCAAGTGTGTTTTTAAAATACACTTTATCATACACTACTTGCATTTTGAAAAAAGCTTTTAGCTCAAAGATATTTACATTTTCTCAAAGTCTTATTGCCAAATGCTAAATCAAACATGGCCTATATGATCAAATTGGTCTAGAGAGGCGAACAAGCTAGCAAATTGGGTCATAAAAAAAAAAGAACTTTTCTTTAATTAGCTGTCTTATCTCGAAACCTATGAAATAGTCTAAGTTCTCACGTTCACAAACTTTCTTTGAGTTAATGAAATTTCCAATATTTTCGAACAAGAGAAAAATAATGGCAACTTACAAAAGGAATAACAATTCTACCACCGGAAATTCACAATGGATTAACAAGATTCTTTTTGAATTTAGGGGTCCTTCTAACAGTACTGTTAGGGTGCGGTTGGTTAGGCTTTTGGAGAAAGCCTTCGGAGAGATGCCGAGGCAAATAAGCTTAAAGGGGGTTTGGTGAAATGAACCGATGATAGAATTGTGACAGCTAACTCCAAAGAAACATGTATGAATCGATGTTCATGTTAAAGAAAGTGTGTAGCCTATACTTTACCGGATTCGTACCCACATCGCTGAACATGATCCCCGCGTTTGCCTTGCTTCTCAACTAATCTTTTCCCTCCAAACTTAAACCATATCCAAATCATATCTCCCCACAGGGCATCATTCCTACCAGGCTCATTTCATTTTACCCAGCTCAAACTGGAACTTTCAGTTTCGGGTTAGTTTTCTATATATAGGAGTACACCCTGCTTGCTTGCTTCATCTCAAGGTAAAGAGGCGTCCAGGGAGCTAAGTAACTTAGGCGACAGAGAGAGAGAGAGAGATGGAGGATGGAGAGAAAGCTCGTGGAACTTTTGCAAGGAACAAGGCCGGTCCCGGAAAAGCCGCCATCTTGGCCCTTGGCAAGGCTTTTCCTAACCAGCTTGTCATGCAGGAGTTCCTGGTTGATGGGTATTTCAGGGACACCAACTGTGACGATCCTGAGCTCAAGCGGAAGCTGACTCGTCTATGTGATTCTCTCGATGCACTTCCCTCCTTGATTTCCTCCACCTTGTTGTGAAGATGCTAGAAACTATGGTTGCAATGTGCTAGGTAATGCTCTCTGACTTTTCTCTGTGGATCTGATCTCTCAGGCAAGACGACGACAGTCAAAACGAGGTACGTGGTCATGTCCGAAGAGATCCTCGAGAAGTATCCAGAGCTTGCCATGGAAGGCCTCCCCACGGTGAAGCAAAGACTAGCTATCTGCAACGAGGCGGTGACGGAGATGGCCATCGAGGCTTCGCAAGCTTGCGTCAAGAAGTGGGGCAGACCCGTCTCGGACATTACCCACTTGGTCTATGTCTCGTCCAGCGAAGCACGTCTCCCAGGTGGAGACCTTTATCTCGCCAAGGGGCTCAGGCTCAGCCCAGAAACCCGCCGGGTCATGCTCTACTTCATTGGCTGCTCTGGAGGTGTCGCCGGACTTCGGGTGGCAAAGGATATAGCAGAAAACAATCCCGGTAGCCGGGTTTTGCTTGCTACATCGGAAACCACCATTATTGGGTACAAGCCACCGAGCGTTGAGAGGCCCTATGATCTCGTTGGGGTCGCATTATTCGGCGATGGTGCCGGAGCAATGATAATCGGGGCTGACCCGGATTTAAGCATTGAGAAGCCCCTCTTCGAACTTAACATGGCCATTCAGCATTTCTTACCAGATACCGAAAAAATTATAGACGGGAGGTTAACAGAAGAAGGAATAAGCTTTAAACTGGCAAGAGAGCTTCCTCAAATCATTGAAGATAACATCGAAGGCTTCTGCACAAAGTTGATGGAACCTATTGGTTTATCGGACCAAGACTACAACAAAATCTTCTGGGCAGTCCACCCGGGTGGACCAGCAATCTTGAATCGACTCGAAAAGAGACTCGACTTGTTGCCGGAGAAACTAAGTGCGAGTAGGCAAGCTCTAAAGGACTATGGGAATGCCAGTAGCAATACCATTGTGTATGTTCTCGATTATATGCTGGAAGAGAGCATGAAGATGAAAAAGGGAGACCAAAGTCATAATGAGTTCGGCTTGATTCTGGCGTTTGGACCTGGGGTTACATTTGAAGGTATTCTTGCGAGGAACCTCACTGCTTGAGTAAAACCCAGAGCCCCCCCAGTTGTGGACGCTCATATCCTCATAAAACAACAATAGAATATATCACCTTATCAACCTTTGCAGTTTTCATTGGCCAGACAGGTTTTCATTAGAAACGATAACTTTTATTTCAGAGATCATACAAAGAAGGTTGTGTCTTCAGACAACTTAAAAGAATGCATTTCCAGATTCAACATCCGTTGTGATCCACATTTGTCGCAATAATTGTTAAGCAAATTTAGCTCCAAGATTCTTGTGCGTGTGCGCCTCGACAACGAGATCGAGAGAGAGAGAGATGAGAAAACAATTGTTGCTGCAATATCCTATATCATCATCGATTTTAAGCATACTTTAAATAATAAAAAAACATCCAACCAAAGTTGCTGACACCTGATTCTTACAAGAAGCAATCTGCTGGATGTGCATCCATAACAAGTAAACCAGAGCCTCCTTCTGGAATATAAAACAGATAGAGAGAGCAACACTACGAGGACAGTGAATGTCCATCCCACTTCCTCATCTGAATCTCGATGCGCAGTTCATACCACTCCAGGGGGAAGACGTAGAACAAGCTGTCCTCCAAGCACACTGCAAGAAGATTCGAGGATTATGTATGTTGATGAAAACATTAAGTACATGCAAGATGAAACTTAAAGCCCAAACTGACCTTTTAACATAGTAATAGCAGAAATCTGCTAAAATGAATGTTTGAACAATCTCGGAGATAAGAACCATGGACGGCCATAACCCATAACCCAGTGCCACCAATAAGTGTCCACGGCTGTCTAGAACCTATTTTAAGTGGGATATAAGACATGAGTACTCCATAATATACCGTAAAGTCATTGATGCAACAATCAATCATTATTAACGGGCGAAGTGCATTAACCATTGGGACCAACAACTGTGAAAACATAATAAGGATATGGAGAGCTTATCATCTTTGGTGCTTACAAACTATTCCAAGAATATGCAATAGAAAAAGAGCTGGAGAATATGCAAGGCAATAAATCAAGAGTTACTACAGCAGGGGTCATTATCATGGAACTTTTGGGCTTTGCTCCAGAATGTTCCCTTTTTCAGCTGGAATAGGAATATTTTTTTTTCCTCGGTCAAAGGAATAGGAATAGCTTAAAAAGAGAAAACTGTATCAAACTTCGGCCGTAGCCAAGTAACATCTCCTTTGAACAGTATCTCCTATGAACAGAGACTGAAGCTAATCTAAAATATCCAATGGATGAAGTCCAGACCTGTAACTGATATCTTCAGTAATACTCTCATGATATAACATCCGAGACCCACAAGCTCCAAATATTCAATGGTGACAAGATATCATGTTAATCTAAGAAGCCCACAACATTGGATAGAAGTTTCCAGCTTTCAGAAAGATTACTAAAAAGGGAATTTCTAGAATTTCAGAGCGGAATGAACAGTATATGTAGAATAAAAGTTGGAAAAAATATATCTCAAAATTATTCATAGAGCTCTAGAGCCTCTAGTGCTACAATGCTAGAGACAGTAGTACAAGAAGCAGCTTTTCCAAGAATTAATTATTGCAATGAAAAGGGAATTTCATATTTCAGAAGATCAAACCTGAAGTACCCAATGGGCACAGGCCAAAAATCTGGCCACTCCCAACGCAAATACATAGTGTGCGGTGAATGGTTCAACAATCTGAAAGAATGGAAAAAGGATGTTACTCATCAAAGAAGTCATAACTTGATCTGTCTATACGGTGCTGTTAAAGGAAAAGCAACACAATCCCTTTTACCTTTGTGTTCTGCATAACACGCAGCTGTGGTAGTACTGATACAGCTTCTAGGTAGACGGCAAATGCCCATGAAATCCGGTTTACTAGGTTATGCGATGTTGATGGATGAACAAACAAAGCCATCACAGCACAAGGTATCAGCTGTAACCACAATGAAGAGAGATTATTTAATTTTAGGCAAGGTGATATACATGCGGTTATTAATGCATTTCACGCTCTCTTCAACCTTCCCAAATTAGAACCAAAAAAATTGTTGACCTAAATGACAACACCACGATAATCCCATGACTTGTCCCATTAACTCTGCCAATTACATTAGACAGGGTGTGTCCTCAAGATAGAAGAGATATGCACAAGCCATTGCAACCGGATGGAGAAAAAACTGCAACAGAAAGTGCTTTACGTGAAAATCCATAACTAATACCATTGATTCGTGTCATTTTCCTTACTAAATAGGGAGAGAACTTAATAAACTATATTTCCAAGGACACAATTCCAATTCGTGGACTACTCACAAGAAAGACTAGATGACCTCTCAAACTCACCACATAATAAATAGCAAAGTTGTCTTTGTCCTCCATGTAGCTGGACTTCAACTTGAAACGGATCATATATATAACCCACAGGGTTGCTGCCAACGTAGACAAGTCCAGGATTGTGTGTATGTCATATTCCATTACGAAACTGCAGTACAGCCTAACAGCTAAAAATATAGCTGTTAGTTCCTGGGATTTGAGTGATATCCCTGAAATGAACATTGTTCCAATCAGCATATGCAAAACATTGTAATACCACTAAAAAAGTCATAGTCAAAAGGTTTTGTCATATAATTGAATTTTTTTATATGCAATGAATAACAGTTCTAATCGATAGACCATAGCCATGCGAGACAACTATCTAAACATTGAAAATAATATTTAAAAATTCTAATGCCAAAGGTCAGCCGGTTAGCTTGAATTTGTATCAGATGAGCGAAAAAACAACAGCTTGCGAGTTGCTCGACCAAGGAAAAACACAGAGAAGACATGTGGTGATCTGAGTCCAACTATCTAACCAACAAAATGTGGTCTTGCCCGTTCCAGACCAATTCGGCATTGCTTGGACAACTGACGGACAGCAAAAGAAAGTCGTTTTGCGAATCGTCTGGCAATTGAGCAAACACTGGATCGACACTCCGGCTAATTGTGCATAAGGGGGGAATAAAATGAAACAAGATGACTCAAATAGTCGGATACTACTCTGCATCCATTGTCCTTGATCACATTTTCAGTGGCAGAAACTTAAGTTGGTTCTCGCTATACCAAAGAGCTGTTAGCGCTCGGATAAGATAAAGTACTCTCTCTCTCTTTCTTTCTGTTTTTCTGGCACAGCTCGTGATCGAAGGTCCTTAACATTTATAAGAAGCCAAGAACTATACTACATATCCAAACAAAACGTAGAAACAAATAATTCTTTCGCCTATGAACTCTACAAACCCAATGCCTTGGCAAAGACAACTTCACATGAACCATCAATAAAGAAAACCCTAGCAAGCATTAAACCGATCCTGATCAGGACAAAACCTCATCTTGGAAGAGCCCCTGGAAAATATCAACACTATCACTCCAACGACCAAAGCCTAAACGCACAAACCGATTCATATGCACTCTACGATACCATCCCAAACACAAACCACTCACACACGAAAGGAAACACAAAAAAAAAAAAAAATGCGTAGAAATACCGGCGCAAGTCTTCTCCTTCATGAGCTTATAAATAAGGACGCCGATGCCGAGGGAGTGGACGGCCTCGGCGGCGACGAAGAGGTTGTCGTGGTCGTGGACAACGAACCGGAGCAGGACGAGAGCCGCCATGCCGGAGACGACGGCCAAAAAGGCCTTGACTTTGGGGGGTTGCCTCCTCACCCATGTAGCAACCGCGTGGATCGGCGTCCTCTGTGGCCTCATATCGCATCAAAAATCGAACCTTTCCTCGAGTGATTGATCCCGCACTGTGTTCTTGTTCCTCTTTCTCTTTCTCCCTCTCTTTCCCGGGAAAGCGACCGAATCGGCCAAGAAAGATTGGAAGAGAAGGGCTGCGTGTTTCAGGTTCCGTTGAAGAGGAATTTGGAGCTAACTTTGAAGAGGAAATTGGATTTTTCCGTGAGATCAAAAAACAACCGAAAAAAATCAAAAAGAAAAAGGAAAGGAGACTATATTGTATACAATTAACAAAATTATCTTCTGATGCTATCGTGCTACGGATGGTAACTTCCTACTTTTCTGTTAGAAAGAGTTTTCTTGATTATATGTATGTAAACAATTATCTGACTCCAAATATATACGCATATTAGAGGTGTCAAAATAAATCGAATTTGGATCGAATTGGATATAATCCGATTTGTCTTGACCAATTTTCATACAAGTATAAATCCAAGGACTCATACATGTAGCTCTCTTTGTTAGTAAAATCCTCGTGTTTTACATAAAAATGCATTTATGTATGTGATTTTTAATTAAATTCTCATAATCCATGCTTCTGTTGAACTTAACTAAAAATAACTTTTCTTATATGGTAAAATGCATTAGGTATGTGTAAAACTCATACCGTTTTATACTCAGATAAAAGTACTTTGGTATTTTACTTATTTTATACCATTTCATTACTCAGTTTATCGTGTTTACATACACAATATATATTCAAGATACAATTATATCAAGTCACGTATACATAAGTAAATACAATATTCCTTTAGTAAATCATTAGATGATGTAAAGTAACAATAGAACACAATTCTCGCAACCGATATCTCTATAAAAGATTTTCGTTGAAATAGGTATGCTTTCACATATAAATATTACAAATACATAACACATGTTGTGTGAATTCGTGATAGCAATAAGTTTTGTTTTAACTTAATAAAGCCAAATTTTTGTCATATAACCTTGGCAAAAAATTATAATATGTACACTATTTAATTTCCATCTCGTATATCAATGACAAAGATACGCTTATTTAACGCTCCGTTTGTTTCGTAAAAATGAATAATTTGAAAAATATTTTCCTAACAACGATTGCTTATGTCTTATACAAACATGAGCAAATGAAAAACATTTTTATCATCTAAGAAAATATCGAGATATAAACTGCCGAAATGAAAACAGGTTCTAGTTGATTAAATGTTTCGACCGATGTATATCAAATCATTTATCGATCACAAAATATACGTAGCCTAAATAGGATAAAATTCTGCTAAAGTTGAAAATGAATTTAGTATCGAAACCAATTAGATGTTCTGATATTATCTTTATCCTTTATAGCCTGATCACTTTTAACATTAATGAGTGCCACCGAAAGAGATTTCCACGAAATCAAGTGTGGTTTATTAAACCCCGGTGTGAAAAACCAAATAAAGAAACAAATTCTCTTCGGCGATAACATATTTTAGCACGGATATACTATGAGAAAATATGGAAAATTCACTTCACGATGCATAGGGGAGAATAACAAAAATAAAAAATAAAATTAAACTCATTGCACTTGCATAAATTGAGTCTATCCGGTCTAATTTTGACTTAAAATTGCTAATATGGATGCCGCCCACCGGATATAGCACGACCGACGTAAATAATTTATAATAATATTTTAAAATTTTTATATTTTTTTTTATTATTTGTTTTTTTCATTTTTCCCCTTGCTTAGGGCCAGCAAGGGTGCCATGAGGACCATGGCACCCTTGCCAGATCAACCACGGCCCTCGTTGGCACTAAGCAAAGGGAAGAAAGTCAAAGAAAAGAAAAAAATTAAAGATCAAAACATAGTGAAAAATATTATTAAAAACTATCAACGTCACATCGGTGAAGTCACGTGGAAGGTCGAGTTTATCATTAATTTCTTAAAACGTAAAAAGATTTAGGATTCAATTGGCACATATGCAAGATTTATGATTATTTTTTTTTGTTGGTAATTTTACCAAAACTACTTTGCAAAATCTACGTATCAATAAATGATTTGAGAGACTGTTATTAATTGTTGAATATGACCCATTTTTATTAATGGATCACATCCATTTGTACACGAATTTTGTAAATTCATTTTAGCACAGAGCATGCTCTCCAAAAACATCACGCGTTGATTCACGACAAGCGCAATAACTAAAGCTATCAGTTATCGTCATTTACTTAGTTTCCTAGTTTAATTTAGGTAGCCGATATTATCTAAACATTAGAGGTACTACATAGATTTATTTCTCAATATGTAGTTATTTTCTATGTATCTTCTGATGCTATCGCGCCATGGATGGTAACTTCCACATGAGTTCATTGACTTTTCTGTTCCCTCAGTGAAAAAGATTTCTTGATTATGTGTATGTAAAAAATCATATGACTCCAAATATATACACATAATAGAGGTGTCAAATGAATAGATCGGATATGGTTTAGCTCCGGTCGAATATGACCCTACTCGTGTTGACCTATTTAACCCGGTCAAATATGACCCTACAAATCTAATGATCCCTACTTATAGCTCTCGAGTGTGAATTCGAGATAACAATGAGTTTTTGTTTTAACTTAATAATGCCGGTTTTTTTTCATATAACTTTGACAATAATAACAATATATGCCGTCCATCCTGCGCACTATTTAATTTCCAACCCATATGTCAATGACAAAGATACGTCCATTAAGTCTATTTATTTCGGTAAAAATAAATGATTTGAAAAATATTTTCTCAATAATGATTGCTTATGTCGTATACAAACACGAACAAACGAAAAATATTTTCATGTCGTTACGAAAATATTGAGACATAAATTGTTGCCCAAACAAAAACATTTCTTGTTAATAAATTATTTTGATCGATATAAGCGATTATCTCTAGGAAATTATATTTTAAATTATTTATTTTTTTGTGAAACAAACGTAGCCTAAATAGGATAGAATTCTGCTAAAGTTGAAGATGAATTTAGTGTCCAAACCAATTTAGATGTCCCGATATTATCTTTATCCCTTTACAGGCTGATCACTTTTAACATTAATGAGTACTTCCACTGAAAGAGATTTCGACGAAATCAAGCATGGTTTGTTAAACCCCCGGTGTAAAAAACCAATTAGGGGAAATAATTCTCTTTGGCGATAACATATTTTAGCACTCGAATTAAGCAAAAGTGGAGGATAAAATATCTCCCAAGTCGCAAATCTTCTGTTATTCCCCTCCTGAATATACTCTGAGAAAATATGGAAAATTCACTTCAAAATGCATGGGGAAGAATTACAAAAAAAAAAGTTATAGATATATTGCATTTAGGCAGCCTCATTGATTTGTACACGAATTCTGCAAATTTGTTTCAGTACAAGCGTTGCTATGCACAAAACATCACACGTGGATTCATGACAAGCGGAGTGACTAGTGTTCTCAGTTATGGTCTTTTACTATAGTTTCCCAATTTAATCTAGGTAGCCGATATTATCTCAATATTAGAGGTACTATATATAAATTTATTTTTCATCATTACTTTCTCTCACCTCAACATAATGGCCGGAAACAAAAGGGTAAGCTCATAAATTTATTATAATTAAGTCAATTCAATCCCTAAATTTTTTTTGCCAAGAAGTGAACTTTTTACATAAAAGATAAAATATCTAAATATTTAAAATATTGTGAAAATAATAGAGTATTATTTAAAATTATTCACATTAGTTTCATTCAAAATAAGAATGTTGACGAATTTGCACAAATACAAACGATTTAGTACCGAATTGGCAAGAAAAATTTTTTAAAACCAAATTAATATAATTACAATAAATTTAAATATAATTATAGTAAATTTAAGATTTTTTTGATAATTTTTTCGTACATAACCCCAGTCCTCCCACTAGGAATTCGTTTTCTTCTTCGGATTTCTCTCCTGTCGCTTCTTCTTTGGTTCCCTTAGTTCAGGTGGGACAAACTTGGAAATTTTTGTCAAGAAGTTGGTAAAGGAATTGAAAAAGTATATCTGCTCTGGAGTGGGTGATCTAACTTATACGCTACTACAAACCCTTCTCTTCCTATAAAGAAACACAGACGGTACATATCCATCATCTTCTGCCATATATTTTCATGAAAATAAAGGATGGCCTATGGTAGAAGAAGCACCACTTCTTCAATCTCCGAGGCCTTCACCGACCTCAATCCTCTGCCGTACCCGGTCTTGGTCATCCTAGGAGTGATCTTCATCTTCCTGGGCACGTCATGGTACTTCAGCTTCGAGGATTTCATGGAAAGTGTCCAAGAGCAAACGGGCTGGATCCTATTGGCCACGCCGCTGGTCTTGCTTGTCCTGGTCCGGTGGTTGTCGACGTCCGTGGAAGACCCGACGGCCTTCTTTGTCGCGTCTCCATGGGACCGGCGGCGTCGAATGTATCGCCCGCCCGCCGAGGGAAGCTCGCCATGGGGCGTAGCGGCTTTGATAGTTTTGCTGCTTGTTTTGATGCAATACCAATCTGCCTTTCGAGAAAGCTGGTTTAACCCTTTTTGAACACTTCTATGTAAGATCTTTTTTTTTACTGAGGTAGGTTCTTTTTTTATCCAAAGTCTTTCATTTATTTTCATCATGGCAAGTTTCAGCTGCTTGAAAACTTCAATCGTGTCCACAAGTGCTTTGGGTGGTTAGGCTGATGAGCAACACGAGGCAAGAAACATGATATTCTGAATAACTGCACTTTGTCTCAAATGGCTAGGTTCGTTCAGAGGGGCTCAAACTTGTTTCATCTGGTTTAATGGACTTGCGAGTTGAATATGTTTCTCAAGTTTCCGCAAGCCTAAGTTTTAAGTTAATTACTGTCAAATTAACACGAAACCTTTGGAGCAAGAAACCACAGCTCGGTTTTCTCATCTCTCAAGTTGAGTACGTGGAAAACTTGATGGAGACCGCAAATTAAAGCTACAGTTAGAGCCCCACATTTATCAGACCAGTAGTTTCATGGAAGTCAAGTGGCATTCATGCTTAGTCCTATGACCATGATTATCGTTTAAGCTCGTATTTGTCCCATCCCGTATCGTTCTTTGAAATCATGATGCTCCGAGGTAATCTAGCGTGCCGAACTTGGCCTACCCATTTGGCATTATTATGACATTTTACCGTTTCAATCGGGGACGAACGCAGTGATCCACGCGTCCTGCATATCCTTTTCATCTTTACTCGGTAGTTGGGAATGGACATGGTATCGCACGCTAGCAACATGTGCCAATATGCTGCGCCAAGTTCTGCGAGTTTAACCTGCAATAGCTCAAACTTAATGAAGCAACCAACCTGGGCAAAGTAATATCCATGGGACCATATGCATTTCCTATACACAAATCTTCTCCGCTTCGAGTCGAAAAGCCGATGGCACACGATACGAGTCCCCCCGAACCCTTTTGAGTTTCTTCATGTCTCGTTTGATGATGACCGGTTTTCAGGTCGAAAAACTTGTGGGATACGCATTGACCAATGCCAGCGTCCTCCGAGGAGTCTCCAAACAGGAAAAGAAGACGAAGTCAAGACAGAAAATGCCAGGTATAACACGGGACACGATTATCTCCATCATTCTGGTCTCCAAAGAAATGACGGTGGAAAATGAGACAACGGAACATGTTCTTTGAAAGCAATCCGAATCCGAAGCGTCCATTCCGTGAAGGCTGCTGGGAAGCCCGATGTACGTCGAAACCGTCAAACCTACCAAGGTTGCTCCATGGTTTCCAATGTTTGATCATCTCATGTCTCCGAGACTCGGTGTTGGCAGGATCCCGTATTATAGAAGGACTACTTTGCCTTTCTGTTTCGAGTGCAGAATGCTAATTGCTCTTTTAAAGCCTTCGGGAAAAAAAAAAAAACAAGTGATAAAAGGGAATGGCCACGATTCGGTAATAGTAATAAAAAAGGCAAGAAAACAAGTTAAACGACGCGCAATGGATGAAAGGTAGATTAACGGCAGAAGCATAAATGGTGGTAAAAAAAAGACCTGAAAAAAGGCGGCCGTTGCACCAGCCGGGAATCGAACCCGGGTCTGTACCGTGGCAGGGTACTATTCTACCACTAGACCACTGGTGCGTCGATGTATGAAAGCGTCCCAATATTTTTATTATAAACATATTACAGTTTTCAGAGCTGTTTTTGCCCTTTTTGTTGTTGGGGGGGGGGGGGGGGGGAGGGCGGGTGTTGCTCGATTTTCGGAATAGATTGGCACACTGCATCCTTGGACTAAAGGTCTACTGGCCTAGTCGAGAAAATGAAGTCGGAGAGTGTCGAACTCTAGAGAGTTTCTTCAATCAACGCAGGCTTTAATGCAGTTCTCTGAGCATTAGACAAGCTGCTCGGACATCATCGGATCCCTCCTTTTCCTCTCCTCGTTCGGTGACAATGGGATTCTGTCTTCTAAAGGATTGAGTTTTCCAGGAATTGACTCTTTTACGGTTCAAGATGAGGGAACGCAGGAAAGAATGGACCGACCTTTCAATATGAAGAAGCTGGAATGATTCGGATGCTCGCGTTGTCCGCTCACCATACGGCTGTAAGGGAATTTATGATCCATCTAACATTGGATGGGAACAAACACAAGCCATCATCACATCACATACTATTATTATTCTGTTCCATCCACCAGACTAGTCCCCTTTTTCAGCATTTTAGGAGGTCAAGGACTCAGGGGGAAATGAGACTCCTCAACAAGTTCCGAGGTTCAGGAACACTGACTCTTTTTGAAATACAATGACTATGGGACGTATCATCTTCTATTTGTCTAGTTCAGAGAAGTTCGGTCAATGCAAAATCAAGAAATTACAGATTTCTAAGACCCTTTGAAGGGCACAAATCAGACAACAGAGAAAAATCGACTTGTGTAGAACCAGCTCATGACTTTGATGCACTCCGCTCCGGTGTGAATGTGATCTGGTCACCCCTTATTAGCTCTCCTTGTGAAAAACCACAACTATGTTTCATCAAGCAGCGACTTTCTTGGATATCGCAGAGTTGACAATTGTAGCAAACTCAGGACCCTGCATCAATTAGCAGCTTTGTGAAAATCGTCCGTGTTTTTTTTTTTTTTTTTTTGAGGTAGAAAAATTTTTTCAAGTGTGGGATGATTTAGCAAAAGTTTACCTTCAAGGAAGCACCGCCAACAAGAAAACCATCAATATCTTCCTGCTTTGCAAGCTCTGCGCAATTTCCTCCATTCACAGACCCTGCAGAGCGTAATATCTTGAGTTAGACCACACAAAGCAACAGAAAAATACTTGTTTGAAAGCAAGGATAACAGACAAAACCAGAACAGCTGACGGTACAGTATCCAAGCCACAGAAAGAATCCGGAGTTACTGTAAATGAAACTATTTGATATCATAGTAGAATCTGTCGAAGCAGGGTCGAACTAAATGGTTAACCAAGAAGAGGACTCGATGTTTCAGCAAATTTTAATCAAAATTTTAACTCAACAGATGCCTGCTCTAGGTATTTGATGTACCACTTCAATGTGGGATGGCAGCATAATTTCTCCCTTACTTTATTTCCCAACCTAGTCTTACAAAATACAACCAAGCTGCACAAAATTTAACCGAAAATGCAGGCTTATACAGGAAAACCTTATCTCTAGCCAATGAACTTGCATCAATTAACAACTTGTACACTCTAAACCCAAACCAAAACCCTATCCTGCAATATATGACAAAACTGAAGAACAAAACCGTTTCAGTTAACCCACCTCCGTAAATGATGCGTGTTTTGGAAGCAACTTCTGCAGAGACATTCTTTGTCAGCCAATCACGGCATGCTACATGGACTTCCTGAGCCTGCTGGGGGTGGCCACCTTACCAGTCCCAATGGCCCACACAGGCTCATAGGCAATAACGACATTATCCCAGCTAGGCACAGCATCTGCAGGCAAGAAGAGGATGATAAGTTCGCAATTTACCACATATATACATAAGCAAGCACGAAGGTAAAAGTTACCGGCATAAGCCTTCAATTGCTGAAAACAGACATCAAAAGTTTTCCCAGCTTCTCTCTCTTGTAGAAGCTCCCCAATGCATGCTATAACTCCAAGACCCTCACTCAAAGCATAAGCAGCTTTCTTTCCAATAAACTACATCATGAAAATGCCATAAATAGCTGAATCGCATTTAAATGCAATATAATAAGTTTACATTGAAGTTGCTTCTACCTGATCATCTTCACCAATAACGTGTCTCCGCTCAGAGTGCCCAAGAATAACCCACTTGCAACCAATATCCTTCAGTTGCTCCACACTAAAAATGGCCAAATTAGAGTCAGCAATTATCCTAAAAGCAAAGCTGCCATGAGATGGAGACTAGAAGTAGAACTTCATTAATCCATGTCAATCCTATGATCTTCACATATCTAGTTCCATCAAGGAGCAATGAGTGAGTAATGTAATTGCCCTCAAAGCTGACTCTTGTTTGGCCCTAAAACGGCCATTAATCACCAGAAATCCAAATTCCTGGTTGAATCACCCACTTAGTTTCACGGAATTCCTATATTTATATCATTATTAGGCATTACTACAGCAGTACACAAACAAAAGAATACCACCTTAGTTATTTGTTAATCACATGCAATGCCCACATTACCTTCCATGTAAAATGAAGCAGGGATGAAACCATATTTATGCATATGCAAAAATACTACCTTTTAATCACCTTATTTACATTAAAGGAAACCACCTCAGTTAATTTCAATCATCTCAGGTAATTTTTAATGTCCACCATCCATACTACGAACTTTTAAGCTAAATACTTTTAAATACACAGGGGCTAAGTCAACATGCAAGAGGCCTCTTTATAAATGACGCTCAAGCATGTCCGTTGCTGCTCTAACTTGTTAATCCACATTTATCAAGTGCAAAGCATGCCAGACATTTTGCAGATCGCATACATTCCCTTGAAGGCAAACACTGAAACAGTAACTTCAGACACTATTTGGTTCATATTTTTTTGTTAAGTGCTCTAGTAATGAGAAAAACTTTGTCTGTAAGAGTAACTGTGATTTATCCTAGTTGGAACTCGTAATTTTCCCATTATTTAGTTTAGTTACAACACTTGCAATTAGTCAATAGTCACCACTGGCAGTATCATCAATATTTTTGCCAGGGGAAGCAGAACTAGAGTATCTTTAGCAACTTCCTCCTCCCTTTCAAAGGAGAAACTGTGGCTGATCAGACTTTATTCATGGATCAAGAAAAGTTCAATAAATTCAGTCATGCCAACATGGAGTTCAAATGCTCTCTATTAGTGTCGGTCCTTTACCTGACCAAAAGACCAGAATTAATTTGCAGTAGGCTTGTTAGTTATAATTTGTTTCCTAGAACAGGATCTTCAAATACAAATGACGTTATCACTGACAAGACATGATGTTCCAACATTTTCACTTATGCATATGATATCATGGAACTTAGCAGTCAAGTATTCCTTCAACCAGGATGAACTTCCAGGAAGAAAAGACAGTATAGGTAAAGAAAAAACATGGAGAAAATCTTGATTCTGGTGTCTTGTGTATTAACATGTAACAGCAAGCTACCTGATTTCTCCGGTGAAAGCCCCACCTTTCCCAGTCCAAGAGTTTTGAGAAGCTATCTCAATCCGTGGCATTAATGAGTTCTTAACCTGGTCAATGTATACAAAGGGAGGTGCCACAATGACATCTGCACAGGCCACAGAAAGAATATCAAGCAAAACTGAACAGCGCATAATTAAGGCGAACATATGTTAGTTTCAGCTAGTGTGCAGTGTGTGTGCGTGTGCATGGCAATGCCCTTGATTATCAGCATTTTACCCATCCACTCGCTACAAGTTATCAGCAGGCAGTAAGCCGCCAACTACAGCCATAAAAGAGGCTCAAAAGATGCTTCCCAGTAACTCAATCGTATGCATTTAACTTTATACTAGGGATCTCCAAAAGGGTGGACACTTAACATCATTTATCAACTCCATGGGAGAGATAGTCAAATTTTGCTGTGTAGGTTGAAATAATTGCTGAGGCAATTGTCTTGAAGTTCAATTTTTCAAATTTATCCAACTTAGATAACTCTATAAGTATATAGTTCCCTTAATTGTTGGAAGTACTAAAGACATTTAAGCTGTGGGAAGCAACATGACTCCAGAAAATTCAGTGTTAATGAATCACATCTTCATGGCAAAGCTAGAACCGTAGCATTTAATAAAAGGCACTAATAAATAGACAACTGTAATGTTTTGAGCAAATCTACCAGAGAGGACGAAATTAACTCAAGACAGTGAAAAGAGAATACGTTAGACCTGGTATTCTGCTATTCTCTTTCAACATCGTATAACTTTTCTAAGTTCCTAATTATTGCTGCATCACTCCACCTAAAACTCGACGAAAGTTCAAAACTTTTTCAAAATGTATACACCAAACCTAACAATTTGTGAAGGAAAGAAGATATGAGGACAGAAATCAGGTCAAAGGAAACTGGGACTCACCGACATCAGGCTCCAATGTCGCGCTGTTCAAGTCAGAAACAAGCTTGCTGATGGAATCTTTAGTTCCATTCTACGTAAAGACATGTTAAAAGATGCAACAATTAGTAAGGCCAAAATTAAATGGTACACAGAGAAAACGGATTTGGAACCTGATATAATTAGCATAAAAAGGCAGCTCTCATGAAGTTGACAAAAGTAGAATTTTGAGTTTCCAGAGTTTGGGTCCCCACAAAGTGCCAATGCAGGCAATTCTGCTTGGGGTCACTTTCATTCTCATTCTACACGTACATTTTCATCTACCGCGAGTTAAATTAGACTAAACAGCTAGAGATAACAGGTTTATGTAACGCCATTCAGTTTAGTATTTCAAAAGCCGTCAACCCTCAGTTTACCATCAATTTTAAGCCAACGGGATAAAAGAGTACTTACACACTTCCAGTTTCCACCAACGAAAAACTGCAATAAAAACAGAAAATGATACGTTAGACATCGACTAATTAGTGAATGTCGGAATATTATCCAAACAAAATCAATAAGGATCAGTCGACTGCATGTCTGAAAACAAAATCATCCATTCTCGTTTTAGAAGACTCTACGCGGCCTAATTGTCCAGCCACAGAAACTGAAGTTATGCACAGAACGGAATTTCGTAAATCTCATTGAACAGAAATTTCCAGTGAGCATCCATCACAGAAGAAAGACCCTACCCAACGACCCGTACAAAAATCAAGCGCCGTCGCACAGAACAGAATTACCAACAATCAAATAAAAAAAAAACACAATGCGAACTCGAGACCGAACGGAAAAGAACGCAATGCGCGCAGTAATTGGGACCTACCTTGCCGGTACCGGCCATGGAAACGACGCCTCTGCACGGCTTCTGATGAGGAGAAGAAGAAGAGAAGCAGACTCGAGCATTGACGTGCTGAGTGAAGGGCTGGGCGCCGGAGAGGGAGCGGTCGAGCTTCGAGGATCGGCGGAGGCCGGAGAATTGGGAGGTGAGGGAAGTGGAAACCACCGCCATGGCCGGAGTGAAGGGTTCGAGGTCAAGCTTTGGGCTGCGTTGGATTCGACTCCGGCTCTCTCTTGTGGTGGTTGAGAGCTGAGAGTGGTCTCTCTCCTTCTGGTGCTCCTACTGGTTGAACTTGACGGGGGAGAAGAGGAGGAGATTTTTAACCAGTGGCGTTCGAGTTCTATTGGAATCTCAGGTTCCGGATGAGAGCCTGATGGCTCGTTCACGCGATGAGAGAGAGTGCAGCGGACGTTCTGGGGTTGGGGGGTGGGAAATGGGAAATGGAAAGGACATAAATACATCCTAAATTTTTGCTCGACGTCTAATATTATTTTAATAAAAAAATCCCATATTTATGAATTATTTTTATTTTTTTATAAAATATTGAGGGATTAGATTGAAAAATTAAAAGTCCGGATATTTAATTTAATGATATATTGGACAAATCAAAAGCTTTAGAATAACACTACAAATTAAATCGAAAGTTTGTGATTTATCCGTGTCATTTTTCTAATACGAGAAAAGGAAAGGAAAATGAGAGAACTATTTAAATTACAGGATAAAGAAAAGTTAAATTTTTTTCACTTTCTTCTTCTAATTTCTTCCCCTAGTCTCCTAAGCCCTGTCAAAAAGCTAAAAAAATATGTATTAAATAATAAGGTCAGTAAAGGTCCAGCATGACCTTTGTTCCTGACAAAATATCATATTCCTTTCGATTATCAAAATAATTTATTTACGGTTAGAAAGAGGAACTCGCGAGCTTTATTTTTTTCATGGCAAATTTCTCAAAACCGGCCTTTATTAAAAAAGGCCATGAAAATCATAAGACGTCGCAATTGCGCTTTGCAGTGAGATTAGAGGACCGTTGCGTTGACGGGGACAATTGGGCTAAATTCCAACACTCGAAGAGGCAAAAAAAAAAAAAAAATTTTTGGGCCATCATATATTAATATGAACGCGGAGCGTGACACGAACGCGCCACGGAAGGCGCTGGGCTCGGACACAACTTTCGGGACAAGCGATGTAAAGACTCACGGTTGTAGGTGTCGCTGTCCTTCAACGAGAGAGACAATTTGGCGAGGTGAAAAGGAGAAGTTGTCCAAAATGCGCCAAACTACGCCGTTTCCCCGAGCGTTGGGGACGGATAACACGAGGCTTCCTCTCTTCTTCCGCCACGTCACGCTGGCATGATGGATATGGATCGACTGCCGTAGGGCCTCAAAGTGGTTCAGGTGAAGGAGCTCAGATGACGGTACACGTGTCCCCGTCTAACCAAGAGCAAAGCCGATCTCACGGTCCCTGGGCCCCGAATACGGAGTACTAAGATAAAGCTGTCCACCTAACAAGATAGTGGCACGCTTGGTAATTTTATGCTTTGAACCCTGAACGGAGTTGCGGGTGCAACGAGGGGGAAGGAACGATCTTTTGTTAATTAGGGCGACGGAGTTCGTTGAGAGGAGCAGCGCATCTAACTTGATCGCGCTGGCCGTGACTTCTTGTTGTAGTTTCACTTGTCCTCCCCACCGCATGATTTTCTTTTAAGTTAACATTTATGTTAACATATATTTTTCCCTCGCAAATCTAAAAGATAGACCGGATATTAAGGTAAAACTTTTATATCATATTGAGTAGACCTGAATACTCTAATCGTAAAATTGAACAGATTTGGACAAGCGACATCCTTTATAAGTTTACCCCGCCTACCCAATCCAACTCAAATTTTTTGAAACTTGAATAATTGTGTCTTTTTATTTGTTATTGCCTCGAATTCAAGCCTAGTAGAATCCGGTTGACAAGTCTTAATACTCGAGCTCACATCTCAAGGTATTCACTACTCAATGCTTTACTCGAAATAGATCAAATTTAGTATTTCGTGCTCGAGTTTGGCTCGAATGAATTTTCATTAAGATCAATATTAGTTCGACTTGATCAAACGATTAACTTTAGGTTAAAAATCAATCTAAACTTGAACTCAAGCTCAAATCCTTGAATAATGAATATACACTGCAGCTAAGACAAATTGATAGTATCTTATGTGTGTATTCGTAACTATGAATGGTACGCAAATAATTGGACTATATAAAAGTATAGTTGATCGATTAAGCTCGTGGATCACTCATGTATTCCAAAATTAAGTTCGACCAATGAAGTGCCTTGAGCTTAATCATACATCTTTGTTGACGCAACATATCGTATATACCTAGGACGAGATCAATACACTATAACTTTAAAATTTGTCAAATTGATATAATTAAATCATTTCGTTATTTCCATCCAACTTGGCTAATGAAAATGTTGATATGATATGTTTTATTATTATTTTCTCTTTCATATGTGCCGCTGACGTGATTAAATCATGAAATGTAAATCCAAAACGACCTCATTTTTGTCCAAAAATGAAATTTCAATGCAAATGTTATTTAAATTATATTGAAATATGAACAAAATTAAAAACAAAGGAGGAAAAAGAGGGCGACTACGCTGCCGCCAAAGTCCAATGATGGTGCAGCGACAGGTTGGCGGGAGTCTTCGAGCCCCAACCACCGATCGGCAACCCTGGTCGATCTTAGGCAAGGGCCTAGCCGATTTGGCCCTCTTCTCGCCTCTTTTTATTTTTTAAACAAAAAATCGAGTTCGCACAAAATGACATTGTTTTAGCTTTGTTCTTCGTGTTTTAATCACATCGAGTTACAAAGGAAAGAGAAAATAACAAAAAGATTACGTTAGTATTTTTTGCTAACGAAGTCAAACAAAGATAATGTAAGTACTTAATGTCATTAATTTGACAAATTTTATGATTTGATTGTACTTTTAAATTCTAAAATTTAATTATATTTTTTCGATAAATTTTATGACTTGTAATACACTTATCCTTGTCAATCACATTCGACGGTCCGACCAATAAAAAAACTACATTCGATGGGCTTATTGTTGAACCCAGCACGGTCATGTCCCGAAATAGCCTGAGCCGGTCCCGAGCCCGACAACGCTCGCCCATTCCGCTCCGTATCAGAGCACCCGGAAACCGATAAACACCCATTTTGTTGGCGGTTCCAAAAAAGAAGAAAAAAGAAAGGAAGTCACCCACCGGTAGGCGATAACCCTCTAGGGCGAGCTCAACGTCTCGATCGAACCGATCGCGGGAATTCGCAGGCGAACCCTAGCGGCGAGAAACGCCGGAGAAGAAGACGACGAGGGAAGGAAGGAGAATCGAAGATGGCGGGCATGGGAGACGGGTACGTGGGCACGGCCCAGGATGCCGTCAGGATCCGCCGTCTCGAGAAGCAAAGAGAAGCCGAGCGCCGCAAAATCCAGGAGCTCAAGACGAAGTCCGCTTCCGACAAGGGCCAGCCCGGCCTCCTCCAATTCGGCTCCGGTACTTCCGAGGTCCGTATCCTTTGCTTTCTAGGGTTTTATCGTTTCCTCTGCCGAGCGATTTGGGAAGCTCGTTTCTTTGCGTTTCGATGCAATTGGTGATCGTTCGATGTTGGGGGATTTTAGATTCTCGAGACCGCGTTCAAGAAGGAGACTATTGGGTTGGTCACAAGAGAGCAGTACGTCGAGAAGGTGAGTAGCTCTGTTGTTAGCTCATCCAAGCCCGGCCAGTGTTTGGTTCGTGCGCGCTGGATGATAATATCTGTATTGTGTGCTTCAGAGGGTGAATATTCGCAACAAATTCGAAGAGGAAGAGAAGGAGAAACTTCAGAAGCTACAACAAGAGTAAGTGCAGATGTTAGGAATTTAGGATTGCTGAATTTCTCTGCATGTCCAATTTTCGCTATTTATTCTAGGTTATGAGTTTGGTTATGATCTAGGTTAGTTACTTTGGGTTTCCTGCTTGTATGCTTCAGGGAGGAGGAACTTCAGTTGCAAAAACGTAAAAAGAGGAAAATTAAGGGAAGTTCTCGATTGTCCTTCACAGATGATATTGAGAATGGAAGTGAAGAAGATGATGGGGACATTGGTAAGAATTTTTTCTAACCTTTTTCCAAACTGTTGATTAGGGGATTGCTTGCCGTGTCACATGATTTTCTAGTGATGAATCGTGGCGGGGTGTGTGCGCAATTCTGGTGGGGTGTGCGTTTATGTAAACTGAGATTCGATCTAACTTATGCTGTGATCGGTGGATGCTATCATCTAGGGTAAGAAACCAAAGACTTTTGCAGCATGATTCTCTTTTACACGGGCATCCATTCTTCATTTAACAGGAATATTGTTGAGGTCATTTTGGTCTTTAAGTGACAAAGAGCAAGACTTTATCGGTATATTAGAAGGCACAAGGGAGGAGTGGATTTTGGTTGAAACTTTGGAATTCCTCCTCTAGAGAATATGCTGGTCATTGCCATCTAGAAACTGTGGAGAGACTGAGAGCCCAATATCATGTGTTTGCAACATGATTGGATGTCGAGAAGAGAACTGAGTAGTTATTGACAGGGTCACCTAAGTATGACGTAAATAATAAAGGAGCAAAGTAGCACTTCAATATATTTTTACCTAAAAAGGGATATTTTTATTAGAAGAGCTAGAATAAGGAGCTTGATGTTTCCTCTTATCACCTTATGAGAAAAACTTATTTCCTGCAGAAACACAAGAAACAAAGAGGTTGGGTCATGGTAAATTTGGCAAAGACCCCACAGTTGAAACTAGCTTCCTCCCCGACAGGTGCCACCTCTCTCTCTCTCTCTCTCTCTCTCTCTGTGCCTGTGTAAATGAGTCACTGGAAATGTGTCGTGTGTTCGTTGGAGTTGGTGTGCTGGCTAACACTTGAGCTTAGGGACGCTGAGGATGCTTTTTCAGTGAGAGGGAGGCAGAGGAACAAGCTGAACGAGAGAGATTGCGGAAACAGTGGCTCCGTGAGCAGGAGCAGATTCGAAGTAATTTTTCATTCTTACTGTTTTCAACTAACTTCACTTGTGAAACAGCATTTGGTTAGTAAACATTGTCCTCGTCTACAGATGAACCCCTTGAAATTACTTACAGCTACTGGGATGGAACAGGACATAGGCGAGTGATCCAGGCTAGTAGATCCTTTTTTAAGTCTTTTTATTGTATATGTGTTCGTGTGTCTGTTTCTTTTCGTATTTTTCGGTTCTTCGGTATTTTTCATTTGCTAAGAGTTAACTTCTGTCGTGTTCAGGTTAGAAAGGGTGATAAAATTGGGGAGTTTCTTCGTGCTGTTCAGCAGCAACTCGCCCCTGAATTTAGAGAAATTCGGACGACTTCAGTGGAAAATTTACTTTACGTGAAAGAAGATCTTATCATTCCACATGTGAGATTATTTTGGAATCTTGGGGTGGCCATATCTATTTGCTTTTGGCTTCTTCCTTCCTCTATGAGGATTTATAATCTGTTTTTCTTGTTGAATTTCAGCAACACAGTTTCTATGAGCTGATAGTGAATAGGGCAAGGGGCAAAAGTGGACCGGTAATGTCTTACTTCTCTCACATTTATTTTTGAGTTGTTCATATCGCATCGCTTATGTATGTTTACATAGTCTGCCCAAGCCGGGATAAAGGAGGAGGGTTGGTCGGCGTGCGGCCGACTATAAAAATTAGCTACTTTATGAGATGAACCCTATTGTGATATCGCATCGTTTAAAATGAGTTTCTACATTAGTTCTTAGAAAAGTAGTAGAGCTATGACTTATTGGGTGTGTAGGATCGTCGTGTGCACTTAGTTGCATGGCAGTAATTTTAAATGATGCCAGGGTCCTTTGTTCTTATTACCGAGTTGGCTTCTGGGTAATTTCTTTTGGTTAAACTGTCTTTGTTTCACGTTGTGGGAACAAATGGTTTGTAAGCATCAAATGGGAATGATTTCATCTAGATTGACCTAAGAAATTCTTCTTTGCGATCATTTTGGCATTGAGCTTTTGTTGCATGTCACCGGTTTCCTTTTTCTAGTGAAGTCTGCTACTAAAATGATATATGAAGAGGTTTCGCTTAATTCAACTTTCTGCCTTGTCCTTTTGGTTTCGAATAACCCCCCCTTTTTTGTCATCTTAAACAGCTATTTCACTTTGATGTGCATGAAGATGTGCGTACCATTGCTGATGCAACAATAGAGAAGGATGAGGTACATTCCCTGCCTTTCTTTTATTGATCTGTTGTATTGCATGCTAGGAGATTTGAGCACGAGGCAAATGGTTGGCAGTGGTCAATGTTAACTCTCTGGATGTGATATTGAAGCATTAGAAGTTAGCAACATTTGACAGGCAACCGTAAGTGCCGTCTGCTTCATCATTGTTAGCTGCGTCAGTTCTTTCACAATTCCCTAATGTGAATTGTGATTTCCGGGTTTGACTAGCGAGGGGCTAGGTGCCCTCAATTGCAAGCTTGAGGTAGGCAGTATCAGTGCAATGCCTTAATTCTTTATCCAATGAAACAATCCATCCTGATATGTTAGCGGTGATTAATGACCCGTAGACCCTGATTGTTTGTGGGCACCTTGTGTTATTACTCTGTCTTCATCATTAGCTAGATTTGCTCATAAGAATCCAGCCATGTATTATGTGTAACCCCAAGTTAAGTTTGTGCACTTCTCCGCCAACACATGGAAGAGAATGGGCTTTTATACTGTATAATTTTTTTTGCAGTCCCACGCGGGGAAAGTCGTGGAGAGACACTGGTATGAAAAGAACAAGCATATTTTTCCTGCTTCAAGATGGGAGGTTCGCACTCTCTCTCCCCCTTTCTGTCTCTCTGCTAAACAAGGTTGATTTTTATCATCTGACGTTGCTGTTGTGGTTTCTTTGTGCAGATATATGATCCAACAAAGAAATGGGAACGGTATACAATTCATGGTGATTGATGTGATGATGGTGGATAGATGTTGGGGCGTCAAATTTGTTTGGCAAGCAATCTCAAACTTCTTGTTAGATTATTTGGCTCAATATCGGGAAACTATAGATTGATATCGGGTTGAGTTTGTGTCAATTGTTTTTGATGGGGTGCCAGTAATACATCACTTGCGAACTCCTTCCATTCTAGTCACTGGAATTCCTGAGTTCATGTTTGAGCTACCTAGTCCGCCACTTTGGCAGTTCGTCTTGTGTACGTCTCTTTAACATGGTTGTCGAAAATGGCAGAAACACGACGCTCACTTCGCGAGAGTTTTGTTTCCCATAATGTAGCAAGCTTACCGTTTCTCACATGTAGGAATGAGCACGTTTAATCCTTGTGAAAGGAAGTCATTGGTGCTATATGTAGTCCTGTGTGCCTTAGCCTAATGTGCAAACCGTGAGAATGCATGCCGTATGTAAGCGACGCAATGACGACTCAGCTTCTTGTGAGATCGTGCCTGGACCTATTTGATGAGATTTTAAGAAAATATGTAGCTGATTCTTTTCGTTTCCTTGGATCATTGGCCATAGGCCTTTTATATTGAGGTTTAATATTACGAAAAATCTTAAATTGGTATATTTATGATAAATTTATTTTAAATTATTTTTTGATCACGAAAAAAATTAAATTCGTATATCTATGATATATTTATTTTAAATTATTTTTTGACCATTAAAAAGAATAAATTTGTATATTTGTAATAAATTTATCTTAAATTAAATTTTTTGACCATGAAAATCTCAAGTTGTTATACGTGTAATAAATTAATACACCTGTGACAAGCATAACGTAAAAATCTCAAATTGGTACAAGTTAACTATCATGTGTCATTCAATTCAATAATTTAATGGTTAGATTTAACGAAAATTAAAGGATGGTAAAGTTGTCACATGTATATTAGTTTGAGGTAAATTTGTCATAAGTGTATCGAGTTTGAAATTTTTTGTGGTAAAAAAAATAGTTATGGGTAAATTTATTACGGGTGTCTTAGTTTGAGATTTTCCGTAGTATTGGCCTTATGTTAAAGTTGAAAGATATTTGGACCTCTTGATTACTTATTGAGATTCCGTTTGTTTCACGGAAAATATTTTTTCCGAAAAACATTTTCCCCAATTTTCATAGTTTGGAGGGCGAAAAATGAGTAGTCAACGGAAAATATTGCTTTATTTTATTTTTTTCTTCTTCTCTTTTCTCCTTCTTCCTCTTACCTCCTTCCTCCTTTGTTGCCGCTCCTTCCTCCGCCTACTTCCTCTCGCCGATGATGGACCTCGGTGACGACGATCGCCTGGCAAGGCGAGCTCGAGGCTCGGTGACGCAAGCCTCTGTCACCGACCTCGAGGGAGGCCAAGCTCGCCAGATCTGGTTCCGTCGGGCTTAGCCTTGAGCGAGCGAGGTTGGCGTTGCCCTAGGTTGGTGAGGCGAGCGTTGGCATTGTCGGGCTTAAGGGAGGCATTCGGCTTAAGGGAGGCATTGTCGGGCCAAATTCGGCGAAACTTGTTCTCGCTCGAGATTGAGCCAAGCCCGGTGGCGATCGGGTGAGAGAAATTACATAAGGAAAAAAAAAGAAAAAAATTGAAGAAAGCAATAAAAAAATAAAATAACTAAAAGTAAAAAATATTTTTATTCAAAAAAATTAATAATTATTAAAAAAATCAAATTAGTTTATAATTTTTTTAGGAAAATCAATTCCTTGACAATCAACGAAAATCATTTTCCAATTTATTTTCAAGTATTAGCCAAACATCGAAAAATATCATTATTTTCTTGGAAAATGACATTCCAAAAAATATTTTCTGAAAACAACACATTTTTAGTGAAACAAATGGAGTCTAAGACCGGTTCGAATGTAATTCGCAAGGGTAAATTTTTCCTTCTAAAATTCCAAAAAGTTTTGGGGCCCAATGCAGTTATCCACTTTTTTTAATGGGAGTAAGACCCTAATTCCAACTTAACGATACTTAAACAAATGTGAAAAGTGTAGTGAAAGTTTAAAAACTTGTTATGAAAGTATAATTGAATTTAAAAACTGTTAGAAAATGCAATTAAGTTTCAAAACTTGTTACGAAAGGGCAATTGAGTCATATAATTTTCAAAAAGTGCAATTTAGTCTTAAAATTTGTCACGAAAATACAATCGAGTCTTAAAATTTTTAAAAAATGTTGTCAATTTAAGGGCTTGATTTCATCAATTTGATAAATTTTAAGATTTGATTGCACTTTTTAAAAATTTTAAGATTCAATTACACTTTTTGATATGTTTTAGGATTTAAATTCAAAACAAATCGAGGAATACTATGAAAAGGAAAGACTTGAAATTATGGATGCTTCTGAAAAGCGAATTGAGTATGGCCCACTGGCAAGTATGCAAGCGGGTTTCCAAGAGTTTTCTTGAAAATCTTAGAGATGCTTTCGAGGTGATTTTGTATTTCAAAAAATGTCTTGTTTTGTCTTAGGTGCATTTGTTTTGCGAATAATAAATAATTCAATTTTTTTAAATGATTATTTATATCACTTAAATTTAGTTAATGAAAAATATTTTCAATATCGATTCTTCGTTGGTAATAATAATATTTTTGTCATTCAGAAATTATGCAAGTGATCATTTTAGAGAAATATCTTTTAAATTATTTATTTTCGTGAAATAAATTCATCCTTAAATTTGATTATTTTTGGGCCTAATTTGTACGTAGTCCTATGATTCGACTACTTGGATCGAATGTGATTGGGAAAAATTAAAATTTCATGTTTGGGCCGATTAGGGGGTATGATTAGTCTGATAGCAGGTGCGGCACCTAAGACAAAGGCGGGCCACGACAATGTCCAATGTTAGTTTTACTGGTCTCAGCCCAGCTTGCGCGAAAGGCGCAGACGATACGACGACGTCCACATAGAGACCGTAGTTGGTCAGCCTTTGGCTGGCTGGGTGATTCTTCAATAAGGCGAAACGAGGAAGGAGAGAAAGCCCAGGAAAAAAAAAAAAACATTGAAAACACACCAAAAAAGAGAAGAAGAGCGAGCGAGCAATTGACTGTTTGCAGCTGCCTCCTCTCAGAAATGGCAATGACGAACTTTAGGGTTTTCTTCCTCGCTCTCCTGCTCCTCCTCCTCGGTTCCTCTCTCCTCCATGGTTAGCAAGATTGCCTCGCTTCCTATTCTAGATCCGCCGTCTTTTGTAATTGCGCCCTTCATTTCTCGTCATTCTTTCATTCCCGATTTGGATTCTTGGGCGTTCCCTGCATGCGACGTTTCTCCTGTTGGCCTGATGCGGATTACTTGGATCTGTTGTGCGAGAGATGTGATCTGTGTTTTTTGGCTCTGTCTCTCGATGAAATGCGCGCGTGTTTTCGGATCCTTATCGTGCCCTTCGTCTTCGATTTGTGTTCTTCAGGTGCTAAACGCTGAATAGGTTCGAGTTTGTTCTGTTTATTTTGATGTTGGTGGATTCGCGGCGTTGGCTTTGTGCGTGTGGTGTCGTAGCTCATGCATGAGCTTCATTCATTTCCCAGTTTTGGAGGGATAGCGCTTTCGAATTTTTTTATCATTGGCATCGTGGTTTTCCTGTTCACTACCTCTTATGGCATCTGCCTTCATCGTCTCGATATGGTAAATCCACTGTGCGATTGCATGTCGCTTGAACGTTAGAATCTCTGTTTAACTGTTTGTGACTTGCCGTTGTTTGACTTTTTTTTATGCACGTCCGTTCAAATTGTTCGTCTTCAGTTGCGGTATAGGATTGCAAGATCTCATACTTCTCATTGATATCCACTTTCAGGACAAGAGCTTTTTAACTTCTTGTACTTATCATATGGATCGTCTACTTGATAGTTGCCAGGTGTCAATCGGATGCAGAAGTCGATTTTGCAGAGGCTGCAGAAGAAGGGGGTGAACTTGGAATTGTTGGTGAAGACGTCCAGGAGTTTGGAGATGAAAACTTCAGTCCTGCTCCGGGTGTAGACACAGTTTGCGTTTTCCCGAAAAACAGCGGAAAAGGTGAGAATCTTTTAGAATTATCTTGTTTCTTTTTTAATTTTCGTAGGACCGAGATCTCTTGTCTTAATTTGAACCCCTCTTGCAGTGGTGCCGGCAGGAGAAGAGACTGAACTGCTTGTTGGGTTTAAAAATGATGGTAGTGAATTTCCTTCTCTGATGTATCTTATCCATTATCTTGATGTATTAAATGCTTTATCTTGTGTCAGTTGTTTCAAATTAGCACTGTCCATGTGGATCATACAATGCAAGGGACACTCTTGGCTCCTAGCAATCACTCTGGAGGTTGTGTTCTGTTGGGGGCCTCGGGGTTGTCTTACTGTATATAATAATTCTCCTATTTTTATTTCCTAAGCTCATTTCTTAAACTTCACTTTCTTTTTGTGAATCATTACAGGAGATTCAGATGTCAACGTGATTGCCATCAAGGCCAGTGTTCATCTTCCCTTTGATCATCACTTGTTGGTTCAAAATCTAACTGCTCAGGTAATTTCCTGCGTGCTTGTAAATAGTGCAATATGCTGTATGGACCGATTCCTTATCTATCTGCTACTGAATTCCATTGTGCACAACTATATGCTGCTAATGACTGAATAAGTAGAAGGAGAGAGTTTCATTATTGCAAAACCCTTTTTATTATTCTTCATCATCAGTTGCTGCTGGTTGGTTGCTAAGTAACTCTTGAAATGCATTGAGTGTGAAAATTAGAGTCATTTTGTACAATTGAGACTTGTGGATTTTCACCTTGAACATTAGGCTCAAGTCTACATGCAATTCCATCTTAGAGGTTAAATTAACTGGTTTTGTGAAGAACTTGAAATCTCCTTGCTGCCACATCACTGAATTACTCTTGCTTAGTTGCAAAACGAAAAGCAGAATCTTGATCGCTGATATTTCTGAAAAGCTGTAGATGCTACTTTTCCTTATTTTATTCTAAATTGTTCATTACTTGTGTCTTTCATGCCTAAGTCCTCTATGTAAATAATCTGCATTTATGCTTGTTTCTTTGGATTTCGTTATGCTTTCAATGGACAAGAAAGAAAACAATAAGATCATGTTGGAATCCACCACTTGAGAAAAGAAGAATGCTGTCTTTGGAGCTTGTGATACTCTTTTTGGTTTATTTATTTGCTTTTTTCCTGTACTTGAAATTTCCTAACAAATTTCTCTGTTGGCTTCTTTGTCTCAAATTGCTTCGATGGTCTGGCAATTCATTTATTGGTTTCTTTCCTTTGTAGGGTTTCAACAATGCGTCAATTCCAACTTCTACTCAGGCTACCTTCCCCTATGTTTTTGCTGTCAGCAAGTTCTTGCAGGTAGCTATCTGGGAATATCTATTTTTAAGTATTCTCTACTATCCAATGGTCAAATCTTGGCTGTGGTCCTTGCTTGTGTGTTTATTCTTTCACTACCACAAGCACTTAAAAATGTATGACACGAATGTATGGAGAGCTTAAGCATTTATTTTTTCCTGCAGGCTGGAAATTTTGATCTCGTGGGCACCATTATCTATGAGATAGACCAGCAACCATATCAAAACATCTTCTACAACGGAACAATTGAAGTTGTTGAAGCTGGCGGTTTTCTCAGCATTGAATCTGTTTTTCTTGTTACTCTGGGGATTGCCCTTCTTGTCCTCCTTGGGTTATGGATTCGTGGGCGGATACAGCAACTCTCAAAGGTACTAGATATTGGAGTATGCTCTATCCTTAAAATAGATATGGTCTAGAGCCAATCGCATTCTGTTTGTAGGATATCTTGTTTGTGGACAATGCAATGAGTTCATAACTTGATCTACTTTTTTGTCCCTTTGTGATGTGCTTTTTATAATCTAGAACTTTTACGTATTTTGTTTTCATCTACTGATTGACGCTGTTATGTACTTGTGCTTGTGGGTGTATGAGATAATGGAAATGCCTAGTATGTTTTGACCCCTTCTATTTTTTCCAAGGGTGATGCTTGATGTTTTTCATTATATCACGATCCTTGCATCTGCATATGTACATTAAGGTCTCTGTGTTTATTGACTCACTCCATCAGTTTAACTGGTCCTTGTGTTCCTGTTCGTTTAGAAAACCAAGAGGACACCAAAGGTTGAAGTGGGAACTGGGACAACTGATGCCTCGATGGATGAATGGCTTCAGGTGCGTTTTGCATGATTGCGTTGATTTCTCTAACTGCATTTTCTGTTCCTATAAATAGTTTTTCTTCCATTGCAGTAGTCTTTGTTTGAGACACTTGAACCCTGCTGTGTTTGGAGATACTGTTTTCTATGATCCTAGTATTTGACTAGAGAGAACTGCTATTGTCTTGGGCATATATCAACCTGGGAATGTCTCGATAGCACATACAGCAATGCTGCTAGTCATTGGCTGTGAAAATAGTAGTGGTTGCATTTTGGCCATTTAAGTACAGTTACCTTTGGATTGTGTTCTGTTCTACTGCCAAACCATCTTCCCTACCTGAATGTGGTGGTCCTCCCTTCCCTTCTTGTGCTCTGGGTCTACTCTCCCTAGTGAAATCAAATTTGCTTAGTGATCTTGTTTAATACAGTAGTGTGCCTATCTGTCTAATTTTAGAGTGGTAGTGTTTGCTCTCTCTTCCCTACATATCAGTTTAGAGTCTCTTTTTTTCTCCTTGGATCGAAAGGCTTTGGTCCTCCTTTCCCTGGTTCTATTGCACCTGCAAAACCCTCTAAATGAACTTCGCTAGTATTGTAGAGCCATATATCCACGTAGACAAGAGGCCTTACCCCTGTTCTCTTACATCAAAAGTTTTTGTAAGCTTTTTTGTATACTAGCAGTAGATCCGGTTTGGGCTTGGTTTTTCAACGTATGGAAGGGTGCTCTCGCGATGTCCTATTATTTTCATTTGTTGTTTCCATCGGTTACAGGCAGCGACGACCCAATAGTTCTTGGGGGTAGGGACGAGTCTGTTGTTCAAATCCCCATGCTAATGAGTTTTCCTAGAATAGGAAAATAGTGCATGTTCCTAGACTAGGGCACACCGAGACGTAACAATTTGGCTGAGAAAGTGAGATGGACAGAGCAAGTCTACGTCTCATGCTTACTACAAAAATATGTTAAATCGAGAGGAAACAAGACTCCTTTAATTGACAAGGAAACATGTGTGCTTTTATGTCCACATCTAAACCTACAAATTAGGGGTGTTAACGGGCCGGGTCTCTGCCCGGCCCGAAACTGAACAGTATCTACCTCGACCTGGCCTGAAACCAAACAGTTCCTACCTTGACCCGGCCCGAATTACATATGCCCTCAAATTTTCGGGTTGGGTCGGGTCAGGCCGGGTCGGATTTTTTTTTTTTTTTTTGGGAATTAAAATCACTTGACAAGGTCGTCAAATGAAAGAATATAAACAATAAAAAATGAAAATAAAAAAATTTAAAAATAAAACGTGGGTGCCAAAAAAGAGCAGGAACCGACCCAGCCCGATGAACAGTACCAAGACTGGCTTGAAAGGCCCGAAAATTAGGTGAATTTTCTAGCTGGGCCGGCGCGGGCTTTTTTGACACCCCTACTACAAATAAACTGGCAGAAAAGGTGATTCCATTTTTTGTGGCAAAAGCAGAAAAGTTATCCCATTAAGTTTATGCAGGTTTTATTGAAATGTTGTTTGAGCCAGAATAGGTGTGTTGGTAGATGGATGAGTAAATGAGTAATCCATTTAGCACCGCCTGATTATAGACTTAATTTTATTGCTGTACCAGATAATGCCTGATGGTTCAAACAGGTGTCATGAGAAAATGCTAATCATTCACACAGAACTTTTACGAAATGAGTGCACAAAGGATGAGTCTCATGCAAGTATTTAGCTATATTCTGACTATTTGTGAAAATGACTGGCAGATCTGATGCAGGACAACATAACATTTAATTGTTGTTCATCTACCATCCAGAGTACTGTACATTCATAGCTATACAGTCACATCAGCCATGGAGTAATACTTAGGGATGATTTACAATGAGAAATTCATCCTCATTTGAATGTGTTCCTCCTGTTGTTGATATACTCCTTTTTACCCACGATATAGTTTTCTGAAATGGCTTGTAATTATTCTCTGCAGGGAACTGCTTATACTCAGTCTCAAGCCAGCAAGTCAAAGAAGAAGAAGTAGATAGGCGTTTTGCAACTTCAGGTGCACAAAGCATGATAATTTAAGAAGAGCAGGCTAGTGAGACTCGCACTTGGCATTGGGATTTGGATAATTGAGATAGCAGGAGTTTGAGGTAGTTCTCGGAGTTAGATTTACAAAAGATCTGCCTAGCCGTTGTAGCATGTTGAAGAATACTTTTTAGCACTTCTTGTCATTGGATATTCTAAGGTCAGACTTTTCACCAGGAACTTGTATTTTTGGAAATAGGGAGGAAACAGTTGCTCTTGAACCGAGAGTTTTTCCATGAGCACATGCTTGTTTCGCTAAATGCCTTCCTCTTCATTCTTAACCTTTATCCTGCTGGCCCGTGGCCATCACGTTTATCAGCCAACTGATTTGTTTCTCTAGCAGGTTGAGAATGTATTCCATAGTTAATTTTTTAAGTATGTGTGCTCATAAGTGTATGGTCTGAAGAAAATTGGATCGATTCTGACTCAAATCCGCAAAAGTGAGCGTGACGTCTGGTGTGTGGCACTCATATTCACCTGACATTTTGGAAAGCAATACTGATTGGGAATGGATGCCTGATGTTGATGGTTGGTGGTGAAGACGACTTGGAGGAGTTGCTCATAAACCGCCTTCATTGGCAAGCATTGTTAAGTGAAGTGTGACCTTCTTGTTGGACTTGGACATGCGTCAAAACATGACCAGTAGATCTAACGGCAGTGAAATGAGTTTTATTCCTGATTTTGGACCTGCGAATCTTCGTGAAATCGTACCCAGAGTTTCAGGGCTGTTCAGTAAAGTTATACGTGCAAAAATTCTTTCTTAGTAATTGTCAATGTCGTAGAGCTGTAGAGGTTGAAATAGCATATGATCTTGGAGGATAGTGCTCTGTGAGTATGCCGCAAGAGGTGCTATTGATGTTAATATTTAGTCTCGCTCTCTGAATAGCAATACAGCTGGTTTGCTTTCGAGTAATGACACAGGGCAAGGAGCAATTAAGCTAGAAAACCAACTTGAAGGCTGACAAAGTTCTCAGGCTTGCACGATTAGCAGCTCCTTTGGTTGCTCATTAATGTATTGTGAAGAAAAAGTTGAGATTAGGACAGCCCCTGGGAGATCAGGCCTTGAATGTTTTTTCTTAAATTCCCTTTGCGAAACTCTCTCTGGCTGGTATGGTGGAGACTCAACATCTCTCAACAGCAGTATTAGCCTGATAACAAAAGTCGCCACCGTATTGAATTTTGTCATGCTCATCGTTTGACGTTTCTCTGTAATATGGTCACACTTTTGCTCCTTACGTCTTTCACGTGAGGTGTAGACCGCCAAGATGGTAAAAAGAACGGAACCAAAATATACATGTAGGTGGAAAATCACACGAAGTGACTACCCATTTCCAGCGGCGAAGATCAGAAAAGCATTGGACTATAACATCCTGGCCGGGAAGAAATTGATCAGGTGATACGAGAAGCTTACGGTTTCCTAGTAAAAGTAGCACTGGCGGCACACATGTGACTCTGAGTATGCAGACTGAACTAGATTGGGAAGATTAACATTGGCACCGGTTTTATGGGTACCGATTTTCCAAACCTTGTATGTCATCCTACGAATAGAGATAATCGTAATGTGGAAAGCGCGTCTACTTTTTGCACGAAATGACTAGTTGGGCCTAATGTAGTCGAGTCTAAGCAATAAAACGTGGTAATCGCCCAATTGACCGCGCCACAGATGGGAACCTTTTGGTTTGTCACCGATCCTTTGTCAATTGGTCCGACAGCATTCTGGGTTACTTAAGGTTCATCGAACAACTCCGCCAAAATGACAGTACTATACCTTTCAGACGGATCACTAGCGGACTAAGTATCTGCGTAGGGGGCATTTCAGTGTTGAATTATATGACTTGGCGAGGAAATCCGGTTGACAGAGGACACTGGAGTCACATTCAACCGAAGTTGATCTGCATCTGTTTCTCTCCAAATGCCATATATGTTCCCTTACTTTCAAGAGCTGTTGGCTTTTGGAGTCAGCATAGCATGAAAGATACGGAGTCACGCATTTTCAAGTTCTGCGAGACTCGCAGTAATAAAAAACTCCATATCTTCGAGAAAAATCAAACCATTAATGACAGCA
The DNA here is from genome assembly GCA_021437795.1 of Rhodamnia rubescens. Taxonomy (NCBI): domain Eukaryota; kingdom Viridiplantae; phylum Streptophyta; class Magnoliopsida; order Myrtales; family Myrtaceae; genus Rhodamnia; species Rhodamnia rubescens. Next base: position 2,934,169 of record JAILYA010000012.1, read on the forward strand.
AGTGAGCTGTCTGGTGTATGAGCTGGTTCAAAAGAAAAAGGGAAGAGCTTTTCCGTTTGGGCAGTTGGGGAGCTTACTCAATAAAGATTTATGGTGACTTTAGTGCAAGCAAGAAAAATGGTATGTGCACATTACTGTCCCCATTCACTCCAGAGGAACAAGTCAAGGGGTTCCTAACCTCGTGTGAGGCCATTAACTGTGACATGGTGTTGAGGCTTTTGCAGCGTACTCTCAGCCTTCAGGATCGCTATATAATGCGGTCTAGACGGAGCTAGTTCAGCCATCAATAACTAGAATTTTTCTCCGCCCACTTCACTGTGAAGTCCCCATGAGGATTTGTCCAGCGCTTCTGTGCTGCTTGGCGTCCTTGCTGTTTGCTGCGAGGTTCAGCCAGGGAGATGAGGACAGGGTCGAGGTCGTTGGCATAGGAGAATGTGCAGATTGTGAACGGAATAACATCGATGCCAAGCAAGCCTTTTCAGGTACATCAAATGGGTTGTGTCACACTATAAGCATTTTGCTCGATACATACCCCAATGGCGGTAATTTCGGCCTTGCGCCAAACTGCTTAGTGTACCTGATGAGCTCAAGATGAATTGCTTAGGTTCATTTGGCCCGCCGAAACAAAACTAAAACAAAGTTGGATGCAAGTTTTGTTATTCAGTTTGAACCTTCTCGCAAGCATATATTTCGACGATGTTCATTTTACAATTCAGTTCGAGCTATCTTTCTACTGCCCCTGCAACAAGAAAACCACCCGTGTGTCCTACTGCAGTGCTCATGATCGGATCACATAATTTCTGAGAAATATTTTCTTCCGATTAAACATACTGTGAAGTTGATATCCGCATGTCATATTATGTCCCGCACTTTCAAGTTCTAGATCGGAATTACGAAAATTCTTTTAGGGAGGAGAGCATGATGAGATATCATCCATTTTAGTCTTATTTGGACACAGCCATCTGCATAATTTAAGAAAGTAAACCAAGTGACAAAAATTCATGGAATCTCAATGAAAAAAGTCCTATGATAGGCTTCGTCCCTTGGTTTACTTTCTCAACCGTAGATTCCAAATATTCTCGTCTTTGCAAATGCATGCAATGTAAGAACATTGAGCACGCAGGATGTGCAGACAGAAACACCTGCCGTCAGGCAACACAAAAACAGACCTTTTGTCTCACTGCACATCCATCATAAACGATAACAAAGTATTCGAAGCCTAATGAGATGGCCAATTTAACGATGTTTTCTTATTCGAGGGATTCGCGTGTCGATCAATTGCCTCACGCCCGAAGGAGTATACCAGAGAAGAGGAGTAGGGGAACTGAATGAAGAAGGGAAGTTCAAAGTGCTGCTTCCTCCCGGCATCTTAGCTACTGGGAAGTCAAACGAAGAATGCTATGCACAGCTTCACAACGCAGCGGCAGCACCGTGTCCCTCTTATGGCGGTCCCAAGTCCTCCAAGATAGTTTTCAAGTCCATTACTCATGGAAAACATACTTATGGGTTGGCCGAAAAGCTGAAGTTTTCCCCAGGAACGTGCACTTCTGCCTTCTTGTGGCCTTACTTCAAGCACCCATTGCCTAAGTTCAAACAACCTGTGAAGGGCTTCGGTCATCCATTGTTCCCTCCACACAAGCTTCACCCTCTCCCGGCGGAGGACTTCCCTCCTATATATAAGAAGCCTTTCCCTCCACATGAACCAGTGTATAAGCAACCATTTCCACCTCAATTCCCTATCCACAAGAAGCCGCTTCCACAGCCTATACCGACATACAAGAAGCCCCTTCCGCAACCAATACCATTGGACGAGAAGCCACTTGTTCCCTTTGTCCCCAAATTCAAGAAACCGCTTCCTCCGCCGATACCGATATTCAAGAAGCCGCTCCCACATCCCATCCCCATACTGAAAAAGCCATTCAAGAAACCGATACCACAGCCATTTCCTATTTTCAAGGAGCCGCTGCCACCGCCTTTCCCATTCTTCAAGCCCCTTCCTCCATTCTATAAAAACCCATTCCCCGAGATCCCTCCCGAGCAACCCGAGTTTAAAGAGTTGCCTCCCTTTGTTCCAAATCCTTAAAGACCGTCTAAACATGATCCTCAGGTGTACGAGGAGGAACTTCGGTCAATCAAATGAAGGATGATTTGATAGTTTTAACTTCTGCAATGATGCCTTTAATAATAGGAGCACTATTAGTTGTGTTATTGGAGAATCATGAGATGGGAGGATGAGTAAATAGCAGATACCAGTATACTGTTTTTACTTATTTATGCCAATAATGAGTTGTCTGTTGTGTGTGACTTGCTGCATTTGTAGTGCCTTACCTTTTGAACCTTGTATTGAACGATTATGCCTCGAGAGCAGTGTTACCTTCATTCCACAACGATGGTCGATGAGATCGAACGCCATGCATCTATCCTAAACAACTTTAAGAGCTTGAACATGTCAGCTATCCATTTCTCCATTTTCCTCCGAGTAACTCAACCACCTATATGGTCTCTTCAAGCTTATTAACAACTCTGTTATGATCTTCCAAATGGCCTGTTGCAATAGATTTTCGGTTCTTCTTCAACATCATATGATGGGAGTGACATTTTCCTTGAGTTCATCGAGCATGCTGGCCTAGAATCACAAGTCAAATCGTTTCACCAGCATGAATCAGTCAACAGAATCATCGGTAGCCTGTAATCCCCTCGTCAGGCACATATTACTAAATCAGTTCGCCTAGCTCCCAAGTCGGTTGCTAGCATTGCTTAGCAATAGCATCATCAGGCAACAAAGGATAATTGCAGGCTGATAAAGGTGAGGTACGGAGTCTTCTCTCGAGCGCATTTAAGACTCGAGGCCAAAGAAAAGAAAGAAAGATAGAAAGAAAGGCGTTCTTTATTGACTGAGTGGCCGGAAAAGTTTGGCGAGGTTTCTTCGCCAAAAATATCGATGAGAATCATGCACAAGCTCGACAAAAAGAGCCAGTTGAATCAATGTGGCATGTTCACTAATTAATAAACTGCTGCTGCATGGTTGAGAACCGAAATGCCAAGATCTCATGGACACGAATTCGGTTCGCGAAATGAAGGAGGTTGTTGCCCTTGATCGGTCCATGCCAACCAGAATGGCACTTTGAATGAAGTTTTTGGCCTGTTGAGAAAGTGTCATGTTTGCCATTCAAAGCAGCAGAATTTAAGTGGCGAATAGTTCAGTGAACACTAAGATTTGAGACTGAATGCTTTTGCTTCGCGGAAGTAAATCGACGGGAAAAAAGAGTATAGTTTCATCGTCAACGACAATGTCACGGCATAAATTGTCGTCAATTTCAACTCGCATGGCATCGCAAATCACGAGGAATACTGATCAAATGATGGCAATTTGGGGAAATGAGGAAGAGCCGACCATCTTTGATTCCTAGGCAAACTCACCTGCACAATTAGCACACGACCAAGTGCTGGCAAACTGAAGGCACCCATGTACTATAAGCCATGGGGAAAATTACCAAAAAGTTCTAAATCTGTAGTACCAATTTAGGCATAATTTTTTTTTAGTTGAGTTCTAAACATTTTGCATTTATGCCAATTTAATTTTTTCCGGCTAAAATCGCTGAAGTGGATGCCTGCCGTTCTACGTGGTACAACCTAGGTCTGACGTGAACAATAAATATTTTATTAATATTTTCATTTTTTATCATTTTTTTCTTTACTTTTTTCCCTTGCAATTAGGGCTGGGACGCTCTCGCCGGGAATAGCGAGGGCCGTGCGCCCTCCCTTGGCCGGTGAGGGCGTCCTAGTCCTCACCGACCATAAGTGTTGGGAAAAAAGAAGTAAAAAAGAAGAAAGGAAAAAATAAAAAAAAAAAAAAAAGTAAAAAAATATTGAAAAATGTTAATTTCCTATTTGGCCGTGCCATATAGGACAATCGGCGTGATGCGTTCATGTGATCGATTTTGGCGGAAAGGATTGAATTAGCACAAATGCAATTTAAGACTCAATTGGCAAAAGAAAGTTTAGGATCGAATTCATATAATTATAATAGATTTAGGATTTTTTTTTACAATTTCTCTAAACCCATATGAGTGTACTCCTAAATAGAAGCTAAGGGCGAGCATAATAATATTTATGGAGTATAATTTCTCCGCTGAAATATTTTTGAAGCATAAACCTTTTGATAACGTAATTTATGAAACAGAAATCTTTTGGCTATGCCAACTTTATTTTTTTTGGAAGTAGTTTTGGATTCACTTGAAAAAATAAAAAATTTACTTCTCCTCAAAAGTAGAAAAGAAATTGATTTTTAAAGTAGAAGCGTTGCCATGACGGGCCTAACAATGCTTCCACTTCTGAAGTTCAGGCCTAAATTTGCCGGACCAAACGCAAAGCCCAAACCTTAAGTCCAATTTCAAAGCCCACGTGTTAAACCTCTCGAGCTGTCGGATCTTGAGCGGGCGCTCTCCCTCTCTTCGTCGTCGTCTTCTTCGTCTTCTAATATTCTTCAGTTCCAAGCACTGAAGCGCCAAAACCAAGCCACCTCAATCTGTCTCTCTGTCTCTCCTTCCTCTTCATGTGATTCAGTAGTCGGCGCCAACTCTTCTTCTTCACTTCCAATGGCGACCGTCAAGTCCGTCGACGCCTCCCTCTGGTGGGACTCCGCCTCCCCCTGCTCGCCGAGCTCGAAGACGCTCCCCTCTCCGCCGACCTGCCTCCTCCTCTCGTAAGACACTCTTCCTCCTCTTGCGGGCATTTGTTGCTTTTCTTTTTTAAAGGATATTGCGTGCGATGGGGCTCCGAATGTGTTTGCTTCTTCAGGTGAAGAAGCTGGAGGAGAACCGTGCTTGGTTCTTGGACACCGTGTTGCTGTTTAGGACGCCGAATGCGAAATCGAAGGAGGCTTTGGCCTCGCAGCAGCTTAAGATCGGTCCTCATGAGCTGACTGTAAAGCCTGAATTGAGAGACAAGGCTTTGGCTATCAGTCCCTTCTTGGTGAGCCAATGACTTGGCCGATTCCTGGCATTCCTCGATTGAGTTTTCTAGCCCTTGTTTATGTTTTTCGGTTCAGTGTGGTTCTAAAATTGGACGGGGATGGTGCAAAATCTTTTGTCGGTTGATGCGTTATGGAGCTTGTACTGTCCTGTTGTAGGGTTTGGATGAGGTGCAATCCTACATTCTCGTCGAGAGGTCAATGGAGCACCGGAATGTGGCTGTTGATTCAATGGTTCAAGAGTTTCCGCATGCGGTGAGAGGCTTTTGGCTGTTTCTCCTACCGGATAGTCATCATTTTCTCTATTTGGCATTCGTTGACTTTTGAATTGTCAGAACTTTTTTTACTTTACAGTTCTTGTTCCTACAAAATTGATCCAGTTTCAGTTTTCACTTTTTAGTCTATTGACCACGAACATGGTTGGATGAGATTTTTTTATGTGCTAGTGCCAATGATGATGCATCCCTTACCCCCTGAGCATTGCTTCTGATTCCCTTTTCGTTTTTAGATATGTCCGTGTCCCTTTTTAGCTCGGTTCAGTTTCCAATAATCTACCTGTACTCTCAACCTTCCTTACTCCTGCAAAACAAATATGCGCATGTATCGCGACATTCTTTTTTCTTGCTTTAAGTCTCTCTTGTTAGATGGCTTTGATGCGAACTTCTTGGTTGGCTGGTGTCTGGCTGAGTTGCTCGATGAAAAATTGGCTAGTTGCGACAATGGTGTTACAAGAAAACAGGGGATATAGTTAGTGGACTAGGGTACTAGGTATTAGATATGGGGAGCAAAGGATTATTGGACTTAAGCTACTAAATTATGAATTCTTGACAGTATATTCTTGTTCCCTCTACTTTTTCAACATCTTGCACTTGTTAATCACAACCATTGCTTTTAATATGCAGATATTGCTTCAGTATTACATTGAGAGGCAGTGCTTGCTGAAATGCACAAGGAGGATTCTGACACATGCCTGTATGTTATGAGCTGTACTGATTCCCTGTTTGACTCTAATTCTTGGCTGTCTCGGTCATACAGCAAACTTTGGATGACATGGATTTACAGAACCACATCAGGGCGCATTAAGCTTATTGCATTGCGGCGCTAATATCATGCTACATTGGGGATTTGCATGGTCTCTCACTAACTCCTTTTGTGCAGTATGCATCAAGGCTAGCTCTGGGGAAAGTAATGTTATTAGGGAAGAGGCACTTGAATTGATTTCTGATGGATTGGAGAGTAAATCTTTATCAGCCTTGGACGCACTTCTATCTTCCAGTCACCCTGAGCAGTTGGTTTGTTACATACTTTTTTGCATCTTCATTACTTGTTACCCATTTTCGGAGACGTGTCCAGTTTTTTGACTGTCCTGACAAGGCAAGAGCTGTTTTATGACACTTTTCTTGTTGATAATTCATGTGCTTTATGGCTGGTCTCCCCTAGGATGTTGATCTCTTCACTCTGTGGGCCGAGGAGACACTAACAGAAGTCAATCTGATTTTGGACATCTTGTTCCTTATGTATTATGAGTCTTTCTGCACGTGTAATGGTGAAAGATGGAAGAAGTTGTGCACCCTCTTTAAGGTTTGTCATGGTTCTTGTATCGCATGATTTCTTCTAATCGAATTCCTTTTGTTCCCCTCAGTCAGTGAAACTCTGCTACAGGATACCTTATCTGGGTCTTATAACTTCGAAAAGCTGGCTGTGTCAGCTGAAGCAGTGCGTTCTTCTTACCATGCCAGAGTTCAGCTACTTCTGATACTCATAGAAACCCTTGACTTGGAAAGTGTTCTTCAAATGGTTCATGATGGGACGCCTTTGAGGTTAGTGCCTACTGCCTGGTTCTAAATCTCTTCAATGATAGGTTTTCCACAGATGAAGTTGGAATTTTTTTTTAAAAATTTTTCATCTACAAATGACAGCGAGACTGTCTAGCTCTGTATTTAATCTGAAATACAACACCATTGGTTTAAAATGAATCTAGAAGCATTTCTGCCTGTGTTCTTTCATATGTTTAAATGCCTTGTCAACTCTCTCTTTTTGCTGGCACAGATTTTTGTTACGTTTTGTGGTAATGCAATTTTTGTGTACATCTTCTAGATGGTTCTATTGGGAAGTGTCTCTCTGGTGTAGATTCTGTGTAATTTCTGGTCTATTTGCTTGATCTAGTGGAAATCCTTTTGCTATTCAGGGAGGGTATGTCTGTCTTCTCATTGACCGATATTCAAGAGATGGATGCACTAGTGTCAAGTTTCAGTTCTTTATCAATGAAAGAAGCAGGCTCACTGTTCCTTACTTGGGCAGTGTTTCTTCGACTAATTGCATCACTTCCTGGGAATGAGAATGATAATGCGCTAAAGGTATGCCCTTTAATTGTTTACCATGATCAATATGTATTCATATGATTATGTTGACTCTGTTATCTTCTATTTTATTTTAGGATATTGATGACGTGGGATATGTTCGTCAAGCTTTTGGAGCTGCATCATTGGAATATTTTCTTGAAATTCTTTTAAATGATATCTTGAAAGAATTCGATGTAAGTTTTCTGAGTTCTTATCCAGTGAGTGCATACTGTGACCAGATTGCTCATCTGCTTTGTCACTTTTCTCTCCAGAGACTTTGCTCATGTTTCTTTTTAGGAATTATTTTCATTGGATGTGTATTTTGGTGGCATGTCAGAGCGATCTCTGGTTCGATAACTGTACGTTTAAGTTTTCTTTCTCTCTTTTATACTATTCTTACTTGTATGAATTTCCCTTCTGCAGGGACCAGTAGCAGGTTATCGAAGTGTCTTGAGAACTTTCATTTCTGCTTTTATTGCGTCGTATGAAATCAATAATCAGGTATTGGTCGTGTGATTGTTTAGTAGCTGATGACAAGTGAGATAGTCAATCATGGTTTACTTATAGAACTTTTACTAATGTGCAGCTAGAAGATAGCACTTTAAGTTTGATATTGGAAATTCTTTGCAAAATTTACCGCGGAGAGGTTTGGATGTGTATTGTAATCTTCGTGGATATTTTAGTGCATGAAGTTAACCGGTCCATGACTGAGAGGTTTCCTTGTTAATGTAGGAGTCCCTATGTATGCAGTTCTGGGACAGGGGAAGTTTTATTGACGGTCCCATTCGATGTCTTCTTTGTACAGTAGAAGGTGACTTCCCCTTTAGAACTGTGGAACTCGTTCGATTACTATCATCTCTTTGTGAAGGACATTGGCCTGCAGAATGCGTGTGAGTGGAATACTTTCAGGTTTACAATATCTGCAATTGAATGCTTTTTTCCTTCTACATATTTGAAACTTGGAAATTGTGATGAAATTCTTATATATGTGTCATCGTCGGATACCATGATATTTGTTCCATTCATTTCACTTAATGCCCTAAGTTGTGATAAGAGTTTAATGCTCTGCAATATATGATAATGATGAGAGAGTGTCATAAATTATGAAATGGAAGGGCCTAAGAGAATGTCTCCAATTTTTTGTCACTGTCTTTATAATCAAGTCTTAATCCTCTTTTGTCCTTTTGTCTCAATTAGAGAAAGTTCTTTTATCCTGTTCAATTTCTATTTCAGTTTTAGTGAGCTGTAGACTTTTTCATAAGTATCAGAATATGTTGGATGCAATGAATCTTCCAAAACTATATAACCTCACAAATAATGCAACTTAACATGAATGTGAAATTGGCTTTGCTTGTATAACTGTAGTTTTACGCTGGTAAAAACGCTAATTTATTTGAAAGGGATTCTTTACTCTTATTATCTATTTTCTTTATTTTGTACTCACCATGTCACTTAGATCGCCCCAATTTACACGATCACTTCTTTGCAGGTTCAACTTTCTGGACAAATCTGCTGGCATATCGTCATTTTTGGAGATTGATGACCATTCTCTGGTGGATGAAACCTACCAAATTGTCGAGACACAGTTACCATTGCAGGTTCCTGGTATTGAAGGCCTTTTGATTCCTGCTAAAACTCGAGGCCATGTTTTAAGAGTAATTGGTGGAAATACTGCACTTGTACGCTGGGAGGTAACTACATGAAAGCATTGCATGTTAATACCTGTGTGAGTGATGCCCCCACATATATAGTTGAGGATGATGCCTTTTCTTCTTTCAATATATTTCTAACTATGAAGCATTAGTAGCAACAGGAATATTGGCTCCATGACTTGACTGCTCCAGCAGGAGTAGATTCTATGTACCATACGATTCAGTTATAAGCCTAAGAATTAACTGTTGCATACAATATGGCCATTGCCAACCTGGATCTGGAGCGGCTAAATCCCTCATTCAGGAATTGGTGTTTTTACAATGCATTAGAGCAGGTTCATATCTGTATAGGCTGATGTAAATAGACATCATTCAAACTATTACATTGATTGTGCACTAACTGGGAGATTACTTGTTGATGTATGGGTCGGTTTGTTCTACTTTAATAAAAATATAAAGTACTTTTTTTTTATGTGCAAGTGTAAATGTCAACATTTATTATACTGTGAATGTTTTAGGTGCTTCGGGTTAAAAAAAAAAGTTAGAAGTACGTGCGTTGCAAAAATTATGTTAAGTAAAAGTTAAAAAGCAAAAGTTAATCCAGACATACCCATAATGAAAAGATATTGTCCATGGAAGGGTCGAAAGTCTTTGGAAGATGTGAGTGGTATTGAGAAGTGTCGTATAGGTTGAAGCAACCCGTGATCTTTTGAGCTTCTTACACACATTGTGGATGCTAGTGTTCTCTTGCTTTGTTAAGTTTTTGTGTGAATAGAAGACATAGCGTTCAAATATTGCCCTAAGGTTCTGCATCTTGTGGTTGCAGCCACTGCTTTCCAATTATTTGGTTCCTTAGCTAAAACTTTGAGATTACTTCCGTATAGCAATTACATTCTACGAGTATGATAATTCGCTGACTGTTATTATGTTCTTCCCTTAACCACTGATGAGGATATTGCCATTTGGATAAAATTTCTCCCTGGGTTTTCACGAAGTAACACTATTGTTATATAAGTGGCAATTGATATTGTTGCTGCCTTTTGCTGATAGAGCCATTTTTGGTACAGTATAGGCAATCAGGAATTTCTGTGCTGCTCCTGCATTTGGCTCAGAGGGTATACGCGGAATGCACTGAGGAGATAATTCATATTCTTGACCTGCTGAATCGGATGGTGTCTTTTAACATGGTAACTTCTTGGAAGTGCTTTTCTCGTCTTCTGGTGTTGCAGTAAGTGTTGCTTGCACTTGTTAGTCTATGCATGGTATATCAATGGTTACGTCTTTTGCTTATGGTTTGTGAGAACCAGCTGGACAAGATGAGATCCACGATAATATGGTCAATGAACTGAAAATATGAGTAAATCTGGTTGGAGGAGATGCAGGCTTATCAAGCAGGCACTGAGATGGTTTTTCATAACAATGCCTTGATGTGTACTAAGCGTCTATTATTCCCAACTTTGGGATGGGTTGCTGTCTCAAAAAAGATTCTCAGTAGTTCCTCGCAATAATCAGAATTCTTGACTATATGGAGCTAGATCAACTTTTCCTTCTTGAATGCCTTGATTCTGTCCAAGGAATTTCCTGTTGCTACAATGTCTTGATGCATACAAAGTGTATTATTCCCACCTTTGGGATGATTTGCTGTCATAAAACGGTACTCAGTAATACCTCGCAATAATCAGAAATTCTTGACTATATTAAGCTAGAGCAACTTTTTCTTCTAGAAAGCATCAGCTTTCATCTTCCCTCTAAAAGGACTCCATAAAACAGGCTTTCTAGAGCCTGTACGTTGCCAATTCTCAGATGAATTTGTTGGAGGCCCTTGAATTTCCTCTCAGGAGGACAGTGAGAAGAGGTCTGTTGCTGACTATCAGTAAGCCTAGCATGGGTTCTTTTCCTAACGGGAGTAGTTGTTGTCGTTATGTTTTCTGTCGTCTAAATTTCACTTGCCTTTTGTCTTAGCCAGTATAGCCTTGGGACTTCTATGCTACATGAACATTTCTATTTTAGGTGTCTATAAACCAGTTGTCAATCTGGCACAGCACAGGCTGTTTGTGAATCAGGCACTTGCACGAACACATTTGTGATGCATGTTATGAAATTTTTACTATGTTTTAGGATTCATTTATAACAAAGTTTTGTTTTGGTCAATTATTTGCAGGGCCTTTGTTTTGCTTTGATGAACATTAGGAACACGTCATATGTGCAATCGACTATGACAAATGCGGTGACAGAAAATAACATTTGGTACATTGAATTGATCTGGTTTTTTTTTTTTTCTGTTGTAGGATTATTAGAAACCTTGTTCCTTCTATTCCTGTTATGTTTTCCTTCTTTATCTTGGAAATACTTAATTTCTCTATCCTGCAGGGCGGTTGAGGTGATTTCTTCCTTGATCAGACATTTGTATCCCAGTTCTAGTAATGCTGCAACCATTTGCATGGGCGTCAATTTCTTAGCAAAGATGATAGAGAGGTACCTCCATTCTTTTGTCCATATATCTCTTCGTAACCTTCATCTCTGTCCTCAGTTCATCATAGATTGAATAATCTGCTCATTCTTAGATTTGTTGTTTGTTTGGAACTTTTAATGCTTTATGTACTGGAAAAAAAAACTTGGATTGCATGTACTTGTGCCATTGCATATAATATTAGTTGTACCTGTTCATAAGCATCTCGTTCTCTTCTCTTTGATGGTAGTTCCCCGTCTAGTGTTGCGGTGGTGGCGCTGAAGGCAGATATGTTTGATGTGTCCTCAAGTAGAAGTTCCTTTGATGGTGACTATAATGTTTCATCCAGGTAAATAGCAGATGACTGCTTTCCCTGTAATTCTGAAGAAGTGCTAAATTCAGATTTTGTTGCATTACTTGACCAATGGCTTGTTGACCCTGACGCTTCTTTCTTCTAATCATGGTGCCAAAAGTGTATGCAATTAGGTCACGTGTGTTGTGGTGCATAGGCATAGTTTTTTGTGTTCTTGCACTAGTTTGTTTTTGATGTATGTCATTCAAACTATTTTAATGTGCCCCATTTATCTGCTACTGTTACTTCTACCTCTTAAAAGAAAGTGGAAGGTGAAGACTATATTGACTTATCTGTGTTCCTGCACGCCACTTACTCCTCGTAGCAGATCATGGTTGCTCTCTGGGAGACTGGCAAAGATGCTATTCGTCGATTACGAGCAGAATGACTACGACTGCTCACTGACAGTATCAGGTATAAAGAAAAGATTGAATTACTGGCGTGATCATCTTTTTTCTTTTCTAAATACTTTACTTTGCCTTTTCTTTTGCTCTTTTCTTTATTTTTCCCTCGCTTTAGCATATTCTTTTGCAGTTAGTGTTCACTGTAGCTGTTTTATGTTTCTAGACTATTGTATCAGTGCATGTGCTGGTTAACTGCCTGTTAATTTATTTTTTCTCAGTTGATTCAGATATTGTTATATGCTTGAGATTGTGGACCAAACCTGTCTATATGCTCAGTATATACTTGACGATCAACTGTGAACCTTGGTTTTGCAAAGCATTTGATAATTGTGCCAAGCATTTGTATAATGGTCATATCTCAGAGATAAGTCACCCAATTGACCACCTGTCTGGGCATTATAGTTACTGTGTCCATTTCAATGCTTATTTGTGCATTTCGATATCTTAATTCACTTTGTTCTGATTTGTACTCTGGAACCTTTTCAGTGCTGGAATTCACTACGAAGCTTGTGGAAAGTGGATTGGAGAATGATGCTGTCCTAGCTTTGCTTGTTTTCTCCTTGCAGTACATTCTAGTCAATCACGAGTTTGGAAAATGTAAGGCAAAGCACCTTCGTTGGAAAGTGACAGTTAAGGTACGAACTATAGTTTGAGCTGCCACAATTGTATATCTTCTCTTTTGATTCCAGGGTGTGCTGGTGTTCCAGGAATAGGGTTGTTAGAAATCTTTTTGTCACTGATGGATGGTGAAAATCCAATGTTGGATAACTACGTGGGTTTGCAATAATGTCACATAGTTGGTGTACTAGGGTGTTATGGACTCGAAATCGAAATGCTAGTCTCCTCAAAGCATATTCTTTAACCAGTTTTGCTTTCTAAACCCCCCTCCCTCCCCAAAAAAAAAAAAAAAAGAGGTGCTCCATAATTGTATCTTGGTTTTCCCTTCTTGCCCTGTTCGTATGTGCCTTTAAGCTGCTATTGTGATGCTTGAGTTTACTCTTTAGTTGCCTAACCATTATTATTGATCTATCTTATAGCAAGGCTTGTGTTTCCATTGTTGATATCACTTATCTAGTTACCAAGATGTACGGTGCTAGATGCCCCTAGGAATCCCTTCAATTTACCAAAATCTGTGACTTTGGGAGAATGATGTTTGTTTATTAATGTACAAGCAAATTAAAGGGTTAAGAATGTTGATGTGGTTGGGTTTTTTGGGTTCTTTGACTGAGGCACATCAAGTGATCATCTAATATCAGAGGCGTGAATTTTAAGATGTTTTCATACTGATGACGTACGCATGTGTTCTACAAAATTGCAGCTTTTGATCTTCAACTTGTTATATTTACCTGGAAGATGAAATGTTTTATGTTCTTTGTTACCCTGTGTTCGTAAAAAACCGACTTGTATTTGCCTCTGATTATATTGATGGGCTGATTATTACTAAACAATAAAAAATGGAAATGCGTATAAAATTGAACATGGTAGGCCACAAGGTTGGAGTTTTATATGCAGGGAATTATACTCCGATAGACAAATTTTAAATCAATGCGTTTGCTGATTTAGGTGCTTGAACTGATGCGGACATGCATTATGTCAATTTCGTACTTTACAAAATTCGGCAAGGTTGTCTGGGATTTACTGCTATCTGAATCTTCCATCCACAGCATGCTCTTTCGAGTTGCTTGTACGACGGCTCAAACTTTGGAGGTGAGAGATTTTGTCTATTTGCTGTCCAAGCATAAAGAGATAGCTTATATGGGTATTTTAACTGATCTGATTACATTTCTCTATAGAATCTTTACATGAACCGTCTCTTTGAATTATCGGACATTGAAGGATTACAGCTTGCCATCCGTTCTGCTTTAGACATTCTTTCTATCATGCTCTCCAGATCCTTGAAGGTAAGTGTAACATTCTTTACTTAATGGCATGCTAGGTATTTGATCTTCTGAAGTAGAGCTGCTTTATTAGTGTTCTTGCAGGCCGGTGGGATGGAGGAAGGTTTCCATCTCATGATTGCAAAATGGGAGTGGGATGGGAATTGTAAGAAGGGAAAAAGATTTTTTTTTTTTTTTTTGGGGGGGGGTGTTGAAAAGTATGGTAAATTTTGAAGTTTTTGTGAGGAAAGGGAGATTTGAATTCTCTCCACTTCCCTCTTCCCCTTGTCATCCAAGCAGAGCATTAAATTGAAGGACAAGCAAGTGATTTCATGTTACTGTGTTCCTCTTGTATAGTTTCAGATCATGTGCAAGTTTTCGCATTTGATGCGTTTCCATGGCAATCTTCTCTCTACTTTTTTTTTTGGTCAGATCTCTCTACTTATGTTAGTTGACATTGCTTGTGTGACTTTTTCTCATACCAGTATTTCTGTATGTTCTCTTTCAGGCTGCGTCTGCTAGCCTTCCTGTCTTTCACCAAGCTATGCTATCATCTACAACCAAGCCGATTCCTGTCACTGCAGCTGTTATATCTTTGATATCTTACTTCCGTAACTCTGTATGGGACCCATTAAGTTGTTGACCTTTTTCACTTTTAACCCCACAAATAGATATCTCACTTCTGAACTGTGTATGGGATCCATTTATGTTCATAATTAACCCTGTTTTGCCATCATGATTTGCACATCTCATGCTTAAACACCGCGAGATTGTTTCTCTTTTGTAGACACTTTATTCACATAAGAAACTGTGACAAATGCTTGTTTCTCTGCACACAAATGTCACGAACCATGACAGTTGACAGCTCTCTATCCACATTCTGTCATTTGCTTCTTGGCCATCTGCAGATATCCTCCAGATTCTTCATTTAGCCATCTCTCAGAAATATGCAAATTTCCTGCATGTCATTATTTTAATGTTTACTCCCATGAGTCCATGGGAACTGTTCCAACTACTTTAAAGTGCCCAGCTGTAGATAATCTTTTATGTTATTTTCTACATCCTAGTTTTTTTTTTTTTCAAAAAGAAAATTGACTACAATGCCATATATAGTATAGTTGTCGATTCTTGAGTAGAGCAAGGTGTGGCAAGTGACAAAAAAACAAAAGATATTGTTGTAGGATGGGGTTTTGGTGCTTTCAGACTTAGATTGCTCAGATTTTCATTTGAAAAAAGAGTCGCATTTAGAATTAACTTGTCAGTCTTAACCTTCTGGATGTTACAGAATGACAAATTCGTGTAATTTTAACATGGACCATTTGGCTAGCAGTATGTGATTTTATAAGTTTGTCTTAATTGGACGCATTTAAAGGAAAACCTGTTAACTGAAGCTACAGAGCAGGGAGTCTTCAAGGATGAAAACTGTGTGGAAGATTACCTTGTCTGAAAGCTCCAGATTCTTTTCTGTTCACTACATTGAATCTTTATGTTTAGGAGGTTTAGTGAATGCCTTTTATCCGAGCAGGGAATACAAATCGCTGCTGCCAGTTTACTTTCCATGATATTTGTGGTAGCAGATGACGTGAAGCCCATGATATCTGGGATCACATGCTTTAGTGTGGATGATAAGCAGGTTGGTATATTGTCAGTTGATCTGGCTTTTGCATTTATTTCATTTTATCCTCTAGTTGACTCTTTTTCTGTCATTTGGTTGCAGATGATAGAATTACGGCACGCTGTCAATTGCATTCTGCAGGACAAAGCACTTAGGAATGAAGATCTCTTCCTAGCAATAGTAAACCTGCTTACTTCTGCTGCACGTTTTCAGGTATGTTTTTCAGTCAAAATCTTGTTGGATAAATGTGGTGTTCTGACATGTTGCTGAATCGAGGACTGTCTATGTCTGAGAAAGGAACCTTCCAAATTTCCAATTCTTTTGTAGATAGCTGACTATTGCTTTTGACAGAGTTGTTTCTTTGGTTTTCTTTTGCAGCCATCATTTCTTCTTTCTGTGTTTTCCGCCAAAGAGCACAACCCTGAAAGTGTCGAGCAGTCAACGAATGATATTTCACCTCAGACGATGTTTAGAAAATCAAGCCTACTTCATTTACTCCTTCAACCCGTTGAAAAGTCTAGTGAGCTCATCCAAAGGTATAATCTTCATCATAGTCTTTCATCCTGGTTTGATTCTGGTTGCTTCATTTTAAATTTGCACTAGGCTTCACATTTTGGTTCCTATGCCTGATGGAGTTAAATTCCTGCGACTGTTGATGTTGTTTGTTTTCTCTCTCTCAGCAATCCAGAAATAGCACTGGCTGTTCTAAACTTCCTGAAAGCCTTGTGGGAAGGGGCTGGCCACTACAAAGATTTATTGGACTGGCTCAAAAGATCTCAAGACTTCTGGAAACATCTGTCTGGCTTCATATCTCTTGCAGGCATGGAAGCTCATCTACCTAGAAAGTTGGCTGGAAGGGAAGGTCAAAGCCTTGCAAACAAATATCAATGTCAAAGTGCAACATTGGAAATATTGGCATGTGATATTTTCTTACAAAAGAAGTTGTCACATGCCAAGTTACGTATGGAACAACTCGATTCGGCGAAAGTAAATGATGGAAATACTGCAATTGCTGAAAAGTCGAAAGTATCTGATCCCCAAGATCCTACCAGTGTTTTGTCTACCTGGTGTCAGAGCTCTGTTTTAGAAAGCCTGGTCAAGACATATGCTTCATGCGGATATGACGGTGAAATCTGGTTCCATCTGAAGGTTTGTTTGCCCTAATTGAAATTTTTGCTCTTTCATCTCATTTTATAGTGACTTTTTTCTATTGCCTTGACGTGCTATTACTCTCTTTTTCTCGTCAAAGTTCATAGTCCACATATTTTGCTGTGAAAACACTCTATGACGATGGAGCAGTGTAGCAATGGGAGGTCTTTTACAAAATCATTCTGGGAATAAGCTTTTTCATGTGACCGCAGTGCACCAAGAAATTGATCCTATAATTTAATTTGAAAAAATTCTGAGGGATTACATTCTTTAGTCATTATGGTTTTCTCCTTGCTGTATAATTGTGGCTCCTTACAATTATGTGAAATTCTTCAGGTTGCTGCCTCCCTCTTTGCAGTGCATGTCATGGCCAGATTAGCTGCTGGTGACACAGGAAGTTTGTCCGTATCTTTAATTGAGAAAATTCAACTTATGTATAAACAGGTTTGTACTTTTTTTTAGTGTTTTGGCACTATACCAATGATTACAGAACAGTGAAATTTTCGTACATCAGCTTTATTTTAGTAAAGCATGTGACAGGACCTAGTCACCTTGCCAAGCACAAAAGCTTTTCTCTTATCACTTGATTTTTTCGAGTTGATTTTGTCTGATTCCACTATGTCGTGAATTTGGTGTTGCAGATGAGCAGCCAACCTCCTTTTTCTGAACTTTTAGCCCTATACGGAAGACGTGGCTATAGGTAAGAATACAGAACCTCCTTTTCGTAATGATGGAAATTTTTTTAAGAGTGGATAGTTTCTACGGTGACAATGGTTTAGTTGCCTTACTTACCTATATGGATGACGTCTATTCTGGACATTTCTTATATATTATTTTGAATTGTCTCATTGCCGACTTACAAGACTTGGGTATATACCCGACATGTGGCTGGTAATAACTCTGAACCATCAGATGTGGAGATTTGAGGAATTCTAGTGGCCATCACTACACTGGATATCTTAATACTTTGAGTTTGTCTTGTTAAATTACTAGATGTCCATATTGCATGGCTACGACATCTTAAGGGTCCATAACTCGGAGATTATTTGTGAATACCTGATCCAAAACTTTGTGTCATGCCCCAAAAAAGGAGTAATTAGAAGTTAACAATAGCTATTGCTCTAACTTGTATTCCACAAAAATAGCATCTGATACTTTTTTTTCTCTTCAGTGAAGGGAAGGAATTGCAAACTCTAATACTGAGTGACCTTTATTATCAAATACAAGGTGAGTTTGAAGGTCGAAAAATCATTCCCGGACCGTTCAAAGAATTGTTCCTGCATCTTGTGGAATCAAACTTTTTGCAAAGTTACCGACAGGAACAAAGTGGCAGCTTTGCAGAGTATACTAGTAGGATCTACTTGTATGATGTTGAGCGCATAAAAGCTGATATCAAACTAGATTCATGGAATTATACGAGCTGGAGAGCATCTAAAGCGATTGCGGAAACAGTGGTGCAGTGCATGGAGGATGCAAACTCAATGCTGTTGTTCTCAAGTTCAAAGCTTTCTGCGCTGAAAGCACTCATCACTCTGCTGAGTGTTTATGACAATGAGGTAACTCAGTCTGGAGATTGCAACTTGCAATCTCTTTTCCCTTAGACTTCTGAATTATTATATGTCTAATAGACTCGTTGTGCTAAATACTGGACAACTCAACGTGATCTTCGTGAGAGACTCTTTTGAGCATCTGGAGCATTATTAATTTAACATTTGCCTATCTGTTGAGCCATTTGGAGCATTATTAATTAACATTTACCTATCTGTTCATGCAGTCTGGCGAAAAGAAGGCTACAAGTGGAAGCATGATCTCTGAGAAACTTATTAGTTCCTGTGTATCTCACATATCAAATTGCATTCATTCAACACTGGAGAGAGTGGCGCCCACCATGGACACTTCGGCAGATGTCTTTGAGTTTCTTTCAAGCCAGGCAGAGTTGGTTATTTATTTCATCAGGAAAATGCAAATAAGGCCCTCTGTACCTGTTTGTCTGCTTGTATTAAGGACATGTGTTCCTACGATCAAAGTGTTGAAAGACACCAAGCCAGCAGCTACAAGGTTCAAGACTATGATCAATTTCTCTTTCTTGGTCCTGGTTTCAGTCGTGGAGTTCAGTCACTGCTGTTCATGTGTAGATTCCTCGGGAAATAAGGAATTTGTAGAAGAAGGAGCTGAATTCTCTAATCTATGTCTGGGTCACTTACCAGTTCTCTGCGACTGTCTTATGGTGCCTGAGCTTTGCACTGTTTCTTTGACTACATCAGACTTGATCCTGCGAACAGTCTTGATGCCAACTAGTTGGTTCCCAGTCATAAAAGAACATCTCCAATTGCAGCATATTGTTCGCATGCTTCAGGATAAAAATTCTCCAGTGTCATCTTGCATATTGCTGAAATTCTTTTTAACCCTTGCACGTGTGAGGGGAGGGGGCTGAATTGCTTCTTAATGCCGGTTTCTTTTCATCTCTCAGAGTGTTATTCTCTTACATAGAAGATGGGAGGCGCTCCGCAGCAACTGATGGGGTTAGGGATGTTTCCGACACATCCAACAAATCTGAAGAGTCCCAACATATTTGGGGATTAGGCTTAGCTGTTGTTACTGCAATAGTTCATTCCTTAGGAGACAGTTCTTATTTTATTGATATTGTGAACAACGAGGTTCCTTACTTCTTCTTTGAGAAAGCTGATCTAATATCCTATTATCTCAGTGCTCCAGACTTTCCATCTGATGATCCAGACAGAAAGAGAGCCCGTGCTCAAAGGAGACAAACTTCTCTAACTGCTTTGAAAGAAACTGAGCACACCGTCATGCTAATGTGCATTTTAGTGAAACAATGGAATTCATGGGTTAAGGCTATGAAAGAAATGGATTCACATTTCAGGGAGAGGAGCATTCATCTGTTGGCATTCATAAGCAGGGGTACTCAACGTCTAGGAGAATCTTTTGGGCGGAACGCGCCTCTCCTTTGTCCTCCTATTGAGACAATTGAGTTTGAATTCTGCAAGAAACCGTCATTTGTCAACAGCAAAAATGGATGGTTTTCCCTAGCTCCTCTTGGATGTGTTTTTAGGTCCAACTACTCTGCTGTTTCTACTGCTCTGATTGTCAAGGATCGAGCTGTGGAAAACTTAGAGACAATCTCCGCGACAAGATTTTCAGATAATGTTGCCTTGCAGATCTATAGAGTCGCCTTTCTTCTTTTGAAGTTTCTCTGTTTACAAGCCGAGGGTGCAGCTAAAAGGGCTGAGGAGGTTGGATTTGTCGATCTTGCTCATTTTCCTGAGCTTCCAATGCCTGAGATTTTGCATGGTTTACAGGTATTATGATTAAGTCACTGCAGCCAGTCCTCATATTTGGAGGGTATATAGCCACTCTGGTGGCTCTTACAGTTTTTAATTTTCCTTTCCTCAAAATGATATAGCATGATGTAGACTCCTTTTTACTGCTTTACGATCTACTTGCTTCTGGTCATTGCTTCTGCTTGCTTTTGACTTGCAACTACTTGGGAGTCCAGGATCAAGCACTTTCAATCATCGCGGAGCTGGGGAATGCCAATAGAACAAGGCCAATGGAGCCCGAAATCCGGACTGTCTGTGAGCTATTGCTGCAGATATTAGAGATGGCCTTGTATTTGGAGCTTTGTGTTTTGCACATATGTGGTATAAGGCCGGTACTAGGGCGAGTGGAGGATTTCTCTAAAGAACTCAAGTCGTTCGTTAGAGGTAAAAGATGGCCGCTGCTTCCATTTATTTTAAAGAAACTTCCGCGTCCATTGCTTATATGAGAATGAATCTTCTTCTCTCTTAACCTTTGTGCAGTGGTGGAGCAACATGCTTTTCTAAAAGCTTCGCTGAGCTCCCTTAAACAGGTGATCGCACTCGTCTATCCGGGCTTGTTGCAGGCCGAGGGATTGTTGTGAAATGAACATGTGCACAAGAACTAAATCATAGCTCCTTTAGAACCTCCAAATTGCAACTACCTTGTATCTTCTTGGCACGAGAGGCTAAGTAGGTAGATAGATCAATGTACAGTGCAGTCTCCACCTGTAATTCGAATGTTGCCATTCTCTTCCAGCCATTCTTCGGCCGGATACATTGAAGTAGCTCTGTCCCGGGGGCTGATTTTTCCGTTTCTGTTTCTAACTTCCTGTGTGAGAATGGCCGATGATGGGGTCACGTTACGCGTGTTTCTCGTGTTTTAATTTTGGTCCGCCGATGTTGCTATGGATTTAAGACAGAGGACGGTGACAGCGAAACCACGTGGGAATTTCTTCTTTTCACCTTTCGTCCTTTCCGAACATTTCAGGAGCCTTCGAAACCAACCGAGCAAAAGATTTTTTTGAAAAATTTCAAATAAGAGTTTGAGGTATTTTTATTTTTTTAAAGAATGACTTGAAGTAGAGTTTGTTTTAGATAAAAATTTGAAGTACTCTCATTATTTGAAAAAAAGGACTAAAGATATGTTTGTTATTTAATTCTTTTTTTTCTTTGCTTTCGGCTATTGGCATTGGGGAAAAAAAGAAGGAAAAAGTAGAAAATAAAATAAAATAAAATGATGAAAATGTCTTGCTTAAGTTTTTTTTTAAAATAATGGGGGTATTTTAGATTTTTATTTAAAATAAATTTTATTGTAGGTCTTTTTGTGAAAAAGTAGAGCACTTTATGTATTTATTTGAAAATTTTTCCCAGATTTTTCTTTTTTATGGGGCCATTATTTCCATTGATGTTTTTTATTTTTTCACCAGTCTTATCAAATGAAGTGGCGACACGTGTTATGTTTACGGACACCCGTTTTAATGAATCGTCTAGAGAAAAGCCCCGCACGAGCATATCCCAACCGTTGGACTTTTCGTCCCACCTCTCCCCAAAACCGACAAAACGAGCGCATACCCGTCGCCGCTTGACCTCCGGTTACCGTACCTCACCCCGAGTTAAATATTTCGACGGTCCAGATCTCTCCACGTGCTGCAATCCAACGACATCTGCCCCCCACCCTCGTTCCAACATAAACCCCCTTCCCAACAACGCGCTCTACCTCGTGCTCCGTCCAAGGTCTTAGCTCTCGCAGTGTTTCTCAGACGCGCACTCAGAATCTCCTCAAAGATGTCGAACCCTAGGGTCTTCTTCGACGTCACGATCGGCGGAGAACCGGCTGGCCGGATCGTGATGGAGCTCTTCGCGGACACCACCCCGGGCACCGCCGAGAACTTCCGGGCGCTCTGCACCGGGGAGAAGGGCGTCGGCCGCAGCGGGAAGCCGCTCCACTACAAGGGGTCGCCGTTCCACCGGGTGATCCCGGGGTTCATGTGCCAGGGCGGCGACTTCACCGCCGGCAACGGGACCGGCGGGGAGTCGATCTACGGGTCCAAGTTCGAGGACGAGAACTTCGTGAGGAAGCACACGGGGCCGGGGGTGCTGTCCATGGCGAACGCGGGGCCGGGGACCAACGGTTCGCAGTTCTTCATATGCACGGAGAGGACGCCGTGGCTGGACGGCAAGCACGTGGTGTTCGGGCAGGTGGTGGAGGGGATGGACGTGGTCAAGGCCATAGAGAAGGTCGGGTCCAGCTCCGGCAGGACCTCCAAGCCTGTAGCGATCGCTGACTCCGGTCAGCTCTCTTAACTTCGCATAGTTCTGTGCTGCACTGCGGCGGCGGCCGGGTGTTTGCTGGATATATGTAGCAATATGATCTGAGCTTTCGAAATGCGGTGGTTCTGTTGGGGCTTCCAACGTGGCGAGCTATCTATAAAGTTCCCTCTAGTATTAAATAAGACTGTAATTATGTCGTTAATCCCCATTGAACTCGGTGATCCTTTTACTTTGGTCTCTTGTTCTTGCATGGGCTTTTTCGGTTTGCACCCCTAGTCCTTGAATTTTTCCTTTTTTTGCCCCCTTGCGATTTCAATCCCTGAACTTTCTCAAATTTTGTTGTTGAATTGGCTCAATTGGGTCTTCTGATGATAATGATGTGGACCGGGCGTGCCAGTTTTAACAAGGATTACGCAACAGTGATGATTTGAAGTGCTCGACTCAATCAAATTTGATTTCTATAAACAACTTTTCATAAAAACCTCTGTGCCTGGCTTGAACTGGGGCGCGATCTCTCTCGGAGTGAACAGATGCACGGTGCTCCTCGCTTCATCTTCAGCCGCGAGCAGTGCCTCCATCGCCACCGCAATGTTGATGGCATCGTGGCTCTGAAAACCTCCGGCACGGTCGTAGGTTGCCTGAGATTTTAAAGGCGCGGTTCCCGCAGCAAGCAGCGGGCCGCCGTTGTGGTCGTCGCGCTCAGGACCCCGAGAGTGGACTTCACCTCGGGCTCTCGCTCTCTAGTTCTTCATCTCACTCCCCTTCGCCGAACTGTTTCTATATTTGCACGGTGGTCTCGGACCATCGCTCCGATGCACACGACCGCCTCTATGGAGGCCGCCGACGAAAGTGACGACCAACGTGGGCGGTGCTCACTCTCTTTGTTTGATAGGATATGCTCATAATGTCCTTTGTTATATCCGGTCACCTACTAAACAAGATGTACCACAAAATAAATCCTTCGCGTTTCTTATTTTATCTCATTTCTCTATATCCTAATCATTCTCCTGGCGACCAAACACGACCAAAGTGGCTTGCTTCTTGAGGCCAACTTTTGACTCTCGAATGTCTTTTTTTTTTTCCTTATTTTATACTTCATTTGCTTCGAATAAAAATATAGGAATAGGAAAAAGTACCCAAAAAAAAATTAAATTTATTTTATTTGTGAAAATTTAGTCTTATATCTTTCGATTGTGCCAATTTTGATCTAAAACCTATTGCGTTTGTGTCAATTGAGTTCATCCGACTAATTTTAGTCAAAAATCGGTGACGTGAATATCGTCCGTCCTTAGTGGCGTAATTCGATCGACGTGAAAATTTTTAAATAATTTTTTTGAAAAAATTGAATTTCTAATGGTTTTTTCTTCTTTTCGAGGCTGACGAGGGCCACTATCTAGAGCGCCTTCGTAGTGTAGCTCCACGGCCGGCGAGGCCGCAACGGCCATGGGAGAGGCCATTGTGGCCTCGCCCTTGGACAAGGTCGCCCTCGTTCGGATAAGGCAAGGGCATTTGAGCTTTCGCCCAATGATTGGCGAGAGTCGTTGGCAAAAAAAAAAAAAAAAATAATAAAAATTCATTTCCTAAAAAAATTACTAAAAAATGTCCACGGCAACTCGGGTCACGCTTTGTCGGACACATGTTGTTCACATTATTTATTTCAGGCCAAAATTAATTCGATGGACGCAATTGGCACAAATGCAAAATGTTTAAGATTAAATTGGTATAGTTAAAAATTTTATGACCGAATATGCATCAATGTAATAGGTTTCGAACTTTTTTGACACTTTTTCTCCATATGAATATGTTCTTTTATTGTGAATTAGAAAAAATTAAATGGAAGTGAAGATTTTCGTATTTGTGATTTGGAGTATTAGATATTTCGCAACAATTTTTGTGGCTGCTACCAACTAATAAGTCAAATATCAATTTTTACAATCGAAACTCATTCGGAAAGTCTTTTATGTATACTATATAAGTCTTAGTATTGCTTTAGATAATGATACAAGTTAAAATGTTAGGCTTTCTTATGAAGTATTTCGTGGATTACTACTGTCCGCGATCGATCTTTCGAGTTAGGTACCAAATAAAACTTTCATCTTTCATATATTTTTAGAAACATTGCATGCAAGACTGGCATCATCACGATCGTTGATCACCGTATGACCGACGGTTTCAACGGGCCTAGACTCAGGCGATATCTTCTCAAGGATGGGGACATCAGCCCACCATTCGTCAAGCCCAAGAATCGATGCATTTCCATCACAATGCGCCTCACCTGCTTTTCCACGAGAACAAACTCTGTCGACAAATACGAATCAAATGAGATTAATTAAGAAAAGCAAAGAAAACTTAATTTCAAAACACATCCCAAACTCATCGGGCCGACCAAGAAAAAGAAAGAAAAGAAGAAATGAGAGAGAGACGCCCTTGACACTATGGCTTTGAAAAAAGAAAGCGTCGGGTGAGATAGGAAATCTGCACACACAGGCTTTGAGATTCTCTATTTATTTTGCGAAAAATAAATAATTTAAATAATATTTTCTTTAAAACGATTGTTTATATCGCTTACAACAATGAATAAATAATTTTTTTTATCGTCCATGAAAATATTTCGACATTGATTGTTATCAATAATGAAAATATTATTTGTTGATTAATTATTTCAAGCGATATACATAGTTATTTTTAGGAAATTTTTTTTTCAATAATTTATTTTTCACAAAATAAAAGGAAATAAGCATTAATTTTTAGGAAAATATTTTTTTTAAATATCCATTTTGTACGAAACAAACAGAGTGTTATGGTGCCTTTCTTTCACTAAAACCCTTATGGCAGAAGAAAATATTTTTCATGAAAATCATTTTCAACCAAAAAATCATTAGTTTTCATTTGTTTGATGGTTTTATGAAAAGTGTTTTCATTTTTGGAAAAAGGAGAAGTCGTTTTATCCAATCCAAACTCGTTATTTTCAATCCATGGAAAAAGTTTTATGTCGATTGATTTGTTTTCCATCATCCAAACACTAAAAGATAGAAAAAGATCTATCGAAAACATTTTTTACATCAAACAAACGGGCCCTATTGGTTACATTAAACAATGTTCGCTCCAAATTTTTTTTTTTGTGTGGAGAAAATGCTCCTGTTTAAGGACTCATTTGAAAATTTTTCAAAAGAAATCATGGTTAAAATAATAGGTTACTCACATCACATTTATCCAAAATTATAATTGTGTCACAAACTTATGGGATTTTAGCGGATTTGAAATTTGAGGGAGCTCTTAGTTTAGAGTAAATGTGATAATGATTAACGAGTTTCAAATTTTCTGTGAAATGAAAATTGATTTAGAACATAACCGTGTTAGTGTGTGTGCATTATGCTTATTGAATTGGTTCGTACGTCCCAAAACGAAATAGCCAATGTCCATTTCCTCTCTTTGCAAAGTTGCTAATGAGTAATGACAACATTTGTAACCGAAAATTACTCGCAACGTTAGCCGTTCCCCAATTCGGAAAGCCCTCGAATCTTAAAACTATGGAAAAAGGCTGCGTCCGGGCTCCCTTCTCCGCATTTGAGATCATCGCCGAATCTGGACCGCCCGTTCAATCCAATCCGACGAACCTACTACCGACCGAGTCTGTCCGAGTCACTCTCCGCCGTCGGATCATCCCAGTCGTAAAGCCCCCGTGCCCTCCAGCTCCTGAAAGCCCTATGTTCGCTTCGCTGCCAACGGACGCAATCTTCTGTTACATGAACGAGAGAAACCTCCGCCTAGAGAGAGAAACAGCGCGCGCAGAAGAGAGAGAGAGAGAGAGCTCCACCTCGCACGACAACGATGGCGGCAATCGTCTCCCCCTGGGCCACCAAACCTGGTGCGTGGGCCCTCGACTCCGAGGAGAACGAGGATGAGCTCCTCCAGCAGCAGAAATCCGACGCCGTTAATGGCGGCTCCGCGGCGGCGCCGCTCGCCGACTTCCCTCCCTCGCCGCCGCGGCGGCCACCAAGCCCAAGAAGAAGAAGGGCCAGACCATCTCACTGGCCGAGTTCTCCAACTACAAAACGGCTGCTCCCAAATTCCAACCGTCCAGAGGCCTCACGCACGAGGATCTCCTGGCACTGCCCACTGGCCCGCGCCAGCGATCCGCGGAGGAGCTGGACCGGAGCCGGCTCGGCGGGGGCTTTAAGTCGTATGGCTCTGGGCGCTATGGGTCGAACGATTCAGGGGAGGACTCGCAGAACTCGCGGTGGGGCTCGTCTAGGGTTTCGGACGATTCGAGTAGGCAAGGAGGGTTTAATAGGGAAGCGAGCAAGGAAATCTTGCCCTCGCGGGCTGATGAGATTGATGACTGGTCTGCTACGAAGAAATCGGCGGTGGGAAATGGTTTCGAGAGGAGAGAGAGGGGCGGGTTCTTCAGTTCGCAGTCGAAAGCTGATGAGTCGGATAGTTGGGTGTCGAATAAGAGTTCTGAGCAGCGGCCGTTCAGCGGCGAAGTGGGCAGAGAGAGGAGAGGGTTTAACCGTGGGGGTTTTGAGGGTTCTAACGGCGGTGGCGCAGATGCTGATAGATGGGGCAGAAGGAAGGAAGATGAAGGTAGTTTCGGCAGCGGCACAGATGCTGATAAATGGGGCAAGAGGAGGGAAGAAGAGGGTAGTTTTGGCAGCGGCGCAGATGCTGATAAATGGGGCAAGAGGAAGGAAGACGAGGGTAGTTTTGGGAGTTCAAGGCCCAGGCTTGTTTTGCAGCCCAGGAAGTTGGCTGTTAGTGATGGGGCAGGGTCAGGTTTAGGCGTGGTGGCAAAGCCGAAAGCGTTGAGCCCCTTCGGAGATGCAAGGCCGAGAGAGGAGGTGTTGAAGGAAAAGGGGCAGGATTGGAAGGAGATTGATGAGAAGTTGGATACAATGAAGATTAAGGAAGTGGAGACAGGAGATAAGGGAGAAGGGTCTTTTGGGAGGAGGAGCTTTGGGAGTGGAAATGGAAGGGTCAATTTACAGGAGGACAGGACCGAGAGGACTTGGAGGAAGAATGATTCCAATGAGGTCACAGTGGTACCTTCCCCAAGGTTGGTTCAGTTTGTTGTTTGATTGACCTGTATTTGCTTCGAAGAGGAAATTGGCATTCTTGCATTGATGATTGTGTTGGGTGTTTTAGTGGATAGGTACTTATTGGAGAAGTGTTCTAGCTAGTTTTTGGTATTTAGATTGTCTATATTAGCGTGTTCCATTGAGGGCATCCTACCTTTTGATGGTCTATTCTGTTTGAAGCTAGTATTCCTCGTCACAACCCTTGAAAATGAAGACAATGAGATAATTGAATAGAAATATGGTGATGATATGTCTTGCTGATGTAACTATAACCCGTGCAAGTATGAGCTCTAGATGTTTCTAGTTTTAGACATTCAAAAGGAAGTTAGAAAGCACGGTTCATCGGCTGTTCCATGGTAAGAAAGAAGCAGCAGTATTTTTTTTGGGTCAAAAAGCAGCGGGTTATTAAACATGAAGGGTTGGTTGATGTTAGTCAATAGGCAAAGAATGTTAGCTTGCTCTTGTGTAATCAGTACCTTTGATATGTTACAGTGTTCAATGATTTTTACAGCCGTGACAATTTCATCGGTGTAAAAGAAGTGCTATTTCTTGGAAGTTCTGTAGCAGAAAATCTTTTCCTTTTCTTTTGTCTTTACCTTTCTTTCTCTCGGACTTAAACAGTACTTTCTTTTAACTTCTTGCCGTCATGGGGAAACTCTGAAGAATATGAGAACCTCATCAGTAATTGCTTATTTTTCATTTAACATCTGCCTATACAAAAGGGGCAAACGTTTCGCAAATATGTCAGGGAGCAATTTTTTTTTGGCTTCTCTGAACAAATTTACAATTCCCATCTCATACTCTTCCCTTTAATATGTATCTTGTGAATTTGTTTGATGACTTTGTTTGCAAGCTCTGTGACTTCTATTTATTCCCTTAAAAGCACGGTCTATGTTTTGACTCACAATGCTAACTTTTCTTTTTGAATGCCTCATTATGTTGATGTGAGGCGGTGTATTATTTGATGAAACTAATATTGTTTATTCGTATTTTGTATCCATTGTTTTCTCATATTTGTTATTTTGATTTGGTCCTTTCATAGAATGATTTTGAATATGATACAGCCCTTTTCATCTGTGAAGTTCTCAGTGGAAATTACTAGGAGCCATGTACCAATATAAGTTAACATGCCTAGAGTATATAGTCCAAGAAGTAAGACAGGCAAAGCAACTAGTTGGTTATTGTGAAGCTGCGGATCTCTTTATTTGAAAGTGGTGTTTCTTTATTTCTATAAAAGTACTTTGGTCTACCTTTCATTGATCGGAAGTTATGGATATCATGGGAGACAATAAGATGCGTTGGATTCTTTCATCATGTAGTGCGTCTCTAAAAGCCTAGAAACTCATGTGGATTCATTATCTTGCAGTGTCGAGGAGGAGGACAGTGGAGTTGAAGGAAACTAAACTGGCGGAGAAGTTTTGCATCACGACAGTTTGAGAGGAAGAGGACTCGCTTCATAGTGGATTAGCAGTTTTGATCTGGTTGAATTAAGCTTTATTTATTGCATCTCGTGTTTGGTTGTGATTTTTCATGTCCATCGATTATGTGGAGAATTTTTTTGGTCGGGTTTCGCTTGTTACTAGCATGTTTGGTGGCGGCGGATTTGTGATTAAGGACCGTATAGTTAGTTTTTGTTTGTGGCTGCGATGTACACTGCGACGATGGCGGCGAGAAAGACTATAACTTAAGATGGTGACTAAATAAATGGCTGGCATGGCTTTTGGTGCTGTTTAACTTCTTTTCACCCTGTTTTTTCATTTATGCCCTGAGACTCTGGAGGTGCTGTTGACTTAATCTCTCAGCACATCCTTATGCTATCTAACTTGTCTTCATCTGTGTTTCATTCGCCCACTGAGTGTTGAATCTTGGATGGATTTGCCCATTTATTCTTATTTGAGGTGGAAACGCCACATCTCTGTGGGCTCACCCAATTTCCAGACTCTAGATGATTATACTAATGATCAAAATCATAAATGGAAATTTTTTAAAAATTATTTTTTGTTTAAGGCGTAAGAGCTGCATGTTATTATTGGTGTACCTTGTTTTTTTTTTTTTGGTTTTTTTGACGATGTCTCTAGACTTAATTAATCCCAATAGAGGCATGGATGTGGTCACGTTCATGTGCATCGATTGATCAAAGGTACCCTCTAGGTTAATCCTAAAAGATGTCGGAAATGGAAATGTTCATGAAACATGACCGTATGAACCTCGAAAGACTAGATAAATTATGAAAGTAGGAAATCATGTACGTACTTAAAAGATTAGAAAACAATCAAGAGCAGAATGTCTGAATTTGATTCGCTTCAAACATGTGATTTTGTTAATAATACAGAAGATTCGTATCTATCCTAGAAGCCACAATTGATTCGAGTAGCCGGTAATAATAGCTTTAATCTTCTATGTGCTTGAGAAGTCAACCTCACTTCGTTTTGGTCAGAAGTGAACTCAATTGAGTCTACTATTGCCAACAAGCAAAGTCTTCTCACTTGCTATTTAAGATTCTAAAATGAAAAAAAAAATCAAAATATCATGGCGGGAACTACTTTTTTTTTTTTCGGTCGGATGGAGGTGGTGAGGATTGATCAAAGGTACCCTCTAACTACTTTGCCACGCACTCTCTCTCTTCAAGTCTCAACGTTGACCCCAGGGCCAGACAGGATCTTCTAACACCGATCTCAGTTCCACGACGACGACGACGACGCCCATGGCTTCTTCTCACTCTCACTCCTTCTCCTCTTCCTCTCCATCGTCACCACCGCCATCGACGATTCTCAGTTCACCTTCCACGAAGCCACCATCGAATCCATCCACCTCGCCTTCGCCCAAAACAGGCTCACCTCCCGCGAGCTTGTCGACTTCTACCTGGACCGAGTTCAAACCCTGAACCCCTCCCTCCGCTGCGTCCTGGAGGTCAACCCCGACGCTCTCGATCAGGCCGACGAGGCCGATCGGCTTCGAGCCGCGGCCGGTGGCGACGGGACCACCCTGGGGGACTTGCATGGGATCCCCGTCCTCCTCAAGGACAGCATCGGGACTGACGACAAGCTGAACACCAGCGCCGGGTCGTACGCGCTGCTGGGGGCTCGCGTCGCCAGGGACGCGTTCGTGGTGGAGAGGTTGAGGAGCGCCGGGGCTGTGATTTTGGGCAAGGCGAGTATGAGCGAGTGGTACTCGATCAGGTCCTTTGAGACGCCCAGTAGCTGGTGCGCTCGAGGTGGACGGGGCTTGGTAAGTGTACACTGCTTCTCTGTTTGCAGCTCTGGGTTTGAGTTTCGACCATGTTTCGATCGTCTCCAAATTAACGTGCTTGTAATTAATCTGGCAATCCAAGCATGCTTCTGAAGATTGATTTGATGATTTAATCCTCCCTCGAAGGAAGATGTGGGGACCAGTGAAAAACTGATGTTGATACTGCAAGCTGTGATTAGGAGAGGGCTACATAGATGTTAGACATTTGGAGGATCATTGCACTTGTGACTGCGACATGAATATCAAATTTGCATACTTGTTCAGGTAGTCACTTAGGTTGTCACAGATGTTCAGTTTCATGGTGGGTTCCCTGGCAAGAACCGGGAATAAATGCCCTTTATACTTAGCACTTCTCATAGGGAAATGATTTGATGAATGAGGTCATGTGGGCTATTCAGGTGAAAGGCCTGCTTTTTGTTAATTCCTTCTAAGGAGTATAGTTGTCTGAGAAATGGATCCTGGACATTATCTCGGCAGGTTCATTGGAGAATATAAGAGAGATGCATATATAATTATCTTACTAGTGTTTATTCTATTGTCCGAATAGAATATTCATGCAAATATGTGGAAAACCTTAAGCTCAATTATCTTTGATTTGATTCGGTGATGTCATGTTTCCTTTTTCTGTTCTTTTGGGTAATAATTTCGTGTTATTTGTCACGAGTTGTGTGAAAAACATGACATTTACCTCTTTATTGTAAGCTCTTGATCTGGAGTTTTGAAATCCATGCATTTTTTACTCTTCATACTTGTTTGTGCTTCATATAGTACAAGACTGATAATCCATGACATGTCCCACATCTAGAGGAGTGTATAAATGCTTGGTTAACCATTTTTGTATCCTCTTAAAAGTAACAGGACAATCATTCATTAACTAATTCATCATGGTGTTTATACAATATGATTTGTATATCTAGTTTGGATCTTTCACACATATAAGTTTTGGCGTGTCGTTCAATGTTGAAGCTTCTTCCTTTCTTTCAGTTTGAGGTTTCCAAATTCATTTTTATTTTCCTTGATTACTTTGCAGATATATTATAGTGTCATTTACGAGGTTGACAGTGGGGTGAATCTCCGAAGTCTAGTTGTCCATACAATTCTTCCCAGCAAAATCCTCATGTATAATAGAGACTTTGAAGTTCAGTAGGGTCGCTTGCCCCCACTGCACAACACTACACGCTGTCCCTTTGGTCTTTGACTATGTCAGCTTGAAAAATATATTTTTGTTTGTTAACCTTGCTTCTCTATGTTGCGCGCTTCTCATGAAAAATGATATGATGAATAAGATGAAGGCCTGCTTCTCGGTAGGTCCTTTTGAGGGGCATACTTTTCTTTGACCCCCATGTCCAGAGTAAAAGTTTTATCTACTAATGCTTCGCGCTCTTGCACATGTTCAGAATCCTTATGTGAAGTCAGGTGACCCATGTGGCTCCAGCAGTGGCTCAGCAATAGCAGTGGCTGCAAACATGGTTGCTGTGTCATTAGGGACTGAAACTGATGGTTCCATCATCTGCCCAGGTGATCATAATTCGGTTGTCGGTTTCAAGCCCACGGTTGGACTCACTAGTCGGGCAGGCGTTATTCCACTTTCACCACGCCAAGACTCAATTGGGTAAGGATATTTCGCAGTATGGGACTGTGGTTCCAATGGCCTGCCAGTAATTTACTCGTCGCTCATCCATGATCCTATAGTTTGGTTGCTTAAGTTCTGTACTGTCTATTTATTCCATGATCGCATATGCGCACATAAATATTTACATATATTTATTTTGTTGCCTTGTGATTTTATTCCATGTTAAGTCAGGCCCATAAGCAGAAGTGTGTCGGATGCAGTCCATGTACTTGATGCAATAGTTGGATTTGATCCAAGGGATGAAGCTACAGGGGAAGCAGCCAAATTCATACCAATGGGCGGTTACAAGCAGTTCCTTAGGGAAGATGGTCTTAAGGGAAAAAGATTGGGCATAGTAAGAAACCCTTTTTTGGACTCTTTTAAGGAATCCACTGCTGCTTCGACTTTTGATCAACATCTTGTAACTTTCTGGTGAGTACCACGTGAAATTAGCGAGGCAGACCACTACATGTTTTGAATTAGGACCTACTTCGCGATTATATGTCCTTAGAATACTTGATGATGACAGTTGCAATCAAAACTGGTACTGTTATGTTAATCATTTCCTTCTTTTGTTAATCTGAAGGAACAATGGTGCAACTATAGTGGATAATTTGGAGATAGAAAGCATTGGCATCATCCTGAATCTAGCTGAGAGTGGTGAAATGGCTCTACTGCTAGCCGAGTTCAAGCATACTCTAAATGAATACTTAGGAGGATTGAGCAACTCCCGGGTGAAGTCGCTAGCAGAAGTCATTGCCTTCAACTCCAACAATCCAGATTTGGTTAGTGTTAGGTCGTAGCAACAGTGATGGAGGTCTTTGATTTCCACTGAGCTTTCCTCGCAAGTCTTGGCCAGGAAAAAGATTGACGAGCTCCCTTTTGTTCCATCGATTTTCCCATGAATACTCACTAACTCAAAAGCCTCAAATACTGCAGGAGAAGATGGAAGAGTATAACCAGGATGGACTAATTGCAGCAGAGATGACAAACATGCTCGACGAGGAAGTTGTCAAGGCAGAACATAGGATGAAACAGTTGTCGGAAGAGGGATTTGAAAAACTAATGAAGGAAAACGAGCTGGACGCCATGGTGACACTAGGTGCAGATGCTGCCACAGTTCTGGCAATTGGAGGCTATCCAGCGCTAACTGTTCCTGCCGGATACCACGACAACGGAATGCCGTTCGGGATTTGCTTTGGGGGATTGAAGGGATCGGAAGCCAAGTTGATTGAGATAGCCTATGCTTTTGAACAAGCCACGAGGATGCGTAAACCACCTCTTTCATATTCTACTGAATTTCACTATCAGCATTATCAGTAAAGCAATGGAATAGCTGTGCAGCGTCACGAAAATGCAAGACTGTAAAAATGTTGTAAGCTTATTTACTCTCTCTCTTCTTTTTTTTTTTATATAAACAGATGGAGTGTTCGAATTTGTGAACTCGATTAATCTCGATGGAGGCATGCATGCAGTCCTGTTCATGCGCATCGAATAAAGCTACCCGAAGGTGGCGAGCAAGGTTAAACCTTAGCGTAAGATAGATCGAAAATGTTCGTGAAACATGACTACGTGAGCCTCGAATTATAAGAGGACATGAAATTATTAGAAAATTGAGATTATGTTTCTAATCAAAATAATTAATCTACCAAGACGAGAATGCTGTTATTGAACTTGCTCCGAGCGTTAATTTTGTCAAGCTTTCGTTGGTAACCAACATCAACAATTTTCCGATCCAATTATAATAAAAAAAAAAGCTATGTAAATTTAAAAATTAAAAGGACGATTAGTATGGAGGGAACTTCCTCGTTCCTCGGCACTTGCACTTCGCTTGGAGATTCAGATTCTCTCTCTCGCTCTTCAAGTTTCAACGTTGACCCCCGATTCGTACTCCGGACACCGATCTCCATTCCAGAACGACGACGACGACGACGACGATGACTTCCCTCTTCTCACTCTCACTCTCACTCTCAGTCGCTCTCCTCTCCGTCTCCTTCGTCACGACCGCCATCGCCGCTTCTCAGTTCACCTTCCACGAGGCCACAATCGAATCCATCCGCCTCGCCTTCGCCCAAAACAGGCTTACCTCCCGCCGGCTCGTCGACTTCTACCTGGACCAAATCCAAACCCTCAACCCCTCCCTCCGCTGCGTCCTGGAGGTCAACCCCGACGCTCTCGATCAAGCCGACGAGGCCGATCGGCTGCTGCGAGCAGCAGCGGCCGGTGGCAACGGAACCCTGGGGGATCTGCACGGGATCCCCGTCCTGCTCAAGGACAGCATCGGGACTGACGACAAGATGAACACCAGCGCCGGATCGTACGCGCTGCTCGGGGCTCGCGTCGCGAGGGACGCGTTCGTGGTGGAGAGGTTGAGGAGCGCTGGGGCTGTGATTTTGGGCAAGGCGAGTATGAGCGAGTGGTACTCGCTCCGGTCCTGGGAGATGCCCAGGGGTTGGTGCGCTCGAGGTGGACAGGGCTTGGTAAGTTGTTTTCATGTATATTGCTCGTCCGTCCGCAACTATGCAAATTGAGTTTCGACAATGTTTTGATTCCTGTTAAATTTAACGTGCTTGTAATGAATCGCGCAATCCAATCATGTGGTCCTGCTTTGAGGGAAGATGTAGGGACCAGTGAATAACTAATTTTGATATTGCAAGCTGTGATGAAAACATGGCCACGTAGATGTTACACGTTTGGAAGATAAATGCACCTGTAATTGCGACATGCGGGGTAAGCGTGCGTATATCAAGTATGCATACTTGTTCATGTAGTCATTTAGGTTATCATAGATGTTCAGCTTCATGGTGTGTCCCCTGTCAAGAACAGGGAAATAGATGTTTTTTGCTACTTTACTTAGCACTTCTCAGGGGAAATGATTTGCTGAATAAGGTCGTATACTGATCTCAGGGATGGATGAACGTTTTCTCAGTAGGTTCATTGTAGAACATAAGAGATTTGCATACATAGTTCATTGAAATTGTTAGTATTTTTCCTTCTGTTCCTATAGAATATCGATGCAAACCTGTAGAAAATCTTAAGCACAATGATGTGTGATTTGATTTGGTGATGTCGTACTTTTTTTTTCCCTGTGGTGGGGGGGGGTTGGTAACCATTTCATGTTGTATGCCACAAGTTGTGTGAAAAACACAAAGTTTCCTCTCATTCTAAATTCTTGATCTAGAGATTCGCAATCCATGCATTATTTCCTCTTCATACTTGTTTGTGCTTCATATAATGTAAAAAATAATCATCCATCCTTGGAACAATTAGAAAATTACCAAACCGAAACCATTCATTTGGAACATCAAAGAGTGGACATGTCCCACGTCTAGAAAAGTGTATAATTGCATCGTTAACCATGTTTATATCCTCTTAACAATTAAGTGGACAATCATTCATTAACAAATTCTCTATGATGTCTATACGATACGATACGACTTGTATTTTTATTGGGATCTTTCACACAAATAATTTTTGTATAATGTTCAATGTTTAAGCTTCTTCCTTTCTTTCAGCTTGAGGTTTCAAATTCCATTTTCTTTTTCTTGGCAACTTTGGAGATATCTTATGGTGTCATTAATGTGGTTGACAGTGGGTTCAATCTCCAAAATAAAATTGTCAAAACAATTCTTCCCAGCAAAATACACAAAGTATGATATAGGGTTTGGAAATTCAGTGGGGGCACTTGCCCCCATTGCACAACACTACATGCTGTCCCTGTTTTCTTTGACTATGTCAGCTTGAAAAAGATCCTTTTATCTAGCGCGCTTGTCATGCAAAACAATCAACATCAACATCAACATACCTTTAACCCAATTAGTTGGGTCGGCGGTCGATGAACCCAAGCAAGCCAAAGAGCTATAAAATAAAACAAAATACAATAACAATGCTTATAATAATATAAAGGAAAAATTAGGATTAAACGGCAGTCGGGAACATAGGAATTTTTCCCTCCACAATGTTAACCGCTCCTCCCTCCAAGACAAACAAGACGCATCTATGTCCCACGCCAACAAATCCTGTTTTACTACTTTTCCCAGTAAGTTTCGCCGACCTCTCCTTTCTCATGTCATTCTCCCTATAACACACTTCGTTTTCCGGAGCATTTAGGGGTCTTGAAGAATATGTCCAAACCATCTCAAACGATGTTCTCTCATCTTTTGCACCGATACTACTTAACTTTTGTCGAATATCCTCATTTGTATCTTATCATTCTTGTATGGCCATCCACCTTAGATTCTCATTTTGCTACTTCCATCTTATGCTCATGTTGCCTCTGTGCTGCCAACACTGCTCCGTATCATGCGTCTTACGCTGTTCTATAATTTTCCTTTTAGCCTAAGAGGAATTTTGCGATCACACAAAATCCTGATGCACCGCGCCATTTCATCCAACCTGCTCCGATTTATGGCTTACATCTTCATCAATCTCTCCATATTGTCATGCAAAACAATATGTTGAATAATATGAACTCAATAGGTCCTTTAAAAGGGCATACTGTTCTTTGAACAGCATGTCCAAATTAAGAGTTTTATCTACTAATATTTCTCGCTTTTACTTTGCACATACTCAGAATCCTTACATGAAGTCGGGGAACCCATGTGGTTCCAGCAGTGGCTCAGCAATAGCAGTGGCTGCAAACATGGTTACTGTGTCATTAGGGACCGAAACTGATAGTTCCATCATCTGCCCAGCTGATTATAATTCGGTTGTCGGTTTCAAGCCCACGGTTGGACTCACTAGTCGGGCAGGCGTTATCTTAATTTCACCCCGCCAAGACTCAATTGGGTAAAGTTTCACAGTCTGGGACCGTGGCTCCATGGTCCTGTAGTCTGGTTGCTTAAGTTCTGTGCTCTGTTTAATCCATGCTCGCATATGGATGCGCGCGCGTGTATGCCACCTTGTAATTTTATTTCCTTGTGGTACAGGCCCTTAAGCAGAACTGTGTCTGATGCAGTCCATGTGCTAGATGCGATAGTTGGATTTGATCCAAGGGATGAAGCTACAGGGGAAGCAGCCAAATTCATACCAATGGGCGGTTACAAACAGTTTCTTAGGGAAGATGGTCTAAATGGAAAAAGATTGGGCATAGTAAGACATCCTTTTTCGGACTCTAAGGGATCCACTGCTGCTTCAATTTTTGATCAACATCTTGCGACTTTCAGGTGAGCATAAAGTGAAAACAGTGATGCAGACCGCTTCCTGTTCTGAAATAGGACCTACTGCACCAGTATCTTTACTTAGAATGGTTGATATTGAAGTGGTTGTAATCCATACTGTTATCTATTTTTTGTTGGTCATTTTTTTCTTTTGGTAAATTGAAGGAAAAATGGTGCAACTTTAGTGGATAATTTGGAGATTGAAAACATTGACATCATCCTGAATCCGTTTCAGAGTGGTGAAATGGCTCTACTTCGAGCTCAGTTCAAGCATAATCTAAATGAGTACTTAGGTGGATTGAGCAACTCTCCAGTGAAGTCGCTAGCAGAAGTTATTGCCTTCAACTCCAACAATCCAGATTTGGTAAGTATTAGATCGTAGCAATGGTGATGGAGGTCTTAGATTTTCTGTGAACTCTCTTATACTACGTAACAAGATGTAGCTCAGCAGTCTTCGCTAGATAAAAGATTGATGAAGTTCCTTCTGTTTCATTGACGTTCTGATTAATACTCCCTAACTCAAGCCTCAAATACTGCAGGAGAAGATGGAAGAGTATAATCAGGATGGGTTAATTGCAGCAGAGATGACAAACATACTTGACGAGGAAGTTGTCAAGGCAGAACATATGATGAAAAAGTTGTCAGAAGAAGGATTTGAAAAACTAATGAAGGAAAACAAGTTGGATGCTATGGTGACACTAGGTGCAAATGCTGCCACAATTCCAGCATTTGGAGGCTATCCAGCGCTAACTGTTCCTGCTGGATATGACGACAATGGAATGCCTTTTGGGATTTGCTTTGGGGGATTGAAGGGATCCGAAGCCAAGTTGATTGAGATAGCCTATTCTTTTGAACAAGCCACGAGGATGCGTAAACCTCCTCTTTCATTTTCTACTGAATTTCACTATCAGTATTATCAGTAACGCAATGGAACCGTGTGGATACATGAGTTTCCCACTTCATTTCACTTCCAGGTATAGTATTCTTGTTGTGGTTTAGTTCCATTATTTCTGATGCCAAAATTGTGAGACTAGGTAAGATGTCTCTAACCATTGTTGAGATACGAGGTTCGTATACCTGCTATCTGGTCCGACCTTTCCATAGAGCTTGTCTGTAACATCTTTTATTTGAGGATATTTGATAATGACTACAGCAATGTGAATAAGGTCTCGTTATTTCATTTTCTAATCATAATTTTTTCAAGTCAGGACACAGGTTTTAGTTGGCCCATGGTTGATATATTAGCTACATATGATCTACAGCTTTGACAGCGTAGAACAAGGCCCCTTCTACCAATATCCTTGGAAGTGTTTCCGAATTGCTTACGTTTGCATTCGCATTACAGTGAAAATGAAATACTTTTGACGATTTTAGCAGTTCCATGTTATATGTGCTTCTCACATTTCGCAATCTGTATTTCACTCCTGCTTAGCCATCATGATGTGCCTGATTATCTTATCTTCCTTCTTTTCTCTTTCTCATTGAAAGTGCACACGTGTTTCACATTTATGCTTAAGTTTGTTCACCGTCCAACGAAGTGCTGGATTCATCTGATTGATATCAGCAAAAAAAAATCAGACCACAAAAGAAAAAAAATCCAGTTCTTCACCAACACTGACTTTAAATCAGGCTGAAGCAAAGCGAAAACGACCTCATTCAACACTAGCTCACTCCTCTTCATCTCCTATAAATGAATAGAGAGGCGTCTCCTATTTATGGAGAGAATGGGGAAAGTCTTTGATTCCCGTGCTCGCTCCCAATTGGAAATACTAAGATGGTATGTCGACAATCGAAATTTTGGTCAATATTTACTTTGGTATAAACAAATACTAAGCCCATTTTTGAATTTGGTTCGTATGGATAAATGCTGATGTGATTTAGCTCGTCCAATAGTCTAATACCTTCACTCAATCTTGATTGTTGTACCATGCATACTTTCTTTAGTGCATTTGAAAAGCTGCATTGAAAGTTGAATTTTCATGGTTCTCGGTAGCGCACGCGGTACAGCGATTTTCTCGACTGTTCGTCTTGTTCCCTTGGTGGAGAGGACGTAATGATGGTCCCCTGTCCTGTGTATTTGTTTGCGTGGTCGATGCACTATTGAAAAGGAAAGAGAAATATCCCTTTCCCGTTGTGTGGTCAAGAGAGCATCCTCTTTGCTCTTTGCCTATAAAAATCTTCGGTTGCACTCGTTTACCTTAAAGAGGATGAGTCATGTCTGTGAAGTCGACTGGACTATGGGGATTGGTATCATTCCCACGGAACGACTTCGTAATTTCCTTTCAAAGGACGCGGTCTCGAACATAACCAACATGTTATATATATTTATTTGACCAAAAAAAAAAAAGATTTGGTTACAGGTTGAGAATTCTAAAAAGATCTCTGAACTCAGCTTGATCCTAGCAGCTATTATCATACATGTACATTTATCTCAACTCAAACAAAA
Source organism: Rhodamnia rubescens (assembly GCA_021437795.1). Taxonomy (NCBI): domain Eukaryota; kingdom Viridiplantae; phylum Streptophyta; class Magnoliopsida; order Myrtales; family Myrtaceae; genus Rhodamnia; species Rhodamnia rubescens. The sequence continues at coordinate 2,974,113 of JAILYA010000012.1, forward strand.
AAAGTCAAACGAAAGCTTGTTGCTAATAGCGCCCTTATTCTACTTGTCGCAAGTTGAAGAATCTTAAAAATTATCCTTCTCAAGGCCTGTCAAATGGAATAAATTAAGTACAATTGCAAAAGCTTACCACTCAATTGGAAAAAAAGTCTAGAATTGAATTGACACAATTGCAATAGATTTAGGACTTTTTTGATAATTTTCCCCGCAAATTAAGCATTCATGCTAATAACTCTTTTAACTCAAATCCAGATTATGATTTACATGCAAAATAAAAAATGAGTTATTCAACAGAGCTTTATATCATATCAATCAACAATATGAAACATCCATGGTCAATTCCGTCAATTAACCTAGTGCTCAATATTCAACTATGGTCACGTTTAACGAGGTCTCTACTTATACCAGTTGGCTCGCCCTAAACGATATCCTAAAAGTAATATCATCCTCAATCCCTCAACGTGTCTTAAACATGGTGACAATGACCTTGAAATCATTAACTCATCCTCCAAAGACCACAAATAAAATTCAGAATACATCTTATAAAAAGATTTTATAAACTGAAACATATAACCTTTCACAATTCAATTTACCAAATACAATGCATTTCATAAAATAATTCACATATCTATGCATACAATCTTTGGCGATTCTTTTCACAAAGCATATTCACAAATGATCATTTCAAACAATGCTTTCTAATGTCATTTTTTTTTGTCGGAATGTCATTTCAATTGACAAAAAATAGTAAAACCCCATTCCAATATGCAAGAAATATGCTCTTTCATAGCTCAGTGGATCGAAAGTTTCAAAACCCTACCACTTTCAAGAAATGAGTTTGCAAATTTATAATAGAGATAAGCACCGCTCGCTTGAGAATGCCAAAGCCCAACAAGAGACCTACACGAGCCCACGAACTCGAAATTCTATCAATTAAATGAGAAAAAAAAAAGTAGGTTTACTGATTATATCCCCTTTAAATCGAGATGTCCTCGCCCCTCCTTTTCTTGTTCTCCTAGGCTGCCGTGAGTTCTGCTCTCAGTTCCTTCACGACTTACCCAAACCTCGAAGAGCTGTTAAACAATGGCCACCGAACCTCCGCTTGCCTTTTATCGATCACGAGTGCTTCTCATTCTCTTTGCCATTGCATTACTCGAGCTCCGAACCGACGCTCTAGCTCCGGCCTTCTCTCTCGAAGAAGCAAGCGTACACGATCTCCAGCTTGCTTTCAGGGAAAACAAACTCACCTCAAGGCAGCTGACTGAGTTCTACATCGACCGGATTCGGAGACTCAACCCGCTCCTCAGAGGGGTCATCGAGGTGAACCCGGATGCGCTGCGCCAAGCCGACAGAGCCGACCGAGAACGCAAGGCGAAGCCACATGGCTTGCTCTCTGCCTTGCACGGGATCCCAATACTGCTCAAGGATAACATAGCCACCAAAGACAAGATGAACACCACAGCGGGCTCCTTCGCGCTTCTCGGCTCGGTGGTGCCTCGGGATGCTGGTGTGGTGGCTAGGCTGAGGAGGGCCGGAGCTGTGTTGCTGGGGAAGGCGAGCTTGAGCGAGTGGGCTCACTATCGGTATCCTGGGGATCCGAATGGTTGGTGTGCCAGGAGCGGCCAGGGAAAGGTCAGCCAAACTACTCGTCCGCTTTTCTATTTTTTCTCATGACTAAAGTTGATGCATTTGAAAACAGAATCCATACAATCTATCAGCGGATCCTTGCGGGTCAAGCAGCGGGTCGGCCATATCCATGGCAGCGAATATGGGGGCAGTGTCGCTGGGAACGGAGACGGACGGCTCTATCTTGTGTCCCTCCAGTTCTAACTCAGTGGTGGGCATCAAACCCACCCTTGGCTTGACAAGCCGAGGTGGGGTTGTCCCCATCACTCCCAGACAGGACACTGTTGGGTAAGTCGCGGCGAAACACATCGACACTCTTTATACTTGCGGAAGTTGCGCCGAACGGATTAACCACTGTATGCGGGGATCTCTCAGGCCAATGTGCAGGACCGTTGCAGATGCCGTCGATGTCCTCGATGTCATCGTAGGATTCGATCCTTATGATGCTAAAGCCACTAGAGAAGCATCGAAATACATACCGAGAGGGGGCTACAAGCGATTTCTCAAAGCCGACGGGCTCAAAGGCAAGAGACTCGGGATCCTTAGGAACCTTTACTTCGACAAAGCATTTGACAGCCATTTCAACACCCTGAGGTAGTTAATAGTGATATCAGGACCCATTAGTTCCTCAAGTTTGGAAGGAACCAATATGACATATAATATATGCAATGCAAATGTTTTCATTTCTTTCATGGACAGGAAACAAGGTGCAGTATTGGTGGACCACTTGGAATTAGCCAACATCGATGAAATCTACTCTACCGAGAGCGGCGAAGATGTAGCGATGTCGGCCGAGTTCAAGCTAGCCCTGAATACTTACCTGCGAGATTTGGTCGTCTCGCCAGTTCGATCCCTTGCTGATGTAATTGCCTTCAACAACAAGCACAAGCATGTGGTGAGTTGGTATTATCACATATCAATTTATACATCATCTTTAATCGACTCAAAATTACGTAGAATCACATAATGTTCGGGGAACATATATCAGAATCAAGCAAGAGGGCAGTGCCCTTACCAGGGATGCGCTGGATAATTTCTCGTTTTTACGCCATCTGCCACTTGCAGCATGGCTATCGTGGAAGACTGGATAGAATATTCCCAAGTACTCCATGCCAACGTTGTGATGCGAATCTTACAGTCGTCCCATCGTGATTCGTCGACCCTTACCCCCGTTTGTCTCTAATTTTAGTCACCAAAATGGCCGTTCTTGCAGGAAAAGATCGACGAGTACGGCCAGGACTTGTTCCTCGCGGCGCAAGCCACGAGCGGGATCGACGCGACCGTGAAATCAGCGAGGCGAAACATGGTCAGATTGACCCGAGATGGGTTTGAGAAGCTGATGAGGCAGAGCAAGTTGGACGCATTGGTGACTCCTGGTTATACAGTGAGCACGGTTCTTGCGATCGGAGGCTTCCCAGGAATAAGTGTGCCCGCCGGATACGATGAGGATGGAGTGCCCTTTGGGATTTGCTTCGGAGGCTTGAGAGGCTCTGAGCCTACACTCATCGAAATCGCTTACGGGTTCGAGCAAGCCACCAAGATCAGGAGGCCGCCATCGCTCATGCAGTGACCGCTATTTGGATCTCGGTCCGAGCTCTTGCGTGTGAGATGCTTCTCTGTTATTGGATTAGGATCCAAGTGATGAAGCAACGAAGGAATAAGCAGCCACATTCCAAGATTAAGAGGTGAGACTGTCAACAATAACGATTTAGAATGTGTTTGTTCACTCAGATGCAACTGCCAATGAAGCAATGACTTCCCCACAGTTTATCGAAGCCTTCATCACAACTTTCTCTGCCAAAACAAAAAGTGAAGCACGTCAATTGAGAATTGAGAAATTAAATTCAAGGTTTCCTAGAAAGTCCTCTGTTGCATGGAGGTGAATATAATCCTAAACTTTTCAGTTTTGCCAATTCAATCATAAAATTTTGAAAATTTGCCGATTTAGTATCAAACCTTTCAATCGTGTCAATTTAGCTGGCACTATCTAGACCGTTATGTCAGCGATTTCCTTCCAAAATTAGCTAGAAGGACTAAATTGACAAATCATTAAAAGGTTTAAGACTAAATTGACAAATCATCACAAAGTTTGAGACTAAATTGATGCAACCGAAAGGTTTAGGACTCAATGGACAAGTTGTCAAAAGGTTTTGGACTAAATTAATAAAATTAAAAAGTTTGTAACCGAAATGGCCAACCTACAATATGTTCAAAACTTTTTGGACAATTTCCCTTCCATGTCACGGCAGATGACACCCACAATGTGCCAACTTGGTTTGCCAAACTCAACCATTCCAAGTCAAAAATTGACCTCCACTTCTATTTCCACAACAATCTCGTGTATGTCAATGAGGTTATGACCATCGAGAAGTCCCCGACTCTTTTCAGCATATTGATGATGATGAAGCCGATCAGCGGACAAAAGGACCTCGAGCCGACAACCACTGTTGTCAGCAGGGATCGAGTTGCTAGGCCTGCTCATGAACACGAACCTTGTTTCCATTGAAAGCATCCGAAGCATCATGGGTCTCAACATGACTTACGAATCCTACAGATGGCTACAACCGACGGGACCGTTGTTTTCTCTAAGGTTACGTCCTCCCCAAAAAACCAAATCATAAAGAACAGAAAGATTATGACATCGTATTCTGTGACAACAGCCACTCGACCAGGAGAAGAGACACTGAAGATACAATTTGTTAACAAGGAGTAGCTACTAATTCAATCAACAAAACAACAAGAACCTTAACCTCTGTCTCTTTCTTCTCTTTCCAAATGCGTATCTCATACCAAGGATCTTTCAAATTTGCCACTGCGGTTGCCCTTACCTATGCAGCCTTTTCTCGGATAAAAATCCCTAGACATAACCATAATTAGCCGATTGCCTTGAGGGAAAATAACACAGTCCGTTGCAACTCTGAGCTTCTATGAGAAGCCTAACTCACAACCATTTATTTTTTAATTGAAGCGTAGAAAGGTGATTGAACAATTATTGTTAGTAGATTTAAACGAAAAAAAAAAAGGTGATTAAACAATTATTATTAGTAAGATTTACTAATAAAAAAGGTGATTAAACAATTATTTTCAAGATTTACTGATAGATTAAAAAAAAAACGACTTCCATACCTACCAACCCCAAAGCTAATTAAGAAGAAAGGAATTTTGCAACATTGCAGGCCTGAATGATGATGTTAGGGTGAGAGCGAATAATTGACAAGAGCCGACAACTTCGGTAGGGTTTAATATGGTTTGAGAAACTTCACGACAAGCCAAGTGGTAGTATCCAACTGTTTGGTCAACAATGTGAATCGGCGATGCCTTATTTTTTCCAATTTAAATCCGAACTCAGAGAGCAGAGGTTATTTGGACAATGTCTACATTAATTTGCATCCCATTGAATACGACATCATTTTATATTTGCAAAAATCAGGATGTTGTGAATTGTTGTACAATGCATGAAAACTTAGCACAATCGCATTTATAAAAAAATCATATTCGGCTTTCCACATCCTGGTCCGGTAGAAATGCGGTAGGACGGCTCGACGAACCTTGTATTCATGCGCACAATGTACAATGGCAGCACTCGGGCCGCAACCCGGCGCGCGAGACCTACTGGGAGATACCAATTAGTGATTGGTTTCGACAGCTTTGTTGCTTCTGTCTCTAAAGATGTATTTAGCTTCGTAAGTCTCCTTATTGAGTTCATTTTCGCCTATAAATTCTTTCCGATAGTACCGTTTTTCTCAACAATTTCAGGTTGAAAGAGAGATGGCAAAGCTAGGTTTAACAGCAATGGTGGCGGTGGCTATTGCTCTGGTGGCTTCGGCCGCGAGACTTGCCCGTGCTGAGGCAGATGACCCTGAGAATGTGGACGCGTGGTTCACTAGCCTTCGCCACGCCAAGCGCAAGACCAGACTCGTCCACTCCACTTCTACTTACACGACACGCTCTCGAGTGAGAACCCCACGGCGGTGCAAGTCTCCGAGGCCATGATGAGCGCGAAGTCCCCAACGCTGTTCGGGTTGGTTTACGTGATGGATGACCCATCAATCGAGGGGCCCGAGCCAGAGTCTTCCCTCGTGGCCGGGCTCGAGTCGCTGGCCTTGAACATGAGCATGGACCTCGTATTCATGAGCCCAGAGTACAACGGCGGCACTCTGAGCATAGTGGGCCACAATCCGGTGTTCAAGACCTATTGGGAGATGTCAATTGTAGGTGGGACTGGCGTTTTCTGGCTAGCGAGCGGAATCGCGACGGCGAAGACATACTGTTTCAACCTCACCATCGGCGATGCGGTAGTTGAATATAATGTCATAGCTATGCATTACTAGACTCTTTGGACATATATTGTGTGCGGATGAGGTGTTGTCCTTCATTTGGTAATGCTCTACGTGCTTTTCGATTTTCATTGAATCGCGGTGGAGATTGAAATTGGACGTTACTTGGTATCTTTTTGTGGGGCTTTAGGTGATCTAAATTGGACTGGGTCGGTCACTCGAAGAGAGATCTCGCCACCTGAATTGGGCTGCTATATTTGAAAAGGCAGTTAATATAGATTACAGAGATTGTTAGGTTATTCGGACCATCACAACCTCTCTTTTTTTTTTTTCCAGTTTTCGAGTGAGCATTATTCCATTAAAACCATCAAGAATTGCTTGGGCGGTCTCCCTAGAGGGGAAATTACCCAATCGATCCTTGCCCTATTGTATGAATGTAAATTCAATCTTAAACTTTTTAATTTTGTCCATTTAGCCTAAAATCTTTGCACGGAATTCTAATATAGCATTTCGGATAAATTTTAGCTAAAAATCGCTAACATTATCCTTGTCCAATCATCATCGGTTATCCTACATGACATATCGCAATGTCAACGATCTTAGGTGAAAATTAGTTGCAAGGATTACATTTCCAAATGTTTAGGACTAAATTGATAAAAAAAAAAGAATGTGTAGAATTGAATTAGGATTCTTACAAGAGATTCATGACTTGATTGGAACCCTAAGGTGACTCAATCTACTAAAAACCAAACGATGAAGAACAAAAAGATTTGGAGCTCATATTCTACGAGACAGTAATTTTGCCAAGAAACAAGACATTGAATGAATAATTTGTTCGCTTTAGCAAGTAGCTAGTTTAGGGGTGATCGATTTCAGGGGTGAATAGTTTCTACCCTGGAATCGAGAACCTCTCGCGAAGGGTTGGTTTCACAAGTCGGGAATCGAGAACCACCCTTTGGGTCATAGACCCTCCCGGGAATCGGACCACCGATGCGGTCCCATTCTCGAATTGGTCCATGGAATCGGTCATTGTACAGCCTCTGCTATCTTCAAGATGTGCGCGCTATGCCCCCTTGTCGCATTCCTTCTCCTCCTATACTCTTCTGCCATCTCCGCTCACAACATCACCAAGATCCTCGAGGGCTTCCTTGAGTACTCGTTCTTCAACTCCTACCTCAGCCAGATCAAGCTGGCTGACAAGATCAACAACCACCAAACCATCACCATCCTCGCCTTCGACAACGGTGCCATGTCAGCCCTCACTGACAAAAAAGCCCATCTCTGTCATTAAGAACGGGCTCACCGTCCACGTTGTCCTCGACTACTTCTAACCCTGGAGGCTGGAAGCTCCACCAAATACGCAAGGGCTCCACCCTCTCCACCACTCTGTACCAGACAATTGGGAATCCACCCTCTCCTGAGCGACGAGCGAGGCCGTAACTTGCAACCAGATAGAGAGGGGAGGGAGAGGGAGAGAGATTGGGGGAATTTGGATATTTTAGGAGGGAGCGTGAGGGCTCAGGAGTGTAAGATCCGGAATTATTGTTTTGAAAACATAAAAGCTAATATATATGTATATTATATTGGTCCCAATTCATTGGAAATTTGAAATCACCCGGAATTGCCCGTTCGGTCCAATTCGGTTCTTTTGCACACTCCTAATAACTACTCCATCATTCATGAAGAAAAAAAAAATTGCTCTGTCCCTTTTCTCTCCTTGTTATGCTACTAATCTTTCAAGCTTGCTACTTGGTTTCCCTACCTTTTCTAATTTTTTTTTCCTTTCAAGATAATTGTGGTGAAAGTCCTAAAATTTTCCATGAAAATGCATTTTAGTCCTAAAACTTGCAAAAAGTGTAATTCCTAAAACTTGTCAAATTTGTACAAACGAGTCCTTCCATTAACCTTGTTAAATTTGACTAACTAAAAATGCTAACGTGACTTTTTTTATTATTCTCTATCTTGCGTGGTCTGAGTAGCTAAAATGACGTCGTTTTGGTCCAAATTATATTTTAAATTTGAATCTTATTTAATTTATATTAAAAATAGGCAAAAATCTACCAAGAAAAGGAGGAGGAAGATGCAATGGATTGTCGCCGACGCTCTAGCATTGCTTGGAAGGACCGGCAAGGATGGGGGAATGGTTGACGGTGGTCGCCATGCCCCCGCCTACAAGCGAGGGCCCGCAAGCCCGAGCCTAGGTCTCGCCCCATGGCCACCAATGGGCAGCTCATTACTACCCCTAGCGACTCTTGGCCCGGTGACAATCGGCCGAACTAGGTGACAACCGCTACCCTCACCCATATTTGGGCGAGGGGTTAAGTCCTCACCGGCCCCTCTTGGGGATGATGGGGTAGTGGTAGCTGCGAGGGCTTGTCCGCATCTTCCTCTTTTTTTTGTATTTTTTTTAATAAAATAAATTCTTATTGTTAGTATAATTTAAATAAAATTCGAATTAAAATTTTTATATGGATCAAAACGACGTCGTTTTAGCCATGTCGAGCCACGTAGGATAAAAATAATAATAACAAAGTCACGACAACATTTTTTAATAGTCAAATTGGACGAAATTAACAAAAGGACTTGATTACATCAATTTGACAGGACTTAATTGCACTTTTATGCAAGTTTTATGACTTAATTATACTTCCGCAACAAATTTTATGACTTCCACTACATTTACCTTTTTTTTTCTTTTTAGTTGTAATTCGGAGGTATGATCCTAATTAACTCTGGTTATCCGAAGGGAAATCAGCATAAGAACTCATCCTCATAGTTCCTCGCTTAAATCCAAATTCTCCAAATATCGATCTATTGCAGCGATAAAATGTTGTGCATGAAAAAAACCCGCGGTAGCAAAGGAACCATCTATTCTTAATTCTATGTACATGGAAAAGTAATTAAACAATTATTATCAAGATTCACTAGCTAAAGGCGGCTTCCACACCTACGCGCCACAACAACCCCAACTTCCCACCCCCAAAAAAAACAAAAAAGTTTGAATAAAAAACAATTACTTAGAAAAGTGCATAGTCTATGATAAAATAATTTAAATATTAAATCATGCCTTCATCTAATAGTTTAAGTTTTTAGAATAATTGACGGTGATCCTACAAAATCTCTCGCATAATATCAAGGCATGAAGTCCCAAATTAGAATCCGAAAGTAAAGAGATTTGACCAGAATAAAACCCGTGGATTCTATACATTGTCTATTTGATTTATTAGGTAAGTGTTATTCGATTAGGTTGAACGTTGGTCATTAATAGTCGTTCTATTCTGAAGAAATATAATATGCTAATATTATTCTTTTCCTACTTTGAAGTTTTCGATTAAGATAAGTTAAATGAAATTACTATGCCTTTCTATACCCTGCATACGTGAAGATTATATGCCTATTTTTTAACATGTTCTTTCGTGCAATGCATGCCATTTACGCTGGTTAAAAAAATTATCAGTGTCAAGTGGAGTTGCCACCATTGGTGTCATCGAGGAAATCTCTTTCATTTGTCATTTTTCTGGATTCGAAAGACATATTATTCCATTTGAAACCATCAAGAGATGCTTTGGAGGTCCCCAAGGTGACACCCTACACTTAAAACCAAATGATAATGTCCAAAAAGATTTTGATCTCGTGCTCATGTGGGTACGTGACACCACGCAATTCGACCAAGAGAAGAGACACTGAATGTTAACAAGTAGTAGTAGCTACTTATTCAATCAGCAAAACAACAAGAACCTTAAGCTCTGTCCCTCTCTTCTCCTTAAAATGCGTAGCTTATACCAAGAATCCTTCAAATTTGCCACTGCGTTTGCCCTAACTTTTTAGCCTTTTCTTAGATGATAATCCCTAGACATAACCATAATTGGCCAATTAACTTGAGGAAAAATAACACAGTAATTCACCATTACGACTCTCCACTCAATTCTGAGCTTCTATGAGAACCGAACTTACAACATCTATTTTTGAATTGAAGCTTAGAAAGGTGATTAAACAAGTATTATTAAGATTTACTAATAAAAAAAGGAACTTCCACACCTACCAACCCCTAAGCCAAGAATAAAGAAACTTTGCAACATTGCAGCACCGGATGATGTCAGGGTGAGAGCGAATAATTGACAAGAGCCGACAAATTTGGTAGGCTTGGATATGGTTTGAAGTGCAATTATCCAACTGTTGGCTCCAATAACGTGAATCACGATGCCATTACTTCCAATTTAAATCATGGACGTTCCCGTGAGAGAGCAGAGGATACTGGCAAATGTCTACGTTGATAAATCATCATTTGATAACATTGATAAATTTTGGTGCTATAATTTCTTTTTTTTTAGGTCAAAGATGCTATAAATTTTTTATCGATCACTTGAATATCATTAATATTTTCTTAGGAAAAGTCACTAAAAACACAATAAACTTCAATGGCACGGCGGATTTTGTAGCACGGGAAATCACCGACATTACTCGAGTAAATAATTTTTAAAAATCCATGGCTAAAAGGTTAAAACATCAAAATAAGTGCTATAGAAAGGTGTGGTATTTGTGGTGTTTCTTTTTTCTTTTAAAAATTGTATGCGTCTTTCTACATGTTCTCTCCTGCAAAGCAGGCCATTATTTATTTATTTATTTAATTCTTGGAACGTGCAAAGATGCCATTTATATGATATTCGTAAGTCTCGTTTTTCAGTTCATTTTCGCCTACAAGTTCTTTCCAATAGTATCGTTTTTCCCAACAATTTCAGATTGAAAGAGAGATGGCAAACCTAAGATTAACGGCAATGGTGGCGGCAGCTCTTGCTATGGCGGCTGCGGCCGTGACACTTGCCCGTGCTGAGGCAGATGGCCCCAAGAAGGTGGACACGTGGTTCAGTCGGCTTAGTCACACCAGGTGCAAGACGACACGCCTCCACTTCTACTTCCACGACACTCTCTCAGGCAAGAGCCGTGATGACCGAGAAGTCCCCGACACTGTTCAGGTTGGTTAACATGACCGATGACCCTTTAGCCGAGGGGCCCGAGCCAAAGTCCCCCATCGTGGGCCGGGCTCAGGAGTTCTACGCGTTGGCCGGGCTCGAGTCTCTGGCCCTGCACATCAACATGAACCTCGTATTCACGAGTCCGAAGCACAACGGCAGCACTTTGAGCAGATTGGGCTGAAATCCGGTGTTGGAGACCTATCGAGAAATGTCCATCGTAGGCGGGACCGGCATTTTCAGGTTGGCCAGCGGAGTTGCGAAGGCGAAGACATACTTTTTCAACCGCAATACCGGCGATGCGGTAGTGGAATGTAAGGTCATAGCTATGCATTACTAGACACTTTGGACATGTAATGGCTCATGTTATAACCTACTTCTTCTTTCATTTTGACCTTTTGGTTTTATGCAGGCCAAAGGCCATGGCGCAATTATATCGTCGGAGCTTGTGTGCGGATGAGGGGTTGTCCTTTATTTGGTAATGCTTTTTAACTCTTAAAGGGCTTTTCGATTTTCATTGATTCGTGGTGGAGATTGAAATTGGACGTTATGGCATCTTTTTGTGAGGCTTTAGGTGATCTAAATTGGACTCGCTTTATCACTAAACGAGATATCCCGCCACCTAAATTGCACTACTATATTTGAAAAGTCAGTTCATATAGATTCAACATCGCAAGATTGTATTACTAATAGTATTGACCAGTCATCGAGGAAAACCACTTTTTTTTTTTTTTTTTTTCAGTTTTCGAGTGAGCATTATTTCATTAAAACCATCAAGAAATGCTTGAAGGTTGTCCTAGAGAGGAAAATTATCCAATCGGTTGTAAACTTATTGTACGGATGCCAATTTAATCCTAAACTTTTCAATTTTGTCCCTTAGTCATAAATCTTTGCATCAAAATTCAATTTAGTTATTGTGGTCAATTTTCTTTGGAAATCGCCATCGTGTAGTTTCAATCTTCATCGGTTGTCCTACGTGGCAATATCGCATTATCAGCGATTTACGGTACAAATTAATCAAAAGGATAAAATTAAAATGGCGCTATAAACCACTATAGAAGGTTTAGGATTAGGACTCGTACAATAGGTTTACGGCCAATTGGATTCCTAAGATGACATAATCCACTATAAACCAAACAACAAAAAATAAAAAGATTTTTGAAATCTTACGCTACGACACAATGTGAGTCAACCACGCAACAGACATCGGATGAACAATTTGTTCTGACCCTAGTAGCTACTCATTCATCCATAAAAAAAAAAAAAATTAAACTCCATCTCTTTTTTGTCTTTAAATGCGGATCGCAAAATAAGGGGCTGCATGGCAATGATTATGATCCGAAAAAAATGATTGTGATTAGAATTATTTTTTTCTAATTATGTTCCCTGATTGAGTTTTAGAGAATCGGAATATGTTTGGTAACTACACAAAATTTCTATTCCCTGAAACAAAAATGTGTTTGATAACCGCATAAAATTTCGGTTGCCGGGAACAATTTCTCTTCTCAATTTTTGCCATTTAAGTTAAATAATTACGTAGTTACTTTGTGAAATTTCATCTCGAATTTTGAATTAATTGAAGATTAATTCATATCGATTCTCTTATATAATATATTGTAGACTGCATATAATATTTTTTCATGCTATTCTCGTTTAATTTTTCCGCCATAAGGAGTCATTGCAAGCTTAAAAAACAAGAGACCATGTTGGGTTAGTATGTGATATCAAATTAGTTAGTTAGTTACCTTTTTATTTTCATATGTCCAAATAGATTTTAAACTCTCATAAGTAATTTTAGTGTGGTACAATGATCCATTGTTAAACATGACTACAATGAATAGGTCAATTACAACATAGAACTTAAATAAGATATTGATTATACGTGTTCTTAGCTTTGTTCGACCCCTACATTTAAAACGTTATTTTTGAAATGTGATTTTTTTGCATGAGTCAACTTGTTTTAATCTTGTTTTTACTCCAAAACTGTTTCTTAGAATAGAATTAGAATTAGAATTGTTTACGTTACCAAACATATTTTTTTTTTTTTTTATTTAGGAACGGAATGAGAGAATCGGAATCATTGCAATGCGGGCCCTAAGAGTTTTTCAAATGGCTATTGTGGTTTCCCTACCTTTTTGGCTTTTTTTTTCCCCTTGTTAATCATACCTCGGAGTTATGATCGTATCATAATTAAACAATTATCGAAGGGGAATTAGCATGGCAACTCATCCTCATGACTCCCTGTTTAAATCTGGATTTTCCAATAATGTACTTCACAACCATCCATTCTTCTTTTCTTTCCAAAAAAAGAAGAAAAGGAATCCATTCTTTGATCCAATGTATAGAAAATTGATTAAACAATTATCATCAAGATTCACTAATTAAAGGCCGCTTCCACACCTACCACCCACCAAACGAAAAAGAGAAAGAGAAATTGCTTAGGAAAGTGTATCGTCAACCTTCTCATTGACCCTTGTAAGATTTTGTGGAACTATTATCAATCTGTTTTAAAATTTAGCCTCGCTAGATGAACGCGTGATTTGATATTTAAATACTCTAATAGCACTTACTAGATTATGTTAGGGAGATAAGGCTAAATTGACCTGAACCAACATATTTGATTTATTACAAGCTAGTTGCCAATATCCAATAACCGGGTCCAATAAATTGAATCATGACATTTGCCAATTCTAATCATAAAAGTTCATGTGAGAGGGTAGAGCATATTGGAAGATTTCTATATCAATACACATTGCCATCGAGTGCATATCACTTTATATTTGCGAAAACAGGGCTATTTTATGATAATAGTCAATGCATTGAAACTTCAGTACAATTGCATTGGTACCCAAAAATAAAAGCACAATTGCATTATCGAATTATAGAAATGTGGTAGGACGCTTACTATAGGCATAATGTCGTAACTATAATTAGTGATGGACGGGCTCATTGGAAGTGACTACATGCAAATGGCTAAGGTTTTCTATCCATTTCCTAATATGCACACTCTACGGTTCTATCCATTAAGGGTCGTCAAGGTAAAAGGGAGATTGGAGAGGAAGACCTATGCAAAGAGGCTCGATTATAATCCAAAAGTAAAGAGACACGATCAGAATCAAACATGTGGATTCTGTACATTGTTTTTTTTTTGGGTTTTAACTATCTTTTGGGTATTCTAACTAAATTTATATAGTGATCTTAGGTTAAACATTTTGTTCATATTGCATAAGTGATTTTCCTACGGAGCATTTGCCATTCATATTCCTTCGGTTTCGAAGAAATGTAACCGGCTAATAATGTTTGTTTCCTACATTGAAATTTTTTATTAAATAAGCGAAATGAAATTACTATGCCTTCATATATGCAGAGATTATATGCCTTTCTTACACGTTCGTTCGTATTCTGTGACACCATGCGATTTCGACCAAGAGAAGAGACACTGAATGAACAATTTGTTAACATGTTGGAGTAGCCACTTATTAAATCAACAAAACAAGAACAACTTATTAAAGTTCTTGTCTCATTTTTCTCCTTAAAAATGCGTATATCATACCAAGAATCTTTCAAATTTGCCACTGCGGTTGCCCCGCCTATTCAGCCTTTTCTTAGATGATAATCCATAGACATAACCGTAATTAGCCGACTGCCTTGAGGGAAAATAACACAGTAATCCACCGTTGCAACTATGAGCTTCTATGAGAAACCGAACTCACAACCATATAGTTTTCAATTGAAGCGTAGAAAAGTGATTAAACAATTATTCTTAGTGAGATTTACTAATTAAAAAAAAACCGACTTCCACACCTACCAACCCCTAAGCTAAGAATAAAGAAATTTTGCAACAGTGCAGCACTGGATGATGTCAGGGCGAGAGCGAATAACTGACAAGAGCCGACAAATTTGGTAGGGTTGAATATGGTTTGAGAAACTTCACGACAAACCAAGAGCGCAATGTTCTCATAGTGGTCGGAGATGGATGGCCAAATGGCTAAGGTCTCCTCTCCGTTTCCAAACATACATCCTCTAGGGTTCTATCCATCAAGAGTCGTCAAGGTTAAGAGGCTCGATGTAAAATTTAATTATCATTTAGGTGTTCTGAATCTATACAATTCGTGCGGATCTCGGGGTTGAACGTTTTGTTCATAGGTTAGCGATTTTCTTACAGAGTGTTTTGTCTTCAGCAATTCTTATACTTTGAAGGAACGTAACATTCTAATGTAATTCTTTTTGTACATTCAAAGTTTTTGACTAGTGAAAAAAAAAATTACTACGCCTTTATATGCTCCCCATATGTAGAATTCATGAAAAAGGACATCACAGCGATCACTTTGATGCTACAGCATTTTGTTCGATCTCTTGAAGATCATTAATCTGTTTTTAGAAAAGTCACTACAAACACAACAAATTCCAATGCCACGAAGGATTTTCTAGCAAGGGAAATCGCCACATCATTGAAATGAACAATTTTTTGCAAATCATGACATTGAAGTAATCTATTAAAAAGTTACGACACCAAAATAAGTTTTACATGAAAATTATAAAATTTGTGATTTTTTTTAATATAATATGCGTCTTTTAACACGTCCTCTCCTGCAAAGCATGACATTTTTTTTTCCCTAGAACGTGCAAAGATGCCATTTATATTGATTTTATTGGTTTCTACAACTTCTGTTGCTTCTGTCTTTATAGGCGTCTTCTTCTTGTAAGTCTCCTTTTTGAGTTCATTTTCGCCTATAAATTCTTTCCAATGGGGCCAACTTTCCACGCGATATCAGATTGAGAAGTGAGAGATGGCAACAATAAGTTTAACGGCAACGGTGGTTGTGGTGGCTCTTTCTCTGGTGGCGACGGCCGCGACGCTCGCCCATGCTGAGGCGGATAACCCTGAGAAGGTGGACAAGTGGTTCAACGGGTTTAGCCACTCCAAGCGCAAGACCACACGCCTCCACTTCTACCTACATGACACGCTCTCGGGCAAGAGCCCTACGGCGGTGCGTCATTGTCGAGTCCACTATGATCAAGAAGTCCCTGACACTGTTCGGAGCCATCTACATGATCGACGATCTATTGACCAAGGGACCTGAGCTGGAGTCCCCGCTCGTGGGCCGGGCTCAGGGGTTCTATGGCTCCGCCTCGATCGAATCGCTAGGCCTGCTCATGAACATGAACCTCGTATTCACAGGCCCGAAGTACAACAGCAGCACTCTGAGCATAATGGGCTGCAACCCAGCGTTGGAGACCTACCGGGAGATGCCCATTGTAGGCGGAACCGGCATTTTCCGGTTGGCGATCGGAATCGCCACGGCAAAAACATACATTCTCAACCTCACCACCTTAGATGCGGTAGTTGAATATAATGTAATTGCTATGCATTACTAGATGCTAATTGGACAAAATCATGGCTAATGCTGCAGTCCATTTCCACTTTCTTTCTTTGACCTTTCGCTTTTGGGATCCAAAGGTTATGTGGGGAGGAGTTGTTTCCAATTTGGTAATGCTACACGTGCTTTTTGATTTGTCATTGATATTCGTGCTGACATTGCAAGTCTTCAGAGATAAGCTTGTGTTCAATTTCTTGACATTGCGAGTGACATTCTCTCCCTGAATGGGAGCTTTTCTCTCCCTTCCATGGGAGTTCTCTGTCTCGATTTCGATCTGAGAGTTTTTCCACATCATCCTTCATGCCTCCAGTGAAACCTTCCTCTCCACCACCCCACGACCCTCCGTCGCAGCACGCCGCCATAATTTTTAGCCGCGCCACTGTCTTGTTGTGGTTTCCTCCTTCACTCGATAAGTGCCCAAGAAGTTTCCTCCGCCATTGCGTCTCCAGCCCTCTATCGGATGTACCACCTCGCTATTCAGCACCGTCGCATCAAAATCACGCCGTTGCCTTGTCACGGTTCCTTCTCTACTGCTGGTGGGAAGTTTCTCCACGGTGCTGTCCATATGTTCGACAAAATGCCTGTTAGAGAGGGAATTTTCTCCATGGTGCTATCTCTCTGGGTTACGTCGCTGCAATATGCTGAGTTTAAGGTTTTGTTTTAAATGTTCCTTCGGCATCTTTTGGATCGACAGGAGGAGTATTGATTTGGAAGTTGTGGTAAATGGGTTGGGGGGCTATCCCTAACAAGACACGGGTTTATAGATGAAAATCTTTAAGTAGGAATTGTCAGGAGTTGGGCACACCCTTGACGGGCCAAGCTCTTAGAGCTCTAGTAACTCAAGAAAAGGCTGATGTGCTGTTTCTCACGGAGACCAAAAACCAAGAAAGTGTGGCGCAGCAAATAAAGAGAAGAATTCATTTTCAGAATCGCTTCTCTGTAAATCCAGTACGAATAGCAAGGGGGATTGGCAGTTATGTGGACGGAATTGGTTACTATAACAGTGGACTCAGCTTCAGAGAGATTAATCAATTTGAGATGCACATGGAGTGGCGCTAATGAACCCATGAGAATTACTTTTGCCCATGCACCATGTGTATTTCAAGAAAGACTAATTTTGTGGGAGGGGTTGAAAAACATTCAATTGAGTAACCATCTTCCTTGGATTTGCTTGGGAGACTTCAATGAAATACTCTATCATTGAGAGAAGGTCGGAAGGGGGATGGCTAAGCACTATCGATTAACATCATTTCAAGACCTTTTCGAATGAATGTCACTTGATGGAAGGGGAATGTAAGGGGTGCGCGTTCACATGGGCAAATAATAGAGAAGGGGATAATTTTGTGAAGAAAAGACTTGATAGAGAGCCCTATGTAGCGTGGAGTGGAAAGTTCTTTTCCCAGAAGCCAAAGGAATACTCGTTGTTTGGAGCAGGAGAAAATTCTCGAATGCTCATAGACAAATCAGCGGGCCGATTCTCAGTCCCAGGTAGGAACTGGCTCACCCTAAAACTGACACCCCTATTGCATATGTAGAGATTATCTGCCTTTATTAACATGTTCTTTCATGCAAAGCATGCCCTTACATCTGATAAAAAAGAGTCCGGCTAGCATGACGGCAGGGTCTTTGTGACGGTAGCGACGGTTCACCTTCAGCCGCACTTTTTTATGGATGAAATAGTGGGGCTGGTTCCAGCGGTTTCATTTTCTTTTAATTCCCATTTTCTCCACATAATTTGGGATTAGATTAGAGAATTTGGAAAGGAGAGTTGTTAGCTAACATTACCGAAATCACAATTGGAAAAATCCGAGTAAGTGGAACATTTTGAAAATGAAGAATGGAAAAGCTATTTAAGTCCAAAATACAAGGTTATCACAAGTAGAGATATATTATCACTAACATTTGTGAACGGTATCCTCCAAATCCTTTCTTTGGTAGAGAATGATATTGACTCCTTTAGAAGTCGCAATTAAAATTTTTTGGGGAATTGTCAAAAAAGTCATAAACCTATTACACTTTTGTCAATTAAATTCTAAACCTTTTAAGTTTGCGATCATACACATTTCTACTTTTTCTTGATTGAGTCATATTAACCGAAAATCACTAACGTAGACGCCGATAATCCTACGGGCACAATCCGCGTTGACATATATAATTTTAAATGATATTATACTTGTTGAAATTTTTCTAATTTTTAATTTTTTTACTCTGCTTTTCTTCTTCATTGGCCAGGGAGGGCCTCAATGCCTCGCCAACCACAGACGAGGGTTGTGGCCATCGCCTCGGCCTCGCCGACCGTGGGCAAGGTAGCCTTGCCGAGATCCCGGGTGAGGGCCGTAACCCTTGCCTGTGGTAGGTGAGGCATCGTGGCCCTCTCCGGTTGTTGGCGAGGGTGTTGCGGCCCTTGCCCATAACCGGTGAGAGCTAGGTGACCCTCACTAGTTGCTGAAGAAAAAATTAGAGAAAAAAAATGAAAAAAACAAAAACTTTAAAAAATATATTAAATATTATTTAAAATTGTTCACATCAACACCGCGCTTGCCACGTAAATACGGTGGCATCCGTCGTCGGTGATTCTATCTAATAGAACTCAATTGACAAAAAGTAAAAATATTTAGGACTTAATCGATAAATTTAAAAGGTTTATGATTGAATTGACAATAGAACAATCAGTTTAGAAATTTTTTGACAATTTTCCCAAAAATTTTAAGTTTACTTCAATCTTTTCTTTGATGGAAAAATACCGACTTACTGGGATTTTTCTATTTGTTTATTCGGTACTGTTAGCTAATCATTTTCCTATTTAAATTCTCTAATCTAATGCTGAATTAAGCCAGGAAAATAGGGAGACATGAGAAGTAAAAAGAAAATTGAAACTGGTGGAGCCAGTCTCCACTCCACCGCTTTCTCAATAAAATTTTGTGGCTGACATTCAACCGTTTGTTTTCCAAAATGACGGTCCCGTCAGCTAATCATTGTCGGATAAAAAAAATGGTAGCAGTCAAATTTCCGAATCAAAGACCGCAAAGACGATGCACAGTCGGTACTAATGCAAAGGTTGACTCAGTGGTCCCACTTGAAGCTTTTGATTTTTTCAGACCGATTTGGTCCTATGACCGATTAAGACATATGTTCACGTCCGTCCACGTATTGCCCTCGCCTTCGATAAAGCAGACAACGTAATGGAGTCTGTCGCCAGCCAAAAAGCACGAGCAATTAGTGATTGTTTTCGACAACCTTTGTTGCTTCTTTCTTTAAAGGTGTCTTCTTTTCATAAGTCTCCTTTTAGAAGTTCATTTACGCGGATAAATTCCTTCCAATAGTATCCATTTCCCCAACAATTTCAGATTGAAAGAGGAGAGATGGCAAAGCCAGGTTTAACGGCGATGGTGGTGGTGGCTCTTGCTCTGGCGGCCACGGCCGCGACGCTCGCCCGTGCCGAGGCGGATGACCCCAAGAAGGTGGACGCCTGGTTCACTAGGCTTAGCCACGCCGAGCGCAAGACCACGCGCCTCCACTTCTACTTCCACGACACGCTGTCAGGCAAAAACCCCACAGCAGTACGCATCGCTGAGGCCACGATGACCAAGGAGTCCCCGACGCTTTTTGGGTTGGTAAACGTGATCGACGACCCGTTAACCGAGGGGCCCGAGCCAGAGTCCCCCCTCGTCGGCCGAGCTCAAGGATTCTACGCCTCGGTCGGGCTCGAGTCGCTAGGCCTGCACATGAATGTGAACCTCGTATTCACGAGCCCGGAGTACAACGGCAGCACTCTGAGCATATTGGGCCGCAACCCGGCGCTCGAGACCTATCGGGAGATGCCCATCGTCGGTGGCACCGGCGTTTTCCGGCTAGCGAGCGGAATCGCGACGGCAAAGACGTACTTTTTCAACCTCACCACCGGTGATGCCATAGTTGAATATAAAGTCATAGCTATGCATTACTAGACACTGAGGGGATACGTCGGGGCTTATGTTGTGGTCCACTTCTTTTTGTTTTGGCCTTTGATCTTGTGCGGTCCAAAGGTTATGGAGTAATCACCTCGTTGTAGTTATGTGAGGATGTACTTTCGTTTCCAATTTGGTAATATCTCTACGTGCTCTGTGATTTTTCATGTGTGGCTTTGGATGAACTAAATTGGACTCTGTTTATCACTGAGTTGGTAATGTACAAAGAGAACTTGAATGATTTTCACCCACCTAATAATTATGAAATTTGAAGCAATCGAAGTGAATTTTTTTTTCTTTTTGGAATGCTTAGTTTAAAATTACTGAAACCCGTGATTCTTTATTCATTTGGTTTCGGTACGAGAACTGTCTCACGATTAGCTCAATCAACCACCTAACGACAATGACACTCAGTGCACTGTGTCCGTTCAACTTTATAATTGGAATAGGTGCATTTGAACTCGAACAATGCAACACGACGCGGCTCGACTTGGAGACGGGACATTGAACGAGCTATTTGTTCTGACCTTAGCACGTACCTACTCGTTCACGCACTTTTTTTATCCCTAATATTCGAAATCGTGGTATGCCACGAATCTTTTAAATTTCGCCACAACCTTTTTCGACCCTTTTCATTTTTCTCATTCCGGGAAAATCCAAAGTTGTAATCCGAAGAGGGACTAATATAACGACTCGCCGTCATGATCCTACTTATTTCTCAATTCTCTAGATCGAACGCGCAATCATCCGATTTTTCAGTCGAAGTATAGAAAAGTGAATTAGACAATTGTAATCCGGATTCGCTATTTAAACACCGGCTTCCACGGCTGCCACCCCCACAACACTGAGAAAACAAAAGGGGCATAGACAAGTGTGTCGTCGACGTTCCGATTGCAAGACCAGATCATAGAAGATGATGTCAGGGCGATGGCGCTAATTGACCGAACCAACATATTTATTGGCTCGAGAAACTTTACTACATACCAAACGCAAATATTCAATTATTGGGTCCTAGGCGTGAATCGCAACTTACGATTCATATTATAAACCTCGATGTGAGAGAACATAGCATATTGGAAAAAATCTATGTGCTGTGCCATCGTTTACGATATCACTTGTCAAAAGTAGGCTATTATAAAAAGAAGCTACTAGCATGAGGCAATACTATCAGTTGTTTTTCGACCACACGATCTCACAATCAATTAAGACTTTATACGAAACATGTTGTGATGGTGTGTGGATCTTTGGTTGAGATTTGTACTATCCCCGACAAGATCTTGTTGGAGAAGCATTTTTCAATATAAAAAATTGGACGATGCATGAAAACTTAAGTACAATTACTTTACCAAATTATATTGGGCTTTACACATCTTAGAGAAAATTGCCCAAAAAGTCTTAAACCTATTGTACGGCGACCAATTCAATCATAAATCTCTCAATTGTATCAATCTAGTCCTAAACATCTTGACAATTGGCCAATTAGGTCTCAATTGTCAAAAAGTTTAGGTCGTAATAGTCCTAAACAAATTGTCAAAAGGTTTGGGTCTTCATTGACGAATTGTCAAAATATTCGGGACGAGATTGGCGTAATTGAAAGGTGGAGGACTGAATTTGCCACCGTACAATAGGTTTAGGACTTTTTGGACAATTATCCTCTCCTCATTGTCTAATAAAAACGTTATAGGGCGGCTTACTACAAGCATAGCATTCTCGTAGTGACCGGTGATAGATGGGCTCATTAGTTGCGACTACATACAAATGGCTAATGTCGTCCCTCGATTTTGTAACGTACATACTCTATACGTTCTATCCATCGAGAGCCGTCAAGGTAAAAGGGCGACTGGAGAGAAGGACCTAAGTAAAGAAGCTCGATTAGAATCAAATCCGTTGGTTCCACACGGTGTCCATTTCACTAATTAGGTGTCGATTTTTTGGGAAAGCTATATAACGTATTGTAATCTCGAGTTAAATGTTTTATTTATATTGGATTGGCGACTGTCGGAGCGTTCTTCATTAATAATCCTTCTATTTGACAAAAAATATGTAATGGTTTATAAATCGTTCTCTACATTCAAATTTTCTTTCACTAATTAAATGAAATTACTATACCTCTACATACCATACGAATGTAGAAATTCTAGGAAATGACGTCACAAGTGCGATGACTTTCATGCGACGCTCATTTTGACGTCATAATTTTTCAATCGATCATTTAAATGCCATCACTTATTTAAAAAAAACTCACTTGAGTGGCGTTAGTTAGTGATTCCCCTTGCCAAATAATCCGATATGGTACTAGAATTTGTGGCACTTGGGGTGATTTTTTCAAGTTTTGGCGCACTAATGGTCCGTCAAAAAGCTATAACATTTGTGGTGAATGATTTTTTTACGTGTTATGACACTCAAAAGACCGATTGAAAAGTTATGACACCTAGATAAACCACGTACGAAAGTCATCACATTTACGATGTCTTTTTATATTTAGAGTTAATATGCCTTTTCAACGTGTCATCTCGTGCAAAGCATGGCATGTTTTTTATTTACCTAAAACGTGAAAAAAATTGATTTTATTATTGTCAATTTCGCTAAAAGCAAAGATGATGTGACCTAATACCGCAAAGACGATGACCTAAACAATAATGAAGTCGGACTAATCAGTGATTGGTTTCGACGTGTTTCTTCCGTCTCTTAATACGTATTCTTTAGTAGTCTGCTCTTTGAATTCATTTTCGCCTATAAATTCTTTCCAACACTATCGTTTTTCTCAACAATTTCAGATTGAAAGAGAGATGGCAAAGCTAGGTTTAATTGCAATGGCGGCGGTGGCTCTTGCGCTGGTGTCTACGGCCGCGGCACTCGCTCGTGCTGAGATAGATGACCCTGAGAAGGTCGATGCGTGGTTCAGTAGGCTTAGCCACGCCAAGCACAAGACCACACGCCTTCACTTCTACTTACACGACACGCTCTCGGGCAAGAGCCCCACAGCGGTGCGCGCCGCCGAGGCCGCGATGACCAATACTTCCCCCACGCTGTTCGGGGCGGTCAACATCATCGATGACCCACTAACCGAGGGGCCCGAGCCCGATTCTCCCCTCATGGGCCGGGCTCAGGGGTTCTATGCCTCGACCGGGCTCGAGTCGGTGGCCCTACTCATGCACATGAACCTCGTATTCACGAGCCCGGAGCACAATGGCAGCACTATGAGCCTGTTGGGCCGCAACCCACCGTTCGAGACTTATCGGGAGATGCCCATTGTAGGAGGGACCGGGTGTTTCCGGCTGGCGAGCGGAATAGCGACGGCGAAGACGTACTTTTTCAACTCCACCACTGGCGATGCGGTAGTTGAATATAATGTAATATCTATGCATTACTAGACACTTTGGACATGTAATGGCTCATGTTGTAGTCCGCTTCTTCTTTCATTCTGACCTTTCGATTTTATGCGGGCCAAATGTCACGGCGTAATTATATCGTTGTAGCCTGTGTGTGGATGGGGTGTTGTCCTTTGTTTGGTAATGCTTTTAAGGGCTTTTCTATTTTGATTGACTCGTGTCGTGGTGGAAATTCAAATTGGACGCAATGGAATCTTGTGAGTGCTTTTTGGTATTGTTAAAGGGTTGCTTGTACTTAGCTAGTTTGGCTTCTCAAAAGACAGTTTTATGCGGGCCAAATGCCCATTGTGATGTGCAAATTTCTGAAATTTCAAGTAGTCGACATCAAACTTAACTTTTTGATTTGAGAATTTCGTATTATAGAAGTGCTGAAGCCCAATATTACATAGGGATTTCGTTTTTCGTATGAAAAATGTCTTGGAAAGCTAAACTAGCTAAGCACAGGCAATCCCTTAATCCTTAACAATATATCCAGTGCTTTACGCCTATTCAACTTGAGAATTGGAACAAGTGCATTCAAGATTAAAGAAACTAACGTAAATAATCCCTAAATGTTAGTTCAACGTGCAATGTCATCATTGAACTTTTGAATTGGCGCCATTTTTAAATATTCAATGAGGTCCGTTAATTTTTCACAAAAGAAAAATTCAAATTTTTTAATAATTACATTATTGTTCGGGCTTTAGAATATCTTTTACTCTCAATCTATTTCCTAAATTAACAAAAAAAATGCTTTTTTATTACTTTTTTAGCATTTTGGGTTTTACAAATATGATGATAGTTCCATTTTTATGATCTCTATAATAGTAAAAGTAGAGCCTCTTTTGAATTTATATCGGGTTGACATTCCTGCTATTATAATTCAGAATTTCCTGATTTAACTAAATTTAGTCAAGAAAACCTGAAGCCGTAAACTTTGAAAGTTTTATTTATCTAAAAATTTAGGAAGGAGAATTCAATTAATATAAGCACGAGAAAAAGAAAATAGCATAAATGATCCCTAAACTTTGGTCTAACATTCAATATAGTCCACGAACTTTTAATTTATTCAATTTGGTTCTCAAACTTTGGTCTAATGTGCAATGTCGTCCTTAAACTTTTTATGTATTCAATATGGTCCCTAAACTTTGGTCAAATGTTCAATGTGTCCCTGAACTTTTAAATATTTTCATATAGTCCGGGACTACATTAAACATTTATTAGTAGTTCCAAGACTATATTAGAAAAATTGAAATTTCAAGGACAACATTGTGCATTGAACCAAAATTCGGGGACCACATTGAGCAAATTAAAAGTTTAAGGATCATATTGCACATAGAATCGAAGTACGAAAATCATATTGAATATATGAAAAATCTATGAGTTATTTAACATCTTATTTTAAAATGAAAGGAATATGAATCCAATGCAACTATAAATGAAATTATAGGAACATTTATATGACCCAAAAGGTCAAAAAAGAAAATAAAAATATAGCATATTTATTGTTGATTTGAGAAATGAAATGACATGAAAAGATACTCTAAAATATGGGCAAAACTGTAATTATAAGAATTTGTGAATAGTACCAAATTGCCTATTTGACTTTGTAATGGAAAGTTCGAGGGACCAAATTGAATAATTGAAAGTTTGGGGATTAGATTGAACATTTGGGAATAATTTAAGAACTAAATTGAGCGGATTAAAAGTCCAAGGCTGAAATTACACATCGGACCAAAATTTAAATATCATTTGTGTAATTTTCTTGGTCATTATAAATATAATCCAAAAGTTTAAATTAACAGTGGGTAGACCCGTTTTCACATCTGTTATTATGGTTACAACCCCTTATACTGAATTTCTAGTGGGGTTGAATTCAATTGCTGAATCATTGTCATTCGAGTTTTAGCAGCTGTAGTTCATAAAGTGCACATGTTTTGGATCCGTGAGTTAAATTTCTTGTCTTGGTCATGTGCTCCTTTAACATGTGCCCAAAAAGAAGGGAAAAAAAAAAGATGCGTCCGCTTTCCGACACTGTTGGTGAAAAGTTTGAGCGACATGATCCGTGAACATCACACCCAAAATAAAGCAAAAACAAAGCGTCGATTCTGTCGAATATTCCATGATGTAAACTTGTATTTTGTCCCTCTTAGGTAATTACATGAGATCAAGTGCTAAAACATTGTCTTCTGTTGCCTTTCTGCTTTACAATGATTCCTCGTTTTTCGCTTATGAGTTATAAGCCCAGGTTGAATTTGAACATCATGGTGGTCCAAGATCCGGATATTTTCTTGAGAGACCTGTTCTTCTCGGTTGCTTCAAATTCTGACCCAACAATAATAAGATTCAGTGCTCTATGTCTGTTCAACTTTATAAATGGAATAGGTGCATTTGAACTCGAATGATGTGACACGGCGCGGTTCGACCTAAAGACGAGACATTGAACGAACTGTTTGTTCCAACCCTAGCATGTTGCCTACTCATCCGTATCTTTTTTTTTCTCCTTAGATGCAAATCGTATACTACGTATCTTTCAAATTTTGCCATTGTGGTAGCCCAACCTTTTTTACTCCTTAGATGCAAATCATACTTATCGATTTAATGAACTTGACTACATACCAATTACAAATACCAATAATTGGGTCCTAAAACGTGATTCACTTCATTCATTACTTACGATTCATATGATAAACCTCGATGTGAGAAAGTAGTGCACATTGGACATTCCTTTGTAATACTAATAAGCAACACCATCGATTACGACATCACTTTATATTTGCCGAAAAACAGGCTATTATGAAACTTGAGTGCCATTACATTACTAAAGCTCGATCAGAATCAAATCCGTTGGTTCCGCACATTGTCCATTTGATTAATTAGGTGTCGATTGTTTGGGGATCCATATAAATGTATTGCGATCTTGAGTTGAATGTTATATTTGTATTGGTTCGGCGACTTTCTTACTGAACGTTCTTCATTAGTATAATTCTATTTTGACAAAAAACAAATACATGATATGTTGATATAAATCACTCTCTACATTCAAATTTTCTACCTCTATATACCCTACGTACGTAAAACATTTTGGGAAATGACGTCACAAGTACCATTACTTTCGTACGGGCGCTCACCTTTGACGTCATAGTTTTTCAATCAATTTCTTAAACGCCATAAATTATTCAAAAAAAAAAATCTCACTTGAGTGATGTTAGTGATTTCCCATGCAAAAAGATCCAATATGGTATTAAAATTCATGGCGCTTATGGTAACTTTTTTTAAATTATGATATCTTGGTGATCGATTGAAAAGTTATGACACTTGTCGTGATTTTTTTTTTTAAAATTTATGGCACTTAAGATATCGAAAATTATGGCATCAAAATAAGTGACGTTTGAAAGTTATTGTACTTATAGTATCATTTTTGTCTAAGAACTATATGCCTTTGTGACGTAACCTCGTGCAAAGCATGGCATTTTTCTTTTATATAACTAAAACGTGCAAAGATAAGCGATTTATATCCCATAAAAAAGCTTAGTGTCAATTTCCCTAGCCGCAAATGCGATGACTTAGGCTCCATTTATTTCACGGAAAATATTTTCCTCAATTTTCGGTGTTTGGAGGGCGGAAAATGAGAGGTCAACGGAAAATATTTTCCGGTCAACAAAAAGAACCTTCTAAAACTAAGGAAAATGATTTCTTCATTTTGAGAAGAGGAAAACATTTTCCACACTTTTCATTCCTCCTCACTTTCAACTTTTTTTAATTATTTTTTTGCTTTCTTTTCTCTTTTTATTTATTTTTTCAAAATTTGAATTTTTTTTTGGGATAAAATTTATTTTTAATTACTTTCTTTTTTTTTTTTTCCTTTTTTTGTCTTTTTTTTTTTTAATATTCCTTCTTCTCTCTCAATTGATCGCTCTCATGGTCGCCGGCCACGGCCGCAGCCGGTGGCCGGCCGGCGAGGCCTGGAGTTGCCGGCCTTGTGTTCCACACGGATCTCGGCGACGAACTCGCCACGAAGGCGCCTGGGGAGAATGGGGGCGACATTCACTACCTGCGGTGATGGCGAGGGGCAGGTGGGGAAGGGGGGTGATGCACGTGTTCCTACACAACGTGAATTGGCAAGTGGAGAGGGCGTACGTAGAGGAGTTCCTGTGCATGAAGTACAAGGTGGAGGGCTTGGGGAGGCTCTAGCATTTCGAGATCCCGTCGTCCCATAACGTGAATGCTTCACGATTCTCGTTGAGAACGTCTTTATCATCCTTTTTTCCCAGTTTTGGTATCGTCGTCTTCTTGTTGTTACACCATATTTTGTGGAGTTCGTGTAGAGAAATTTTACGAAAAATTTAAGGAAAAAACAAATTGAAGAGTGTTGAGAGTGGAATTTTACGACGTAGTTGATGTCGACGAGCGGGTGGACGAAGCATTCGACGGTCGATTTCGAGTGGCCTCCGGGAGGCGCGAGACCTCCGCGACGTGATCGACCGGGACCACCTACTTCTCGGTGAACACCGGCAGCATCGCGGGCCGAGGGGCGCTGAGCTCCAAGCACCATCGTCTCACGCTTCCTCTGCATATCGGTGGCGTGCTCCATGTGTGCTCCGAAATCAAAATTCCTATTGCTCAATGCGGAGATTATATTATGCACAGCGCCTATCTCTTTCAAGTTTTTCTCTCTATTTCTAAAAACGCGAGTGAGAGAGAGAAATGACCTCAAAAGAAGTGAGCGCCATAGTCTATTTTAAAAAATAATAATAAAATAAATTTTGTTTACCAAACGGCGAGAAAACATTTTTTGAAACCTTTTCAAGTTTTTGCCAAACATCGAAAAAGGAAATCATTTTCTTGAAAAATGACTTTTCGGAAAATATTTTTCAAAAAAGTCATATTTTTCTCGAAACAAATGGAGCATTAATGTCAACAAAATAATGGAGTCGTTCGCCAATAAAAAAAAAAGAAGCACGACTAATTAGTAATTGGTTTCGACAAATTATGTTCCTTCCGTCTCTAAAGATTTATTCTTTTCGTAAGTCTCCTTTTTGAGTTCATTTTCGCCTATAAATTCTTTCCAACGGTAGTTTTTCCCGCCAATTTCAGATCGAAAGAGAGATGGCAAAGCGAGGTTTAATGGCAATGGTGGCGGTGGCTCTTGGACGCTCGCCCGTGCTGGTACTGGAATCTGAGATGACCCCGAGAAGGCCGACGCGTGGTTCACTAGGGGCACGCATGGTAACACTTTATTTTTGAATTTCTATTTTTTTCGCCAAAAGCCCATCGCGGGAGAAATGTGTTTGATAAAAATCTAATCGAAGTAGAAATTCGTTTGGTAAAAAAATTGACTTTTGATAGGATTTTTCACTTATGGCAAGATTTTTCACTTATGACAAGATTTTCAGCCAATTTTGAGAAGTAAAAAATTTTTACTTCTTAGCTCCCAGAATCACTTCTTAGACCACACCGCCTCCGCCGACCATCGTTGTTGTGACCGTCGGCCACCGCCCACCCACCGCCGCCGACCGGCCGCCGCCGACCGTTGCCGCCGCCTACCGTGGCGGCGGCCGCCATGCCCATGGCCGTCGTCGGCCACCGCCCATTGCCACCGCGACCACCGCCCATCGCCACCGCTTCGTCGGCCGCCCATTGCCGCCGCGATAGCCGCCGCCCACGGCCGTCGTCGGCCACCGTCCACCGCCGCGCGACCGCCGCCCATTGCCACGGCCGTCCGGCCACCCACCGCCGCCAACCACCGCCGCCGACCACCATAGTCGCCGAAAATTTTGCTAATAATGTTTCAAAAGTAGAAATTTTCAATCGTTACGAAATGAATTTTTTCGATCGAAGTCAATCGAAGCAAAAATAGAAATATTAACTTCTATTTTTTAAGAAGAAGTAGGGAAATCAACTTCGATCGAAGTTAATTTCTTGAAGAGAAGTGTTTTCATGCGCACCCTAGGCTTAGCCACATCAAGCGCAGGCCACACGCCTCCACTTCCACTTACACGACACTCTCGGGCGAGAGCCAAACAAGGGTGCACATCATTGAGGCCGCAATGACCAAGGAGTCCCCAAAGACTGTTCGGGGTGGTCAACATCATCGACAACCCATTTACCGAGGGGCCCGAGCCCAAGTCCCCACCTCGTGGGCCGGGCTAAGGGGTTCTAGGCCTCGGTCGGGCTCGAGTTGATGGCCCCACTCATGGACATGAACTTCATATTCATGAACCCGAAGTACAACAGCAGCACTCTTAGCATATTGGGCCGCAACCCGCCATTTGGAACTTATAGGGAGTTGCCCATCGTCGGGACCGACGTTTTTTGGTTGCCGAACGGAATAGCGACGGCGGAGACGTACTTTCTCGACCTCACTATCAGCAATGCGGTAGTTGAATATAAGGTAATAGCTACACATTACTAAACACTTGGGACATGTATTGGCTCATATGTTTTTTTTTTGTTGATAAAAGAGGTTTCTCAGTGTGCAATGGATTATTTCTCGGGATGATGGGGGTATGAGCCAATACCTGGGGTTAAGTCCCCCCAAGACGCAAGGAGAGATTCGAACCGGGACCTCATTAGTTTAACTGTCCAAAATTCTCGAGATCTCACCAATTTAGCCAACGTCTTATTGGCTGTATTGACTCGTGTTATTGTCCACTTCTTCTTTCATTTTGACCTTTTGGTTCTATGCGGGCCAAAGGTCATGGCGCAATTATATCTTTGTAGCTTGTGTCCTTTTAGGTGGTAATGCTCTACGTGCTTTTCCTTTTTTATTGATTCGTGGTGGAGGGTATCTTTTCGTGACGCTTTTGTTTGGACTCGGTTTATCGCTGGAAGAGAGATCCCGCCACCTAACTGAAATACGAAGAAAGTAAGTGATGTGCAAGTTTCGCCCTCTTGAAAAATACAAACTTGCTGAATATGCCAATGGTTTTTACCCACCTAATAATTCTCAAGTTTGAAGTAATCGGCATGGAAAGTTAACTTAGTGTTTTGGGAATTTCTTATTATAGAATTACTGATGGATTCGATTTTCCTTATGAAAACTGACTTACGGGAAGCCAAACTAGCTGGGCACAATCAACCCCTTAACAATAATTCGGATGGGTGCATTTAAGATAAGAGAACCGACACAAATAATCTCTAAACTTTGGCTCAATACGCAATGTCGTCATCGAGCTTTTAATTCATTTAATGTGGTCCTTAAACTATTACTAAATGTTCAATCTAATCCCTTAACTTTTAATCAGTTACTTAAATGTCATAACCTGTTTTTGCTTTTAAAAAGATCTCAATTGAGTAACGTTAGCAATTTCCCTTGCCAAAAGATTTGACATGGTACTAAAATTTGTGGCACTTGTCATTATTATTTTTAGTTACGGTACACTAATGAACGATTGGAAAGTCATGACACTTGTGGTGAATATTTGTTTACATGTTATGACACTTAAGAGATCAATTGAGAAGTTATGGCACCAAAATAAGTCTTGTACGAAAGGGAAAAAGTGTCAAAAAATCCTATACCTATTGTATTGGTGCCAACTCGGTCTTAAACCTTTTTTGTGCTAATTCAATCATAAACCTTTTGCACTAGTGTCGATTTAATCCTAAATATTTTGCATTTGTGCCAATTGAGTCAATCGACAACTTTTGGCCTGAAAATTTTAACATGGATGTCGTTTGTCCTATGTGGCATGGCTATTTGACGCCGATTTGGATATTTTTTAATATTATTTTGATATGTTTAAATTAATTTGTTTGGTTTTTTTCTTCTTTTTTTTTCTTTTTCTTTTCTTGCACTTACTTTAAAAAATTATTGAAAGTATTTAAAAATATTAAAATAATATTAAAATGTCCACGTTAGCGTCATGCTACGTGCGTAGTACAACCGACGTTCACTTTAGAAATTTCCGATCAAAATTTGCTAAATTAACTCAATCGCATAAATGCGAAAGGTTTAGGGCTAATAATCAATACGATAGGTTTATGACTTTTTTTATATTTTCCCGTATGAAATTTATGACATTTGTGATGTCTTTTTATTTGGAAATAATATGCCTTTTGAACATGTCCTCTTCGTGCAAAGCATGGCATGTTTTCTAATTAAAACCTGCAAAAAACTGATGTTATTGGTGTCAAGGGTTCTATGGCAATGTTGGGCTCGAGTCGATGGTTTTGCTCATGGACATGAATCTCGTATTCACAAGTCTGGAGTTCAACGGCAGCACTTTGAGCATGTTGGGCCGCAACCTAGTGTTCGAGACCTATCGGGAGATGCCTGTTGTAGGCGGGACCGGGGTTTCTCGGCTGGCGAGCGGAATAGCGACGGCGAAGACGTTCTTTTTCAACTCCACCACCGGCGATGTGGTATGTTGAATATAATCTAATATCTATGCATTACTAGACACTTTGGACATGTAGTGGCCCATGTTGTAGTCCGCTTCTTCTTTCATTTTGACCTTTTGGTTTTATGGGGGTCCAATGTCATGGCGTAATTATATCGTTGTAGCTTGTGTGTGGATGTGGTGTTGTCCTTTATTTGGTAATGCTTTTAAAGTGCGGTTCAATGTTGATTGATTCGTGTCGTGGTGGAGATTCAAATTGGACGTTATGGTATCTTTTTGTGAGGCATTACCTTGGACTCGGATTATCGCTAGAAGAGAGATCCAGTCACCTAACTGAAGTACGAAGAAAGTAGGTGATGTGCAAGTTTCGCCACCTTGAGAAATAGAAACTTGCCCACCTGATAATTCTGAAATTTGAAGTAATCGACATGAAAATTAACTTTTTGTTTAGGGAATTTCATATTGTAGGATTGTTGAATGCTTAGGGATTGCGTTTTCCGTATGAAAACTGTCTTGGGAATCCAAGGGCTCGCATGACAACACTTCTTATTTAAAAATCAATTTTTGACTGAAGTTGATTTTTCTACTTCTACTTCTCAATCAAAATTTAATATTTCTACTTCTATAAAAAAGTAATTTTTTTTATTTCTTCAAGTGGCTTCAAAACCACTCGGACCGAAGTAGAAAAACAAATGTGCATAACCAAGCGAATTTTTACTCCAAAAGTATTTTCTAAGCGAAATTTTATTCCATAAGTGTTGTCATGCGCGCCCCATGCTAGCTAAGCACAAGCAACCCTTTAACAATATATCCATTGCTCTGCGTCTCTCCAACTTAAGAATTGGAATAATTGCATTCAAGATTAGAAAAACTAACTCAAATAGTCCATAAACGTTGACTCAATATGCAAAATCGTCATTGAACTTCCGAATTGATGCTATTCTTAATTGTTATTCCCCTTAAATTTTCATAAAAAAAAGGTAGAATAGTTCATAATTACATTATTGTTCGGCCTTTAGAATATCTTTTACTCTCAATCTATTTCCTAAATTAACGAAAAATAATATGGCTCCTTTATTACTTTTTTACCTTTTTGGTTTTTACAAATGTTACGGCATTTCTATTTATGCAACTTTACTTTATGATATTTATAATAGTAAAAGTAGAGCCTCTTTGAATTTGTATCAGGTTGACATTTCTTCTCTTATAATTCCCGATATACAGATTTAAATAAATTCAGTTAAGAAAACACAAAACCCAAAAATCTGAAATTTTTATCTACCAAAAAAATTAGGAACAAGATTTAGGTTAATATAAGCACGAGAAAAAGATAGTAGCATAAATGGTCTCTAAAGCTTTGGTCCAATGTGCAATGTCGTTCCCTGAACTTTTTATCGTTCAATGTAGTCTACGAATTTTGGTCTAATGTTCAATGATGTCCCTAAAATTTTAAACATTTTCATATGGTCCGGTGACTACATTGAACATTTATTAATAGTTCAAGGACTATATTAAAAAAATTGAAAATTCAAGGATGATAGTATACATTTGACCAAAGTTCGGGGACCACATTCAACAAATTAAAATATGAGAAATTTATAAATAGTTTAGTAACTTATTTGTTAAAATAAAAGGAATATGAATCCAATATAACTCTAAATGAGGTTATATTTCTACTTTACTTAAATTGAATTACGGCAATATTTATAAGACCGAAAAGTTAAAAAGGAAATAAAAATATAGTATATTTATTGTTGGTTTAAGAAATAGATCGAAATGAAAAGATACTATAAAATCTGGTAATAGTGTAATTATAAGAAGTTGCTAATAATACCAAGTGATCGATTTGATTTTGTTATGGAAAGTTGAGGCGTCAAATTGAACAAATCGAAAATTTAGTAATTGGATCGAACATTTAGGAATAATTCAAGAACTAAATTAAACAAAGTAAAAGTCCACGTCCGGCCAATTCAGGAGATCCGTTTTCACATCTGCTTTTGTGGTTCCAACCCGCTACACTGAATTTGTAGTGGGGTGGAATTCAATTGCTGAATCATTTGGCCTTCGATTAGGTATGTGTCGTCGAGTTTTAAATACGTAGGCCCCAAAAAAAAAAATATGCGTCCTTATATTTCCGACACTTCTGGTGAAAAGTTTGAGCGACATGATCCGTGAGCATCACAGCCAAAAAAAACAAAAGCAAGTGTCGAACATTCCATGACGTAAATTTGTGTTTTGTCCCCTTTAGGTAATTACATGAGATCAAGTGCTAAAAAAATTTCTTCTGTTGCCTTCCTGCTTTACAATGGTTCCCTCGTTTTTCGCTTATGAGTTCTAACCCCAATTTGAATTTGAGCATCCTGGATCATAGATAATCATCCGATTTCCAAAGTTCTTATCTAAAGATATCACAAAGAGAGTTATCTTTCAAGAAACTACAATGTTATTCTTGCTCGATTGCTTTAACAAAACAGACTTTCAAGACGTGAAGCTTCCAATGACTGGTATTAACTTCGAGGTCATCCAAGATCGGATACGTTCTTGAGAGGCCTGTCCTTCTCGGTTGCTTCAAATTCTGACCCCACTTACCTTAATCTAAATAAATATAGACAAGGACAAGGGAAAATTAACTATAAAATTCTAACCTATTGTTATTGTATCAATTCAATCCTAAACATTTCTTTTTTTGTCGATTCATCCCTAAACCTTTTGTAATTGTGTCAATTCAAGATACATGACGTCATGATGTTTTAATATTTTTTGAATTTTTTCTTTTCATTTTTTTTCCTTTTTTTTTTTTTCCTTCCCTTTTCTTCCTCCCCGCCGGTCTAGGGGAAGCTCTCCCCAGCCAGCCACTAGCGATGGCAAGCCTCGCCCCCCGCCCGGGATCATGGCGAGGTTGAGCCTTGCCATGTCTACGTCATTGGACGGTTGGCATCCACGATCCACGCGGCAGCGCTAAAATTGATCGGGTGGACTAAATTGGCACAATTGCAAAATATTTAAGATTGAATCGAAAAAAAAAAAAGATTTAGAATTGAATTGACACAATTACAATAGATTTAGGATTTTTATTTGATAATTTTGTCAAAGGATAACAGCTAATCATCTACGCCAGAATCAGGGGGTAATGTTCCATCCATCGCGCAAGCAGGGTGGTCCACCACAATCATATTCCAACCCAACACGTCCAATCCCCCAACCAATAGTCAATATTTTTGCTCTTTGAGCGCTCGATTATGACATTAAATACAGGCAGTAGCTTCCACGATGAAATAAACTACGACTTATGTCGTACTCCACGGGGCTCTACCTCCATAAATTTCGTCGTCCCCGCATCAGCATTGCATTGGCCATAGAATCCATCTGTGGTTAAGACAAACGTAGTATCAAGGAACAAGACATTGTTTCCAAGGCAGCAAGAAAGGAGAGTTTTGAGAAGTCAATCAAACTCTGCCGTTCGTCTTCTTTGTATCGAGCATGGGTTCTGAGATCTCGAAGCAGATTCAGAGACGGAAAGATGTGTTGCGAGAGGCAAAAGTCCTGAGGGATCTCAGCGAAACCTGCGGGATGCGATTCCCAGGTTGTGACTACCGCTGTTTGGATAGGAAGAACTGGATGAGCAGCCTCGATCCCAAGAAGCTTCCTCTTTTCAAGATTGTCTGGCCAGGGACTCATGATTCCGCGACCAACAAGATTGGAGTACGGTTCGTGTCTCGTCCTTTCGCCCAATGCCAGTCGCTAAGCATCTACGATCAGCTCGTGGGAGGCACTCGGGTATTAGACATTCGAGTCCAGGAGGATCGCCGGGTATGCCACGGGATTTTACCGACTTATAGTGTGGATGTCGTCCTGAACGACGTCAAGAAGTTTCTAGGTGAGACGAAGTCCGAGATTATAATACTAGAAGTCCGAACTGAGTTTGGTCATCAGGACCCGCCTGAGTTTGATCAGTACTTGGTGGATCAACTTGGGGAGCACCTGATTGGCCAGGATGAAAGTGTTTTCGGTAAGACGATTGTGGATTTGTTGCCGAAGAGAGTGATTTGTGTCTGGAAGCCTAGGAACTCACCCAAACCACAGGCGGGAGGCCCATTGTGGAGTGAGGGCTATCTGAAGGATGACTGGATGAATACCGATTTACCGTCAACCAAGTTTGATAGCAATATGAAGCATTTGGGTGAGCAGCCGCCAGCTTCCGTAAGGAAGTACTTTTACAGGGTGGAGAACACAGTAACGCCGCAAGCGGACAATCCGGTTGTGTGTGTCAAGCCGGTCACTAAGCGCATTCATGGATATGCTAGGCTGTTTATATCTCGGTGCTTCTCTAAAGGGCTAGCTGATAGGTTGCAGGTATTCTCGACGGACTTTATAGATGGAGATTTCGTAGATGCTTGTATCGGTCTTACATCTGCCAGGATTGAAGGGAAAGCCTAAAAAGTGCCATTTCATTTGTTCAGTTGTCTCTGTGAAGCTGATTACCCATTTGTCTCAGGTTCACTTTTGCACACTTGCCGTTATAGGTTCTTCTTTGTACTCACAGATGTGGACAGTCTGTTTTCAATAGCGTTGGAATGTACCATTGTCAGTTACACTTCAATTTATACGCAGTCTTTCCATCTGTTAATTTGTTTTCCGAATCTTGGCACAAGTGCCTTAACTTAGAAGATCCCTTCTGCTTTCTTGAGTTGTCCTAGACTTGTCCTTGTTTTTCAGGGCATTTCCTGTAAGAAATTAGTTTCTGAACCTTGAAAGACAGTTTTCAAGAAAATGATTTCCACCAACGGCTATGAGCCTTCTTGTCGAGCTCAGATTCCAGCTTTAAAAATGTCAAGGTGCTTCAACCTGCAAATCACCGGGTTCGATTAATGAAGCAACTGTTATTGTTGGAATATTTTAGCACTGAATGTTAGAAAGAAAATCTAGCTACTGACTATGGTAAACAACTATCATACTAGATGATGCACTATCCTGAAAGGATTGAGATGAGTTTGCAGTATCGGTGTTGGTGGGAATCACTTCCTGGACTGGTGATGGTCCGGATGGAGAATGGAAACAATCCAGTTGCCGATAAACTGAAGCGACGCAGTCAGGTTGAGCACATCTCATAACAACTAAAAATTAGGGATTCAATTCTGCATATTGAACAGTTTCAGATAAAGATCCTAAACCAGATGGAGAACAGAGAATAACACAATTATATTGAGTTCTGAAATTTATCGAGTTGGAGATTCCACAATCCGTTTGTACCAAGATTTTGCGGCTGATGATTCATGATGCAAACTTTGGCATTGCTTACACTGATGTAAACCCTTTATCTGCTAAATTTGGAAACCTGATCCTTCATTATGTGAAACAGCCCCGAACAGAAAGCACCTTGCTACAATGAATTTGGTTTTCGGCACTTGCATTGTTCTGATGACTCCAGGAATGCTTGCTAAGCTGCTGTTTACTAGATTATTGCAGCAAATTGTTCCCGTAAAAACGTTCTTCAGATAGGCAGATTGTGAAACAGATAGCTCGTCCTGTCGAAGTAGTCCTATTAATTGCCTCTCCCCATACTTTAGGAATTGACGAGGGAAAGAAAGCTGGAAGGAATGATTATCCATTCCCTTTTCTGAATCAATGCATCCTAAGGCGTTTGTTTCAGCGAAAGTGTTTTCAGGGAATTGATTTTCAGAAAATTAATTTTCCGGACTTTCACTCGTATGGTTTGCGAAAATGACATGATCAACGGAAAATTCATGCAAAAAATTGGGAAAGTG
The DNA here is from genome assembly GCA_021437795.1 of Rhodamnia rubescens. Lineage (NCBI taxonomy): Eukaryota > Viridiplantae > Streptophyta > Magnoliopsida > Myrtales > Myrtaceae > Rhodamnia > Rhodamnia rubescens. The sequence goes on from JAILYA010000012.1 coordinate 3,011,789, forward strand.
AATTCCTATATCTAAACGAAAAAAAAAAATCATAAATCTAAAGAGGTGAAAATATTTTTCGGAATTACTCATCTCGAGTTTTTCAATATTTTATTTGCTATTTTATTTTATATTATCTACATTTTATGTATTTTATATGTATAATGTTTATTTTTTTATTTTATTTTATAGGATTTGATTATTTTTATTATTTTCTTTTTCTTTTTCCTTCTTGCTCGGCCGTCGCCTTGGCTGGCCACCGTCCGGGAAGGAGGTAAAAAAAATAAAATAAAATTAATCATTTTTTCGGATGAGATCCAAACACCTAACAAAAAAAAAAAAAAGTTTTCAATCACATAGCACCAAACATAGAAAAAATAACAACTTCCTTTTATTGTGGAGTTTTTCCCCAATCAAATGTGCTCTACTCTAAGATACACTTAGGCATGCGGCACCTGAGTATGTTGTCCAATTTGTCCTGGCCAATTTGCTTTAACACTGGGCATGGCAAGAACAACAAGGTAAACACGGGAGCAGTCAAGTTCAATGAGCGGGTACAGCTAACAAAATCATAACCAAGAGTACTTACTACATTGAGCTCTACAAAGGGTGGTTATTATTATCAATATCCTCAAAAACGGTTGCGTTTAAAATTAGAATTTCGTACCGCAATGTGAATATGTCGATGTCCGGCATTAGAAACCTTGAACTCAAGAATACTGAGGTACGGCGCAAGCACAATGTCGATGCCTGGCATCTCTGTATTTTGCAGCTAGAGATGCTACAGCTTTCTGGGTCATCACGTCGCATCTGATCATCTTTAAAATGCAGTTTAAACGATTCTTGCATCTGAAAACACACCTACAGGAACCAAGTTACCTTGCACGGATTCGTGCTTTTGGGGGTTGTTTCAATTCCTTTCACCGATGATTGATCTTCGGCTTTGGGTTCAGCGGCAATTCGTGCAGGAAGTAGATGGCGTAACAAGAACTAGTTCAAACTAAAGAAAAGTGAATGCAACTACTTTTAACATGACCTGATAAACCGAAAATTACATCAAACTTTTGTGTTGATGATTGTGGATTTTCTTTTACATAAACTTTTGCGACTTCTCTTTGACAGCGCCAGTTTCTGTATTCAACACTAAACCAAATTCATTAAAAATCACTATCGTATGTCGATGGCTGTATCATGGATCCACGTTCCTCGGTAATTTGTTAAGTATATCTATCGTTAGACCAATCGCCATTGTATCTCTCGGTAATTGTGTCTTGTGCATCAATAAACATAGGCATCAACAAGCATCTCTCTATCGATAAGTTATCGGAGTTATCGATAGCTTATCGATAGTACACCCACAACATCGAGACTCATATCGGTATCGTGTCAATTTGAAAGGCTTGAACATTTCTTAGCGTCAACAGGGGTAGATGAAAGAAGAGCAAGCTAAATTGCCCAAAACCCATTTGCACAAGTTCACTGATATTTGCTCAATTCCGGCATACTCAGTAACCGAGCAAACTGCCCTTTCCTCTTGCTATATCCAACAGTGCTCTCTCTTACAGGGGCCTCGATACTAACGCTTGGATCTCGAACCTAGGAGCAGAATCCATGCATCACGATCAGGGAGTCATGTGATGAGTCATAGAAATACTTTAGGAGGGCTAAACCCACCTAAGAGAGAGAACACAAGGGTGACTCCTCCCTACTCCTTCGTATTAGAACATAGTAATGGAGAAGGTAATCGTAGGATGAGGACTTATTCTCTGATGGATATGAAAAATGTTGAAAAACTCCAAGTAGATCGCCTCAGGATAGGATTTGCTTCGCTTTCTTTCTACCCACACCCTCAAGTTAAGACCTCTCAAGAAAAGATTTTGTAACTCAGTGAGTGCGATTGCATTCCTCTTTCAGCTTTTGTAATGACAAGAAGAATCTGATGCTGAAGGATCTACAACTTTCCTTTGTGGAAGAGAGGTTCCAGGAGAATCAATGCTCTCAACTGAAACTTCCGTGATCTCTTTCCTTTCCTATCGAGGCACGCAAACTCCGCTAAAGCTGCTCTCTAAGGCTTTCGAGCCCAGACCGGTACCTAGCTCAAAGACGGGTACAGACTGTAGTCAGCTTCGCTCGAGAGAATTAGGATTAAAGGTGTAGTGCGATCGCGGCCTCCTACTTCCATTTCAATGAGGAATACAATCAAGTGGCACACAAATGAAGTGAATTAACAGGATTTGGTGAATCTTCATCCAATCTAATTCCACAAACATGCTGACACTAAGTTCGAAGCTTAGTCCTTCATGAAACCCGAGAATGAGAAGGCTTACAAAGAAAGAAACAAAGAAGCAATACAGCACACTCATTCCTGAGACAGTGGGGGCAAGACTACAGTGCAGATGTTAAAGATCTCCTAAAGTATGGAATATCAAATCAAAACCAAGTCATTAAAGTTTATCAGTGTGCTGTCAGGAACTTCTGTTCATTCACATCCATCTGAGAGAGAAGCATTTTCCTCTTCTTTGCTCTTTGCGGTTGGGTTCTGTTCTCTTGTTTGTTTTCACAAAGTATCATCCCTTCTCTGTACCTGGAAATTAATCATCACTTGGATTCAAAATGAAGACCAATACGTAGACCGTAAAACCCACAGCGATGATGATGAGAACCAGGAGAAGAAAATCACTTTGTGGGCTGTAAAAAACAACTGAGTACAGTACTCGCTGCTAAGCCGGGATTTACCTGTGTTTTTGTGCATGTATAGTGTGCATTACTCTAATTAAATTGAGATCAGCTTGATGCTGTGTATCTACGACAAGGCCCTACATTCTTGTTAAATCTGCGGCTCAAGGCAAAAGAGAAAAGGAAAGATGATGAACAAAAGGGGGAAAAAAAAAAGAGCGGATAAAATTAAGCAGCTCCCCTTTGGAATCTTCTTAACAGAGGGAACAAGGATAGTGACATTCCTTGAAAGAAAAAACCACAAACACTCCCTTTTTTTTTATTTCTCATGTGCACCAATGCAATGATAGGAGAGATGGTATCATAGGAATTTCTTATGTTGCTCAGGTGTAGGGCTTCTATTTGTTTAGTAAAGAAGGACATCAGAAGATCGAATCGATTTTTGCTTCAGCATGGGGCATCATAGGTGGTGGATTGACATGAACCATTTCTATCCTAGACAAAAAGATAATGACAAGTTGAATTCCGTGGTCTTAGCTCTGGTGGGCTTATCTCTCTTTGTTCACTATTGACTCTTATTGAATCCTGATCCATATGGATAAAAACAGAACCAGACAACAAAGAAGCTCAAAACAGAAACAGGGCTCTCTTGTTTGATTTCGAAGATGTAAGATCTAGATGAATGAACTTATCAGATCTTTTGAGCAGACACGTGTGATTTTTGGGTGTATGATAAATTCAGAGCTTAAGTATTAACATGTAAAAAAAGCGGATTTACTAATGATGACCCAAAAATTCCTGCAATTAACGGGGAAGACAAATTAGTGGGACCTTCTGAAGACATTCAGGTCTATCCATATAAACAGTTGGCTGAGTCAGCTCTCAAGACAGCATCCTATATGGATAAGCCTCTCAAAAAAGGCCTCAAAACAATGTCAACCAGATTCAAATTCAACCATGGTTAACACTTCCCTCGTCAAAGTCTCTCTATCTGTCTCTATCTCTCTATAAAATCCCATGAAAAACCATAACATTCTCAAGCCACCCTCCAAGAAAAGCTCCCTCATTTTCACATTCACAACAGCAAATATCAAATGTTTTCCTCATCTCCAATCTTCACTCAATCCCCAGGTCAACCCAGTGTCATCCACACGCATTACACTCTTCAGTCCTCATCCTCTGCCAGGCTTCCAAGGCCCAGAACTGTGGTTGCTCACACTTCCACAGAATTCAGGAGGGCCCCGGGTGCAAAAACCGAAATGGCTGCGTCGGCATCGTCTCTGTACGAGGTTCTTGGGATTCCTGCAAGCGCTTCCTTCAACGATATCAAGGTCGCTTATAGGAGACTGGCCAGAGTCTGCCATCCTGACGTTGTCGGGGTGACCCACAAAGAGACGTCAGCTAATGAGTTCAAGAAGATCCATGAAGCATACTCGACTCTCTCTGATCCGGACAAGAGGGCAAACTACGACCAGGATCTTTTCCGGCGTAACCGGCTGTACAGGTCACCTCTCAGTTCCGCGACGATGGCAGCAGCTGCGGCATCGATGTCCCAGTTTTCGGGGTACACTTGCAAGAAGTGGGAGACTGATCAGTGTTGGTAGATACAAAACTGGCCAGATACACATAGCAGATAGCAAGGGACAACCCTGTTCTTTTGTTGAAAAGCAGAGTAGAAGAAACAGGGGAAATGTAAACATGCCTCAACTTTCGTGTAAATGAGTAAATAGTCCCAATGAGACGAATTGAGAGCCATCTCTCTCTCTCTCTCCTCCTTATTTCTTTCCCTTTGATTACCATAACAAGAGTCCCATGAAGCCATCCTCGTGCGTGTGTCGTTTTTCCTGTGGCAAGGAAGACCATCTTAGATTAAGTAAATCTCGAACGCGATATTATTCGCACTTGATGTTGGATCCGATCATCGGCAAACATGAGTTCATTCCTTAACAATTAACTCCGCCCGTGGGTCAAATTTCAGACATTGTATGACCCATCTGCTGGTGAACAACCGGGCAAGCTCTGCCTAAAATCTGGATCATGTTTCACTAGATTCCGAGGTTCTCCGGTTTGCATGAAAACTGTCCTAGACATAAAGAACACAATGGACTTAATTACGAGGTTGCTTAGTTAATTCCCGAGGACAAGGATTAATTCATAGGATTCTCACGTCAAGACAAGAACAAAGGGGAAACTGATGAAACAGTGCGTTCTTAGTCGAAGCTGAGTCAGAAATGAGGGAGCAGGGCGGGTCACGTGCATCAGGCTCTGTACAAGCTGACAAAAGAGAGCGAATACGGTTCCGATTAAACAAAAAGTGAATGATAGGACTTCGGTCCCAACGAACTTTTTCGTTCCTAAATGACCTACCAACTAACGGTCTCCCGCTTCCTCGTCCTCTTGCAAAAAAAGTGACAGTTTAACAGTATTATCATTCCTACGATTTTTCAATTAATGAATATTTTGTGGTGATAATCTGTAGATTTACTGGTAAAAAATAATCGACTGATCTTGTTAGATCGTCATGTAAGCAAATTCCATTGCAAAAGGGTCACGAATTTTCTAAAGATATATTGGTCATTATCAAGTCATAGATCCATCTATAAACTTTCGACTTCACTAACCATAATTTTTTCACGAAAGTTATTATGCCCTCGAACATAATAGGAACAATAGTAATGTAGAGATGTTGAGATTTGAATACAGAATTCGCAGGACAAAGTTGATTATACATTATGATACTAGTAGAATCACTTAGAGAGGAGTGGATATGTGAATTCAAAGAACTTGAACAATTAATGTGGAATTTAAACTACCAAGTTCGAATTAGTATAAACAATAATATATTCAAATTCACGTGTATTCAAGGAACTTCAAATGATAGAGAAACGTGCACAGGATGATTGCAGTGGTTCGACTTTAGATCAGCCTACGTCCACTCTCTATATTGACGACTTAGAAGCTAGATCCCACTATTTAATCATTTAAGCTATGTTTGGCAGTTAGGATAAAAGTTTTATCATATCTTGTGTTTGATTCCTACTCAATATAGGATACAGTGGGATATAAAGGGGATATGACTGGATACAATTATCCCATTAAGGGAGGTGGGATAAAGGTGGATAGGGTTTTTTTATTCATGGTATAAAAACTATTTTTCTAAATAACAAACTTCTTATTTAATAAAATTAAAATAATAATTAGATTTAAATATATTTGAATTCTAATGTTAAAAAGAAAACTCAAGATAAAAAAAACTAATTTTCATTTTTATTTATTGTAAATCTTATCTATACTTTAATTTCTTTCTTCTTTATAATACATAGTTTGTATGTGTGTGCGTGTATCCTAGTATCTATATCATTACATATTTCAAGTATAATAGTATAGTTGATTATTTAATGAAAAAATTTATTAAGAAATGATGGAAGGGAATCAAAATAATGATAAAAAGAGATTTATAATTAAAAAATAAGTAAAAATAAAGTAGAAGAACCCATATTTTAGGTGAATATATTCAAACTCGGAAATAATTTTTCTAATACTTGAAGAATGAGGGAAAATGAAATTTCTTTATAAAAAAAAACTAGCATCTCCATCTCCTTCTCCTCCATATCTTTAGTTCATGTAAAAGTTTCATAACCGCTTTTGTAATTTTTTAGTTCACAATCAAACTCTACGAAAACATCGAGAGAGTTGAAACTTCTTCTTTCTTAGCTTTTTTATTCACATCAAAAGTCTAAGAAAAGCATAAAAAGTCTCAAACTTCTTTCTCTTCCGTAACTTTGTATTTCATGTTAAAGTTTAATGAATATAGCGAGAGAGGGAAAACTTTTCATAAGCACAAAGATGAATGATTACATTTTCTTTCTCTTACCGGATTTGATAGTGAATTATGAGATATCCTTACAGTTTTCTTTTGTATATTTTCGGATTCATTTACATTGATATGTTGTAAATATCAAACAATAAACACAATATGATATGAATATATCTAGCTCTATTATTGCGATTCACCAAATCTTGAATAGGATATGGCAAAATCATTGAATTTCCTATTCAATATTATCCCGACTAAAAATCCGGACGACCAAACGCAACCTTAAAAGTGACAATGAGTGATGATATTCTTGTTGAGAAATTACACTATCTAATACAATAACTCTAACGAGAATTTCTCAAGGATTACAGTTTGAAGCTTAGTAAAGACTACTGTAGAAACGAAGCTCTTTTCAAACTTTGAAATTTTTTATTCTTGAATCTCTATTTTCTTCAGTAATTTGGTTTTTTTTATACTCTTCCATTTCCAATCTACCAGTTGGACAGTCTTAGGATCAATTCTCCAATCAACCCACTGGATAAAATTACCAAAAAAAGATTAGGTAGCCATTGATTGAAATCAAAACTTTCCATTGATTCGATGGCCTATACAACCAGAATTTGATTTCCATAAGTAGAGTTATTCGTTTAGAAAATAATCCTATCTTTTCCAATTAATCAAGATGTCTTGCTACAATATTTAATATGCGAGACAATCTAAATTGATTCTTTCCAATGAAAAAAATCCAAGCCGGATCACTAGTCGTTGTAAATATGATTTGCGCCTGATTTCGAACATAAGTCAGACTTAGGTTATGAGTTTGAGTCTGATAGCTTCTTGAGTCAAACGCCTTGAGAATATGTGCATCTCAGATTTTGAGCAGATCAAGGAAGACTCATAAGAATAAGATCATCCTCGACGAGTATACTGATGTGGTCCATAGTTTTGTAATATAATTCATAAAGTCTGAAGTCACGGACGGTCTTGATATTGCCTTTTCTTATAAAGTTATCCCTTACATATAAATACTTAGATGCTTTTATTAACTTCAATTGATGAGGATTGTTTTGCCACTTATTAAAATCGTAACAACAAAAATAATAAAAACTAGAGCAAATATATAATAACGTATTCGAAATTGTCAGCCTCGTGGGGACATGGGACATCTTCCTTTTTCCCCACATCGATTCGATAAACTAAGGTGCCTCGGTTTTCCTAGGAGCCGAAGGCACTTCTGTACGTGTCAAGCTTCTGAATCTGAGAGCCAACACTTGTGGACGACAATATTTGGGAGGTGCCACGTGTTGGCAGCTCTCGTTGTCCGATTATGACGTTTATTTTATTTTATTTTATTTTATCTGGATAAAAGCAATAAATGAGAAATATTATGCATCGACAATGACTTGGGCCCATTCTCATCGACATCCAGCCGAAGTTTGGACCATTTTTATTGTTATCTTTAGTTTTAATTTTCTCTTTGAGTGCGACCAAAAAAGAAAATTTTAATTTTTGTGTGACTCCTATGGATCGATGCAGCTTCTTCATTGAGCGGTGGTTAGCCGGTGGGCCTTGGTTGCTGGCCGGGTCGGACCGGGTTCTGTTGGAGGCCACGTGGACATAGGGAGCACTAGTGAAAAGGGTGACTGCTTGAAAGACCCAAACGGGTGGGATTGAACTGAAAGTGACGCAAGGTAACCAAACCGGCCGGTCTTCGAGCCCGTTTATCGCGGGCTCTCCCATGGGCCACATTGAGGCCCACTGGGCCTCGAATTGTCGAGCCCATTTTTCTTTTGGACTAATTTTGCCGATGCTCCAAAGGGGCTCGTATGGAATGCACGGAAGATGCATCAACTCTCCTCGTTATGTTTTGAAACACAACCTGAATAGTTTTTACTAAATCAAGTCAATCACTTGCGAAGAAAAACGAGATGAATTTGCACGTTGTTTCATGCTTGGGCTTGGTTATGTCCATTATTTGATCATTGTCCGAAAAATGAATCTATCTAACATATCTTTTTCTCTTTTTTTCTTTTATGAAATGCCTTGACTTGCCCCATTTGGCTTTACCGTCAAATTTGTTAGGATCGGCGTCCAATCACGATAAGTAAAACAAGCAAGAAAGAGAAAATTAAGACACGAGATTTTATCTTGATTTGCCCTTAAACTAAGGCTATGTCTAGCAGAGATTTCACTATAATTAGTATCTCGCGCTTTTCACTATACCACTCAATTTACAAGCGAAAAAAAGTATATATATAATATAGCTATTCATGAGCCAAAACCCAAACTACTAATGTAAAATTACAAGCTTAAATAGTAAAAGCCCTCCGGTATTGGGGGGGCGCTGCTCCCTTGAGACCCCCGCATACTCAATGTAGAACGAGATCCACGTGCTTTCTCGTCGCAATGAAGTATGAATCACATTCCAACAAAATTAACTCTACAATCCCGAGACACTTTCATCATATTCGAGAAACCGCTTAAGGTTTAGTTTTGTGTATGAAGATTAGAGGACACCGGTTTATGTCCTCGACTACATACTCGTAGAAGGTTTATGTCCTCGACTCTTGTCGGCTCCAATGCGGGCTAATGTTGTTTTTTGACATGTATCGTCATTGACTCGGCTTAATTGACTAATTTCATTGACCCTAACTTACATATGTTTGTAAGTCAAATAACACTATATACCGAAAATAAAATACATTTCCTTTCACCCGTTTTAGAAAGAGGAAAATTTAGATTGGGGATCAAACCAAATAGACTTGAATTATTGCTTCCACGAAGGAGAGGAGATCAAGAAATTGTTTGGACGAGAAAATGAGTGCTTTTTCGAGCATCGTTACCCGAGAGGACGGAGCTAGTAAATGGCATCTCGTTGCAGAGCAAAGAAGGGGTACATGAAGCAGTTCGTGAAAGCGAAGCATGCTTATCTGTTCTCGCACTCCATGTACCTCCGAGCGCTACACAGCACCGGATCCGCCCTCCGGCAATTCACCAACACGAGACCACCCTCCAACTCCACCGCTGTCCAGCATCGCTTGTCGTCGCCGCTACCCTCTTTGCCACAACCGACCCTACACGAGCAGCAAGGAGAGGGGGAGAGAAGGAGAGAGATGCAGAGAGAAAGTGGGGAGTGAGACCCATGATTTGTGTCATTCCGTCCTTTAAATTTTGTTAGGGGTTGATGAACCTATTTAGGATGTGAATTCAGCGCGATTCTAATCTTACTACGACATGAGAAACTTTAGTCCAAAAAAAATCAAGAAATATCATACTAGAGAAGTTCCAAATCCTCGTCAACTTGCTTTCTCGGATAAGATCGGAATCACCCAGAAATCCATACTTGACTGGTTGGGACACTGCAGAACTTTCTTGGCAGGAAACAAGCAGAGAGAGAGAGAGGGAGAGAGCGATCATGACAAGAAAGAATCCATCGCAGTTGCTGCTGATGCAGTCCTGACTTGGACGTCTGTGCATGGCTGCATGCCGTTTCCTCCATTAATTTTATATTTTAAGTTGGACTCGACCAAAAGAGAGAAACAAACAAAAAGAAAGAGAGAAAAGAAAAAACGAAGGTGAAGTTAAAGTCGACACGCATCTCTGCAGCTTCCAGCTCCGATTGCTGTAAGGAGACCCCCAAAGATTCCTCTTCTTTTTTCTTTTTTTCAACTGTGCTGCCTCTGAGCTTCGAGCCCTGCCTCAGTCGACAGTAAAGACGAAATCGAAACTCCCCTGCACGCAAACTGAGAGACACCCAGGTCATCAGATGGGTAATGCTCGTCACTTACGCGTCACTCCACTGCCATGCATGCAGGTGCGTGGCTGTGCCTTACGAGTCCGACCTAAAGAGCACAAGGGCATCGTTTCCTCATACTACTCCTTGCTGAGGTAATTGTGTGGGGTCTTGTGGTGGATTGGAGGGCAAGGGCATTGTAGGGGATCAGAAGGACTCTCACGTGGTGTTTCGTTATCGAGCATGGAGATGTCGGTGTTCCGTTTGTTTGATTTCTGTGTCCAAAAGTGAATTTTTTGTTTATATTTTCCTAAGATTTAAGAAATCTTAATAATTATGGAGAAGAGTCGATAAAATAAAGAACGATCGGTTATTTTTTTTCTTCAGGGATGAACTGTTGGCAACTATCGAGAAGAATTGATAATTACTATATCTATTAACAAGTCACCAGTTCTTTTTAACGTTCGAAAACTACCATTGTTTCAAAACAAGTTATGGACTTTTATTTTGTTTATCTAACTAAGCGACACTTCGAACTTTCCAACTCTCCTAGCTCTAATAATAGTTGGTAACTCAAAATTAGTTTATAACTTATCAGAGAAAATTTGGCTAGACATTTTAATTAATATTGACAATTTTTTAAAAAGAATTATTAACTTTAAGGCGGTGTGCTAAGAGATGCAAATTAATTTCTGTATACGCAATTAGTAACTTAAATGAGAGTTCGTCATTTGAGGTGGTAAATCAGTAGGAAAAAAAGCCGGTGACTCACATTAATTAATGTTGGTAATCTCTAATAATATCGGAAAATTTAAGATGTTACTAACTAAGGCAAATAAAAACTGGTAACTAGACATAACAATTGGAAATTATTTTTTTTAATATAAAATGTTGGTAAGTAACCCAAATGAGAGCTGTAATTTAAAACTAATATAACAGAACAAAAGTTGATAAGTCACTCTAATGTAGATTGGCAATCTCATGTAAAGGGAAAATCATCAAAAAGGCTCTAAAACTATTGTACGGCGGCCAATTCAGCTCTAAGTTTTTCAATTTGGTCAATATAATCCTAAATATTTTGAAAATTTACCAATAAATTAGCCAGAAATGGTTGACGTGGAGGTCCAATTAGTATCGATCATCCTACGTGACACGACGGATGCTAACATGGACGATTTTTGCAATTTTTTTCTTTTTTTTTTTTTTTTCTCTCGCCGGTTGCCAAACCTCAAGAATGGCCCACTGAGGTTGATGGCCATTGACCCTTGCCAATGGTTAACGACCTCTGGCCACCCTTGCATGTGGCCGACAATCGGCGAAGGGAAACAGAAAAAAGAAAAAGGAAATAAAAGGAAAGGAAAAAAAAAGGAAAAACTAAATACAAAACTCGTCCAAGTCAACGAGTTCGGAATAATTGATTGGAAGGACTATATTGGCAAATTATCAAAAAATTTAGAATTAAATTGACCAAATCGAAAAGTTTATGATTGAATTAGCTTATGTACAATAAATTTAGAACTTTTTGGATAATTCCACCTCACATAATAGTTGGTAAATTTGAAGCATCAGTAAACCGTAAAATAAAAGTATGAAAGTTCAAAAAAAAATTGGTAATTTGCAAACTATAAAAAAGCTAGTAATTCTGTAAAGGTGTTGATATGTTCCCAAAAACTTACCTTGAAAAGGCATTGTTAATATTTTGGTATGAGATACAGAGCTAGATTCGAAAAATTAATGAGATAAATTCTTGTTGAATATTCCTTTACGGCCCTAAGTTATGTCTGAATATATGTACCTACATTTTTGTCACAAGGCGTTTTACCCGTATGAAATGCTTGAAGTTCTCGATGGACTCGGGCTTTCGGAAGTCAGCCACCTAGACATGGGCGTTAGGGTTCGATATTAATGGACACGGGCATGAACTCCGAGGAGCCGAGCCCGGTATCGATTGACCCAAGCGCGGGGACTATGGTCTTGGGCGCGATGGAACCGGACCAAGGCGCTAGGGTCCCAAGCCTAGCCTCGATGGACCCAGGCCTAAACATTGGGAATGTGACCACTCTGCCAAGGGCCCAGGAATGAGTGTTGGAGCTTCCTTGTGTAGCATCCCATATTGTGTACATCTCCCTGAGAAGACTTTTAAAAACCTCGCTCTCTTGTTTAAACTTTCGTTAATCGAGTAAGCGGCATATGCGAAAGCTCTAAGTAAAATAAATCAAGCAACCATGTTGGCACAAATACATGTCAAAACAAAATAACCAATTGATAGGCACACCTATACAAAGGGTATGGCATTTTCAAGGTTCACTAACCAGATGCACACATTTCAAACAACAAAAGCCTTTTATTCATATCTCGATTATTTCAAACTTACCATCCACTCCTTATTACATATTCATACAACCACTTTACTTACTTACAATATTTACATGGAACGAGTAACAATAGAGGGCAATATACTCTGAATTTCCAAAATCATCATCCAATGTCTCCAACACTCCAACCATCTTGGGCTAGCTTATCCGAAAAATGTTTAATCAACGGGAGTAAGCCGAAGCTCCTCCACAAGTAGGATCCTTAGGCCAAACGACTAAACCAACTATAACATCACAAAATTGAGAAATGTCCAAATCAATCAAACACATCTCACATCAACGGTAGATATCAAAATCCTACCAAAGCAATCACGATTCTCATAGACGGTAGATCTCGAATCTTATCCAAATCTTTTACCACATAATATCAATCACCATAATACAACACTTGCATATGTAATCACGAAAAACATAGTAGTAAGGATAGCAATATACTTGCCTCGACTAAGCGAGAAATCAAACGATCGAACGATTGGATGGAACGGATGGCACCCAAATATGGCACAAACGGCGACGGTGCACGACCAAAGACGGTCTTGCTAGGACTAGGGAGGTGCACTAGATGGGAGTTGGCCACATCTATCGGAATGTGTATTATTATGATTGAATTTTTACAAGAGTGAATGAACTAACGTCGATTTCTATTGATAATGGTAATCATTTCAATTATACAAGGAGAGGTTAAATTGTGAATCTTTATAGTAGCATTATATAATGATTTGTCGTGCTTGACACCTTATCGTGTTTATGTTTGTTGTGCTTACATTGGCTAAATTTAATTTTTGTGCCAAATGATCCTAAACTATCAAGTACGAACTTGTCCTATTTTAGTTTAGTTGGCTAATGGATGATCAAGTTAATTATTTAACGATTAACCCATTTTATGTACTTGACCCGTGGGACCAATTTCACTATCTGTCCCTAAAAATAATATCGGGTCTATAAAAATTCCTTTAAAATCTCTTAAAAATACGTTGGAGTCTAGCTAAAAATCCCTATAGCTTATCCAATAATCTGAACTCATTAAATACTAATTCATCCATAAGGAGGTGAGGATTTTCGGGTCATCACACCTTGTCCAAGCGCGGGATTCGATTCAAGCGGTGATATCTAGTCATATTTTGAAAAATGATTTCGATATTTTAAAAAAGAAATCATTTTTCTGAATCTAAACATTGTTAAAAATATTTTATGTTGACTTATTTTTCTAAGCAATCCAAACACTGAAAAATGAGAAAATATTTTTTGTGAAACAAACAAAGCCTAGTTCAAATTAATTTTGGTACCTCCTCCTATCTTTGCTTTGGTCTCTGTTTTTTTATAGCTTAAAATTTTTGAGAAAATAAGTTTGCCAAACATGAAAGACATTAATGAATCCCAAACCTTATCCAACCTCATTCTTTACCTTTTCACTTCGTGAAAGTAATTGGTGGCCAATAGGCATGCAACCCTGTTAGTAAAGAAATTGGGTGGGGGGGGAGCTAGTATCACGAGATATGGGTTCGACTCTTTTGTTTTGTAAAGAAGCAAAACAAAAGTCAAAGAGAGGAGAGTTACAGATAAAAATTTAAAAAAAATGGTAATTAGTGACCCTTAAATCGGCGGTCAAAGCATCATTATCGGTAAGATATATATATTGGTTAAAAAGAACAATCTTTTCATGTGAAAGAATGGTGAAAAAAAATCATGTCCACATATTCATATAGGTATGGTAATGCTTAATACTCTCAAGCGATGGACGCGATTATGTACTAAATCATTGTTCTAGGCGCGTTGACTTCAATGATGACCCATAAGAAAGACGAACAGACCCAAAATCCAACTACTTAAAAACAAAAATGTGACCAGAAACTGACCATATGAGTATAAATCTCAAAAAAGGCATAATCTACATTATATTCGGATGGGCCTAATTCCCAGAAAAAAAAAAATCTCATCTTTAAGTTTAGTCCCAAATCTACCCCTAATTTTTTTGTCTCGAAAAGATCTCAAACTTTAAGTCAAGTCTCAAACATATCCCGAACTTTATTTTTTCTCCAAAAAAACCTCAAACTTTATGTCCACTTCCAATCTACCCTGAAATTTTTTTTTATCTAAGAAAAAGTTCACAAAATTTTACTCTAATATCAAATCTTCCCCCATTAACTATCTATACAAAAATTGCCGCCATTCGTTTCAATTATCATATCCTATAATGGTTTTATTTTGGAGAACTTCAACAATTTTTATTGGGGTGGAGTTGTTATCCACGTGGAAATGCCACATCGGTCCAGTGCTTGTTAACTTGTTACTCGATGATGTTGAGTTTTTATCGACTTAGAAATGCCACGTCAAGTTGGGACTGGATTACAGGTTAGATTTGAGAATAGATTGAAAGTTTGTGATTTTTTTTATAAAACAAAATTTAGGAAAGATTTAGGATTGGACCTAAAGTTGAGAGTTTTTTCTCGAGATAAAAAAAGTTCGTGGTAAATTTATGACTGGACCTAAAGTTGGGGATTTTTTCTAAGACAAAAAAAGGTTCGGGGCGATTTGGGGCTTGACCTAAAGTTGGAGGTTTTTTCTCGAGACAAAAAAATAAATGGAAATGGAGACCTATTTAGGATTTTTTTTGAATTAGGCCTTTGATGAGCCTAAAGAAGAAATTAGATTAAACATTTGTTAAAAATGATAAGCACAAAACAAGTTATCATCAAACTTGTCAATGTCATTAATGAGATGAACAAAATTTCTAAATTTAATCAATGGCACTTGTCTTCTACTCGTTATTTCTTAGGCTAAAGAGAATACCATGTATATACGACGATTACTTTCGTTATATGACTGAAGTATATAAGTTCGTGGCTTAGCAGTAGTTTCTTCACAAATAGCACCAGAGGGCATCATGTGTCTCCAGTGGCAGTGAACGCAGACAATTCTCTCGAAGCACATAGATTTGATTTTGGTACGAGCCGTCTCGATGATGTTAGCAATCACTCCATTCGTAGGAAACCTGTGCACATGAAGCATCCTATGCTCAAGAAGTCTACGCGAAGCTTTGGACGTTACCATTGTATGAAGCTTACAAGGAAAGTTCCATACCAGAAGAACAAGTTTTTGTTTGCAATCATGAATTTCGTAGCATCCAAAAGAATAAAATAAACATTCCTGCTGTAATGACCTGGTCCAACGAGAATAGGGAGTAATCGCTGGGGCCCAAGAGCCTGGATAAAGAGGGCCCCTCTGGCAGGCTTCTAGGATGGCGAATGGGGTAGGAATGAATCTAACTTAGCGCTTCGATATATATATTATATATTATGTGTGTGTGTGTGTGTGTGTGTGTGTGTGTGTGTGTGTGTAAAAACTCAAATTAACTCACGGAGACACCTTTTGAAGTAATCACAATGCTTTGCTTTAGAACTCCAAAGTTAAGTGTGCTTAGATGGGAGCACTATCAAGATGGATGAACCTATATGTACGCTCAAAGAAAAAAATCATGAGACTTGGTATGGAATGGGCCAAAGCCAAAGCGTATAATATGTCAATGAGTTAATTTAGGTATGTCACAGCTCCACTTCATACTTTCTATCCTTTTCTAAATGTTTTTGCCCGAATCATATATAATGGGATGCAAACAGCCCTCGACCCCAAGTGTGAAACTCAAAATGCGATCGCGATTTCAACTCGCGCCATCCAATTAATCTCAAGCTAATAAAAAAACTAATGTCTTGTCAAGGATCCCGACAGACTAAATGTGCTAGAATCGACCTTATCGATCAGGGGCTTTCGAAATAAAATATGATTTTCGAGCTACTTCCGAAACAGTCGACAAGGCCGAGCGCAAGAGAAGTGAGAACCGGAAGGCCGAAAGGACAAATTAGGGTTTTGTCACCTGGCCAAGGAAAAAGGGTAGGTGGTACGAAGGAGAGGATACATGTTGGCGAGTCCTTCCATAGTTCGGAATCTTCACTGCGGTTTCCATGGATTTCCAGTGCGGGCAAACGCATCCAAAGAGTACTCCAACTCCATTAATGGTCCGAGCCCTTCTCACTCAAACTTTCGTCCCCAGTCATTTACCCGTTTCGTGTCCGAAACCCATCACGTGTATATGAACCTTGAACTGACATGTTTGATATCTATAGCCCGTCAATGATTTTCACCACTCGATGAATGTTCTGTCTAATGAATGCACATACAGTGGGATTCTACGCGTGTGTCTACTAGGTATTTCGGTAGATTACAAGTATGCGAAGACTGGTGTGCATTGGATGTACGAAGTTATGCAGCCAACTCTGTCGCTTTTCTTCGTGCTAGAACAAGCAATCCATTCCATTTAAATTACAAAGAAAGGCGATGCCTATGCTATAGCTATAAAGCAAAGAAGACTCCACTGACGCTATAATTTTAACTCTAGATGGGAGAGTCGTTAAAATTAAAAGCACATACAGTTCCTACTGATGGGAAAACCCAATCTGTAAGCTCATGGGCCGACAGGTCCGCGTCAAACTCCATCCTGCGTTGCTGCACAGTGGAAAGCCGAGTGTCCGAGACGAAAAGCTGAATAATCCTAAGCCAAAGACCCTTCTGTTGAATGGCATCAATTAAGACGTTACAGACACCTGCAAAAAACGCTAATTTGCAGGTGAAAAGAAGAGCTGCAGCTTCCACTTCAATCAGCAAGTTCCATCTTCCCCATCTTGTCCATGCTTCAACAAGTGAGATTCTACCTATCGGGCAATGAACCCGACGGCCCCCTCTGTTATCCTACCTTGATCTGACCTTCACGACTCTGTACCCTTCCACAAACATCGACGTACATGGGGCGTCCGATTCGATCTCCATTTGCTTAAACGTCCACACTTTTTCGGATCGTCATTAAGTATATAGACCTCTTTTTATATACCAGATATTGTTCTTACTTCTTTACTGTGGCGTGGAAAGGGTTGATTCACCTTTATGTTGTCATTATATCTCGTCATCATCTACAGAAACATATACTGCGTAAAGAAACAACAAATAAAGAGAACACAGCGAAGTTGGCCCTAATTTTTTACCCTTTTCTCCCTTAGCGATCGCATTTGACGTTTTACTTTTGTTGTCGTCCATTTCTTTTTATTTTAGTCTTTTTTTCTTTTCTTTTTGGCCAGAGGTTGTTGTCCCTTTTAATCAATGTCAATTCGTGGCTTCATTGATCTTTGCCTAAAGTTAGAAGAGCAAAAACTGAACCACAAATTCATTCTACCGTATATATAGATCGGTGGGGAAAATCATCAAAAAAGTCTTAAACCTTTAGCATTTTTATCAATTTAGTCATAAACATTTTCATCTTTTACTAATTCGGTCATATTGGCCAAAAATCGCCGACATGAACGCTGGCTATCCTACATGGCATCATTGGCTCTAATGTGGGATTTTAAAAAAATAAGTATTAAAAAACTATTTTAAAATGATTTTATAAAATAATTTTGAATTTTTTATTTTTTAAATCTTTTTCCTTCCCTTTATTTTTTTCTGGGTTTAGAGGTCGGTGGCCCTGCCGGTTTAGGGCTGGCGGGGTCACTAGCCCCTAGATGAGAGTTGGGGGGCCGGCAACCCCCGCCGACCTTTAAACTGAAAAAAAAAAATAACAAAAAGAAAAATGATTAAAAAATATTTTCGAAATTTTTAAATATTTTTTATTATATTAAAAATTATTCACGCCTGAGCTGGTTGCCACGTAGAACAGCCGGTAACCATATCAACGATTTTCAGCCAATAGGACTGAATTAGTAAAAGGTGAAAAGGTTTAGTTGTGGATCGACAAATTTAAAAAGTTTGAAACTAAATTAGCAAAAATGTGAAAAGATTGAAACTTTTTTTATAATATTTCCTAAATCGGTGTATTCTAACTTTCTGGTGACAATACCGTATTACAGATTTTAATAATTTTACATTGTCTAATTAATAAGCCACCTTCATCAACTTTCACATCATATTGGAAAACAACATTGGATAGCATGTCGGACCATCATTTTGCTACCAGCTACTAATACATGCTTATCATACGGACCTCAAGGATAATTCACTGGAATCCCATACTAGATATTGGATTCGATATCAAATCAACCTTCCTCGAGATTTGAAGGCAGAATTAACAATACAGAAGGCTCGGTTGTTACTTTTTGCTTAAGCTGCAATATATACATATATACGACGACCACCACCCGAAAACAGAGATAGAAACGGAAACTATACAGTAGACCTTTCCTCTGTATGTGAGGCATATGTCGTCCTATTTCAGCGAAAAACCCTAGAAACTTTGGTTCCGTCTGGATCCCATCTTCAATAATGCAGGGCACTTGGGTTTGACTTTTCACCTTCTCAGTGACTTCCCGAGGAAAACAACAGACACAACTTGCTGCATTTGACACTGGAATGACATCAAGACGTGCAACTACAAACCTCGAGTTTTATATCAAATAGAGGAGCTAGGGTTCTTTATCTTTGGAGGCTTGCACTTGATTATTCTTTAGTTGTTAGCATACATCAAGCAACATTTGTACGCGTCCTGTCCATCCGCCTCCGGGTTCGTCTTCTTTGTCGGTGGAGAGGTCACGCTGGGGATTGATGGATGATGACTGGGTACTTGATAATGGTTTTGCCATACTGAACTGTGAGCAAACAAAACTAAAATGAAAGGTATCAAGAAAAGAAGAAGGGTAATGCCAGTTTCAGCAAATCTGCGGTTAGATGGTAACCCTACGTACCCGTCAACGGAAGCACACAAGCTTTACCCATTTCTATGTTCTTGCTGGTGAAACCGCCATTGCAGTGTCGCACAGTTCAACCTATCTTCCAGGGCCGCCATGAATGGTAGGTAATAAGGAGATCTGAGCACGAGGGCTTATCGATCTGGATGGTGAGGGGAGTTAAAAAAGTCCCTAATTTGAACCGTCCAAGTTTGCGATGCAGAATAATAGACTGACTTTTATAAGCCGGAACGACCTACCTGGGATAAATGTTTGTGGTTCCATCAACCATAGCATGAACATGGAGCCACTCCACATCAACTTCTTCAATCTATCTCGTCCTCTAATAAACAAGGCCAGATCATCTTCCCCCGTGGCTATAGAGACTATGCTATAAAGATTTATTATTCAAATTGAAGGGAACGGAGCCTTATGACATATACATACATATACGCAAGTGGATTATACTAAATTACATGCCCTAGAATCATCTTGAATCACCGATCGGAGAAATATATCGCGTAGAACAAACATACATCCATAGCCACGGATTAAGAGGCCCAATCGCATGTGAGAAAATAATCTAGATCCGTCGATCGATCGTTCTTGGTTTTCGAGAGAGTTTTAGAGAGAGTTTTGTCTCGACGATGGAATTAGAACGTCGTACATTCTAAAGAGAAAATATACAATATATTCTTCTTTACAATTGGTAATCAAATCACCAATTATTGCGACCAATCAAGACCTGCCTTTTTGGTCTCCATCTATATGGTAATCGATACCATATATTAAAAGCAATTTTGAATTTGCTCTTTATGGGCACAATTAATACTAACATCTCTCACTCGCCCATAAAGGGCCAACATCTCCATTTCTCTTATCACTCGCAAAGTTCATATGGACAAATAATGCGTGCGACCAAGATATTCTCGAGAGCTCGTTGCCATATATCGTTAGGAATATATACAGACTTACATTGGGCATTATAATTTAGAGTAAATTCAGTATGCAGTACCCTAGATCAATCGGTTACATTTATATCTCTCATTATCTCTTCAAAGTTTGATATGTATTGTATTCACAATTACAATTATCCTCATATAATCATAATTGGTCGACACTGTGAACACAAAATCATAATGTGACATCAACAATGAATTGATCTTCCTCCTTCCTTAAAAACTCTCCATTTCAACTCAATTCGCTTTTCCGGAAATGTCCGGCTAGATCGAATCATCCATGATCATTGGCAACACTCCAAGATAGCAAACACCGAATCAAAATTTCAAAAATAGGTCGGAGTCGTGAGGGTACTAAGCTTAGGAACTCATATTTTCAAGAGTCTCACACGGCTATAGAATTGAGATCAATACTCTTATCAACTCTTCTTGATCGTCACATGTATACGTAATATGAAGTACTTATTATGGTATTCTCTCCTTTCTCATGTAGCGTATGTCTCTATATTTTATGTCGTAGTTTAGACATTCCGAATTTCTAACTTGAGTTCACAAATCTAGTCTCTTTAAAGAATCAATCGAACTTATATCTAGTATCGAAGACAGATAAAGTGAAATACGTAATTACTTCACTTTCGAGCATAACTTATTATGACATCATCTTAACACTCATGTTAAGGCGACACCAAAATTTCAAGCTTGAACTCTCAATTATCACCTAGATAATAAGCTTGAAATCGTCTCACCTCTATTCGTCACACGAGTAAATAGAGGCGATTATCCGTGTGAGTGGGCTAGTTTCTTATCTGTCGACATACTTTCTCAATATAATGCATTAAGCATTAATATGCATATATATCATGCAAACTCATATGCATCAATAATGATAACAAATACCATTAACAAGTGAACTTTAGGAAATGTAAAAATATCCAGTACTTCAACTTCTACGCAATTCTAGACATTTCAATGTAGGGAACTAATCCCTTTGTCAACACATGACTAATGAAAACATATCTAGGAATTGACTTTGTCATAAGATTTGCTATCATTCTTTGCGTAGATATGTGCCGCACGTTCACAACTTTTCGTACAACCATGTCTTTCACAAAAATATACTTCATGTCTATTTGTTTGGTCTTGCATTGGATCCTTAGTGTAAACTATTGCTGCTTGGCTATCACAATTAACTAATATTTGTTTTGGTCTTGCTATTTATGGTTGTCGTCCATTTCTTTTTATTTTCGTCTTTTTTCTTTCCTTTTTTGGCCAAAGGTTGTTGTCCCTTTTAACCAATGTCAATTCGTGGCTTCATTGATCTTTGCCTAAAGTTAGAAGAGCAAAAATTGAACCACAAATTCATTCTACTATATATAGATATATATCGGTGGGGAAAATTATCAAAAAAGTCTTAAATCTTTCGTATTTTTGTCAATTGAGTCATAAATATTTTCACCTTTTACTGAATCGGTCATATTGGTCGAAAATCGCCGACATAGACGCTAGCCATCCTACGTGGCATCATCGGTGCTAACGTGAATTTTAAAAAAATAATTATTAAAATTATTCTTTTAATAATTTTATTAAAGAATTTGAATTTTTTTATTGTTTAACCCTTTTTTCCCTTTTTTTTTTTTTGGGTTTAGAGGTCGGTGGCCCCACCGGTTTAGGGCTGGTGGGGGTCACCAGCCCCTAGATGAGAGCTAGGGGGCCGGTAACCCCCGCCAACCTCTAAGCTGAAAAACAATATCAAGAAGAAAAATGATTAAAAAATATTCAAAATTTTTTAATATTTTATTATTATATTAAAAATTATTCACACCTGAGTGATTGCCACATAGAACAACCGGCATCCATATCAACGATTTTTAGCCAATAAGATTGAATTAGTAAAAGGTGAAAATGTTTAGTTGTGGATCGACAAATTTAAAAGTTTGAAACTAAATTAGCAAAAATGCGAAAAGATTGGAACTTTTTTATAATTTTTCCTAAATCGGTGTATCATAACTTTCTGGTAACAATACCGTATTACAGATTTTAATAATTTTACATTGTCTAATTAATAAGCCACCTTCATCAACTTTCACATCATATTGGAAAACAACATTGGATAGCATGTCGGACCATCATTTTGCTACCAGCTACTAATACATGCTTATCATACGGACCTCAAGGATAATTCACTGGAATCCCATACTAGATATTGGATTCGATATCAAATCAACCTTCCTCGAGATTTGAAGGCAGAATTAACAATACAGAAGGCTCGGTTGTTACTTTTTGCTTAAGCTGCAATATATACATATATACAACGACCACCACCCGAAAACAGAGATAGAAACGGAAACTATACAGTAGACCTTTCCTCTGTATGTGAGGCATATGTCGTCCTATTTCAGCGAAAAACCTAGAAACTTTGGTTCCGTCTGGATCCCATCTTCAATAATGCAGGGCACTTGGGTTTGACTTTTCACCTTCTCAGTGACTTCCCGAGGAAAACAACAGACACAACTTGCCGCATTTGACACTGGAATGACATCAAGACGTGCAACTACAAACCTCGAGTTTTATATCAAATAGAGGAGCTAGGGTTCTTTATCTTTGGAGGCTAGCACTTGATTATTCTTTAGTTGTTAGCATACATCAAGCAACATTTGTACGCGTCCTGTCCATCCGCCTCCGGGTTCGTCTTCTTTGTCGGTGGAGAGGTCACGCTGGGGATTGATGGATGATGACTGGGTACTTGATAATGGTTTCGCCATACTGAACTGTGAGCAAACAAAACTAAAACGCAAGGTATCAAGAAAAGAAGAAGGGTAATGCTAGTTTCAGCAAATCTGCGGTTCCCTACATATCCGTCAACGGAAGCACACAAGCTTTACCCATTTCTATGTTCATGCTGGTGAAACCGCCGTTGCAGTGTTGCACCGTTCAACCTATTGCACAGTTCAACCTATCTTCCAGGGCCGCCATGAATGGTAGGTAATAAGGAGATCTGAGCACGAGCGCTTATCGATCTGGATGGTGAGGGGACTTAAAAAAAGTCCCTAATTTGAACCGGCCAAGTTTGCGATGCAGAATAATAGGCTGACTTCTATAGGCGGGAACGACCTGCCTAGGATAGATGTTTGTGGTTCCATCAACCATAGCATGAACATGGAGCCACCCCACATCAACTTCTTCAATCTATCTCGCCCTCTTATAAACAGGGCCAGATCATCTTCCCCCATAGCTATAGAGACTATGCTATAAAGATTTATTATTCAAATAATGCACTGACCATTTTAAAGAATCCATTTAGCATACATTTACGTGGTCTCGCATTTATCCACATCGGATTACCATAAGTTTTAAAAACAAGCTTAACTGGGTCATAAGTACGTCACCTAACAAGCTTAAGTAAATCATAAACATGTCAATTTTAGTTATTTTTAGTTGTCTTCTTTTTTTAAAATTCTTTATTTTCCTTTTTTTCTTACGAAATCTGGTGAGGGCTTCACGGCTCTTGCCGGACTTAGAAGAAAAAAAAAGGAAAAGAAAATAAAAATATTCAGAATGCTTTTTTTAGAGTTATAAAATGTTATTCATATTGTTACGGACACACGGGTCGGTTTCGGTATAGGTTGGGTATGGGTCGCTAGATTTGTATTGCATAAAAATGGATCAAAACACGTTAAATGGGTCAATTTGGATCCGACCATTTTCGACCAAATCCAAACACAAACATATCGGCCAACCCGTTTGACATGTCTGTTCACAACTTCACAACTAGAATGTCACATCGAACATATAGAATGGGGAATTAGATGAATTCTTAACTCTCAAATGCATCTAAATTTTACCCTAAACAATGCTCTGAAAAAAAAAAAAGAAGAAGAGAAGATGAAACGTTCTTGTCGCAGGACCACATTAGGTCATGGTGATACCAGTTCCGAACGCCCAGGTGCTACCAGCAAATTCAAACGTCTTACTTAAGGAGATCCAATTCGCTCTTTCGCAATCCTATCTCCAACCGACACATACGATCTAAAGAATCAAAAGCAACACAACATATGATCGATTCTCATCGCAGGACAAACGTAAAATCAGAACTAGCCTCGCCCGGGAGAAATCGCTTTCAGCATTCAGAGAGGAGGAACACATGCGTCATGCTCCACAGCTTCAGATGCAATCTCCCACTTACTCTCTTTTATCTTATTTCTCCATTCATTCTGTTCTTTGAGGCTATTATTACATCATTTTCCCATTTTTCACTTTCGGTTGTCTCGATCAGCATGCTGTAACGCTCGAAGCAGAGTTTCTTGGACGTAACATGGTGATGTGTGATGGAAAGCACATATTCCTCTGCATAGCATGTGGAAGGGACTTTGTATTTTATTCACGGAGAAGAACACATGGACGGGTCCCGAACGATATGCTGATCCAATTGATCATCAAGCTGAGAAAAAGACCTAAGAAAGAGAAGGTGGAACGGGACCTATCATAACTAATTGCAAACGACAAAGGGAGGAGTTTGACAATCTCTACTATGATTTGAAAACCCCATTTGATTCGGACTCGAATTGATAGTTTTTTTTTTCTTTTTTCAGATTAATTACATTTTCAACTGACTTTTTCAACGTATTGTCTGAAAAGAGGCTGGCCTATTTATGCTCTATATTTTATATGTTGTACGACTTTCAAGAAGGGAAAATGCCTATGTAAGCAATTCTCCTTTTTGGTGGTTTGATTAGCCTTAAAACTATAGAATGACACAAAAGCAAAAGGCTTGCTAATATAACTATTTAGACTTTATATTTTGTCCGTATTATGTTTGTACCGGTTCAATCTAAAAATTTTTCAATTTGGCCAACCGTTTGACTATATGCCGATATAGTTAATCCGGCCAATTTTGACCAAAAATGACTAACGCAGACGTTGGCTTAACTACGTGGTACGACCAGGCGTTGACATTAATAATTTTTTTAATTTTAGAATATTTCTTCTATTTTTTATTTTTATTTTTTTAGTTTTTTTTCTTTTCTTTTTCCTTTTTTTAAATACTCTCTTTTTTCTTTTCTTTTCTTTTTTTTCACAGTGGCCAACGAGAGTTGTCGAAACTCGCCGGCGATTGAGCGAGAGTTGTCGAAACTCGCCGGCGATTGAGCGAGAGTTGTTGAAACTCGTCGGCGATTGAGCGAGAGTTTCGGAACTCGCTAGAGATTGAGCAAGTGTCGAGGAGCTCTAAGCGATCGGCGACGAGTGCCACGAAGCCCTTACCAAGCTGCTACGAGGCCATGGCAAGACTAGCCTCGCCCAAATTATCGTTGTAGCAAGGGAGGCCGCTTCACCCTCAACCGGTGAGGGCGTCGCGACCCTTGCCGACCACTATTAAAAAAGAAAAGAAAAAAATATATAATTTAATTAAAAAAATCTATAAAATATTAAAGATTAAAAAGATTATCCACGTCGGGGCCGGCCATGCCATATAGGATTGTCGGCGCCTACATCCACGATCTCTAGCCAAAATTGGCCGAATGAACTACGGTGACAAATTATTAAAAGATTTAGTATTAAATTGGTCAAATTAAAAAAGTTTTTTACCGAATTGATATAAGTATAATAGGTCTATGACTTTTATGATAATTATCTCTTTCGATTTTCTATATGTTCCTCGGGGAATCTACACCATGGAAAATCATCCGAACATGTGTGACATCCCTTGTCCCACATTGCTTAGGAGGGGAGTCTTGGGCTAGTTTATATAGCTATTGGCCCTCTTAACTTGTAGGACGCGTTTTAAAGCCGTGAGAATCTGTGTGTCCAAAGCAGACAATATCTTGCAAGTGGTGCGGCGGAAGTGTGATGTTACGGTTGGTATCGAGCCGACTTCCGAAAGATGTGGACCACAGTGGGCACTTTTGGTGCCACCGAGGGCACAGCGAGGACTTGTGCCGCTAAGGGGGGAAGTATATGTGACATCCCTTGTCCCACATTGCTTAGGCGCTCGCTTGTGTCACCGAGGGCACAATGGGGACGCCGTGCCGCTAAGGGGGAAGTATATGTGACATCCCTTGTCCCACATTGCTTAGGAGTGGAGTTTTGGGCTAGTTTATATAGCTATGGTCCCTCTTAACTTGCGGGACGCGTTTTAAAGCTGTGAGAAGCTGTGTGTCCAAAGCGGACAATATCTTTGCAAGTGGCGCAGTGGAAGTGTGCCGTTACAACATGTATACGACTCTATCTCACTTGGCGTTTAAACATCGAATAGAACGTGGATTCGTGTTGTTAATCATATATGAAGATCTATAGGGTTTTGGTCAAAAGCAACACATGACGTAATCCAGTTAAAATTATTTTGAAAAAACAGAAAAAAAAAAAAGATTCATTAAACCTGGACTCTGACGTAGTAGTGTCATGGGGCATTACATCCAGCACTCCAACAGTTTTAATACACATTTTGACCGTGTCGCGCATAATAAATTGGTAGCTAATCGCGAGGGTCAAATCGAATTATATGGAGGAATTACTCTAAGGGAGCGTCAGTCAAGCTTGAACCGTACATAGATTAGAGGTGTATTCCCACCCTTTTGTAGGTCAATGTAAGCAACTTATTTACACGGACAAAGAATTACGAGATCGCCCTTTTTCCCCATTTCGGGATGACGGTGGGATCGTGCCGTCCAAGCCATTCGGTACGGCTTAACTTTATGATTTTTCCAACTTCTACGCTTCATAGCAATTGATATTAGTGCACTAGGTTTTGACGCATGCTTAATTAGTCATAAGTTAATGGAACTTTATTAACGAGTACTCCGTAGACATTTGTTAATAAATTGATAAAGGAAATTTTACAGCTTTCAACCTATCGATTACTTTCGTGCCACAAATAATCCGTATCGTCAAAAATTGAATTGCCGAGATAAAAATATCGAATTAAGTATTTCAAAGACACTCGTGAGCAAGGTCCTTAGATAATCAACGATATAATTAATTCGAGGTTGTGGTTGTGTTTGTCGGTTGTTTCTTGATTTTTACGTATGATTTGCCTAACCCTAGTTTGAATGTGGAAAATATTATGAGAGCCTGAGAAAAAAGAAATTTATAAGTTTCATATGTTTTTCTTTTATAAAGCGTCAAAGGTGAACAGCAATAATTGACAAAGAGCCTATATTTCCTGCGGCCCCACGGCATGCGAGCGATGTCATCGGTGACAAGGGCAAATTTTCCCCACGCGCGAAAATCAAGTCGAAGGACGTCGTCGCCCTATGCGCCACCCGCGGAACCCAGCGCGTGCATCCCACGCCACTCATCCGACGCCCCGGGCGGCTCCCGGGACCGATTCCGAGATTCGCCTGGTGACACCAAACCTCGCAGCCGTCGTCGGATGAAGATCGCGTGGCTCGACAGCGCGTGAGAATCTGGCACCGAGAATCGGAATCGAGAGAGGTTTTTCTAGACCAACCAATTCATTTCCTATATATAACCGAAGTAAAAAAGGCAGTTGCGATTAATGTCCGAAAGAAGTTGGAGAAAAACCCGTTTGACCTACCCCCCCCCCGAGAACCAATTCCCTCTCCTCCTCCTCCTTCCCACCATTGCCACCACCACCACCACCTTGCTCCGCCGCCTCCACCGGCCGTACGAAGCCAAACCCAAATCCCAGCCCCACCACCACCTCGAGGGGGCTTGAAGAAAGGCCAAAACTTGCAATTTCCGAGCGTGAATCGTCGCCTTAACGATTGTGGTCTCCACATTCACATACTTATAAAGAACCCACCTTCTCAATTGGGACCCTCGCCGTCACCCAAGAATCCCAATATCTAACCTTTTGCGAAATTTGCCAGAATTGCTCAGGAAAACTGGTCGGCTTGATCTCGGCTTCTCCTTGTTTCTCTTCTTCTCTAGTCCGCTAATTTGGCCATGGCGGACATAGTGAAACAGATTCTTGCTAGGCCGATCCAATTGGCCGATCAGGTGACCAAGACGGCCGACGACGTCCACGTGTCGTTCAAGCCGGACTGCGCCGAGATTAAGGCCAAGACGGAGAAGCTGGCCGCGCTCCTCCGCCAGGCGGCCCGCGCCAGCAACGACCTCTACGAGCGCCCCACGCGCCGGATCGTCGCCGACACCGAGCAGGTCCTCGAGAAGGCCCTCGCCCTCGTGGTCAAGTGCCGTGGCAACAGCCTGATGAAGCGCGTTTTCACCATCATCCCCGCCGCCGCGTTCCGGAAGACCTCAATGCAGCTGGAGAACTCGATCGGCGACGTCTCTTGGCTCCTGCGAGTGTCGGCCTCCGCGGACGACCGCGACGACGAGTACCTGGGCCTCCCGCCGATAGCCTCCAACGAGCCCATCCTGTGTCTAATATGGGAGCAAATCGCTATCCTCTACACGGGATCGGTCGAGGACCGGTCCGACGCGGCCGCCTCACTGGTCTCGCTGGCCCGGGACAACGACCGGTACGGGAAGCTGATCATCGAGGAAGGCGGGGTGCCGTCGCTGCTGAAGCTGGCGAAGGAAGGGCGATTGGAAGGGCAGGAGAATGCGGCCAGGGCGATAGGGCTGCTGGGGCGGGACCCGGAGAGCGTGGAGCAAATTGTGAACGCGGGCGTTTCCTCGGTGTTTGCCAAGATCCTTAAGGAAGGCCGCATGAAGGTCCAGGTGGTGGTGGCATGGGCGGTGTCGGAGCTGGCGGCGAACCACCCGAAATGCCAGGACCATTTCGCCCAGAACAACGTGATCAGGTTGCTGGTGAGCCATCTAGCGTTCGAGACCGTACAAGAACATAGCAAGTATGCAATTGCAAGCAAACAGAAGATGTCGATACATTCAGTTTTGATGGCAAGTAACAGCAGCAATAACTGTGATGCGCATGGACATGAAGATGATCACGACAAGCAAGCTGTGGTCGGCCACATGGCTCATCCAATGGGCAATGAAACCCCAAGCCAAATGCAGAATGTGGTGGCCAACACCCTGGCCATGAAGCACCAAACATCCTCCTCACACTCCAAGCCACCCACCTCGACGCAGAGCCACGCCTCAAATCACCATCCCCACAACGGTAAGACCGCCCAGCACGGCGCTAAGCAGCAGCACCACCACCAACAGCCCCAGCACGTGGCGCTGGCCGGGAGTAGCATCAAGGGCCGAGAGTTCGAAGACCCCGAGACCAAGGCCCAGATGAAGGCGATGGCGGCTCGCGCCCTTTGGCAGCTCTCCAAGGGGAATGTGGGGATTTGTCGAAGCATCACAGAGTCGAGAGCGCTCCTCTGCTTTGCCATTTTGCTCGAGAAGGGCCCCGAGGACGTGCAGTCCTTCTCTGCTATGGCGCTGATGGAGATCGCCGACGTGGCCGAGCAGAACTCGGAGCTGAGGCGCTCTGCCTTCAAGCCGACTTCCCCGGCCGCCAGAGCGGTCGTGGACCAATTGCTGAAGGTGATCGAGAAGGGGGAGTCGCACCTCTTGCTGACTTGCATCAAGGCGATCGGCAGCCTGGCGAGGACGTTCCGAGCGACGGAGACGAGGATCATCGGCCCGTTGGTGAAGTTGCTCGACGAGAGAGAGCCCGAGGTGTCGATGGAGTCCACCATCGCGCTGAACAAGTTCGCGTGCACGGACAACTTCCTCCACGTCAATCACTGCAAGGCCATAATCGGTGCGGGCGGCGTCAAGCACTTGATTCAGCTCGTCTACTTCGGCGAACAGATGGTCCAAATCCCGGCGTTGATACTGCTATGCTACATCGCGCTACATGTCCCCGACAGCGAGACGCTGGCGCAGGAGGAGGTGCTCATAGTCCTAGAGTGGTCGACGAAGCAGGCGCACCTAAACGAGGAGTTCACGATCAACGACCTGTTGCCGGAGGCCAAGAGCCGGCTCGAGCTCTATCAGTCCAGGGGTTCGAGGGGATTCCACTGATCCGATCGGGAGCCGTAATCGACAAATGAAAATGCTTAGAGATTAGAACGATTGGGCGGAGAGAAATTTTGGTTTAGTTTGTCTCTGCTGTGATCCACATTAAATGTATATAAAATAGAATCGTCGCATTCAATCACTACCCTTCAGCAAAGAGTCCTTCATTTGCCTTGTTGGTATGCCCTTTGGTTTTACCTTCTTTATCTAGCTTTCGGTTCATTTAATTGCTACACAACATCACCTTGCTTGACGCAGAAACTGTACAAGAGTCTTCCATTCACCAAAATCGTTCAAAAAAAAAAAAGACTTGAACAACAATGATACAGCTCGGAGCCTACGGATCCTTCGTGTCCGAGATAGAGAGATAGAGGAGAGGAACGAACCGTAAATAGAGAGCTATTCTCGATTTAGTGTGTTAGTCTTTGAGAAGCCGGAACCAAACCATAAGCGATTAACGTTTTTATATTTCAACGGTTCGATTTGGCTATTGATCAAACCGAATCGATAAAATCCGAACCGGAAAAAAAGAAATGTGGTTTTTTCTATCATCTTAACCGAAAATGCGCGAAATTTCGATTCGGTTCGGTTCGACACCTCTGGAGCATTTAGGTGTGATCTTCAAGTCCATAGAGTGTATTCTCTTCTTTCTACGCAACACAAGTCGCATCTATCATCCAAAAGTTTTATTCAGTCACAAAAATGCTAGACCTTATGAAGAGACAAACCAGAGAAGTGATCCAAGGTTGCATTTGATAGTTGGGATAAAATTCAAGATAGAATAAAATATATCATATCATATGTTTGGTGCCGCCAGGACATCATAAAGTGGGATATAGCCCGGATAAAATTATCCCATAGGGGAGGTGAGATAAAGGTGCATAGGATTTTTAAGTTATTTTTTTCCAATAACAATTTTCTCAAACTAATAAAATTAAAATAATATTAGAATATAAATAATATTTTGATTTCTAATATAAAAAATTCAAAATAACAAAAAATAGGATTTCATTATTATTTATTTCCATTTTATTTATGTATACGAATTTCTTTCTATCTTATAATATAAAATTTTCTTATATTATACTATATTTATATTTATTACATATTCTGGGTATTTTAGTAATTTAGGAATATTAGTACCATTCACTATTTAGTAAAATGTTATTAGAGAATGATGGAAGGGAAAAAAGAAATAAAAAAGGAAAAAATGAAAAGGAAAAAAAAACATTAAAATTGAACTATGCAAGAGTGTCACAACAGATTCCTACCATTTTCGTTTGTGTAACTTTTAGGTTCATTTACACCGATATTTCATCCATACCAAACAATAAACAAAATAGGATGTGAAAATATCCGACCCTTATTGCAAGTCACCAAATAATAGATAGGATATAGCAAAATTCTTGGATTTTATATTTTATCCTATCCAAGTATTATCTTGTCTACAAATTCGATGACCAAACGCAGCCCTAAGAGTCCTAGCCCATCACCCCAGGTCCATCCTAACGAGATTGGACATAAGAAAGAACATGTCTACCCGGATCCACCTAATTGGTGCTTAAAACAGTGTTGGCCTGCGTAGACTTGAGGAGTGGCCATGCCAAAATCCGAGTCCAAGGGTGCATTTGGTTCAATTTGAATATGGACTTTGGAAGAACGCAAATACCTTGGGCTAAGAGGCTTTGGGGAAATGCAAATGAATTTGATATAAAAAAAGAAAAAAAACGTCTTGAAAAGCAATTTTAAGCTAACTAGTGTTTGACAAAAAAAATTGTAAAGGGTCTTTCCTACAATATATCTTTTTTAAAAAAATAATTTAATAAATAAATATTAAACCCTAAGGGTAAGGCCACCGGCGAGCCAGTCCGGCAACGAGGCCTAAGGTCATGCCACCCAAGAGGCCGTCTCCTCGGTTGTACGACCCCAACGAGGGCCGCATGGGGTCGCGCGACCCTTAGCGATCGTTGCTTGGGCCGTGCGACCCCCGGGCGGGCGTCCCCACAATTGCGCAACCTAGGCAATGAGGCTTGAAGTCGCACGACCCCGCCGAGAGCCGTCTATGGTCGCGTGGCCCAAGCAACGGCCACGAAGGTTGCGCGAGGGCCGCCCGCCCCGGTGACCAAGGCCATTGCGGCGCCAAATTTGGCTCATCGGTAGCCTTAACCATAGAGTTTGATTTTCATTTTTATTATTTTAATAAATGTAATGTATCATAATAGATGATGGGAAAAATCGAAAAATAAGTGAGGATAGTTTTGAAAGAAAAAATCCTAACCCAATATTTGGCCAAATCTTGAAAGCTCCCTACTAGCATTGAGCTTTAAGCCTTCCTAATATCAACTTTCATCCCAAAACTCTTTGGGAATGATTGCTAAATGCTCTACATTTTTTTTTAAAGGTCTTGAAAAAGTTTAACCAAACGCATTCTAAGTGAGAACTATTCCTTTGCCTTCCCCAACACACTTTTATTTCGATGGGAACCGGGCCAAATGAGAAAGTTAGGTTTTCTTAACCGCTCGAATTGCATTAGACCCGCATTCAATTCAAACCCTCTCAAATAACTTTGTCATTATGACCACATGGTTGCCGCCACCGCCACTTCGGCATTGTCGCTTCGCCACCTCAATGTGATTGCCCACGGAACCTCAATATTTTTGTGGACTCGACGTTGCTTAATGTACCAAACTCAGGAAATCACTCCCTTCATCGTGTCCTATGGATTGGCACGGGGTGAGAGAGAGAGATCTCGTGAATATGGGGAGGAGCCAAAAATGGTGACCATCATCATTGCTTGAGAACGGATCGTAGAGAGACAATCACCACGAGAGGGAGATCACGAAGAGTGAGTCGACAGGAACCATAAAAAAAAGAGACTTTGGCCCCTCAACAGCAACAACAATCTCGATTCTCTACATCTGTTGCCTCCGGCAACCACTGCGATGTGGCCGCATGATCGGAGAAGGCCATCAAAGATTAGGCAAGAAACTCGTGACGCTAGGTCCATCGTTTGGATTACTAGAAGATAAAAATGTATCTTTTGCGCTTTCCCATCAAAATTTCAAAACGAAAGAAAGTGAAACAAAATTGAATGTCGGTGTAGACTTTTTTAATAGTGATATATTTAATGGAAGTTCTAAAATTTATCACGAAAGCGTGATTGAATCCTAAAACTTACAAAAAAATACAATTAAGTTCTAAAACTTATCAAATTTGTCCAATCAATTTCTTATGTTAGTTGCATCCAACTTGGCTAACGCAAAATACCGACGTGGCTTTTTTCGATATTTTCTCTCTCCTACTTTGCGATGACGTGGCAAAAACGATGTTGTTTTGGTCCAAATCTAATTTTTGATAAATTTTTTAATTAAATTTAATTTAAAAATAAGCTATAATTTTTTATAATAATAAAAAAAAAAAAGAACCAGGCGATGATTGAGGAATGATCGCCTGGAGTCATGGCTAGATTTGGGGGAGGGCCACCGGGGCCGCCAAGCATTGGCGAGGGCCCAGCGACCCCACCGACCATTTCTCCACCACCGTCGACCCTTCCCGGTAGTGGAGTAGCGGTTCTAGTTTTTTCAATTTGATTTAAGTAAAAGGTGTATCATAAGTCCTATTTGGATTAAAACCACGCCTTTAAAATTTGTGTTTTAATCACGTCACCGTCGCGCGGGAGAGAGAAAAATGTTAAAAGAAGTCACCGCAAAGCATTTTCCGTTAGTCAAGTTGGAGGGAACTAAAATAATGACTCGATTGCACCAGTTTAATAAGTTTTAAGACTTAATTTCACTTCTTCTTTTTGCAAGTTTTAGAATTTTAAGTGCAGATATCCCTTTTTACGTAATTACGAGTGTTTTTGAGAATGCTTGGAAGATAAAAGAAGAAGAAGAAGAAGTCCAATCCTCAGTTTTTAGTGAGGGCCCGTCACAATGAGGACCGACAAATGTCGACCCAGCTTGAAGCAATCTCTCGTTAATTGGGCTACTCGATGACTCGGTCGGTACACTCCTGCTGGTGCTGGGCCCAAGTGCTTCTATTTCTGAACCCCATAAAAAAAAAAACATTCTTCTCCTACAGAGTTAGCCCCCTGAAATCTTAAAATAAAAGTAAAAATAAATTAAGATTGAGTGTCGTGCCGGTAATAAAGCTTCGGTGGAAACTTTTTAAAGGAAATATTTTCGACGTACAATCTTAATCGTAGATTCACACGTCATGATCGCGTGTTTTACGTGAAGATCTTTCACTTGATTAGGAGATTGTGTGATCTCGAAATAACCGATAATACTACTACCAGCTTTCAATTGGGAAATGCACAAAATAAATAAGGAAAAATCGAAAAAAAAGAAGAAAACATTAAACAAAAGAGAAATTTCAGAAACTGGGGCTGGCAACCATTTCGGCTTTTGCTCAGTCCGCCTGGCCTGTGGTGTTTTCGCAGCAGTCTGGAGGGGCCGAAAGGTGCTTTTTGACCATCCCCCAACCACGCCTTTCTTCATGGCCCCCCTCCAGTTCGTGGGTAACGAAAGGAAACAGGCGAGAGCATACCAAAAGCATGGGATGGACCAAAAGAAAAATGAAATTGCAGACCCCGTACGTTGCATCGTTCAGACGAGATGCGCGAGGCTTCGCAAATTTGACCAACACCGCTGCTACGCAACCGAATTCCATCCCACTTCTATGGACGACACCCGCCGATGATGCTGCGACTTTTGCATGCGAAACGAGATGCTCTGACACTTGGAGACATGCTATTGCGTGACAGGATCACGTGAATTTTACAGGACTAGGTAGGGGGGTAAAAAAAAAACAAAAAAAAAAAAAAAAAAAATAAAAAAAAAAAAAAAAAAAAAAAAAACGGTGCGGTTTGGTTTAGATAATGAAATAAAAATCTTTTTTTTCGGGATACTTTGGCTATTCGGTCGGGATAAAAAAAAATTTAATTAGAGTAGAAATTGACAAGAATGAAAGAAAAAAAAAGAAAAAAAAAAAGCCAATTATCCCGTATAAAATATTATTTAGAAATTATGTTTGAAAAATTTATATTATTTTTGATGAATGATTTGCTTAACGTTATTCATAGAAATGTGTGATTTCTAAAATCAAAAATGAGTGCTCACCTATGATGTCATTATACATGAATACGTGTGATTGATGATTTTTCATATTTTTCTTTATTTTGAGAAAAGGTATACGGATGTCTTTTTGGTTTTTTTGTGCTTATATTTTACTTTGTTGTTTTGTTTGTGTATGTTTTTACAATCGTGTTCATTTTGAATGAATATATATGTAGTTGAACTCGGCGGATGGAGTGAACCATCGTTGGATGCATGTGTTGTGGTTGTCCTTGCATTGTCATCTGCATAATGGATGTTGGGTTCTGTTCACTTATTCAACAAATTGATGCCGGATTGGAGCTATCTCATAACAAGTGTGATATGAAATAAAATGGCACTAAAAAATTTGAGTAGCTTCGATCTCATCCAGGTTTGGTCTTCAAATTGACAAATGAAATAAATGGCACTAAATTTTTTTTTATGATGATTGTTCAAGTTCTCGGATTGAAAACTCCACTTTGCAGAAAGAATATTCGTAAACATCTAGAAATCTGGTAATTCTTTTAAAAAAGGAAAAAAAAAGGAAAAAAAAAAAAAAAAAAAAAAAAAAATACGAACCGAAATCGGTTTGGTTGGTTGATGTATTCGGTGGTCTCGGTTTCATATTCACCATGATAGTTCGGTTCGGTCGGTTATTTAAAAACCGAAACGTCGTGGCCCTAGGCCTGGTCGATTTTTTAACCCATATTTGATGGACTGGGTTGTTGCGTGAGTTAATTGTATTCATTAGATGTGTTTAGAATGGTAAAACTCGAAAAATAGCATGACTGTTAAATTGATTCACAATTTACTTAAATTCAATCCACCTCTACGACTCTCTTTTTATTTTTTCCGTCGCCTCGATCTCGCGCTTGCTCACTCATTGCTCCGACCTCGGTTTGAGTATGTGTGTTTATCTAAACTAGCCTATATGTGAAAGTATTTTAGCAATATGGTTCGGATCGGTTTCGACTCGACCCGACTCTTTGTTTGACGAGTCTCATTGTGAAGTTACGCGCGAGGCAAAATGCACACGACTTGCAAAAATTGAAATAAACAAAGCAAGTCGAGAGTATGAAGTCGCGCAGAGTATGCCACGAGTGTATTTGAACATATCGAATTCTAATTTTGCTATTCGCCTAATCGGAGCTACAAGATTTTTGGAAAGAGTTATTAACCCGACACTCCGACAATAATATCGATTATTTTCGACCACACGATGTCCCACAAAATTAGTCTTCTACATGTAAAATGCGCGATAATAATATGTAAATTTACGATTGAGATTGATCGTCTTTGATAGTATTATTCGAAAAATATTTGCCTTTTTCGAACATTGATTATGTTAGCAGGAACCCGTAATATGGTTCAACTACTAAACATTTGCACGAAGAAGGTATGACTCACTTGAGATTGGAACATGGCAACGTAACATCGATTCGATCCGACACGAACCTCGTGAACACCGCGAGCTGCAACGAGATGGCATGGAAGCTTCCACTTTTCGGGGACCCCAACACCACCGACGAGTCCCATCCGAGAGAGATCATTTCCAGTTTGACCGTCCATTTGACCCTTTGACCGGTCTTCCCCCTTTTTAGTAAAAACCACAAAAAGCCCTAAATTATTATCGAGATAACACATTTACCTCAAAATTTTTAGGGTTAATACCTTGAAAAACTCCAAATTGATATACTTATAATAAATTTATCTTAAACTATTTTTTAAACCCGAAAAACTCCAAACCGATATAATCGTGACAAATTTACCCAAAATTATTTTTTTGACCTTCAAAAATCTTAAAATGGTACTTTTATGACAAATTTACCTTAAATTAATTTTTTTTACTAAGAAAAATCATAAGCTTGTGTACCTATGACAAATTAACCTACTATTAAATTTGATAAATAAAGGGCAAAAATCCCAAACTAATATACCCATGAATCGTCACACGCCATCCAACTTAACAATTTAAACGGTTGGATGTAACCAAAATTAACGGACAGTAAATTTATCACGGGTATATTCGTTTGGGATAAATTTATCGAGTGTCTGGGTTTGAAATTTTTAGTGATTAAAAAAATAATTTGGGGTAAGTTTGTCACGAGATGTACTAGGTTTAGGGTAAATTTATCATAAATATACCAATATGATATTTTTAGTAATAATTTATGATAAATTTGTCACGGGTATACCAATTTAGGGTTTTACGTGATTTTTAACCCAACTTTTTATGAGAATAGAAAAATCCTAAACTTTTACCGACGTAACATGTTTACCTCAAATTTTTTCTAGTAACACCAAAACTTCAAATTT
This sequence comes from Rhodamnia rubescens, assembly GCA_021437795.1. Classification (NCBI taxonomy): domain Eukaryota; kingdom Viridiplantae; phylum Streptophyta; class Magnoliopsida; order Myrtales; family Myrtaceae; genus Rhodamnia; species Rhodamnia rubescens. The sequence goes on from JAILYA010000012.1 coordinate 3,049,344, forward strand.
GTATTCGTGTAACACATTTACCTTGAAAATTTGAAGTAAATGTGTTATTGGGATAAAAGTTCACGGTATTTGATGTCGTTTTTAATGTCACAAAAAGGTTTAGGGTAAATATATCTCGGGATACAAATTTAAATTTTTTGGTGTAAAAAAATTTAAAATAATTATTTTACGGTGGACATAATTTATGGTTTTCGAGGACTTCTTTTATTTTTTGGAAATCTCGAATTGTTGTGATTCGTGAGTATCCCAGTGAGGACAATGATATGCTGCACCAGCCCTGCCATTCCCCTCAAAATTTTTAAAACATAAAACAAAATAATATTCAAAGCTATTTGGTGAGGCCCTGGCCCACGTCTAGTTTATCCTCCTAAAGATGGCCTCATACTATGGCATGTTTGGCAGCAAAGGAATTGGAGACAATTACTATAATAGCCTTTTACAATAAGTAATGGGCGGCGCTTTTTCCATTCCTTTTTGGCTAATATCTTCCCTTTTTCTTGTGGTTGGACCATAATATCCCTTGTATGGCCCACCACTCTACAAAAGTGATCTTTTTTACTGGGCTAATTCCCTAAAAAAATCAACTTTAAGTATAATGATAATTCGGGAAAATTGTCAAAAAAGTCCTAAACCTATTACATTTTTGCCAATTCGATCATAAACCATTTAATTTTACCAATTCGGTCCTAAACTTTTTACATTTGTGCCAATTCATTCATAAACCCTTTTTTTGTGCCGATTTAGTCATAAACCTTTTGCATTTATCCCAATTTAGTCCATCCCGCCAATTTTGCTTACCAAGTGACGACGTGGACCCGACCGACGCCGATGGGGTAATTTTAAATAATATTTTAATTTTTTTAAAAAAATCTTTATTTTCTTATTTTTCATTTTCTTGTTCATCTTCTTCGTGCTTTCCTTTACTTTTTTTTTCTTTTTACTATTCATCTTCGAATGCCTTCTACAACGACCGGCCTGGCCGGACCTCGCGGCCCACCGGCGCTACCATTGTTGGACAACGCCAGCGCGCCAAGGCCAAGCCACCCCATGGCTTGGGGAAGCTTAGCCGAGCTAGATATGGGCGAGACCGGAAGAAACCCAAGCCCTCCCGTCGCCCGGACTTAGTTTGTCGCCCAGCCTTCTCGCCTCTCACCCATCTCGTCGCCGAGACCTTGGTGGTGACAAGGAAGACGTAGCCAAGCCGCCCGACGTAAAAATGTACTGACCACCCAACATTGCCCAGCCTTTGTTGAACTCGAGATTTGGCGCTCGTCGATCGATTACTTGCCGACGTTGAAACCCGCATCGATAAATGTTCAATTTTTTATTCAACTTTCTCAAATTTTTTACCATTTGTTTTTGGAAGAGTTGATGTTTCTCTGTTGTCAACCCAAAGAGTTGATGTTTCCAGACACTGCGGTTCTCAATTATTCCCAAAGAGTTTACGTGACATTGAAATCGCCATTTTCGGTCCATTTTTTTTTTTGGGTCAAAAGTCCAGAGAGTTGGTGTTTCTATGTTTTGTGATGATTTCTAAATTAAAATATTATTAAAAATTACCACATCAGCACCGATCGGATCCATGTCGGCGTCGGCCAGGGCAAAATTAGGCAGATGGACTAAATTAGTATAAATACAAAAGGTTTAGGACCGAATTGGCACAAAAGCAAAAGATTTAGGACCGAATTAGCACAAAAAAAGGTTTAGGACTGAATTGACACAAATACAAAAGGTTTAGGACTGAATTGACAAAATTAAAAAGTTTAGGACTGAATTGGCAAAAGCGTAATAGGTTTAGGACTTTTTTTGACAATTTTCCCGATAATTCGGCCCAAAATTTTTTTATCTCATAAAAAAACACAAACTTTAGGTTCAACGATCATTTTGGCTCGAACTTTTTTTTTATCTCATGAAAAAGCACAAATTTTAACTCGAGTCCCAAATCCGGCATTCTCATTAGTTGTTCAATATAGAGATTTCAAGTCATCAATAAATTCACGTGGCTTGTTAATGTATATTTAAGATACTACTAATTATTTTCTTGACACGGAATATGAAGTTATTCATCCGCTCGGGAAGGGGATATGGCAAGGCTTGTTAAAAAAAGAAGGCTCTAGTCGTGAACTTGACGATCTCGTTCATGGCGTCTTTCCATGGGTGGTAATACATAGATTCAGATTTTAGTTAAACAAACGATGATTGCGAGTGAAGTGAAAGAGAGGATGAATAAGTTAACCGTCGTCCTTCAAGTTATGTCAAAGATGAAATAGATGAACAACTTCAAATTCCATGCTAAGAAGATGATGAATAGTGCATTAAATCCACATCGGCAAGCCGCATGGATTTATTGATGATATGTAATTACCACGTTGGGCAACTAATGGTTTCAAATTAAGGGGGCCAATTTTAGGACTCGAGTTAAAATTGGTATTTTTTTATGGGATGAAAAAAAGTTTAGGCCACAATCGTCATTGGACCTAAAGTTGATACTTTTTTATAAGACAAAAAAAAATTGAGCTAGAATTCTCATTAGACTTAAAGTTTGTGTTTTTTTAGGAAATTAGCCCCTTTTTTATTTGGTTAACTCTTCTTTTTTCACAAAAAAAAAAAAAAGAATCTCTTCCTTTTTGTTTATTTTCTTTTTTTGTCCTTGTGGGTCCCTCTTCATTCTTCTTCTTTTTTGCACACCTTTGACGTCTCAGTTCTAAACTTCTTGTAAATATCTCTCCGTTTTCTCTCTTGCAAGCCATTCTCTTCTTTCTACACACCCCTAACAGTGAGCCTTTATGGCTAGAGGAGAGAGAGAGAGAGAGAGAGAGATGCGCAACTCTTTTATTTAGCCTCTCTCCCTCTATCGAAAGAATTCTTATTTTCTAGATAAACAAAAATAATTTCTTTTAAGAGCAAAAATCAAAAAACACAATTTAAACCATTTAAGTCTTGCAAAGAGAATGGGAATGGAGCATAAATATGTTTCATGTGATTCAGCCACAAGTTGATACAAATCTATAAAAAAGAAGAAGAAAAGAAGCAGCTCTAGGTGTTTTCGCAACTGCAATGTTACTTAACATATTCCATTATAAAATATATGTTTTGCTGCATTGAGGAAATTCAAGTGGCTGAAAACTTCATAGTTCTCTCTTAGTAAAGCATAACATACCTCGTTAAGGGTGGCTACTCCATTTAAGCTCTGCTCCAAAACCCAAATCCCGAGAAAAAGTAACATAAATAGACTACTACTTCGACTAAGACAATTGCTCGGGAGATTGCTTGTCAAAAAGACTACTAGTTGATCCAATCTCGGGAGATTACTAGCTCTGCTCCAAAACCCAATCTCGGGAGATTGCTTGTCAAAAAGTTCCCACGAAATCAAGGACACAACCCTCACAGCCTTACCTTTCCTCCGAGCTTATCCGCTACTTTCTCAGCAAGAACTAAGACGTCAAAAGGTGGAAAGAAAGAAAGAAAAAAAAAGGAAAGTGAGATCCGCAAAGAAAAAATAAAAGAAGAAACAAAATAAAAATAGTTATAATAAACAAAAAAAAATATGATCACTTTTACCCTAAATAATTGATGTAATTTATCACAAAAACGGATATTTACATAGCTATTGTTTATATGAAGCTCGGTGCTACAATTTTGTCCACAAGTGCGGTTGATCTTGATTTTAGTGAAACCCACGAGAAACTCCATATATTTACGGGGATAATTGTCCAAAATATCATATATGGTAGTTAAATCGGTTCTTAATTTTTTAATTTGACTAATTTGGTCTTAAATTTTTTGACTACTTTTCAATATAATCCTTCCGACCAATTGCACATCAGTAAGTCTATGCGATGCGGATGATGTTGATGGGGACAGCCATCGACAAGGCCTTGGCTACGACGGAGGGAAATAGGTAAAAAAAAATGGAAAAAAATATTCTTAAATTTTTTAAAAAATTGCAAATATCATCCATGTCCGCACTAGTTATATCCTATATAAAATATAGACTAATAGACTAATGTGGATGTTATATGTATGACATGTATTTTGACCAAATTTGGTACATTTGCTATCTTATGATGACGAAGGATAAGTTTGATCTTTTTCATTTTCTCTTTATCCTTTTTTTTTTGTAAAATGAATCAAATTCTCTAAAAAAAAACAAAGCGAAATTTGTCCACGCATAAATTAACATTTATCTCAAAAAAGGAAACAATATCTGCTTTCATTATCATTTATTCGAAATTTTCGATATTTTTGAGACATCTTGTGATTAGAACTAATTTCTCTGCCATGTAATCCAGTCGAGCATTACATGTTTGCTGACTCATAATTGACCTTTTTCTATTCATTCTGTGGGAGAATAATTCATGTCACGATTTGAGCCGATAGCCTAATTTGTAGATAATCGTGCGACGGCGCATATTTAAACTCATCCTCGTGACGTGTATTCGTTATCGGGAACTTCAAATAAGTACCATGATTAGAACTCATTTCTTGGTCGTGCAATCCAGCTAAGTGCCATGATTGCTAACCCAAAATTGACCTATTTTCCATTCATTCTTTGGAAGAATAATTCATCTCGCGGCCTGAGCCATTAGACTAATTTGTAGAGAAATCGTGCTGAGGCGCATATTTGAACTTATCCTCGTGACGTGTATTCATTATCTGTTACTTTAAACAAGAACCACGATTAGAACTTATTTCTCGATCATGCAATTTATTGAGCCGTTGGCCTAATTTGTAGAGAATCATGTAGCGGTGCGTATTTAGACTTATTGGCGTGACGTGTATTGTTATCGGTTACTACAAACGAGTATCGTGATTAGAACTCGTTTCTCGATCAAGCGGTATAGAAAAAAGGGAATGTCAACGCATTCGTAAATAAACGATTGATCTTTATAAAAAGGTGTGCAAGCGTTACATGTTTGCTGACTCCTAATTGACCCTTTTTTTTGGCTCATTCTCTAGGAGAATAATTCATGTCATAGTCCAATCCGTAGCCTAATTTGGGGAGAGTCGTGCGGCGGCGGATATTGAAATTTATCCATATGACGTGTATTCGTTATTAGTTAGTTCAAAATAAGTGCCATAAAGAGAATAATGTCGGTATATGATTTTGAGCGAGTCGGACCTAATTTCCAAAGTGCCAAAACAACATATGTGAAATATATCATCTAAATTCCATATCAATTCGAAGAAATCATAATCGAGGAAAATTCGGAGAAAATTGGCCTACACAATATTTCATGCGGGGCAGGAGGGGGAGGGAGAGAATCTCGAAAGGGATGAAATCGTCTTTTTCCGCAAAAGATTGAAGAGTCTTTGACCGATTCAACTTGCGCTCAAATCTCCTGAGGGAAGGTCCGCTCTGACACGACGCCCCGACCGTTGGATCAAAAGAGTTCACACAATTCTCGCCGTCGTTTGGGATTCCCCAGAAAGGGCAACCGGGCGGGCCCCACGAAAGGCTCCGGGAAGAGGGGCAATTACTTAATTTCGCACACTCTCGTCCCAATGCCGTGTCGCTCTCCTAAAACATTTTAGTATATATCGAGCACACTGCTCGCGCTGGGAAATAGGAGATACTCTAACCTTCACAGAGAGAGAAAGTAGAGAGAGAGAGAGAGAGAGAGAGAGAGCGTGTGGGTGTGGGGGGGGTTTTCCTCTGTGAAGGAGGTTGGGATTCTAGGGTTTTGTGAGAAGAGGGAGATGGGGGAGAGGCTCACCGGGAAAGTCAAGTGGTTCAGCGACCAGAAGGGGTTCGGCTTCATCACCCCCGATGACGGCGGCGACGATCTCTTCGTCCACCAGTCCTCCATCCGCTCCGAGGGCTTCCGCAGCCTCGGCGACGGCGAGTCCGTCGAGTTCCAGATCGAGTCCGACGGGGGCCGCACCAAGGCCGTCGACGTCACCGGGCCTGACGGGGCTTCCGTCCAGGGAAGCACCCGCGGCGGCGGGGGCGGCGGCGGAGGAGGAAGGGGCAGTCGCGGAGGCGGGGGCTACGGCGGTGGAGGCGGGAGCTACGGCGGTGGCGGTGGGGGCTACGGCGGTGGCGGCAGGGGCGGACGAGGCGGCGGAGGATACGGAGGGGGCGGATACGGGGGCGGCGGCGGCGGATACGGCGGCGGCGGTAGCGGAGGAGGTGGTGGTTGCTACAACTGCGGGGAGACTGGGCACCTGGCGAGGGACTGCTACCAGGGAGGCGGCGGCGGCGGCGGCGGACGGTACGGTGGATCCGGCGGCGGTGGAGGAGGAGGAGGTGGGACCTGCTTCAAGTGTGGGGAGCCAGGGCATTTCGCAAGGGAGTGTCCTCAGGTCGGTGAATAGAGCTCCCGAACGGAGCTCGTCTTTTCACCTGAGCCTAGACTCTCCTTTTGACATCTTTATCCGTTCGGTTGTGTGCGCGTGACTTTTGCTGCTAGGGTTCTTTCGTTAATGCAATGCGTTTCATGTGACAACATTGTTGTTGTGTTTAGGACTATGTTTTCTCTTGGCAAATCGTCTCTTTTTTTTTTCTTGTTAAATGCTGTTGGGTGTGATGCAATGATGTTAATCCGTGTAGGGTTAGGTCCTTTAATGCACCAATCTAATTGACAGTTCGTCCCCTGTTTCTCTATGATGTGCAATTGTTCTGTGGGGTTGTTAAATGCTGTTGGGTGTGATGCAATGATGTTAATCCGTGTAGGGTTAGGTCCTTTAATGCACCAATCTAATTGACAGTTCGTCCCCTGTTTCTCTATGATGTGCAAGTGTGTTCATGTGGGGTGTGATTATGGCGGACTGGCCGTCCTAAAGCCAGATTCGGGAGATGCCCATTTTCGATTTAGACGCGATTATTGCTGTAGCGAAGAAGGTCACGAGAATGTTGCGGACCCATTAGTGTTCGCCAATTATAGGAACACGCTCTGTTTCGAGGGCATTACACTCTCTCTCTCTGCTTTAGCCTTTATTTACTAGTGGCCAGGGTGGGCGGGTCAGGGGGTTCAGTCCCATCTTTTTTCCTTAGGGCTACAGTAATCGAACGATGTGTACGAGGCGCTGAGCAAGAAGTTGATATTTTTTTTGCTGAAGTTGTGGGTGATTAGGACCGTGGTTAAGGTTGTGGACGGTGTTTAGTCATTTAATTGGGAGGACCCTTAAGAGTGAGTCAGAAAGGAGTCTCCCCTCTCTTTGTCGATCGTCTGTCCCCCCACCTCCACTTTAATTGAATGCTCGATGGCGATTTGGTCCAAGTTCTTGTCCTCTTGTACCAATTTTTTTCACAGTACACGCCTCAAAAGATGTGTTTTTCTATTATAGGGGGTGGCATCAGGTTCAACCCAGAATAGTCGTGGGCGGTACAAATTATGCATTTTTATCTGTCTTGTTAAAAAGAAGAAGAAGAAAAAAAAAAGCGATTTCTATGGTGAAAGCTAGCTACATCAATCCCCAATTTTCATACTTTTTTCCTTTTTCCCCCTATCTTTCAATTGTCGCTATCCTAAGTGGGTGCAAAGCCCAGGCCACGGGCATTGATATCCCGCGTATGAGATGTACATATTTACAAGGTGGGTGACCAAGCCAAGTGTCTCTCGTTTAGTTGGAAACTTTCTGGGTATTTGGGTTACTACGAAGGTCGTGGCACGGCGGAGGTGCGGTGGTATTGACTGGCGGCGTGACTGTGGAGACTGGCGGCGTGACTGTAGGAGGTCATTAGTAACCTTTTGTGAATAGTGTCCCGGCATGTCTGGTTGGTGCGTGAGATTTGTTGTGCTTTGCCCATCTGCTAAATTGGAACCTACACGGCGACCACCCGACCGACCATGACGGTTTTGATCGTGCCCAGGGGCACCTCTCCCGAGCTCTTGGGCGGTTGCTCCTCTGCACTTTGCACAATAGTCTCATGGTCTCAGTGGAGTTAATGTTTCAGATGAGATCATTGACCAGGAATCCCTTATTTCCCGGGCGTCATCCAAGTTGAGCACGAAAGGTTTAACATGAGGGGGGTTATACAATCTGATCAGCCAACCAAATGAGAGATCGGCTTAACATAAAAACGAAGCAATTAAACTAGAGTCTCCCAACACCTTATTATTAATTTGATAAACTCATCTAGTAAATCTTTCGCTTGATTAGACATCTTCCATTAGATAATGTCGTCCAACCAACTTATTATCTAGTAAACGAGAGATCGGCTTAACATAAACACGAGGACCGCGACAGTAACCCACAGTCCTGTTTGCCGTCCGCTCCTCTCTGATTTTTTTTTTTTTTTTTGGGCTGCCGCCATGGCTTCCCACAGCTTGCAGAAAAATCGCAGCATCCTTCGTGGGCCTCTCCAATTCAAAACGCGGGCTTCGTAGACCGGGCTCTAGCATTTGCAGATTAACAAATGGGTTTTCCAAAGAAGGCTCCCGGAGTCATCACGAAGGTTGAGTCGAACCGGAGTGGGATTCAGTAAAAGGCTCGTCGTGTGGATGCTGCGGTTAATATACAAAAGAATCTTCTTTACTGGAACGGAGTGGTCCCGGAGTTTAGCTGATTCTTCAAGCAACGTGGCGTGTGTACTTGCTGTAGCAAATGTTATGGTGAAATAATGGAAACTCAACCCGTCGCAATTTCAAGGAAGAATTGAATAGAGGTCAAATGAACCTTATTTATAATAAAAGCATTAAATAGCCTAACCAAGGGCATTCTTATCATTCATTCTTTTATTATTTTTATCTTTTTATTTTCCTTTCTTCTTCTTTTTTTCTTTATTGTGGCAGGCGAGGGTAGCCTAAGCCTTTATAGGTGATCGACATGATCGGCCCAGAGAAAAGGAAAAATAAGAACACTTCGGTTTTTATTTAAAATAAAATTTACTTTGAATTTTTATTTAAGAAGGCATCCGTATTTCAAATTTTTATTTAGGATTTTCGCTTATTTCAACGGCCTAATGTAATGGCCTTCGTTTTCCCACGCAAAATTTTAAATTACTAAATTCACTGTCGGGCCACGTCGCCAAGTCACTTTCGAAGGTGGTCTCGAGAGAATAAATGTGGAATCATAATTTTTCGCACAGAGACGCGTAATATATGTAATGTTAACAAAAAGTTTTATTGCTGTTGTGCTAACTGCTGATGCCTTCTGTTCTGTTTCTCTCTTCACTCCAGAAAAGTGAAGTTCTTGGAGTGACCGTGACACCCAACCAAGCCCAGAAACTTCCATTTCCAATTTCCTCCGAACCTCCAATTCCGTAGTCTTCGAATGCACAAAGCTCTCCAATGGATCGCCTCCTGGTCATCACCATCCCCGTTCTCTCTCTCCTCGCCTTCTCTCTTCTGTCAGGTAATTCCCACTTACAGATCACTAAACAAGAAGCTGTTTTTTTTTTTTTGGGCAATTTCCCTCGTATCGTCACGCGGATTCCTCTCGACCCTTTTTCTTGATTTTGTGTGCAATTTCTCGATTCGTCTCCCTCGCAGAAGTGCACTCGACTTCCTTCAAGATCGTCAACAAGTGCCGCCGCACGGTCTGGCCCGGCTTGCTCTCCGGCGCCAACACCGCCCAGCTCCCCACCACCGGCTTCGCCCTCCCCAGTGGCGCCTCCCGGACCGTCCCCTTGCCCAGGTCCTGGTCGGGTCGGATCTGGGGCCGGACCCTCTGCGGCCATGATTCCCAGGGCAGGTTCGCCTGCGTCACCGGCGACTGCGGCTCCGGGAAGCTCGACTGCGCCGGCGGCGGCGCCAAGCCCCCGCCACCCTCGCCGAGTTCACCCTCAACGGCGCCGGCGGCCTGGACTTCTACGACGTCAGCCTGGTGGACGGTTACAACCTCCCCATGCTCGTGGTGGCCAGGGGTGGGAAGGGCGGCGGGTGCAGCGCCACGGGCTGCCTGGTGGACCTGAACGGCGCGTGCCCGGCGCAGCTCAGGGTGGCGACTGGGAACGGGACGGGGAGGGGCGTGGCGTGCCGGAGCGCGTGCGAAGCGTTCGGCGACCCTCAATATTGCTGCAGCGGCGCGTACTCGACGCCCGACACGTGTCAGCCGTCTGCGTACTCGCTCTTCTTCAAGAACGCTTGCCCACGCTCGTATAGCTACGCGTACGACGACAAGACGAGCACTTACACGTGCGCCGGGGCCGACTATTTGATCATATTCTGTCCCTTGCCTTACACCAGGTAAAATTTGCACAGCTTCAATTTTGCTTTCACTTGCTGTTTCCACAGTTTCTAGCCTGTTATTAACTTGAATTTTATTTCGCATTCGAAATGGGAGCATTTCGAGAACAGAGTATTTCTGGGATGAGAATGTGACACTAGTGTGGGTAGTGTCACAGTGGGATACATTCTTGATTACTTAGGTGATTTTCTATTTCTATTTGTTTTAAGTCACCTTTATTCGAAATGGGAGCATTTCGAGACAGAGTATTTTGGATGAGAATGTGACACTAGTGTGAGGTTGTAGTGGATCATTTTGATTACTTAAAGGTGATTTTCTATTTCCTATTTGTTTTAATCACCTTTATTCGAAATGGGAGCATTTCGAGAACAGAGTATTTCTGGGATGAGAATGTGACACTAGTGTGAGGTAGTGTCACAGTGGAGATACATTCTTGATTACTTAAAGGTGATTTTCTATTTCCTATTTGTTTTAAGCTCCAAAAGTGGAGCTTTGTTCACGTGAGAGGTGAAGTGGCGAGATGGGTTTTATGAAATTCTTTCTGCATCATAAAGAAGCCACGCCTTCGGCTTAGTGGCATCGAGTTTTATAATCCAATCGGGGTTCCATCATGACTGTAAGATAGTTATGTGATGAAGATCAAGCTCAATATGACATCAATCTCACCATCTGTGAAACAATGCTTCATAGCACCTGTGTGCATATTTATGGCCAAAAAAAAAAAAAAAAAGTTTGAGGTTGGTGCTCTCTCAGAGAATCAAAGCCAAAGTTGATTAGCTACTTGATGATAATCTGATGTTCTCTTGGCATTAACCAGTAATACATCATCTGTGGTGTAGAGAAGTGCTAATCATAGGAGGAGGTTGGAATAGTGTAATTCACTGAGGTGTCATCCTCGCAGCAGTAATGGGAAACTATTAGTTAAGGCATTCCTAGACTCCATCTCCATCATGAGGCTTTTGAAGTAACTTGAATCATGCTTTTTGAGTGTAGGAAGACCTAAAAATTCCTTTCAAGCTTGCGAATAGGTACGATGGAGTCATCTTGGTTGACATATCTAGCTGAGACACCAGGTTTATCTGTGGTGTGCTTGTTCATTCTTAAGTGTTGCTATTTTGTCAGCATGAAGATCGTCTATGCTCCTGCTATACTGTCCTCACTGCTTCTTCGGGTTACTGCCCATAGTTGTAGCTATCGTCATGTTTACAATCAATCTAAAGTGAATCAAACTCTTAAGAAATGGCCTGAATTTCTAGTAATCAGATTTAGGGAACACCATGCAAGAGAGTCAATGACGTTAGGATCTTTTTTATGTCTAGTTGATTGGCCTTTTCAAGATGTTCAACTGATGTGCATTTTTATTTTGTGAATCCTCCCTATGAAAACAGAGATCCACAGTAGCATGGCCCTCAGAGTAATATGTAGTGATTCATTGTAGAATTAGCTATATTGTGCTGAGCAGATTTGGCAAAACATCATAGTTGTTATTGAGAAGCTGTTTGTTCTACATGTTGATGCACCCTTTCTTTGGGCTGTGATTACTGGAAATGCTGTTGATGTAGGAGTTCTAGTAGTGGATTTCACACTTCATAGTCAAGTTGTGTGTCTAGCGAATTTAGGTGAAAAAGAGGAAATCGGGGTTTCTGAACAATTTGTCTGATTCGGGGGATTCTAAGTTCTGCTCCGAGGAAATGAGAGGTTATCTAAGTTTCGTTTGGTATACATGTTTCCTTTTCCCTGCGCCATTATACCTTCTGTGTCTTCTTACTGATATGGAGAAGGAACATTGGAATTTGCTCTGACAATGTCCTAGTCCTGTATAGCCATAGGAGAAACTGTTGGAGCGCATTACAATAGGTCCGAAATCATATCTAGTCTAAATTGGCAAACAAATACATAAAAATAGATAACTGCTATGGAATTGACTTGTCGTAAGAAGAATAAAGATCACCAAAAGAAGATTATCTGTAGCAACATAGGCGCAGAAACATGCCTGGCAAATCACTGTAGCAATCACTGTTCATTCAGGATTCAGTCACTGTACACTTCTTACTATACCGTCATGTGGTTTTTTCCTATAAAACCCTACTTCTTCTCATTTAGAGGACACATTTCTTTCTCTCCACTTTCAAGAGCTCTCCCTCTCCCTCTTCCTCACTTGTAATGTTTCCCCCTCTTCTCTTTTCAATCTCTCATTTGGTGTAACCTTTCAGATCACCACCTGTATCGCCATTCTACCTTTGTATCCCAATTACTTTGTAAGTTCTTTATCACTTGAGATTACCCAACCCATTCATGGTCAGTTAATCACTTTGTAAATGTCTTCTCAAATGACACCTCCCTTGAGTGTGGGCTACAGCTGTTGCGGCCCTTGCAGATGTTTTTTCCGTAGAAATTGAAATATCAGTCCATTTAAATATTTGTTAATGACACGCTTGGGTGGAGAGTTTGGAGACTATCGCCCTTGTGGATGGTTTATATATTTCTCATTTTACATCGCTTTTTACATTTTACATTAATTTTAATGCTCTGATTTTATTTTGCTTTAAGAATAAATCCACGAGCGTTAAAAATAATATAAAATGAAAAAGCAATCTGTAAAATGACAAATAAAATAAGACAAAGTATAAACCATCCACAAGGGTAGTATTCTGCAGTCAAGCGTTGTATGAACTAATATTCAAAGGACTTATATTTCAATTTATACAGGAAACCATCCGCAAGGGCAGTAGTCCGCACTCGAGGGAGTTGTGATTTGATAGGATATTCACAAAGTGATTAACCAACCATGAATGGGTTAGCTAATCTTACATGTGGTAAAGAAACTTACAAAGTAATTGCGATACAAAGGTTGAAGTGTGGTGATACAGGTTTTGATATGAAAAAGAGGTTACACCGGAGGAAAGATGGAAAAGATGAGGGGAAAGATTACAAGAGATGGAGGGGGAAAGCTCTTCAAAGTGGAGAGAAAGAAGTGTCCTCTAAATGAGAAGAAGCAAGGTTTTATAGGAAAAACCCATGTGATGGTATAGTAAAAAGTCTACGGTGATTGAATTGTTATTTGCTACAATAATTTGCTATAGTAATTTATCTGGTATGTTCTGTGCCTATGCTGCTACAGATAATCTTCTTTTGGTGATTTTTACTCTTCTTCTGACAAGTCGATCCCATAGCAGTCGTCTTCATTGATATCCCGCTATGATGTGATTGGGTGGAACTATGGCAGTCCGTTGATCCTTTGATTTCTGTAATGATTTTTTTTTACTGCTGCGACATATTCATTTATTTGAATGTATAGCTGCAAGGTGGGCTGTTGCAATAGGCTTTTGTTGTAAAAATGATACATTTGATGGACCAGCTATGGTTCCTTGTGGCTTTGAGGTGATTCGGGTATTTTTGTGATTTAGCCAGTTCATGACCGATTCTTCTGAGGTTTGTTTAAAAAAAGTGAAGCTATCCCACCATTTGCTTTTAAACCTTCTGACCAAATCAGGGACGTATGGTCTCTGGGGAGGACGATTTTAATCACATTCCCAGGCTAATACCTTGTAGACTGGAAAGTTGATAATATTTTAGTGATAGGGCCAACCATCAAACCAGTTTGGTAAGTGATTGGTTTGGAATTCTCATTTGAGGTAAAAAAACCAAGAGTGATGATCATTGTTATTTTGGCGGTAAAATGCATTTCACCAAGCTTGCTGGTAATCCCAATAATTGAAGGTAAAGTGATATGGTAACACAGAGGTCAAGCGGGCCTGGAATCTTACAGGATTATGGGGTGAGGATCCCAATTTAGATGGATGAATAATTTGAAGTATGGTAGCAGTTGAGTGGGTGATGTTATTTCGATTCTCCTATGCTGTAAAATGTCTAAATAATACAGATTTTGTTTCAGATAAAATTTCTTCATAATATGCTAGGGGTTTTTTCAAATCAAGAGGTTTGTAATGCCAGTTTTCTGGGAAATATTTTTTTGCAAAATTTTTTGGGTTATCGCTATAAAAGCCATCCACTACCGTAATTATATTTGAAAATGATTTTTGGGATTTGGGTTGGAGGGTTGCATGTGGCCTAATAACCACCTCACTAGAAATTAGTTTTATTTGTTGGAATTCTTTCTGTCTCTGAGAAGCAAGTGGTGATGGGTTTGGGCTTACCTGAACTGATGATGATTGTATTTCATTTTTGGGTTTTGCAAGGATTGAGTAAGTTCTAATCTTTCTTTAGGTAATAAATTGGCCAGTTGTGATAGTGCTTTCATCGGTGATTATGTGAGAGTATTTTGAGAAGTAATAGGAGGTGATGAGCCTTCTTCAGCTATTTTTGCCCATGTTTTGACCAGAGTTTGGGATTGGGCTTGTGATCAGGCTTTCGGCTTTGATTGTGATGAAGGTTTGGCAATAGCTTTGCCTTTGTCTTTTTGGAGGGTTTTGGTGGCATGATTGTATCCTCTATAAAAATTCTCTTGTGAGAAAATCAGTTAAAAAATTTGAAGATTCATTTATAAATTCAATATCAAAATCAAAAACTGATAGAAGGGCTTGCCATCCTGCAAAAATCCGTCTTGATGGAATATTTAAAACATCCTTTTGTAATGCTTCTTTGGCAGATTTGCAATCGACTCTCAAAAGGAATTTTTGATTTAGCAAATCTCCTTGGAATTAGAAGTTGATAAAACAATTGCTAAGATTTCTTTTTTGATTGTGGAGTAATTTCGTTGAGTTTGGTTCCAATGTTTAGTAACAAATTGAACAATTTGTTATTTTTTGTTTTTGCCTTGTTTGAGGATTCCTCCATATCCTATTTCTGAAGCATCTGTTTCCACTATCTTGAAAGTAGATGGGTCAACTAAATGTAGACAAGTTATTTCTTTAACATTGGTTTTAATTTGCCTGACAATTATGGGTTGATGTCCATGGTGGAGGATTTTTCGTTAATCTTTGATGCAAAGGCTTACAAAGTATGGTCATATTTGGGAAGAAAGCTAAAATATTTTTCAGCAAAAAAATTGATCTTTCTATAGGGATTATGGTGCCTAGATGAATGTAATAGCCTAAAAATCTGATTTTTTTTTGAAAAAGTGATATTTTAGTTGGATATATTACTAGTCCATTTTTCTTGACAATATTTATGAAAACCGTTATATGATCAAAGTGTTGATCAATATAAGAGGAGAATATTAGGACATTATCTAATCTAGACTTTGATATATTTAGAGTATGGGTTGAAAATATCATTCATAATTCTTTGGAATTCAGAGGGAGCATTTTTTAGTCCAATTGGCACAACATTCCATTCGTATTGTCCAAATGTTACCATGACTGTTTTATGTCATCTTCTTTTTTTATTGCTGAATCTCTTATATTGGACTTTGAAAAAAAAAATTGAATTGTGAAGTCTATTAAAAAAATCCCCCTTTTTAGTAATCGTCTATCTAGTCCATTTTAAGGCTGTGTTTTAATGATTTGTAATTTATTCTAGGAACTCCTTTTTCTAATTCAGCATTTTTATTGACATAGAAAGCAGAATAGCTCCATGGTGATTGACTTCGTCCAACAAGTCTCTTGTCCAAGAGATCCTGGTTTTCCTTTTGCCAAAATTGTAAAACTTCATGATTCATTTGAGTCAGTCTGGCCTTTATAGGGATTAGTTTTTCAGAAAATTCGGGTTCATAAGGTAATTCAACAAAATGTTTTTTCCTTTCCTAGAACGCATTGGGTAAAGTGGAACGAATATTTTGTTCTATGTGTGATTGTAGGGATGTTATTTTATCCTGACTTTTCGGTTCGAGAAGACTTTGTTCCTTTCTTTTGAACTATAAATCTTCCTTCAAATATTGGAATTAGTTTTCTCTATCTTTGATAAGGCAGTTAATTTCAGCGATAGAATGCTGTTGTAAAATATTTAGATTTCTCATTTGTGATTAAGTAATTAAAATAAAAGTGGTTTTCTTGCTTAGAGCTTCGGTTTCAATTCCTTTGCTTGTCGCTGTGAATGGTTGGATTGATTATATATATGGGTGTGTATGCATGTATGTATCTTTTTCGTGATTTTACAGACGGAAAAGCTAGAATTTTACCGTGTGTTTTTTACTGTGTGTTCATCAGTGCGAATGTTTCATCTTAGCCAGGCTTAAAGCTACAATATTTCCCTTTGAAAACCTTTCCTTGTAGCTTACACGACCGGCTTTAGGAGGTTAAAGGGCAAGAGGGCAAAACCTTAGTTATGAGAGGTACTTAACAGTCGGCCAGTATGTTACCTTTATGGATCAAATGTTAAAAAAGATGAGCTCGTCACTGTTAAATAAGAAGCAACTCGATTAGCTGCTGTTATGTGTGCTTACAATGTGATCATTATACTCTTGAGGAGTCCACAACTCTTTCGTCTTTGTATCATAATGCCATCACTTGTCCATGTTCAACCTGTCGCTTTGTTCACGACGGATCAGTCTTTGACCGAGAATTTACCCCTGTACATGCAGCCAAAAGGTCCTGAGCGCTCGCAAAGATTCGGTGCAGCTGCCTCTGGTGAACAAGACGACCATGTACATCATGAGCAAGTACGCAAGCGGCGCTTCATTTTCAGGTCTGATGCGAGCGCGATACGCTTGGGGTTTTGCTATCTCTGTGCTAACATCAGTTATGGTGTTGCGGCCGTATTTATGACTCCCCCGTGACTGACATTGGCCTGGACACTTCCAGGCAGGTAGACCATCTCGAAGCGGTTTATCAGGACCATTCCAGCACCTTAGACGAAGAAGAAGAAGGCTCCATTCTCGTATCCCCGCAAGCTAAAGCCGACTCTTATTTTGCCTGTAGCTAGTGGAGCCAGAAGCTCCGCAACCAATTTCTGTACATAGACGTCTTCCTCGTTTTTGCTTCCTTTCAGGTCATATTCGAATTTCTCAGACGACTGGCCCTGAGATTGGAGTAAGACCATGACATGACATGCCACTTAGAATTCTCCAAATGCAGAATCAGGCAAGAAACATAGGGGACAGCTGCTTAAGACTCGTACGTAGAATACAAGTAACTAAGGAAGATCAGCAAATCAAACTAAGATTCATCGACTTAGACTCGTCAACGAATTTGCATCATACATTGGCTTAGAACCCACCCACCCCCCAAAATATCGCAGGAAGGTTCCAAAACTGTTTGTTGACCTAAGTTGCTTTCTCTATTTATAAACTTCATCGCTGGGTCAAAGAAAAAATCAACCCAGGAGTTACTAATGTATCATTGACCGTCGGATCCCATTTTCTTTGACTTCTTGCTGGCGTAAATCTTGGCGTAGACCTTCTTGCTCCTCACCGCGAGCAGCACGTCCAACCCGAACCCCACCACGCAGGCACCCGCCATGACCACGAACACGAGCCTGTAGCAGTTGGGGCCCACGCAGGTGTTCCCGCCCCCGGCCGTGCGGGTCGCCTGCGCGTCATACAGAAGGCCGGCGAGGAGGCCGGAGAAGAGGAACGAGCCGAGCGGGAGGTTCAGGATCAGGACGTTGTAGATGAGGCCGTAGTACTTGAGACCGAAGAGCTCGGAGGCGGTGGGGACCGTGACGGCGAGGCGGACGCCGTAGCAGATGCCAACCACGATCGAGCCTATGTATAGGGAGCCGGGCAGAGCCATGGCCAGGATTATGTAGCCGACGGCCATCAGAATCTGGGACGCCGCGTTCCAGAGCGGTCTTGGAGTTCCGGCTTTCCTAAAAACAGCAACATCGAATAAGTCATGAGATCACTGGTAAACCTCGAAACTCAAAATCTGTACGTTCTTGCTATGCATATGCACAATAAGCGATTAGACAGTAATTCAACTGCGAAAGTGACAGGTAAGAGGTGACTTGATTCACTAGAAATATATAATTTTTCCAAAAATCATAAATTTATTATATTTTTGCCAATTAACTCCAAAATCTTTTAGTTTTGTCAAATTAATTCTTATATCTTTTCACTTTTAACTAATATTCATCCCACCAAAAATCGCTGACGTAGAAATCGATTTTCTTACGTGATATGATCGATAGTAACTAACGCTAACGTGAATAATTTTTAATAATATTTAAATATTTTTTTCTGAAATTTTTTTTTTTTTCTTACCAGCAATCACGGTCCTCGTCCGTGGCCAACGAGGCTGACCTCACTCATACCATTGATCTCTGTATGTCGTAGCATAGCAGGGCAATGCTATCAAATACCCAGATAGGTATTTAAAATCAACTTACAAAGCGACGTGACATTTTAGAATTAGAAGTGGGGACACTCAACGACCAATGTCGAGATTCAGCATCCCGCTTTTGACTAGTGACCTCTTTATAGAGTTGATTAAAACACACAAACTGCTCTTAAAGCGACGTCCCACCGTTTGATATAACTTGGACAACGATCTGGAAGAGTCTTGTGGACAAACCAATTTGGCCGACCAATTTCGGCGGACAATGACATTAATAAAAGATCCACTACATTCGACTTGATTTATGTGAACATTAAGCTCTTTTATTTGTTATGTTTTTTTAATTGCTGCATAGGGCGCCCCGTTTAGATGACCCCGAGTATGGATTTTAATGCTAAGTCGGGTTCAAATTGTATGAAATTATTGGTTCCTTGCGTTTCCTCAGCTGAGAAATATAAAGAGAACCATAGAATTACCGGAGGGAGCAGGGGAGACTTACTTGAGGAAGAACTCGGACAGAGTACCCGACCCGATCCGGCCGAAGAATCCCCAGATGCTGGTCAACGAGACGAACATGGACACGTCGGTGTAACCCAGAGCCAACCCCATCTGCCCCATGTTGTTCATCACCGCCAGTCCGGTCCCAACCCCGCACAAGAACGACACGAACAGGATCCAGAAATCCACACTCCTCATCGCCTCCAGTATCGTGTGGTCCTCTCCGATCACCGGCCTCCTCTTCCCCGCCGCCGCCTCCTCTACCACCACGACCTCCGGCTTCTGCTGGCTCTCCGGGACGACCTCCTGCCTCAGCAGCGGCTCGGCCAGGTCGCCCCGGCCCCGCTGCTTCTCCACGTCCGCGCGGGACGGCTCGTCGGACCCCTCGAGAGACGGCCCCGAGGAGCTCAAGCTCTTCAAGAAGCAGTACGCAGGCACGGCCAGCGGCGAGGCCAGGAGCACGAGGAGGAAGGCGGCGAACGCGCGGGAGATGGCCCGGCCGTGGGGGGCGGTGACGTCGAACGCGAGCAGGTAGACGGCGGCGGCGACGGCCACCGCGTTGAAGACGCCGAAGTAGCGGGACTCCTCCTTGGGGTCTTCGGAGGCGGCGGGGGGAGGGGACTCGCGGAGGAAAAGGACGGCGGAGAGGCAGACGGCGAAGGGGACGAGGGCGAGGAGGAGGAGGAAGGAAGAGGGGGAGGAGGAGAAGAGGGCCGACGCGAGGTCGGTGAAGATGGCGGTGCTGAGGCCGACGAAGCCCTTGAGGATGCCGGAGACGGGGCCGCGGTTGCGGCGGAAGTTGCGGATGCAGGTGACGAGGACCGCCGTGTTCATCCACGTGGTGCTGTTCCCTCCCAAGCACAGGAAGATGCACATCTGTCCCCCATAAATTCCGAACGGTTCAGTGACGGGCGAAAACGTGGATCGTAGCAGAGCAGGCAAAATTCTCTCACACCATTTTTTTCTCGTGATGCATCCCATCACAAATCACAACCAAAAGAACCTCGTGTGAATCAATCTGCTCCTGCTCATGGGTTTAGGGTTTTCATTCTGTTCCCATTATTTTCATTTTCTTTCCTCTTTGGTCAACCGATAAATCGTGAACCGAGTAGGAAAAAAAACAGGGGCAAAAGGGGGAAAATTTCCAATTCTTGTGCTTATTCCTTCCTTCGTCCATTGGAATAAATTAATAATTAGAGGCGAAAGCTTGCTTCCTAAGCAAAACAAACATGGGGTGCAAGTGGGTATATGCTTGCACACGGTTTATAACATCGAGCGAAAAGTTGCCTCTTGCTTTAAAGCAATGTGAAACATAATTAAATAAATGGTGCTCTGTAAAATATGATTTTCAATTAAGAAATAGAAGTTTATCATATGACATAACGAGTGGATAAAAAAGTACGTTATTTTTAAGGAGTGGGGGGATCAAAACCACAAATATTTTTGTCAGCTTTCAATGGGTTGGAGACCTTTTTGGCTCCTTCCCGGGACCCACACAGAATAGAAATCTTCGCTTTGGGTGCACTAAGAATAAGCAAAAAGCATATGTCCATCAAAAGAAAGACTCCAAAAGTTCCGAATTCAAGAAACAAAAGCCAATATTAGTAAGTCAAGCTCGTATTTAGGGCAACAAGGGAGATTATCAAATATTCTCTGAATCGTGGGACGGGCGTTGCGTGTTGTTTTACCTGCCAGTAAGGGAGGGGTTGGATCCTCCGGCTGACGACGAGCCACTGCGCCCCGTAGCCCACCAAACCCTCGACCGACCCGATGAGCAGGATCACGGGCGTCGGGAGCCGGTCGGAGGCGAGGCCGGCGAGGAGCCCGAAGGCCTTGCCCACGTCCTTGGCGACGGAGAGGTTGTTGAGCTGGAGCTGGGTGAGGCCCATGAGGGACTTGAGGGCCCCGGAGTAGTTGGAGAAGGTGTAGTTGTTGCCGGAGATGGCCTGCACCCACACAGCCGTCACGAAGCCCAGCCACTTCCACGCCGCGGCGGAGGCGGAGGAGGAGGAGGAAAGTCGGAAGCCCATGGGACCGAACGAACAGTCCGAGTCCGAGCACCGATAAAGAGAGAGAGAGAGAGAGAGGATTTGAATGGTGGCTGCTTTGAATGGGGAGGCAGCGTGTATTTTAAGCACAAAACGAGATCTACTTTCCACAATATTTTAAAATTTCCTTTCTTTTTTCCGAGTATTTTTTTTTTTGACAACTTGTGGGGTTTTGAGGTTGGTGACTGCTGGGAGCGAAATCGACACGTACGGTGGAGGTTCCTGGGATGGTCCTCCCATTTAACAGTTCGGGAATTAATGCGCTTGTCCCTTCTTCTTTTACGGTAAAAAAACAAAAGCATGGTGTTAATGCCTGTTTTTGTCTTCTATGAAACTTCTGTCGGTTTGGGGAGGGACCCCAATGCAAAAAAAAAAAAGCGTCAGGAAAATATCAAGAAGATGTGTTTTTTCCACCGTTCATAGTCCAAGCTCTCGAGTGTTGGATTGGAATGAGATGTGCTGAGAAGCATGGGGAGGCGAGCGGAGAATTAGGGTTCTAGGACTCTTCACGAATCAAATCCTACTCGCTCTTTACATAGCGAGGAAGAGAACTCGTGAAGTCTCGGTGCCTTATCATAGATGTGAAAACCGATGCGATTGTGTGGCGCAACAGTCGATAGATCACGCCATTTGTCCTTTCGGCTATCTCAGCCGCTACTCAGCCATCCCTTTGCGCGCCCGTCCCAGTAGTCGCTGTCGTTGCCGCAACCGCCTTGCCGGCATCCCACCACAAATATTTGAGCGAGCTGGCCGTCGCCTCCCAGAGAACTTGCTCTACAGCCATGGACGGGGCGCTGCGGAGGCTCAATGTTGTTGAAATGAGATGGGGGTTGAGCTTGATGGCCCGTGGCGGTGCTTGTTGTGGTCAGTCACACTAGCATCTGCATCTTTAAAACCCACAACAAGATCGTATGAGAAATTAAATTCGAGACTTCTTAGTTTTAGGTCTCAAAGTCAAAATCCAAAAATAATAAACACATTGCACTTTTCCCTATTCAATCCTAAATCATTTAATTATATCAATTGAGCTCTATATTTTGTCACTTTTCACCAATTGAGTCAATGTTGGTAAGAAATCGTTGACGTGAACTAATTCTTACGTGGTACAGTTGGCCTTCACGTGGATATCTTTTTTGATAATATTTTAAAAACTTTCCAATTTATTTGATTATTTTCTTTTCTTTTTTTCCTTACTGTGTATGTGGCCAGCAAGGATTGCTGAGCCCTCGCCGGCCACTCTTTCTTGCCTTGTTTACATCACCAATAGAAAAAGCCTTGCCAGAGCTCACAGTAAGGAAAAAAAACAAGGGAATACAAAAGTAGGAAAGTTATTGTTTTCTCGCAATAACTTGGATAGAAAACTGACCGGAGGCAATCAGGAAATTTTCGCTGAAGCAAGGCCAAGGAATGAAGGCTATGATACCAAGGCCGGTGGGAGGTGGCGGGCGACGCGGGGTGACTGGTGGTGGTGGGCGGCGGGGACGGCGGCTATGGGTAGCAGTAAGTTAAGGTGACAAATTTAAAAGAAAAAAATTATTTGTAATTCGTAAAAGTCTTTTAGCTCAAAAAATTTTGGGTAAAAGGACTTTGGAGAAGATTTAAGATGTAATTCGCATCTCCCCAAAGTGAGCTAAAAATGAACTAAACACCATTTGTATTTGGCCAAAGGACTTTACAACCCCAATACTCATTCCCAATGTTGAACCAAAATGGGCCTTTGAGTAAACTTGTCGTCACCTTTGAGAGAACTTGCTTAACAGCAATGGACATGGCGCTACGGAGGCTCAACGTTGTTGAAATGAGATGGGGGTGGAGCTTGATGGCCCGTGGCGGTGCTTGTTGTGGTTAGTCACAGTAGCATCCGCATCTTTAAAATCCACAAGAAGATGATATGAGAAATTAAATTCCAGACTTCTAAGTTTTAGATCTCAAAGTCAAAATCCAAAAATAATAAACACATTGCACTTTTCCCTATTCAATCCTAAATTATTTAATTATGCCAATTGAGTTCTATATTTTGTCACTTTTCACCAATTGAGCCAATGTTGGTAAGAAATCGTTGACGTGAACTAATTCTCACATGGCACGGTTGTCCCCGATGTGGATATCTTTTTTGATAATATTTTAAAAACTTCCCAATTTATTTGATTCTTTTCTTTCCTTTTTTTTCCTTACTGTGTATGTGGCCAGCAAGGATTGCTGAGCCCTCACCGGCCACTCTCTCTCGTCTTGTTTACATCACCCATAGAAAAAGCCTTGCCAGAGCTCAGTAGTGAAAGCCCTCGCCTGGCGACCGGGCAATAGGTGAGCCATGGCAAGGCTACCCTCACCAAGGCCACAAAAAGTAGGAAGGGACAAAAAGAAAGAGAAAAAAAGAAAAATAAAATAAAATATATATATCAAAAATATCATATAAAAAATTTCAACTTAAGTGTTGAATGGTAAAAAGTGGGATTGTAATTGGTCAAAGATTTTTGTGAAAAGTTTTTAGATCAATCCAAAAAAAAAAAAATCAACCGAAGGAGTCAATCCACAAAAAAAAAAATCGAATCGACACAATCAATGCTTTATAAATTTAAGATTTTTTTGGTGACTTTCCCAACTTTTGAGTTACAATCTCTATAATAGCTCGCAATTAGGCTGCTACGCACATGACGCGTGGATTTTATACACCATGATTCACATTGGAATATTATGTTTGGTAGATATTTAATTTAAAAGAGGCGACTTTGGACGTGAAATATCATATCCACTGGATACGCGTAGTGCTAGCGGAACCACCTTTGATTGGTATATATGTTTCGATAACCTCGAGGACCATCATCGGTTCGACCGAGGTTCTTCCCTCATTCGAAAACGAAAATATATCTTGGGAAGCAAATGAAAATAGTACCGAAGGGACGAAACAACATTCCACGAACACTTTCGATTTACCTTGGCTGGGCATCGACGGGTAACCCCATTAATAAATAAATCAACCAATCATCTATGATTCTTTTCGAAATGCACAGTGGAGGGCAATTATCACTACCCAGATTTATAGAATAAACAAACAAAACTTTGTCAAATGAAGAGTCGGGGTCGTGCCTCCCAGCTGGATTAAGATTTGACTGTGTACTTACTTTTCTATTCAGTATAAAGTAATCCACCCGAATCTTTCCAGCCAAGCCCAAAAGGGTAGTTTGAAATCTTTGGCAGAGAAGATGCTCTTCACATTGAGTGATAAGTTGTTTCAGCGATATAAGATAGGCGAAAGATAGCATATGCTTTGATGCTCGGGGCCGCAGAAGTAGGAAATGACACACGAAAGCGATCTCGTACGGATCAGATCCGACATTAGAGAAATTAGGACGACATAAACACCAGCTCCATATTGTAAAACCTTCCTGTTATTTTCTTTCCTTCTCCTTATTGTCGTTGGGTTTGCCCAGTCGCGAAAATGAAGTACCCTTGTTGGCACCAAAAATTTGACCACATCGTTTGCACAAGCGAGCACGTGGCGAGAGGTTATCCGTATCAGAAACTTGGGTCATTATCGACGATCTGTGAAAATTGTTATCGATATCGATGCACATCGATGACCACGAGCTGTATTGTCGGTACACGATAGCGAAAAGGCTGGCGATTATCGCGGCAGAGATGGTCGACAACAACAACAATTAAAAGGGGATCGAAAGATCACTGAATTAAGACACCAAGTGAAGAGCAAATACCTAGAAATTGCCAAAACTCAGTTATGATATTTAAAACCACCGATAGGTAAAACAATGAAGTCCATCAAATCGTGGGAGAAGGAATGGAGTTAACTCAGCAGCAAAGTCCAGGAGATTGAGGCGTGGAACGAAGATTCTAGGAGACTTGGAACTTCCAAGCCATAGTTTCCAGATTTGCATGGGCGATTAAATTCCAGTGTTGCTTTCTTACATCCACATCATTTTTTTTCAATTAAATTCTGACATAGTTTTTGTATGTTTGAAGTGAAGCTATCGTTTCTCTTGTTTAGCAGTGATGTTTCTTGTTTGGATTTGCTATGGAACATGTCTCATCTAACAAAAGCCGAATTTCAGTGAAAAATATTTCCATTGCGGAGTCAAATTGGGGTGAAACAATGCTATAGCAAGATCCAACTTTGTCCCGAGTCACTTACCTGCTGATTGATGTACTACTTAACCACTATAGATGGCACACAGTACATCAATCAGCGGGTTGATGGTGAGAACGACGGATCTAGCCAGAGATCTCGGGCTATATTGAAGGCGATTGATACGAACGTGGTTCCCGTGCGTGGCCTTGTCAATGTTTGTCGTCTGTAGGTGGAATACTGGCAGAGGCAACTTGCTTGCCATGGCCGACACATCTTGGCATCACACATGTGTGTGTCAACCTAGAGATGCCCTTGATTTTGTTTGGATCTGAAGCTAGAAAATGGACCACTTAAAAAGCCCATCGTCTTCGAGGGCAGATGAATTGCAGAGACATCGCATGCATAAATGGTGTGAGAAAATTGAAGATACTTCGAGACCACCCGCTTTAATATCATATGGAATTTTGTGGGATTATTACATACTATTTTAAAAGCTTAAATTGATAAATAAAGGTGTGATTTAATATTTAATTATTCTATCACTTTGAACTGTAAGAAGGGAAGTTGTTCATATGACTCTGCATGTTAATATTGTCATGTTCAGGAAGATTTGAAGTGGCCGAACTTCAAAACCTTACAATAAATGGACAAAAAAGTAAAGTCAAGTTAAAAGCACAATCAAAAGATTATCGCGAGACATTTGCTTCGAACCAAACGTTTCAATTATGGGTGTGGAACTTTTGTGATTAAAATTCTCGAGGATTGTTGACCTATTTCTACCTTCTTTTCCTCCAAAAAAAATTGAAAAGCCATGGTCGGCCATCGAGATCGCTCAACAAAACACAAATACCATTTCTTAGATACGAGTTCTTGCGAAACTCTACGGTAATTCCAGTTACAAAATCACAGCATCAAAGGGCAAGACTTATCCGGCGGTGCCATCTAGAGTTACGAACAACGGCCGATCACTGAGCATCGCGATTGATTCGTCGGTCCAGCCGGATTCAGCCAAGAATTCTCGTGGGGAAGATGGTGGGACTCGAGTCGAAAGATGCGCATCTTGGCCGCGGAGAAAATTCCAAACAGAGAGAGGGACCCGTGCTTATCAGCTATCAAACACCACATACGCCCGCGCTCCACGAGTTGATAAGATGCCGGCTTTTTGCATGTGGTCAGGTACGGTCTGATCGTACAGCCGGTCCATGATTTTTTTTCCATTAATTCCCACACACGTGATCGACCAGACAGGCTCGTACGAACTTCGATGGTCCGTTCCAAAAAGATGAGAACGATTCTTCGTTCGGAAAGATTTATTGATTATGACGGGGGAAGATGATCCTTTTGAAAAATATCACATGGGAGGCTGCGTGCCGCCCTCAACTGGCGGCCAAAGCGGAGGCCGGTTTATTCAGAGATGAGACATCGACTTATCAGATAAGACGACCAATCGACTTATCAGTTCATATCTTCGACAGCTCTGCTGATCAGTACTGATGGCTGAAGCTGGAGACTAAGTGATGTTCGGCGCGTTTTGTGGCCAGCCGCCGTAGCTATCGCACCACTGATTTGAATTGACAATTGGAATGGCTCATCTCTCTTGAATATGATTGACGATCTCTAGTGACATAACATTCTCTCCCATTGTTTAGCCATGAGTGGGAGCGTCCAGTTAGGTATTGTCTAAGAATTGAGAATCAGATTGGATGATTTTAAGATCAAATCGGATCAATCGGATCTGTTCTCAAGGTGTCCAATAAAATTAATAGATTATTAGTAAAAGTGAACAATAGAGACTTTAATTTTAATATATTTACTAAAATTATGTTTATATTTAAGAAACAAAAAAAATAATATGTTCCATCTAAGTGATTTTTTGCTTCGATTGGTCCGTCTTGATCACCCTTACCTATTAGGGGCCTTAGCCTGATTATGTTTGTGAAGTTATTAGAGAGGCAACAAGTAAGAGCAATTGAGGATGCGATTGAGTTGGATTGTGGGTGGATGCACCATCATGCTTGAACTCGGCTCAATTCATATCCTTGGATATTTAAAATCCATCTCGAGCTCAATAACATATTATGAGTTTTCCTAGGAGCTCAATTAGAAAGGTACTCGAGAAATTCGAACACAACTCGACTAGGCTTAAACATATGTATGTATACATGACATGATTATCTCGAGGTCTTTGCCTGGTTTTACTCATATTAAACGCCAATAACAATTATAGGTTCGCAATAAAACTCGTGCGCCTATTGATTTGATTGATAGCGATCAAGCTACGTGAGTAACTTGAACT
This sequence comes from Rhodamnia rubescens, assembly GCA_021437795.1. Classification (NCBI taxonomy): domain Eukaryota; kingdom Viridiplantae; phylum Streptophyta; class Magnoliopsida; order Myrtales; family Myrtaceae; genus Rhodamnia; species Rhodamnia rubescens. The sequence goes on from JAILYA010000012.1 coordinate 3,076,578, forward strand.
CGAGATCAAGCTAGTATTAGACTATTTGATTTCGATAGTTATCAAGTCAAACTTTTGTGATTCCACTAAGTATATTGATTCGCTTGTATCTTGCAAATAACAATATCCTTAACCCTTTCTCATGCTTTTAGATTCAACATTCACTATTGATTGATTAGGGAACAATATAATTGTCCACAAAGTTGTAAACTTATTGTGGGGTGACCAAATTCATTCGTAAACTTTTCAATTGTGTCAATTTAGTCTTAAACATTTTGAGAATTTGTCAATTTAGTCATAAACATTTTAATTGTATTAGTCCTAAATATTTTCATGATTTCCCCTTGACCCTTCATGCCAATTTTAATAAGGAAATTCCCGAGATGAACGCCTGGCCGGTCGTTAACCATCCTACTTGGCGAGAACGATGCCGACGTAGATAATTTTTGATTTTTTTTTCCTTTCGTCCATGGCCGGTGACTTCCCATAAGCAAGGGTTGGAGAGGGCATCGTAGCCCTCGCAAGATTTGGAAAGGGCTTCCTCGGTCAGGTCGTAAGGATCAAGCCCTCGCCTGTGGCCGATCGCCGGCCATGGTCGATTACCCGCCACACAAGGGAAAGGGAAAAAGGAAAAGCTTAGAAGTTTTTTTAAAAATACAAAAAATTATCCACAATTATGCCACGTAGAATGGTCAATTGTTGGTTGGTATTTACGTAAACGATTTGTGGCCAAAATTTGGCGAAATGACTAAATTGATAAATTGACAAATTTTCAAAAGATTTAGCATTAAATTAGTACAATTCAAGGGTTTAAGACTAAATTGGCCAATCGTCAAAAGTTTTAGGACAAAATTGACAAAATTGAAATGATTGAGAATAAATTAGCCGACGTACAATAAATTTAAGACTTTTTGGATAATTTCTTGGTTAGGGACTATTTAACCTATGCAAGTGCATGTAGTTAAGGCAATAACAAGATAGTATGCATAATCGATCACACTTTGAAGGCTTTGTCCAAATTCATGTTTATTAGAATTCGATGCACAATGACATTGAAGTAAGATGTAAAGAAAGAAAGAGAAATCGAAATAAGAGATTTTATTTCGATTCACCCTTAAATTATGGCGCCATGTCAGTAGATGATTATATTATAATTAGCACTCGTACTTCTCGTCACATTACTTAATTAAAAGTGAAAATATATATATATATATATAATTATTTATGAGTTTAAATTTAAATTATTAATAAAAAATTTAATTTTTGATGTTCAAATAGCAAGATCTACGTACTTTACTTTACTATCGCAGAGGTGTATGACCACTTCCCAACAATGTTTTTATAGTGGGATTGTCTACTCGACTCGACTGCAAGAGAACTTTTCTCACGGGGACTCGCATGAACAACGGGTTTCATTGGTCGAAGGGGATCTGTCAGCTTCTTATCTGCCATCATTTGCAATTTGTCGTCATTAGTTGGATCTTTTTTCCCTTTAATAAGCATATCGCACGGTGAACATATAATAAGCTTCTTGAATTGTCCTTTTGCGCCTAGTGGTGGAATATCTTTCTTCGCGCATGCATATCTTTCCAAGAGAATCAAGCATCTTAAGATAAAACGATCGTCTTTCTTGGACCAGAAAAAAAACAAAAAACAAAAATTTGATTCCGGAATACTTTTCTAAAGTTAATCAAGTGGTCAGCATATCTTTTGCATTGTCAGCTCATAGATGCAAATTGCGACAGTTTTTACACAAACCGATATGGTTCACAGGAGAGACCTCGATAGTACACGAGTATATTTGAAACTTTTTCATTCGAATTTCCGTTGAATTTCCGTAACGAAAAACAACCTGTCGGCTAAATGTGAGGTCTGACAAGATTGAAACAGTAAATATTAGAAGGTTCTATTAAAAACTTAAGCTCATAGACGGGAAAAGCCAACACCAATATAATGCTCGTGAAAACTCTATAGACAATATTTAAAATAGGACGGTGTTATTTCCATTCCAAAAACACTCTTTTTGCTGGTTAACTTGCTAAAATACCCCATCTTTCTTTAATTAAATGTTTTTTTTTTATCGGGCTAATCCAAAAATCTACCTTTATTTTTAGTTGATTTTGATAAAAACGGAAAAGAAAAATTGATCACAAAATGGAAAAAAATTAATTTGTTAAAAGCATAATAAAATGTTGAACATATTTGTATTTAGATATGTATTAACAAAGGATAAACACATAAAGGAAAAAAACATGAAATTTCGTCTTTGTTCAACTATTGATATAAAGAAAGGAATTAATATCGATTGTAAATTCAATCTCATAGCAAGTGGATAAAAAATTTAAAATATGCTTAAAATTTTCCTTTGAAAAAATCTTACGCGAGTTTGAAAGTGCAGAATATATAAACAAATTATCAACCCCTTCTTGCAATTCATATTAAAATATGAAAAGCTAAAAAAAAGCATAAATGAGCAATTTGTAACTTTAGAAACCAACAAATTTATTTGAAAACTACCCACAAGATCAAAATCTTCTTGATAATTATATAGATTTTAAATTTCAACTTTGAAATGAAGTTTTCCTCAAACTATTTCAAGAAAAATTAATAGTTAATTGTGTGTTCATAAGTCGTTATAACTAGAAATTTCTAACATTTTATATAGTTTTTCTAATTAAAAGCATGAGATCATAAATTAATAATAACGAACTCCTATAGGAAAAGTGATAGCATGATGCATTATAGAATGATATTTTATTGGGTGTAATTTGACATATAAATTGTGAATTTGATATTTAAAAAGAAAAATATAAATAAAGGCAGTTATGTTGGTTAAGTTTATAAAAATAATAATAATAACTTGAAGAGGGAAAATTATATTTTGGTCTATTGATTGAAAAGATGAGTGTCTTAGCCAAAATGGGAGTGAAAATAGTATCGTCCTTTGAAATATTTTAATACTTCCTCTTGCGTACAAACCAAATAAAGATCCATGTGGAATTGATGAGCGAGGGAGAAAATTCCCAAAAAAATTATAAACATATTGTGTGTGTGTGTATATATATATTATAAACATATTGTATGAAAAATGAATTCAATCATAAATCTTTTAATTTAGCCTAATTTATAATTAAATATTTTGACAATTTGCCAATTTAGTCCTAGCAACTAATTTTGCCCAAAATTATCGACGTGGACAATTTTAACAAATTTTGAATTTTGAATAATTGAATTTTTTTTTCATCGTGGCCTATGAGAGCCTCGCCCAGATCTGATAAAGGCCTTCACTCACCACAAAGTAAAAAAAATAAATCCAAAAAAGAAAAAATTATGAAAAACAATCCGAAAATTCACACCTGCCATCTTACGTGGCATGAGCAACATCCACATTAGAGATTCCGGTAAAAAGATAAGCCAAACTTATATGGGCAAATATGTCGTGGGCTTCGATCCGAAGTTAGTTTCTTGATAGGGAAATCCTTCTCAGAAGGCACGACTCTTCGATTTTCAAAGAGCGTCGAAAATATATCGAGAGCACTGAGCATCAAAGCATAAAGAATCAATAGTACATCAAATTTCAAGCAAACTAATCATATCTCAATTGACTAAAGAAAATAATGCCCTCTTCCTTGCTGAAAGCCACTGATTGGGGGAAATTATTAATGGGTTTGGCTCCAAATTAGTGCTCTTGCCAACCTCGGTTCTTTCAACTCTTCTCGGAGTTCTTGCTAGCTTGAATCTTAGCATACAGTGCCTTGGTCTTAATCGCCAAGAACGCGTCCAACACGCATCCAATTAGGCACGCGACGGCCATGACTATGAACACGATCCGGTAGCAATGCGCCCCGCTGCAAGTGTCGCCGCCGCTGGCTGTTGACGTTGCCTCGGCGTCGTATATGTAGCCGGCAAGGACGCCGGAGAAGAGGTAGGAGCCGAGCGGGAGGTTGAGTATGAGGACGTTGTAGATGAGGCCATAGTACTTGAGGCCGAAGAGCTCGGAGGCCGTGGGGACGGTGATGGCCAGACGGACGCCATAGCATAGGCCGACGACGATGGAGCCGACGTATAGGGATCCCTCGAAAGCCCACGCCATAGCGACGAACCCTAGGGCCATCACTATTTGGGAACCCGCATTCCACCAAGGCCTTGGCGATCCGTTTTTCCTGAAGGGGAAAAAATAAGATTAAGTTTCAATACCATAGTCACGTGGACTGACAACAATATGAACCGTTTGATCTTGTGACTTTCGCTACGGGCCCACGTGATCAACATCCCAGCTGACCTGTTCGCGGTGGGTTCACATGGAGGAGCAAGACCAGGCGAGTCATGATAGGTTGAGATGGGGGCAAAAGAATCAGTGAGATCTCAACGCAATTAATGGTGTGTTGGACCACTCAGCGCGATTATTGTTGCCCCCAAACTCGAGGGAGTGAGATTGCTAGTCAACTGCAAGAAACCCAAGAAGAATTTTGCGCAAAGAAAGGAAAAATTGTCTTCAATAAAAGTGATTAATTTAATACTTTCCAAAATTTGTGATGTGTAATTTCTTAGGCTACATTTGACAGTTAAGATACAAGTCTTATCCTGTGTTTGATTCCTGCTCATGATGAGATATAGTAGGATATAATGGGGATATAGCCTAGATATAATTATCCAATGGAGAAAAGTGGGATAAAGTTTGATAAGATTTCTTTTGTTCATGGTATAAGAATTATTTTTTTTTAATAACAAACTTCTTATATAATAAAATTAAAATAATAATAAAATTTAAAATATATTTGACTTCTAATGTTTAAAAGAAAACTCAAAATAACAAAAAAAAAACTGATTTTCATTTTTATTTATTCTAGATCTTATTTATAATTTATTTTATTTCTTTTATATATATATATATATATATACATACTAACATCTATATTGGTACTTATTTTAAATATAATAGTTTAGTTTATTATTTTTTTTTAAGAAATGATGGAAGGGAATCAAAATAATGATAAAAAGAGATTTATAATTAAAAAATAAGTAAAAACTGAAGTTAGAAGAACCTAGATTTTAAGTGAACATATGTAATTCATGTTGAAGTTTCATGATTGCTTTGTCATTTTTTAGTTCACGATAAAACTCTACAAAAACAGCAAGAGAGTTGAAAATTCTTCTTCTTCTTAGCTTTCTAATTCACATCAGAAGCTTAAGAAAAGAAGAAAGAGAGTCAAATATATTTTTTCTCCGGAACTTTGTGTTTTATGTTGAAGTTTAAGGAATATAGCGAGGAAGGCAAAACTTTTCATAGTCGCAGAGGTGAATGGTTATACTTTCTTTTTCTTTCTCTTACTAGATTTGACAGTAAATTATAAGAGATTTTTATAGTTTGCTTTTGTGTAGTCTTAAATACTAAATAATCAACATGATATGATATAAATATATCCGGCTCTATTACTATCTTTCATCAAATAGTGGATAGGATGTGGCAAAATTTATAAATTTTATATTTGATTTTATTTAATTTTATCTTGATTAGAAAAGTTCGGACGGTGAGGATTCTGCAGCCAAGATGATCTAAAAGAGTGGAAAATAAGAAGAAAATGAAGCAGCAAAGAATTCCATGCGTACAGGGGAGGAATTTTAGTTGGGAGGGGAGATTGGTAGTTGCTAGTTTTGGGCCGAGCTAATGGGGCCAACCAAGACCGCTCGTCAGTCAGCAATGACAAGAAGATCACGTGGGCCCCACTCTCGTCTGGCGTAGATCATTCCGCTCTTTGCCCCGTCAACATCCAAAAGAAGTGAAACAGCGACATCACCAGGAGTTGTCATTCGTCTCTCCTGTCGGATCTAATCTATCTAGTTCATTTTACCGCGTTCCTCAGCTTGACCATGGACATTAGGGTTGAGCAGAACCTCAAGAGACTGTCGTGTGTGCGCGCGAAGAAAGGAAGGAACTTACTTGATAAGGTACTCGGAGCCCGTGCCGGAGATGATCCGGCCAAAGAACCCCCAGATGCTGATCAGCGACACAAACACGGACACGTCGTCGTACCCGAGCGACGACCCGATTTGGCCCATGTTGTTCTGCACCGCCAGACCCGTTCCCACTCCACAAAGGAACGACGTGAACAGTATCCAGAAATCGGACGTCCTCATCGCCTCGAATATCGTGTGATCCTCTCCGATCACCGGCTTTCTCTTCACCTCCTCCGCCCCATTGGCCTCCACCTCCGGCTCCTCCGTCGCCTGCTGGCACTGCACCTCGGCCCCCGCTGTTTCTTGACTCGCGAGCAGCGGCTCGCCCACGGCCTCGGCGCCCTCGACGTCCGGTGAGCCGCTCTTCTTGAAGCTCTTCAACAGATCATACAAAGGTATCAGCAATGGCGAGGCCAGTAGGACCAGCAATATGCCCACAAAGGCGAGGTTGAAGGCGCTTCCGTAGGACGACCCAATGAAGTCATAGGCCAAGAGGTAGAAAGCGACGACGACAGCGACCCCGTTGAGGATGGTGAAGTACCGGGACTCGTCCTGATTGCCTCCTTCATCGGTGGCGGACGGCGGGACCTCATGGAGGAAGACCATAGCAGTGAGGCAGACACCGAAGGGGACGACGGCGAGCATGAGGAGGAAGGACGCGGCGCTGTCGGAGAAGAGGGCGGTGCAGATGTCGGTGAAGATCGCAGTGCTCAGGCCGACGTAGCCCTTAAGGATGCCGGAGACCGGGCCCCGGTTCTTCCGGAAATTCCGGATGCAGGTGACCAGGATTGCCGTGTTCATCCACGTTGTGCTGTTGCCCCCATGCACAGGAATATGCACATCTGCGTGCATGGAAATTGAAACATCGAATATCCTTCACACAATACATACAAGCAACATTATCTAGGGTTTGATTCCATCGGTCTTAATCTGAATTTGGGAGAAATTAATATGCCCAATTACTTCTCAATTAACATGATTTTCTCCGGATGCATTTGTTAAACATCAATTCATCTTTTTTTTTAATGGTCGAAACACATCAACCGATTACATGGCGCAAAAATGTTATATATACAGAGATTTGGCTTAGTTGAGACGTTTTCTATTTTTCATCCTAAGAAAAAGGGAGCCCTTTGAAAAAATGTTTGGAGGCAAGACAGAAAAATGATTTTTTTTTTTTGTTGTGCTTAAAGACACTATTAACTCAAGACTACAATTTCATTTGACCTATGTGGCTTCCCAAGTAATAAGACCAAAACGACCCCAGAGAAATTGAGTGGGTCTCATTAAGTTTTTGACGTGTGGTTCAGACAAGAATTTTCCGCAGAAAGCAGCGTCGTACTAAATTCCTGAACTAGACCCAAAAAGATCGCTACAGAAAGAAGTCCAAAGTACCCCAACGGTACACTAGAAAAATCAAAACCCTACTTGTCCACGCGTATTCTATCTTTATCCTTATTTGTACCTGCCAATAAGAGAGCGTGGCTCTCTCGCTGACCACGAGCCACTGAGCACCATAGCCCACGAACCCTTCAACGGACCCGATGAGCAGGATGACCCACGGAGGCAGCCGGTCTGAGGCGAGGCCGGCGAGGATGCCGAAGGCCTTGCCGATGTCCTTGGCGACGGAGAGGTCGTTGAGCTCGACCTGGGTGAGGTTCATGATGGACTTGAGGGCGTCGGAGTAGTTGGAGAAGGTGTAGTTGTTGCCGGAGATGGCCTGCACCCACACCGCCGTGACCAAGCCCAGCCATTTCGCTGCGTTCGACTTGGAGTGCCGCTGGAACACCATGGGGCGTTTGGAAGGGGAAGAAGCCAACACTCTGAGAGAGAGAGAGAGAGAGAGAGAGAGAGAGGGCTCTGAAAAGTAGAGTGTTTTTATAGAGAAAACTTAGGGAGGTGTCTAAGCATGTGACGTTCCGAGTACTATTATTTATATCGCCCAATGCGCTGACTTAAGGTTACAAATTAACTTTATAAAAAAATAATCTTGAGCTGACCAAATGTTCTAATACTTTCTACATATATGTGTTTTTTGTTGAGATTCGACGTACAATCACAACGAAATAGAACGTAAAAGTGAAAAAGACAAATCGAAACACAAGATTTACCCCGATTTATCTTTAAACTTGAGCTACATCAAGCGAAATCGGATCTCCGTGCTTTTCTATTGATGATGAGTACGAACTTCATCACGATCTAATATACAATCAAGAACGCATAGACTTTTTTCAATTCCTGGTGCCGCATCAACGAAACAGAAAGCTAATGCGATGTACTTTTCCTTAGTCTTGCATGGTAAAGATCGGTCAATATTCAAAGTGGAGGAAAGTAGGAAGCTTATGAATTCTGTAAGCACATATCTTATGATTATACACCTATTTTTTCATTGTCTGTGGATCTAAACACGAATACAACAATAGTGAACGATAAATAATCTGAGTGATAATTATAAAAAATGTCATAAATCTATTGTAATTATATCAATTCAATATTTTTTTTTTGCCAATTGAGTCTTAAGCCTTTCGCAATTGTGCCAATCCAGGTTCACTTTATTTATCGGCGCCGACATAAATAATTTTTAATAATATTTTAATATTTATCTTTTTATCGTTTTTTTCTTCCTGCTCCTACTATGGAAAAAAGAGAGAAATAAAATACAAAAAAATATTAAAATATTATTACAAATTGTACACGTTAGCGCCGGACGGCAAAAATGGACTAAATTGATGCAATTGCAAAAGATTTAAGATTCAATTGATACAAAAATATTTACGATTGAATTGATATAATCGCACTAAGCCTTATGACGTTTTTGATATTTTTCCCAACAATCTGAGCACACAACCTCGAGGGAGGTCGGTGTTGCTTCAATCACACAGCACTCCAGTAAGTGACGAAGGGCCTCCGTTTCGGAAATATTCTATGTCGTCTCTCCGACAAGAAGGACACAGCACCCGCCCGAGTTCTAGGGTTTGGATCGTCCAAACCGTTACCGGGTGGAAAAGAACAAAATGTCCTCGTGAGATGGGCACTTGTCTATCATCTCTGTCCGCACAGAAACACGAGTAGGATCTTGTCCAATCTTTTGTCTAATGCTCACAGGACACGCGATTAATGGTGAGATCAAGTTGAAAAGAAAAGTACTTGCACCTGAGCCATGTAATAGCAGTCAGTTAGCGTCTTGCTGGTGGGAATCTCTTTTCGGTTATGGATACACGGACGTACCACGTTTATACATAAGCCTGATCATACTTGGATCATGCTTGGCTCGTAGTAAGAGCGGGAAAACACAAGATCGGTGCATGCGCAGCGGCGCTTGGGGAATGTCTGAACTAGCTGCGCACGAACCCACCAAATTGGAACGCGACAGAAAGTTAACACTTAAACGTCGAAGAAGAACCCCTTTTTCCGAGTCAATGTTGTACTTTACTTTTAGGTGGCTGGAGGCTAATAAATAGAGAATCTAAGATCACCTATAAAGTTTGAGGGGATGTGTAGATGCAACTGCTTTGCCTCGCCTTCTTTGACTGGCGGTTTGGAAAGTTAGGACGGCCTTCCAACCGTCGGAGAACAGAGGCCATTCATTCATCACAGGTTCGCGCCATTCATGATATGTTATATAATAAGGTCACTCCCTGCATTATCCACGCCATAATATGAAATGAATGTGCTCCAGAGCCCATTCATTGCTCGTAATAACTCGTAGGTGCAAAGTTTTGCCAATTGAGTTTATCTAACCGTTCTCGTAACACTGTTAAATCAATATCGACTTCTTACGCACAACGGTCCTAAGCTTCTTTGTCGGTGCGTGCTTCGTCTCACCAAACGTTCGACAGCCACTCTTGTCGTCAAAAGAAAAGGGAAATGCGTCTGGTTTTTGCATGGAGAGGATCACCCCTCGCTCTCTTCTCTGCTTTATCTTAGAAATCATCGGAATATTATAATCGTCACTGATTTATTTCCCATCAATGTCAGTTGTCACGGTTCCCACATCTTCTTCCCCTCACTGAGAAATCTTGTTTTCTATAGTATAATTTATCTTACTTAATGTGTTCCGCACATGTGGCTTTAATTTGGATCGTTTGGAATCAAAATCGGCCTCAACTTGATTTTTTAATCGTATCATTTAGCTTATTCTATGCGTTCCATGTGTTTTGCGTTGGTTTGCATCATTGGTATCAAAATCGACCCGATGAACTTCTTCCTGCTTAATTTTGAGAAAATTACCAAAAAAGTCATTAAACATCCCAACAGTTTTCTAATTATTTATCTTAGTTTATGTTCCTAAACTTTTTTTTATCTTTAATCAAAATCCCTAAATCTTTTATAATTATGTACGAATTCAATCCATCCCTGTGAATTTTTGGCGGCCGGTGTTGATGTGAATGGCCATGTTGATTGAATGTCGCCTGACATAATATTTTTTAAGTTTTTTGAGTTTTTATTTTTTTCTTTTTTTCTTCACCTTCCCCTTCCCTGTTCTACCGTGCCCCATGAGAGTTTCCAATATCGTGGACTACCGGTAATGTTCAAAGAGGACGACCGATGAGGCTCTTACCGGCCTCGCCATGGCCGGTCGACGAGAGGAGATGCCGTCCTCTCTTGGTAACGGCAAGGTCGAGCCTCACAATGGCTAGGAGAGGCCCGTGAGAGCCTTGTTGGTTGCCTAGGTCCGGCAACCAGTGGAGGTAGAATAGGGAAGGGAAAGGGGAAGAAAAAAAATCAAAAAATTATTAAAAATATTAGGTCACTTGGTTGGTCAAGATCCACCTCAGTGCCAAATGACGAAAATTCGCCGGATACACAAAATCGGCACAATTGCAAAAGGTTTAGGATCGAATTGATAAAAAAAAAGTTTAGGACTCGAATCGGTTAAAAAAAGGTTTGGAACTTAATTGGAATAATTGTAATAGATTTAGAATTTTTTTGATAATTTTCTTCCTTAATTTTCTTTTGTGCTTTTTGGTATTGCTTGCATGCAATTTAGTAATTTGTTTCATTACATATGAACGACTACGCATTCACACATCTTTGTCCGGAAACGGAATCCTAACCCTCCATTCACCAAGGCAATCGATTTATGTAAGTTAGGTGTAACATGATGTGTCCAACTATAAGTATGTCCGTAAATAAATGGGTCGTATTCAACGACTGCGGAGAGTTTACCCCTTCGGCATACAAACTTTACAAATCAATTTTAATGTGCCCGGTATTCATCACTATTTTTCTTACATAAAGGGTTAATCGATCAAACGGTGAAGACCCGTTGCTTAGAACAAGTGCCAGCATTGATACTTTGACTACTGGATCTACTTGATCATCAGAGAGGATTCAGAGCTTCATGATCCAAGAAAAATGATAGATAAAAGGTGGGGGTCACGAGAATAAAAAATGACTCGATCCATCACCTGCAACGCATTTTATTTTAGGTGCTTTGACATTGGCTGGAAAGATCGAGCGACAGGCTGACAGTCAGGCATGCAGCACGTTTTAATATTGATAGAGATAAGCTGCCTGGAACGGATTCCTGACCTGAGATTATTAGCTGGGTTTTTATTTTAATGCTGATTATGAAGCAACATCCTGCTTCAGTATGCCCACATCAGATCCAGATCCACATCCTGGTGAAGGACAAACGAATCTCGACATGAGCGCGACGCGGCTGACGTGTGTTGTGACATTTCGGGAGCTTCATGGTTTTGTACTTTGGCATACAAGTAAACATTTTTGCACAAGGTAATCCATTTTGAAAGTGGTCAGTCATGTGCATGCCTAACTTTGGAGTTTTAAAGCAAAGTTATGTATTTCATGAGATGATTAGGGTTTTCACATATATATATCTCAGAATCGATCTCCCCATATTCGGTACACGGTTCGATTCATTCTTATCCAATTCACCATATTAAAAGATTGCCAAAAGCCGCTCTTTATCCAGGTCTTCATTGCCTTGTCGATCACTTCCCTCCCTTGTTGAACTGTGTCATTACAAGTGCAATACGAGCAACGGGGTGCTTTGTTAAAGGATAAAGCAGTTGCCGCCCAAAGCAAATTTCCCAAGATCTCTCTCCTTCTCCCTTCTCATCTCTCGTTGCCTTTTAATTTTAGGCTATTTCCCTTTTCTCTATCTTTTAGAATTTTTAGTTGTTTTCGTAGACGACGCAGTCGACATCATTGAGATCTAAAGATCAAATTGTGAGAGGCTTGAAAGAAATACTCTCTCCGAAATTGCTCACTCGCTCCGGCTTTGAGTGCTTACTCTAGCTTGTCGAGCGCTCCCTTTGTTTCTGTTTTTAGCAATCGGTATTTCTAAAAGTGATTTTGTGATTAACCAATATCTCTTCTTTAGTTTTTTTTTTTCCACCGATCTATAATTAGATCTAGAGTTGGGAGCTCTTCTATCCCAATTTAGATATAGATCTAGGATTTACAAGGTATTTTCGTGTTCTTTTTAACTTTTTGGTGTTATTCTCGTTCTCTATACGTAATGGTGCTAGAGACACCGAACTTAGGTGCGCACCGCTTTTTGGCAAAACCGTAGTTATTGGAGAAAGATTTCTCCGCATATTCTCGTCATCCATGTTGATATGAGATTCGGTAATTGGTCGCCGTTTGTGCTTTGATGCTTCAATGATCCTTTCTTGTGGACTAGGCGATTCACTCGCGGAGTGTACCAAGTTGATTCTCTTTTTAGATTAGTTATTTTAATTGTTTTATGGGATTTACATTTTTATCTTGAAATTATGTTCCCTTTTTCATATAAAATGAAGATTTTCGTTTCCAAAAAAAATGAAGAAGAAGAAAGGAGAAAGCATGGGAGTTTGCGCACTTTCATTATTCAATGCGAATTCTAACATTTCAAATTGTCGAGAGAAGTGACCGTTTCCCTTTTGTTTAACAGATGAGCTATGCATGTGTCGAAGTAGGTCCATTTCTTAAAGTTCTTAATGGGCGAAATAGAAAAAAAGGATGTATTTAATTAACATGATATCAACATATGTATTATTGAATTCAAATTCTCACGTTTCTTTTTTATCGGTTAAAGTACACTATAAACTATAAGTGTCAAAATTTATATACGGCGTTCATTTTAATATCAAAATTTTCAAAACGATCATTTAAGTACCATTTTTTTAAAAACGCTCACTTCAGGTGACAAAATTGATTTGAGCTGATGTGGCTCACCGGAAATCCAACGTGGCCTAATTTAAATTAATATTTGCTAAGGTGGATGTGTGGCCATACAAGAATGAATAAAATAAGAAATGAGGATATTCGACGAAAAGTTGGAGTAGTATCGGTGGCGAAAAGATGAGAGAACATCGTTTGAGATGGTTTGGACATATTCTTCGAAGACCCCTAAATGCTCCGGTAAGAACGAAGTGTGTTATAGGGAGCATGACATGAGGAAATGGAGAGGTTGGCGAAACTTACTTGGGGAAAAGTAGTAAGATAAGATTTGTTGGAGTGGGACATAGATTGGCGTACTATTTGTCTTAGGACGAGTGGAGGAAAGCGATTAACATTGTGGAGGGGCAAAAATTCCTATGTTCCCATTCGCAGTTTCGAGTCCTAGCCCTTTATTTTCTTTATATTCTTATAGCTATGTTATTGTATTTTGTTTTATTTTAAAGCTCTTTCGGTCTTGCTTTTTTGGGTTCATCGACCGCCGACCCCAACTAGTTTGGGTTAAAGGTGATGTTGATGTTGATGTTGATTTGAGCTAATGTGGCTTGCCGTAGTTGACATCGAAGTAACCATTTTTCAAAACATTTGGCACTTAAGTAATTGCTTTGAAAGTTTTGAAACGAAAGCGAGTGTCGTATACAAGTTTTGATACTTATAATGTATTTAAGTCATTTTCTATCTTTTGATCTTTATTTCGGCGAGATCTTCACAGGTATTGAGTATCTAAGCTATTGCTTTACTACATTGGGATGGTCAAAAAGCTAATATCCTTGTCAAAAAAGATCATTGTGAAGTGGGTGATCCAATTGTAATTGCGTATCAAAGCATCCTAAGTAGACATGGCCACGGATCGGCTTGGGTCCGAACCGGTGTTGACCAACTTGAACCGACTGTTGATTGGGCCCGCCCATTTCAAATCGGAACTTGCCCAGCCCTCACGGGCCGGTTCGGGTTCTTCATATTTTGGAACCAGGGCTACTAGCCATTGGGCTTAGGCCCAACGGCAAATAGCCTTTAAGAAAATGAGGGGAAAGAGTCATGGCCGTGGGCCACTTTTGGACCGTTGCATTGCAACAGAAACCCCCTCCCCCTTTTTTTATTTTTTTCCTTTTTTTAATTTATTAAAACTATCCTAAATATTTATAAATACCCCTATCCCTTTCATTTTTTTCCTCACAAATTCTTAAATTCTCTTAAATTCTTTCCATCCGCTCAATTATCTCAATTTTGTGAATTCGTTTTCCGCTTGATTCTCTTTTAAAAAAAAAAAGGCAAGTGGAAGCAGATCGATGACAGGGGAAAGAGCGTGATGTGGATGGGGAATCTGATTATCCTCATCCTCATGAATATGATCATTGTGAATTTGCATGTTGGATAGACGATGATGATAATATCAACGTTATTTCCAAAGTCGAGCATGTCCCAACGCAATAAAGTCTTTGTTTTCATACCGATGTCGAAGAAACGTCGACAATACGGGAGCCGGAACGGGAGGGTACATCCAACATATGGAAACACTTCACGACGAAAAATTTAGACAAAAATAAGTATCGGGTAAAATGTAAATATTATGGGACAACATACGGTTTTGCAGGTGGAGGCGGCTATGGAACATTTAAACGGCCTTTGAGGTCAAAATATGCAACTCAAGCGGGGATCGACATCGACCAACAACAAATTTTCAAGTACGGCAATACTAATACTCCTCATGTATTTCGTTACAATGAAAAAGTGCATAAAAAAATATTAGCTCAATATGCTGCCGTGAATCGTTTACCGTTTAATGTTGGTGAAAATTTTGATTGAATTTTTTTTTTATAAATATTGCATGTACTCCATAAGCAAAATTTGTTCCAAGAAATACTCTTAAACGAAAATTTTTTGGGTTTTATAAAAAAGGAAACGACGCAACTTATAGTTTATTTGATGTTTATTATCTTACTACACATTTATTTTTAATAGAGTGTGTTAATATTGCTGGTGTTTTTGAAGGCTATGAAAAAGATGATTAGTTAGCTCCAATTATTATCGCAATGCGAGCAAAATGACTCGCTTTATTATCTTGAAATTTCTCTTATTTATTCGGTTGCTTTTGTTTTTGATCCATGTATGAAATTAAATGGTTTATGTGATTATCCGAATATCTATTATGAATGTTTACATTTGAATGAAACATAATAAATGTTATAACTATATAAATGCTTGTTAAAGACACGATAGCAAAATTGTATCATGAATTTTGTAATAGATATGATTTAGGTAATAATTGATCTTCCCAACCTAGTAACGTACAAAGTGGGGAGAGTAACAAAATTAGTAGAGGGTACAAAATACTATTGAGTAGGTAAAAAAGACAAAAGGGAACAACATGTAATATTTCCGAAATGAAGACCTATTTAACCATTTCTTTTGAGTTTGGTGAATCCAAAGGCACAAATTTTTCAATTTTAGAGTGGTGGAAGAGGCATTCAACTCAATTCCCAACTCTTGCTTTCATCGCAAGACGGATTTTAGCAACTCCTTATTCAACGATTCTGATTAAACAAACATTTAGCGCTAGATGATTAATTTTGGACGATCGACGTTCAAGATTACATTCGCATTCGATAGAGACTCAAGCTTGTCTCGATAATTGGACAAAGACTCAATTTCGATAACAAGAGATGGATCGCAACGCAGAAATCGAATTTTTCGATGATGATGATGGAAATACCATCGCCACGACTATTGGAATGGGTAGTGATGATTGACGATAAGGTAAGTTGGGGTTATCAAAGGTAAAAGAATTACATGGATTTTAATTTTTCTATTCTCAAGAAAATAAGTAGACGCTTAATGATAATTTATTAAGTTCAAGCCCCTTTCTCCTATTTTTTTCCTCCAAAATTTGATTACAATATACAATTTGATTGTAATTTATATTTGATAATTTTTTTATTTCATAATTTATTATTTAAAAATTGAATATAAAAATTCGAGCAGGAATCGGGCCGGAACTGCCGGTTCCGAACCGTGACCACCTCCTAAGGACTTTTTCCGGCCCAATAACTGAAACTAAGTAGGGCTCGACCCATTTTTAATAAGGCCTGGCCCGTTTAAATCATTAAACGGGGCCCGAATCAGTTAGCCCATATCCACTTCACAAGTAGGCCCGGTCTAATAAATCTCTCATCTGCACTCCGACCTCACTCGGATGCTGCCACTGACGGACAGTAGCAGTAAGTAGCACGGTCCACAAGTTCGCTGAATTCTGCGTCGATCAACATGCGCTCAGCTCCGATTCCTGCAGAAACGGATCGAAATTGAGGATTCTTGCGAGTCGTGACTCCCAGCTCGATGGAGGTTCGACGGGAGGAGGTTTGACGATCGAGCGCTTCTATGTCTTCTTCTGCAACTCGGGTATGATGCGTCGGGCGATCTCGGTTCTGGTCCAGCCTCGGTTCATCCTCGTCTTCCTTGCCCTCTCCGTCCTCTTCGTTTTCGCCTTCTCGTTCTCGAGACAGGTGCGATCTCCTGTTCAGTTGTGCGTGTTGTCTGTCTATGTGGATTTGATCGCGAAACTAGGTTCTGAGTTATTCGGATCTCGTGGTAATCATCTGTGTTGATTATCGATTCGCGCTGTGCATTTCGGCGTTAGAGCTAATCTGTTGGAGTGGTTTTGTCTAAAGGAACTCTGAACATCGTGTTTGGTGTTGCGGAGTGAGCATCTGAAGTCCTTGCTTTGTGTTTTGCCTCCAGCATATTCTAGACATCGTCAACGATTAGCAATCGTTCACGATCATAAGCCTTCTTTTTCTTTTCGATTTTTAGTTTCTTAATTTTGGAGGAGAAGCTCGGTGTCAAGTTGATAGAGAGTGCTTTTGTGTATTGTGAGCCTTTCTTTGAGCGTTCAGGTTAGGCTGATCCGATGCTGTTGAAATGCTAGATGGTGTGCCTTTGGCTAGGACCGAGATGTAACTTGGGTATTCTAAATTTTTGTATAGTAGATGTGAGTTTCGGTGGTACTTCTTACGTGATTCTTTGGTTTGCTCCGATTGGCAAGCATTGATTTCAATGTGGATTCAGATTATACTGTGCTTCTGGTGCTTTTGGTGTTGAGAGTTAGCTGGAGGACCTTTCCCCCTTGCATGTTGCCTCTAATTGGCTTCATAAACAGGAATTGGGAAGATCTTTTGAGGCATTGGATGATATTGGACTGATTACATGTTTCGCTTTCATGTTTGGGATGGTTTAGCAGAGGAGTATGCGGATTTTGGCATTCTAGTTTAAGGGCAATCTTCTCTGAGGGGAATGCTTGCAGATGAACATACGGAGAGGACATAAGTGGAGTAGCCCATCTATTATCTCAGTACGAAGTCTGACAATCTGATATACAGGCTAACATATAGTGATATTATACCAATGGTTGGGTGAAAGAAGTTGATCTTGCTGCTTGCTAACTTGCTTCTAGATATTAACACACGTCTCAGTGCTCATTCTGATGTTTACTTGGACTGGACTGTATCGGGTATAACACACAGTGAGGGGAAAAAGAGAGGTAAAGAAAGCATGAAGTAAGTTGAGGATGTGAAGTAAGTACACCTGTAAATAGAAGAGTTGTCTTATGGGCTGGTGTTTGGATTACTTGGACAGCTGGAGAATAGTGTAGTGTGCGTATCTCGTGAAGTAGAAAAGGGAGAAGGCTATTCTGCCTTCTCAAGCATCATGCAGCTTGCTGGAGTTATGAAATGAATGGCCACAGTACTAAAATGAGAATATGCTCTTCTTTTAATCCATCTATAACTATTTGAGAAGGTAGAATAGCTTCCTATTTCACCGATAGTCTCTTTGATACCCACGGCAGTATTATATTAGCGAAAGACAAACATAATTCTATTAGAAAGATACCGAGGGGATATCACCCATATACTGCAACAGCGTTATTGGCTTTATAAGTGTTTTTGTTGCCTATATTAGTTAATCCTCTTGCGGAAAATGCTATTTGTAATTCTCGTACTAATGGATAATCTAATTACTTCCTCTTTAATGCTTAGAGAGGAGACCAAGAAGAAGAAGAGCCTGAAATTACCCACAGAGTATACTTGGATGTTGACATTGAAGAACAGCATTTAGGTCCCTCTCTCTCCCTCTCTCTCTCTCTCTCTCTCTCTCTCTCTCTCTCTCTCACACACACACACACACACACACACACCCCGATTTGTCTACTCATGCGAGCATAAGTGCAGGTGTCTATACCCTATCTTCTGTGTATCTGTTTTCTCTTCTTCAGAGCAAATTCTCTTTTCCCCTCTTTTTACACTCTGTTTGGATGGAGTCAGATGAAAGGAAAAGGAATGATTCAAACAATTACTGGATGAGAAGAAGAAATGAAAACAAATGGAATGGCAATTTCATTGTCTGGATGGGACGAAGAAAATAGAAGGAAAAAGGAAGGAAATGAGAAAAAAAAAAAGGCCACAAACAATAGTAACTCTCAAATCTATAAAAAATGCCATCACTTTTGAAGGGATTCAGAGGGATTAAAAACTTACTGAGATCAACTATATGAGAGCAAAAAGACATCCTTCCAAAGCCATTCTTTTCTCTCCTATCAAACCAACCAAACAAGGTTTCGTAAATCCTTTCTTAAAATCCCTTCCCTCCTTTTTTATACAGTCGTTTCTTCGTTAAAATCAGGTTTATCTATGAGGTCATTTCTCTGCATATTGTTGAGCAAAATACGTTGGTTCTAGGTGGTTCTTGTTTTACCCGAGGCACACCTTGAAGGCGAAACAACTCACCATCATATGTAGAACTTTTTCAATATCTGTAGGAATTTGACTCTACTTCTCAATATAGATTTTTCCTAATTACATCGACTTCTTTGTCGAATTGCAATGATAGACCATAGCGACTTAAACAATTTGAGCATCTGCTTGCTATAATGGATGCTGTTTATCAATGATCTAACCTTTTTAAGATTACTCTCTTATGCAGGTAGAATTGTGATTGGATTATATGGCGAGGTGGTACCAAGAACTGTAGGTTCGTAAGTACTGAGTGTGTCTCTACCAAAGTAATGTTGCCTTGTCATTTGTTAATCATGAGCTTGAGAGTAACCATTTCCCATTTTCAGTTTCAGTATTAGGGCTGCCCGAAATATGGAAATGTTTGTTTTTACCAGTTTACCTAGATGATCCGGAAATTGAAAAGCAGTACTGCTTCGATGACAGATACTGAGATCTGTATCCAACTACCCCGATCTTCTTCTTCTTTGAGGCTCTACAACTTTTTTTCTTTTTTATGAAAGATCCAGATGTTTGTATTTCTCTTAGAGATATTTCTCATGTTTGGGCATTTATGATATGCGCAAGCAGCAGCTTTGCCTGACTTTTAGTTATTTCTTTTGCAGAAAATTTCCGGGCTTTGTGCACAGGTATGTGGTTTTTCTTACTAGCAGTTTGACAGCATTTTGTTTAGTGCACCCAGAACTGCTGAGAAGAGCATGTTGAGTCATCTTAACTGACGTCCGCTAATTTGTATAATTGTAGGGGAAAAGGGCAAGAGTGGCAGTGGGAAAAAACTCCATTACAAAGGAACACCTTTTCACCGTATAATATCTGGCTTCATGATTCAAGGTGGAGATATTATCTACGGCGATGGAAGAGGATATGAATCTATATATGGTGGCACCTTTGCTGATGAGAATTTTAGGATAAAGCATTCGCACGCAGGTGTCAGTTCTTTTATGATTGAGTAGTCTTTTTCAGGTCATTACAGTCACAAATCTTGGATATCATGGAGATTAAAAAATTGTGACGTCTTTGTTCTTTTTAAACTACAGGTGTCATTTCCATGGCGAATTCGGGCCCTGACTCTAATGGATCTCAATTCTTTATTACCACAATCAAAGCCAGCTGGTAAGGCTTTATGTGGATTATTTAGATTATAATATGTATTGTGTTCACCTAATAAACGTGGTTCATAAAATTCATATTTCTAGTGCCTTTCGGGCTTCATGTAGTCCTTTAAGATCTCAACTACTCTGCAGGTTGGATGCCAAGGTCGTTTGGTCAATCTGGTCATGGCCCACGGCCAAAAAGTAGTTTTGTCGAGTAAAAGACTTGAATAGGTGTCACTAAATATTTATTCGCTCTCCAAGTTCGTGTCGTGGCATCTTATTTCTTCCATCTTCTTTTCTTGCTTTTTTACTCAAGAATGAGACAGTGCACCTGCAGTCAAAGAGACAAATAGACTGCAGGATGTTTTAAAATTAAGTATTTTACATGAGTTTCTTGAGTTTCCATTCTTCATTTTTGCCGTCGTTACTTTTGTTTTTCTTAGGTTAATTTGCTTTCATTTCTTCTGAATGTGTCAGGTTGGATCGAGAGCATGTTGTTTTCGGCAGGGTAATTCAAGGCATGGACACTGTCTATGCAATTGAAGGTGGAGCTGGAACATACAATGGAAAGCCCAGAAAGAAAGTCATAATCGCCGACTCTGGAGAGATTCCGAGAAGTAAGTGGGACGAGGAAAGGTGACCGCTTTTTATTTTTGGGTACACGCAGTTAGGCTAACTGGCATGAAAGCCCCAATCGCATTTCCAGGACTTAGAAGCGAGGTTCTCTTCTTTGATCTACATATGTTGCCCCTTGTCTTTTGTCCTGAAAGTTGGCTACCCCAGCTAACTCCAACTGTCATAGTTAACAGTGTCACAGTTCTTGGAAATGCCATAAGGTTGTTATTTTGTACCCGACTTCTACGATGTATTCTTTGTAGATATTCTGTTCACACAACTATTTTTCTGGCCTTTTGCTTTGGTCTGCTCTTCCATTCACGAGCTAATCTACAGGAGTGTGGTCTCATCACCAAGTCCACGAGGTACGAGTCCTGATAAGAATTTCACCTCCCGGTCGATGTGATTGATACAAAGTTTGAACAGATAAAGTGTGCGCCTGAGGGGAATTTCTTGCCTGATTTTGGTATTTGTCTTGGGCTCGCCGTGCTTGTGTTACTTTTAAATATAACACATGCAAAGAATATATTCAATTGATGGAATGGTGATGAGGACGTGATGCATGTTAAACCTGTTCATTTCGGAATTGAAGAAATGAGCGTTCTTCTCCATCCATCTCTGGTTATAGGATTCGTAAAACCTTGAGTTTGAGAGATGGGTTCTAAACTATGGATTTGATATGCAGGCGAACTTAACTAGAATTAGAAGTGGATAATTTTTCTTTGTTTGTCATCCACAAATTAGACGTAAGGTTGCAGGGTTCTCCGATCAAGGATCATTGAAAATGCGGCCCATTAGTTTTTTTCGGTATAAGCAATCTCATATTCGGATCACTCGTCCTGATTTTGACTCATCTCTTATTTGATTTATTACTTCATGATTTGGGATTTAGCTATTTAAAATGATTTTTTTTTATCATACAAAGAAAGAAAAGGAAGAAATCCGATAGGAGGGGAAATGGTGTTCTCTTGTGATAAAGATCTATGCCCTATTCAAATGGAGAACCGCGCGAAGAAAAATTACGAGTTGGATGGGGAAAAGTTCAAAATCCGCTGGGAAGAGCGTGCTGCTTTTAGTTTTCATGCGACAATGTTTGGTGGCAGTGGTTTGTTTGGACTAGTTATTTGCTTTAAACTAAGACAAGATAAGATTCTGACTTAGGTACAAGATATGATTCATTACTACTCTCTTGTTCCCATCTCGCGACAAGGTCCTATCCATTTTAATGAAAAAAAGTCGGTTTCTTGACAAACCGAAGAGTCAGATAGAACGCTCCGACTTGTCCTAATGACTCCGCGATAAAAACAGAACGGTGATCAATATATCCTCAAAGCTCCCTTCTTTTCTCCCCACAAAGGTTCGACTTTTTCACCTGACAGAACTGCTCCTGGTCCACGCCAGTTGCCACCAAACCAGTAGTCGACGAGAAGGATGGAGAAAACTAAAATTAAAAAAAAAAGGAGAAAAGCCGTGGCTAAATTTTCACCATCTTCCTCTGTACAACCGACCTTGCTGCCAACCCGTGTTCGTGTTCATGTTCATCTCTTTTCTCTCTTGGTGGTACCAGTCAACGCACACAAGCGCATATGCTGTCACTCTCTCCCCTACAGCTCCATCTTCTCTGACTCCCTCCCTCTCTCTCTCTCTCTCTCTCTCTCTCTCTAGCCATGGGCAGCACGGAAGAACCCAACAGGCCCGCCTCCTCCCTCTACGACTCTTCCTCGCCCTCTCAGCCGCTCCTCTCCACGCCCCCGCCTGAAGCCGACCCGCATCCCGAGTCCGACCCGACCCAGTACCTCCAGATCACCTACAACTACGGCCCTCGACCCTTCAAGGACCTCCCTTTCCTCGTCTTGTTCCTCCTCGTCGTCCTCCTCACGTTCGCCTTCGGAATCTTCTCCATCTTCCACAGAAACACGGAGTACTCCGACGTCTCCTCCTACTCTTACAGCTCCACTTCCTCGTCTTGCGTCAAGAGCTCCACTTCGCTTGCTCGGCGTAGCGCCTTTAATGTTTCTTCCTCTTTATCTTCTACTGTTGTGACGGATTTGATATGGGTTCTTGTTATTACTTTGATCTTGAGCGTGCCCATTTGTTTCTCGCTTCTCTTGTTGCTCAAGCACTACACCAAGCAGGTCGTTTACGCCTTGCTGCCCTTCTTCGTGCTCATTCCGGTGTTCTTGAATGTCTATTGGTTCGTTGCTTGCACGGTCAGCTCTAGCTGCAGCGACGATTTTCCCTTGGTTTATCGGATTTTGGTGCTGGTGTTTGTGTTCTTGGTCATTGGGGTGATCGTCTGGATTTTTGTGGCTAATTGGCACAGAATCGAGCTCACCGTGAGGATAATTGGGGTCGCCTCTGATGCTCTGTCGAGGAATTTGGCCTTGTTTGGGGTGTTGCCGTGTATGACTCTAGGTTTGTTGATTTACTATGCTCCCATTGTTGTGTTCCTGGTGCTCGCCAGGGAAAATGGGGAAATTGTCGCGAGCGAATCGGATGGAGAGTACACCTGTAAATGGAAGCAAGATAGCTGGGTGCCTGCTTATTTTGCACTGGCGATCCTTACTATGATGTGGTCTTTGACGGTGACGATCGAAGCTCAGGCTTATGTGATCAGCGGAACCATTGCCCAGTGGTACTTCTCCAAGGAGGATACAGCTCCAAGGAGGAGTATTAGAAATTCTTTAAGGTAATTTCCTACAAGTTCTCGCACAGTTCCTTGCAGGCTCTCTTGTTCAGGGAAAAGAAGATGGTTGCTAACTAGGTTGGAAGATTACATACTGCAATATTTTGACCTTTACCCAGATTAGCTGTTGATGTCCACAATTTAGATGGTTAGTCTTACAATGCTGTGAGTCAGCAAGAAATGTACACATGTGCCATAACCATAGACACACTGTGCGCCAACTTTAGTAAAGAGTGGATTTGCTCTTGATTGCATCTACTATTATAGGTGGGAAATATTGAATAAGCAACATTTTAGAAGGACTATCAATAACCATCACGCATAGAGTCAGTCGAACTGACTTGAGTCACTACGAGATTTTGATGGGGACAGTGGAACTAGAGTGGGACTTGTGTAATATTGCTGTAGATGTTAATGCATGCGTGCCAAGTGACCCTCATAGATACGTCAATGTGAACAATTGACTATATATCCACAATAGAAATTGGAAAGAGAAAACGTGCGTGCTGGTTATCAATCAACTTGGAAGTGTTGATCTTGTCCTTTGGTTGCTTGAACTCTTCTTTTCACTTAGCTTTCAACATTTTGTTGGGCTGTTGAATGGACTTGTACTCACCATAACTGGGCTACGCTTTTAGCCTCACTATAATTCTTAATATCGCCATCTTACAAATCTTTACTCATCAATGTGAATTGAGTCCATGTGGCATTGGAGTGACATATAATTCCAATACCTTCCATTTTCAGTCACCCATGCTTCTTCGTATGAGACTGCCCTACTCGGGGGCATAATGCTGTAGGATGATTGCGTGGGTAAATTGTTTTCCCTGATGTAAATGTTCATGAGCATTGTGAGGTGCCACTCCACTCATCGTCACTGTTCTTGAGGAGCTAATTGAAATATGCTATACGAAATTTTGGTTGCACATGATCTAAGCTTGAGGAGACTCAAGCAAGTTCAGCCCTGTAGACTGCAGGAATGCAATAAACCGTGTTTCAGTTACATAATCTCAGACTGCAGCTCTCTCTTTTTCTAGTACCAGCCACCGCAGAGCATTGGAAGTACTGTCTTTGGTAGTCATTCTCTGTTTCTGAAAATATGGACTTTCTATCTGCCTTGAACTCTTCTCGAATGGTCTGAAGGATAGAATGTCCTCTGGCCATTTTCTTTTCTGATTCTGGTGTTGCTTCTCATTGTGCTCTTTTTCCTCTTGGATTTATTTCTCTCTCTCTTTTAAAGGCTCCACTACTTCCCACATGATTCTCTTGTTTCATTAGTAGTTTTACTAAGTAGGATTGCTTTAACCTGTTTCCGGTGACAACTGCCATCCATACCCAGGCTCCAACTCAATCTTGTGGTAGACTGCCCTCTTAGGGAGCACCATCAAATCTTTGAAAAGGGGCTATTTGATGGTTGGCGTGGCGATAGGCTTCGCTTCTACGACTGCCTTGTCATCCATTACGAAAATATCTTCCTCTGAGTGGATAGCCCAGAGGATGAGGCTATGTCTTACTATCACCCAGAATAGGCCGCGAGAGAGTCCTTAGCTTGAGCTTGCATATACCCCAATTAGATTCAGGCATGATACACTTTTTCTTTATTGGGAGAATGGTTGAATCAAAATAATTCCCTTTAAAGTTCTATTTCTGTCAGAGGGCAGTAGCAATTTACTTCTTTTAAAAGCTTACATGAATGTCTGGTTAACGTACTCACAGGTGGGTTAGCCCTTAGCAGTTCTAGCATTATAGCCATTATCTTACTAGTTCTAACATTATTCCTCTAAGTTGTTGGAGAGAAACATTATGAGTCTCTGGCGATATTTTTTCCTTTGAAAATGATAAAAACGTAATGGCATGTTAATTGAAAACGCCTTTCCTTTGTGATCATACAGGAATGCTTTTGGTCCCTCCTCGGGAACAATATGTTTCTCTGGATTGCTTATTTGTGTAGTTCGCATAGTGCGGACTGCAGTTGATGGTGCAAAACGGGAAGATGCCCCTGGAATCGTGAACCTTGTGCTTCGTTGCTGCGTTAACACCTTACTATTGGCCATTGATTTTTTAAATAAGTTCACCATAAACTTTGCGGCCATAACAGGTGAAGCCTACTGCACATCTGCTAGGATGACATATGAGCTTTTGAAGCGCAATCTTCTTTCTGCTGTCTTTGTGGAGACTATTTCAACCCGATTACTAGGAGGGATTGTTTTTGTATTCTCAGCAATATATGCAGTTGTGGTAAGTGGTTGAAATCAGATTTAAGTCTTTCATTTGAACGTCTCATATCAAGAGAGTGATTTTGAGTTTGTTCAAGTTGTCGTCTTTGCGGTTGCTATATCCAATTTTATGACTTATGTGCTACACAAGACATTCACAAGCATGTGGTCACAGGTGTTCAGAACACATATATTGAGCCTTTGAATAGCTCCCCTTTTTATTGCCCTATCTGATCAACTGACTAAGTCAACACTGGAAACCCTAGTTTCTTTTAAGCATAGAAATCTGAATATACGAACTACCCTAACCAATGCCCTTGAATAATAGTGAAATATGAAGAGTAGATTTTGGTGTAGATTGTGAACTCTCTCTTGATTTGCTTCGACATAGGTAGTCCTCCTCTTACTTTAAAAAGTGGTGGCATCACTCTGATGTTCGTAAGAGTTGAAATGCTTGCTCTAGATTGAACCAAACCTAATAAAACTGTTAATGTTGGTTTATCGGTTTTTTGGTTTTGTTTTGGGTCTGCTTTCTTTCTTTCTTTCTTTTTTCTGTTTTTGTGGTCATTGGTTTGGTTTTTGTTGGTTTATAATGTTGAAACCAATAAAATCAAACCAAACTGATAAGTTTTTTTGTTTTTTCGGTCGACCAAACTGATAAGTTTGATAAGTAAACTTATTGTCCTTTCCACCAACAAAATTTGTAGTTCTTCCCATCTAAGTTTGCTCTAAACTATTACATGAAAGTTTTCTAGTTCTCAAATTGCTCATTATTGATTGACTATTAATCTCAAGTAGTACTTACTAAATTGTTTTCCATTATGTTTTGTGGTTCTTATATTTAGTTAGATAATGTTGTTAATGTTATTGATAATTAATTGGATTGTATTCATTTTTCCAATACACGTGTAAAAATGGTTGCTTTTTTTTTCTTTTGTTAATTTACATCGCCCATTGAAGTTTTCTAGTATGTTTTAAACTTCTCACTTGTACATTGACTTGATGGTAGAGGTTTGAAACAGAATAAACCAATAACATATCGAAGTTAGTGGTGTGATCTGAGTTGTAAGTGTACTGGTTTGCTTTGGGTCTGGGTTGAGATTTTCCTACCAATAAGTTTGGTTTGGACTGAAAATACCACCACCACAAATTAAACAGAACCTTGAACACCCCTAGATAATATGGCTCTCTCTCTCTCTCTCTCTCCCCCCTCAGATTGCTGGTAGCCTGGTATTGTATTCTGATCTTGTGAATTTTCAGGTGTGGGCTATATTACAAGGCGTAAGCGACCTTGGAGTGGACTCTTACCTTTTGGCAGTTCTGGCATGGGTGCTGCTGATTGTGGTGCTGTGTTTCTTTATCCATGTTTTAGACAATGTGATAGACACCGTGTACGTGTGCTATGCCATAGATAGGGATAGAGGGGAAGTCTGTAAACAGGATGTCCATGAGGTCTATGTTCATCTTCCCCTCAGTAGAAACAGTAGGTCGTCTCTTGTATCACGGACCCATGCTGTATGAGTAATCATGTGTTGAAATCCTGTGTTTCTGTAATTTCAATTTGTTCTCTGTGAAAGTTATAACTGCCCAGTTGGCAAGTTCAACCTTCAATTATCGGATTGTACAATTTTGAGGCTGTCAATAAAGAGAGTGATTCTTTTGACAAGGGATGGACAGTTAAGTTTGTCATGCAGTGTTTGGCTTACAAAAGAAAAACAGGAGCATTAGCTGGTTTCATCTCCATCCAGGAATATGAATCTCTCTCCTTAGAAAGGAAACAACAGAACCACGGAAAAATTATCTGAAATTGCTTTATCAATTGTGGCTTCATTGAGGAGGAAGTGTCCCGGTCATCACCTCCCAAAATCAGGCATGAAATGGCACAGGTTTCTTGATAATGTGGGCAGTTACGCGCATATCATGAGCGTCTCTTTTCTTATATCGTAGGCAGGAAAGCATGTCTTCAGGGCTAGCTCGAACCAGTCATCGCTGCATTCCAAGTTGTGAAGAATCTATCATACTGATTGAAGCGGGAACTGAGGGGGAAAAATGATAAAAGCGGACTCCTTGAAGTCATTCATCAAAAGAAGCTGCATTCACAGGACGACTTCACATTCCAGGTGCTGCTGCTAACGAAAGATTGCATTCGGATGTTAAAATGTTCAGCAGTGCTCTGTCTTCAGATTTGGGTATTATTCATGCCATCCAAGAAGAATTACCCAGAATCCTGTAAAATCACAGAGATGGCCAGGAACTCCCAAGTGATTGTGGGTGACAAGTAGGGACATTTAACAAGAATGAAGCTGGACAATCAATGGAGTGCTTCCACCAGGAAGAAGCTAAACAACTAAACTAGAAGCAGGTATACGCAGATCAACCAAGGCCATATATGATCACACCCAGGATTTAACTGGTAAATCTGTCGTGTGGGATTTGGACCATGTGAAGAACTATGTGAGATTCTAGGAACAAATGCAATCTGCTCGGTCAGTTGTGGGCCTGTTGGTCGTGGTTTTCGTCAAAGAGTGGTTCCATCGATCCACATGAGTGCATTGTCTTTCCCCCAACCACGTCCCTTCACCTTCCTTCACTCGTCTTTTTGTGCTTGTACGCCTTTCCTCTCACTTGTTTTCTCGTGCTTGCTCTCTCTCTCTCTCTCTCTTGATCTCTGGAGCTCACGATTATCAACATCAAACTCGGTGTTGCACTTACAAAACTCCGAAAGGGTTTTTCTTTATTAGAACGATATAATCAATCGAAATTTGACTTTTCTAATCACACAGCAGGCACATATCCACGCATACCGATAACTCTAACAGGCTTGCCTTTTTACGAGACATGATGGAAGCTCCGATTGAACACTCACCATGTATTCCGAAGCCCCGTTCTTATAAAATACCATATCATAGTATTTTATCACATGATCAAAAGAGAATGTCTCCCTCATCTTTCCACATGGAATTATCATGGGAATGCTCACAAATCCATGGGGATGTGAAATCATAAAAAGTTAATGCATGTGTTGAAGAATAGGGAAACAAAGCAATCATGGCAATCAAGGGTAAACGGTGGTTGGAGGCATTGTATGAAGATATACATGCAATGCATTTTGATTCATTTCTATCGAGGCTTATTCACAACTTTGCCTTAGCATTCGCTCACCAACCTGGTCTCCTCTCCATTATCCATGCTTGAAATTGCCAAAAAGAAAAAAAGTTTTTTTTTTTAACTTTTTAGTTTTTTAATCTTGCTTTGCTTTCACGTAAAGACTATGGTTTTTGGAGAAGGGGAACAGAAAGTAAGAGGGGCGGGTATGCGGGGGTAAAGTCCGAGATGGGACCACTCCATGCCACCATATCTCAGTCTCATTTCCTATGCTTGGATAAATCTTTTGGGTCTCACGAAAAGTTGTAAGAAAAGAAAATTTAAAACAATTAAAAATTTATCCACGTAACCACCGGCCGTTTCATTTAGGACGATCGGCACCGACTAGATCGCTACGTCAACGATTTTCGGCCCAAATTGGCCGGAAGGACTGAATTAGCAAATCGTCAAAAGTTTCGAGACTAAATTGGCACAATTGAAAGGTTAATGATTGTATTGGCACATCATGAAAAAGTTTAAGATTCAATTAGCCTAATTAAAGGTTTAGGACTTCTTTGGCTATTTTCCCCATTGATTTGTTTGAGTGATTGACGTGATTTTCGAAGGCTTTACCGATTGGTTCGTCACTCTAGTAGTGGTGCTAATCGTGCTCGAATCGTGACACTTAACTTAAACATGACCACTAGGCAATGTCCGATGCAAAATGGGGAAAACGAGAAGAGAACAAACCAAAGACTTCCAATTAGAATCTTATCAGATTTGATATCATGCCTGGGTTGTCAAATCTGACTTAAGCATGATGATGTACAATACT
The DNA here is from genome assembly GCA_021437795.1 of Rhodamnia rubescens. Lineage (NCBI taxonomy): Eukaryota > Viridiplantae > Streptophyta > Magnoliopsida > Myrtales > Myrtaceae > Rhodamnia > Rhodamnia rubescens. The sequence goes on from JAILYA010000012.1 coordinate 3,106,019, forward strand.
TGATACAAAATGGGGGAAAAGAGATAGGAAACCAGGATTTTTCAATTGAAATCTTTCAAATTGATACCATGATTCCCTAATTGACAAGCCCTAATCTGGTTCTTCTTTGCCAAAATAGAGCAATTCATTAATTGATTTGGTGGGTGCAAATTGGGAAATATGAGCTGAATTGGAGGGAGGGAGAGAGAGAGAGAGGTGCTATCGGTGCTATCAACTATGGGGCAGACACTTCTCCGGCAGATGCCAAATCAAAGACAAAGCAAATCCACCAAGTGTAGACACCAAGTTGGACCTTTTAAAGTCCAATTTTTTTGTTAAAAAAAAATATATCTAAAAAAAATAAAAATAAAAAATTTACATGGAGAGGATAAAAACGAGGAAAAAGTAATAGCACAAGATCGATGACCCTATGGGGTGGACAAACTTGTAATAATGCACAAAATTTAGTGGCATTGTAGTCCCCGACATCTTTATATAAGATCAAGAAGAAGCCTCTCCCTCCTCCTGGCCAGACCCCTTTCCTCTTCGAGAAAAAGGCAAACGAGGAAGAAGCATTTCACACGACTCTCTACTTTGGAAATCCTTCCATCCGCATCAACCATGGCCATGGCTTTCAAGATGGTAAATTCGATTTCGATCTCTCTATCTCTCTCTCTCTCTTCCGAATGTTTTCGTTCGTTTCTTATCCTTCCGTGAACTTGTCTTGTCCTTCGACTCGATTCGGGGTAACATTGACTTTGGTGTCGGCGGGGTGAGCACAGGCGACGACCGGGATGTGGGTCGCCGACGAGTGCAAGAGCTCGTTCATGGAGATGAAGTGGAAGAAGGTGCACCGCTTCATCGTGTTCAAGATCGACGAGAAGTCGAGGCTGGTCACCGTCGACAAGGTGGGCGGGCCCGGCGAGGGCTTCGACCAGCTCGCCGCGTCCCTCCCGGACGACGACTGCCGGTACGCCGTCTTCGACTTCGACTTCGTCACTGTGGACAACTGCCGGAAGAGCAAGATCTTCTTCATTGCATGGTCCGTCCGTCCTGTCCCCTCTCTCTCTCTCTCTCTCTCTCACTTAAAGCGTCCACAACGTTCATATATCATATTCATGCTCTCGATCACGACCTATATTTTAATATCTTTCTCCTTAGCTTATAAATTAGTGGGACGAATCAATTTGTCCCTTGTGAAAAAATCTGACGTGTGTTAAGATCAATACGTACTTGGAGTCATGCGGAAGAATGTCAATTATTGACCTCAGCGTATAAATTAAGCTTCCTACAATCATCATAATGACGTAATGATGATGCGTACTAATTGCACGTACCTAATCATAATCGGAGATTTGGAGAAACTGTAAGATGTAAATGCCTGAGATTTATTGAAAGTTAGATATTTTTCTGGACTAAGTAACTTGATGAGTGCTGTCCCACAAATTCGTGGATCTCAAATCCAACCTTACTTGTCTTCTAGTATGGTGCGTGAGAGAGAGAGAGAATAAAGATGGGTGCTAATCAATCTTAATCACAGATTACACTTTCTAATCTGGCTTTATTTGCAAGTGCGGCAACAACTTTCATTTTTTTTCCTATTCTGCTGTCAACTTTAATAATGGTAACGTTGGATCCCACCATCTCATGATGGTGCATTTCCCATTTGGACCGGCCGGTAGATTTATCAGATCCGGTGTCGCATCAATTCGCGTCGGAGATTAGGTTCAATGAGATAGGTCCGTGCCGAGATCATCGACAAAGGTTCGAAAGGGGTCGAAACTGCTCCGGCGAGTGGCGGAAATGGGCGATCGTGTAAAGCAAATTCGCTCGCATGATGATCAAGTTCAATGAAGGGATTTACTAACGTCGTGAATCACAGGGAACGCAAGGCGGGCAGGCATCGGAGATGAATGATCTAAAATAACATGAGGATGTTTGGGCTATGCGGAGCGATAAATTAGCTAATTCTTCCACTTTATAGATGACCCTAACTTTGGCGCGAATCATTTGCTTTTTCAGGTCACCGACGGCATCGAGAATTAGAGCAAAGATTTTGTATGCGACTTCCAAAGATGGGCTGAGGAGAGCGCTGGAGGGTATCCATTACGAGCTCCAGGCGACCGACCCGACCGAGATGGGCTTTGATGTGATTAGGGACCGGGCCAAGTAGATCCGACCCTGATTAATTACCTTAATCATCGAGGATGCCACGCCCCCATCTCACTTTTTCTTTTTTTTTTTTTTTTTTTTTGTGGGGGGGTGGGGGCCCTCTTATTTAAATAACTCCAAGTAGATGTGTTTGATTTCCCTGATGTTTTGGCCTCTTACCTTTCTAGGGTACTTGGCGCACTAATGTAAGTTAATCCCCCCACTCTCTAATCTTGTAATAAGGATTTCGGCTAATGGCGTTCGGTAACCAAACGACGAAAAATGTCAATCTTCTTATTTGTATTTCACTAATTATGGGAAGCGACTGCGCCTTTTCGACTTTTGTCGTTATCGACTTGTACGAAAGCCGTGGCGATTAAGACATCGAACGATTATGATCCTTGTAGATGACTCCAATTAGGTTTGATCGAATTTCAAAATAGTTCGAAAGTCGAGAAATAATTGAACCTATAGATATGCATGAACACGTGTCGCCATGTGAATGGAGTATGGCAAGGATGACGTGGCATCAAAATTGCATGCAATGTCTTCTCGGACAGGAACAAGAATACCCATCTCAGCCCATCATCCCATTAACTTTTCTGTGTAGTTGAGCTTATGCAACAGCTGACCTGGCAAGGGACGGCCACGGGTATGAACAGCACGCCCTCTGAGCGAAAAATAGATGTGCACTGGGCTCTGAGTATTGACTGGGCTGGGCTTTTGGACTCTTTTGGGCCCCCAATTACAAATTCTCCTCGCTTTGATATTTGGGTTAATACCATGAAAAACCCTAATCGATATTCTTGCCACAAATTCACTCAAAATTATTTTTTTGACCACCAAAAGCCCCAAACAGGTAAACCTATGACAAATTTATCCCAAACTATTTTTTTGACAATCAAAAACCTTAAACTGGTACTTTTATGACAAATTTACCCTAAACTAAATTTTTCGACAAAAAAAAAATCCCCGAGTTGATTCACTTGTGACAAATTTATCCTCCGTTAAATTGGATTAGTATTACAAAAAATCCCAAATTGGTAAAAATGCCCGTGAACCGCCACATGCCATCCAATATAGCAATTTGATGGTTAGATTTTGCGAAAACTAACGGAAGGTAAATTTATCGCGAGGTGTATCAGGTTCGGGGGTAAATTTATCATAAGTGTATCTATTTTGAGGTTTTTGATGGCCAAAGAAATATTTTAGGAGTAAATTTATCACATCCGTATCAATTTAAAGTTTTTCGTGATATTAACCATTGATATTTTTATCTTTTGGATTTTATGTTTTGGGCAAGTAATTATAAGACTCTGCGAATTATTGGCCGAGATGACAAGAAAAGCATCGTTTCGGGACCGAAAATGATGATCGATGATTGTGATGAAAACCCATCTTACCAACAAGGCCCATACCAAGAAAACGATCATGGGACGAGGATGGGCCCATTACCAAGGACAATCCCATCATCTCGCCAACTTCTCATGATGATGATCCCCAAAATTAGGAGGATAGCCGAACTTTGATTGCTCCATGCAGCATTCGACACCAACTCAACTACCAAATCATGTCGGCAAACAAAGTCAAAATTCAACCTTAGAGACATAGTCCAAATAGGGAGATTCACTGAAATCAATGCGTGTTTCACGCATCTGCCCAAATTAAATACAAGAGACCTATCAATGATCCCCATCGTTGTCACCAGTAATTAACCATCGCCTTATGTTGTTGACCCGCACATATGAGCCGAAAGATTACTCAATAACTAGAGAACTACCAGTCACCCACATCCGATTTCGATACTTTGGGCGTGATAAAAAAATCGGTGTGTACGCATTATTCCGGCCTTGACAAAATAAAAAGATTATCGAAAAATGAGTCCCATCGTTTGAAAATGCACCGTCTTCATTTTATAATTTCGTTGTCAGTTAATTTTAATACATGACACGCGGTTCCTTCAAAGTATATGAAATGTTGAAATAATTTTTTTTTGGGACATAAGCCAATCAAGATCAGCTATCCCTTTTCTGATATAATGAAAGCATGGTAGACAACTAGAGATATTGTAAGACTTGTGGATTTCATACACATCCTAACTTCACAATGAATACCGTGGTATTTCTGCCCTTTTTGACTCAATTGCATGAACGATATAATATATACTATGTGAGTGTATAATTAAGGACATAAGTTTCCGAGTATGTTATATTTACTCGACATTATGGTCTCTTTAACGACAACTCTTCCTTGGTTTTCATTAAAAATTTACTTAGCACAAGGTGCTTTCCCAGTTGAAGCTATAAGTAAATTTGAATCCTTGAAGGATGATTTCTGACCATGAGTAGCAAAAGAATGAAATGGAAAAGAAGAAAATATTTTGAAAGCATTGATATACTCAAGAGTGGGGCAAGTAAAAGTTACACATTGGATCAAAACATCTCCTTTTTTCCAGAAAATTTACCCCATTACACTGGAAAATCATAAGACACATCCCCTTTGATTCCCCTCCAACAACAAAGAGCCGCCCGCCTAGCCGTCGCGCAACCATCGTCCCTAGTTAGTTGCTCCGATCCCGCCACCTGTCGTGTATCGTCTCGTGAACGAGTCACATTGTTTCGGTAGGACTCAACAGGTTAATTTATATTATAATTGTGCAAAATAAAAATATAATTGATAAGTGCACCTAATAATCGCGCCAAAATCATGTAATTATTCGCTCATATGCATGTGTCACCTACCGAAGTTCCGTGAACCAACTTGCCCGACCACATAGCCGGGAAGAACAACAAGAATTGAAGTGTCTGTAGGACTCAAAAGTTAATTCATAATTGTAATTGCGAAAAATAAACGTAATAATAAAATATTATTGTCAAGTGCGCCTAATAATAGTGCTAAAATTGTGCAATTATTCAAGCACCCAAACGTGTCACGGGCCGGAGGTTCCGTGAGCCAACCGTCGACCACATAGCCCGCAAGAACAACAAGACTTGAAATGTCGGTAGGACTTAATAGTTAACTTATTATTATAGTTGCAAAAAATAGAAAAAAAATAAAATTGACAAGTGCGCATAATAATAGTGCCAAAATAGTGCAATTATTCACGCACCCACACGTGTTACAAATCGGAGGTTCCGTGAGCCAACCTCTCAATTACATAGCCATGAAAATCGACAAGACTTGAAATGTCGGCAGGTTACCGCACAGTTCAATCCCAAAAATCGGCTCATGACATACGCGGGTATAGTGGGTTCTAGCCCACTTATCCATTTCTCTATTTGAGTATCTTGCACTCTCCCATCTTTTTTATGTGGGACAAGGAAAATGCACTTTTGTATAAACAAACATCAACAAAATGAACTCCCAAATGACCAAAATCATAGCAATCACCTTGACGCTATCTATCATCTCCCTCAAGAACACGGCAACGGGCATAATCGATAACCCCACTACACCATTTGAGTTTGAGAATAGAGACGACAACTCGAATATCAACCCGACCGAGCCGAGCGTGAACACTTGCCAAGCAATTATCATCCCGACCAAATTCATCACATAGCTCACCTTCACAAGCTTATAACCATTCATCTCTCTCCCCACATGCTCCCACTCACCACTCGCAAAAAATCCCACCATAATAATCACATTGGACAATGAAGATTAGTACACAACCATGTCCAAAACTGCCCCAACCATCTCCTTCTCTACGACCCTCCCGAAGAAAAGTTCGGTAATGGATAGGACAAGTCGATAATCAATTGATGCCCCAATGGTGCACACAAGCTCTAGTGCATATTTTTCCTTTGGAAACCCCATGCGTCCTTCTAAATTTAATTTGAATACATGGAGGGTTGAGAAGATTGTGAGGAGGACTTAGTAGTTGGTCATGTAGGGGATGAACTTTTGGGCATTTAAACTTTTGGGCATTTAAAAACAAAGAGAAGAGGGCATTGAAGGCCAACAAGACTTCAAGTGTCGGTAGGACTCAATAGTTAATTTATTATTTTAATTAAAAAAATTATTGACAAGTGGGCCTAACAATAGTGCCAAAATCGTGCAATTATTCATGCACCCACACATGTTACGGACCGGAGGTTCCATGGGCCAACCGCCCGACCACATAGCCCGAAAAAATGTCGATACGACTCTACGGTTAAGTTGTTCTTGTAATTATAGAAAAATAAAAACAAAAATAAAATATTATTGATAAGTGCGACTAATAATCCTGCCATAATCATGCAATTATTTGCGCACACACATGATTCGACAAGTCGACCCATGACACACACGGGTATAGTGGGATTTAGCCCATTTGCCCATTTCTTTATTTAAAAGACTATAATAACCTTTAACTAATAAAGTATCTTGCGTTTTCCCATCTTTCCTATGTAGGACAAAGAAAAGACACTTTTGTGTAAACAAGTATTAACAAAATGAACCATCAAATAACCAAACTCATAGCAATCACATTGACGCCATCTATCCTCTCCCCAAAGAACACGGCCGCTAGAACGGGTACAATCGACAAATTCACCGCATCGATTAAGTTTGAGAACAAAGATGACAACTCAAATGCCGACTGATCGGGCGAGCGTGAACACTTGCCAAGCAATTGTCGTCCCGATCAAGTTCATCACATAACTCATCTTCATAAGCTCATAACCATCCATCTTTCTTCCCAAATTCTCTCATTCACCACTCACAAAAAATCCGACCATAATAATCACATTGGACACTGAAGTTTGGTACACAATCATGTTCAAAACTGTCCTAAATATCTCCTTCCCTATGACCCTCCTGAAGAAAAGTTTGGTAAGGGATAGGACAAGCCAATAACCAGCTAAGGCCTCGATGGTACACACAAGCCCTAGTGCATATTTTCCTCTGGAAAACCCCATGAGTCCTTTTGAATTTGATTCGAATGCAAAGAAGGTTAAGGAGTTTGTGAGGAGAACTAGGGATTTTGTGATGTACGGGGTGAACTTTTGGGCATTTAAAAAGAAAGAGAAGATGGCATTGAACACCAACGAGACTTAAAGTTTCGTTATGACTTAAAAGTTAATTTATTATTACAATTGTCAAAAATAAAAATAAACATATAATATTGTTGATAAGTGTGCCAAATAATAGTGCCAAAATCGTGCAATTGTTCGCGCATCACATAGCCCGGAAGAACAACAAGACTTGAAATATTGATAGGTCTCAATAGTTAATCAATTATTATAATCGCAGAAAAAAATACTGTTGATAAGTGCGCCTAATAATTCTGTCAAAATCCCGCAATTACTCGCACGCACTCGTGGTTCGATAAATTGGCCCGTGACACACGCGAGACACAGGTGGGGTCTAGCCCACTTACCCATTTCTCGATTTGAAATACTATAATCATGGGTGTCAATGGGCCGAGTCGAGCCGGGTCTCATAGAAGCCCGACCTAGCCCCGAATAGTTTTGAGATAATGAAGTAAGCTAACATAGCTTCTAATCTTTGTCATCGCTAACATATAGATCACCAATGAGAGTCTAAAAAAACTCAAAATCATAAGTTCGGAGATAGAGAGATCGCATAGTATCCAACTTCTAAAACTACATTGTGACACAAAGTCAAATTCATCAAATTAAACACGAAGTCAAATTCATCAAATTTCAAATCCTCCAGTAATTTCCTAGAAAGAGGAAATTTCAAATCCCTCCATAATTTCCCGTAAAGGAAAATACGAATTGATTCTCCGGTGATTTGTTGAAAACAGAGGAAGAAGAAGGAACGATGAAAGTGAATGAAGAGATTTCCAAGGCGTCTTAGGATTTCGAGAGCATTGGGGGACTTTTAAGTTTCGGGCCCGAGTACCAAGGCTCGGCCCGAAAATTACCTAAATTTTTAGGCCAACGCGGGCTTTTTTGACACCCCTAACTATAATAACCTTTAACTAATAAAGTATTTTGCACTCTCTTATTTTTCCTTTGTGGGACAAGGAAAATGCACTTTTGTATAAACAAACATTAACAAAATGAACTCTCAAATGACCAAAATCATAACAATTACTTTGGCGCCATCCATCCTCTCCCCAAAGAACACATTGCTAGAACGGGCACAATCGGTAACTCCATTGCACCAATTGAGTTTGAGAACAGAGCCGACATCTCAAATGTCAACTCTGATTGGGGTTAATGTGAACACTTGCCAAGCAATTGTTGTCCCGATCAAGTTCATCACATAACTCACCTTCACAAGCTCATAAACATCCATCTCTCTCCCCAAATGCTCACATTCACCACTCGCAAAAAATCCCACCATAATAATCACATTTGGGCACTGAAGATTGGTACAAAACTATGTGCAAAACTGTCCTAAACATCTCCTTCCCTATGACCCTTATGAAGAAAAGTTCGGTGAGGGATAGGACGAGCCCATAACTAGTTGAGGTCCCGATTATGCACACAAGCCCTTGTGCATATTTTCTTATGGAATCCTCATGGATTTTTTTGAATTTGATTGGAACACAAGGAGGGTTGAGGAGATTCGAGGAGGATTAGAGAGTTGATTATGTATGGGGTGAAATTCTAGGCACCTGGAAAGAAGGATAAGAGAAAATTGAAGGCCAACAAGATTTGAAGTATCGGTAGGACTCAACAGTTAAATGCACTCTTGTGGGAAAAGAAAAAATGCACTCTTGTGGGACAAGTGAAATTCTTGCACTCTTGTGGGACATGTAAAATTCTTGCACTCTCTCATCTTTCCTACGTGGGACAAGGAAAATGCACTTTTGTGTAAACAAACATAAATAAAATGAACCCTCAAATGATCAAAATCATAACAATCACCTTGATTCCATCTATTCTCTCTCCAAATAACGCAATCGCTAGAACAGCACAATCGACAACCCTAAAGCACCAATTGAGTTTGAGAACAAATACGACAACTCGGATGTCAACCTCGACCAAGTAGAGCGTGCACATTTGCCAAGCAATTGTGGTCCCAACCAAGTTCATCACATAACTCACCTTCACAAGCCCGTAACCATCTATCTCTCTCCCAAAATGTTTCCGCTCACCACTTGCAAAAAATTTCACCATGATAATTACATTGGACACTAAAGATTTGTACACAAACATGTCCAAAACTGCCCTAAAATTATACTTTATTACTTTCATTTTTTACATGAGGAACTGGGCCATCCAATTGATTGAAGAATGTAATATCATTTTTGGTAGTGTCTCCGTGTATGGTTGTTATTCTTCCCCTTCTTTGGTGGCTATTTCAATTCTATTCATCATTTTTCTTCTAATGATCTTTGTATAAATGTAACCATCTGGATATTCAAAGCACACATATTTACATATGCTTTAGAAAATAAGACATAATATAGAAGAGTAGGGAGAGAAATGAATATATGCATGGTGGTTATTTTTTCCCTTTTTTGGTGTCGATTTCAATTCAATTCCACAATTTTCTTCTAACGATCAATGCCTAAATTTAGCTATCTGGATCTTCAACATACACGTGCTTTAAAAAACAAGACAAAACATAGAAGAGTGGGAGAGAAATGAATATAAGCAAGTTGGTTATTTGTCCCCCTTCTTTGATGCAAATTTCAATTTGATTCATTATTTTTCTTCGATGATCGATACATACATTTAACCATATGAATCTTCAACACACACATATACACATGCTTTTTACAAAACAAGATAGAATATAGAAGAATAGGAAGACAAATGAATATATGCATGGTGGTTATTCTTCCCCCTTCTTTGGTGCAATTTCAATTCGATTCATTATTTTTCTTCTAATGATCGGAGCATAAATTTAACCATTTGGATATTCAAGACACATATATACATATGCTTTATAAAACAAGACAAAATACAAAATAGTAGGGAGAGAAATGAATATATGCACGGTGGTTATTCTTTACCCTTCTTAGTGTAAATTTTAATTCGATTAGTCATTTTGATGCAAATTTTAATTCGATTAGTCATTTTGATGCCCATTTCAATTCGATTCATCATTTTTCTTCTAACGATCGATGAATAAATTTAACCATTTGGATCTTCAAGTACACATATATACATATGCTTTACAAAATTAATAGAACACGAAAGAGTCGACGAGAGAAATGAATACATGCATGTAGTTATTCTTCCCCCTTTTTTTATGCCAATTTCAACTCGATTCATAATTTACCTTCTAACAATTGATAGATAAATTTAACCATATGGATCTACAACATATATGCCTTACAAAAATTAATAGAACACGGAAGACTAGTGAGAGAAATGAATATATGAACGGTGGTTATTCTTCCCCTTATTTTGTGCATATTTCAATTCGATTCATCATTTTTCTTCGAAAGATCTAATGCCCAAGTTTAACCATTTGGATCTTCAAAATGAAGATCTACATATACTTTACAAAATAAGACAGAACACGAAAAGTTGGGAAAGAAATGAATATATGATTGTGAGGAGGACTAGAGAGTTGGTGATGTAATTTGGTGCACATGTCAATTCGATTCATAACAATTACCTTAGACACCATCCATCTCTCCCCAAAGAACACGGCTGCTAGAATGGACATAATCGGTAACTCCAATGCATCAATTGAGTTTGAAAACGGAGACAACATCTCGAATGTCAACCAGATCGGGGTTAGCATGAACACTTGCCAAGCAATTATTGTCCCAATCGAGTGCATCACATAACTCACCTTCACAAGCTCATAACCATTCATCTCTCTTCCCAAATGCTCCCACTCACCAATCGCAAAAAATCCCACCATATTAATCACATTTGGACACTGAAGAATGGTACACAACCATGTCCAAAACTATCCTAAACATCTCCTTTCCTATGACCCTCCTGAAGAAAAGTTCGGTGAGGGATAGGACAAACCCACAACTAGCCGAGGCCCCGATGGTGCACACAAGCCCTTGTGCATATTTCCTTCCGGAATCCTCCTCGATCTTGAGGGATGGTGATTGTGATTGAAGTTGAGATCCTGGTCTCTTTGGATGTTGGGGTAATTTGGGTTATTAGGGTGTTTAGGTGTGGGATAATGTAGAGAATTAGGAGGATTGGGAAGCCCACAAGCTAGACAAGTATTCCCAAGCCACGTGCCGATGCCTCATTGTAGTAAAGCTCCCGAAGGAGTGTGTCCGCCGATTGGCAAGAGAGCACAAGGAGTGAGTAGAGAGCCACTCTTAGCCACCAATAGAGGTTCCTGCGTTTAAAGGTTATTATTGCATGTTCTTTGGTGGTGATACTCTCGGATGGGATGAGTTCTCTTCTTTGATTTATCGATCCCCGGTCAAAAGTTGGATAGCAATTTAATTAACCGTCTAAATTTGTATGAGGCAAAAAATTCCTATATTGCCCAAAAATTGGAGTTGGGGTCCAAATAAATTCATTAATTAGTCACGATGAATTGTAATACACTACTAGGACGGCTATGTTCAAATTCATTAACTAAATACATATTTGCAATATACAATGCAAATTAAGGAAAACACATCAAAACATAATATTTTAGTTAAAATTCTACTTTATTACTTTCATTTTTTACTTGAGGAGCTGGGCCATCCAATTGATTGAAGAGTGCAATATCATTTTTTGTAGTTTCTCCATGCATGGTTGTTATTCTTTTCCTTCTTTGGTGGCCATTTCAATTCGATTCATCATTTTTCTTCTAAGGATCTTTGTATAAATGTAACCATATGGATATTCAATGCACACATATTTACATATGTTTTAAAAAATAAGACTTGACATAGAAGAGTAGGGAGAGAAATTAATATATGCACGGTGATTATTTTTCCCCTTTTTTGGTTTCAATTTCAATTCAATTCCACAATTTTCTTCTAATGATCGATGCCTAAATTTAGCTATTTGGATCTTCAACATACACATGCTTAAAAAAATAAGACAGAACATAGAAGAGTGGAGAGAGAAATGAATATATGCAAGTTGGTTATTCTTCCCCCTTCTTTGATGCCAATTTCAATTTGATTCATTAATTTTTCTTCGATGATCGATACATGCATTTAACCACATGAATCTTCACAACACACACATACACATACACACCTTTTACAACATGTCTTCACAACACACATTAAACGCTTTTACAAAACAAGATAGAATATAGAAGAATAGGAAGACAAATGAATATATGCATGGTGGTTATTTTTCTCCCATCTTTGGTGCAATTTCAATTCGATTCATCATTTTTCTTCTAACGATCGAAGCATAAATTTAACCATATCGATATTCAAGACACATATATAAATGCTTTATAAAACAAGACAAAATATAGAATAGTAGGGAGAGAAATGAATAATCCGAGCCAAAATCGTGCAATTATTCGCATGCGCACGGTTTGATAAGTCGGCCTATGACACACGGGGGTATGGTGGGGTCAAGCCCATTGCCCATTTCTCTATCTCGAAAAACTATAATAGCCTTTAACTAATAAAGTGTCATGCACTCACTCATCTTTCCTATGTGGGACAAGGAAAATGCATTTTTGTATAACCAAACATAAATAAAATGAACCCCGAAATGATCAAAATCATAACAATCATCTTGATGCTATCTATCCTCTCTCCAAATAACACGGCTACTAAAATAGGCACAATCGGCAACCCCTTTGCACCAATTGAGTTTGAGAACAAAGACGATAACTCGAATGTCAATCCAACCAAGTGGAGTGTGAACACTTGCCAAGCAATTGTCGTTCCAACCAAGTTCATCACATAGCTCATAACCATCCATCTCTCCCCCCAAATGCTCCCACTCACCACTCGCAAAAAATGTCACCATAATAATTACATTGAGACATCTGAAGATTAGTACGCAACCATGTCCAAATCTGCCATAAACATCTCCTTTCCTATGACCCTCCGGAAGAAAAGTTCGGTAAGGAATAGGATAAGCTCAAAACATTGAGGCCCCGATGGTGCAAATAAGACCCTATCGCATATTTTTCTCTAGAAACCACCACGGTCTTCCGGATTTGATGGGAACATAAGGAGGGTTGATGAATTTGTGAGGAGGACCAAGGAGTTGGTGATATTGGAGGTGAACTTTTGGGTATTTAGAAAGAAGGAGAAGTGGGCATTGAACGAACAAGATTTGAAATATCGGTAGAACTCAACAGTTAATTTATTGTTATAATTACAAAAAATAAAAATAAAAATAAAAATAAAAATATTGTTGACAAGTGCGCCTAATAATGGTGTCAAAATCGTGCAATTATTCGTACACCCACACGTGTCACGAGCCGAGGTTCCGTGAATCAACCTCCGACCATATAGCTCGGAAGAACAAAATATTGTTGATAAGTGCACCTAATAATCATGCAAAAATTGTGCAATTATTCACGCACACGCATGGTTTGATAAGTTGGCCCGTAATACATGTGAGTATAGTGCGGTCTAGTCCACTTGCCCATTTCTCTATTTGAAAGACTATAATAGCCTTTAAGCGATAAAGTGTCTTACAATCTCTCATATTTACTATGTGGGACAAGGAAAGACACTTTTGTGTAAACAAACTTAAATGGAATGAACCCCTAAATGACTAAAATCATAGTAATCAACTTGACGCCATCTATCCTCTCCCCAAAGAGCACGGCCGTTGTAACGGACATAATCGGCAACCCCACTGCACCAATTGAGTTTGAGAAGAGAGACGACAACTCGAATATCAATTCGATCGAGTCGAGCGTGAACACTTGCCAAGCAATTGCTATTCCAACCAAATTCATCACATAGCCTACCTTCACAAGCTCAAAACCATCCATCTCTCTCCCCAAATGCTCCCACTTACCACTCGTAAAAAATCTCACCATAATAATCACTTTTGAGATTAAAGATTGGTACAAAACTATGTCTCAAAACTGCCCTAAGCACCTCATTATCTATGACCTTCCCGAAAAAACTTCGATAAGGGGACAGGACAAGCACATATATATATGCTTTACAAAACAAAATAGAACATAGAATAGTAGTAGGGATGGAAATGAATAAATGATTGTGAGGAGGACTAGAGAGTTGGTGATGTAAAGGATGAGCTATTGCGCCTTTATGAAAAAGGAGAAGAGGACATTGAAGGCCAATTGAGAGAAGCAAATGAAAGAGTTGGTGGAGACGATGAGGTACATGAGCCCAAATAAATGTAAATAGCAATTTAGAGCTACAATGCCTAGAGAGAGCTACACAAGAGCAATGGTCTCGAGTGATAGTAATTGTGATTGAAATTGAGCTTTTGATTTGTTTGGATGTGGGGGTAATTAGGGTTATTAGGATGTTCGGGTGTGGGGATAAATTAGAAAAGGAGGAGGATTGGGAAACTCACAACCGGACAAGTGTCACATGCCCCCGGTGTCTCCTTTGTTGTAGTAAAGCCCCCAAAAGAGTGTGGCCGCCAATGGCAAGAGAGCGAAGGAGTGAGTAGAGAGCCACAATTAGCCACAAACAGAAAATCTTACGTTTAGGGGTTATTGTTGCTTGAAAATTAGTGGTGATGCTTGTCGAGTGGGATGAGTTATCTTCTTTGATTTCATGATCACCTCATCAAAAGTTGGATAGCAATTTAATTAACGGTCTAAATTAGTAAGAGACAAAGAATATATACATTGCCCAAAAATGAAATTGGGGTCCAAATAAATTCATTGATTAGTCACGATGAGTTGTAAAAGGCTATGATCAAATTCATCAAATAATTATGTATTTGCAATATACAATGCAAATTAGTAAAACACGTCAAAACATAATGTTTTAGTTAAACTTCTGCTTTATTAATCTCATTCTTTACGTGAAGAACTAGGCCTTTCATTTTTTGAAAATGACTAGAATATAGATCTTTTGCGTGGAAAACAACTAGGATTGAAGAATGCAAAACCATTTTTAGTAGATTCTCCATGCATGGTGGTTATTTTTAGTGTCTATTTCAATTCGATTCATAATTTTTCTTCTAATCAATGTATAAATTTAACCATCTCGATCTCCAACACACATATATACATATGCTTTTTACAAAGTAAGATAGAGCGCATAAGAGTGGGAAGAGAAATGAATACATGCATGGTGGTTATTCTTCCTTTTTCTTTGGTACCAATTTCAATTCGATTCACCATTTTTCTTCTAATAATCGATGCATAAATTTAACCATATGGATGTTCAACACATATATAAACATATGCTTTACAAAATAAGACAGAACAAAAAAGAGTATGGAGAGAAATGAACATATACACGGTGATTATTCTTCCCCCTTATTTGGTGCCAATTTCAATTCGATTCATCATTTTTCTTCTAATGATGGATGCATAAATTTCACTATCTAATCTTCAACACACATATACATATGCTTTAATAAACAAGAAAGAACACATAAAAGTAGGGAGAGAAATGAATATAGGCACAGTGCTTATTCTTTGCTCTTTTTAGTGCCAATTTCAATTCGATTCCATCATTTTTCTTCAAACGAATTATGCATAAATTTAACCGTGTGGATCTTCAACACACTTATATACATATGCTTTTTAAAAATAAGACAGAACACGGAAGGATAGGGAGAGAAATGAATATATGCACAATAGTTATTTTTTCCCTTCTTTGGTGCTTGTCGCGACCCTCTCAATGAGCGGAGCCGAGGAGTTTAGGGGTGATTACCATGCCCAAAGATCCATGGTGATCCATAGGTCGGTTTGGACTCTCCCAAGTCCTCACCTCGCGCGACGTTGAGATTTAAAGATGGTTTCGACCTTAGTGTGATCGAGTGACACGTGCATAAGTGTACATGCTTTGGAGTCACCACCGATATTTGGGAAAGATAGATCGAAAACCTCGTCGGGCGGTGAGAGAAGCTGTATGACTCAAATGAAATCGGAGATTTGGAAACGAGAACTAAGTTATGCTCATGTTTCCTTTGACGCCATTTTGATACATAAGTTGAATGTTATTTTTATTATAAATTTTTATGATCGGCACTAAAGTGGACATTTTTAAATGTTGTTTTAATAATTATTTATTTTTATCATAAATTTTTGTTCTTTTCTTTTCTTTTCGTTTCTTCATTTGTTTTGGCTAACGGCCGGCAAGGGCTCCATGTGAGGGGTGAGGGGCCGCACGAGCCTTCGTTCTTATGGTCGGTGATGGCGTGGCGACTCTCGCCTAGACCTTGCTATGGGCGTGACGTCCTCACCTTTTGGTGACCCTCGTCGGCCCACAACAAAAAATAAAAGAAGTAAAACACATAAAAGGAAACAAAAAAGAACCAAAAAATTATAAAAATATTTAAAATATTAAAAAAAAATGTCCATATCGGCGTCGACCGTGTCACGTAGGACGGCCAGCTTCCATATCAACAAACAAAATTTTTATCCTACAACAAAATACAATGGCCGAATTCACTCGGCTAGTGCCGGTACAAAAAGGTTTTTGATTGAATTGATTTAATTCAAAGATTTATGATTGAATTGGTACTAATTCAATATGTGCACTTTTCTCCGATCACTGATTTTCAACGGTTTGAAAATTTATCAAGTCAAGGAACAAGCAACACAAGGAAATCATCATTAAAAGCATATAGAAGTAGGTGGTTTGAGCCATTTCCTAGCCCTAAATCGATGATCCGAGGCTAATTAGGTTTCATTCGCAAACCTCGAACTCGTTTTTCATTTGCAAATAAAAAAATTGTAGGTTATCGATCGGTGATGCCATGGGTGAGAGGGAAAAGTATAGTCTTGCCGCGAAAGACGGCAAGAATTGAGAAATAGACATTGAATATGCTTAATACATATCCACGTATGATTCGGCATAGGAAATATGTTGCCGAGTCACTCAAGTGAATTTTTTTCCCCCAACAACGAGTCAACCTATTTACGAACGTACAAGAGCATTCAAATCCTAACCAAACTATTTCACAAAGTTGTTTTATGATATTTTGCCCTATAAAACTTCTTAGAGAAGCAAAATTGTTTGGACAAGAGCGTTATCATTGCTTGATTTTCGTGTAATTTGGTATACGGGCATCATTGTTGAAGTCGATCGCCGGAGGTCGCCGGATCAACGATTGCACGATCGGAATAGGCCGAGTGAAATAGACATGGCCGGTTCGGTTGAACCGCCGAGTTCCTTAAAAAAGTGGAGTGGAACCTAGACATGGCCATTTGGGCCGGCCGGAACCGGCCCGTTGACCGGGCCCGCGGTTCGGGAAAAATCGGAATCGGCCGGGCCGGCGGTTCGCTGTTCCAACCCCTTTTTTTTAAAAAAAAAAAGGTAAGAGGGGGAAAGGCATGGCCGGAACCTCCGGTTCCACCTTTTTTGAGCCGGGCCGTCGGTTCGGCCGAAACGGCCATCTCTCTGGAATCGGCCCTAAAGGGGCCGGTTCCGTGGTTGTTCCGTTTTTAAAATTAAAATTTTAAAATAATAAATAATAAAATAAACATAATAAATTATAAATTATAATCAAATTGTACATTGTAATAAAATTTGGGGAAAAAAAGAGAAAAGAGGAATGGGCTTGAACTTAATGAATTATCATTAAGCGCCTACATATCTTCTTGGGGATAGAAGAATCAAAGCCCATGTAGTTCTTTCACCTTTGATAACCCCAACTTACCTCATCGTCAATCATCGCTACCCATTGTGGTACCGTGGCGGTGGTATCTCCACAATCCTCGTTAAAGAATTCGTGTTTTCGATCCAGGTTCTTGGTGTCGAAATCTAGCCTTCGCCCAATCGTTGACACAAGCTTGAGCTTCCACAAACTCGGGACTTAATCTTGAACGGCAAGAGTTCAAAACTAATCCTCCAGGCGCTAAATGTTTGTTCAATCGCAACTGTTGAAGAAGGGGTTGCTAATATACGGCGAGCGATGAAGGCGAGAATCTGGGTAGTCGATTGAGTGACTCTTCCACCACTCCGGGATTTAGAAATCCGTATTATGTTTTGTATCACGAAACTCAAATTAAGTGGTTAAATATTTTTCTAATTCGAAATACTACATGTTGCCCCTTTTTATTTTTTTTTTTGTCTACTCTTGAGCATATTATATCCTTTACCAAGTGAACTACCGGTTTCGCTTCCCGAGGCGATAGATTATAAATATCCACCATCATGTAAATCATATCTATTACAAAATTCTCCATGTAATACTATTATACATGCTTTAACCTCTCTTTGTATATTTGAAATATCTATTGTATCTTCCAAATATAAACAATCATAATAATACACATCCAGGATAATCTAGTAAACCATCTAATTTAATACGTAGATAAAAAATAATACCAACTAAATAGACAAGAGGAATTTTGAAATAATAATGCAACCATTTTTCTCGCATTACTAAAATAGTTCGAGTTAATTCAAGTATCTTTTTCATATTCATTAAAAACACCACCAATATTAATACACTCTATTAAAAATAAATGCGTAGTAGGATAATAAATACCGAGATAAAGTATTAGTAGCATCATTAAAAATTTTCAAAAAATCTAAAAAATTTTTGCAAACGTCCCAATGTTACGGAAGTAAAGTAATTTCGGGAATATTTTGCGACATAAACGTACATAATAAATCTTTGTAATCAAAAGTTTGACGAAACAACTCATGGGTAGAATTTCAACGAATCGGAATATCTTTTGGAAACCTTTTTGCCATTCTCCCATATTATTTACAAAATTTTCCCCATGCTTTCATAAAATGGGCACGACTCCATAAAAATTTAATTGTACCCTTTATTAGGGCGAGAGAAGACTCAAGAGTTTGTAAACCATCTTGTACACATAAATTTAAAACATGGCAAGCACATCTAATGTGAAAAAATTGTCCGCCAAAAGAGGGTTTGTAAATATTTTCTAATTCGGGAATGGAAGCGGTATTTGCGATGCATTATCAAAACCAATTGAAAATACTTTATTTATCAAATAATATTCTTCTAAAACTTGTTTAATTATTCTATAAATATTATGAGCCGAATGCTTTTCATCAAAAACTCGAAATGCAAGAAGTCTTTTTTGAATGGTCCAGTCATCACCTATCCAATGACACGTAATATCCATATAAGAATGAATTTGCCAAGGATCACTCCAAATATCGCTACCTAAATGCACACGTCCATTGAATTCCGCAAAAAATTTTGCTAAAGTTTTTTTTTTTTTTGTTTTTATAAAGATGCAAAAGTTCGTGTTTAAAAGTACTTTTTGGAATAGTTGGTGCTTGCGAAACCAATACAGTATTTATCAAATATTTCAAATTAAAATTTTCACTAGTAGTAAATGGAGCATGATCAAGGGCAATATATTCGGCTAATGTTTGTTTATAAAGTGCATCGAGTGTAACGGAATAAAGGATGAGTATTAGGATTGGCGTACCGGAAATTTGTTGTTGCCTAGTGTCGATCTCCGCTTGCGTTGGATGTTTTTTTCGTCGGATGCAGACGGAATGTTCCGTAACTTTCTCCTTTGGTAAATTTGTATGTTTGCGAACAATATTTACAATTTATATTATACTTACTTTCGCTTTCATCATATACCTTGTCGAAGTCTTTGCCACAAGTCGGATGTACTCTCTTGGCCCTTCCGTTCGACTCATTTGCCGTCGACGTTTCTTCGGCCTGATGGCGGATGAAGACTTTCTTATGTTGGGACGTGCTCGACGTTCGGAATCGGAACAACGTTGATATTGTCGTCATCGTCTTCCCAATATGTATAATCACGAGGATCATATCCAGGAATAGGATATTCGGAATCTTCCATCATTATCTTGGCCTTTCCAAGTATTTGCCTTCCACTTACCATTTTTGAAAAAATTGAGGCGGGATTTAGAGAATTGAGCGGATTGAGAGAATTTGAGAGAATTGTTGAGAGGATTTGTGAGAAAAATAAAAGGGAGAGGATATGTATTTATAGAAAAATAGAGGATTATTTAACTTTTTTTTTTGCTTGCGGTTGCTGAACCAAGTGCAGCCAACGGTCTTTGGGCCGTTGGCCCAAAGAGCCGTTGGTCTTGGAGGGGCCCCCTTTATTTATTTATTTATTTGCCGGGTTGGCGGCCCGGAACCACCGGTTGGGCCATTTCAAATCGGAACCGGCCCGCGAGTCGGTTCGGGTTGGAGCCGTGGCCACGGGCCCCACTGTTCGGAATGGCCATGTCTAGAGTGAACTTCAAGTTGTTTGTAATCCGGAATACTTAAAACTTTCACAAACCTATAACTGTTGACATGCTAAATTTTTTAAACCTAGATGTCTGAACTCAAACAAAAAGAAGTAGAAGAAGATTTCTTTTTGCTTATGTTTCATCTTGCAGTTCCGGAGGATGATGGTGAGCTTGTTCTTCCTTATTCACATCAAGGGTCGGTCTTAACTTATTACCTATTGCTGCAATGTTGTCCGAATTACGAACTAATTTAATACGACCCGTTTATAATGCGCATACCTCAATGGATTAAAATAGAGTGATCTTCTTAAAGTCATGCTCAAACAAAGAAAAAGAGACCCCAAAAGCCCACGGTCCATCAACTGAATACGGATATGCTATGCACGAAAATACGTAGTCGTGGTCTACATAAATTAACGTGATTTTTGTTCGTAACGTACGTATGCTCGAAATGCCGACACTCTTGCTGACATTATCGACGTCTAGTACCCTGAGGACTCAATCTTATGGAGTATATTAACATGAATACACAAAGTGCGGCCAACGAACACACCCTCGACAAATTCTCTCAAGGCAGACACTCGTAAACAAGAACCTTACATAATTTCTGGAGGTAGGAAGCTACGATTTAAGTTGGAGCATAATCATGTATCGTAGGTTACTAAAGTATATTTGGTTGACAGTAGAACATCGTAACCTAAAAAAGCTTGAAAACGAAATACAATGACTGAACCAAATAAAAGGACTAACTTCTCCAGTTAAACCTTGAAACTGTTGAAACACCTCATTTTAATAATCCAAACGCGTAATTTTTAGAAAGTCTTGTGGATGCGAGTACTGAATAAGCTTATTGGGACTAGGAGACGAACAAGGCTAAAATCCATCAAACAACTTCTTCCCTATTTAAGATTGTTTCTCAAGTCTCTGCCGGTTCCGCCACAAGTAAACCTTGATTTAAATCTCCTAAGTTATAAGGTAAAACTATGTATAATCTCATTTGCTTCCATGGTTGCAAGCTCAGGCTTGGGGCGTCAACCTCAAATTGGAGTCTGTCTGCTTGTGGTGTTGCTTGGACAAGTTGGGTTATGGGGGATGAGTCTGGGGGCGGCGGGGGCTATGGTCTGATGATGTTCATCGTATTGTGGACGAGATCGGTTCGGAATTCTTGAAAGGATGATTTCTGACCATAAGTAGCAAAAGAATGAACTGGACAAGATTTTTTTGTTTTGTTTTTTGAGAGCATTGATATACCCAAGAGTGAGGCAGGTAACAGTTTCCCGTTGGACCAAAACTTCTCCTTTTTTTCAAAAAATTTACCTCGAACAACCCGGAAATCAATTCATATTCAAAACCATGTATTAAGCATTGTCATCTCCTTTTTCTTTTCAAGTAAAGAGCAAGGTCAAAGCAATTTTCCACGTTGAACTTAGTAAGAAAATTAGGAATTGAGTGCTCGAAAACATAGGCACCGCCCCTTTATGATTTTCCCATTCACCGTCAATTGCGCCAACATTAGGCCCGAATTCCTTCGCCCTTTAGCCCTTTGACACTATCGGACCACAGTGCATGATCCCACGATCATCATTCCACGTGCCGGAATTATGCATCATGCGCGCATCTGACCGTCCAGTAATTGTGGGCCAGCCTCACACATAGGTCACTGCCGTTGGATCAAAAGCTAAAAGGTCGCGGTTCCAGTTGTGCCAATCATCTACGTGGGGCCTGAAAAGCAGGAGTAAAAAAGCCCGTCAACAAAACTCATCAGCCTGTCAAGTTGTTCCCCGCTTTTTCTCACAAAAAGCGAAAAGACGATGATAATGACAATAGTGGTAATGATAGGAATAATAATAAGGATTAATATTATGATAAATTCAAAATTAATACACTAATAAAAAATTTATCATAAATTATTTTTTAACTACGAAAAATCTCAAATTGATATAGTTATGATAAATTTATTCCAAACTATTTTTTTATCATCAAAAATTCTAAACTTATACATCTCGTAACAAATTTACCATAAATTAATTTTTTTGACCACAAAAATTTCAAATCGGTATACATGTGATAAATTTATTCCCCGCTAAATTGAGTTAAACAGCAAAATTTTATAAATTAATACACATGTGACAAACGAGAGGGTAAAAACTCCAAGTTGATATACCCGTCAATTATTACGTGTCATAAAACTTAGCACTTTAACGGTCAGATTTAATAAAAACTAACAAATGGTAAATTTATCACGGATTTATCGATTCGAAGTAAATTTATCACAAGTGTATCATTTTGAGATTTTTTATGGTAAAAAAAATAATTTTGAATAAATTTATTACATGATATACCAACTTAAGGTTTTCCGTAGTATTAATCCTAATAACAATGACTATATTAATGGTGTCTCATGCACTATTTATTTGCCAATGAAATGCGAAAAAAAAAATTCAGGATTCATTAAGCATATAATTCAATTCTTAAAAGCAGTAATTAAATGTACAGCATGACTATAAGCGACTGTTCGAGAACTTGATAGACGTGGTTTAAATGACTGCGATTTGACAAAAAAAAAAAAAGGGAGACGAGTCCATTCTAAGTCGGTTCGTCTCGCCATCAAACAAAGACCGTGTTAGCGTACTAAGGGCAAACAATTAGCAGCTTAGAAAGTACCACGAAAGATCATTGACCAAGACCGATGTTGGTATGTACAAACAATTATCTTAGAGGACCCCGTTTGAGTGGTAGAACGGTTGATTTATCATATCACGGCATCTTGTTCTAAAAAAAAATCTTGAAAGTCATGCCAGCCACATTAAAGAGGGAGTCTTAACTCTATGTACCAGAACAGAATTTGCACTCGTCAATATCAATCTAGCCGAAGTTCTGGACACCCAAAAATGTTGAGTAAGAGAAATGTGCAAGTACAATTTCATTTTGGATGTTCAAGGTGGTAGCTGAGTAATTTGTGCCATCCCCAATTAGAAACCAAACTATGATCGAGCAAGAAAGTGGGTCAAGATCTGCACTGGATTTCAATATTTTTCATAATTTATATTGTCTATAAAAGATCATATCGGTCTCTCTCCCGGTCCATTTTGTAGAGGTTACAAAGCTACCCTCGGGATTTCCTGAAGTCAAATTTAAGTTTTATTGGAGATCGGGATTTGGGGCTCAATTTTATTTTTCTTTTTTTTACCTATCTTTTTTTATTTTTCAATAAATATAAATTGTTATTAATAATGAATTTTTCTTCAGAATACTAATTTTTGAAGAGATTCAAACCATTGATTCTAATAAGATAGTTTTCAAATCATTCCATTTTTACGAAGTAAACACGTCAATTAAGAAAACTTTTCTACATAGAATCACCTTTTTTTTACGATGCCCAACCAATGAATCTAGAGTTTTTGTCGATGAAAAGACACCCAACAAGATAAAAATAAAAATAAAAAGCCACAATGGTAAGTGAAATCAAGGTGCAAAGTGAACTTTGAAGATAAAATTAAGGATAAATGTAGGATAAATATATCATAACTCATAAAACTCATCGCGAAAGTGTAATTGAATCTTAAAATTTTAAAAAAGTGCAATCAAGTATTAAAACTTATATGATGCAATTAAATCCTTCCATCAATACTGTCAATTTGTCTAACGTAAAAATGCCGACCTAACTTTTTTTTTAAAATTAATTTCTCTCTTTGTAAACAAATGTGAGTACATGCAAGAGTTTCTGAGCATGCGCTTAGGCCAACCATATTCACGAAGGAGTGTTTTTAGCGATTTTTCTTTTTAAAGAAACGGGATACAAAAGTAAATTTCTCCATTTAAAATTTTTACGCGTTAACTGTTAAGTATGGTTAAGCTTATGGATTAAGAAACTTCGAAAAGAGAGAAGGAAGACAGACGGACCGTTAAAATCCCGTAGAAGGGCCCCGCGAAGAAGATATTTTTAACAAAAGGAATACAGGAGGGGCCCGAAGGGGCCATGGTGGGAACCACGCGCTTGTGAAGCACGTGACGGGAAGCTGAGAGGAATAGGGCGTGCCGGTAATTTCCAGCCGTTGGGCACCGCATGAGAGCTCCGTGGATGCGCGAATTTAACATTGATCAGTCAAATCTGCGTGAACATGGAATTCCACACTCCTTTCTGTTTCCCACCTTTCGTGAAGTTGTTGTGTCTTTCAAATAGCATGCACGGCAGCACGCTACAATAAGCCGACCATCATTCATTACATTTTCAAGCAATGAAAAGAAGAAGAAATAGGATGTCCCCGAATACTCTGCTTTTCACGACGTTGCCGATCAAACGAGATGGTAGAATATGCGATCGTCTATAATCAGGTTCTTATCGTAACCCCCCGTTTGGTTCTCGAATTCAAATTCGGCGTCGGTGGAAGCACTCTATTGGAAGAAGCAAAGACTTCACAATCTCAAGAATGAAAAAGGCCCTTGGAATCAAAATTGAGTTGAAGATGGGAAAAGAAAATTGATGAGGGGTGTCCCTTGGGAGCAGACGAAAGGAAAAAAAAGATTTAAAAAACGGGTTAAAATATCAAAGAGGTCCCGCAGATATTTAGGCTGACTCATCTGTGGAGCCATTTATCCTAAGCGACAAAACCATATCCTCCCCGACTCCCCCGTACAAACATTAATTTAATCGAATTAACCTCTCTTAAACAAAAAACAAAAACAAGACAATATTATTTATAAAGATAAAAATTAGCCAATTTTGGAAAATGTATCTAAGACAATAATTCTCCTTATATGACTCCCATTCGCTGTCGGCACTTCACTCACTTACTCCACTCTCTCTCCTCTCTCTCTCTCATGGCTTCTTCACTCTTCTTGGCTCTCGCCCTGTCCTCCTCCTTCTACCTCTTCTCCGTCCACTGCTCCTCCGATGAGACGGCGGCGACCTACATCGTCCGCGTGGACTCCACCTCCAAGCCCTCCATCTTCCCCACCCACTACCATTGGTACTCCTCCGAGTTCGCCGACCCGGCCCGGATCCTCCACACCTATGACACCGTCTTCCACGGCTTCTCCGCCACCCTCACCCAGCCCCAGGCCTCCGCCCTCCTCCGCCACCCCAACGTCCTCGCCGCCTTCGAGGACCGCCGCCGCGACCTCCACACCACCCGCTCCCCGCAGTTCCTGGGCCTCCGGAACCAGCGGGGCCTCTGGTCCGAGTCCGACTACGGGTCCGACATCATCATCGGCGTCTTCGACACGGGGATCTCCCCCGAGCGGCGCAGCTTCTCGGACCGCAATCTCGGGCCCGTGCCGAAACGCTGGAAGGGCGTTTGCGAGGCGGGTGTCCGGTTCTCTTCCAGGAACTGTAATCGGAAGATCGTCGGAGCGAGATTTTTCTCCAAAGGGAACGAGGCCTCCGGAAGATCTGCCGGTCCGGCCATTGGCATCAACGAGACGGTCGAGTTCAGGTGATTCATCTGATATATTTGGCAGCTCTTGAGCTGATTCAGTCCTATTCTGTGCAAAACTGAGCTGATTTTAGTACTTTTTGTATATGTTCTAATACAGGTCGCCCAGAGATGCCGACGGGCACGGGACGCACACGGCGTCGACGGCTGCTGGAAGATACACGTTCCAAGCTTCAATGGCCGGTTACGCTTCCGGGATCGCGAAGGGGGTCGCGCCGAAAGCACGGATTGCGTCCTACAAGGTTTGTTGGAAGGATTCTGGTTGTTTTGATTCTGATATCCTCGCGGCCTTCGACGTGGCCGTCAAGGACGGTGTTGACGTGATATCAATCTCGATCGGTGGTGGAGACGGAGTCTCCTCGCCGTACTATCTGGACCCCATCGCAATCGGGTCGTATGGGGCCGTTGCAAATGGGGTCTTCGTCTCGTCCTCGGCGGGCAATGACGGGCCGAACGGGATGTCGGTGACAAACCTCGCCCCGTGGCTGACCACGGTGGGTGCTGGCACAATCGACCGCAACTTCCCGGCCGACGTGACACTCGGCAACGGAGTCAGGCTATCTGGCGTGTCCCTGTACTCTGGACCACCCTTGGAGGGCAAAATGTATCCCCTGGTCTATCCTGGCAAATCAGGGGTTTTATCTACTTCCCTGTGTATGGAGAATTCTCTTGATCCGAATCTCGTGAAGGGCAAGATCGTAATTTGTGACCGTGGCAGCAGTGCCCGGGTCGCGAAAGGCCTGGTGGTGCAGAAAGCCGGTGGCGTCGGCATGATTCTCGCAAATGGAATGTCTAATGGTGAAGGCCTAGTTGGTGATGCTCATGTCATTCCCACTGCTGCACTCGGTGCCAACGAAGGTGATGCAGTGAAGTCCTATATTTTGTCGACTGTGAACCCGACTGCAACCATCGATTTCCGCGGTACCCAGATCGGGATCAAGCCAGCTCCAGTAGTGGCCTCATTCTCGGGTCGAGGCCCGAACGGGCTAAACCCGGAAATCCTGAAACCAGACTTGATTGCCCCCGGGGTGAACATTTTGGCAGCTTGGACTGATGCAGTGGGTCCGACTGGGTTGGCCTCAGACAAGAGGAGGACCGAGTTTAACATTCTGTCAGGGACTTCGATGGCTTGTCCCCACGTGAGCGGCGCCGCTGCGTTGCTCAAGTCGGCGCACCCAGATTGGAGCCCTGCCGTGATCCGATCGGCAATGATGACCACGGCCAATTTGATTGATAACAAGAACCAGCTGATCAGTGATGAATCCACTGGGAAGCCTGCGAGCCCTTATGATTTCGGTGCAGGGCATCTAGATCTTGATCTTGCTATGGACCCAGGATTAGTCTATGACATTACTAAAGATGACTATGTGAGCTTCTTGTGTGGGATCGGTTACTCCAACAAGGTCATTCAGGTGATCACTCGATCGCCGGCGAATTGCCCTGCCAAGAAGAAGCCGTTACCAGAGAACCTGAATTACCCGTCGATGTCCGCCCTTTTCTCGACAACGTCAGCCAGGGTCCAGAGCAAGACGTTCATCCGGACCATGACAAATGTCGGCCAACCGAACGCGGTCTACCAGGTGAAGGTCGAGTCGGCGCCTAAAGGGGTCACCATAAGCGTGAAGCCGGCCAAGCTGGTGTTCACAGAGGCTGTCAAGAAGCAGAGCTACGTGGTGACTGTGACAGCTGATACCCGGAACTTGGACCTTGGGGACTCGGGCGCGGCCTTCGGGTCGCTTGCTTGGTCCGACGGGAAGCACATGGTGAGGAGCCCCATCGTGGTTACGGAAATAACCATGATGTGAACGGTTAGGCTTGTAGATTTGATGCTCTGATCAAAAGGCGGTTCTTGATCAGTAGATGGTTTTAGCTTTATGTTATATAGTTGGGGAAGAGTTGCTTAGGGAAAGGCAAGTGTGAAGAAACAGCGAGGAGAACGTCTTTCAAGCGTAGGGATTGGGCTCTCTTTGTGTTGGAGTCTTAATGTATGCAAGTTGAAGTTTTTTTTTTCGTTTTCTGCTTAACTGCTACTTTCTTTTCACTCTGATGATGCACATGTTCTTACTTCTCAGTAACGTCATGTAAACACGGTCAGATTGCGAAGGAGGCTTGAACTGATTCAAGCAGGAAGTGGTCCTGTCGCACCTTTCCTTTGTTTTTTTTTCCCCTAACTTGAGCACAAGCACTTTTGATAAGCGTGAAGCAACCTCAAATCCGAAACGTTCTCGTATAACAATACAGATGGAAGCTGATTTGTTAAATCATTTTGAATTACGGTTGATGTCCCACTGTCGGGTATGGACCAATGGTCCGCTGACTCGAAAGGAGAAAAGATTCACTAGCCGTTGAGAGAGAGAGAGTCTGGGTTGTCTGGTCAGATTGCCAAAACCCACCGAAGATGGGTCCCACGTGTTCTGAAGCAAGAAGATGATGATGATGATGGAATTGGCAGGATCTTCTTGGCCTTACCCTTTTTCGTCACCATGTCTAAATCAGAGCTATAGCATTAAAGCGACCGAGGCCTCTCGCCTCCCTAACAAAATGCCACAATTCGTGTTCCATCCACCAATCCTTCAATGCTGGAAAGGCATACGCGATTGACGTAATTTCGCTAAATGCGCGAGTGGTTAGGCTCTTTTCCACTCACCAAAGTTTGAAACGACACGTGTGTTATCACATGTGCTTACTCGATTCAAATGAAAATGTTGACCGTTCTTCCCTATGAAAGGAAAATTTTTTTAAGCCTTATAAAATACTAATTATAGAATCTGCTGATACTATATCGAATATATATTTTTAACATTATAAAGTTAAAAGAATCAATCGAGAGTACAGAAGAAGAGAGAGAGAGAGAGTGATCATTTTAGGTCAAGTTGGATTCCTGCCTGGCTTGCACAATCTTGCATTATTAGATCGAAATTTGATTCTAATTTTTGAGTGGGGAGGCCAATTTGACATGGCAAAATCCTCTGACGTAATCAGCCTTATCTGCAATCTTTCAACCTATTTATTCTAAGTGAGCGCATGATCATTGGTGAAATCAAATCTTTTGTCCATTATCACTTGAAGCGATATAGTGTTGTGCATTGTTAATTTGCAACACTCACATGCTAACTATTGTTATTCAGGGGAATTCACTACCTTGTATTGTCGGAAGCACGTACACAAATAATTCGCCACTTGAATTTTATGCTGTGTGATGAATTTGAGGCTGCACACGTCTTTCCGAAGGCTCGAAATCATGTGGATCCATCATGACTTGGTATTCGCAGAGGATTCTGCAACTAGTGATCTCGTATGCCTCCCCGGCAGCTCCTCCAGCATCGGGGCCAGAAATCGCGTTGAAGGATCATCGCTACGTCGATGACTAGAGCGAACAGATACTGCTATGAAGGGTCAAAGTCGCAGAGAGAAGGAGAAGGGGCAGAGAAGACCATCTGGCTCCCAGAGGACAGAACCATCCAACCAGCTCAAGTGATTTCATGATCAACACAATGCTGAGCCAGAGACATTTCCAGTATGACGCTAGACAAATCCGATATCCTCATAACTCACATTATCCACCAGAAGAACGCTCGTTCCGGGTCCACTGCAAATGCAATGCGCCTAGATCTGGCAATTCAACCGACGACTTTTGATCCACTCCTTTGGCTTTAATGCTGCTCCTAGTTCATAGCGAATCGATCCGGAAAATAAGTAATGGAATTAAAGCTGCAGTGGTACCCACCAAGACAATACTAGATCAAACTCAATCATCATCGTCATCTGATATGGAATACCCTCTTTCTCCTTCAGACTATCACAGCTCTACTTAGCGGACGCTTTGCTCTGTAGGGAGAAGTTATAACTAGGCATCCCCCTACATCAGGATAAATTCCAAATGGATTTCCACCATTTTCTCTAAATGTAGCCCCCAGTTCTGAGTCTCTGGCAAATAAACGATGCCCGAGTATTTCAAGTGCCCTCCTCCGTCTTTAGGTTGAATGCCTTACTTCCCGGTTGGACAAATGCTTCCCCACGAGAGATGTCATGTCAGCGGAACATAGTTCCTGCTTCAGGTTTGAGATGTTACGCTGCTATATAATTGTCATCTAGGTGAATATCACCAATCAACTCTTCTGAGTGAACAAAGTTTTGTCGAACCAACGGGGAGCAACAGGCCAGCTTACACATTAGTTGCTGTTAAGCATAGAAGCCTGAGAAGGAAATTTTGTGCAGCATTGTCCAATACGATGGAGTGTGAAAACTTGCTCGAGTAACTCTGCCATTTATTCTTATGTTTCTCCTGAGACCACTCATAGCAACATATTTTTGCAGGACAGAACACTCCCTTGACCAAATAGCCAATTGATGAGAAACAGAGAGGTAGGATCCTCAGTGAATTCGTGCATGAAAACCCGCCCATCCGGGCTGACAAGATAAAACTTATTCCTATAAGCAATCTCATCCAAAATCAATCGTCCTTCCATGGATTGCGCTGACAGCTTTGTTCTTTGTTAAACGTTCATTTTCCATACTGGATCTCAGAACTTCAGCATCCTTAAATCTCCCAGCCGATGCATAAACATTTGAAAGAAGCACAACTTGATCCGATTTTCTCATTTCCTGTTTGGACAACCTTCTCGCTGCCAGTTCCGCAACCTCCACATTTCCATGAACCAGGCACCCACTAAGCAGGGCCTTCCAAACATCTGGGCCCGCCTGCTCCAAAACACTGTCAGCAAAGCCATGCGCAACTGACAAGCATCCCGCACGAGCAAGCAAGTCAACTAAGCACCGCAGATGCTGCTTGTGAGGCCTAATTCTGCTCTCTACAGCCATTTCATTGAAAATACTTAGTCCATCTTCCACCAGCCCGGCATGACTACAAGCATTCAAGACAATCAAGTAAGTCGCACTATCAGGAGCCACCCCCTGCATCCTCATCTCATTGTAGAAACTTACTGCAGTTTCTCCGGCACCATTAACTCCAAAACCTTTCAATATTACATTCCAGGAGACTATATCCCGATGACAACCCATCTCCTCGAACACATGGAGGGCTGGTTCCATGAGCCCACATTTTGAGTATGCCGAAATGAGACTATTCTGGACTGCTCTACATGGCAAAAGACCAGATCCAAAAGCATGACAGTGAAGCTGCTCGCAAAGATCCAGTGCAGTGAGCTCTGCAGAAGCAACTAGAACACCAACCAATGAAATTGAATCAAGGCGAAAGCTTTCCTCCTCTCGTGCTCTTACCCAGAGGCACAAAGCCTCTTGTGGACGTCCAAAATGTGCATATCTTGAAATTATCGCTGTCCAAGAAATTACTGTTTTCTTGGATGTACGATCAAAAACCATTTTTGCAAGATCTAATTGACCACACTTCGAATACATTGCAACAAGAGAGTTCAAAATAGAAACCTCATTAGCGAATCCACAAACAATAACCTGAGCATGTACTTGTCTTCCTTTAGTTGAATCTCCTAGTATTACACAAGCAGAGATCAGGTTGATAACAACTACTACATCAGGATTGGCACCAGTGGCTCTCATCTCATGGAAGAGCTTCATCACATCAGTTGCACGTTCAAGGCGGATAAATAAACTCATCATCGTAGCCCAACTAATAATATCTTTGTTTTCCATCAAATGAAATATTTTTGTAGCACCAGATAAGTCCAGCAAATTAGAATACATGTTCAGAATCGAATTATTTACCGATGCATGTGATGAAAGACCAACCTTCATAATCAAGCTGTGAACAGATTCTAGTTGCAGTGATCCTAAAGCAGCACATGCCTGGACAATGGACACCATTGTCGCGATACCAGGTACAAGGCCAACCATTCTAAGTTGGTTAAACAGCACAAGGGCCTCCTTGAAAAGATCATTATACACAAACCCAGTAATGGCCGCATTGAAAGAAATCAAACCTGGGTTCTTTAGTCCCTGAAACACCCTGTAGGAGCCACCAATATTTCTGCATCCCGCATAAGCATCTAATAATGCGGTACCAACAATCAAATTATGCTCTTGCCCATTCTTAACAATCAATCCATGAACACATTGGAGCCACAAGTCACTAAAACCTGCAACACCTACGACGGCTCCAACCATGGTGAAAGAATTCGGGACCACACCGCGCATTCTCATTCGAGAAAAAGCTTCCACAGATCTTTCGTGATACCCATGTTTAGCGTACCCATGAACCATAATTGACCAGGAAACTACATCTTTCTCAGGAATTTTCTCGAACAGCTTCTCTGCTTCGCTGATATTACCCAACTTGAAGTGGCTGCTCAAAATTTTCGTGGACTCGTAGGGGTTGGCGATTCTAGAAACAGAAGGTGGGCACAGAGTGCAAATGTTCTTCAGTTGAAAACGAATTCGGTTGCTCCTGAAGATCATGGGGTTTACATAACGAAGAGTCAAAGACGCGACTTTTGCATTTCTCAAAACAACGAAGTTAACTGCGACAATCTTGGTCAGATAACTCTCGATGGGACTCCGACTCTCTTGTGGCGCATAATTCCAAATTGCTTCTAAGTGTTGGAATCAAATCGATCCGATGAAAAATCAATTTTTATTTCTTTTTTCATAATATGCAACAATCAAACTCTCCAATTTTACCCAAATCCAATTTTGATAATTGCCAAAAAGCCAACCGCGACTTGGGAATCGTATGAAAGCGCATTCTTAAAGAACAGTTAAAAAACCGCTGTCACACGGCCTCTTCTATTCCGGACACGTCTCTCCCTCCCTCTGTGCATTTCAATCCTTAACCGACAAGTCCACCATTGTTCTTCCCTCTTAAGTTTCCCCATCTTCATAAGCACCCTCTGTGTCACTTTGCTTGATCCGATCAATCTTCACCAAACGCACGCAGGCTCATAGAATCTCTGTATTGCCATGTCTTCGCCACAACGCTCTCAAAATCGCACAAACCCGCTCTACCCAGAAGTGATCCTCTCCAACCCAGAATCAACTTCACCGTTCTCTGCGACCCCCACTTCGCCTTCTTCTTCCTCATCTTTGTATCCTCCTGTCGACATGAAAGATGCTGCCGAGAACCTCTTCCAGGAAAGCGACAACCTTTATTCCCAACCATCTGAAGAAACCCTTGTTAAGGTTCCCGGCGCAATGGTCCACCTCATCCAAACCGAGAAAAGTATCGAACTTGCTTGCGGCGAACTCACCATAGTCGGCCTTCGGCAAGGCGACAACGTGGTCGCCGTGCTCGCGCGCGTCGGCGATGAAATCCAGTGGCCTCTAGCGAAGGACGAGCCAGCAGTTAAGCTCGACGATACCCACTATTTCTTCACTCTGCGCGTGCCGGCGAATGGGGCTTCGGACGATGACCGCGATGAGGGCGACGATTTCGAAATGCTGAACTATGGATTGACTTTTGCGGCGAAAGGGCAAGAGGGTTTGTTGAAGGAGTTTGATAGGGTTTTGGAGATGCACAGTTGCTTTTCCGTGCAGGAGGTGAAGGAGATGGAGAAATGGGAGATGGTGGCAAGGGAGCTATCGCCGGACGACTTGAGGTCGAAGGAGAAGAAGGAGTTGGTGGAGGAGAACTCGGCCGCATATTGGACCGCGCTGGCGCCCAACGTGGAGGAATACAGTGGGCGGGTCGCAAGGCTGATCGCGGCCGGGTCAGGGCAGCTGATCAAGGGGATTCTGTGGTGTGGCGATGTAACAGTGGATAGATTGAAGTGGGCAGATGAGTTCTTAAGGAGGAGGTTGGGCCCAGCTTCTCAGTCGGAGATCAGTGCAGGAGCCATGAAGAGGATTAAAAGGTAACAGATGTCCTCTTAGCATGTTGGTTACTCTTGTTTGTGTCCTTCCATTCCTTTACTCTTTCAAAGATACATTTTACGAAATTTACTTGATTCTAGTAAAGGGTTACTAAGATATCGGTAATGTCGCGTTTGATGCTTTCCTTTTCACTACTTGCTTGTAACTAGTTCGCTGAATACCCCGAAAGTTCTACCAACAAGATGGATATAGGTCTTCTAGATAGGTGTTGCCTCTACATGGTTAAGTGTCATTAGATGCGTGACATTGTAATATTCTAGTATTAGGTTGCAAGGTTCTTTTTTCAGAATGTTTTTTTGTAGTCTCTGCTTATAGACCGTGTTAAAGGGCTCCTCATTATTTAAGGGACTTTCCTGTTGTGCACAACTGGCATGGATTTGATGACAATGTTTAAGTTTCCCTGCAATGCGAACATGCTTCACCAGTTTAGACTAAGTTTAAGTGAAGTAATAGTCATGGTAAATTGGTTTGAGATGTATTCCGAAGCTGTTTGAATGTTCTGATCTGCATCGGGTTAAATATGGCTTGTTGTATGATTGGTTTCATGCGGAAGCTATCTCCATTTTCGTAAGAAGCAGGAGAGTGTAGCAGTCAGCAGTATTATGTATTCCCTAGGTCGGTGATAGTTCATCGTACTTGGACGTTTGATGATCTCAATGAAAGTCAAAGTGGATTCCTTGACCTTTATTGTCTCTTCTTCTGATAATTTGTGTCTCTTCACTCGATAGCTGACAACTTGCTAAGTTGTTTAGTTTCCATATTGGATCTTGATCACATCAGTATATTTAGTTTCTTTCTGTGATGAAACGCAATTCTGTTAAACTTTTTCAGGGTTAAAAAGCTGACGAAGATGTCAGAAGAAGTGGCGACTGGAATCCTAACTGGAGTTGTGAAAGTTTCCGGCTTCATCACTGGTTCGATTGTAAATTCCAGAGCTGGCAAGAAATTCTTTAGCCTCCTTCCAGGAGAGATTGTGCTTGCTTCTTTGGATGGGTTTAGTAAGGCTTCCATCTTGTTTTGGTCTTTATTTCTATTATATAATTGAAATAAATATTTCTTCGGGAGCACTACTGTATTTATCAATTTTCACGGACTTTACTACATGTCCTTTTACTGAATGAGGTCACCATTGCCTTTTCCCCTTCTGTCTGCATATAGTCATGATTCAGTTATATAAAAAGTTGACAATTATCACAGTGGTAACACAAGTTAATGGGTGTAGTATGGTTTCCGTAATTTTACCTTTGCTAGTCACGTGTCCGCTGAGCTTTATATAGATTATCATCACCTAGCACCATCTTTGAATTCCATATCTGTGGATTTGTGTCACCGTTCATGACATTTTTTTCGAGGGAAACAATATAAGATGCTAAGTTTGATAGATCTAAAACTGATAAAACGTACTTTGAGTTTGTGGAATTGACTTTAATAGAGATAAAAAGGCGCCTAAAAGTGTGCATAGTTGCCTGGAAGAAGGACTGGATCAGTAGCAGTGTCTTCTACTTTCTCTGTTTTTTTCCCCTTCTAAGTAGAAGCAGCTTTAACTTGGAGGTGAAAGTTCTTTGTAGTCGGAATTCAGAAGTCATAATCTCATTTGCTGACAAATTAGTTGGTGGGAATTCTTAACATCTTTACTCTTTTGGAGACTATATACTATACTTCTTTGATTGGTCATTTTCATTTACCCTTTTGTTGGTATTGTTGCAGATAAGGTTTGTGATGCTGTTGAAGTTGCTGGAAAGAATGTCATGTCAACTACATCAGTGGTGACAACAGGACTTGTTTCACAGAGGTATATTGGCGCAATATGATCGAGTTAACGACTCCACTTGCGTGTATAGTAGTAGGTCTTGGAGGAATAATTGGGGCTATGTTCCTTGGGGTAATCATACATATTGTTGGGCAAGTTGCATAGCACTAGCGTCCCATCTTCATGGAATTGTCTTTTTGGCAATAACTATGTTGTTGCTTTTGAGACAGGTCCTTTCTTAATCTTAATCATTTGGCTAATAGTCACGTAAAGGCCAAGTAGACCTAACAACCAACGAGGACTACCAAGATTAGTTGCTAACTTGCTATGAGTTGAACATATTGCTGCTCAAGATATCCTTAGATTTGCTCTGCATAAGAATTGATATCTTTTCCCAGGACAATGTTTCTTCGTTCTTTACTCCGACAAAATGAAGTCAGAAGGTTTAAGTTCTACGGGGCTTTAAGTCTGTTCTGTTGTGCAACGCAGGTATGGAGAACAAGCGGCTCATGCAACGAATGAAGGGCTAGATGCTGCAGGACATGCTATCGGGACTGCTTGGGCTGTGTTTAAGATAAGAAAGGCCATTAATCCAAAGAGCGTTTTGAAACCCACGACTCTCGTAAAAGCTGCCGCCGAGGCCAATTCTGGTGAAGTGAAGGCCAAAGGCAAGAAGAATGGTAGTTGAGAAGCGTTCTCTTCCTTATGGCTGCTTATCTTAAGAGAGAACAGGCACATTTGCATGGAAAAAAGAAAGGGGAGAAGAGGGGCAGAGAGATAGAGGGATGAAACATTGCATAATCATGTAAAAAGGAGTTCTGTCTTTCCTTCTTATGTGTAATATATTTAGTGGAATGATCTTTTCTGGTGGTTGTAACAGAGGGTTAATGCAGTTGTCCTGAAATCTGCTCGTTGCTTTTCCTTGGCTGTATTTGGTGAATGTGCGTGCAGTTCCCCGCCTTTATCTCATAATATCATGAACACAAGGAAAGGCTTAACCTATAGTCTCTGCAGTTTAGGGAATTATTAGCTGACTCATTGTGGAGCTGGACCAGTTGTTTGTTACGACGTTGGTGTCGTGTAACTTATCTGATCATGATCTAAGAAAACATTTTTAATTCAGTTTTTGTAGGGACATTTCAGGGAAGACTCAAAAAGGGTAACCCAAAGAGAAACTACTGTGTAAAGAATGCAAGGAAATCCTATCTTTTATTCCTTTCGAGGAAGATCTGAGATTTATTTTAATGTCCTCTCCCACTTAACAACGTCAAGAGTCCAAAACTTATGCTTGTATTGTATACAGATTAATCTGTCATCTCAGTAGGTAGTCTTGAAAGGTTTGTATGTCTTCAGATCAAGCACGACTCCGGCCACAGAGCCAACCGCAGCAGCTACAGATATCAAGAGGCATGTCATGCTCAGTATCTGCAATCCCACCCAAATGGTCGTCCACCGCCCGATCCTCCTCGAGGATATGTACATCTCCACGGGGAAATACACAGTCAAAGGCCAGAACCCGAAGGCCCCAAGGATCCCGACAACATCGTTGAAGAAGGGCATGAGCATGGCTATGACTGTGGTGAGGATAACAAACAGTGTCCTCCATACCAGTCGGAAGAAGTTGAGCTGGTACACGCCGAAGAAAGGGATAGGTATGTCGTACTCCGCAGTCACGAAGTCACTGTTCGACCACTTCTTTGCACTCCATTTCTCTATGAATGCAAACAGAGGTTGGCAATAGACCTGTTCACAACAGTAGTTCCCAAAAATTTGTATATGTCAGCTTATAATCATGTATACACTTTATTTTCAGACTAGATTTTCTGTAGAAATTTCACCTGGTATGCACCCACGAGGTGGACGACGATTGCGGCATTAGCAATGTCGAGAAGCCAATAAGGGTCATAGAACCCAAACCCAGTCAGGAGGTTTCCGGGAGCAAGATCTCCGAAAGCAGCATAGCCCATGCATCCACAAAGCAAATAGAAGACAGTGGTTACTGTGATGCTCAACAGAGTAGCCTTCTTCATGGTCTTGTGCTCAGCAGGAGGTGACCTGACTGTATCCTGCACAAGCACCAACACAATCAAACTGACAATAGAAGAAAAGGAGATCGTGGTTACTCAATCAAATTTCTGGAGCTGCTCGAACCGATCAAGAAAAGGGTACTGAAACATCACCTTCCTAGGAAACATTTCCGGGTACCTGGATTTCAATTAGGATGATAGAGTAAGAGTATGCAAAAGCGATAGCTCCCAGAGCTTGGAGACTCCTCCATAACTTCTGTGTTGAAGTGACAACTCCAGCATGTGTTGGAGTCCCTATCTTTATTCCGGTCAGGCTTCCTTTAAAGTTCCCATTTCATTTATGAAGGGTTGTTTTTCTGCAATTCGTATGATTAGGGTTTAGGATGTTTGCATGACTGTGTGTATGAACATGAGAGAGCTAACTCACCTGCAACCTTTTCAATCCCAAGACCAAGACCAGCTGTGGAGTAAGTGAAAGACATGATGGCTGCTACAATGGAGAGCCACCAGACTTGATCAAAATCTGGGATCTGAGATAGTAAAATCTCCATCACTCCAAAGGCGATCATGAACCCATTGCTCGACATGTGGCACGGATCTTTCCCTTGGCTTTGTTGGAAGCAGTTCGATCTCTTTATTGCCCTAAAATCAGATAGAAGAGCATGGCAGTAAGTTTTGTACCACTGGTACGACGATGTAGAGCTTCAGACAACTATGCAAGGGGGAAGTTTATCACATGAAGTTTATATCATGTGGCACGTTGATGTTGTGTCATACATTCAATTGAGTCTGAAAAGTTAAACTGAAATAACCGATTGACAAATACGATAGGACTCACATCATGCTCACGGATGCAGCGATGGTGTACCCGATCGCGACCCCGAATAGATTGAGATACTGGATTATCCCGCATATCATGACTTTTTTGCCCCCTGCGAAATGCGTTCTATACTCAAAACAATTTCAAGAAAACATTCTTATCCCATCTCTTCTAGTAGGGAGAAGCTTGCAAAATCTTTGCGATACATGGTGTTAGAAAAGGCGTACCTAAGGTGGCCTTAACAGCATCCATGTAAGTGTAGTTCCTCTGGCCGGTGATGGGGTCGCCGGTACGGTAACACTGCGAGAGAAGATTGGAGGTGTAGAGGTTGACAAAGGCGAAGAGGACCATCACCGCTGGGCCTGCAACCCACCCCAGTTGCCCTATCGCCCATGCCAGCGACAACACTCCTGAACCTATCACTGCAGTTATTATGTGCGACGTCGCCGTCCAAAACGTCCCTGCAAATTTCTCAACCTATGTCAACAGATGGTACGATGATTGTTATCCGCTGTTTTTTTTTTTTTATTAAATTGAGTTTCTTATTTTCCCTATGAATAAAAGAAAATCCGAACCGGATGGAACAATCATGTGCTAAACAGATCCAAGTAGCTAAAAGCTTGTTACTTCGTAGATAAGGCTAGAGCGACCTGTTCTCTTCAGCCGGCCATCGTCGTCGAAACACTTGGAGTAGTTGGACTGAGGGTTCATGACTTCGCTCTCTGCATGGGGCTTAGGCTGGGCTTCCACTTGAAAATACGACCTTATGTCATGCCTCTCTTCCACCTGTATAGTAGTAATCGTGAGGAACTAACAATAGGCAGCGCTTCCATCCAAAGTAAGAGAGGTTACATAGTTTTGAACTTTACGACTCCATTGTGAATTCTCGACGGAAGAGTGCGACTCCTCGGCAACATAGCGTATCGACGGAACTCGACCCTATTCGCTCTTTATCAGATTCGAGCTCGCTTTGCTCTCTCTTTCTGTTCTCCTTCTTTTTCCTCTTCTTGAACAGACAGAGAGAAAGAGAGACGGATGAAATGGTGGGAGGGGGGGTCGAGAGGGGGTTTTTATAGGAGGGAGACAATGGAGTGCGAGAGAGATGGTGGGCATAGCGACGCGTTCGGGTGAGCATCGTGAAACATGGTCACTATGGAGGACTAGGCTTGGAGTTGTCCCAATGTTGTACGGTTCTTCGCAAGTTGATCTTCTTTCCTAGGAGCTAATGATGATTCATTATCATTTGTCAAATGTTTCTCCCTAGACCCTCGCGGAGAACATCCCATTGAACGGAAGTCGTATGTAAATATTATGTTGAGAAGTTACAGTATCAATTCCCTTTTTTAATAGATGGTTTCCACTATAGGATACAAAAAATAGTGCATGCAAGCATTCCAAAGGTTTCCCATTTCCTTTCCTTTTCTCATCCGAATAAAAAGCTTTTGGTTTATCAGCAATGTCTCCAATTTTGCAGGGTTTGGCTTAACTCTTTTAACGACTAATTCCGTTAAATCGAGTCAATCATGTACCATAAAAAAGTATGCGACCAAAAAATTGAGTTGACCGTATGATCATCCGAACTTAGAAAATGAACCTGTCTCAATAATTCTTCTCACTTCTTGTGGGAGTCTTTTTACTAGTGTTAAGTAAAGTACAACGCCTAATGATTCCTGTCGTGGGGGAAATCTGCAGTCCTGAGCCATTAGAAACAATTAACCCAAAAGGGGTTAAAGTAAATGACTATTCGTCTTGTGTGCTGATCTCATCATCTTCTCTGGCAGGTTAAAAGGGAAGATCACAAAGCTAGGATGAGCTACTTTGCCAAATGAAGAAAAGGTCTTCTGTTTTGGCCAAGAGAAGGGTGGGGAGAGATATCTAAGTTAGTATTTGATTTAGATCTTTCTGCGAAATAGGTATAGAAAAGCTTAGCTTCATGGAGGAAAGTGGGGTCTTCCACTAGAAAGACTAGGGTTCGTGCAATTGAGTACGACTTGACACCGTCGAAGAA
Source organism: Rhodamnia rubescens (assembly GCA_021437795.1). Classification (NCBI taxonomy): domain Eukaryota; kingdom Viridiplantae; phylum Streptophyta; class Magnoliopsida; order Myrtales; family Myrtaceae; genus Rhodamnia; species Rhodamnia rubescens. The sequence goes on from JAILYA010000012.1 coordinate 3,146,155, forward strand.
GAAGGAGAAATGACAAAAATGCTTGCTGACTCCCTCCACCACAATTGACGGTTGCCTCGAAGCCCCGAACATTCCCCCTCCCTCCCTCCCTCCTCTATACCTACCTTTCATACTCTTTAACAATGGATATTTTCTTGGGGTTTTTTTCAAAAAAAAAACGAAAAGCAGAGACAAAAACAATGGATATGTTCTTACACAGGACAAGTTTCGGATGCATCTTGTATACTTAAGTTGTTTATATGAACTTATAGATCATATAAGTTTTGCGTAAGGCCTGGCAAGCCGGTGATGCATGTGAGCCGGTGTTCACTTGCAAAAGAAGGTCATAACGATCGAGCGGATGCATATCTTCGGATGACGTCGCGATCGATAATTACTGCTTGGTGCAGAAGAAGAGAGACACTCCATCTGTAGAGAAACAAAATTGTAGCAGACTATCCTCTGCAATGCCGCCCCTGGAAAGCTGCAGCAAAATCAAAACTGGGGTTGACTCCTGACAAACCAGAAGACAGACGACCTCCTCCGTTGAGAAGAGACGAGGATAAGTGACCTTCTTTTGATTTTTAACTAGGGTTTTTCATTATTATTTCCCGCATGGGATCTCCATCATCATTTACAGCGATTCTTACGTGGCTACCGTCACGTAGAATCTATCTATGCGGCTGCCGTTTTTGTACGAAGCATCTCTTGTACATCAATTATTTGTGTGGCTTTTTAGCGATGTTGATCCGCACTAGATAATCACCTTCGAGGGGAATAAATACGGGAAAAAAAAAGGAAAAAAAAAACAGTGCATAAGCGAGGGTTCAGATAAGCACATGTAAAGTGGGAAACAACAAGATTAGAATCATTGCGTTGGCGAAAGATGAACACCACCTCATTAGTGGACCACCATCGGTATGCTGAACATCGCAGGCGGTGGGCCTACTACTCTTTGCGCTTCCCCTTTTTATCTCTTTTTGGCGAAGACGAAGTTGACTTGACCCCGTGTCCCACGACCGGAGTGATTCACGAGGCAAACAGTATCGAGAAGAGTGGGCTGGATCTTCATGCAGCAAGAACTGGATAGCTACTGTCGACCCTGCTTGATCGTGGGGTCGGCCATCCCTGTCTCGATCGGGATCTTGCGGCCTCGACAAAAGCCCACTTACGTTTCATCATGGGCTTGATTTCGACGAATGAGGTTGTTTTAGGATCGTTTGTGTCCTGGTTGTGGATCGGAAGAAAAGGTGCAAAGAACTTGGAAGAGGCTCTGGTGTAGTGTGAGGATAAGGCTGAAGCAAACTCGAAGGAACTCGAATCCATATGCACTTCTTTCCTCTGAGTGCAAAATTCGACAGTGGATTCCTTCCTTATTTTCTCGGATTGCGTCCGTGAAATTAGAGTGGAACTCGAGACTTCGGGCTCTGCTAACCGAATCCAAGTCGAATAGGGAAATGCGGAGGAGGGGTGCGGGGTAAGATCTCCATCGATTTGTCTTACGAGCCGTCGAGTTTAGGTGAGAAATCTGATCACCATGAGTTTGAAACTAATCTAGGATCGTATCCGTTTGGTTGGGGGTAGAGCTGTCAATTTGGGTCATAGACCCATATTGGACCCATATTTTTCATAAAATGGGTCTTATGTGGGTCACTAACTTTCAAAGGCCCTTCTGAAAATGGGTCCAAAAGTTGAGTGAAATTAAATGGGTCAAAAATGGGTCACATAAACCCATTTTGACCCATTTTCAACCCATCCAAAATAGGTCGCCGCCTTGTCTTCGCCTCCGTCGCGTCTCTCTTCCTCACTGTCGATCTAAGTAAGCCATCTCCATCTCTCTGCCTTGTTTTTTTCTCTCATATCGTCTTTCAATCTATCTGTCTTGTTCTCTTTGGTTAGAGATTCTTGAAGATCTCATCTCTATTTTAGATATTTTCGATCAAGTTTGATGTTCTTGGGGTTCTCTTGATAGGTAGAGACCCCACGGACCCATTCTTCAGTGGCAGGAAGCGGGCCGCTTGCTTGCAACAGTGGGAGGTGGAGAAGTTCTGGATATTCAATTAAACAAACTATTTGGGTTCCATGGACTCGTATGGTTGTATTTATTTACTACGTAGTGATGTTGATTTGCTTGCAAATGCTTTTGGCGCTAACATGACTATCTTTTCTGTGTCTCTTATAGCTTAGAGGAACTTGCAAGTCAATATGTATGCAACTCCAGATTATGTGCAAATGCTCATTGATCTTCGATGTCTCTCATGCTTTTGTTGATTTGCTTGCAAATTGTCTTGTGACTCCTTGAGTTCTCTCTGTGGGGTTGGAACTGGATGTTGAACATTTTTAGTTATTTGATGGTGACATTGTAGGCTTAGGGAAGGCAAGTTCAAGGAGTTGCATTTGGAGATGTCTAACCTACTGGATCCATTCGAGAGGCCTTGTGAGTATGGAAATTAAAGGGGAATGAATATTGTGGATGTTATCTTTTCTTCCTTTTACAACCTGTTCTAATTCATATTTTCTCTAATTAATTAGTTGACATGTCAAGATCTAACGAGGATCTAGAAGAGTTTTCAACTTCGAGCAATCTAGGAAACGTAGAGTTGCATCCTTAGTTCATGAGGATGAGGAAAATAACTCTGTTTGCTCCAAACGATCGAAGAGATTCACTTCCTTGTGTGGTCTGAAAGATTCACGGTGAGGATGGCAAGGAAAGGCCAGTGTAGTGGTGCGAACAAACTTACATGGCTAGCCATGGGACAAAATATGTTGCGTCATTTAGATAATTGTCGCAATCGAGAGGTTGATGTTGGTGGTTCCACGGAACGATTTGATCAAGTTGTGTTTAGAGGAAAGTTAGCAAAGCAATAATCAAGCATAATTACACCTACTCTTTTGTAGAACATGAGGCTACGAGAGAGTTGTTAATTACCTCAATCCCCATGTGAAGACATATCAGAAATACAGAAGTGATGTCATAAAGTTTATGAGAAAGAGAAGAGAAACTTGAAGACAAATTTAGCTTCACTTTGGGAATATGTTTGACTTCGATCTATGGACTTCTATTACAACTGATCATTATATGATCACGCCCACTACATTGATGAGAATTGGGAATTACATGCAAGGTTTTGTGCTTCTCCTATGTGCCACCTCTTATAGTGGCAACATTCTACTAGAAAAATTGAGACTTTGTTGAGAGAGGGGGGGATAGAGGGGAGTATTACTTTGGATAATGCGTCATATAATGACAGTATGGTTGATATTTGGAAAAAACACCTACGGGGTCGTCTTTGTTATGTAGTGGTCGTTTTTCATGTGCTTGTGGTGCACATATTTTGAATCTCATTGTACAAGAAGGTCTAAAGATGATTGATGGATCATTGCAAAATATCGGAGAATCGTGAAATATGTCGAGCTACACAAGGGAGGAGAGTGAAATTTGCTGAATGTATATCACAATCATCCTTGAAGAGGTAAAAGGTACGTTAAGATGTGCCTACTAGATGGAACTCTACGTACCTAATGCTTGAAGGTGCTTTGGTCTTTAAACAAGCATTTTCCCATTTGAAGTTAATTGATAGTAACTTTCTCACATGCCCATCATCGAGGATTGGGCGAGCTAAGAAAATTGCATTCTTGTTACAACCCTTTTATGATATTTCTACTCTCTTCTCTCGGAGTTAAATATCGAATTTATATTTCTATGGAGTATGGCGGATCCGGTTTCGTTTGATAAAGGCAAGCGGAGTGAGGATGTGCCTATTAAAACTATGGCTCGGGCAATGCTAAAGAAGTTTGAAAAATATTGGAAGTGTTATAGTGTTGTTTTATCTTTTGCCATATTAGATCCTCGATATAAGCTACACTTGTTAGAGTTTTGCTATTCGAAAGTGGATATGGATGATCACGTAGAGTTTGTGCGAAGCATTCGAGAAAAGCTCTATACCCTTTTTGATGAATATGTAACCTTGAGAGTTGATCGCTTTACATCTTCAGCGTCAGGTAACACTTGTTGAGGGCATTGTTGAGAACATTGGGGACGATCTTGATGAGTATGATGCATTCGAGAGTGAACACTTTGGCTCACAATCTAGTAAGTCACAATTGGATTTGTATTTGGAGGAGAATAGGCTTGATAGAAAAAATATCCGAATCTCAATGTCCTTGATTATTGGAAAGCTCATTCACAGCGGTATCCCGAGTTGTCTCTTATGGCACGTGATATATTGAGCATTCCTATCACTTCCGTCGCCTCAGTCGGCGTTTAGCATTGGAGGACGCATTCTAAGTAAATATCGGAGTTCTCTTTCACCTGAAAATGTGGAGGATGTGCACTAGAGATTGGTTATTTGGAGTTTCGCCTGAGGAGATTTCGATGATGAGTCTCTATTGTCAACTCAAGACTATTTGCATTAGGTATTTTTTTAGTTCATTCTCCTCTTGGTTTACTCACATGATTTAATGCCCATGTTGGTTAGAAGATGTGCATGTATATACTAATTTCTATAATTGATGATTATCTAAATTTTATATGTATGGTTTTCCTTCATAGATTGAAAGATCGGGAATCTACGCTACATGGATCGAGCATGCATCTTCTCCTTCTAGGCAAGACACTCTTTATCTCTTTGATATTTGGTGGAAGTCAAATTTGCGGCAAACTTCACAAAAATGAGGTTGCAATTGTTTTGTTTTATTCGCTACGGTCTTATGTTAGTGTTTCTCCTTACAAGTTGGCATGTGGAAGAATTACACTATCGACGGCAAGCAAGAAATATTAGCGGCTTTGTTTTCTATTTTTGGATTGATAGATAGAGGGAAGAGCATCAACTCTTCAACCAAGACATGGTTAATTGTACAGCCACCTCTTCTAGTATTTTGACTATTGCAATTGCTCGATTTAGTTCAAACAAAGGACCTAAAGTGGATTAGCATAGGCTAACACGGTTTGCTCCAAATGTTCCTGATTTGCTTTGATCTCGAGGACCAATTGATGGTTATTTTTGTGAAATGTTTGTTGGATGAATGTAAATTTTGTTTTGTTTTGGAGTTTAGAATGGTTGTATTTGCTGCCTTGCCTTACCTTGCTGAGTTATCCATACGATGCTAGGCTCATTAAATATGGGTCCATCGTCCAAAAAATATATATATGGTTCTAAGAATCATAATCTATTTTATAGGTCTTTTTATAAGCATTTCAATTTATAGATTTTTTACATTTTTATTTTTTATTATTAAATTTTCTTTTTTATTTGATGTGAAGTAGTTTAGTTGTTTTGATAATATTCAATCGGGTTGGGTTGGGTTTTAATTGGGTTTGGTTGTTCCCCCCCCCACCTTCTGTTGGGGGTCATAGGAGTGCGACTTTTGATGAGTTCGCAATGATGTGAGCTGAAATAATCGATTATCCATTCCAAATGGGCAAAGACATTCTCGAAAAGCGTCCAAATCTGTTGATTCGACGAGTACGCGCTTCGATCCCAAAAGCCACGTGTCGATGAGAAGATCATTTTGGTCTCATGCCACATCATGAACTAGTTAAATTAGATCCAGACCTGTAGGATTTGCTAGTTAACTTTGATGATGAAATGTGGGCAGTAAGATCAATAATGCCGCTGCCAATGGACGTGCAATTATCACAGTCCCACCTAATCATATGGGACACCAGAATTATTGGCCGTGAAAAATCTCTAACTCGAATTCGCCCTTTCCCTTTATGGAAACTTGGATTTCCATTTCAATCATTCGAATTTGAACACACCAAGCTCACCAGATGATTGCCAAGCACTTTAGCTCCTCGTCTCTCTTTCCATTCGATTGATTGAAGGCACAATAATCAATACCAAACATCTATATTGTAATTATCAAAAAGATGCTAAACTTATTATAAACTGTCCCGGTTTCTGTTTTTTAGTCCTAAGCCTTTCGCATTTGTGTCATTTCAATCTATTTCGTAGGCTCTAACATAAATATTTTTTAATAATTTTCTTTTCTTCTTCCTTTTTTATTTGCGAGGGCTTCGTGGCCCTCGCCCAACTGTGTGACCCCTTTAGGCCACAGAAGGAAGAAAAACATAAGAAAGAAAAGAAAAATATAAAATGCAAAAAATATATTATTAAAATTTGTTCATATCGGAATCGGTTGGATCAAATGGATTGAATTGGGAAAAAAAATTTAAGACTAAATTGACACAATTTAAATAAATTTATGACTTTTTTTATCATTTTTCCCATCAAACTGCGATTGAATGGCATGCCGCGTGAATTAATTTTGTCAACCAAACATCAGTCTTCTCAACTTTAGGCGCTGTCCATGATGAACAGCAGCTACAGAAGTCCACTAATCTTGTTCATTCGAGGGGCTACGTTGCAAAAAATGAATGAATTCAATGCATGCTTTTGGATGTCGAGCCAGACCAACCCCAATGACTTATCTCTTTAAGCTGCATTCTCGTCAACTTGAGAGGGAGTCAAAAGTGGTTAAATTCCTGGGCGTGGAGCTGTCTTCTCTCCCATTTTGCAGTCGGCATGCCTTCTCATGGACGGCCAATTTAGCCTAATTTTACGCACATTCACTCGACATTATACTGCTTGTCATGTCATTTTGAGCCCGGGGTGATTCTCGCCCTTGTTTTGTCTCTCGCATCGATACGAACTCGAGTGGGGGAGGAACTTCGCGAGCGGCCCTGGATCCGATCCTCGGGCGAGGGGTCCATCGAGCTCCGTCGATGGTAGCCGTATCGTGGCGGCCGACTCCGAATCGCAGGCCTCCGGGGATCAAATGCCATCCGACCACACTTCTTTTTTGCGTGTATTTTCCAAGTCCCTGCCCTTTCTGTAAAAGCCTATTCAATGTTAATTTAATGCAACGAAGATGATCTATCCACATGGGAGATGAGACATAAATGATGTTGGGTAGGTAGGTGATAGGTGAATTTGCTACTGAAGTGGAGGTACGGCACTGGCTGGTGCCAAGATTTCTTCCTTCCTTTTTCTCTTTTTATTTTATTTTATTTTATTTTATTTTGGGGAGGGATGGGCAGGGCATAATGATTGAATAATTTATAATAAGATAAGAGTTAGGGAACCGAAAAAAAAAATTAAATGAAGAAAGTGAGTGGGAAATGGCAAGAAGGCAAGAAGGCAAGAAGTTGACTCATCGCCCATGGACTCGGATGAACACCGTGGGATCCATCGCCCGTTGCATTGGCAGCAAGCAAAGCAAAACCCTACCCGGTGATTTTCCTCTTAACCAAATTATTTCCCACTTCAATTCCCTCCTCCTGATCATCAGAATAATCGCAGCACATTCAATCTCATCTAAGCAAAGCTAAACAAGTCTCGAGAAAATCGTCCATATAATCATAAGTCTACTATACTTTTGCCAATTCGGTCCTAGACATTTTAATTTTCAGATCGAGTCCGAAAATTCTCACGTTTTCGCCGAACCCTCGCCAGCCACTTCCAGAAATAAATAAATAAAAAAATAAAATGAAATTTTTTTTATTAATAATTATCCACCTCAAAGCCGTGAAGCCTATTTAAGACGACTCAAGATCCACATCAATCATTTCCTATCAAAATTGATAAAAATAGATTCGATTGACAGAACACGAAAATATTCATGACTCGAGCGGCGAAAGCGCAATATGAATAATTTTCCTCCCCTTTCCTGTTAGCTATTTTTGAGTCGTCGTCACGATATCATAAATTCCGGCGAGGCCCTGCCAATAATTGAGGCGGTAAGTCAATGACTGGGCGTCGTCACTCACTTTACACGTAAGCAAACGAAACCCGAAACCCTTTTTTCTTTTATCGTCCGACCCCAACTGGTCCGCGACTTCATGTTCGTGTAAGAAACAATACGTCGTGATTATAATCACTTAATTACGATATAAAAGAGAGGAGAGATTTAGGTTAAAGCCGCATGAGTAGTTCAAAGAGTTGTTTTTTTTAAGGAGCCTGCCTGTTGCCTCGTACGACGTCACCCGTAATTGCACGTGAACATCTCGACGGCCCTTTCGCCTTTTTTTAGATCTCCTCGAGAGAGAGAGAGAGAGTTTTAGATCCCTAAAAAATCACCAACCGAAAATGCTCATGCGCTTCTCCAATTCTACGAGATGTCGCTTTTCTGTCTTCTCTTTTAACATTTTCGTTATGTCTGAACTTTCCAGTACTACCTCGGAAGTCAAAAGCCTCGGCAAATAATGTGCGTAGTTGTTGTAGATTCTCCTCCTTTGCAAGGTTTTGATTTCAAACGTGCATTTTTAGTATATATAAAAGAAAAAAATGAAGAAGAACAAAAAAAGGGTGACGAACGATGGCCAGAATTGTCATGTGGATGTGTTGTTTTTTTTGCACGGCCTTGCTTCCCCACCTTTGCTTTCCCAAAGGCAGTCCAAGCGGTGCCAATACTTTCAATTTGCTACTATGTCGACTGAAGACCCGAGTAGACACCGAGTTAAGCTAGAATATGACGACGGCGCGAAGCATTCCCCGTTTTCTCCGCACGGGTTTGCCTAATCCCGCACGTGATAAAGTGTCGATCTAGATTATAATTCCGACCAATCTGTTCTGGGGATATGAGAACACGGCGCGTTGTGTGGCCAGCGAGAGGATCGTTACGATCGAAATGTTGTTGACCGGGCAATGCGGAGGTCAATGGAGCATTGATTGTGGACTTTCCCTAAGCGTTGGGATGGGGAAAATCCCGAGATTTTGAATCATCGAGAGGACATGTAGCCTAATGGGTCTTCGGAAATTTGGGGGTTATAATTCGACAGGTCTTTGCCACCAAAGGAGGGAAAGAAAGTCAATGGGGGAGAATCGGAAAAGGACGGTTTTGGAGAGAGAGAGAGAGAGGAGATGAGTTTGATTAGAAAAAAAGAATGTGGGCCCGACATCCTCGTGTCCGGAGGGGGCCCACAAGCCGCAGCTGCGCACATGGGCCTACGTCGGACTGCTGCCAACTACCGCCCCCCGCCCCGGAAAAGAGTGGAGTTGGTAGCGAGTGTGATACTGACGTTTTCTCTCCCCATCTTACCCCTTCCTCTCCGCTCTTATTTACACATATGCCACTGTAACTCCAATTTTTCCTTATTATTTAGACACCCGACCCCAATTGAAATATTGTCCAAAATATCCTAAACATACTTCGATCAATTCAGCCATAAAACTTTTAATTTGCTAAATGAGTCATAAACATTTTCACACTTTATCAATCGAGTCTATCCTATCAATTTTAACATAAAATCGTTAACTTTGACGAGGTAGTGCTACGTAGGATAAAGAGCCGACAATGATGATAAATTTTTTATTATTTTTTTCTTTTCTTTTCATTTCTTTTATTTTCTTCTTTCTTTGTTTTTTTTAAATCCAGTCCGGCAAGGGTCGGCGACTAACCCTCGTCACCCGTAGGGTGAGAACTACGAAACCCTATGTGTCATCCCTGGATTAGCTTACGGATATATTATTCGCTTTAACCTGTCGCATACCGAGACTCACGGTTTGTCCTTTGACATACGGGTGGGTACCTTCCTAGGAGGTCTCCATCCTGGGAGTGCTTTCACTTAAGCACGCTTAACTTTGAAGTTCTATAGCTAACTATTGCGATTACGTCAAAAGGCACATCCGAGAGTTAATTTCGGTTTTGCATATATATTCTATAATCCCTCTCTCCATGTTCGATGCACAATTTGGTTCATTTTTACCCCTTCGTAATCTTGCTAGAAGCCACTCCTTGTCCGGGCCCTCTAGCCCCGGCAATCGATCCTCGCCTTCATCGACCGAATTATTACAAACCCACTAGCTTCCACGTGGTTCTTCCCCGAACCATACACTTATTGAAGGGAGTCCCACTCGATGTCATATTGTGACATCTTAGATTAACTCATTGAGTTATTGTCCGTTTTGGCCCGTCTCATACCGAGCCTCATGATTTTGTGCTTTGGCGTACGGGTAGGCACCTTCCTAGGAGATCATCTATCCCGGGAGTGCTCTCACTGTGCATGCTTAACTTTGGAGTTTCAAAGCTAACCATTGCTATTACGTCAAAAGGCGCATCTAAGAGTTAATTCCAGTTTTCACGTATATATTCGGAATCATTCTTCCCATGTTCGGTGCACGGTTTGGCTCATTCATATCCTTTCTTCACCATCCAAGAAGCCGCCAAGAGCCGCTCCTTGTCCGGATTTTCTCGCCTCGGCGATCATCGCTCGCTCTCATCGGACTAGGTTGTTACATTCTAGTCGACCCTCGTTCGTGACCGACGATTTGGCCAGCGACCCTCACCGAGCTTGGTAGAAAAAAAGAAAAGGAGAAAGAAGACAAAATTAAAATAAAAAAATCATAAATTTGATATATATATATATATATATATATATATATATATATATATATATATATATATATATATATATATATATATATATAAAGAGAGAGTCTCCACGTCGACCGACTATGCCACATAGGATGCCCAAGGCGTTCACGTCGATAATTTTTTTGCTAAGATTGTCCTCATGAACTCAACCAACAAAATATCAAAACATTTAGGATTTAATTGTAAAATTGAAAAGTTTAGCACTAAATTGGCCAAAGGGCAATAATTTAAGTTTTTTATCACAATTTTCCCTCACTCAGAATTGCTCTCCGCGAGCCTATAGCCTATCTCATTTTTATTGAATCTTACGTTTTACATAGGGAAAAAAATATTCGACCAAAAAAGAAAAAAAGAAAACTCCTATGAATACAAGCCAAAGCCCGTCCACGAAAATTAGGTAAGACTCCACCAGCATGACAGCAGACATGACCCCAAATGTTATTCTAAGAAGGAGACGCTATGCATATCGATCGTCTGGTGTAGGAACGTGGATGGGGAATGAGGCGGGGAGCTTTTATTATGATCCCGGAGCATGTGAGATCCCCATACATAGATTAGATCCTATGAAACTTAGATTAGAGATGCTGCTCAAACACTTGCTCCCCCTTAGGATTTACCATCCAACTGCTTAGATTAATCATGGGAATGTTAGCATGCCCCCATCAGTCGTATGTTTTATATATTTTGTACTTATGTTCCTTGGCACTCGTATGGCAACGCCAATTCAAATTAGGAAATTCCTTTGTCTCTCTTTCTCTCTCTCTTTGATTGTGTTGGAGTGTTGCGGGGGTGAATGGGATGGTGCCATTAGAAAAGAGGGTATACCTACCCTTTTGGTACAGGTACCATCAATTTAGGAGGGTCATTCAATAGTCCCCCACCCCCCCACTCCCGAAATTTATGCTTTGTTTGGGAGAGGGGTTAGATGGAGAGAGAAGCAAATCACGGGCGAGGGAAGGACATCTTGTACTATCCCTCCAATTCACTCTCATTATATAAAATAAATATAAAAAGAAATCAAATTTTGTTCTAAAGTTTTCCACTTAAAAATTCTTGCTTGCCAATGTTTGATATGCTTACACGAGGTGCGCCGCATTGGAATTTTCTTTTGCTTCTCTCATCTCGAGTTACGTCCATACGTACAATGCCAATTCTGCGCGAAAAAAAAAAAGTTACCTTTCATGACATGACGATCGTTCATTATCCGCCTTTCTCGGAATCCTAAGATAGGACGGGGCGGCAAATCGATGAATATAGTAATTCCCACGTCTGATCTGTCGAAGAGAAGGGAAATGGGAATCCAAGAAAATGGATGTTAAATGTAAGATATGCCTAACAAGATGAGTGTGAGAGGAAATTCCTTAAGACTACCAAGGGAATTGTTGTTCTAGCCACTAAAATACCCATTCTCTTTTTGAAGAGCGTACCACAAAACCAAAAGCTGGGAAGATTATCCTCTCTCTCTCTGTCTCTGTCTCTTTTTAATTTAATTATTGACCATTAAACAATGGCAAGATCTTATTTGGCACTTATTATGTAACTCTTCGATATATAAATATCCTCAATGGGCATCTTTTTCAATAAGCAATTTGCTTAGACAAGAACGGCAAATCATACACAATACGGAAAGGTTTTTTTTTGGTAAGATAATACGGAAAGAGTTAATATCATGAAAAATCCCAAATTAGTATACTTGTAATAAATTTATTCCAAAATTATTTTTTTTTATCACAAAAAATTCCAAACCGATACATGTGCGACAAATTTAACCCAAACTATTTTTTTATCACAAAAAACTCAAACTATTATATTTATGATAAATTTACCCTAAACTAATTTTTTAACCCCAAAAAACCCCAAACTAGTATATCTATGATAAATTTACCCTCCGTAAAATTGGGTTAATACTACGAAAAATCTCAAATTGATACATTTGTGACAAACAGAGGGTAAAAACCCTAAATCGATATATTTATCAACTATCACGTATCATCCAATTTGGTAATTTGACGATTAGATTTAACTAAAATTAACGGAGGTTAAATTTGTCATGGACATATCAATTTGGGGTAAATTTATCACAAGTGTATCAATTTGAGATTTTTGTGATAAAAAAATAATTTATGGTAAATTTGACATAAAATATATCGATTTGAGATTTTTCATAGTATTAACCCATATGAAAATTGATAGCACGTTGTCTCTTCTTCTTCCAAATCCAAAAGGACTTATGTCGATCGGGGTCGAAACCAAAACTGAAAAACCCTAAGCTTCCAATTGGCCAGGGTTTCAGCCACCTTCCTAGCTCAAAATAATTCCTTAGGTTCGAAGGTCATATCAAAAGCATGGAATCCCGTGTAAAGGCATACAAGTTTATCATGCACGACTCAGTCGTTTCTCAACCATAAAGAAGAGAGATTAGATGCACGATACGACGTACGCACGTTCAGAAGAAGGGTCCATGAATACCTTGAGTGGACACATGTAATCTCCTACCAAACACAGGAAGATGATCCATCAGATCTTAGGCAACTCGCCTTAATAATTGGATAATTGAAGGGCCATTACAATTAGTTAAAGGTGGGGATCAAGTTCCAGAAAGGGCAGGGAGTACGTAAGAGACGGGTCCCGCCACCGCCACCACCATTAGGGTTTTTCACTTTCCTTCAATTTCTTGCATGTGATGTTTGGTTGGAGTCGACTCATTTGAACTGTCGAGGCAGAACCAGAGCAATAATTACCCCTTGCTCCCAACAATTTTTTCTTAAGAAAGAGAAAAATATCCTGTGGAAGCTTCCAAAATCTCTACCTAACACCTTTGAAAAATAATTTATCGAACGCATTTGTTTAATATGGAGTGAGTGGGGTGAGATGGTGAAAAGAGCCCGTCCCTTTTCCAATATGGGGAAGCCACGAGGACCATCTTAGCTTTGGATCTTTTCATCAAAGTAGCCGCCCACACTCCATGTGTCCTTTTTCGATCTCCCACACCTTCTGAGATACCAATTCAGGACCCTGACATTTGTGACGTGATTTATACTCTTCGTCCACAAAAAAAATACGAAATCCTTCGAAAGAATCACGATGCTTTTATAATTTAAGCTTATATTTTATTAGTAATTTATGCTTGAATTCATAAAAGCATTCTTGGTATATATTTCTTTTTAACTAAACGATGTAATGAGAGAGATGCGGTATGTTAATCCGAATAGAATATTCTATTAGATATAGCTTTAGTTTAAGGATCAATCGAATAAATTTTGTATCCGATTTATCTTTTTCGTTTTTATTTCTATTTCGTTAAGGTTGTGTGTTGAATTCTAACAAGACCTGTTCATCTTTCTTTTTTTCCTTTCTTTGTTGGGTGATATTTTGGTTTTTTTTTTCTATTATATTGGGTGCCTCTCTTGGCTTGCAATTCGGGCATCTGGGTCTAAGTCTTTATATAAATATATATATTACGGCATATGGTTTGGTAGGCGCATTGCTCATTGTACGCTGCCTTTATGAAGCCATTCGATGACAGGACGAGTCAATGCGATCGGACCCCCAGAGGCATGTAACCCCACAGGTTTTAAGTACTGGTGGTTTGCCATTAAATCGAGAGATGGAGCTGTGGCACCTTGACCTAAGAAAAAGTGTTGCTGTCCAAATACGAAAGCTTTTAGAGATTTCATGGAGTCAAAGCATGTGGACTCGCCGTTTTGGCTAAGAAAACATAGGTGAAGGTTGGAAGTTTCTAAGTTTACCGAGTAAAAGCGAGCTACTAAAGGGAGTAGGGTTTCATCAGTCTCTCGAGATACCCATGAACAAGTCGGATCGATGGAGTAAATGAAGATGCAGCCCCTAATTCCAGGAAATCGGATTGCCGGGGGTAAAGATCCGACGTGTACGTGAGGAGTGCGAGACTGATATGGGTTAGATTTCCCTCACTAGTAAGCAGATACATTCTCGTCGCGTCTGAGCCACCTTAAGCTTCCCGTTCTTAGTCCATACCGATTTCTTAATGCAAATTGTTGTTAAAAACAAGATTATGTACTCAATCATGACACTGTTTAAGCTTCATATATGAGAAAATTATATATCTCTCTCATGCACGCTTTCACTATTCATGAATAAATATATTGAAAGTCCCTAAAACTTATCGCAAAAGACGGTGGAGTTCTAAAGTCTGGTCACAAGAGTGGAATAGATTCCTAAAAATCTCATAAAGCACAAACGAGTCTTAAGGCTCGTCAAGAAAATGCAATCGAGCTTCGAAACTTTCGGATGCCGCAATCAATGACCGATCGCGGTCGTGTGAGATCTCTATCAAATCCTTTGAAACTATACGTTCTCGCTCATTCGGCGTGACGCTTGAAGCGAAGTTTCGCGATAGAAAAACCGATCCGACTTTCCAAGTAGACAATGCAATCGCGCATCATATTTCTCGCGAGGTCGACATGAAAATAGAAAGGAGGAAGGGTGCACAAAAGAAGACAAAGCGGTGGTTGTTCGCAGAAGATAGAACAGACAATAAATGTTTTTGGGTTGGTAGAAATATGGTACACTTGCACTGAGGACCGTTCGCAGTTGTTCAGTTCCTTCACGCCTTTTGTATATGCATATGTTAATGTCATAAGGTTAAATAGCCCCTTTCTTTTCTCCTCTTTTTTTTGCCTTCTTGTATGTGTGGCGCGCGCGCGCTTTTATTGTGATGCTATTGATAGGTCACCCACCACCCCATCCCCTCTTCTTATCTCCTCCTCTCGCGGCTTATCCAATATCGATATCAACTTTGTTTGTTACCTTTTCTTTTTTTTGGCCCCTCTCTCGAAAGGACAAAAAAAAAAAAAAAAAATCCCCCAAAAAAATCTGAAAAATTAGGAGAAACCCGGCCCCAAAGGCTTAGGAAGAGAGGGCTTCTTCACTTCATGAAAGGTTAATGGATGCTCGAGAGAGATATCTTTGGTTCTAACAAGGTGTATGTCTATGTAGATTTCCAAATGTACGGGGCGCATAATTGGCATGCTAAATAAATTTAAGACAGCATTTATAAATCTTCCTAGTACTCACACACAAGTTTCCATATGCATGTAGTGTATATGTGCATGTGATGGAATTAGAAATGGTCTTTTTGAAACATTCTTCCATTTCCAGGCAAACCCTCTTTGAAATTCCGACCCATCGAGAACCATAAGTCAAGTGGACAAACACGATCAGGATGTAAGTGCCGGCAATGGCTATCTGTACTAATTTGAATTTTAAGTATATAGAAGACTATGCACTACATTAATCATTACAAATTAGACCCCCAAAGAGAAGAAGGAACAAAAGAGAAACCCCGGAGAGATTATGGACTAATAGGCAAAATCTCTTTCTCATCTCTCTTTGTAAAACCTGCTCGAACATCCCAAAAAAACCCACCCCACTTGAAATGAGCTTCTCGACTTCATTTCATCTCCAGAGTTCTGAAATCCAGGACGCTGGTCTTCAACCCCAAGAAGTTGTAGCCGCCATGGACGCTGCTTCCACCGCTCGCTCCTCTCCTGCAACTGCACTCCTTGCTGTCCTGCAACCCCAGGCTGCAGGAAAAGCAGTGGTTTCTCTCGGCCATTCCCATGGGCGCATCAGGCTGGTGGTGCTGCTGCTGATAAGGAGGGCTTATTCTGAGCTCAAGATTCAAGTCTGGGCACCTTTCTTGAACCGTTGCCGGCGTTGTTGTTGTCGTCGTTGTCGTTGTCGGCGGGTTGTTCTCCTTCTTGTAGCCGAGCGTGGCGGAGATGGCGTCGTCTAGCGGCTCTTGTTTCGACGGAGCGGCTGCGAACGAGATGGTGGTTGCCTCTTGCGCGGTCTCGCTCAATGGCCTGTGTGTCGCCGGATCGATCCCTCGGTTCAAGAGCTTCCTCCTTATGTGCGTGTTCCAATAGTTCTTTATCTCGTTGTCCGTCCTCCCGGGCAATCTCCCGGCAATCAAAGACCACCTGCGGGAATATAAAGTAAAAACCCATTTGACTCCATCTAATCTGAAGCGGAAAAAAACACAATTTAAGCTTTGAGAACATTTAGTTAGGGAACCCAGATTAGGAGACATGTCAGGGTAATCATCCTCCTGATTCTTGTTTCTTGCGTTACTACATGATCGTGATATATTACGCATCGGGTTTGCTCTTGCAATCCACTTACTTGTTACCAAGAAGGCTGTGGAGCTTGATGATGAGCTCATCCTCTTCCTCAGTGAAGTTGCCGCGCTTGAGGTCAGGCCTCAGGTAATTGATCCAGCGGAGGCGGCAGCTCTTGCCGCAGCGGAGGAGGCCCGCCGCCTTGGGGAGCGACCGCCAGCAGCCCTCGCCATGGGCCCTGATGTAGGCGATGAGCCTCTCGTCCTCTTCCTTGGTCCATGCGCCTTTGTTCGTGTGAGCCTTCTCACAGCAAGGCGATCTTCCCATGTCTCTGTACACCAGAGAAGCTGGAAAGGAAACAAGAAAAAGCGAGAGAATCTTTCCCCCCTCAAAGTGCTATGAGCTCAAGCTGTTCTAGCTGCAACTACTGTTCTTATATATAGCTGGGTCCTCGTGTGAGAGCTTTGGAAATCTTTTTAGAGAGGGTATTTGCTTTCTTGCTGCCAAACCATTAAGGCCGGCCCTTGCGAACGCTAAAGGTGTGATTTTTATAGCATTTTGACCCGATATCTCGATCGATCGGAGGAGAGAGAGAGAGAGAGAGAGAGTAATAACATTAGCTTCTAGATGCGAGTTGGTGAGACAGGTTAGAGGGGCGAGTGGCTGGTGGCCTCTCTCTTGTGATGATACTTGCATCAGCAAAAGGGGGATAAGTTAAAAACAAAACAAAACAAAACAAAACAAAACTTCATATGTTGTTGTATTAAACTAGACATAGAGGGGTAAACTTCAGGTAGGTATGATTAAATTATGTCAGTTAGCTCTCAAAATCTTCCCCTAACACACTCCACAGTACTAGATTATAAAGTGCAGATTATTATTAGTCTCATTTGTAGTGTTGTTGGAACTAACACCAATCTGGTTTTTTTTTAAATTATTGATATGAAAATCCAGCTAGGTCCACAATAATGGCGTACGTATGACCAGTTGGTCCGGGATGTAAAAGGCTCTTCTTTGCTGGGGTTGATGACTTATACTCGTATGGAGGAGACCAAAGTCAAAAGCTTTAACCCTAAAAGAAGGAGATGGAATTTGAAACCCTCCAGAAATGCTTAGCTAGGTTTTAACTTAGATGTAGGTTATTACTTGGTTTTACCAATGTACCTATATTTGGAAATACTTGCTCATTGTAACAAGAGTTAACCATTTGTTTCATAGTGTGCTGATTTTGGGTTTATTTCCCGAAAGCGGATTTTGTTATCAAGTCATTAAACTTTGATTACAGTCATCCGATATGACGAGCTTCGGAAAAAAAAAAAAGAATTCGATGTTTGCATTCGATATGACGTCAAATTCACACGGCCACCGATAACATTCCGCCGGAAAATGGGCCATGTATCGAAACACGGCGCATGAAAATTCGAGATATCCGAGCGACGGTCGTAATGGAAATTCAGTGACCCGATCACAATCTACTTAAATCCGGCGATTGCGGGTAAATTTAATCTCGTTCCGAGTGCAAATGCGCGAATGCTTATATGTGACTAACATGACAAGAGAAACAACTTGCTAGGAGGAAAGAAAAAGGAAAAACCGACTGGGGGTGCTGGCCCTAGGCCGATGGATTTTCCAAGAAGAGTACGTTGATGGGGGAATGGGCATAATGGAGAAGAAGGAGAAGAAAAGGAAGTAGTGGTTTGTCCATTCTTGTCCATAAGTAAAGACATGGTGGTTGTGTTTTTTTATTCTACTACTGGTATTCTCTCCCTAGTGCACACGAGAGAGAGAGAGTGAGAGAGAGAGAGAGAGAGAGAGAGAGAGAGAGGCGCTTCTAGAAGGTGGGGGATGGTGTGGGAGGTTGGGTACGAGGCAGGGGATGACGTAAGAAAAGAAAAATAGAAAGAGGTGAAGGAATAGTGTGGTTGTGGTTGTGGTTGTATGTGGGCTTTGGTTCACCTTCCACTACCCCCCCCCTCCCCTCCCCTCCTAACCTTGCGATTCAAGTTTAGGCCGAAGGGTTGAGTTTTTTAAAAGGATTGGAGGACAAAGCCAAAATTACTATCTCCCTCAAAATTGCTACCGCCGCACATCCCTCCCTTCTCTCTTTCCGTGCTAGGATGTAGGTGCGAGTTAAGTCAGAGAAATCCCACATCGAAGAATGTATGCGGTGTGGATCGATTCATATATCGCGATTGACCTATAATTCATTGGTTTAAACTTTTGAATGAAGGTGGGACAACTCGATATATTGACGGATTCGGATTTGAGCTTCTTTTTTAATAATCTCTCCATACGAAAGGTATCGAGGCTCTGCTGCGTGCTCTTGACACTCTTCGAATTTATTATACATAACTCGGGCAGCTCCCATGAGTTCAGAAGAAAGTACTATGGGTCGGTTGACAAGAAGCTCCTCTTATGCCTACTACCAGCTAAGACGTATGGGCAGTTCTCTAATGATGATTCATTATGCCTATGACGCTCGCATTAAAAGGTTCAGTAAGCCCACCTCTTCCAATCCCACCAAAGTGGGTAGCGTTGGGTGCAATTATTCCGTGGGTGAAGATCTTAAAAGCTTCCCTTGCCATATGATTTTACCTACCTCCCTTTTTTACACCGGAACCCTCGCTGTCCCCAATCCTATCCACACATTTCTTTTTCTTTTTCTCTTTTTTTTTTAACCGTGGACCGACCCCCACGGTAGTAATTCCGTCAAATCCTATCCGATTCAATCCGGGTTCTCGCTCCGAAGGTGCCACTTAAAAGACCTAACCTACATTGCGGGCAATGCGAATGTGGCACATACGCACGTAGGAAATGGGGATTACGATAGGTGTTTTGCTATAACAAGCGGTTTAGTCCACTGACCATGTTCCCAAAGTGAAGTTGGTGGGCTTAAGCCGATCGGAAAGCAGTGAATGACCTTGCCAAGGTTCTCACGTGTTCGTCCCTAGGATTCACTTCCTCTTCTAGAGTCTCATCACGTTGTCCCTAATATTGTTGAAACTCGGTTCTCATGGCCACGGGATACATTGGGTCTCACCTGCAGATCAGGAAAAAAAAACAACACACACACACACAACCGGGGTGCCACGTATGGAGGTCAGATCCAACTGCATTGGATCGGATTACCGATCTACACAGGAGAAATTAGTCCCGACCATTATTGATTTGCTTGAACGTGGTATGAACCCATTTAAGGACTTGACGTTTACAAAAGTAACAACCCTTTTAGGATTCATGGCGCTGCCTAGGTTTTGGGAAGGAATTATGGGAAGAAACATGACAAGGTCCAGCTCACAAACACGTGGTGACGGTGGGGGATCATGTGCTTAGGTGCAAAACGAATTTCTTAACGTGCGAGACAAACAACTGAGGCTCCTGGAACTAATTGCAAAGCATTGCTGATCACACTGTCCTAAAAAGCCTTCCACCTACCTTCTTTTGTGGGGATTGGGTTGATTTGTTGCCCTCACGTCTAGTCCTGTGTGGTAGTCCCAGAACCAACCTAAAAATAAATACCTTTTAGCTCAAGGTCTTTTCTCAAGGACCCACGACATCATGGGTTGGAGAATTCCGGGGATGACAGGAACGAGATGGATGATTGGAGGTTTCATTGCCATAAGAGAATCGTTTTGGCAGATTTGAGGTTTATCGAAATTTCAGTCTTCTGCCAAACTCGGTGTCTCGCTCTGTGCGGGTCCTGAGCGTCGTGTGGTGGAGTTCGCTTCTTGCTCAAGGGTTTGAGATTTGGATTTCCCGTTCGTGAAAGCGAGCAGGGTTTTGGCGTCGCCATTACACCGAACCACCCACCCACAATGTCCCGGCTGACCCGAAT
This sequence comes from Rhodamnia rubescens, assembly GCA_021437795.1. NCBI lineage: Eukaryota > Viridiplantae > Streptophyta > Magnoliopsida > Myrtales > Myrtaceae > Rhodamnia > Rhodamnia rubescens. The sequence continues at coordinate 3,166,447 of JAILYA010000012.1, forward strand.
AAAGATGCGGCAGCTGATGGCTTCACATCTAGTCTAACGAAATGGAGGACATACTAGTTCGGGGACGATTGGTACGTGAATACCTCGTATTGGTACTCACATCAGACTCGTGGAAGGAGTTTCGACGGTCTAAACTTTCCGTCGAACCAGAAGTTCAGCGGTTCGACTCCGGAAATGAGAATTCTTAAACAAGAGTCACCCTTGCATGATCCAATACGGTGAAGGTGGGAATGGAAAAGGCCGGGGGCTCTGTGAAAAAAATTGAAAACCAAATGCATAGGCTCATAACAGCCATCTTAAACTCTTGCGCATGACATGTTAACAGCTATCACGGGGTAAAAAAGAAGCTGCAAGTCAAATTCAGCCAAAACATACGCACACAATACCTTGGCGCTTGAAGTTATCGATAGCTATCTAGTACAAAGCTTTCCAAATACTAGCAAAACATTTCCCACATGTAATCCCAACTCAAAGCAGCAGGTCGTCTACTAACCGAATATGGTAGTATCGCGTTACCAACGATGTGCTGAAAATGAGGTTTGATTTTTCTTGTGACTTCCTACGAGTTCGCTGTCATGTTCTGCCCAAGCACCAGCAGTGGCCCAGCTACTATTGTGGACTAAAATATATGGGCCGTTCTGCTCTAAGCTAACCTGTACAAAAGCAATGGCAAAGCTGTTTCTCAACTTCCAATCTCAACCTCAGTCAGCCACAGTTGCCAAAAGCACCGTTACTGCGGCAGCACCAAGAGTGCCCAAATCGCGTCATGTCTTGCCGGGTTGCATTTGGATATGCAGTCTAACTTCACTTCCATGATCTTTTTTTTTTTTTTTTTGGTAAACGTTACTTCACTTCCATGATCTTCATCTCTATATCATGATGAAGTCTCCAAATCTTGTGTTCCAACTCACGGAGGAGTTCCTCATTCTCATCATGCAAGATTGAATTATGAAATTTCTGCATCGTATTTTTCCAAAATTAGTCATGGCTAAATTAACCTTTCGCTAAGCTCACAAAATGTGCTGCTAGCTGCTTACTGCTAAATAGACATAGCACAAAAGGAAGCAAAAGGTGCAAACCAAACTCCTCTCTACTACAGACTTCAAGTCTGAAAGGTGATCATCTTGAAGTATTTGCATCTACAAAGCACGTACGGAGCATACAAGTTAGAATGAAGTCTCCACACATTCGCAATCAAACAGTTGGCATGCAGAAAAAATTGACAAAACTTGTACAGATAAGATAAGGTGTTACTGTCTGCAGGTCTCCTTTTGTTGCGAAATGTTGAGCTGCGTCATCCAAACCATCATCAAGGACTTCAACAATCAGATCGACATGCTTTGATGGACACCTTCGGCTTCTAATCTGATCATTTGCATCATGAAATAAAGAGAAAAGAAAACAGCCAAGTATCTAAGAACAAAAACTATCGTAAAGCAACCATTTAGGGCTGTAATCTTCTCGAACACAGCGATGCATTATTTTCTCGACGAAAACACAGAACATCAAGGGCGAAACATAAATTACCAGCCTGCCGCGTCCCATAAGACTTCACGAGAGGTCGGGACCTCATCTCCGACTTGATTCCCCATCGAAGCAGAGGGGTCAATGCAGCCATCTGCAAGCTGAAGAAGAATTGGATAGGATTGGCGGAAGAAGGTGAAGAAAGGCTCATTTCACCCTGCTTTTAACCGAAGTAAAACTAACGGCTCCTTTTACCAAACGACGACTGGTTTTTCATACCGACCCGCTCCCGACGCTGTTCTTGTTTTTTTTTGTTTTTTCATTTCGCTTTTGGTTCCGGTTTGTTCTATATCCTACCGAGGTGCACCGCAGATGCACATCCACACATATATAGATGCAATGCAGACAACTAAACCGCAGAGACTGACATCCTTTGACAAGTAAAACGCAGAATCGATTCCACTATTCAATAGCAAAACACTCGATTCGCGGAATCGGCATAACGAAGAACCGACGGCAAGCTGTTATCCCTCGGTCCACCCCGCACGATTAGATCATTCTCGAAATCACCAAACATGAACTCGAGTCTCGACACGGTTATCTCGACTAAGAACCCTCTGAACAATCGCGTAAATGCTCGCTTGGGTTACTTACTGGTGAAGCGCTACGTGAACTTGTCGTGCTTCTGCTCGGTTTAGCTCTCCCTGGACTTGTCGTGCCACTTGAAAGGCGAGAGCGAGAGCGACGGAGCGTCCGTTATAGAGTCTGAGAAGTGAGAGGCGCGAGCGCGAGAGGAGAGGTGAGAGAGAGTGATGCCACCTTCAATTTAGGGTTTTACCGGTCAACTTCAGTGAAGCTGCTTCCCTAGAGCCTAGAGGGAAAAAAACAAAATCAAACAAAAAAAGCAAGGCATGCCGGTCTGGCTTCCACACAAAGAACCGGATCGGTTATTGAGGGTGACTCTCAAATCTAGGGGTGTCAAAAAAGCTGGACCGGCTCCGGCTTTTTTGAGACCCCCGATTTCTTTTTAATTAATTTATTTTATTTTATTTTTTTCATCGACGAGCTGTCAAATGCTTTTGATTCTAAAAAATAAAAAATAAAAAGAATCCAACTAGATTAAACCTAACCCGAAAAGTTGGGACATATGTAATTCGAACTCGGCCAAGCCGAGTTAGGTCATTGTTTAGTTTTCGGCCCGGTGAGACCCGACCCGACCCGACCCAGGTTGACACCCCAATCAAATCTGTGAAGTCGGGAAACAATCCAAAATCGATCAATCCGCCACGGGATTTAAACCAGGTAGTTTGTGCTTTCCATATTGATTTGATAAATTCAATGTTCTTTTTTCATAGTAATCTCCTTAATTCACTCACAAAACTATTTGTTTTTAAGTGAGAAACAATGTCCATTATAAAACAAATGATACTATTTAATTCTCAATCTATATAGTAAAATATTATTACAAGAAAACGATATTTTGAATTATGGATCATTTGTGAATTTCGGATTTATTCATTTCATTTTCCAATAGTTTTTATTGTGAGTTTGTCAAAAAAGAAGAACGCGCGCGAACAAAAAAGCCAGCAAAAAGCTCCTCGTTGTTGAGTGAAGTATATCTAAAAATTTCAAGAAGAAAAAAAATCAAATACCCAGAACATTCGAAAGCCGAGCTCAGATAACGGGGCTTGCTATATAACGAATGAAGATCTGAGGTGAGAATTCACTGAGCGCTGAGTGAAACTACCAATAGATGGAGAAAAATAAACCTACCCATGAAAGATTTCGGATGACGAATGTGCGCTTGAGAGGGTCTTTGCGGTAAGACGAATAGATGAATCACACACTCCGGTAGCTCCAGTGAATCGGAAGTCGGGTCTTGCCTACACATAACCACTTGTGTGCGAGCACCACATAAAATGCATATACGGTACACCAGGGGTTATACGTATATGTGTAACTTCTCACTCAAAGCAGCATGTTTGTTTACTAACCAACTGGAGAAGGTAATGCCCCGACTATTATTGTGGACCAAGAGATATGGAGCATGCAGCGCTAAGGTGCTAAAATATATGTCAAGTACAAAGGGAAATCGAAAAACAGAATTCACTTCATTTTCTTGCGCACTTCATAGAAGTAGCTCAAGATCACCACAGCCGCAGCCACCGCCACTCCAACAGCCCCTTGTGCCAACACAGCACCATTCGCTACTCCCTTGCTGCCTGAAGAACTTGGTGTGAACCCCAGTTCAGAGAGCTTCTTATGCGAGATTGCATAATCTCTGAAAAATGCATCCTCATCCTGCCATGTGCTAGAAAACATTAGGGAAAGAAGAGAGTATATAGCAAAAGAAATCAAGGAAGAAAAGAAGCAGATTAGCAAATTGGGCGTTTGTGTCTTTTCAAGGTTGTGCCAAAGAGAGTTGCAGGAAACACCACCAATTTAATTATTAAATCAGGTGATCCCAGTCGCATACATGATGCTCTAGCCTAGAGGTTTCACGGAACTGCAGACTAATCTCCGTCCCACCAAGTTCATAAATTTCTACCAACATTTGATGTGTGATCTCATTAAGAAGATTTCCTGGTCTCTGCATAGAAGACAGTGATGGAACAGACTGGATGCTGCCGAGGTAGCATCACAAGCCTATACAGCATAATTTCCATGCAAAAAAAAATCTCCATCTGTTTTCAGTCTCGGCAAAACCAAGGACAGTAGCACCAAGGGGTTGTAGACCGTGCACATAAGGAAACGCAATAGTGGTGCAGGCAGGCAGCCAAAGTTGTAGTTTCATAAATGGGAAAAAAAAAAGAAAAGGAAATCATGTAACTGCAATTCGATTTAAAGATTTACTGATGAGTCACCAGACCACGCAAAAAGCCCATACTACCTTGGCATACAACTCAACATAAGGGCGAAATGCAGGATCTTCCAACAAGGCCGTGTCGGTTGGCAGTTTCAGCAGTCCCTCCGATTCCCCTTTCAACAGCTCGCTGTGTCAAAAATGATCAATTAATATCTGGCTCCATAATGCTCCAACTGAAACTTGGAAAATGCATCCGGTGAAAAGATGGAATCTTACAGAAAATAGGAATTATCAAACTTAAGGGGTTCCTGAGTCCAAGGACCATCAAATCCAGATCTTTCCGGGTGTGCCCTTCCCTAGAAACAAGAACATAAAAAAAAAAATAACAAATGAGGTTCTGCATCCCCAGCTGATCTTGAATGTAAACCCAAGCAGAAATATAAATTACCAGTGTATGACCCCCTGATAAAGCCACTATGTCCTTGTCCGACAGACCCATCCTGTAAAAAATGTCCCTTAGATGTGGAGGACCTACATCCAGCAATGACAAGTTCAGAAATTTTTTTGAATACCTCAACATCAACATCTTTACCACAAAAAAAAACATCAACATCAACATCACCTTTATCCCGTCGGCGGTCGATGAACCCAAAAATAAATAAAATAAAAGCAAGACCGATTGAGAGAAAAGAAATAATTATATAAAAAAATAAATATATAAAGGGAAAAAATGACTAAAAAGGATAGTCTGGAACATTGGAATTCTGCCCCTCCACAATGCTAATAGCTTTCCTCCACTCCGTCCTAAGACAAACCGTACGCCAATCTATTTCTCACTTCTAAAAAAAATAAAAAATTGAATACCTATTTAAGCAAAATGTACATGTATTTCACCATTAAGAGAATTATAATGCATGACAAGACATGCGTAGGCAGCGGAGAGTAAAATGTGAATATCACAAATCAACAAGCTTAACTAAGCTGCTGTTGAAGGCCTCCTTTCATTTGAGCCTCCTTTCACTCGGCTAGAGTGAGTTGCACATGTAAAATATAATGTAAAATAACAAACTAGATTGGCATGAGTAGTTATATTGTTACTTAAGTATAATCACATATCTCTTAAATACGTGGTTATAAACTTGTAACGAGTCTCGTACACATCTAGTCTCTCTCACCTAGTGGCTCAAGGTTTCTCACATACATGTCTCACTCAACATCATGGCTTAAGCGTTTAGGTTGGATATTCTAGCATTGTTTCAGATGACAGATCAAGAGTTCATTTCCCAGGACTCCTCTCTCAACTCATTCTTCGTGGTGGGTTCACAACAGCTGACTCAAACGAAATAGGCACTGTGCCCATTTTACACATGAGGCTTATATTCTGGAAGCTTATTAACTGACATGCAGATGAGAGGGACAACATCTGAATGTCCGTTAGCTCCAATACCTTGTTTCACTGGGCTTCTTATCTCATTCAAATCATTCCTCTGGAAACTTACTAATTGACACTCAGATGAGATGGACGTACATTTCAAGATTAACAGGCAGCAACCTTAAGGAAAAAAAAACTACTATTTAACTTTTTGATTGGAGCAATAAGAAGCACAGTGGACCATAATATTTGGAGGGAGGGATGGAGGGAAATGAAGGGAGGCCAAACAACAAAGGGAAAGTCAACACAACAAAATACCTTGATTAGCATCTGGAAGTCTTCCTTCGTTTGGAGAAACTTTTGAATCCTGCAGGTAGAAAAAAAATTATGAATAAGGCACTTGTAAGAATCATCTCGCTCACATACAGCTCAAAAACAGTACCTTTCTTCCAGGAACAAAGTCGATAGTGGGACCTCCAGTGACTTCTACTGCAACAACTCCTGCTAGCTGAAACAGGCATTTCACTCATAATGATCAATACACAAATTGATAAAACATTTTCAATAGTAACCACTAGAATTGATTGGCTATAAATAGCATTATTCAACCACTAAACAACCAAGAACAATTCCAGTTGAACTAGACAGAGGAGATTTCCTATAAGCAATTGAGAACTAAATCTCCTAAAGCATCTGAATATAGAGAATGCGTGGGTTATGCCAAATAAGGGCTTCAATACGTGCAGGCACATTAGTTCTGAAGATGATGCATGCTGGAGGGCACAAAACTTCAAAGTTACAAGGCAAGAATTCAAAGTCTTTTTCACCTAACCTTGTCATATCATCTTAGATTTTTGTCCACCTATTGGGGGAGGCAACTCATAATATGTAAGACGGAAGAACAAATCATTTAAACAGTCTTTTCACCTGGTATAGATCTGCATATGTAATCTTTGGACATTTGGCCTTCACCTCCTCTGTATCCAACAGAAAAGCAAATGTAAATATACTGACTGAAGTTATATCTCGACTCCATTTGCAAAAAAACTCTATTCATCAAAGCTATGACGTTATCCATGACAGGTTCCCACAGTTGTATAGTTGAAAGTATTAGAAACATAACGTATCTACAGTTGACTGATGGAAAACATATGCAACAGTCTTAGGATTTCCATGGTCGACAATCATGGAAGCATTAGACAGAATACTAAACTATCCATCTTAAGCATGCTCTCATAAACGGAACATAGGATAATACATACACCTCAACTTCATGAAAACTGTAGGGATTTCTTTTAAGAAATTATCAATGTCTGGAGCAAGAATTATCTTCATGCATTCTATACTGATGAATATTGCAAGATATCTAAAATTGGTTAGGTGAACCTAGCAGTACACTACACGTGAGTAACAAAAGTAAATCACAAATTGCGGATTAAATCCCATTGATAAGTCAACAGGATACTGTTAAGCCAGCTAAAATTGCAAACGCACTGCTTGGCCTTTCAAGAACTTGTAAATACATAGCATCATGTTAACAAACTTGTTAACTGTCTTCAATAGAACAGACAACACGCGTGCCCAGGGGCACTCTAAACATGGAAAGATAATTGATTAAGTCAACCATTACTCATCAAATAACTCAAAACATAAGCAGCAAGTGAAGGACAGCTAAAATTGAAGCAGACTTCTTGTACTAGAAGGCAGAGGTCCATGGAAATTGGACTCTCAAATCTCAATGCACCTATATCTACTTAATATCAAATGAGAATGCAACGGGACTCGCACTATCACAACCTACAATTGCATGCTCGTCCTCCAAACGTCTGTCAGTGCATGAATAGTTGAACTCCAGAAACTACTTAAGCACAGTTGCAGGCAGAGAACTAGATACAGGTAGCTCAGAAGGAGCAGAGAGCTCACCACAAAAATCAAGAGCGATCTTCAAGCCAGCATTGGCGCCATGAGAGCACTCTTCCTCGTTCCGAATCGAGCCATTCGGACCACCGGTCTTCGTCTTGGCGTCATAAGTTCCGGCATCGTGCCACCTACAAGACGAATAGCAAAACCTCCAGATATCAGCAACCGCAAGCCAATCCGATCGAAAATCATCATCGCCAGTCAAGGCGGGAAAAGAGCAGGCGAAGGTTACGCCAGTCGGAGCATAATCGGAGCGCAGTTCTTGTAGGCGATGAGAGCGCGGAGATGGCGGCGAGCCTTGTCGATCTCCTTCAGGTACTCCGTGTCAACCACCGGTAGCGCCATGGAAGACCAAGCTTCTGGACACTCTCCGTCTGCCTGTGTTCGCGAGTGTTTCTGAGTGGGAGCAAAATGGGAGCAAAAATGGAGGAAGCGAAGAGAAGAGAGAGACCGTGTGATTGGTAGAAAGAGCAGGTTCGGAACAGAAAAGATAAACCAATTGCAATTTTTAAATTCCCGTTTTATTTATTTTCCTGCTATTTTTTCGGCTTCGAGATAACCGCGGGGACAGTTTTCCGGTGTCGCGGTCACATGTGCTCCTCTCTCGCGAGGCCGCCACGTGGAAAAAGTTTGGGAAAAGGAGTGGTCAGATAAGGCCGTGTTTTTTATTATTATTATTTTAATCTTTTTCAGAAGTTTGCACGCAATTCAATGTCCCAACTTATCAGGCGGGCCGAAAAAACAAATGAAAAAACAGAAAAAGAAAACAAGATGCAGCGTGATCAGTTAATTATGGAATTTTAGATAATTAATCTGGGAGGAGCAACGAAAATAAATCTGCGAGATTTATAATCATATCTGCTTCCTGGGAGGATTAGGGTGCGATTGGGCACGCGAATAGCCTTGACCAACATTTTCTCTACGAACCACCATCCCACCACAACCCCCCAGCACTCGGGGGTTTTTCTCAAGCAATTACACGACGACGTTCTCATGTACAGGAAATGACAATCGAGGGCATGGCACGGTGCCGGGTCATGCCGAAATGGCGCAGGTACGATGAGTAAGGTGATTCACAAATTGCGTACGGGCAGAAGCGAAGGAGCCCAGCAAGAATCGTGGTCGTGATTTTGGTCATGTCCCCTTGGAGGAATGTCAGAAAAGCATAGGAACGGACGGAGCACATGAAACAGCATCCGGTTCAAGTTTCCCGATTATAGAGCAATCTGGTGGTTGACCGTCTATCCATGGACAGAACAGCAATATCGAGAATGGAGAGAATCATGGGCATGGACAACAAATTATCTACTATTCAAGAGAATGGCCCGGTCGGTTGCCGGATATAAGTCGACAACCCATTTCACTAGGCACATGGAGTACGACTACGACAGCGACGTGTCCATCGGGAGACCTCAAACAAGCACAAAAACAGCATCAGTATAACAACTTCCTCCTTTCCCTTTCCTCCAGGCAAATGCAGAGAATGCCGATACATAATCTGCGTTTCACCAGCTAGAAAAGCCCTCTCAGCATAGATAGCTAATTTACGCAGGAAAAAAAAAAATTTCCCGGCAAGCACAATCAACGGTTGCATGCTGTTTGCAGATTTTGTTTCTATGATGTGTACAACAACAAACAAATCTGTACGGTTTCTATGGTGGTGATTGTGAAATTGTTTTTGCTGTCTTGCAATTCTGCAGCCAAAGCCCATTGAGAGCAGAAACGAACAGCAACTCAGGAAGTCCTCCATTGCAACTCTATTTGGATCCGTCCATTTTTCGAGTCAATGAGATGGTACTTCTCATTGATTCTTTTGTTGCTCACGACATCAGCAAGGCTTATGTCGACATAGCCCAGCGATTCCTGGTAAGAGAAAAGAAAACAGGCAATTCAACTGCATTAGCCAGACGATCAAGGTTAGTCATGTGTGATAGTAATGAATGAAGATCAGTGAAGAAATCTGCCTAGATACTCCAACAACTTCTATCGAACTAAAGAAAAAACACACAAAATCTGTTTTGTGATTTGCATTCAGCTGAGTTGCAGATGATTTTCATTGGTTCCGTCAGCACATAAGGCTAGGATGCACAAACTGCATAAAACTTTACATTTTTCTAACATAAGCTGTCCACTGCCAACAGATGTTAACCTTCTGACAAATTACAATCCTTTTCCCATCCCAAACATGCCATATGGCTAACTGAGAAAAAGCTGAGCATAGCCATGAATTATGCTGTATTAGACTCCTGATAAAATCACTATTACACACTTGTGCAGCTTCCTGGAAAGCATAAGCTGTAGGCAATGCTAAGGGAACAACTGAGTAAGGGTAACTCCGCCTGTATTACCTTTAACCGAACACTTTGAATGGCTCATGTACTTCCAACCACAAATTCAGGTCAGTAAATATACTATTGAGAGATCAATCATCTTACAGAAAGGGCTTTTGCTTCTTCCTTAGATAATGATCAAAATCATATTTCCAGAAGAGGGTTAAACAACTTCAACAGCATAAGAATCCCATACTCAACCATCCTTTTAATTGGAGCTACTCAAAAGCTTAAATCAAGCTCAAAATTATTACAGCATCCTCCAATCTTTCAAGATCATGATATGAAGCTGACATGAGATATACATTATTCTGATCTCCTATTGCCAATTTTTGGGATTGCAACCCTAACTTTAGATATCCTTCAAAGACTAGAAGCACAAGAGCCAGAGATAGGAGTTCCACGTCATGATTTGACAAAAGTATTAAATGCCTTGGTAAATGTTTGTAGTCTATATATACCTTAGGATGTAGCAGACCTATCCTTGACGAGGCGCTGAGAACTTCAATATGCATCTTCTCATTGGTAGGAGGCTCATCCAGTGTGAAATGGAACTCCTCCTCCCACCTTGGATCTCTGTTCTTCTTCACGGGCTGCGCAAGTTCCAATTAAAATCAGTATCTACAGACCACCACAGATAGTCGAACATGAACATTGTAATTCTAAATGGGGACCAGTAAGATTGACAAAACTAATCAAGGCATGAAATATTCTTCCAGTTGAGTAGTGCAGCTATGTAGAACTTCATAATTTGTTGCACTCAACAGAAAGGAGTTCTCTGTTCGTGAAGAGTCTCCTGCCTCGGTATCAATATCACAAGTCTTGCTTTTCCACAGAACACGAGTAAAATTAGACGAGGATTTCCAAGGTACAGAATGAATCGCGTCAATCAACAATAGGAACTTGGAACATGCTTCTCTCTCAAAGTAAGAAACTGTATTGCAAATGAGGTTGGGAAGGGCATTCCACCTTAGTTTTTCTCTCCTCTCCTCTGAAAAGTATCCGCACATATGGATTGGTGTGATGCTTTCCTTCAACATCTTGTGCTTCATGCACTATAACAGCAAGCATACCTCCACCAGCTGGTGTTCCTTCAGGGGCCTTCTGAACTGCGTTTGATTCCTCAAAACCCACGGGCATCTCCTCTTCTTTGAAAGGCTTATATGTAAGCTCCACAACAAGCTGCCCTCGTGATTTATCGTTAACAGGATCGTTAGGATCCATTGTTTTGAGGAGGTTAAGAGTCATCTCTTTTGGCTCCTCAGCGGGTAATTCCTTCAGTGGGATTACATTCATACCCATTTTTTCATGTTTGCCTACCTAGACGAGATGCTAGACAGTTTCAGTATCCAGTACATAACAAAAGATACAGTAAATATGAGTACCCCTAGTATCTCCACGTATTTCTACCTGCTCCCAATCGTATACATGAAATTCCAAGGCCTGTGACTCTGGCTCTCTGATAACGAAATTGAATTCCTGATTCCACTCAGGGTTCAAGTTCCTATGCTTCACAGTGGTTTTCTTTGAAGGAAGCTTATCCTCCGTAAGCTTCAATTTCACATAAGGGTCTGATGCACCCAGCAAATCTTTCTTCTTCAGCTTCATTGCCCTCAAAACCTTCACGTGCAGAATTCCTACAGGTCTCCTCATTGCCCTGCATATTCAACTTTCATCAAATCCACCTAGTCATGATCACATATATGCAGGTCACATAAGCTCATATGTGCATACTTTGTTAAGTCCAGTATCGGTATTTCAAGTGTTTTGGGCCAAAGGTACATGCTCGCAACCTGATCTTTTATGAGCTCCTGCAGATTAAAAAAAAAAATTTAAAAAAAAACTTCTAAAGAATGAGATCAACATGTAGACACTCCATTAAATTCTGTCTCACAAAAAAAAAAAAGGCAAAATTACACATCCGAGAACCTTGTTAAGAACACAACGCTGACTAAGAAACAAAAAATGGTTATATTAGAAGCACAACATACAAATACAACAACAACAACAACAAACAGCAACAAAAAGCAAACCGCAAGATGTGACAAAGCATTCGCTAGGGTTCCAATAACAAAAAGTAACTCAGTTTATTGCTTTGTCAAGTAAATGTCCCAAGTCGAGATTAAAAACAGGCCTATTGGAGAAGTGGCAAAAGAAGAAAAACAACAGGAAACCTCAGAAGATAACAGCCTTGTACTCTTTCTCAAATTCCCTATTGATAAATTAAACTTTAGTCCTTTTACATTAGTTACCTATCTGCTTTTTTTCATTCCAAGACAACTTATCTGTTTTCATGCAACTGGAAGTGCATACAGCAAAGAAATGCTAGCCATCTAGATCATCAAACAGTTGTCAGCCTTTTTTCTTAAATATCAATTCGCATACAAAAACAAATAAGGGACAGAGTTCCGCTCTCTCACCCCCTCCTCCAAAGGAAAAAAGAACCAACAGAAGAGATCCCTTTTTCACTGTGGGGGAGGAGGGAGGGGTGAGGGAGAGATTTGACCATATGGAGTCATCAAAATTGTTAGGACAATATACAGCACCTGAACAAATCTATAAAGACCAGGTATTGACATGAGATCAGCACCAACGAGCTTTAGCCCAAAATCAATGTGTGGCTGCAAAAGAAAAGTTATTTCAGAGAGAAAGTCTAGACAGAATTTAAGAGCAAAAATATATGTACCCAATTATCTGCATGTCCACGACAAATCCTACATGAGGACATACCCATGCATCAACAAACCTTTTCCATGAGAGACACGAATATTTTGGCAAAACAAGGAAAGCTGGGAACCAAGGGCTTCAGAGTAATTCGTGGAGAAGCAAAAACTTGCAAATCAACTACCTGTAAGATAACCACAAAGGGATCAACTTCTCAGCACCACCAAAATTAAAATGAACAAAGATAGGAGATGCGTCTTTATGAAACTAATATTTCCTTCACATGGAGACAAGTCACTTACCTGAACAGTTGCCTTCAAGCCAAATGCTTTAACAGCAACAGTGATATTAGGATTTCCCGCCCATTTCAAGGATGGTTCCATGATCAGCTCCTTCTCATCAGTGACATAAACTTTCATACCTAAAAGGGAGATACCATATCTCAATGGAACAAAAACAGAAAATTGACAACTTCCAATATTCACCTCAGAGAGCTATTAAGACAAGAAAACAGATCTAGGACCAAAAAGTTTGCTCACTTGATCTATTACAGCCATAAAGCTGCTGGAACATCTCATAAACAGGAAATGCCTATTCTTTAGTGTAGAAAAAGCCATAAAGAATCTTTTGAACAGATAATTACCACTGAGGATGATAAAAACATGCGGAACATTCATATTCGCATGGATGCATAATTGTATCAATAACAGATGATTGCCAGTTGTCTCTCCTTCTGCAGAATTGTTTATACACCTCTTCATAGACAGATTCATTGATGGGTTGGATTTTTAACACTCCAATGAAAGAAATTGACTTACTAGTTATTGGTAAGTCTCTATTCATAGAAAAGAGAACAAAAGTCATCTGGCCATTCAATAATTATGGGAAGGACACTATTTTATTCGTTGCCACACTATATATTTGTAAAGCGTTTAGCCAAAAAATTAACTCAGTAAAGGTGAAAACACAGGATATATGATTTCCCATTAGCATATATCTAGCAAACTAGCAGCCAAATTAGCTGTTTCCCCAGGTCATGCCTCAAGAAAAAGCTGAAAGAGAATTCCTGATTCTCAGTGGAAATTGATGCAAATGTCTGTGTGTAAATAACATCTGAGTGAGAATTTTCCAGCAGTGACCGTCAACAAAAGGAATTATCCCCCAGAAAAGCTGAGAGGCTGAAAAGGCAAGTTTGCACTGGAAAGTAAACATATGCAAAGTATATAAAGATGTGCACCTTGAAAAGTTGGTGGTAATGTCCCTAATGTGAGTTTTTCAAATTCAACAGAGTCAATCTTGTACTTGGGAATTTGTTCTGCTATTATAGGTTTTGCAATATTCTTTGCGGTTTTGCAGATCGCCTGCTCAAATAAAAATAAGAGGCAGAGACGTTAGATAAATAATAACACAAGCAACAGGAAAAAGAAATGCAGAACTAAAAAAATCATAGTACAAACCTTGTCGAGATAAGGCCACATATGTCGCAAAAACGTGTTAAGCCAATCAACCTATAAAAAGGAACTCAGTGAAAATATACTCGTCGAATGCTGCTGCTTCTTTAAAAATCTGGGGAAGCTTTCCGGCACACTTAAGCAGTTTTTGTTGTTAAACTGAGATCTTACCCGATCATAATCAGGATTCTTCACCCAAGTAGGTATCTCAGGAAGCAATCGCTGCAGAGTTTCTGTATCTTGCTCAACCAGTGGACGGATGACGGGATCCTGAACATAACAATACACATCGCCAAAAGTTCTTAATAGATTAATTTATAGCCAAAAAGTACATATTGTAGTAGGCAGAACTCGCTTCAACTGCTGACCACCTCTACTTCTTAGGGTGCATTCTAACCTTTTCATGCAACCTGATCGTTTGAAGAGTACGGTCCTTGTGTAATAAGCTCAAATTTTAACCATGACAAACAAAAACATAAAAAAGAGCTTTTACTAGACATCCAGATTCCATTAATTGCTCTCCAGCGTCCTGTGATTTCTAGGACACATCAACCTCAAAGCATGCATCAGACATCTCGACAATACCTAAATCTTCTGCCTCAAATAAACTATAAACTCATTGCTTTCAGTGTAGCGCTGGGGCCAATTCTGCAAGAATGAAGCTACACGTCGCTATACACTCCAAATCAAAAGAGGTTCGATAACATAACTCTATAACGCAATTTCATATCTGGTACCCGACACCAAAAGAGGAAAAATTAGGAACGAAATCTCACACTTGCTTAATTTGGTATAATGCGGGCAGAGAAATTACCCGTACCAACATCGGATGAGCACCTGAACCACCTCCAACAGCTAAAACGAAACCAACAAGTCTAGAACTCCAACAAAATGTAGAAAAAAAGAACAGTCGACAAGAGAAGCAAGCGGCGAGCAAGCACGTCACTGACAAAATGAAATGCAGTTGAATATCTAGGAACTAAGCGATCGAAATAGTCCGCTACGGTCAGCATCTCTAATAGTGACAGAACGAACCTTAACATCGTCGGGCTGGAAGTAAATGAAAAGGTAGTATCCGACCACGAGGCCAAGAGAAACTCCGACTCCGAACCCACAAAATCCCAGTATAGTACTGAAAAACCCCATTTCCAGATCGAGCTCCTCAGTTACACCAACTTCGCCGCTCTCGATATACAGCAAAATTCAAGCTCCGATGACGACCAATCTCACTCGGAACTTGAAGATAAAGTGGACCAATCCCGCTCACCGGATCACTAATCCAAGCAAACACCACAGCGACGAAACAGAAATGAGAACAGCAAAAGAAGAAGGAGAAGGAGGACGAGAAGAAGAAGAAATTGACGACAGTGGAATGTATATAGCAATCAAAGCCGTGGATCTCAGAGGTCGCTTCGATGCTGTTTTTGTGTGGAAGTCCGGAGGATCGAGCGTTGGACACGGAAAGAGAGAGAGAAGGAATAGGAGTTGACGCATAGAGAACGCAAAGACCATGCGGGACGGCCTGGCTCGGTTCGAAATTCGGCAAGCTTCCTCCGCCGCTCCACCGCTGGCCCGGGTCTTGACCCGATACGTGGAAGGTGCCGGTTGGGACACGTGGCATGTCTAACCGCGTCGGGTCCATGAATTTGAAAGGGGATTTTGCATTTTCAGACCGAAAAAAAAAAATCAATTCTACGAGATCTGCGGACGCAAATGGTCGGGTCGGGCTCAAGATCAAGCTCAAGGGCTCGCGACTTTGATTCGCTCTCTCTGAAAGCACTCTTTATAGTTGGACCGCCGGGTGAAACTGAAAAAAAGTTGACCCCCGGGTCAAATACAACGTCCGAGTTCCACCCGATTCGCATGTACGGCAGACACCCCAGAGACGCGCATGGCGACACTTCCTCTTTTGAAAAATCAACTTCTGATTAAGTTAATTTTTTTTTTAGCAGAAATTAATTTTTTAAGAAAAGTAAATTTTTTTACCTGTAGAAATAAAAAAAAATTACATAACCAAATAGATTTCTACTTCAAAAATTACGTTACCAAATGAATTTATATTCCGCTTCTAAAAATTGTGTTATCAAATAGATTGCTCCAAAACATTTCTATAAAGAAAATTTTACTCTATGAGTACTATTATGCGCGCCCTTAGATAGTAATTGAATTAACCATTCGAGGCAAATTTGATCTTTTAAATAGAGTTCGTATGATATGAAATTTTCGTTTAGATATTCTGTGATAATATGGAGTGGGTTTTATTTGTCTATAGCAATTGTACCTTCAAATCTAGTATATGGCGCATCACCTGCCTTAATCTATAGGGGAAAAGCTAAAGCATAAATCTCGGCTGTATCTGTATATCTCGGTTTGTTCCTTATCAATCAAGGCCAATCCTATGCTTGTCAAATGGTCTGACCCATTCGACCAAAAAAAAAAAAAAAATTTGTCTGACCCACCTAGGTTGTAGTGCAAGTGGGGATACCGCGTATAAGTTGTTTCTTTTCTCGGTCCAATTCGCGCACGTTAGACTTGTCTAAGGTTAAGTATAGCTTTAGGCCGCGCTTAGTAGATGGGATAAAAATTCGGATAAGATCCTATCCGATATTTGAAGTGAGGCAAAATCTAGATATGACTGAATATAGTTTGGATAAAAAAAATCCCACTTAAATGGTGCGATAAACCCGAATAAGATATGTGAATATGAGAAATTGATTAAAAAAATTCAGGCTTTTTTCCGTTAATTGCTCTTCCTCCCGTTTGCCTAGCACCACCATCATCAGACTCCGATAGCCGCTGCTCCTCCCACCGGCAATGACTTGCTTCCTACTTTCGACTATCGGGAAAAGCGACACTCGGAGCTTGTTGGCCCCCGCCTCTTCCTTATGTCGCTCAACTTTGTTAACAACCCGCAAAACTAAACTAAATCTAAGTGGTGAGGCTATAAATTGGTTGTGAGTTTGTTGAAGATCCAATAACGACTATAGGTTAGTCCGTGAACCTTCGGGTATGACAACGTTGATCGCTATTGGTGACAACGAGAGTTCTTGAATTGCTTCACCGAGAATTGCTAATTTCACTACAAGTTGCTCGGTGGTGGTGACCAGGTGCAACGGCAAGATGGTTACTTAACGCCGATAGGTATTGGAGAAGATCATCGTTAGCTATTTCAAGTCGTCAGCCCGCCCGGGAATTTGTTAAGTGATTGGGCTAAATCGGATCTGCGCCATCTCGGAGGAAATTGTTGAGGTGGCCAAACAAGTCGAGCTAGCATCGGGGAATAGAAGCGGTATCCACACTCGTTGAAAGAAATGGATTCACCGCAAAAGAGGAAGGTGGAGATGGCGAGACCGACGGAGAACTTAAACTTGGGGGTGTCTCGAAGGAGCAAAGTGTGGTAGAGCGAGCGGAATTGATCGAGGGCAGCGAAAGGATGTCACAGAAGGAGAGGGTGTCCTTGGATTGTGGAAGGACGAACAGTTTACTTTTTAATTTTTATCTTGCAAATGAAGCAATTATTTCGATAATATTTCATGTTACATCCGGAAGTCAACAAGCATTGAATGGGATATAAATCCTATTATATCATTATCCTATCCAGCAAAAAAAATCTGGACTACTAAACGCAACCTAATTCCGTGAGTTTTAGCATATGTGCAATTTGGATTTTTAAGTTTTACATTGCGCAATTAGTCCGTGGATTTGCGCGATTTGATCCTCTAAACTTTGTTTCGTCCAATCCAATCTTCTGATTTGTACAGTAAGTACTTCATTTGCACGCTGTAACTAGTACCGTCGAGTTAGGATTTCTTTTTTCTTACTTTCCCACTTGTTTTCTGCTCATTTGGCACAAGAGCATCACGTGTTATTTTTTGTTACGCAAGCATTGTTGTGTCATTAATTAACTCGACACCTAATCAGAGTGGTTGATCAAATAATTTTATTGCACAAATTGAGGAAGTCGGACGACTTGATTGCCCATAATAAAGATTGAAAGGATGAAATCGGACAAATTCGTTAGAAGACCTGCTTGAGCATAATATTTGTTAGAAGACCAAATAGCACAAATGACGAAATTTAAAGGACCAAATCTGTAGTTAGTGCTTTAAATATCAATATCGTCAAGAGGTAGAGCATCATTGGACTAAAAATTTCCATCGTCATTAGACCCTTGATATATACATATATACATATTTGTATGTGTGCATGTTTGTTTGCTTTATACGTTTGTTGAAGAAGTAAATGAGAACGAAAATGCGATTATCAAGCCCTCGTTAAGGGCCACACCGCCATCCTAAGTATCTATTAGAAATAGGAGCGAGCATCGGTCTCGGTCTAATTCTCGGAACCGTTTTGGCCGATTCGGGCAATTCCCGGCTCCCAAACTTTGGAAATGGCAAGAACCGGGAACCTGATGCCTTAAAATAGGAATTTAAGGCGAGAACTCAACTCTTCACACTTCGATTCATCTCCCTAAATTGGAGTAAGGCATTGGGTTTACTCTACTCGGAATTTACTTTAGTTCAATCTCCGGTTGAATATCGAATGTTTGAACAACCATTCTCCCTCTTCCTTTATTGTTGATTTTTTGTTTACTTTAGGTCGAGTCTAAGAATTTTATGATGGTGGAGAATTCGTGTTGGTCTAGTTGCGAGTTTGCATGTTGTGTGGCTCGCTACATAAAAAAATAAAAAAAAAAGGATCTCGATTCAATCCAAGAGCTGAATTGGGACCGATCCATCCGATTCCCAAGAGGACATATTTGATTTCGAGTTTCAAAGTAGGAACTAATCAACCTTAGAACTGATTATCCCTAATTAGAAGTTCTTTTTTTTAAATTTCTCAAGCAGCTACTAAAAGCCTTAAAAAACAATAAACAAAATAAATATTTCCAGAAATCAAAAAAGATAAAATTGTAAAAAAAGAGTTAGGCAAAATGGAGAGAGAAAAAGGAGTTCAACCCAACCACATCCCTGTTTTGCGGTGAGGGTCGCCAGAAATCTACGACAGATTGCTTTTTTGACGCGGAGGAGGAGATGGTGAATTATCAGATAGCAACAAATGTAACATTCCAACACGGCTTTTACGACATCGTTTTCAGGCAGGAAAAAGGACGATGAGTCATATGATGGGGAGTTCCGTTGCCAATTTGATCTCTATTTTGGTGATGGAATCTTTGTCCGGGAAACAATGGACGAATGGCTGTGGCGGTGTGCGTTGTCTAGGTTGTCGGGCACGGTTGACCTTGGACCTATCCCGAGCCACGAGGATATGAAGTCATTTTTGGGTAAGCTTAAGCAATGTCATTTAGGCTCCATTTTTTTCCGTAGAGAATGTGACATTTTTCAAAGATATTTTTCGATAAGTCATTTTATAATATTTTTCGGTTTTTGATCGAGACCCGAAATGCACCGAAAAATATTTTCCATCGTTTGGTAAGGAAAATTTAATTTCATTTTGCATGTCGTTGTCTAGTCGGAAATTATTGATGTGGACGCTTATCATCCTACGTAGACACCGACGCTAATACGAACAATTTTCCGTGAATTTAAAAAAGATCAAATTTTAACCAATTTTTATTTTTTTTTTTTATTTTTATTTTTCCTTCTTCCTCCATCGTGATCGGCCGATGGGGGCCACAAGCGAGCTCGCCGGCCGCATTTGTTTCATTTATGAAAAATTCGGAATTTTTGTTTCGGAGATTATTTTTCATGAAACAAACGGCGTCTTAATGAAAAAAATGCGTGACTTGACTCAAATATTTTATGCTAAAATTTTTATGATGGCGAGTTTGGGCAACAATTTAGACTCGGCTCAGTTGGACCCGCCCAGTGATTATCCTTGGTCTATACTGAGGTCGTGTCGATACGACAGCCCAGTGAGCCCACGCCAATATGCTCATTTCCATATTTATAGGTGCACGTGCAACTGTAACTAATATAAATGAAAGAAGTATTGAGTTTAGGTACCTACTCATATAAAAGGGTTTAGAAACAGGATTGTACTTCCTCTCTCCTCTTTTTTTTTTTTTGGGTCAAACAGGATTTTACATGGAAAGTATGATAATTAAGATTTCATTTTGTTTCGTGAAAAATAAATGATTTAAAAAATAATTTTCTGAAAATGATGGTTTATATTTCTTACAAAAACGATAAATAAAGAATATTTTTATCGTTCACGAAAATATTTGGACACGAATTATCAACGATAATGAAACTGTTTTCTATTGATTATTTATTTTGTGCTATACAAACGATCATCTTTTGAGTTTTCTGAATTATACATTTTTCGCGAGACAAATTAAGCTCAAAAGGTGTATTTGTTTTACTGAAAACTTAATGATAAATCTAAACTTGTTATTTCCGGTCCATGGAAAATGTTCCGTAGATCGATTAATTTTTTGAATCGTCCAAAGAGCGAAAAGTTAGAAAATTATTCCGAATTTTTTTTTTTCCTGAAAACAAACAGACCCTAATGGCATCTTTATCGCCAATTTCATTTTGCTAGAATCTAAACCAAAGTTCATTGCACCTACCGATATTATGTGTGTTGACTAATTTGCAGCTACTATCAAGTCTTCCCACGTAAGAGAAATTTAGAAATACCAAGTTCACGAGACAATAGTGCGAAACCCTTCAAAAACAGAATTGGAAAAATTTCAAGTAAGAGCCCGAAGTCTTATTTTTTTCTCAAAAAAGAGCATAACGTGGACCTTGTTTTAAATGAGGGCCTCAAATGCTCAAATTGTTTCAAGAAAGGGTTTGACCGGAGAGTATTTTCGTCATTTACTTGGTCCGAACATTTTTTGTTACTTTTCTTTTTGCCATTTCATTTTTTATTTTTTTTTTTTGTCTCCTCCCCTTCCTTGGCCTAGCCAGCCTCAAGCCACCCTTACTTGGGTGGTGTCGGGCAAGGGCCGGCCTCGCGCCAACGAGGCAAGGGCTATCCTCGCTCGCCCAAGTGAGGGCCGGCAAGGCCGCCCTCGCTCGACGCCGACTCGAGCGAGGGTACGCTAACGCTAACTCAGGCCGGCGAGGGTGGCCCTTGGAAGGTGAGGTGAGGTGAGGGGTAAAAAAAGAAAAAGAGAAAAAGAAATATAGAAAAAGGAAAAAAAACTAAAAAATGTAAAGGATACAAGTGTTTTTCGATTAGATCCTTTTTGAAATAATTTAAGACTTCATGTTTATATTTAAAATAATATTCACTTTAGTAATTTATTTGAGAAAATAAAGACACTTTAAGTATTTTTTTGTGCGGAAATTTTCCCAATAAAATTTGCAAAAGGTTCAAAGCGAAAAAGAAAATAAAAAAAGATCGCCACTCCCCGAAAGGAAAAAGATTTACCTTCACCAGAAGGAAGAACCAGCGGAAAGGGAGAAAAAAAATAAATAAATAAAGGAGAAGACCATTTGGCACGATGCAAATTGCATTCCTACCACCACCCCGAAAGAGACGGACCAAAGGTGGGGGCTAAGCTGGAAGGAGGAAGGCATTCACCGCCATGGAAGCTCCCTCACCTTATTATATTCTCCACTCTCCCAGAAGCGAATAAATTTCGTTCCTCCCTCAACTTTATTCCCCCACTCTCTCCTACAATTAGGGTTTTCATTTTCCACCCGTTTTCCCCTTCTCTCTCTCTCTCTCTCTCTCTCTCTCTCTCTCCCTCGCACATACCCACACCAACTCCTGCACACACTCACACCTACAGCCTCAATTTCATCGACTCCGCCACCTCGCATCAGCTTCATCGGTTCGGAGTCGCGGAAGCAGCTCGTACTCCCCGATTCGCAGGTAAAGAACTTTTTGCCCGGGGGTTTTTCTCGAACTGGATTTATGGGGTTCTTTTCGATTGGTTGCCGATTGCGAATTTTTACTTTTCTTAGGTTTTGGGGAATTGGGGTTTCTCCTCGTATAGTTTCGATACGACAAGGGTTGCGATTATTCTTGTTTATTTTGTTTTTTTTAGGATCCAGTGCGGTGAGATGCAGGCCAGGATCCGATCGTGTGCACCGGGTGATTGTGTGGACCATCCGTTTTGAGGGGTGGTTCTGTACTTGTATGGAAACTCGGAGCCGGAAGCGGGCGGAGGCTACCTCATCAGCCCCTTCTTCGTCTTCTCAGTCCGGGCCCGCCACTCGCTCCACCAAGCGCGCCCGCATTTCTAACGCCACCGCCTCGTCCTCCTCCTCCTCCGTCCCTTCTGTCTCCACCCGCGCTCGCACCACCCGTTCCCGCGACAGCCTCCCCCCGCCGCCCCCGCCTCCTACCGCGCCAGCTCCCATGGAGTCCACTGAATCTTCAGGGTCCCGCCGCGACCGCAGGAGGAACAATGCTGAAAATTCCGATAAAGGTAAAGAGAAAGAGCACGAGGTCAGGGTCAGGGAGAGGGATGCAGAGAGAAGCCTAGGGCTGAATATGGACCGTGACGGTGGGGTTGAGGATGATGACAACGACAGTGAGGGTGGAGTCGGCATTTTGCACCAGAATCTGACTTCAGCCAGTAGTGCTCTTCAAGGGCTTTTAAGGAAACTGGGTGCTGGATTGGATGACCTGCTTCCCTCATCTGCAATTGCGTCTGCTTCTTCGTCGCACCAGAGCGGTCGGCTCAAGAAGATTTTATCTGGGTTGCGCGCAGATGGTGAGGAAGGGAGGCAGGTGGAGGCATTGACACAGCTGTGTGAGATGCTGTCAATTGGGACCGAGGACTCGCTCAGCACATTCTCCGTGGATTCTTTTGTTCCAGTACTGGTTGGGTTGCTTAATCACGAGAGTAATCCAGACATAATGCTCCTTGCTGCGAGAGCTCTTACGCATTTATGTGACGTGCTGCCCTCGTCTTGCGCAGCTGTTGTGCATTATGGTGCTGTTTCATGCTTTTGTGCCAGGCTGCTTACTATAGAGTACATGGACCTGGCTGAGCAGGTTAGTTGTGGTTTGATAAAAGCATTAATAGATGGATTTGTTGTGTGTGACAAAGTGCCGCCCGTGTTGCTTAGGGCCATAATTAAGTCCGCTTGATAATTGGTTTGCCTTTGTGGAATTTGTTTGCTTTGTGTAATATAAATTGACACAATGGTCTTTATAAATGAGACAGTCTCTCCAAGCCCTTAAGAAGATCTCCCAAGAGCATCCTACTGCCTGCTTACGTGCTGGTGCTCTCATGGCAGTGCTTTCATATCTGGATTTCTTCTCCACTGGAGTGCAGGTGATTGATTAACTGAAGCTTCTAACTTTGAGGTGATGGTGGCACCATATACTTCTTTAGATCTAATCAAAACACGTCTTTGTGTGTTGTTTTTTAGCGAGTGGCGTTGTCTACTGCTGCCAACATGTGCAAGAAACTTCCTTCTGATGCGGCTGATTTTGTGATGGAAGCCGTTCCTTTATTGACAAACCTTCTTCAATACCATGACGCCAAGGTAATGGCTTTATTCTTTATACGTCGGGTGAACAAAATTGTGTCTTTGTTCGGTTGCCAATTAAATCACTTTCTATTCTTTTTAACGATGTAGCATAATGAAAAGAATATGAAGTCCCTCAACCAGTGTTCCGGGTTGGTTCCTTCATTTCCACTTTTAATGTTAACAGGTGCTAGAGCATGCTTCTGTATGCTTGACCCGGATTGCTGAAGCATTCGCCTCATCTCCAGATAAGCTAGACGATCTGTGCAACCATGGACTAGTAACACAAGCTGCGTCACTTATCTCGACTAATAATTCTGGCGGTGCCCAGGCATCTCTTAGCACGCCTACGTACACGGTTAGCCCAGTAACTGCCTTTTTCTGCCACTTTCTATGCTCACTTTGTGCAGATCTTGATCTATGCTGTATGCAGGGATTGGTCCGACTGCTTTCAACTTGTTCAAGTGGGTCGCATTTAGGAGCTAAAACATTGCTTCTCCTAGGAATAAGTGGCATCCTTAGAGACATTCTGTCAGGATCTGGTGTGTCTGCTAATGGGTCTGTTCCGCCTGCGTTGACTAGACCACCTGAGCAGGTAAATTTCAACATTCCCCTTAATATGCTTCTGGTTCTTGCGAGTTCTTCTCAGAAGTTACTGCAAAGTGGTAATCAATAGGTATTTGTTCATATTTGGTTGTCTCCATTTCATCCTTGTTTCAGATTTCTCTTTGATTGATCATGTTCGAGTTTATTTTTCAGATACTGCATGATTTCTGCTGGTTGTCATGACTACCAATAAGTTAACCGTAGACATATTCTAGTTACTGCTTTGTGCATGGATATAGGATCCACATAAGTATAGTCCAATTGGGTCGGCTTCACTGTGATACCACTTGTCTCCTCGGCACAGGATGATGCATCGACTTGCGTTGTACCCTTGTGTTGCCAGGTTGGTACTTCACTTGGGGAGGTGTGCTGAAACTTGTTAGTCAGTGAAGTAACCATCCCTCTCTCTATTAACCGGAGAGAAATGTTGAAGTTCATGTTGGATAAATTGATGGATGAGGAATTTATTGACTCAACCCCATATCTTAGTTGCTTAGCATAATAGGGAGGTACTTATGGTGCAACAAGTCAGTCCAGCCTTATGTGGTTTAAACCATCATTTTATAGCTCAAAATCAAATTGATATTTTAATGGACTCCTCTATCATTTGCACTATAGCTGAAAATCATCTCGCCAATTATTTCAATGATGTTGTTTTCCTTGTCAATTTTGACTCACATGTCGTCTTTTTATTATCATTCACGTCTTGGTTTTCCAAAATATGGCATTTCTGGGCTCTCCTCCCTTTCATTCTTCACATGGGCCGGCTCTGCTCTATGCTACTTTTAGGTGTCCTTGGCACTGGACATGGCCCCTAGGAGGATTGTCATGCCCTTTCTTCTTCTCAAATTTTTATGATCTTTGTATGCGGATCACTTGATTATGTGCAGATTTATCATCAGTTGGTCCTGCTGATTTACATTGTTGTGCAGATTTTTGAGATTGTAAACCTAGCCAACGAGCTTCTTCCACCACTGCCTCTAGGAACGATTTCCCTTCCTGTTAGTTCGTACTTATTTGTGAAAGGGCCAATGCTGAGAAAGTCCCCTACCAGCAATTCCGGGAAGCAAGAAGAATCTAATGGTAATGCTGTGGAGGTTTCAACTCGTGAGAAATTATTGAACGAGCAGCCTGAGCTGCTGAGGCAATTTGGAATGGATCTGCTTCCTGTCCTGATACAGGTCAGTTTTTGGTGTTCCTATTGTTTGGATAGTGTTTGCTTTGGTTATTAACAAAATGTTGCTTTGGCATGCTTTGCAGATCTATGGTTCCAGTGTGAATGGTCCTGTACGTCACAAGTGTCTCTCTGTCATAGCGAAGTTGATGTACTTCAGTACTTCTGAGATGATCCAATCACTTTTAAGTGTGACCAACATATCAAGGTATTCTATTTTTCATATGAGGAATTGCAATGCGCTCTTCCATAAAGTAATGCTTACACAAAGTTTTACACCTTCTGTAGTTTTCTGGCGGGTATTCTAGCATGGAAAGATCCGCATGTCTTGGTTCCTGCGTTACAGATTGCGGACATTCTTATGGAGAAGCTTCCTGAGACTTTCTCCAAGATGTTTGTCAGGGAAGGCGTTGTTCATGCAGTAGATCAATTGATCTTGGCAGGTAATCCAAATTCTGGTTCTGGTGACAAGGACAATGACTTCGTTACCGGAACATCATCACGCTCTAGGCGATATAGACGACGAAGTGGTAGCTCGAACCCTGAGGGGACTTCAGTAGAAGAATCTAAAAATTCACTTTCCATAAATGTTGGATCACCTCCGGGTTCTATGGAAATTCCGAATGTTAATTCCAATCTTCGCACGACAGTTAGTGCATGTGCAAAAGCATTTAAAGATAAATACTTTCCTTCGGATCCCGGAGCCACCGATGTTGGAGTTACAGATGATCTCTTGCACTTGAAGAATCTTTGTATGAAACTAAATGCTGGCATTGACGATCAGAAGATGAAAGCCAAGGGAAAATCGAAAAATTCTGGATCTCGATTACCTGATAATTCTTCTAACAAGGACGAATACTTGACTGGGATCATATCTGAGATGCTGGCAGAGCTAAGCAAAGGAGATGGTGTATCTACTTTTGAGTTTATAGGGAGTGGTGTGGTTGGAGCTTTGCTTAATTACTTCTCCTGTGGCTTTTATTCGAAGGACAGAATTACAGAAGCTAATCTGTCCAGACTTCGCCAGCAAGCATCAAGGAGATATAAGTCATTTGTGTCGGTTGCTCTTCCATACGGTAATGGTGAGGCGGCTGGAGCTCCTATGACTGTTTTAGTTCAGAAGCTTCAAAATGCTTTGTCATCTTTAGAACGCTTTCCGGTGGTCCTAAGTCATTCATCAAGGTCATCAAGTGGAAGTGGTCGCATCTCTTCTGGGCTCAGTGCATTATCTCAGCCATTCAAGCTCCGTCTTTGCCGTGTCCAAGGAGAAAAATCTCTTCGAGATTATTCTTCAAATGTGGTGCTCATCGATCCCTTAGCAAGTTTGGCAGCTGTTGAAGAATTTCTCTGGCCTCGAGTTCAGCGAAGTGATTCTGGTCAGAAGCCCTCGCCGTCTGGAGGTAACTCGGAATCAGGGGCAACTCCTGCTGGAGCTGGTGCTTCATCTCCTTCCACTTCTACACCTGCATCCACCACTCGTCGTCATTCAACTAGATCTAGATCATCTGTCAATATAGGGGATACAGCCAAAAAAGAGACGGCTCAAGAGAAAAGCTCAAGCTCATCAAAGGGGAAAGGTAAAGCTGTTCTGAAGCCCACTCAGGAGGAGGGGAGAGGACCCCAAACAAGAAATGCTGCTCGCAGGAGGGCTGCTTTGGATAAAGATGCTCAGATGAAACCTGAAAATGGGGATTCTAGCTCTGAGGTAAATAACAACAAAAGCATAAGATTTTTCTATCTGTTATGGATGCAAGGTGCTATGAACTTGAGCTTGAGGTTCTTGGTTCCCTTAATCATACGAATGCAGTGGTTGGTATATACTTAAGATTTGAGTAGCAAAAGCTATTTCAATAAAGCTTCTGGAGGAAATCAGTTTGTACAGGCTAGCATAGCTGACTGTAGATGACTTAACCTCATTGGTAGAATTTACATAAGTTCTATTTCCTGATTAGCCCTCTCCTTTCTCTCTCTTTTTGAAGTTTATGATCTTAGAATCTCTAGAGGCAGCTGGCTTGAGAAAAAATTGACCTCTGTGGCGTAGCTACCATCGTCTTCAGAAGTCTTTTCCACGAAAATTCATTATCACTTGGATGTCCCCGAGGTTTGGGCAAAGTACTCCTACACACCCTCTATTCTGAAAATGTACTATGATCCTGTCAACAGTTAACAGTAGACCTTCTCAGTAAAACAGATCATACTGATTATTATCAAAATTAAATGAAAAATACTGGTGTGGCAAATGGCTGATGTGGTCGCATTATGGTAGGGATGATCGGTTCCCGGTCCGGTCCGGTTCCCTCAAGAACCAAGAACCGGACCGATAGTCTTGGTTCTCAATTTTCCGGAACCAAGAACCGGACCACCGGTTCGGTCCGGTTCCCGGGCGGTTCCATTGGACCGAGCACATGCCAAAAAAAAATATACACCATTCCTAACATGGAGCACATGAGCTTGGTTATTTTCAAAAAATAAAATGAGTTTAACTAAAAAGACTTATACATATGAGAATAAAAAAATAGAGAGTACCAATAGCTTCTCAATTTGGTAAAATTTCTTGGACACCCTTAACAAGTAAAGAGAGGGTAATTTTTTTTTTTTAAAATTTCGATCGGTCCGATCTGGGCAGTCCGGTCCTAGGACCCTAGAACCGAGGAACCGGACCGCTCCCTCTAGAACCGGGAACCGGACCACTGGTCCCGGTCCGGTCCGGGTGGTCCGATTTCCTCACCCCTACATTATGGTGCTGATGTTGTGGCCACATCGTCTTTAATCTGAAAATCAAATAAACATAAAAAACAACGGAAAGGTAAATTTTTAAAAAATGGTAGAGTTGCCTGCAGATGTGGTGGTGGCTCCACGGTGGCACAGATGTGCTAAACCTTTTCACAGTGACAATGTGGGACCCAGTGCAATGGAGACAGAGAGTTGAGCAATCCTGTTTGGGGCGTGGCAGTGGGCATTGCAGCCCAATGCCATGTTGGGAAGAGGGTGGCATGACCTCCACGACCGTGGATGGAGGCTTGCTACCTATGCAACGGCGGAGACTAAAAACGGGCTCTTTGGCCCCCGCCCTCCCCCTCTCTTCATTGCTGATGTGGCCACATCCAGTATTTGCCAAATTAATATCCTTTAACAAGTGTTTACATCATCTTGTTGGTTTTCGAAAATAGATGGGTGTCGGTGTAATTTCGCTTGAGCTAGTGGGGTGTGCGATTAATTATTTTTTCTTTTCTGGATTTATTCCACAATTGATGTGCAATTGGTGTCCAAGAAGCTTGTGAAGGTCGAAGTCCATTGATCCTCTCTTTCTCAGGATTATGCGCTTTCTTATATTATTTTTGGATGCTCAACGTCTTGATATTGATTATTGACCAAAGAAACTTTGTAATTCCTTAGTTTTTTAATTTCCGCTTAAATGCCTTGTTTTTTGGTAGGATGAGGATTTGGACATATCCCCTGTTGAGATTGACGATGCATTGGTTATTGAAGATGACGATATATCTGATGACGACGACGACGACCATGAAGATGTATGTCATCTGAATCTTTCATTTGTTCATCCTTGTTAGTCTTCGCTGATGTTATATTTTTGTTTTTCCAATTTCCATACCAGATATGGCTTGGTTATAAACATGTGAATTAGCCTTTTGGTTTACACAGAAAAAGACAGGCCTTTTTATCAAAGATTTAGTAATGTGGTAACGTTTGCGGGTCTGTACTCGCTGCATGCGAAAGATGGCACCTCAACGATGCGATAATGTACTTGCAAGTTTGAGGCTCATTAATTAGTTTTCCGATTATGCGCTGAGGCAGCCATTTCCTTTGTTTTAGGTTCTAAGAGATGATTCACTTCCTGTTTGCTTGACTGACAAAGTACACGATGTCAAATTGGGCGATTCTGCTGAGGATAGTGCTACAAACCCAGCTACAAGTGATAGCCAGACAAACCCAGCTTCTGGTTCTAGCAGTAGAGCTGCTGCTTCTCGGCCCTCCGATTCTGCTGATTTTAGGGGTGGTAATACCTTTGGTGCTAGAGGAGCAATGTCTTTCGCTGCTGCTGCCATGGCTGGGCTTGGATCTGCCAATGGCAGAGGTTTTAGGGGAGGCAGAGATCGTCATGGACGACCTTTTCCGAGTAATAGCGAACCTTCAAAATTGATCTTCACAGCGGGAGGGAAGCAGCTTAATAGGCACTTGACCATTTATCAGGCCATCCAACGACAGCTTGTGTTGGATGAGGATGACGATGAAAGGTTTGCTGGCAGCGATTTTGCATCTGGTGATGGGAGCAGGTTGTGGAGTGATATATACACGATCACCTACCAGAAAGCAGATGGGCAGGCTGACAGGGCATCTGGTGGTAGTGCTCCCTCGAAATCTGCAAAATCTGGTTCTTCAACCTTGTATTCCGATGTCCAATCACAGCGAATTTCCCTTTTGGACAGCATATTGCAAGGGGAGCTTCCTTGTGATCTAGAAAAATCTAATCCGACATACAATATTCTGGCACTTTTACGGGTATTGGAGGGATTAAATCAATTAGCACCTCGTTTGAGGGCTGAGATAGTTCGCAATGACTTTGCTGAAGGAAGAACATCTAGTCTAGATCGACTTAGTACTGGTGCCAAAGTTTCTCCTGAAGAATTTATTAATAGCAAACTTACGCCGAAATTGTCCCGGCAAATACAAGATGCCCTTGCATTGTGTAGTGGGAGTCTTCCATCTTGGTGCTCCCAGTTGACAAAAGCATGCCCATTCTTGTTTCCTTTTGAGACCCGTAGGCAGTACTTCTATTCGACTGCTTTTGGATTATCCCGGGCATTATATCGTATCCAACAGCAACAAGGTGCTGATGGGCATGGATCAGCAAATGAGCGAGAGGTAAGAGTTGGGAGATTACAGCGCCAGAAGGTTCGTGTATCTCGGAACCGCATCTTGGATTCTGCCGCGAAAGTAATGGAGATGTATTCTAGCCAGAAAGCTGTGCTTGAAGTCGAGTATTTTGGTGAAGTTGGAACTGGTTTGGGTCCAACCCTGGAGTTCTACACTCTCTTAAGTCACGACCTGCAAAAAGTTGGGTTGGAGATGTGGAGGTCAAGTTCATCAGAGAAGCCTGCAGTGGATGTTGATCTGAATGAACAGAGCAATGATGAAAGCATCAGTACAGATTCTGCTGTGGAAGATAGAGATACAGTCATGGCTCCTCTCGGGTTGTTCCCTCGTCCTTGGCCTCCAAATGCTGATATTTCTGATGGCAGTAAGTTCTCCAAGGTAGTTGAGTATTTCCGGTTGGTGGGACGTGTGATGGCTAAAGCTCTTCAAGATGGACGGCTTTTGGACTTGCCAATGTCTCCAGCGTTTTATAAGCTTGTGCTTGGACAAGTAGGCACCTTCCTCGTAATTTCTTTCATGAAAGCTGCATTTTGCATAAAGTGAAATAATTCTACTTCATTTGATCCAGGAGCTTGATTTGCATGATATCATCTCTTTTGACGCCGAGGTTGGGAAGGTATTGGAAGAGTTGCATGCTCTCGTTTGTCGTAAACAATTTCTGGAATCAAGCAGTGATGACAATCACGATGCAATTGCTGATTTACGTTTTTGCGGGGCTCGAATTGAAGATCTCTCTTTATATTTTACACTTCCTGGTTATCCGGACTATGTCCTGAAGTCAGGGGACGAAACTGTATGTGATTGTGACTTACGTTACTGATTGTATCTAGAGCTTTCGTGCTTTATTTGGAATTTATTTCCTTGCTATTTTTCAGGTTGATGTAGATAACCTGGAGGAATACTTATCCTTGGTGGTTGATGCCACAGTCAAGACGGGAATTGCTCGACAGATGGAAGCATTCAGAGCAGGGTTCAATCAGGTTAAGTGCCTTCGAGGTCTTAGCTCATGTGCAATGGAACCATTGTTATTATAACTTTCATTAACTTCGTTCCATGCAAGAGATAATCGTCTATAAAAAAATGTCATGTGAAAACAAGAGGGCTTTAGGCCATACAGCTTTGATGAGAATGGCATGAAGTATGGTGCAGTTATACCAAACATCTTGATTTAAAGTTTCTGTTGTGGCTTTATTCTGGCATGGCAACTCAGTTGACTCATGTTTTAAAACTAAATATAATGGTGAGCATGATTCTCTTTTCTCGCTTTGGAATTGTACCTGATTTGTGGTTCAGTGTGATCAGGTTTTTGACATCTCATCTCTACAAATATTTACTCCACACGAACTGGACTATCTGCTCTGTGGCCGTAGAGAGATGTGGGAGGTAAATTTGGCATTGGCGTTGTCACCAAGCTTTGCAAGACACAGGGCAAATGTATTTTAGTTGTCCTTGTGAATTGTCTCACCTCTCTCTCCTTATCTTCTGTCCCAGGCGGAGACACTTGCAGATCACATAAAATTTGATCATGGCTACACTGCTAAGAGCCCAGCAATTTTATATGTATGTTTCTTCAGTAGCTCTGGAGCTTTGTTTTGGTTTTGGTTATGATCATATTAATAGCTCACAGATGTTTTTCTTTTTCAACGATAGTTACTTGAGATCATGGGGGAGTTCGCACCTGAGCAGCAGCGGGCCTTCTGCCAGTTTGTTACCGGGGCTCCAAGACTTCCACCAGGTGGTCTGGCTGTGCTGAATCCAAAGCTGACAATCGTGCGGAAGGTATGAAAAGTATTAGATAAGATGGATTCATATCGATGGGGCACTTTTGATTTTTGCATTACTTAATGAACGTGCCACGTAGCATCAGATATGGATGTACAACTCCACTTAGCATTTGTGGTAATTAGGCTCCTAGCTCATATGGATACTGTGTCATTTCAAATTCTATGTGCATACTTTTTCAATCACTCAATTTTTTGAAGATCTAGCTGCATGTGCCAATGTAGTTGTGGATCACTAATTAATCCAAGCTGTAACCATTTTGTTTTCATTTATGCAGCATTCTTCTACAGCCAGTACTGTACCATCTAACGGAACTGCTCCATCGGAGTCAGCAGATGATGACTTGCCAAGCGTGATGACTTGTGCTAATTACTTGAAACTTCCCCCATATTCTTCAAAGGTACCATATATAACCATATAAGTTCGTTGTTCATCTGTTTACTGTCATTAGTCATTTGCATCTATTGCTAACTATTTGCTGCAACTTAAACAGGACATTATGTACAAGAAATTGCTTTATGCTATCAATGAAGGGCAAGGATCTTTTGATTTGTCGTGAGAATTCAAGGCTAACAAAATGGTCTGTGTATATTAGAACATAGGGTCTTTGATGATCTTGGTGTTGGAAGTAGCATCATGTTCTGCAGTTTTCCCAAGAAATGGCATCATTTTTTGTCCTAAATAGAGGCAATCCTAAGGTCAGCTCTGCCATCCCATGTAAGGTTTTGCAGTCTGGTTTTGTTGGCAGCTTCTGTTTTTCTCGACAACTGTTGCTAAGTCTTTGCATCTTGTTCTTTCAGATTTTGATTGGATTTTTATTCAGGAAGCCCGGAGCTGTAAGGAGAGAGAATTTGAAGCCTGCCCTTGCAGCCTGCTAGAGCGTGTAAATAAATAGCGCCCATTTGTTTTTACCCCTTTCCTGTTAACTTGCTCTGTTTTAACTATCATATACATGTATGTCATAAAAGACGGATTTGAAGGGAATAAGAAACGACACAAATAGCTTTATCCTCTTCTATACCTACTTTCGATGTTTAATCTATTATTTCATAATCGAATGGAAGCCATTTCCTTGAATTGGTTTGCATGAGGATCAGGGATCCATCCGTGCTAATTATGTAGGATGTTTGCTACTTCATATTCTTTTGTTTTTATTTTTTATTTTTTTGGGTCGGAGCTACTCCATATTCGAAAAATGTACCGTGGGCTGAGTTCAATCTTTGTGCAAACTTTTCTTTTCCGAGATGCTTCCGTGGTTTCCGACGGAGAGAATATGCCGCGTGAATCCCCTCTGGTGTGCTCGAACATTTTGGCATTAGGATGGCTGCACAAGGTTCGTGTTGGATGGTAGGCCTTTGAAGGGAGGATAACTCATCCCAGTTTGAAGATGTGGTGGTCTTCCACTTACGCGCCGTCTCGTGACAAGCAATGGTGTTGCTGCAACACCAAGCACTATTTGTAATTTGTAAGCGAAAAAGGCGAACGGGAAGCATATCGACTCACTGCTAACGGGAAGTATATCAGGCCCAAACACTGGGTCTTTCCGAGTAAGAGAGACCACCCTTCAACAAATATTTCTTACGGTTTTCGTGGGTACCAAGAGCAAAAGAGTCAAAAGTGGTCCTTCCCAGCCTTTTCCTGTTGGCAAAATTGTTACATGGGCAAACGAACTTGTCCTAGCCACACCTCGTCTCCTAAATTTGTATGCTCAAATGCATGGAAAATGAACTGAATGAACCCCCGATGACATAACCAGGTCCTTGAAACAATACTGGCAAAAAAGTAAGTACTTTTCGACATACCCATCATCTTAGTCCAATTGTCCAATTCTACGATTACGAGTTTGCGACTAGGATTGACAAACAGGTGTTCATGTTAATTAATGGATTTTGAGTAGCTCCCGAACTATGTGGGCCCACTTTATACGAGGCCTAAAAATTTCCCTTTTGGAGGTGAAAAAGAGCTAACTCCGTACCCAAAGCTTGTAAAAATTCTCTCTTTCGTAAGTTCCCATCTGAATGAATCAAACTCAAAAGTATTTGAGACGTTACTCTTTGAATGGTGGAAAAATTGGACTGAATCTGATGCAATTGAGCATTATTCCTCCAAATCGTCCCGGCTAACACATTTCCAAAAGCATCGAGCGTGGACTCTACCTTTTCATATCAGGATGTAGTCTCTGGGTGAATGCAGAGGATGAAAATTTATTCATGTGTCGTGTACAATTTCAAATGTTAGCTCAAGTAAATGCTTTTGAAACCATCATCATGTGTCATAACATCTGTAAATGAAAAATTTACAGGACTCTCTGTGCTCCTAGTGGGAGCACTTGGCCTGGATAGCTAATGTCTTTGTCGCACTGGGGCATCGGTCGTTGCCCTTGTCGAAGAGTCGTCGGTCGATCGGGACCGCGCAGCTAGTTTTCCCCAGGCAATGTTTCTCGACCACGTCCTTGGCAACGGGTGAATTGCAGTCTCCGAGGTTGAAGTTCCCGCAGACGCCCTCCGGGTTGCCGAAGCTCGCAAACTCGATGGCCACAATCTTCTTGTGGTTCGGGCACTTCAAGTGCGCCGCCGGTTTCACATCGTCCAAGACCGGGCGGAAGTTGCTGTTCTTTCTTGCCCACGACTTCACACTAGGGGGATGGTACTCGTCGATGTAACTGCAGATCGTGTTTCTGTCGACATTTAGGATCTCTACTGATTCGGGGTTGCCCCCGTCTTCGTCCAGCACGACGAGTAGATTGTCTGTTGGCTTGATGAAGGATCTGGGGATATGGTACCTGATAAAGCAAGAGAGTAAACCGGATAAATCAAAATCGCGTTACGCTACTGGGCAGAATCTTTCTTGGGTGACGTTTCATAGGTACTTACTCCGACTGACTTGGCTGGCCGAGAGGAGAAAGGTAAGTGTACCAGTAGCGGCCAATGCTCTTGCCATTGACCCAAACCATTCCCTTGGTCATCTGAGGCAAGCGAATGGCGACAGGTTGATCTCCTTCTGGAGCATCGAAGTACGTCTGCAAAAGCAATGATTCATGGGCAACGCATTAGACAGACTTATACACGACAGTCGAGTTGTCAGAACGGTTCGAAAAATGTAGCTAGTCAACTTTACATCGAAGTTTTCATGGAATCTCCTTAGGAATTCAGAAACTAGCCTAGTGTTGATGGGAAGCTAATAATGTTGGATCTACTGTCATATTCTCTGCAATAATTCAGGATGCTGCGAAACGATCATCGAATGTGCTGTTAGAGAGAGATCATTTAGGCCTTACCTTGTACCATGTAAGAGCGTGCTTGACTCCCTTAGTAGCTTTCGTCCATGGCACTCGGTGCGACCCTCCCTGTGTGAATATGCGGACCTTCTCTCCATCCAAGCCCACCTGTGTTACAAACCCAATTTCATTTCCATCAGTATCATTTACGAAAAAAGGATGGTTTGTCTACTTTTGACCACAGCCAATGTTCCTTTCTCGAGTCATGTATTCGATATTAGGTCCGTCTCGAAACTTTTTATCTGTACCTGATGACCCCAGCCATTAAGGGATAAATCCAGTGTCCCGGTGTTCAAACCTAGGATTGTGACTAGACGAGGCCCTGCATACCGGTGCTCCATGTAGGCTCCACTATCCTGCACCGCCGGGTAAGATTCATCAGCCTAGTTCTCGAGTTAAGAGGGAAAAGCATGATTAGAATAGATTGGCTCCTTACGGGGAATCCCACTGTCGAACCCAACAGAGCAATATGGTTCACTCCAGGCTTCAAATTGATAGGCTTTTGCAGGACAAAGCTCTTATCGACGTGACTGCCATGGGCAGATCCTGAACAAAATCATTGACACGCTCTATTAGTTTGCCTGGGAATGGCCAACAGCTGCTATTCTCTGTTGTTGAGCGCATAATAAGTCAGTTCTTATGCTGAGAGAGAGGGGTTACCAACAAATTCGCCGTTTACAAAGGCGAGCATTGCATGACCGAGACTGGCAACGCGGAGAACCGGCTTTATGTCTTTTCGCATCGGCATATCACTGGTTTCCAACTCTATGCTGCAATGAGTTGGTGCAGCATTCCAATTTTTCACTTCAGTAAATTGCTAGTACAAAAATTTTTCTCTCTTGACCGAAGAAAAAGCATCAATACTCACGTTGTCGTAAACCACGCATAATCTGAGGTATCTTTAGTCAGACTATAGAGCTCAAGCGGTGTCTTAGAATTGACAGGCACTCGGCTGGTGTCTGGAATGATTTCCGGTGAAATCTCCCACTTGAGCTTGTTCGCCTTCTCCGATTTGACGAAGTTCCTCGAATTGTGCTGTGCTACAATCTGCTCATTGCCAAAAACAGAAACACACACATCAGGCGCTTGGCAGTTCAAAGGCTGGTAGCTACAAGAATACAAGGTCTACTTATGAGATCAATCAATGCAAGGCTGAGACAAAGAATAGACGAGCAATACTCACCTTTTGAGTGTTGAAAACCACGGTTTTGCAGTCGGGAAGAATGCTGATAGAATGTGCAGGAAGATAGTACTGCTCTCCCCTAAATTGAAGCAACTGAGGCGACACGGTGTGGTTGTTTGTCAAGAAAGCAGCACAGATTTTAGTCCCGGGAATCTCATAGTACCTGGCCTGCATGGAGCAATTTTTTTTGGTCGATAGTGAGAAGAGCCCTTCTTGCAGACTATGTGCTACTGATCAAACTCCCTAGTGCTGCTTTAACATCATCTTCTACTCTTACCTCGAGATCCTTAGACAAAACTTGGACTTTGGGACTTCCCCAGAGCAAAGGCTTCCTGCATAGCCTTAAAGCCTTGTGCAGATCTCTGAGATGGCCCCATTTAGGCTCCCTTTGGAGTCCTTTAAACAACGTCGGTTGGTCAGATACTTACAAGAGGAAGAACAAGAGAGAATTCTCAGGGACAAGGAAG
Source organism: Rhodamnia rubescens (assembly GCA_021437795.1). Classification (NCBI taxonomy): domain Eukaryota; kingdom Viridiplantae; phylum Streptophyta; class Magnoliopsida; order Myrtales; family Myrtaceae; genus Rhodamnia; species Rhodamnia rubescens. Next base: position 3,203,237 of record JAILYA010000012.1, read on the forward strand.
ATTTTATTCCTACCATATTCATCGAGTGGAGCTTCGTCGTAGTAGCGAGTCGTCGTGAATACAGCACTTGTTCTACCGAGATTTGTCCCGCCATGGTACTGCAAAACATATGGAGGACAGTTTTATCAAATGTGACGAATGCTGTCAACCAAAAGTAAGGAAACTAAATGCTGATGCTGATGTTGGAGACAGAGCAGCGAAGAAGCCACTCTATACCATGTAGTAGTTGGTCAAAGTCCCGTTCTTTGCAAAGAAACGAGCAACTGAGAACGCAAGATCTTCTGCGGATCTTTGGGATGGTGGATCTCCGAATACTCGGTACCTGCAATCATTTAAGAATAAAGAAAACAACGGGCATCATTAGCCAAATACGAAGAACCGGCTTGTCTGTGTATATTTGTCCAGTTTATTGATGATGTTCAAATGGAGGTTTGAGATGACACTGTTGCAGCATGCTTACTGAGCAGTCCAATTCTCAGTCCATAGAGATGGTTTGTAGGGCTTGTTTGGGCCTGTGAAGGTATCTCCGCAGTGCCTTCCATTGCAGGCATTAATCTACAAAGACAGTGTAACACATCATTAATCTTAGGACACATTACAATAAGCAAGTCTGTTCATATATATGGAGCATAAATTTGTCATCAATGCACTTAAAATACGTACGACAGGATCAGGAGCATCCCTCTGCTTGCACATGATCCACGGAACGCCGGTCTTTAGCCCCACGGCCATGTTTCCAGCCCATTGAACGTATCGGGTTCCTGCTTCTCTGTACGCGAGTTGGATGCTATTGTACTCATTCTCGATCTGCAGGACAAGGCAAGAAACTCACAATGACTGCTAATTGGAAATCGGTCGGCATTTCATCTTCAACAAAGGCTTTACATGCTTCTAGGTGGCGTCATCGAAGTAAGGTCTATACCTGAGATAGAATGATGGGACCCCCTTGAGAAGCAAATAGCTTCTCATCCTTCATCTTTTGTACGATCATCTTGACGTACTTTTTCATGTGATACTGCAGAACAGGAGGCGAAGACCAGTAAGCAGAGCGCTTTCGATTGTTTTTGCCAAAAGAGTAGATGGTTTCCTGAATCCGGTGAGGCACATTACCTTGAATGGTGGGTTGTCGGAACGGAATGTGATGTTCTGAACCTCTCTCATCCAATAGGGAAGCCCTCTGGATTCAATTTAATAAGAAAATGACACGGACAATGTCAGCGACGGGCATGCGCGTGCGGTGCACACACAATATCTTTGAGGGTGAAGAAAGACGAAGAGAAAGTACCCATGGTTCCATTCGGCCTGAATGAAAGGTCCAACCCTGAGGGTTGCATACATATTGTTCTCTCCAATCAACTTGATGAATTTCACCAGATCGTAATTCCCATCAAAGTTGTACTGCAAAAACGTATATTCCTTTCATCATCTTGGTCTATAAAGCCTAAAACTTAGCTAGCTCAGCATATCGAAAATCTTTAAAGTTTACGTCGATGTTAGAGCATGAATTACCTGGCCTTCCACAGGCTCATGAGCATTCCAGAAAACATAAGTCTGGATCACATTCAGGCCTCCCTGTTTCGCCTTCCTAATGAGGTCTGGCCACATCTGCAATACAAATCCAATAGCATTGTTATCCCTTAAACAGAACAGCCAAATGAAACCAACGGAAGAAAAAAAAAGAAAAAGAAACATGTCTGAAAGAATCATGAATATGGCCAGAATTTTGTTCATGGTGTCCAAAACGACATACATCAGGGGTGCTACGAGGGTAATGAATCGACCCGGAGAACAGAAGCTCTCTCTTCCCATTAATGATCAAAGATGTCCCGTCATACGTGACTCCCTGTGCATTCTTCTTCGCGCATGCCACCGAGAGCAACAATGAGAAAAGGGCTGACAAAACTACCAGTCTCTTCATTGCTATCATCGTTTTCTTCCGATTTGACAAGGACAACGAAGTCGTGAACCAGGCCGTTTTTTATTTTCTCGATGGAATGAAGGAAAAGCTAAAAAAACGCAAGAGCTCAGAGGAGGCCTCTTCCTTTACTGGGAGGAGGTGCCCAGAAGCTGAATTGGGAGATCCATGAAAATTCAGTGTTATAAGAGAATGACTTGGTAAATATAAGGACTCGGAGGAAAGCTCGGAGAGAAGACAGCTCTTTCTTTTTCTTAATGTCCTTTTTTCGCTGTTTCGGTTCACTGGTTGAGGTTGTCTTTTTTACAGATGTTTCCCTCTGTGCGCCTCTCTCTCTCTCCTCCCGCGCCTCTTGTTCTGGTTTCTTGAACTGAAACATGGTTTCTCTTTCTCTCTCCTTTGAAAGCTGCTATTTTTCTTTTCTTTTCCTTTTGCAGGGATTGCGTTATAACTGTACATAACGGTTCTAACGGGAATTCGGAAATGGCTTTTTTTTTTTCTGAGACTGGGTTGTCAGGCCCAATACAAATGGATGGGCCTGGACGAACAGGCTCGATATGCTCTCAAAGAACAAAACTTTTTTATGCACAAGAACATATTTTCTTGCGGGTTAGCATTTCCCTCCAAAAAGATTGAAGCCTCCCTCCAAGCAATTTTCGCTCACGAACAAAAATTCGAAACCAAATCGGCTTTCTCCACTAAAGACACGAACTTGAGCTTTTGGGACATTTCCACAGAACCAGCGAAGTGATTCTGACGCCATGTCGAAGAGCAACCAGGAAGATCTCGACCTCCTTCTCTCTCTCCAAGAGAGGGTTTTGGAAACCCCTCCTGCTTCTCCTTCCCACTGTCGCTCCCCTTCTTCCCCAGGTCCAATCTGGGATTTTAAAAGATTCCATCTTCTTTTCATGTTTGTGATTGAGCTCTCGCAATTTTGATTTTTTCCTCGCTGGAAACACATGGGTGGTGCTTCAATTTAAGTGAAATTTGCTCGTTAGTTGAATCCTGTAGCCTTTTTCAGCTCATCTTAATCAGTAATGCCCAGGGTATCTTTCGGATGATGGGATGCCGAAGAGGAGGGAACAGGTGGATATGTCTGTTTTCCGAAATGCAGTTGAAGATTGCTTGGATTACAAGCCTGAACCCGCCAAAGGATCTAGTAACTTAAACCGGTCGAGCGCGGCTGCAGAGCCTCATGTTGAGAAGTTCTCGGGTCTGCACATAAGGTGGCTTCGTCGCCTCCATGTTTGTTGGATTCTCTAGTTCGTGCTTGTATGTTCTTTCATTTTGGACATTTTCTTGCTCAGATAATCGTCTGTGTTGTAGAATTTATTTTGTAATATCTCCTTTTGGGTGCTCTTTTGGACTATGCATTGGTTAACTGTAGCTTTACTTCGGAGATATTTTGCTAAATTTTCTACTGCAATGCTTAATGGTTACTTCACATTCTACATTTCTCACTCAGGAAAAGTTTCGGTTTTACAAATTGCAAAGAATTGGATATCTGCTGCTTGTGTTGCTAATACGTAGAAGGGGCTTTTGGTTTTTTTTTTTTTTTTTTTTGGGGGGGGGTTCTTTGTGAACTTTTCATCCCCGAAGCAGTGAATGTAGTTCTTCAGTTTTAATTTGTTGAGGTCTCCTAAGAGATTTTTGTGTTGACATACTCTTTTGTCCTTCAGGAATCAGTTGGTCACTCCAACAGAGCTTCATGATCGTTTTTCGGACATCAGATTTGTTCGCTTACCGGTGATAAAGTAACGTGTTGTCTTATGAATGTATTTTGTACAATGACATCTTTCTATATCCCTTTTGGAAGCAAATCTATTTCTACCTTGAACCTCTGTAATTTCTAATTTTTTCTTGAAGTGCTGACTAAAGATATCTGGTTTATTCAAGTTATTAGTGCAACATCATTAGTAACTTTTAGTGTTTGGTTGTCCAGGAATTTGTTGGTGGGGGATACTCTTTCTGGTTGTTGGGCAACTGTTGCTGTGCTGACTGAGAAGGGGAGTCCAAGGACTAGTTCTGCAGGGAAGAACTATTGTATATGGAAAATTGGAAGCCTAAATGAAGATGCTATTTCTCTTTTCTTGTTTGGTGATGCTTATCAAAGAAATTTAGATGAGAAGGTCGGTGCCATCTTTGCCCTGTTCAACTGCAATGTTCGAAAGGACTCCACAGTAAGGAATCTTGAGATTGGTACATCTACATCAAGCTGTTTTTTCTTTTAATAGAAGGATATTATAAAGCACATCTCCTTTCTGTTTTCCTTTTTCTGTTTTTCCAGGGAGGGTTTTCTCTAAGCGTATTTTCTCCCAACCAAATATTGAAAATTGGTACGTCGGCTGATTATGGAGTTTGCAAGGGGAAAAGGAAGGATGGAATGGCTTGTACATTGGTCATTAACAAGTATGATCCATGTCCCACAATTTCCCTATAATATCAAGATAAAGTTCGTAGATAACACAAACAGTCAAATCTGTAGATATTTGATGTCATTCCAGTTTTCTCTGGAATGGATCTTCCCTTAATGTTTTTGTTTATCAGCAAAATGATATGCATTGCCAAAATCTCCTTCTGTAGGTCTCCAACCTTTTTATGGTCTTATCCATCATCATGGTTTTTAACCGTGAGGTTGTCAAGTTTGCACTGAAAATGGCTCGCTTTCCCCTGGTCCAAATTGTGGCCTATGTCGCAGACTGATGTTGATTACTGGAAGATCCGTTAAATGAATGTTTCAATTATAGTTACCTTGTGAACCTCATCATTATACCATTAAATTTCTTTTCTTTGGAAAAAGAATGAGAAATAAGGGATTCAAACCAAAGATGTTTTGGAACATAGATGGCTGTGTGGAAATGGAGAATTCCCTAATATGGTGATTGAGTAATTATTTAACTATTCCCACCCTCACACCTGTTGAGGGAAAGCCTAATAACAAATTCGTACTATCATCTGAAAAAATCTTGTCTTGGTTAATGAATACACAATACTTGATGTTTGATCCCAATTATGTTACTTATATGCTAGCTCGAAAACGTTCCCATTGGCTGACAGACTCTTTGTTCTTTCCTGCTGTCTCCATTGCTGACAGCATTCTAAACTTCAAAATATTTTCTTTGTATTCTAATAACTCTAGTAACAAGACAAGCAAGACAATTCATTCTCAAACACTAGTGATCTTCTAGATAGCCTGCCTGAAATGTGGACTATCTGCAGCATGAGGAAAGGAGAACTGCTATGTTCTAATGAACAAGATTCAGATATGCGTTCCACCAAAGTGATGGACCTAGTGGATATGAGTTTCTCACCCACCGTCAGCCCTCATGAACCAAGGTCGTCCAATGGAGTCTTATTCCAGTAGCATAGTGGTGCCATGGCTCACCTCTCAAGGATTCCTTGCCATTGAGGGCAGCAGTCATGGCTCATACCAGACATCCAATAACTTCTTTGCAGTGGCTTTGTTCAGAGCCTTAATTCGTTTGATCGTGTCTTGGGGCTTGCTAATATTGGTGTCTTTCCAGTCATCTCACTCATTGGAAAAGGTTTCAGATATAGCTTCTCGACGTGCTTTTCAAACTAAGAATTTAGCAAATATGAATTTCGAAGTGCTCTAGTATTTGCGAACTTTCAAAGCATCTCTAATCATTGCTTAATTTGCTGAGAAGATGACTAGTTTTCGTATGTTAATGGTTCCTGTATATTGTCTCTAAACTAGGTAATTTGTGGCATTGAGTGTTGTATATTATGTCTAGTTGTTTGTTCTCTGAACTGCATCAGCCATTTAACCTCATAAATGTGTGTTTTCAGGCGCTGGGGGATATATTGCAGGTACCATAAGTCGGTGAGTGATTCTTTGAACTATTTTCTTTGGCAAACTTATTCTCAAGATAATCTCCATATCTCATTCTTCAAACCTGTTACATACAACAGAAGGCTTCGGAGAAATATTCTAGCACACGAACTGAGCTCATTGGGGGGTAAGCTATAGCCGTCCTGAGAACTAGCTCTCAAGACTTCCAGTTGTTTAGACAAGACTTCGATGACTTGTACTCGTTTCAAAATGACAGGGAAGGGGGAAAACCAAACTACTTGAGTAATGTTCCCTTTTGTCCCCTTTTTTCCCTTATTTTGGCAGGAATATCAGAACAGCCTTTAGGAATCACCTTCAAACTGAGGGAATCTATGTCGTTGATCGTCTTTCTGAAAGAACAAACGTTAAAAAGGCAACACAGCCAGTGAAGCTGTTATCGGTGGAAGGGCTGAAAAGGGCTTTAAGGTACATATGAGCATAATAGAATTTTTTAGAATTATGAATTTAGAGTGCTCTTTGTCTGCCTTTTTACTTCCTGTTTAACCTGATAGGCCTTACGCTTTCGTCGTGGAAGTCAAAATACATGCATTGACTTCAACCTTGTTTTGGCATTTGAAAAAAGTAGAATACATTATATTACTTGAGGATGGATGACCCGAATTCTGGCAGCAATAATATGAGAAATGTGCAGTGTGACTGAATTTAGAAGGTTGCATGGTTAGGAAAACAAAAACTAGTGCCGGTTGTTTCATATGTTGCATTGCTCATTGTGATTGTGAGACCTAATGAAGCATTTTCATGATCTCTTTGCATACTTCAGCTTATTAACCATTGTATGTTGTTTATTCGTCTTCCTAATGCAATCATGCCGACAAATACCATGAATAACTAGTGGTGCAGGCAAGGTGACGACAAACACACATTCACAGGGAATAAGATTTCTCTCTGAAGTAACAGGTTAGATATAATTAGCCTCTTTGGTGTGGAGTCTCTATAAGCCGATAATCTTAGTCAATTCCCTCCTGTGTGCCAGCGAAAATGGAGCCAAGAAGTTCAAATAAGGAATCTTCTCTGAAATCTGAACCCTTGGCCAGCAACGACAAAAGGTTTACTTTAACCAATCTCAAGTCTTGATCTTTGAATTTACTGAAAAACGTGCCAGGCGAGGCTCAACTTTTTGGTCGAACCGATATTGTTCGTTTAAATCGTCAGGAAATCATCTGCTGTCAAAGTGGATCCATCTTTAGTCCAAGGAAACGAACGAACGGGCGTGAAGAGGAGCAAAACAGGGGAAGATTCTGCCGACAGAACTAAGCCGGCCACTGGGAAACTGATTGAACTAGAAATCTTCAGCTCCGACGACGAAATGTGAACGTTGTCGATTGAGCCGAACTTGTCTAGTTGCATGCCACCAGTTGGAGTATGCCTGAATGTGAACTCTTGACGGTTGGGATCAGGGACACTCCTGAACTTGCGGAGAACAACCCGTTGGTCAGCCCTGCCTTGGTGGCAATGCTTTTGGGACTTGAAGATGGCGAGATCGAACTCCCGGTCCCGGCATCGCCCAGCGGATGGCTTATCACGACATTGTCTCGTCAGATTGGGACGGACATTGTCAGGAGGAAATCATTTTGACCAAAAAAAATGAACCAGATTTTATTTACCACAAACAAAAACAAAGAAATGGAAGAGAACGACATTGTCTAGTACCGTTGATTTCATCATGAAGATGATCAATGAGAGATGCTTAATTAGTGAAGCAAGTCTATGCGCGTGATGTCTTAGTGACATAACTTTTACGCGAAATGTCAATGCAAACTCCAAGAAATCCGCGAGCAAATCGGTTCCGGCCCGACCCGTCAGTAATGTGTCCCTAAGTTAGGGTGAAAAATCGTTTTTTTTTTTTGTTTCAAGTGATAAGATTCGGTAGAGTGATGATGGTTCCTTCACCGACTACAACCACCGCTTTATTTCTTTCCCACGTACGTCGCATAATGGCATGATGAATGCTAGGAGTATCGAATTGGTCTAAAGACAAATAAAAGAGGAGTGGGCCCCCGCATCTCACCGAAATGAATTGCTTCAAAATGAGGCGTCGATTCTTGGTGCCAACCCACGTCACTTAATAAGTACAAAGAGACCCACGACCCCGCAAAGATTTCTTGATTTTTCAAGCGTTGGTTCTTATTATTGATCACTGTTATTGTTGTTGCTTCCTTCGTCGTTAAGATAGCGCGAAGAAATTGCCCCAAGACTAATTGTCCGAACGCTAATCCGTCAATTTTCGTCGGGCACGAAGAACTGATGTTGAAATTTCGCGTTAAAATTTATGACTAAATATAGAAAAGTTTAATACTAATTGAGTAATTTTCGCAGGTTATAGAGCTGATTGGAGCAGATGCGAATCTCCATGCAAGGAGGAGGGACTTGACCCCTCACTCGTGTCGGCATTGATGAATAATGAAGGGAAGACTTTTTTTGTTTATTCATTTCTTGAAGCATAATCCACTTTAACTGGTTTTAGATTTCTTTCTTTTTTTTCTCCGTGCTTTCAATTTTGCGTAATGTCGCGTTTTCTCTCGTGAATTATATCGTAAGCATTTACAAAATCGGATATCGATGCCCTCGAAATATGTTAAACGGGAAAAAGTTAACGATTATGGTACCTCGATTTCTTTTGATCGAGAATTTGAAAAAGTGATGTAAAACCCGAACGAACTAAGATTTTGCTCGATCGTGTAATCGTCACGAAGCACTCTTTCGGATGGGAAAAGAAAAGCAGGGGAATGGCTTTGTTAGGTGTCGTACCTAGAGCTAGATCTAGATTTTTTAAGTTATGTTAGGTCAGCCTATATTGTATTTGACATATACTACTTCATTACATCCCTCCGGTCGGATGACTGTGAGGTATGTAAACACAATCTTGTTAGGTTTCCACATCTTTATCGGTAAGATGAATATTTCTTACACAGTGAACATATGATTAAGAACATTAGCATGTTATGATGTCACCATCAGTCATGGTCAAGTGTTGCACCGGCACCTGCTCAGTGCTCGTTTTGTCTGATATAGAGATGGAGTGAGAAGGGAACGCCGCTCGAACTGTTGTGTTTTATTGGCAATATGTGCTGGGAGCAATTGTAACTTTGATCCGTCTTAAGGGATTTTAGATCATTCCGGAAGATTCAAATGACTATTCTCTTGAGCATTGAGCAATGTTATTGCTAATGTTAATCAATTTCATATACCGGGTTTGCCACTAAATTAAACATAGTTCACCTTCCCTATAGAAATGTATCGTGACCGTCACTCTTCCGAGTTAGAATTATGGGCTATGAAAAGATTGCTCGACCCTGTTGTCAATTCCAACTTATTGGTTCGAAGTAGGCGATCTTTGTTACCAAGCCCATTGAGATGCTCCAATGCCTAAACCCAACACATCACGGTTGTTGCGAGTGGATTCAACCTTTTGCGACCATGCTCTCAACGATCGATTTATCTCGTCAATCCGTTTGTCCATTACTGCAATAGTGATATGAGTGACGGGCGATGTGTACAAGGCCCGAGAATGAATTTAAAGGCGTGTGGCTAATCCACGATTATCGGCAATTCCGGCTTCATGCCAAAGAGAAATTGAAGCTAAGGTTCAATTTGCTCAATTAATATGTGATACAAAAGAAACTTTAGTTTATCGCGATCTTGCTCCGGTGAGTATTGGGCTCGGACAATTCCGGCTCTACATCCACTAGCATTATAGCATGCATGACAACATGTTTGCTCTAAAAAGTCGTAAATGTGGCTTATATTAAGCACTCTTTTACCGTTGTGAAACTCCTACGATTATGTTATTGCCTTTATTTCCATAAGGTATGCCACTAAAGAGTGGCCCTCGATCACTTGTTGAATGATCAAACAAAGAAACTTTTTTCTCGAGACATTGATTACTTTCTCGTAGTGCATACTTTGTCTTTCGAAGATTAAATAGCTCTTCAAATCTCTCGACAACGAGAAATTATTGCATGATATATAAATAACGCGAGTCAATATCATCTAAAATTATTGATTGTATCATCAATCACGCATTATCAACTATTCACGTGAAATTGATCTATATAATCTGTCCATCGTCCACGTCGATCCATGAGATAAAAATCTCACCTTTTCCTCTTGAGAAAATATAGGCGAGAGTTATACTTTTCCTCTTTGCTACCGGAGCTCTACTTAAATAAATCCTTTAACGCAGCTGGCAAGAGTTGTCTCTCTCAATCCAGCCCGTTAAAGAGGAAAGAAGAAAGAAAATCTCTCTCTCTCTCTCTCTCTCTCTCTCGCGGCAGTCAGAGTACGTTTTCTTCCCGGACGACTCACTTTCGCTCCTTTCCCGGTTTCAATGCGCCTCACTTTACAGTCGCGGAGTTTCGCCATCTCTGTTCAAGACTAGCCGGTGGTGGAGACGTTTCCGACGTGTTAGGAAGAGGAGGCCATGAGTGCGTCGAGGTTCATAAAGTGCGTCACCGTCGGCGACGGAGCCGTCGGCAAAACTTGCATGCTCATCTCCTACACGAGCAACACCTTCCCCACGGTACGCCTTTTCTCCCTTCAAGCTCCTGCTCGTCCTCGTGTTTCCCCAGGAAATGCTGGGCAACTAGAAGAATTCAACTTCTTTCTGGGGCCCTAAGCAACTGGGTTGACTTGGGGCTGCGCTGGGTTTGTAATTAGAGGCGAAATCGAATGCTTATCTCTTCGGTTCTTGAGTTCGTTTCGTCGCTGTGCGAACAAATTGGTGCCCGATTTCAGTTGCTCCATATCTAGAGAAAGAAAGAGAGTCAAGAAAAATAGATAGTGCTTTCTGGGTCAATTCTTGAAATCGAGTTGAGCATTCTTGAAGATGAAAAGTTGCCTTCTGGCATATCGAATTTGGGATATTGTTCATGAAAAAGTCAACCTTTTCGTGAAGGGTTTGTGAAAAATTTGCGCCCTATAATGCTGCTTCAAAAGCCTTCTGTGATGGGTTTGTGAAATATGAGGGAAAATGCGAAAAACATGGCTAACTTTAGACCCAACGGATATACTTCCATTTTTACAAATAACATTTACTGTCTTTAAAAAAGCCCCGCATTGAAAGGATCAAATTGGCTCTCCTTGCAAAACTCATTTTAGGATCTTGCTTAGGGTTTGGGTGGTTTAGGTTTTAGTTGATTTGAGTATTTCGAGTGGGTGTGAGATTGAAAAGAATATGATATTTTCGTTAATAGAAACACAAGAAAAATCGATGTTAAGGTACAAAGGGGTCTCCAAAGGTAAAGTTAAGGTATGGATTTTTGGTATTTCCAAAAGTAGAGACATATAAGTGATCATACGGTGAAAGGCGAGATATTCTTTTGATATAAAGCTGTTTCAAGAGACGATATGGGTATTTTCTGGATTTGCTGTAGATAGCAATTTAAATTCTTTTCAGTGCCTTGGAGTACATAACTTCCTTTTTGCTCCTAGTTGTGGGCTGAGGTGGAGAACAATAGAAAATCTTTGAAGTTGTATTTAGGAATGTGGTGCTGAAAGTGGCTAAAATTTGTTTTCATTCTTTCAGTATTAGCAACAACTTCAACTCTTTGGCTTTGCTTTGAAAGAATGCCGAAGAAAGAAGTGACGGCTAGTTATCTTTTAGTGTTTGCACTCCAGAATTCTAGACCACTGAGACAATTGAATATGCAGTAGCAATTTGAGAAAGCATTTCTTGTCTCTGAAGTGCTCTTCTGTGGGACCATCCAATCTGGGCGGTTGGATGTGAAGTTAATTCTCTATCTAGCATGAGATATGAAAAATTGTCATCTCGTATTATGATATATTAGTTTCCATGAACCAAACTGAGGGAACCCATATTTTGATAACGTCTTCAGTGCCTTGTCATTCGGATGGGTCATTGGAAAGATAATTAATGTGGTCACTGCTATTTATTTTACTGCACAGGACTATGTACCAACTGTGTTTGACAATTTCAGTGCAAATGTCGTTGTGGATGGAAGCACTGTTAACCTGGGTTTGTGGGATACAGCCGGTACATTCTCTTGATTTCAGATGAATCCTCCTCTGTGTTGCTAGAGTTTTCTTTTGGATTGGTGTAACATTGTAATTCTAATAGAACAGGACAGGAAGACTATAATAGACTAAGACCTCTTAGCTACCGTGGGGCTGATGTTTTCCTTCTCGCTTTCTCTCTCATTAGCAAGGCCAGCTATGAAAATGTTGCCAAAAAGGTGAGTCTCATCAATTTGATATCTGTTGTACCTTATCAGTACTCTCGCAGCCAATGTGTAATTTGATGTTGCTGGTTCCTCAGACTCTTGATGAAAGCTTTTCCTTAATACTTTTCTCTTTGGATGTTTAGTGGATTCCGGAGTTGCGGCACTATGCACCCGGCGTTCCAATTATTCTTGTTGGTACAAAACTCGGTTAGTGTCTACAACTGGATTAACTCGCTTTGTTCTCACGTTTTAGCAAAGCATACCTTTTCCTACTTTAGGCTCCTTAGTCTTTGATCAACTTCAACAAGGAGATGTTTGTGTCTGCTTATCGAATACGGTGCTTATTTTACTAATGGCCTTAGTAATGATTTGAAGGTCCTCTTGACTTGAGTAATTGCACATGTACATGCGAATAATGTCCTTGCAAAAAGCGTGAACAAGAGGAAAAGGACAAAATAGTTCCCTGGATACTGGAATTGACATGGAGAACAATATAACCTGTTTTCTTTAGGGGCTGGCTTGTAACTCAGTTGACATGATGAAAAAAATGTTTTTCTCATCTTCCCCACACCTTTCATAGGAGAGTTTAGATAATGTGAAGATGTAAATCAAATTTTTCTTTGGAGATCTATTCCATTTGTATCCCTGGTGTTTCACCATATGCTAGACTACATGGCAATGGAAATGTTCAGTTTCTTAGATATAAGCACTGCTCCCCATAGCTGCATATCGGCCCAAGTGTAAAAAATGGTTTCTATGAGGAGACAAACAAAGTAATGACCATATCTGTGAGCGAAACTTTTTCAGATATCACATTGATTTCTATCTTTCCAGCTTTGCAGGAACGATATGGCTATGTCCATACTTATTTTAGCATATTATTGAAATGAAATGTCACAATTAGGCAGGAAAGGTGCTTTCTTGTTGTGTCCGTGGTCCAAGCATTATTGGTTTCTGTCTAGGGATACTGATTCATATACCTACTTAGCTGTTATTATCTCTCGTGACCCCATGGATCTTGAACTGGAGTTTGATCTACGACAACTATATTTCACTTCTTGTAGATCTTCGAGATGACAAGCAGTTTTTCATAGACCATCCTGGTGCAGTTCCCATTACCACAGCACAGGTGGGTGATCATTTTTCCTTGTTAAGTACCGCCCATTTTTATCCTCCTCATCAGTCTTGGTTGTTGTCCCACAACTGAAGTGGACCTGTTAATGTTCTCGTTTTGATAGGGAGAGGAACTAAAGAAGCTTATTGGCGCTGCTGCTTATATTGAGTGTAGTTCAAAGACTCAGCAGGTTTAAATATTTGCCCCGTTATTTGGATGCTCAGAACAGAACTTCAATACCCCCCTTTTCTCACTTAGTTCTCTTGTTTTCGTGTCTATAATTACAGAATGTGAAGGCTGTCTTTGATGCTGCCATTAAGGTGGTTCTCCAACCGCCGAAGCAGAGGAAGAAGAAGAAGAGAAAGTCTCGAAAGGCATGCTCTATACTATGATCTCAAAGAAGATCGAAAAAAATCAAAGCTGCGGTCCTGAAGAAATGAGAAGTCTTTCGACCAAAATTTGAAGAAGCAAGCTGGCTACAGTTAGGAATCTCCACTGACAACCAGATACAGATACATGTTCGCCATAGGCACTGAACTTGTCTGTTTAATGGTTGTTAGTTTATGGCGCGGACTGTATATTAGTTCGGTTACATGTTCTGTAACCCGCACACGTTTAAGCTTGTGTTCCACATCGCGTAAAATTACTGTTCCCCAGATTGTTAAGCCACGGCCATATATGTGTTTTTCGTAATTCGATCTCCTACTGCACTAGACAACTATCTTGAAACTCGACTCGTTATGTAATCTACTCTACCGAGATTGCTGAGACCTGATGATCAACTTGTTCCTGTCTTTCTGCTCTCTTTCTTTTTAGTTCTTTGGATGGGTAAAATGTGCTCTCTCTGTCATTGCCCATGGCCATGTATGTGAGGCTAAGCCCTCTTCATGTCATCTAATATTTCTATGGTATGCGTCTGGTTTCAGTCATTTTCTCTTAGCTTTAATTGTTAAAGGAGAATGGTTCGGGAAAAGATGCCATTGTTGGATGGTTCGCAAGAATGAGCTGTGAATTGTGATACAGGTTACGCATACATTCGCTCAATCACAGGCACTGTGCATATCACCGAAAGATGTTCAACGGTTGGCCAAATTCTGGGCAGACATGTAAATCTCGTTCTATCAGCCTTTACCTTGAACGCTAAGTCGTGCACACATGTTAATCTAAGTCATCGGCTACAGTGATTCGTTACTACCAATGGACGGGGCCGGACAGGGCTTCGGCCACACCTCGTAGCAGTCGAGCATGAGCCTCCGAGGTCACACATGAAATGCATTCCAAGCCTGCCACGAGAAACACAGGCGCGAACCAGGTTCATATGAGTTCGGTCAATCTCAGTCGTTGAATCGCATGGATTCGACATAATATCAGCGGCCGAGATGCATGGGTCTCCTAAAACCCCGATGATCCAAGAATATTTGTCATGGTAATGGGAAGTATTGTATCTTGTTTTATTAGCTCATGAACAAGTCTAGCACAAAAGAAACTGAGTATCTCATAAAACAAGGCAAAAAGATATCCTGAGTCAATAATATTTGTGTGGGGGCGCCACTTTAATATCAATATTTTTTTTTATCACTTAAATGCCAAATCGGAGAAAAACGATCACCTAAGCGTTAATTTCAACCAAAAACAATCACTTAAGTGGCAATTTTGGCTAAACAATACACACGGTATTTTTTATTAATTTTTCAATATCACGTGTCAATTTTTAAAAAAAATCAACCCATATGGAATGTTCAACTTAAAAATAGTTAAATTTTTTTAAAAATTAAAATTCGACAGAAAAATATCCTAAAAATCAAAAATCAAAACGAAACAGAGGTTGCAGTGGCGAGAGCTTCCAAGCTCTAGCCGCCGCAAGTTTTCTTTTATATATATATAGTTTATTTAGTTTTTTTTTTAGTTTTTTTTTAACTTTTGATTTTTTTTATTGCTCGACTTGATAGCTCCGGTTAGCCACATGGATGCTACTTCAAATTTTCGACGAAACTCACCAAAGTGGGCACTAAAATAACCTTTTAAAAACAATTGGCACTTAAGTGATAAAAAAAATATATTTACACTAAAGTGGGTGTCAGACACAAATATCGACACTTCTAATGCCCTTTTGCTTCGAAAAACAAGTGTCAAGATAGATGTACTTGGCCTTTCACCAATATGCACCGGTGGGGCTACAATGCTCCACAGTCCAATGACTAATGACCGGAGTACATGCTTAGAGGTGTCAAACGATTGGATTGGGTCGAGTCGGGTCGGTTCGAATATGATACAACCCAAATTGATCCATTTAATCCGTTTTGACCTATTTTCATTCTATACGAATTTAGTGATCTATATCCGACCCGTCTCATATTGTTAAAACACTTTAATATTGAAATTTAGTTTAGAGAAAATTGTTCCCTAAACTTATATATATATAGCTATTTTTTTTTATAATTCTCTTAGCTAACGTATATATGACCTATTTAAAACCTATTTAGGACCCAATAGGTTTCTAAATAATTCATTTGTGACATACTTTTAAAATTTAAGTAATTCATTTATGACTCATTGCTATGAAATACAGGTCAAATATGTATTATAGGCCGATTTTGCCACCTCTAATGCTTATTGAGTAACAACAGGTTTACGAGTCGGAAAAGAGGAAGTGAAAACTTACGTATTCAGAAATTCAAATGCGGCTGGACTTTTTAGAGTATCTGCAATGTCAGCAGGGTCCCCGGCTGAGGCAGTTTAGATTTGCAAGTCACCCACTGAATCGGAGTGGGTGGTGTGTCAACAATTCTGCAATTCGAGAAAATGTTGGAACCGAGGACGAAATGCGACTCCTCATCCACCTTCAACTTCAATCATTGATGCATCGTGCATTGAAAGTGCATTGGAGTGCAGGTATCTGCACCTTCCCAACCAGAGAGGACCAGAGGCTGATGATCGATTGCTGTCGTTTGGCCAAGCGGGATGGCTCGAAACGTGCGTCCAAGAGAGATGCGATTCCTCGCTCCCTGACAAGTAAGATCCGAGCGAGCGACGAGCGAGACCCACTTCCATTTTCCATGCGCATGCGTGTTCACATGATTGAGAAAAATTGACCCTGAAAACTATGAAATTTATTGTACGACAGCTAATTCAATCTTAAATATTCTAATTATGTTGATTTACTTGTAAACATTTGACGGTTTTCTCAATCTAATCTTTTGGTCAATTTTGACGGAAAATCAATGATGTGAACGACGTCCTATCCTATGTGGTTTGGAACGGCGATATTGATAATTTTAATAAAAAAATAAATAAAATGAAATAAAATTCGAATGCGGTAGGCCATCATCGACATCACTCGCCTTCCCACAAAAGGTTCCTTCTCTTCTCTGTCTTTGAAATTTAAAAACGAAAGGGATTCATCAGCTCCTCTCTTTTTCCCTGTCGTTTTTTCCCTTAAAAGTGGCAACTTTAGATAAGATGGTGTTCTTCTTTTTTTCCCTCTCTTTAGTCTGTTTTATCTATCCGTGTCGCGTGGAAAAGGCTTGCTTTCAGTTAAAGCCTTCCAAGAAATCGGACAGTGATCATATGTCATCCATTTGGCCAAGTGTCCCACCCGAAACGATGCGTCGGTCGATCTTGCTGATGCAAAGATCGCACGTACGTCAAGGCGGCAGATTCATCTGCCCGGAAATCCCAAAAAAAAAAAAAGGCCACGTGATTTCTTTACTTGAGTAACGTAATTTTTCTTGCCATTTTCGATAAATCATTCCACGTGAATAATTTATTTTATTTTTTATTTTTTATTTTCCTTGTGACAACTGCGAATGCCTTATCCAAATTGGGCAAGGTCCACCTCGCCCTCGACCAACGGGCACGGCGCAAAGCGAAGGACTCGCTTGCCACCGGCGAGGCGGCTCTTGCCCATTCGACAAAGGGTTGTCGGTGAGCCTCGCCGACACAGAAAAAAAAAAGAAAATAAAAATAAAAAATGGGATAATATTACAAAAATTATCCATGTTAGCTTTTCGCGTGATGTTCGAATAGGCAAATTGCCTACAGCACTTAATTAATCGATTTTTTTAAATTTGTGACATTTAAATTAGTGGAAAAAAAGGCGTTATGGTACTCAAATGGGCGCTATACGAAAGTTGTGACAATCATGCTATTCTTATCTTGTTTAGACTCGTTTCGTCGATTACTCAAGAGTTGATTTCCCTTGTTTTTTATTGGGAGGTGGTCAAAAACCGGGAAGTCGAAATAACCCAGGCTTCAATTCTTGACTGGAAGATTAAGAGATTATTTAATCAGAATAATTAGAGGTTGACACGCCTTGAATATTCTTCGCTTTGGAGTGAGATTACGATCCATGCCTACCAAAAACAAGAGGCCGAAAGACAGGTCCGTGGCTGCTTTTGCTTTTTGGACCACTCTTTATCTTTGAATAAAAAGGTAAGTATATGAAAGACTTAAAATTTATCACGAAAATATAAATAAATTCTAAAAATTTCACAATATATAATTAAATTCTAAAATTTATCGTGAAAATGCAATCGAATTTTAAAACTTTCAAAAAGTACAATTAATAGAAGGATTTGATTTCATCGGTTTGATAAATTTTATGATTTGATTACATTTTTGAAAGTTTTAAGATTCAATTATATTTTTCGACAAGTTTTATGATTTAATTGTACTTTTAAAAAAATTTTAAAGATTTAATTATACTTTCGTAATAAATTTTAAAATTTTCAACGCACTTATCCCGTGAATAAAAGGAGCAAACGAATAAAACATACAAATTTATCCATTGAGTTATTTAGTAAAGAAGAGGGATTAAATTTTTGCCTAGGAGGAAAGACATGTGCCTACGGAATCGACAGCTTTTTGTCATGCCATGCGATATCTTAAACAATTTGTACAATTTTCATGTGCACAGATCTATAGTGACGCATCGCATGATGGTGCAATTACAATTATTTCGAGCACGATCGATCTGCTTTCGCTTAATTTGATTGTCGTATCGTCGAAATGGAGCTCGATTTAGAATAATTTCCAGTGTACCAATTGCTTAATCAACGTTAAAGCAGCGGGAACGAGCGTATCGCCCTTCCGTACAACAACCCAGGGAATCTACTCTGCCTATCCCTCTCGAAGAAGCAAGTTACGACTTCTCCACGGGCTGCGTATTCCTATCCCCTGTCATCCGAAACTTCCAACGCCAATAATGACAAGCTCATCTTCTTTTTTTTTTAATTTAATTCTATTTAAATAGTTTGAAAACTTGCAAGTTCTGAATATCATCAGATTTAGAGAACTGGAATTTTGACTGGTTTGTTTGAGCCGTCTTTAATTTTAGACTATGTTCGTTTGCGAAAAACATATAATTCGACCGCCCGTGTTGCTTTACCAAAATGAATGCGTGAAGATTATTTTCGTCGTCCATGAAAATATTTAGATATAAATTACCGTCGATAATAAAATTACTTTTCATTAAATAATTGCTATATCGCACGATCGGACACTTTCCGTCTCATTGGTCAGTAGTGTTTTACTCATCATAAACCCTATCATTATTCTCGTTGATAATTATTATTTCTTCTGGTCCTGATTTTCGCCAGTAAGTCAATCAACTAGGCGTTGACTGAAGTTTCTCTTCAATGGTCTCTCCCTATTCCATGCAACGAGGAGGCCTCCTGTCCGTGAACCCGCAATAGCCGGTGGAAGCTCGTTCAGTCCACCGCACCAGTCCCCGTAAAATGACCGGATATCAGGGGTTTCCCGCGAAAAGTGCCGGTTTTTCGTTGGCGAGGACTCGAACGAAGTTAACTGCTCCACTAAAACATGTTTTCTCTCTCTCTCTCTCTCTCGCTTTAAAGCCTGAACGACAAGACATTGCCCGCTTTTTGCCTGGTACAAATTCCTTTTGCTTCGCCGACCCTTTCGTCCCCAAGTTTTGACCTCGGAATTTCCCCCTTTCCCCTTCAAACGTTCAAACGAAAGCAGACATGACCCCTTTGCTTAAACAAGCGAAATTCTTCACGGCGGCCCTCATTTTTCACGATGGATCAGATTGATGTCACATCCTCCTCTTCTGCTTTGAATACCTTCTGTTTTTAACACGTTGACGAGCCCGGAAATAGGTGGCGTTAGGTAGGCCGGTGCTGTGTTGGCGGCAATTTCGCGATTTTAAAATGAACATGGTGGGATTGAGCCGCGGGTGGCTACAAAGTTTAGGTACAATTCCTGATTGTCGTCTTTCTCTAATGGCGTCATGGGTTCTACCCGTTTCGTGCGTGTATAATAGTGGTGTGTGCGGGTGGCTTGTGTCCTAATCCTTTTTGGGTGTTATGCGGGCGTGCGAATTTTCTCGAGAGATTTGTGGGGTTTAAATTCGCTGATGGGGGAATCCATTAATGTGCATCATTCATGACCACGAGGGTGTTGCTTTCTGCAAGTGCATAAGAAAAGAAAGTGGGGGCATTTGGGGTTTCTTTATCTAGTACGAGTAGTGAGTGGTTAACATGCTTGATTAAATGCTGCAGAGAATCGAATGATAATTGGTAGAGCTTGGAGAGTTGTTGGGCCAGGATAAGTCTCTGGTGTTTTTGCATAAAAAGACCGAGGGTGTGAGGTTATTGCCAAGGAAAGATGACGGTTGACAGAGTTAAGGCCGTGGCGCAGAAGTATGTGTTGGTCGGTGTTCAACTCGACAGCCACAGCAGAGAGCTACTGAGCTGGGCTTTGGTGAAAGTGGCTGAACCGGGAGATAGAGTACTTGCTATCCATGTTTGTCGAGGTTCGTATATTGTGCTTAGCCTTCTCAATATCATGTTAATGAGGTTCATATCTGGAATATCTGAAGTTGAGGGTACTTGCGATATGCTGTCCAGATGATGCTTCGCGAGATGGGGCCATGTTGGATGACTACCTGGAGGTTTATGAAGGTTTATGCAATGCAAAGAAGGTATTGACCGAAAGCATAAAATTTTTTAAACTCTTTCCTTGGTGCTTAGGAGTGTCGCTGAACGTTGTTTTAAATTGTAGGTGAATCTCTCAGGCCAGCTACTACGAGGGACCTCGTTCAGGAAGGTCCTGGTGAGAGAGGCCAAGAATTACGCTGCCGTGGCCCTACTTGTAGGGATTGACAAGCAAGGTGCTCTCGGGTACTATGGTTGAGAGATGAACTCATTTCCATAAGTTGTAGTTGTCGGGATCTTTCTTTTCCCTCTCGTGATTGATCTAGATGGATTCTATTTATTTAGGGTACATACTGGGACGGCCAAATATTGTGCCAAGCGGCTGCCATCTTCGACCGATGTGCTGGCCATCCATAACGGGAAAATAGTCTTCAGGAAGTGCTCTAATATTCGGCTTCCAGGTTAGCAGCTAGTGCTGTTTAAAAACACCAATGCTCTTAGTTTATTACTTCGAAACTTCATCTGATTTGGTTGAACTTCAGGAGTCAGAGGAGATCCTAGACCCAGTTTTTGTCAAACAGGAAGGGTCGACGCTCAAGAAACCTCCTCTGAATTTGGTGATTCTGAAGTTGAGTCCGAAATTTCAACCACGGAAACGATTCAGAGCTTGAGAGAGGAATGGCGTTCGGGTTATAAAGATGTGAAGAACGGTGTCGCACACGAAAATAGGATAATTCTCTCAAGATCAGCTTCTGAACTTTCTGGAAGCCGCTTGGAGCAGAGACCTGGTTGGCCCTTGCTAAGGAGAGCTATTTCTGATTCTCCACGGACTCTGAACGGAAGGAGTGTTTCCGTGGTTCAGTGGGTCATGAGCCTGCCAGATAGGTCTATGTACCTGAATTCTCTACACCCAGATACCAGAGAGAGCCCGCCACAGAAATATCCTACGGAAACTGTGGATATAAGCCATAAAAGTAGTTCACCAGCGGCAAGCAAGCTACTGAAACAGATGGAGCTTTTGTTGAGAACGAAATCGTCTGATTGTGAATTGTTTGATTATGATGCTCTTAGAGACTCGGCTTTGCAGTTCTCATCAGGTTCACCTTTCAATTCTGTCGGTTTTAGCATTTTGTCTCCAGTTTTCATTGCAAGCAAGATCCATCCCTAAGCTCATTTTTCTCTTTGGGCAGAGCATCTGATTGGGAAAGGCGGCTCGAACTGTGTATATAAGGGCACTCTTCCAGATGGAACAACAGTGGCAATAAAGGTTTTGAAGTCATCGGTCGAATCAAATTTGAGAGATTTTTTGCTGGAGATGGACATTATCTCCTCGATAAAGCAAAAAAACATCACTCCCCTTCGTGGAATCAGTGTCCAACATAACAGTTTAATATCCGTTTATAATTTCCTTTCCCACGGGAGCTTAGAGGAAAACCTACACGGTAGTGCTTCAATGAGAACAACACGATTTTTTATTTCATATCAGTTTGCTTCCATGCTGAGACGACATTCGCATGCGATGCAGGTGATGAAAGAAACAAACATGCACTGTCATGGGCTGTAAGGTATAACATTGCCTTGGGAGTTGCAGAAGCCCTAAATTATTTGCACAACGAATGTGCTCGGCCTGTCATTCATAGAGATGTCAAGACATCAAACATTCTTCTCACGAA
This sequence comes from Rhodamnia rubescens, assembly GCA_021437795.1. Classification (NCBI taxonomy): domain Eukaryota; kingdom Viridiplantae; phylum Streptophyta; class Magnoliopsida; order Myrtales; family Myrtaceae; genus Rhodamnia; species Rhodamnia rubescens. Next base: position 3,224,888 of record JAILYA010000012.1, read on the forward strand.
TGAGTTTGAGCCGCAGGTAAGTTTACAGATCATGTGAGATTAGCTAGGATGTTGAAGAAAGTAGGATTACTTTGTAATAGATGACTGATGTTTCTCTCTCTGTGGCAGTTGTCTGATTTTGGGCTTGCTATATGGGGACCGCCAGATTCAGCTTTTCTGACCAAAGTCGATGTAGTTGGAACATTCGGGTATCTTGCTCCGGAATACTTCATGTACGGCAAATTAAGTGATAAGGTTGATGTCTATGCTTTTGGTGTGGTGTTACTCGAACTCTTATCTGGAAGAAAACCAATAAGTTCTGATGCTCCCAAGGGACAAGAAAGTTTGGTCATGTGGGTAAGAAGCCTTCCTTGTGCACAGTCTCACACTGCATTAATTTGTTGAATGAACACCCAAATTTTGCAACTTTAGGCAAAGCCCATCATAGAGAGTGTGGATGCAAGAAGCATTCTGGACCCAGATCTTGGTGGACATGTCGACGAGGTTCAAGTGCAAAGAATGGTTCTTGCAGCTAGACTTTGCATCACGCGGTCAGCTAGGCTTCGCCCTAACATGAACCAGGTAAACGAGATATTACATTGGGGTGATGCCTTTCCAGAGACCGGTGCATATCATGTTTATAGTCGATTCGAAAAAGTTCCCTAGGATGAACCCTGAGCCTTATTCATGTTTTCAGATTCTGAAGATCCTATATGGGGACATTAATGTTGACAAGTGGCTAGATTCCAAAAGCGACCATTGGGTGGATTCAGAAATTTCGGATTACAACGACGATGAAGTTTACCCGAATTCAAGTGCCGAGTTGCACCTGAGCCTCGCCTTGCTGGATGTTTGTGATGATTCTACATCGTTTAGCAGCACGGAACAGTGCAACCGCATTTCAGTGGAAGAATACATGAAGAGAAGATGGAGCCGATCCTCGAGCTTCGATTGACTTATGATGTACATTGTTACTGGAGGGAAAGGAAAATCCCTGTTGTAAGTAAACTCATAGATGTTCATTAAAGCGAAAACCAATTCTGGCATTGTCCATGTCCTAAATGGATCCGACACAAGTTGCTTTTCCAACGTCCCAACTGAAAAAGCTCAAACTAATAGCTCCAGTTAATGGAGGTATTAAATATGTCTTGAATTTTATATACTCGGTCCGGTTCATCACTTGACCCGACATATTTTTTTGTGCGGCCCAAAAGTGGAGAAAAAATTGAGATTTGTATGAGAGACTTGTGAGCCGTGTGCTTTTGTTCAATCGATTAGATCAATTCTATAATCTCGTACTCGTTTTTATTATAGTGGAATTTTATTTTGCTCGTCCGTGGACGTAGATCACCTTGATCGAATCACGTAAATTTTTATGTTCGTGTTCGTTTTCGCATTTGTTATGACAAGAGGCCCATCAACTTGAAATGACCGGAGAATCCATCAATGGATCAAAACCGGATATGCATGAGATCATCTTCTAGATTTGTATTGACGGGTCAACCCGCAATTTTCTAACAATGAAGAGTGGGGTTCCCAGAACATAATGCTCATTTTCTCGGACATTTCCGTTCGATACATGGTCACCCAGATGGATCAAGACATATGAAAATACAAAAAAGAAAAAAAAAAAAAAAAGGACATTGAAGAGAGAACCACTGCCTGAAAAGGATCAAAACCTTAGGAAACTATTTGCTTTGGTCAACTCATCAGTCATCATCGAAGATTACGAGTGATTGACGACAGCCATTGGCACCATCGTATATTCTATCATGTCGACATACCTCAATCTTTACCTTTGAATCCTAAGGCAAACTTCCCTTCGCCAACACGAAAGGTTTAAATAATCTCCGATACTCCCTAATTTCTCTCGCATAATTAAAGCTTGCAGAAGCATTTCCTTAATTAAAAAGGAAAACTAGCGCAACATTAATGTTATTTCTGATTTCGAGAGCGATTTAATTATAATCATGGACATCGTTATCATTTCGAAGGACGATAAGAAGAATTTCAAAAGAAGCATAAAAAGTCAACAAATTATCTGACTACGAACTATCAAGATCATCTACTTTGGCAAATAACACCCCGCTGAAAATTGAAATTAAAATTGAACAAGAACTTCTAATTTTGCCACAAAATTCTAACTTAGGGTCCGGAGTCGGTCCACATGGCAAGAATGAAACTCAAAGGAATTTGAGGGGATGGATTCCCGATTGGTCGTATTTTCCGCGCTACCAAAGTAATCGCTGCGGCTGAAGTATAAATCTAAGAGGGTGGGGTTGGGGAATCTCATCGCAACACTGTCAGACTTTTCCTGTCTCTTTGTTCTTCGCACGGGGCCGGGCACCACCCAAAGTCGAAAAGCGGAAGCACCCGCCGCGACTTCCTTTCGAGTTTCGGGGGAAATCTTCCGGAGCGATCGCTCTCTGGTTCGTCCGTTTTCAATCTCCAACCGCCGAAAGAGTTCGTCGGAATCATCTCGCCTCTGTGAATTTTTCGTTTTGATTTCTCGGAAGCCGCCATTTTCAGGTTTCTCGAATTTCCTAGGGTTTCGTTTTTCTCCTGTTCCCGATGCTCTGTTTCTTTCCTTTTTTTTTCTCAATTTCCGATTCTCGTCGTCTAATTCGGTTCGTGCTTTGACGTCCGATGCTTTGCATTTGATGGATTTAGCTGAATTTGCTGTCTCTGCGGGTGCGGGGCGCGGGGGAAAGTTTGATTTTTGTTTCTGATTTATCGCGTGCTTGGGTCGTAGGAATCTAGGACATTGAGTGGTTGTGCCATTTCTGTGTGTTTGGACACGTCTGGTGTTTTTCGGTTCTAATTTGGAAAATTCGGCCTTTGTCATTGCCGTCTGATATTGAGTGCCATCAGATTTTGCAGTTCTTCGAGCCGATTTGTCTTCCGAGATGGATGATGGGGAGCTCGATTTCTCAAATCAGGAAGTGTTTCCGAACACTGACGTGTTTTCGAGTTCGACTTTAGGAGAAGTTCCTGGTTGTCGCTCAATGGATAGTTTTCTGGACGAAATTTTCAGGGACACCCATGCTTGTACTCACACTCACACTTGTAATCCGCCGGGACCCGACTCTTCACATACTCACACTTGTTTTCATGTGCACACTAAAATTGTCCCTGCTGCCAGTGAGGAGAAGGTTTCTACTGATGACACCGCAGAGTCGACGGAGAAGAAATCAAAGAAACGCCCGCTCGGCAATCGGGAGGCAGTTAGGAAATACCGCGAAAAGAAGAAGGCTCGTGCTGCCTCATTAGAAGATGAGGTCATGAGATTGAGGGCCGTGAATCAGCAATTGATGAAGAGGCTTCAGGGTCAGGCTGCATTGGAGGCTGAGATTGCTAGATTGAAGTGTTTGCTTGTGGATATAAGGGGAAGGATCGAAGGAGAGATAGGATCTTTTCCATATCAGAGAACGGCAATGCCCGGCAGTGCTTATGTGGTGAATCCTTGTAACATGCAGTGTAACGATCAGGTCCATTGCCTTCATCCGACAGTAGAGGGTAGAAGTGGAGATGGTACAAGCATAGATGGGCAGGGATATGGTGGTTGTGAATTTGAAAATCTCCAATGCCTAGCGAATCAGAACGGTTCAGGGCCCAAAACGCTTCCTGGATGTGGAAATGAGAACATTGCATCACATGCAGCTTCTTCTGTTGGAAGTAAGAAAAAAGGTGAAAACTAGATTGCTTGTTGCTTTTGTTACCAGCTCATAATCTGTTGGTTATTCAACCTGGTTGTATAAATTGTCTGTGTTCCCCTCTGTTTTCAGCAGTGTTCTTATGCCATGTATTGTTTGTCTGTAGAAAGAAAAATGTTAGAGATGCAAATTGTTTACAGAATTATGTGGTGCATTCTTGTTGTATGTATGAATATGGTCCACTTGTAAAAGTGCCCACTTAAAATTAGTCATATCACTTTGGAGATCTATTTGGGAAATGCATATATTCGTCTTACAAATGTAAATGTCATGTATGTTGCCTTCCCTCACATCAGATTAGGCTGTTATAGTTATGCAATCCAACTTCTGAATCTGGGCTTGAAGTTAATTCTTTGCCCTCCAATGAAGATCTGTTCTTAATATGCACTATGCTGACAGAGGATCAATGCTCATGATGTTGATTTGCAGTGGCATTGCTGCAAAGGTTATCTTTGCATATTTACCTAGGAATAGGAGGGACAATAGTTTTTGGTTTCCATTTCAGATGTGTCATTTGTTCCGCCAAGTGAATGCTTCATTTTTCTCTTTTACCGCTTGAGTTTGCCCTCTCCTTCCGCAGTAGTAATTTAGGACTTTGGGTTCTATCAATTGAGGAGATGTTATTTTCAATGATTATGTTTCTCACTTTGCTAGATGATCATTATAATGTTGGCTTCTACGCCATCACTCTTCTGGTATCTAATTTCTCTTGAATGTGCTGAATACATTTCTTTGGCTTCCATTTGACTTCGTCCTACGTTGTTAATATAGGAGGGTCTCGTGCAGCAACAGCTGGATGAGAATTGTTTCTGTAATCACCTTTTTCTTGCAAGAAGACCTATAACTCAATTAAGTGGTCTTCATGAGCGGCAGAGGTGGCTTTTATCAGATTGTTTATTATTCAGTCTCTCTACCGAACTTCGGTTTGCAGAGCTGGCATGGCTTAATTGTGTTTGCAAAGGGTAATGTCTTAATATGCTACATTTTAGGCTGTTGCTTAAGCTGGACCTCGATGGATGAATAGCCAGTGGACAGTCCAATAGAGGACAACTTGCTTTCTTATGAGCCTTTAAGACCTATTATTTTGTAGTGCAGTGTCCCGAGCTCACACACTCTATGGCGGGAAGTAGTGCTGCTTCTGATTAGTAGAAACGCTTCCTGTTTGGATGCTTGATGAATTCCTGATTGTCGAACTACATAAATTTAGGAAGATGGGGGTTGTTCCAAGAATCAGTAATCTCCTAATGTGGAGGAGCGAACTCTTATCACTCGAGGGGTCAGGCTTTTGTGTTTGTGGACTGAAATTAGGTTTGCTTATTTAACAGCGAAGGAACTTAGTTGGCTTGGGAATCTTCTGAATGATCTCTGCGAGCAGTATTTTGCTTTGCTATAACATCATCTGTTTGGTTCCAGAAGTTGCCTTGCATGTACCTTATGCAAATAATGATGATGTATATCTTCTAAATTATGCAATGGAGCTAAGCAGGTGTACCTGCCTCTGGCAATGGCTTTTTAGCAAAGAGAGAATCAAGAGAAATGAACGTATACGTTGTACTGCCAAGGAAATCTTTAATAATTTTGAGTACGGAGGGGATCATTGATATCTGCCGGGTTTTCTATGCCGTTCTTAGTAGGGTGAGAAGCTTGTTCAAGCTCATTCTCATTCTATGAGGAAATTTTGACAAATGGCGAAGAGCCAACATGGTGTGTAGATAGATAATTTCGGGAGGTTAAATAATATACCAAGTATTTTGTCTGGGACTACGATCGTGCATATGAGTTACTTGAAATTTGAGAAAGACATCAACCAAAGGGCAAAGGGAAAATGGCGCTGCCAGTCATGATGTCGTAGGGTCGGATGGGATCTGTTTCACTCCGGCCCAAGATTTCAGTTGAGTGGCTTCACTGATCAAGCTGGTGACATAACTAAATACTTTTGAAGTCTTCAAACTTATCATGAAAATGTAATTGAGTTTAAAAACTTTTAAAAAGTACAATCAAGTTATAAAATTTATCACGAAAATTCAATGGAGTCCTAAAATTTTTAAAAAGTAATTTGAGTCTAAAATTTTTCAAAAAGTGGAATCAATATACACTTTTTGAAAGATTTATGACTCAAATATACTTGGAAAATTTTCAAAAAAAGGCCAAAAGTGCTTTAATTTTTTCAAATAAGGACCTAAAATACCCTTTTTGTTTCAAATAAAGGCTTGAAATGATCATTATTATTTCAAATAAGGGCCTAGCTTGGTTGGCCGGTCAAATTTTTTGGTTGATTAAGGATATTTTCATCAAAATATAATTTTAACATGATTTTTAGTTTAAATAAGAAATAAAAACAAAACAAACAAAATACAGGCGGGAGGGCAGCCTCCCGCTTGTGGGAGCCACCTCATTGTTGGTGGCCTTTGGGGTCGCTGGCACCTTGGTGGAGGACGGCGAGGGCCAGCAAGCTCTCGCCGGCCCTCGCCCCAGTCCAAGGGAGGGCCAGCCCTCGACAGGACTTGGACAAGGGTCACCACCCTTGACCGAACCCAGGCGAGGGTCGGCAGCCTTGGCATTGGTCTCGTTGAGGGTCAGTCCTTGTCTAGATTTGGGAGAGGGTCGCGGCCCTCTCCCGACTCCGGTGAGGGCTCGTTGGCGGGCCGCCAACCTCAGCCGAGGCGTCGGCAACCCCAACAGCCACCAAAGTCACCCGTTGCCCCACCGGCGGTGGGGCAACTTCCACATGCAAGAGGCTGCCCTACTCTCTTGCCTATTGTTCTTTTATTATTATTATTTTTAAAGAAAGAAGAGGCTGAAAAAGGAGAAAAAATAAATAACGAAAATGCCCATAAATAAATAGTGAGATGCCTTTTTTTAGATCAGTTATGGTCATTTCATACCTTTATTTAAAATAATATCCATTTCGACTCTTATTTGAAATAATAAACGTATTTCGGGTTCTTATTTGAGAAAATTAGAAGACTTGGCACCTTATTTGAAATTTTTTCATTATACTTTCAGGATAAATTTTAGGATTTCAACACTTACTTTAAACTAATAGTAGGATGACTCATGACGGGGCACAGCTTGTTGAGTCAACTGATTATGAGAGCAGGGAAGAGCCGACTAAATTATGTCACAACAAACTCTGAACACACTCAAAAACTATTTTAGCTCTTGCTTGCAACAAACTCAAAATTCATTTGGGGAAGATCGTACGCGCCAACACGCAGGAAGAATTTTTGGTACCGTATCCCTTACTAGACCTGTAGGCAGTTTGTCAGTTTCTTTGTGAAGATAATAGCTATCAAAGGCCGCGTCACGTTAGGAGTCATTCAGTTCATTCCACATGTTGCTAAGTTCAAGCAACCACGTGAATTTTGTTTAGATCCTTTTTCATCACGTTAAATCTATAGGCCGCTCCTTCATACCACATTTGATCATAGCCTCTTTGGCAAAATTCATGTTTAGGCAATCAAGGGAGAGAATAGTTCCTCTGCTCATTCAACTCCAATCGTCCGAGACAATAACACCTTCCAGCCATCTCAAAGGAAACGCATCACTATTCAACTCATCCACCGTACGCGATCAATTACTACAGAAAACGGTCGAGAGCACACTTCAACCACATCCAAAGAGCTCGTCCTTTTGCAAATAAACTGATTCACATCTAACGGATCAAGCCAGTGAGTATATCTTCCATCTAAGCTGACTAAAAGGACTGGAAGAAAATGCTTCGTGAAGCATTGTTGAATCAGCAAGGTCAGTGAAAATTCTCCATTGGCCCCGAAACAAAATCAGAGCGAGAAATTCCTACAAAGCATTTGTACCAAATCTCATGCATATCCATCCATGGCCTGCATGTCATCATCATCTCCACAGATACTCTCAGCCATTTGCCAAACCTGAACAGAGTTGTCTTCAGCCACACTTGAGATAACCCATGGTTCATTCTTGTTCCATGAGAAATCTGAGATCTTAGCTTTATGACCCCCATGAGAAAATAGCAGTTCGGCAGGGCCATCGCTTGCATCTCCCTCTTGCTGTTCATCTCCAATCCTAAATTGAACATGCAAATGTGACATATTCATTCGAAACAATAAGATAAATACGAGTTGCCGGTGCTTCTGCTAATAGATAAGGAACCAGTAGCAAAATGTAGATGTTCAAAAATTAGTAATCTTCTATGCATTTTCTAATCTCGAGCAGGAAGAGTGTGAGTGTGAGTGCGTGCTTTTTTGTGTGCATGCGTGTGTGTGTGTCTGAGAGAGAGAGAGAGAGATATAAAATGAAAGCAAAAAAATTATCGACTCTTAGGTTGAGAACCAACACGTGGATGGTGTACCTGTTGAGGTCCCAGACCATCACCCTTCTGTCCTCTGAGGAAGAAGCTAACACAGCCTCATGATTAGGATCCCATTCTACTTGCAAGACCTCTCCTCTGCAAGGAACAGTTCCAAGTTGAAAGGAGAAATCAAGCACTAGTCTCTTGCCATGATGTAGAACATTAGTGTATCGAGGATAAAGCTAGTCATGGTAAAATCAATCTTAAAGAAACATAGCATCCTTTACAGCTCCACTACGAAGTATCTAAATCTGCTTGGAAGTTCTATAGGTTGCACATATACAGTAAAATCTCAGATCCATCACATGGGCAGAGAACATACTCATGGCTGCTAAAGACGTGCAATGGCGTGGTCAGCTTCCTCATGTCAAACAGTCCAACTGTTGTGTCTGAAGATGCGGTTGCCAGAATCCAGTCATTATACGAGTTGAAAGATACAGAATTCACCTGGGAGCAAAGCATGCGAAAGGCACTTTAATTGCAAGTCTATTAGCCACGCAATGATCACGACGTAAACCTATACAACCGCTAAGAAATCCAATAATGTTTCGGGGTATTAACAACAAACATAAGGTGTTTAGCAAAAAAGCAAGAGCAAAAACCAATGGATTGAAGGAAATTCATGGCTATCTAACCTCTTTCTCATGTGCTTTAACACATTGTTGTGGTTTATTCGTTCGCAAGTCCCAGATCATCAATTGACAATCATCACCGACAGACCCAAATAAGCTGTCATTCTTTAAGTGCCAAGACACATCTCCAACCGCATTCTCATGAGCCTAAAATGACAGTTTCATCGCCACATAAGTACTTGGTAAAACAACCAAAGTTCCTAAAAACCTATCTATAATATATTACCTCGAAAACATGCATTGCACTGAGCACTTTACCCTGTGCCTCAGCAGATATCTTCCAGAGACAAATCTTTTTATCATGGGATGCGCTTAAAAGGTAACCTTCTTTCAAGGGGCTCCAAGACAATCCATAGCCTTCTCCATCATGACCCGTCAACCTCAAATCCGGATCAAACCCACCCTCCTGCTGCTTCGCAGCCTGCTTAGAACAATCAAAAACATAAACCTCACAACCATTTGTCTTAGCACCCACAATATTGTGATTTTGTGGCATGAACCGTGCTCTATTCACTTCCCCATCCATGCGAATCTTTTGCGATATCTCCACCTAAAACCAGTGAGAAAGAGAGGGAAAATATCAGACGGTAGCTCAAGAATCCCAGCATGGTTGACAGCGAGATTGACCGCATTTTAAAAACCGGCGGCATACAGTAGCTTTACCCAGAGACACAGTCGTCAAAGTGTAGCCAGCTTGATACTCATTAGAACAACAAAAAGGAATCATAAGGCGGGAATTACATCAAACACTTAGAACGCATGAACCAACTTCAGATAAAACAACACAAAATCAACAGTTTCACCGTACCATGTGATTCAGCAAGCAATACCCGCATAATTATGCAACCGAACAGAACTGAAAAATTTGCAGTGCCGAGGGACCGACCTTGGGGAGCGGGGCGTTGTCGCTGGAACGATCAGATTTGGAAGGGAGGAGAGCGTCGGCGAGCAAGAGGAAGTTGGGGACGCCGTCGGAGGTGTGGGTGCCGAGGACGAGGCGGTGGACGGCGAGGGAAGGGTCGTCGGCGAAGGGCTGGGGAGGGAGCGGAGCCCAGTGGACGGTGAGGGATGGCCACTCGAGGGCGTGGGAGATCACGAGGTCATAGAGGATCGGGGTGTTCTTCTTCCACACCGTGAACTCTTCCTCGAGCTGCTCGAGCTCCGCGCTTTCCTCTTCCGCCATGGATGCTCTCTCTCTCTCTCTCTCTCTCTCTCTCTCTCTCTCCGATTTGTGGCGCTGCTTTTTCCCGCCAAAGTTCGTTGGTGAATGCTTTATGCTGCTCACAAAAAAAAAAAAAAAACTTTTTATGCTGACGGAGATGGGCCAACTGTTCGGCTAGTAAAGCCCAATATCGAAGGCCCCTCCAAATTCCAATATCATCGTCGTCTTCTTCTTCCTCCATTTTTAACTGTCTACCAAAGGAAACTTTTGTTGATTATTTTCATTAGATTCGGCGCTTTAAATTCTAAATCGTGATTAGTTCATGTGACTTTCTTTGATTGATTGAGTACTTAAATTCTAAAGTCGCCATTCTTATCCACTTATGTTAGGGAATCACTTGTTCTTTTTCCGAGTACATAAATTCTAAACTTAAGGCCTTTGATCAATTATTGAAAACCGCTTATGTTTAAGGGAAAATTTCTCGGTCAACGCTTTTAATCTTATCAATGTTGCGAGCCTTTGTATGGGCGGGATGGCAAGACACCGACACGAAAGTGAGTATATCTTGAACTATTTGACCTGGCAATTTCCAAGAGATGCGTCTGCCCAAATCAGGGGGTGGACGTACAAGGGTTTAGTCGGATTCGGCCAAATGAAAAGCTAGGGATGTTTTTTTTATATAGTGCTACAGAAAATCCCATGAGACGGCAATCTTTGGAAAAGGATAGATACCCTGGATCCGCATTTTTCCTTTGCCTGTTAGGATAGTCTGTATTTGTATGGCCATGCAAGCTATGAATCTCGTCAATAAGAAAGACAATCCCCCAAACATACATACCATTTGCAGAGAACCCATCAAGTAAAAACGAGCTTGTTCCAACCCACACTTAGCAATTCACAGTTTCGTATCCAGACAACTTTCCCTCGAGGACAGCAACATCTGGTTTTTGTTGATATCACGTTCACATGACGACACAAGCAGTTGGGTTCTCGTCGCTGAACGCGGTGGTGTAGCGAACCTCCGTGGAGCTCGCGCGGGCCAGCTGGTTCGCCTGCGGGTCCTGCGAGTACCTCACGTAGCCCGCCGGCGCCTTCTTGTCGTACACGCCCTGCGCGTACGGGTGGTCCACCTCGTCGTACGGCACGTACGGCCACAGCTCGACCTTCTTGCCCGTCCGGTGGCTGATGCGCGCCACCACCTTGCCAGGGTCCACGTACCCGACCACCGTGACCTTGCTCGCCTTGCGCTCGATGTCCACCTGCTGGACGCCCTTCATCCCTTCCACCGCGCGCCGCACCCGCCTCTCGCACCCCTCGCAGTCAAGCTTCACCTTGACCTCCACGGTCTGATTCAAATCGCAGCGAGCACATAAATTGGATTAGTATGAAGTTGCATCTGAGTTCTTCCACATCCCAAGAACTTCCACATGGCAGTGGATACTCTAGTACTGAGCAATAAATATTTAAAACTGGGGAGACAATTAATCAAATTCCATAAGGCGGACTCTGCTCCTGGTCAGGCCCTGTCCAGGGGAGGAAACATCCAAAGCAGAGGGAGTTTTGCTTTTGGTTTTGTGTTGAAATGGGGAAAGTTCCTGCTTCTTCTTTCTTTTCTTCAAGCCATAGAAATATAACCTAAGTGGCACTTTCCCAACAGTTGATCCCAACAAGCCAATCTGAGACCAGCAACATAGTTGGAAAGTCTCCGAGTTTCAGAGTGGAAAGTGGCAAACTCCGGGGCAGTAGCCAAGAGATCAAGCCAAGAAAAGGCGAAACATGTCATCAAGATTCTGGACTCGCTTCACTGGTGCAACAAGACCAGATCAGCAAGATCTCTGATCACCGCCACGCAGATGATCATGTCCGGCTTGGTCGTTTAAACCAGATCAACATACAGTCCCCAGATCTACTGACCAAGAACAATTTGCAGAGCGAAGGTTAAGCCTTGAGCTCATCAAGATCCATCAACCCAACTCAAAGAATAGACAAACTGAGCTCTTCTTTTTCATTACATCGTCGTTAACAAACGCACGTAACTCACTAATAAGAAGATAGTGTCGAGTGCTTTGAGTACCTGCAACTGCTTGCGCTTCTTGAGCTTGGAGCCGCCGCTGGAACAATCGAAGAGGTTGGAGAAGTGATCCAGAGCACCCATTTTCTCTCGCTTTCTTCCTGCTCGAATGCGGGTGCGCCTCTCTGTGTTTGCGCAAATCTTACTTCTCGCTACGAGACGAATCGATCGCAACCCAACACCGGCCGAACAATATCTCAAGTGCTTGTCAAATTCACAGAGAAAGATACAGAGCTCAAAGTAATGATGAAACGGAAGACACCGGTCCTTTCCATCCTGAGAGGGGCCTGCTCCACGTTTTGATTTTATAGGAAGTTTGGGAACTCTCTCCCACTCTCGCAAGTTCGGAACACGCTGGAATCTGGGCCGTGGGTCTTGCTGGGCTCGGTTGATGGGTCGCGCGCCTCGTGTCCTCCTCCGTGGATGGATTTCGAGATGTTGGCACATGCACCGCCCAATCGGGAGTGGGGTCCCCGGTCGTCTTTGGAGGGACGTGGAAGGTGGCGTGCACGGCTCGTCGTCACGCGCGTTCGGATGCTCGTTGCTGCCGATTCTTCTTGGGCCTGGGTCCTCGTGAAAATTGAAATTTAAACGCAGGATCCCACTCTCAATTACTTTTCGGGCCAGGGGCTTGTAATTGGTAGTTATTCAAATAAGTATTTTACAGCACATTTAAATATTGTATAAAACTCTCTAGATTTAGCCTTTTTTTTTAAACCTGCATCAAAAGATGTAGAGAGGGACCACAGATGCGATTACTCTTATTACCTCTGAGTCTTATGCCTCACCAAGAGATTTCCAAAATTGAAGACTGCATACATATATCCCGAACCGAATCGAAAATTTCGTACATTCCAATTTCGATTTAAATAATTAAAAAATAATAATTCTTTTTCGATTTTAAATAATCCTTCTTTTTTATATTTCCTTTTTTTATTTTCTTTTGTCTTTTAACTTTTTCGATGAAAAGGGCAAGCCACCTCCGCCAACCCTTTGAAAAAAAAATGAAAAATTAAACCAAAGCGAACCGGACTTATTTTGGATCTGTTCAGCAGATCACCCTAACGATTCGATTTTTTTCGAAAAATCGAATTCTTATAACTCAGGGTTACCGTTATCGTCTTCAAATGTTTCTTCTTCCTTGGACCTAAATGTCAACTTAGGACAGAGATCATCAAGACCGAATCTCATGTACTCTTAATTATTAGTTCAGTGACCGTGCCGATCATAACCGTACTTATTATTATCATTATTATACACTAAAAAGATAAAATTACCTAAAAAGCCATAAATTGGGGTACATTCAATTTTAAACTTTTTAATTTGACTAATTTAATCCTAAACCTTTAACATTTGCCTATGATTGAGTCTTTTAGGTCAATTTCGGCCGGAATTCGCCGATGTGGATGTCAATCGTTCCACATAAGACGACAGCCGCCGACACGAACTGTGTTTTTAATTTGTGAAATATTTTTTGAATTTTTATTTGTTCTTTTTTTTCCCCTTTGTGGTTGGCGAGGCCGCCTCGTCAGATCTGGGCCTCCTTTCACGCGTTATTTTAGGTTCAATTTTCTTCATTAATAATGCATTAGCTTTCTTTTCCACTATTTCTAGGATCCTTTTCTCTCAACCACAGATAGTAAACCCTTTCTCCCCATTGTCAAATCTAAAACCACCAAAATGGTCACATCGATTTTGCAGACGGGGATTAGCACTCACTGCTGGTGGATGGATGGTATGTGGACGAAATGCGAAAGGTTGGTCGACATGGAAACGAGGGGGGAAAGGAGTCAATGCTTAAGATGTCACCGTCCATACCTAAAGGCTAAAGGGACATTGTCTTCATGTGCATCATCTCCCGAGTCCCTCGTACTCCACAAAACTCATAACTCCGCACGGGCCCCAATTGCTTCGGCCCGGAACATCGCATTTGCTTTAAATTTCACGACCACCCTCGTTTAAGTTCACGGGGAATTCTATTCTCGGAACCTTTTTATTTGGCCACGACAAGTTTGGACGTCGAAACTCTATCGAAACTTACAAACATCTCTAAATTAACAAAGACAGGCTGTGTATTCGGATGCATGTGTAAGTTATGATAGAAAAAACTCGGATGAGAGATGTTGTGTTGTGAAGAGTAGTTAATACATTTGAGTTCTTCCATAAGTCATCGACTTGAGCTTTTTGGAGAACTTTGGTCCAAAAAGTGTTAGGCTTCGTTGCGCTCTCTACCCTAGGTGAAAGTATTGGGGTTGCCTGTATGTTTATTTCTAAAATAGCTATTACAACCAATAAAAAGCAATCGCAAGAAAAATACATAAATAAATTCTAGATTACCGCATATATGTGAAATTCCTTTAAAAATCGGGTATATAACGCAAAATCTTAAGTCCTAGTTTCTCATTTCAACGATCGCACAAGTGATTACAAAAAATTGAGAGGCAAAATATCTAAGTATCAATCCAATTGGGATGGTCGAGTCTAGCCTATATAGGAGGTACAATGGGTTTTAGAACCCATATTTTAGTCTATATTTGAAGATGCATCTCATAAATGTGTCCCTTATGTTTTAGAAATAGGCTTAAGTAGGTCATAATTACGTTGCTTGACAATTTACGGGATCTTAAACGGGTGAGAACTAACCCATGCGAAGGATAGAGAACTTTTCCACCAGTCCTCTAGTAATAAATAAAGCGGTCAATACATCAAGTAGAGTTGGAGATGTCGGAAGATTTCTGATTTTTTTTTATAATATTTTTTCCTTACTTTTCCTTCTTTTTTTTCCCACAAAGTCCCACAAGGGTCGACTGACCCTCAACGAAACCAGATGCCGGATGAGGGCAGTGCCCCTCTCCTCGTATCGACGAGGATTGGTCAGCCCTTGCCAAACTCAAAAGGAAAAAAAGGAGAAAAAAAAGAAAGAAAAAAAGTTATATATATATATTAAGATTTTATAAAAATTATCCGTTGAATGTGTATTACACGAAAGGTTTTTAGCAATGTGTTTTTTTTTAAATTATAATTTTTTTTCTAAATTTGGTTGAATATAGAGGTATTTTACCAATATGAATCATTTAACATGTATTGCATAAAAATTGGTCAAAACGGGTTAAATTGGTTCAATTTAGAATGGACTATTTTCGACTCGACCTAATCCCAATCCATACCACCCGTTTGACGGGTCTAGTCTAGCCCATTGTTGGAAGAGCGTGATCGAGTGAATGCTCCTTTTTAGAGCTTGTGTAGGGGTTTTCATTTTAGATTCAACGAGCAAGTCTTATTTGTCATTAGTTTTTTTTTTGGGTCGATATTATTTGTCATTAGTTAGTGGGTTGGGCCGTTGGGGGTAGGGAATCCTGTGGCAAAGAAGGCCAGGCCTGATCTCAGGCCCAAGAGACGACCCATAAATGGGCTTAAAAGCCTTGGGAAAGTCTGCCTAAGCTCGCTCAGCCAGCCCAGTTGAAACGTTAAATGCTGCAAGAATTGCCAAGTGGAGCGGGCAATTTCAGACACGAATTGACCCGTTCACGCCTGATTTACGATACTGGACTTAAATTGACATTGTGGAATCATCATCATCATCATCATCATCTCGTGTTCGCATTCCTCTTCTTACACGATGAGGTGAAATAGTAAGTGAAAAACTGTTCTTTCCTTCGCAGAAACAAAAGCAGCAAAAGCTTTTCCCTAAATGACAAGAAAGGGGACAAGAACAGTGAATGGGGTCGTTCGCTTTATCAGAAGCTGACGAAGGATGAACAGCATAGCAGGTAGAGAACGTAGAAGAGGTGGGGAACTCGTCTCTGATGATTTTGCTTGAAAGACAAGCCAAGCAAAGGAAAAAAATCACAGAACAAAAACCAGACACACCATGCGAACAAGTAACAAGACCAGAAAGTGGAAAAGCTTGAAAACTATTTGCGGGGTCAGCCCATGCGGTCCGGTCTCTTTACCAAAACCCGAAGTTGGTCAAAAAAGAGAAACCGGAAACGGGATTCGCTTGCTGCTTTCTCGTACAGATTGAACGAAAGAAGAGCCAAAAGAAGACAGTACGCGCATGGACTGTTTTTAAGTTACAATAAAAAAAACAAAAATGGCGGATTCGCGACCAACAGGAATGTTAGCGTGTGCTGGCGTCCGACTCAGGAAGATGACGACGATGACGTGGCCTCGTCACACGACGAGTCTCGTTCGCATGCAGTCCACGTCGGACCCCAGCCTTTGACTCTTTCTTCTCTTCCCGTCGGGTATCGGGTCAGGATTGAGTCTGTTTTGCGCGTGAGCGTTGAAGTTTGCAGGCGGACGAATTATCGCCATTTGAGCCACTTTCCTCTTGCCCTGCCTTGTCGTGATCACCCTTCCATCCCCAAGGAGAACAAAGAAAATGGAAGACCTTTGTCTGGTGCCTTATCAACATTACGCTGGGTCGTAAGATAATTAGTAATACAGTGCATGCTTGATCGCGTGCAGATGCGCGACGCATTTGGTTTGATGAACTAGGAAGAATTGCCGGGAAAAAAATACTAAAAACTATTGTATAGCTGCCAATTCAATGCCATTTTTATGAGTTTTTAGTGTTGCCCGTTCCGCAAATTTAAGCTGAAAATTCATAATGTGTTAATCTAGTCAACTTTAGCCATGCTATGTGCCACGACTAGCGATCTAACGAGGCTAAAAATGACGTCGTTCGAGAATTTTTTTTTTTCAATTTGTTTGATTCTTTTCTATTGTTTTTTTCTCCTTCATCTTCCCGGACTCTAGCCGGCGTGGTCGTTAGGGCCTCGAAGATGGCCGGCAAGGATCTGCCTGAGGGCCTTGACGTCCTCACTTATGGCTGGCAAGTGGCGGAGAAGAAGATGATAGAATAGGAAACAAATAAAGGCAAGAAATAAAATAAAAAAAATCTTTTTAGAATAATATAAAAAAAACAAAAATTGCAAAATGGAGTCGTTTCATTCAAGATCGTCTACGTCGGCGGCAATCGACGATATCGTGTAGGACAATCGATGCCGAGTGGACCGTTCCGGCTTGAATTTGTTGATTAGATCATATTAAAAAATTATCAAGAAATTTAGCATTTAATAAATTTAAGACTTTTCGAACAATTCCTTTATATATGCGCAAGGCGTTGGAACTTTCGTGGTCTCTCCGGCTAATGGCATCACACTTTCATGCTCTGTCGTTGGAACTTTCACTCATGACCTCAAATGATCCACATGCGCTACTCCATTAAAATATACACATCATGCCCTGCTCCCTCCCATGATCTTCTCCACCCCCGCCCCCAAAATTTCCTCGTTCATTCCGACATAAGAGAGATGGGAAGTTATGGGGGTGGCTCCACTTTCCTCCCCCGGCGAACTCGTGACTCGGAATGTGGAATTTTGCTTCCACGTGTGTGCATTGCAGCAGCGCCAGCGACGCGACAGACGAGGCTTTTTTTTCCCAACTTGATTGGGAATTGGCGAAAGCCAATCGATCACAAAGTCACGAGGAAGAACGAGAGAAATTTCCTCGCACCACCATCACGACTCACGACCGGTCCAGCGGGTTGCTACGTGGTCAAGCGTCTGTCTCGTCTCACATCACATGTCGTCTTCTTTTCTTTTTCCCGGGTCAGAGGCCCATGATCAAGAGATCAAACTTCATTAGAGATGGCCGGTAGAAAAAGTTAGGTTCGACTTGTTATGTCACGGAATCCGGATCAGTGAGGAGTAAAAAGAGATTAAAAAAGTGAGATTTAGTATGTAGACTCCGGAAAACTATCATGTGCAGAAAAACATTATTGCGGGGATTGAATGTATGGCTCCAGGGTTATAACACACATGATCAATATTTGTACTTCGGTATAGATTAAGCCTACGTGCTAATTTCTTTAAGGACCCCATGATCTCTATGCATGTAAACCCAATGCACGGCGCCGTTGGATTTCGTGGAACCTACTTGACGCTTATCTCTTCTAACTTCTAACGGGCTCACATGTGCCGGGACCCTCCTAATGATTTTTCCTTCTCTAGAGACTTGTATCGACAAAACAAGACCGACGTCATGTCGCTCGGTGCGTTAACCAAACTCCGTGGCACCCACGGGTTGCGGCTCGTCATCCCCTTTCCGACCCTCCCTCCACCCCGTCTCTTTCGGAGCCACTGAAAGCGACAAGCAAATGCCAAAGTCCTTGAACGACACCAACCAGATGGAACAACTCACCTTCTATGAAAAGATAAAGGGACATGCGAATCGAAATCACTGGTCTCCCAAGATAAAGTCTCTACGCGTCGTTTGGACCGAAGTAAAAGTTTTGTGCGGTAGTTTGATTCTAGCTTTTCTTCTTTGTTGGGTCAAGGGTCAACCGATGGCCTAGATTCTACGTTCATTCACACAAGTTCTGTCAAACACTGAGAAATCCACGTCTCGCTCGAAGGGGGAGAGAAGTGATATCCGGAAAATCAAAGTCAGAGTCTCGAGTCAAGGAACCGACAGCATACGAGGGGAAGGTGGGGGAGAAGCCATTGAATGTAGCCCTCAACAACAGTGGCAGATGCAGAACTTAGATATCCAGAGCTCATTCACTTGAAAAATTGGGGTTTTGGTAAATAATTTGTAAGTCACCCTCAATCTATCATCCTAATTAAGTAGCATCTTAGCTTAAGTTCAATATTTAATTACGTTGGAGGAGCAAAGTACTATTCACTAGCTGCGGTGAGATCTGAAGGCAGTCAAAACCTCACCACCCTAATTTTTCCACGGTGGTGGATAAAGTGAGAATCCAGCTAAGCTTAAGACTACAATCCAAAAGGCTCTTGCCATATTCAAAAAGGAGAAGGGAAAACAGAAAGGGGACATCGTGCGCATGACCCGACATTGACGACATAAATTGATTACTTTAGGTTTTCTCGGCTATCACAAAGGTCAGATTAGGAAGGCATGGGAGTTCTGCCCCCCGCGAGAGTCGCAGGGGCAACGCCATCTAGATAGCCTGTATAGTTTGTCCCTGTATTTTATTGATTTTTAAGGGCTCGAGCCCATGAATAACTACTAAGTTACGGTTTTCTTATATCGTCTATATATAATTTTCTTGTAATTAATAATTGTAATAGAGAAGTGAGTGGTGCTGATTATAATGAAATTCTTTGTTAAATGTAATCTAGTTTAAAGATTGAATCATGATAAACCTTATATCTCGATTTCTCCTTTTCATCTTTACTCTTTTATGCGCTTAATCCTAACACGTACGGCCTTTGATACTTGAACTAGGTCTGCAGGGGTGATGCAATGAGCATGCCATGCAAAGCGCCACTCGTGAAGAAACAATGCTACTCCTTTCCGAATCAAGACTGATTGAAAGTGAATTTGAAATCCACCCTTTCAAATTCACAATGGAGATAGACACATCGTGAACCATTTTCCCCTTGTGGGTTAATGCGGTCAAAAGGGCTAGTGAACAACATGGAATCCCACGATGAAAGAGTAATCCCTACGTTGGGTTTACTCTTCTCTATCTCGTTACTTGGGGCGACGAGGATTGAGACTCGAGCTATGCGTCAACGAGAAAGTGGTTGGGAAGTTGCACGAGGGATGACTTTTCGGGTGTTTTGTTTCTTTTTCAAAGCTGCTGTTGATCCCTCGAGAGAAACCTCGGCACGATAAATAACGAAAACGAAATCGCAAGTCAATGAGGGTGAGAGATCTCGGGCGGAATGCGTCGGTGGTGATTGTCCGTGAGTTTCTCTTGTCGTGCGTTCACATGGATCGCGCCATTCGCCGCCGAGGAGCCGCCCAGGACTGTGGTGGCCGTGGAGTTTAATGGGGGCATCGCATGGCCCACCACCACCACCACCACCACCACCACTGCCACGTTCACGACACGGACACATCATCTTCCAGGGCGCTTCTTGAATTCGCTAGAGAAGATTGAAAAGCTACTCGTCCACGGAAAAATGATCCTCTGAATTTCGTTGGATGAATGCGTTTGGACTCCTGATTAAACAATTGATAAAGAAGATCATCACTTGTGAAATCCTTGAATGTATTGGAATGCACGTGCTCCGAGTATTTGAAAACTATTCCATAAGTAGACGGTGGTTAGCAAAAACTCTCAAGTCTTAAGACACTTGTTCGTATATTCCTATGTTTTCAGCAAGATCGATATGCGGAATAGTTAACCCCTCATTTTCGGGGCCGTGGAATAGCTAGACCCGCTATCGCTCTTTGTATTCCGAGCTCTTCCTAAGCAATTTTTGCTTCTCTTCAAATATGATACCGATGTTCCGATCCGAAGAAAAAAAAATACATTAACGATTTTACATGTTCAATATTCAAATTATGAAAAAGCAACAAAAGAGCAAAGTACTCAAAATAGATCGGGAAGTTGTAAGCAAGATCAAGTGAGGGTGTGTGGAAAATAAAATTCTCACATGCTTCGGAATATGCAAGAATTGTTTTTCCTAGATGCCGCTTGAATATTGGAAATTTCGAGTACATATATAAATTACATTTCACACACATACACACATAAATAAAATTCTCATATGCTTCGGAATATGCAAGAATTATCTTTTCTAGATACCGCATAAGTATTGAGAATTTCGGGTGCATATATAAATTACATTTCACACACATTTATATATATATATATATATATAAATTAAAAGGAGTCTCATCGTTCGCTTTCCAAAAGCAAAGGGAGAAAAACATTGGAAAAGTAAAGTGTAGAATAGGAATTTCGACTGGACATAAAGCAATTTGGCTGTTGGGGAGGTGTTGCCATGATTTTAGGATCCCCAAACCTTCAAAAAAGTGGTTCTTGACCCTATCTATTATCAGCACCATCGATACACAGCAGTCATCATCTTTAGACGAGCTGCGATCCCGTTAATCAAAAGTTGGATGCCGTCACAGAATGTCCTGAGAGGCGCACCTTCGGCACTTTTTGCTATTGTTTTACTCATGTTTAGAAATATCGTTTCGAAGAACTCCATCGTGTTTTAGCGCGACGAATCGTTGATTCTAATTTTCGGGGTGCCTGTCGATTTCCCCATAGGCATTAAATAGTTCGGACGGACGGTTCTCTTGTCCTAAAGGTCCAGACATCGCGGCATAATTTAGCGGAAAAGCAAAACATTATTCTTGTTTCATCAGTAGAGATGGCGGTGCAAGGGAATGTAGGTTACCTTCTGCCCTGAAAACTATGATCATCGATCCATATAAAGTGAATCTTTAATGCCATTATTAAGCACAGGAAGGTCGTGAAAAGAAAACTGCTCTGTAGATGCCACGCGAGCCAGGCCTTTCTGATATTGTTGCTAGATGAGTATGCTTGGTCCTTTAATGCCCTCATAATTACGATCGGACATTATGTTAAACTTCCAGCTGCAAGAGATTAAGAATTGTCCTAATGTTTCGACTCTGCACGAGTTATTATTGCTGGTCAGAGGGGTAGCTTGAAGCTTGACTTTGCAACTCTTGTTTTTTGTTTTTTTTTTTGTTGGTTCTATTACTCTTTGCGAGCTACTCACGAGCATCTTCAACGTCATATGTAGTTGCCAGGACATTTCCGAAGCGCTTCAGATGAGTGGGGCTCCAAGTAAATATTGCCAGAGACACCCGCGTTTGAATGCAATGTTGGCATGCCCGTTGACCTCGTATCGTGTTCATCGAACCTTAGCTTTCTCTGTAAAATAAAGGAAAATGTATTTTTAATAGTACAGTCAAAGATATTATTGGAGTGTCGTTCATACTCCTTTGTAAGGAAAACACGTGAATCCCGCTCCACGTTGAGCGGATGGGGTCTCGGTGGAGCGGCGCCCCGAATACCATAGGGCTTTTACGATTTAAGCTCATAATATTTTCAATAATAATTGAATAGCTGTAGTTATATATACTTTTTTTTCACTTATTATTGAGTGATGAAATGAGAAGTGCTATATGTTAATTATATTGAAATCTTTCTGTGGACGTAACCCAAGTTTAAGGATAAATTATAATAAAATCTCGTGTTCTCAATTTTTCTTTTCTCCTTTTACGTTTTACTTCAACTTGATTATGTGCCGAATCCTAACAAGTACAATCTCGACCGTTCATCCGCATACATTGTTATTGCATATTTTGCATAAAATACTCATTGAGTGAAAAATCGTGTGATTATAAATAATTAACAATACTATCAAACTGTTAGGTTAACGGTTCCCTAAAATAAAATGGACAGTGAAACCACTTCTTTCTTTACTCCACATGTTCAGTTCAATGATCTGTGCACTAAGAGAAGAAAGGTTTGAAGTCTATGTAATTTTTACGATGTCTTTTCATATTAATAATGAAACAACTCGATATGAGATAGCCTATAAAGAACGGGTCACTAAGTAAAGGTGAGACCAGAGGGAGGCCCAAATTCACACACATTAACGTACTCTTGAACAATTATAATCATCAAGTTCTTAGCTAAGTCACACATTAATCTTTTCGTACAACACGAATCTGCCCACGATGTGGGGCTGATGTGGTGGACCGTCATCACTAGAACCAGTTTTTCCAAAGGACAAGCAAATCGATTTGGTTTGATTTTCTTCTTCTTCCTTTGGGTGGCAACAGCCAAATTGTCCTTTGACTAGGACCTGTTCCGTGCTAACCCCGCGCCCGTCTTGGGGTTAAGTTGCAGCGTTCTGGGAAGCACACGCCCGTGTCGGCATTATGACGTTCACGATTCATCAGTCTAAGGCTACGTGGAAGTTAATAATTAGGTCAAATTTGTCATACTAGGTAGGCCCCATTGCGTTTCATCCGAGCCTAATGCGTCCCTATCTTAGCTCTAACTATTCTTTGTCCATAAACCTAAGGGCCTAAAGAAACCATATGGTGGCCCATTTATTACTATTACTGCTACTAATTATTATCGTCATTATCTTGAACTGCTTGAGCTGCTTCGAAGAAGTTACCTAAACAGCGATATTTCGATCCGAGGAAGAAAAATTGGCAACGAGGCCGATAATAATGCCGACCATTGGTACCGTCCGCTTCGACATATAATGTGGTTTTTGAAGTTTTAATTTATTCAATATAATTCCTGAATGTTAGTCTTTGAAATTTTGATTTGTTTAATGCGATCTTTGAATTTTCAATTTATTTAATATGGCCATTGAACTTTACCCCAACGTATAACGTGGTCCATGGATTTTTAATTTGTTTGATATAGTCCATGAACTTTCGATACGTGTTTAATTTAATCCATATGCTTTATAAAAATACTAATTATCGTCTTTGAACTTGAATTAATGGAACGACAATATCGAATACCTTCATATAATTTAGGAACAAAATTGAACATGTACTTAAAAATCAATAGATCGTGTTGAACAAATTAAAATTTTACGGATCACATTGTATGTTGGGGTGCTCATGGATTATTTGTTTCATCGTTCAATTAATAGAAAAACTTATTTTTGATACTCCCCTGTAATGTTTATTGATGGGTACGACTGAACAGAACTTGGTTTTCTGAGAGTGGGAAAAGAATGGCGATATAGCGAAAAACTATGAATTGTGAGTTGGGGAAAGAGAGTTCAGACTAGAAAAGGTGTGGTAGGAAAAAACAGAACTGGCAAAACCTGCGGGGCCTTATCGCCTTCTCTCTCGTCTTTACAATGGGAGCACCGGCTCATTGTCTTAAAATCGTCGTACACCTTGTCCCAATGTTTTACTACCATAAAACACCATTAAAATTTTGGACGACCATCCGACCCAAAAAAAAAAAAATTTCGACGACCAACTGAAAATTTATCTATTTATTGGGTGATGCAACGTGGCGAAAGATAATAATATGAAAAGGGTAAAAAAAAAAAGAGCGGGACTTCACGAATTTTTCTCGTTCACCCACTTGGAATTGAATCGAAGGTGAGGAAATTTTCCCCGTTCAAAGAAAGCCACCCTCTGTGAAATCTCTGACCCGATAGTTTAGTCACGAATTCTGCATGTGTACGTACGTTCTTGCTTTGCTACTTTTCCACAATGCAGAAAAGAGTGGACGAAAAAGTAGCAACAGAGAAGGGAAAAGCGCTCTCTCTCTCTCTCTCCCTCGTCCTTTTCAAGATGTTAACTTTAATTTTTTGCCCTAATTCTCTAATTCTGAATCATTGGCTTCGACTATATATATATATATGTGCCGCACTCACCCACCTCACCTCACTCACCCTCCACCTTTCCCTTTTATCATGCGTTCCTTGGAGTCATGCATCGATAGTTGGACCAGACGATGCATATGAAGGAGGCTCTCTCGGTTTAAAAGCTAAAGGGTCGGGCGTTTTTTTTCCCGTCCACCGTTTTCACGTTCTTCTCTTGGAGTTGGATTCGTTGGTGCAAGATTTGTGCTTGAGACGTGTGTGATCCGTTGGTTGCTTTCGTTTTTCTTGGGTTCTGGTTCTTGGGGTTTGTTGACATGGCGATTCAAGCGCAGCTGTGCCAGGAAAATCTGGGCTTTCCGTTGTTCGGGTCGCAGGATATCGTGGAGAGTCAGAATGGGTGTGGCGGGTTCAGCCCGTTTGGTCTCGGCATTCAACAGAGAGCGCAGCTGCATCGACGGCAGTTGCAGGAGCAAGAGCAGCTCTACATGCAGCAGCTTCACGGTGCTTGCTTCCAGAGCGCGCCCACGTCGGAGAACAGCGTGGAGAAGAGCTTGATCGAGAGAAAAATGGCGCATCCTCAAGGCATCGCGGCTCTAATCGATCGGCAGAGTCAAGAAATCCAGCAGTTTCTCCGATCACAGGTTGGTCAACTTGTAGCCTGACAGTTCGTTTCGTTCTATCGTAGTTTTTTTTTCCCCTTGGGAGGTTCGTTTGGATTCATTTCTAATTTTGGGGACTACTGGCAGAACGAGAGGCTGAGATTGGTGTTGCAAGAACAGCGGAGGCTCCAGATGCTGGCGCTCGTCAAGAGGCTCGAATCAAGGACGCAGGCCCTGCTGCTTCAGAAGGATCAAGAAATGGCGCGAGCGTCGCAGAAGACGGCGGAGCTCGAAGAGCTCCTGAAGAAGCTGGAGTTCGAGTCCCAGGCGTGGCAGAGCATAGCGCAAGAAAACGAGGCCATGGTCGCGTCCCTCAAGATGGCCCTGGAGCAACAGATCAGGGAAAGGGCTTCTTGTGGTTCCAACGACGGCGACGGAGCAGAGGACGCAGAGTCCTATTGCTGCGGCACGAATAGGGACGGGACCGGAAAAGAGGAGGTGCAGGAACAAGAGAACAGGGCGATGACAGCTAGTGGGGTCGGCGGAGAATGGAGAAAGGCGACGACGACGGCTTGTAAGGCGTGCAATTCTCGAGCGTCGTGCGTGTTGTTCCTGCCTTGCAGGCACCTGTGCTCATGCAAGGCCTGCGAGGGCTTCCTCGATCACTGCCCTCTTTGCGCAACGGCTAAGGAGGGCACTGTGGAGGCCCTGTTCTGATTTGTCGCCCTTGTCTCGGAAAGGTAAAAACTGGAAGGGACGACGACGACGGCTCGGTGAGAGGGTTCAGCGGTAGTAGTGCGGTGCGTGGATTTTCTTTCTCGCTTCTTCTTCTTTTTCCTTTTTTTTTTTTTTTGTGAGGAGGAGGCAATTTTCGATGTCACTGCTTTCTAGGAGTGAAAATGTGTAATTAAAAGAAAAGAAAGGGGACAAAATCAATGAACAGAATTCTAGGACAGAGAGCATATTTTCTTTTTTAGGATTCATCGTCATTTTTTTACTCTCGTTCTAGCTTCTCTCGAAGGTGATTTTGATTACTCATCAAAGATTTTGTCGTTGTCAGTAGAAGATGGCAATCACAAAATAGGAAACAGTAAAAGCACAGCGCCAGTTCACACTCTGAAAAATAATCACTCCCAGAACGAAAAGTTCCGAGCTTTTCTTACTCTGCAAAATTTCTCGCCATCTCCCATTAATGGAACTGATCCAGATAGGGAAGGGGGGTGGGGGAAGTCATGATCATCTGAAAAGCAAAAGAGCAAAGCTGCCAAATTAATGAAGACCCATCATGATAAATAGACCGGGTAGAATCTGACCCGACTTATTTCACCATTAATCCACAGCGCAGTACCCAGGTCGATATGCTTGCTCTGACGGAGCAGATGATAATACAGGACAAAGCACCATTAATGGAGTTTAAGGTCTTTGTCGGGTGCCAGTGCCACCCTACGAACACCCATCTATCTCGTCAACACAACATCAAGAGCTATCTATAATCAGCTGCTGGGCATTTTTTTTTTTTTTTCTAATAGAGAGGATTTGAGCGAGACAGAGCGATGCTCTGTTTTGGTGGGGGGGAGTCGGAGAAAGATGGGAGGAGGATAGGGAAAAGGTCGGGGATCCTTATTTTCTGCTGCTCCGTACAAATCTGTTGCCCGCTTTTCTCATTTCATTTTTCCTTTTGATCCGACGTGGACGGACGACGATGTTTCCCGTTCTCCTGGTGGGGCCCACTGGGTTGTTGCTTCAGGGCAAGAATTTTGGATCGTTCTGCGGTGGTTTGATCAATGGTGGCGGTGGTGGTGGTTGCGTTTCCCCGTGACGTCTCTTCCTTTTGCACCGCGTACGAGCGGATTCTGGGAAATCGGAGCCGAAGTGGAAGAGGGCCTATTCATTCGGGAAGTGCCACGTCAGCCCCCCGGCAATTTCGGGATTTAATAGAATTTGCTACTATTGAAAACAGCACCCGATAAAAAAAATTGGGAAAAGGAGCCATGCACGGTGGAGACATTAATGTTTGGTTGTCGTAAGAGGAGAGACAAAAAAAAAAAAGGGCTTAGATAAAAAAAGATGAAACAAAAAGGCTAAACTCAAATTTGCGAGCATTTAGTAATTTAAAAGATTAGATTTGAGTAGAGTGGCAAAATGGATCAATAACCTACATCTAAAGGTATAGGTGGGACACTTAACAGCATAATTGATCTTAAATGTATTTTAAATGGGTTAGGTAATTATTTTAAGTAAATCATAAAAATATTTTCTGATTATTATTATTATTTTTAACCTACGGGTCCGGTAAGGGTCTACCGGTGACCCTCGCTAGATCTCGGCGAGGGTTAGGCCTCCGCCCCTGGCCAATGAGGGTTGGCCGGCGACCCTTGCCTAGCTTTGAAAAAAACAAGGAAGAGAAAAAAAATAAAAAATAAAAAGAAAAGGAAAATATAAAAATAAAAATGAAAAAAGTTATTAATTTTATATTTTTTTAATTGTAAAAATTGTCCATAAGATTTTAGTAATATAAATATTTTAATAATTCATAAGTTTTGCTAAATTAAATTGAATATGAAAGTGTTTTAGTAATATGAATCGGGTATGTCTTTGGGTCGGGTATAGTTCGTTAGATTTATCTTGCATGAAAATGGGTCAAAATGAGTTAAAATTAATCAATATGCGTCGGACCATATGTGAACTAACCCACCCATTTGACACATCTAGATTTTCGTCAACTTCAACTCATTTTATAATAATATAATAAAAACTCATTTTATCTTCAATTATGTTGGATCACACCGCATCTGATGCTACTCATGCACTCTCGCAAATCTCTCATATGACAAGTAGGTCTGTCAAAATGAATTATAAACTCAATTTTTACCCACATACAATTGGCTAGTTGTTACACGGGTTGGTTATATTCAATAAATGGGTTGTAAATTAAATATAAATGAATTTACAACTTACTTAGACCCAACCCACATCTATGACTATATCTTCATTTTCTCTTGCCCTCGCTTAATCTTGTAGTCACTCACTCCATACTTTCACCTTAGTTTGGGTTTGAATTTTTCTAGACTTGATTACATATGTAAGTAACTGTCTAAGGAATATGGGTCGGGTCAATTTGAGTCGGTCTTTTTCATTGTAATAAAATGGTCATAATAGGTTAAATGTATCTATTTGGATTGGACTATCTATGACATGAACCAACTCGACCTACCCGTCCGACGGGTCTAATGACAAGCTTTGAGATCGAAGCATTGTTCGGATTTATTAAGTAACACATGTGCAACGGAATGGCTATTTGTTAAAGAGTGCAAATTGGGCATGCTTTATCAGTCGCACGTCGATATCGATTTACGTTATAATAACTAAAACGATTTTGAATAAACTTCTACCGAGATGATTAATAGATTTCGAGGAGTGATTCCATTCATCGATCCAGTTCTAGTGAATGCATATATCCGACTCAGCGAGATCCGATGAAGATAGGAGTTGTACATCTGGACCAATCAAAGATCTAGAAGCCATCCAGTCAGCTGGGCGGCTGAAGTGTTTTTAGTTTGTGATTCTAATTTTGACCAGGATTCAATTTTGAGGAATTTCGGTGAAAACCAATTTGGGCCTCTGGTGGCCCAATAGGAAAGGGCCCATGAGGCCGGACACGACATTGTTTTCAAAAACGGACCAGCAAGAAGTCCAGATTGAGAGCATGGAGTCACTGATTGAGCTACCCGTCGGATGCAATCAGCTCTAAGAACCTGCAGCAAAGGAAAAACGAAGAACCAAGTCATGCAATCAGGGCCACGTTCCCACATGCTCGATTCTAATTCCACAGACGCATGCGACGTACTGGCCTCCCCTCTGCCCAACCGAGACATTCTCGACACGCGGTGGAACTCGGCGAGGACCGATCCAACGTCGAAATCGAAATGGAGTGAAACAAGTCGGTTTCGATTCCTAAACAGTTCACCAAACTTTTGCTCCAAAAAAAATAATAATCAGTCTATGTATTTACTTCGCATAAGACTGTCACATGGGCGGTGGTCGTTAAAGTAATGACATAGTTGCATTATACCCCCAGAAAAAAAGGACACCTCATGTCTATGTTGGTCTTATTTCTCTATATTGGCATGCATCCTCAAACATTTTGATTTGGACTAGTGGGCTTGGGCAAAAATGTGATTTTTTTTTTTCACCTTCTACCAAACTAAAAAAAAAAAGGATTAATACTACGAAAAACCCTAAACTTGTACACCTATGAAAAATTTACCTTAAACTATTTTTTTGATCACGAGAAATTTTAAACTAGCATACTTATGACAAATTTACTTCAAACTATTTTTTTGATCACCCAAAATCTTAAACTAGTACATTCGTGACAAATTTACCCTAAAATAATTTTTTTACCACGAAAAATTCAAAACTCGATACACTTGTGATAAATTTACCCTCCGTTAACTTGGGTTAATATCACGAAAATCCAAATTAACATACTCGTGATAAATACGGGGTAAAAATCCTAAACTAGTACATCAATGAATTGCCACATGTTATTCAACTCAGCAATTTAACTGTTAGATTTAACGAAAACTAAGCGAGGGTAAATTTATCATAGGTGTTTTAATTTGGGGTGAATTTGTCACAAGCGTACTCAATTTAGGATTTTTTGGGGTAAAAAAAATAATTTATGGTAAATTTATCACTTGTGTGTCGGTTTGGGATTTTCCATTATATTAATAAAAGGAGAACCTCGTTTTTTTAGAGGTGTCCTCCTGTTGGAGAATATTCAAAATACGAGTTTATATTATGCATATGACTTGGGTAAACACCTAACCCTTCGAATCTAAGATACATCTTCTTCTTTTTTTTTTTTTGCATATGTTTGTTGATAGTCATAAAAACTATGTGCAGTTATTTACAATTTTATTTTGCCCCGTTCCAAAACTCGATATAATAGTTTTAAAGGAAATGAATAAGTAAAGATGTATTATTCCGTCCAAATACTCAAATCTGTATTTTACCACAACCTCTTTTTGGTAATAAATCGAGAGATTAGTTTTGTGATTTACCTAAATGGGTTTTAGGGTTGAAGTTTCGAAAGCTCTTCCTTACTAATGACATGGCATGTTTTGCACGTATGACCGGTGCTATAAAAGACCTCCTCCTCGAAGGGGGTGTTTGCAAAATTATCTCTCATTTTGGGAACATTTTATAAATAGCGAGGAATTTCGGGTCATCAAACAAAGCATCAAATAAATTCCTTTAGTCCCACTGAAGGAATAATAGCTTTATAAGAAATAAGGGTAAATGAAGTGACTAAACAAATACTGGCGCAGTAGAAAAGAGAGAGAGAGAGAGAGAGAGAGGCATCGGCAGTTCTCCCTCGATCGACTCTTGAAATCGAGTTTCTCTCCGTCGCAGGTGCTTTTAATCTCCTTCTTCTTCCTCAACGCCTTCTCCAGAATGGGTTGCTACGCGAAAGTTGATCTTTTTACTTCATCTATCGAGCACGAACGAGCTTTTATTACTTCCGTTGGACCGCGTAATTTGAATTTGCTCGTGGGTCGAATCTAGTGGAGGATGTTTTGATGCGTTTCTATGCCGATGTGATATTTATCTGCATTTCAAAATCGCCACGCCTGCTTATGCGCAGTATTGTCTCATGTGCTTCATGATTGATTCGATGCTCATGTGTAATGAGGATGCTGTTAACTGGCGCTGTAATACGAATAATGTTAGTGCAGGACCCATTTTATGCCGTCTTAGTTTCGTGGAGAAGCTCCGATGGCGGGAAAATCGGTGGCAAGACCTCAGAAATTGTCTGTGTACCTTTACATTCCGAATATAATCGGTGGGTGGTTGTCACTTGTGTTGATTTTGATGTTTAGTAAATCTCGATTGGTTGTTTAAAAATTCTAAGTCTGAAGTGGTCTATGGGAGCTTGGAAGAATGGACTTATTGAGTGACCTCTTGGTGCAAATGCCAGGTTATATAAGAGTGCTTATGAACTGTGTGGCATTTGCGATATGCTTCTCCAACAAAAGGCTATTCTCCGCCCTCTACTTTATAAGGTTGGCCTTCTTGAATTTAAATGTCATGTTTGTGTTTAGTAACCTAAACGGAATTCAAAGGGTTGGAGTGAATTGACTGGCCTGTTGTCTCAGCTTTGTATGTGACGGCGTGGATGGTTGGTGCGCTCGCAAGTTCAACCAAGGTGCTCACTTTGAAAGTCTCCTGCTTGTGATTTTATTGTTCCATTATTGCAAATTAAGATATAATGTTTGCTCAATGTAATTTCAAAGTGATGAAGTGATTGCCATATTACCTATTGAGACTACTATTAATATTAGGATCTGTCCTCAGAAAGTTTCCTTACTCTTCCCTCTTTTTTCCCTTTTAGGAAAATCTTTATACATGAACCTTGGAATGAGTTCCTTGTCTTGTTTTGAAGTATAATTTGACACTTTTCAGATTTAACATTGGATATATGCTTTTTTGCCAATACATTTTGAATGTCATACTCGGAGCATTTCCTTGCAGTATCAAGATCTCGCCATCTGCATGTCACTTTGTTTTTTATGCTCTCTTCCTTTTCATTTAATATTTGTGCATGTCGACTGCAGGGTATTTGTTTTCTTTCTATCCTTTGGGTTTAGGTTAAGAAAAAGAAGGGGGGTGGGGGGTTGCTCGCGACCTAGTGTTCATGTTCCTGAACCACTTATATCATGATGATCTCACCCTGCCTAAAGTTTTACATACTTTTTAAACCTCTACCTTTATTAGTGCATTGAATTTATTTTGTTTGTTAATATACAGTCTCGACTTTTGGAGCTGTTTTGGACATGATAACAGACAGGTTAGTGCTCTTCCTCTACTGATGCGATTTTTTTCTGAGCTACTAAATCACTAATTTTGTCCTATCCTGTCCTTAGAACTGGAAGTTTGATTATTTTTGTTCATTTAACGTTATTATGCTGTTTGGTTTGATTATCTTTTTTACTCCAGAGTTAGCACTGCTTGTCTGCTGGTAATTCTTTCCCAAGTGTACAGGTAATTGAACCCAAACATCTCTGTGAGAAATAAAGAAAAAGCGGCCTTTCTTTGTTCTGATTGACTAATTGGGGGAAGCGTCGACTTTACTGGTGGGATGTTTATGCAGGCCTGGTTTGATTTTCCTCTTACTGCTTGCACTAGATATTGCTAGCCATTGGCTGCAAATGTACAGGTAATTATTCATCTTCTTAGTTTGGGCTACAACAACGTGTCTTATGTGCAATGGTTGCTGCTTTTGCTGTTTTCTCATTTTTTGGGCTGCAGTACTTTTTTGACAGGAAAAGTTAGTCACAAGGATGTGAAAGACAGCACTAACTGGCTTTTCAGAGCTTACTATGGAAATCGAATGTTTATGGCATTTTGTTGTGTGGCATGTGAGGTACTTGTGATGGGTTTGTAATGGATTTAGACAAATAATATCTGAATTTCCTGATTTGGTTCTGCAAAATCATGTAGGTGCTTTACATCATGTTATTCCTTCGTGCAGAGAAGCAAACTGACGATTTGATAGATGTAAGTCCTTGTTTTGTCAGTTGCGCTAAATTTTGTTGATGCCATTCTTTTATTTCCCAGATTTTTTTTTTTTTTCAGGTACTTATGACCTCAGCCAGACAAAGTCCAATTCTCTTGGTTTTACTGGCTCTAAGCTTATTTGGGTGGACAATAAAACAAACTGTCAATGTTATACAGGTAGAATAGGATTTATCCATTTCATTAACGGTTTCCACTATTGTTTGTTGACTATGTAAGTCATTGTTTTCGTTTCCTTGGTAATTTTGCGTCACACCAGAACTTTATCCCGTGTGTTAATATTTCTGTTTTCTCCTCAAAGTCCAAGCAAACCTAGATAGATTGTTTCCTGGAGTTATAGCATCATCCAATTTGTTTGGCTGTTCCTTTACTTTTTATGAACCTTTGCATTTTCACATGGTCCTGGACTAGTGCCTGCATCACAATCCAATAGCACATTACCTGTGAATTTTTATCACCTGACTCTGCAGCTTAGTGTACTTTCTCTTTAGCAGTAATAATCCAATTCTACTGACAGTATATTCTTTTCTTTCCTTTCCTTTTTTGGCCCTAATCTGGTTGTAGTTAATTTATGATCGCATGATATGAGAAATTATAACCACTTTTATTTTTTCTTGTAGTTTTGACTAATCATTGTTGTTTGAAATTTTTGTCCTTTTTTCTGTCTCATGTAGATGAAGACAGCAGCAGACGTTTGTGTGCTTTATGACATCAACAAAAAGAGGGGTTCTTAGTTCTTTGAGCAGCTTTTTAAAGCTTACGCCTGATGCATGCTCAATTTTGCCCATCAGAGAGCAGACTTGTAACAACTGTTTGTCTTGTATGCTTTTGCTTGGCCAAAAACCTTGTATGCTTCAAAAAGCTTTGGAAACAGATTACTCAGTTTCACATAACACATGCCTTTCTCGTGTAATCAATACCCTACTAATTGCTTAATTAGCAACTTGATAATGTCCGTTGTTGTGAATACTTAGCTTTGTTTTGGTACAGATTCCTTTCTTTTGGGAAGCATCTGCTGTTTCAAATTCCTTTTGGAATGCTCTATGTTTCACTGTCCTTCAATCACAAATGATTGTAACCATATAGAAGTGGTACGGATGCCACGACCCCATTCTTATGATTTTAGTCATCTTTTAATTGCCTCTCGCTCGTATTGCACCTGTAAACTTTCCTCTGTGGTGCGTTTCTTTGCTTCTGTTGTCTGGAAAACTCTATGAACTTACAATGGTATCAAGACCTGAAACTTTTGAGGCGTTTTTTTAATTTGCATCATCTCTTTTTTGCTTTAGGAAGCTCAGATTCTGCAAGTCACATGATTAATCAGAAGGTTGTGTGATTTTATCCCCTTTCTAAACATTAGAAGGCCCTTATAGGTTGTTCAGTCAAATTTGAACCCTTGTGCGGTGGTGCTTTGTCTCATTGCTTGGTGAGCCTTTTTGACTAAGTTGTCTGTTATGAAGATTTGAGTTCAAGCAAAATGCTCGCTAAAGGGAAGTTGAGTCGCACTGATTCAGATCTTCTGCAGATGCTATTCTTCTGTTGTACCAGATGACATGTGAGGTATAAAGTTAGCATCTGTGAAAGACTACAACACTTGTAAAAAACTGGGAACTGCTGTTGAATGAAGTGGATGCAAATAGAGAATGAATAATTCCCACCTCAATACAAATTTAGGCTCCATCAATTTCGTGGAAAATAAATTATCTTTGGAAAGTAAAAATGAATATTTCCCTCGCTTGCAAAAATGAACAAACAAAAAAGATTTCATTGTCCGTGAAAATATCTAGACATAAATTATTCTCCATAAAGAGAATTTTGCGAAACAAATGAAGCAAGAGGAATCCTAGCCCAATTCAACACAGTTAACTTGAAACCGGCACAAATCAGCATTTTCCAATTATGTAGAAATGTCGACGACACTAGGCAACTGACGTAAATGTGATGATGCCACATGAATTATCCACAGCAAAATTAGTTTTCTCAATGCAATTTTTTTTAGCTTGGTTCAAACCGTGGGGTTCGTGAAGAAAATCAGTACATTGCATTTTACATGATACAAGAGCAACGTCAGGTTAAGTGGAGGATATTGTCTCACGCGAAGCATGAGTTTAGAAAGACAAAATGAGTGGCAAGATAGATAGAACACTACCCAGTTTGCTCTTCAATGTCTCTGAACATATATAATCTGCGGCCAACTAAATTAAATGTGTATCGGTTAAAACGACGCTAATTAGATTGCATTGCAATCATCTGTTACATAAAAACATCTTCAGAGACGAGGAATAAAAATTACAACCAAACATGTCGACACACCCAAAAAAAGAACAGTAGATCAGTAAATTTGCTTCTATACTGAGATCACAACAATCAAAAGCAAGGATATGTCAATGCTTGTTAAACAATATGATGCAATGATGAATTTCCGCCAAAAACAAATTGAACCTTTCTCAGATCTTTCTAATGCTACGGGACGCTTCTAGGCCCGTGCCACTACAAGACCGATAGATCAATACAGGCTGTAACCAAAAAACTGGCTAACGATAATTGCAAGTCCGAGGGCAATCGCAACTAGGGAAGAGGCCCAAGTGAGCTTTTCAGTTATCCTAGGAACCCGTTCCTTCAGCGCCTGACTGCATGAGCCTATAAACACTGTGTAACTTCCCATTGCAATCACCGTCCCAACCAAGAACATGAGTAGAAATGCCGCACCGGCCAAGCGAGAAGGCAAAGCAAGTGCAGGCAAGACCATCATCAATGCGTCAGGTTGTAGACCATGAACGATCCCTGTGGCAAAAGTAGCAAATCCGATCTTCTTTTTCTTCCCCAACTTGGGGTTGTTGAGTGTTTCATAGAGACTAACATCACACTCCCCATTTTCTAAGGCAACGCATGGGGCGGGGACTTCTGAAGCCTCCCTAATTCCCATAGCACCGATAACAAGCAGTGTGAAGCCCACGACTCTCGTGCCCCATGTTCTGATTATTTCAATATGCAGCCGATCTTTCAGTAGTAGAAACAACAAGCCGAATAGTACCTGTCCCGCATCATGGCCACAGCCCCAAAGGGCTCCAACAGCAGCACTTTCCAAACGGGTGCGACCAATAGAGAGTGGGGCCAGTGCAGCAAGGTGGTCTGGCCCTGATAGAGTGTGCAAGCACCCAGCGAAGAAACCTGTCCAGGCACTACTAAGTAATTCTGTGCGAACAAGTCTTGTTCCTACAGCAGCAGCTGCCGCTGGTCCACCTGTCGTAGCAGCACTTCGAAACGTTGCAAAGGCGGGTGATGCGAAGAATGGGTGAATTAAGGCCACAATAAGGGCAGACAGTAGCACAAAAGTTCCAGCAGTTAATCCCTGAAAAAATGAAACTGATTTTGAGCTTTTATCATGCAGACAAGACCACAGAACTTCGAATAGGAAATTGGAAGTAAGTAGTCCAAACAGTCTACAACAAAGATTTCAGCCCCCTTAATATCTTATATTAGAACATGACAGAAGGAACGTCATTAGTCGAGAGTAGATCGTAATCAATAAGAAAATACAGTTCCAAACAAATTATTGTGGACATCTTTTCCTCCTGAGTTCTGACCAAAAAGTATCATTATAGAGAAAACCATGGGATCTGACAACTAAAAGCAGCCCACTCTTTAAAGCCAATGTCTGCAATAATCTTAGCTGAAACAACCAGAGCACTCCAAATTAGAAGCTAATGTAGCATTTAGCACCATGTCAGCATCAGAATAAACTTCCATTGTTGTTCCTTTGGGAACTGAGCAAGCATTGCAAGACAGGTGGTACTTTCCACATCACCATATGTTCTTTGCTTATGATGTGACTAAAAATAAGCAGGCTCGACAGGTGTTGAACAACCTGTAGCACTTGTTTAATGTCTTAAGTTGAAAAACACCAAGTCCCTGGACCTTATTGACAATTTTGTCCATTCTAATCTGCTTCCTTTTTCAAGTTATGGATTGCAAAAGTTTACGAATGGCGGGTGGATGGAATAAAAGACAAACTGAAATAGCTCAGAGCAGTTCCCCATTAATTTCTGCCAATAACCACCAGATCTTTTCAGGTTTATTGAGAGAAAGCTGGCATAAACTTCCTCAAAATCAACCACGTGCATCTCTAGAAGTTCTGACAAAAGTTTTTGTATCTCAATGCTTGTGCAAGAGCAGATCAACACTGTTCAAAATGCTACAGAAAATCATGAAAAACAAGCCTCTGAAGTGATTGGCCACATTCCTTTCCATGTGGCTAGCTCTGAATGCTGGATTGCATTAGTTAGTGAGTATCTAATAATCGCTGCTTTGGGCCTAGCTTCCACCTCAAATCCTTTCCATAAATTAATAGCATCAAATCATCTTATCTGATCGCAAATCTAAATGCAACGAAAGGAATGTGAAAAAACAAAACTTCGAACGACTGCTCAAGGACTCCCTCTTCTATGGCATCATCGCTTCACCTCACTTCCACCGCAAAAATCACTCCTCCCTCACTTCGCAAAGATAATCAACAGCAACCATCGTTGCACCCCAAAATTCTTTCCTATTGCAAAGTCAATTCCATATAGCTCTTTGTTCTAATCGAACAGCTAGGTATGTGTATACTGTTAAATACTACAGTGTAACTATCCATAGATATGCCCACGATTCCTTTTAAGAAGAAATTCAATATATCTAAACTCAGAAGAAGAGCAAAATACAAAAACAAAAGCCGTTTCTTCATTTTCCTAGCAGCTACTGATCCATTCAAACATGAACAGAGATGCACACAACGAACTACTTCGGTAGAACAGAATCGGAAGACTGAAATGTTATCGCAGCTTCCAAAATCAGACAATATTCAGCTTGAACTCCCAAATTGACCACATTTGCGAGACAACCGAACCAGCAGAGGCTAACGAAACCATGAATCTCCACCGAAATTTATTACCTTGAGCTTCAGAGAATCTCCAATTACGGTCGGCCCGGATGGCTGTGGAGCCGGCGGCGATTCCTCCGGCGAGCGGATCGACGGAGACGGGAATTTACCCAACGATTTCGAAGAAAGGGATGGAGACGGGGGCGAATTCCCATGCTCGCACGACATGGAACCAATCTGCCGCGAATCGGGCCGCGCCGGCGAGGAGAAACCGAGCCTGGGAGAGTCGAAACGGCCGCCGCCGAGCCGGGCGAGCGAGAGGGAAGGGGCGCGGTGGTGAACTCGGGAAGGGAGGGAAGGAGAAGGAGAGTAGAGAAGCCTCTCCATGGCTCTCTCTATCTCAGTCTCAATGTTATCTCTCCGAATTGGGCTGTAGAGGTTCGAAGAGATTTTGCAGATTCCCACAGAGAGAGAGAGAGAGAGAGAGAGAGAGAGAGGATAAAGGGCTTTTGGCAGTCAAAGATTTTACCAGAAACGAAAATGGGGGAGATTGGGCTTACCACTCCTTAATTTTTGATTAAGCATGATTAGTTTGGCCCTAATCCGACGTTACTGATCATAAGACGATTGTTTTTCCTTCGTTCCCCTTCGGTTTAGTGATGATAGAGGTTAAGCGTAAATCTGTTTGGAGTTAATTGCAATTTGGTTGATTAGGTTGGTGCTGGTTAAGCATCACATCTTGAGACTAAGAAGATTGGATTTGGAGATTGAGTTTTAATTTGTCCGTTTTGACCCAGAAAGATAGAATGCTCTCTGCTCGACCAAAAGACAGTGCCAAAGTCGTCTCACTTGACCAAAGTGGTCCGCCAGTAGATGGATAGTGTTTACAAGTATCGTTTAATGCTTGGGGTACCTAAGCAAATACATTAATTAAGAAGATAAACCATTTTTTAAATATAATTAGTAGATTTTTTTTTCTTCATACACAACGGCAGTTTTCGTTTTCTCTATTTCGATTGAATGATAATACCGATAGAATTTTATTTTACAAAATCCCCGCGCCTTCTTTTCTTTATGCGCTCGAAAAGGAAAACCGACGCGAGTTACAAATGCGTATCGAAGCATTGGACATGATTAGGATCGAGAATCAGAAAGTGAATTACGTAGAGATCTAAGTGGGGAAGGAGTTTAGGTCTCGGTCAACACGCCCCAAACATGGTTAGGCTTGTCCACCGCATTGATTATCAGTCAAATCATAGAAAACCTGCGGTCTCGGTTGAAGCCACAACTCCACAAATTGAGCCTTCCACGTCTCAATTCCCATCATCCTCTCTTTGAATTTCTAAACTTTCCAATGGGCACTCCCATCGTTGAAAGAGGAATCCGAAGCTTCGGTTTAATCGCGGAATGCTTTATTCTCTATTCGGTAGAACCAAGTTCGCTGCGTTTCGACAACGACATGCACTAAATGGGACACCGATTAAGAATCGTATTCATATGCACTTTTTAGACATTCCGTTAATTTTCTCTGCTTAATCATCCGGTAATAGGATTTATTCGATAGAACCAAGTTCGTTGCGTTTCGACAACGACATGCACTAAATGGGACACCGATTAAGAATCGTATTCATATGCACTTTTTAGACATTTTGTTAATTTTCTCTGCTTAATCATCCGGTAATAGGATTTATATATTAATCATCTTGCTTACTCATAGTAATTTTTTTTAACCGAAAAGAGGATGCAAAAACATTTTGTGGAGGTGAATTAGGAAACAACTTCCTCGGACTCATTCCATGAAAAAAAAAAAAAGGTTTAAGTCACGAACTTTAAATTGGGGCTAATTCCCTAAAAAAACATTAATTTTAGATCTAATGACGATTATAGCCTGAACTTTTTTTTGTCTAATAAAAAGGCACCAACTTTAGGTCTAATGACGATTCGATCCGAATTTTTTTCATCCCATGAAAAAGTACCAACTATAACTCGAGTCCCAAATCCCGGCCTCCCATTAATTTGAAACCATTAATTGTCCAACGTGGTAATCACACGTCATCAATAAATCAATGTGGCTTACTCGATATGCATTTAAGGCACTATTTATCGTCTTCTTAACACGGAATTTGAAGTTGTTCATCTACTTCACCTCCCGCATAATTTGAAGGACGATGGTTTTATCTCATTCACTTCATCCACAAGCATCACTGTTTAATTAGAATTCAAAGTTGCATTTTACCACTTAGGGAGAGAAGCCATGGACTAGATCGCAAAGCTTACGACTAAAGCCTTTATTTTTTAACAAGCCTCGCCTTTATCCCATTCTCAAAGCGGATTGAACAACTTCATATTCCGTTCAAGAAGATAATGAATAGTATCTTAAATCAACGTAGGCAACTCATGTGGATTTATTGATGATGTAGAATTGTTATATTTGATAACTAGTGGTTCTAAATTAAGAGGGTCGAATTTGAGACGTGGATTAAAGTTTGTCTTTTTCATAGGATGAAAAAAAGTTTCGATCAAATTCGTCATCGGATCTAAAGTTTGTGCCTTTTTATGAGAAAAAAAAGTTTGGGCCATAATCATCATTAAATCTAAAGTTGATGTTTTTTTAGGGAATTAGTCCCTTTAAATTGTTATTATTAATGTCATTTTAACGAATTTGAATATCGTTGGCATTTTCTGGCAAAGCCTTTTCTTCAACGACTCTCACCAACCACAACCGTCAGGCCGGACCCACGAGCACGGGACTTCCGCATGCTCGGCCAACCGAAACACGTGGACCCTTCGTGCTGGCTTGTGCCCGACACGTGCCAGGAAGCTGCTCATGGGCCTCGCGCATTGGGCCTTGCAAGAGAAGAATAAGCCCGTCTATGAACCACCAGGGACGGTGGAAAAGCTCTGAGCTCCGACGAAAATAGGGGCCACGGCAAGCAATGAGTAGCCCACTATCCTTGATGATCTGGGCTGGATGGACCCAATTGCTTTGAGGTTCGAACGGCCCAATAAGCAAAAACTCATATTACCGAGGGCCGGATGCATCGGGGCACCCGAACACCACCAGATCGGGTTAAACTGTTTGGGCCACAGTAATCCGACGGTGACCCGATTTCTGGTCCAATCCTCCAAGTTTGGGTGATGCGTGGCGAGTTCGGGTAATTATACCCGCTGATTCATGTTGCGGTTAAAATTTTCCTTTTACTTGCATAGTTATCATCTTTAATAGAATTTGATACTTCCGCATCATGGGAAGACGTGTAGGCACAAGAAAGAACGAAAAAAGATTAGCTTGCGGTCTAGTCTCGTGAGAGTGTGAGGCAATGCTCCCATTAATAAGAACACTTAATCCTGTATAAACTCGATAAAAAAAAAAAGCAATCTTGTATAAACTATCCATGTCACCCCATCTTTTATAAATTATCTAAATTCTCAGTAATTTTAACATGATATTAGTACAACAACTATCCTCTTTTTCGGTGAGTTATGAAAAAGAGGATAGTGTTGCATTTTCTTAGAACGAGAGGAATAAAGCTAGCTCGAAACTCGGGTAACTGAAAAATATTCCATCAACCAATTGCGCGAATTTTAAAAGGGTCTTTTGTCGAGATATCTCATGTAATTTTCTAATTTGAATGTGAAATTTTTCGATGACATAAATAAATATAAGTTGTTGGAACACGCTTATCGCGTTATAAAGAACAATGCGCAACCATTGTTTAGCTTAAGCAGAGCTCGATCTTGGAAGAAGGAATTATAAAATTTGGATGGCACTCTTACGCTTCCAATGGCTTCACAAGGAAATTATGTTATCACAAGATTTGCTGCAATCTTCTCGCGAGCCGCTAATCTTAGCAGGGCCATAAAACGACAAGAAAGAAGGATAGATTCCCCCACACGTGTCGCCCTCAGGCTCAGCCACCTCATCTCCTATCTCTTGCAAGAACGTGAGGTCCAAAAGCACCGACGCCCCCCAAACACCAAGTAGCCCCTTCGATTGCATCACACATTCCAGATAAAACCCCATCCAATCACCATCGCCCAAAAATAAACCTGGTTAAAGCCATCAAATTCGAAGACCGGGGTCAACGGTCGCACCCATCGACGGCTGTGATTCCCGAGCGCCAAATAAGCGCGAAGCGCTGCGTCTCGCGGGTTCAGCCGCGAAATATAAAACCAGGTTGCCACACGTTTGAATGGCTTTGCTTACTGTCTTCCGCAGTGGGGTGAAGACGGAAGTGAAGCAGAGAGGTCGGGCATGGCGAAGCCGGTTTCGATCGAAGTGTGGAATCCGAATGGGAAGTACAGGGTGGTCAGCACAAAGTCCATGCCCGGTACTCGGTGGATCAATCTCTTGATCGAGCAAGATTGTCGGGTCGAGGTAGATTGAATCCAATGAAATCTCGTGACCTTCAACTCGTTCGTACTATACAGGGATCATGCATTTTTCCATTATTAACGGGCATTTGTTGTTTTGGGTTCTTGATCAGATATGCACACAGAAGAAGACCATCTTGTCCGTGGAAGACATCATCGCCCTCATCGGCGATAAGTGCGATGGAGTCATTGGGCAGGTAATTTCTCTCTCTGTCTGTCTATACCTTCCTATGTCGGTCGATTTTGGGGTTATCCGAGAGAAATTCGAAGATGATGTTCGCTTTCCCCTCCCTCCCAACCCGTAGTTTTCTGAAATGGGTCTCTGGTGTTTTTGTCGCGTTGCAGTTAACGGAGGACTGGGGAGAGACACTGTTCTCTGCTCTGAGCAGAGCAGGAGGAAAAGCTTTTAGTAACATGGCGGTTGGTTATAACAACGTGGATGTCAATGCTGCGAACAAGTACGGTGTTGCTGTTGGAAACACTCCTGTAAGTTTCATTCTGCTTACTTTATTGGGAGACTATTCATCTTCTTTTGTTTTCTTCTTACTTGTCTGATTGGATGAGGGGTACTAGTTCAGTAGCGTGTTCATGGCTTGATGATCACTGGTTGTACATTATTGTCATCATCCTTGGTTTCCTCACATAGAGATTCATGAGCTAAGTTGCAAGATGGATTATGTTACGAATGCTGCAATTGGGGTTTAATAATCAGCACTCGTTTTTTCAAAGCTAGAATATGAGGATTAGACTGATGAAGCTTGGATCATGGAATAAGAGCGCAGTGTGACTGCGATTCTCTATGCATCTACTTGAGGAAACATTCTTAATGTTCCGTGCTATGGTGATGGCTGCTATGTCCTGAAATACCCAAGGATATATCAGATCGCCAGATTTTACAGGCTTTGGCTCTGCCTTTACAGGTTTAATCACTTAGACGTACAATAAGAAGGGTCGGTAAATGAAATAACTTGAAGTATATGTGATTTAGAATAACTTGAAGTATATGTGATTTAGAGTTATTCATACAAGCAAAGCACCTTGTACAGTGTGACTCCTCAAACTACAATCGCCAATTTTTGTTTATCAATACAATGTAAGCATTCGTCGACTTCTCGGACAGGGTGTGCTTACAGAGACAACTGCAGAGCTGGCAGCTTCGCTCTCTTTAGCAGCTGCGAGAAGAATCGTTGAGGCAGATGAGTTCATGAGGGCTGGCTTATATGATGGATGGCTCCCTCATCTGTAATATTGCAGTCCTCACTTCTCAAAGTTTTTATTATTTACTTGCATTTTCACAGTTTTCATTTCATGTGGTAGGTTTGTCGGCAATTTGCTTAAGGGGCAGACTGTTGGAGTGATTGGAGCTGGTCGTATTGGATCTGCATATGCAAGAATGATGGTATACAGCTAATTTAATTCCTCTTTTTAGTCCATTTTTCTTCTAACCTCTTAAAATGGGTTTGATCTTCCCTTTTCTTTATAGTTCAAAAAGATTTCTTTTCCGAATGCCTTTTTGCCACCACTGAGTTGGTTTTCTGCTCAATCTTACATGACTATGAAGTGATCTTAGCCGCTCACCCATAATAGGAGAAGTCGTTTGGATGGGTTTACTTAGCTTATTGTGATTGTTTTTCTTTACAGATCGAAGGATTTAAGATGAACCTCATTTACTATGATATCTACCAATCCACTCGCCTCGAGAAATTTGTTACAGGCACGTTGCGAGCCAATCTATTGATGCCAGTCAAGTTCCATCTTTAGATTCTAGTTTTTGCTGACATAATTTGTGGTTTCAGCTTATGGTGAATTTCTAAAAGCTAATGGCGAACAGCCAGTTACCTGGAGAAGAGCTGCAACCATGGATGAGGTTCTCCGGGAAGCCGATGTGGTGGGATTTCATTGCCAAAAACTTCATTTCCGGATTACTGTATTAATTTCATCAATCTGCATTTGATCATGAAATTGAATTCTGTTTCTAGATAAGTCTTCACCCAATCCTGGACAAAACCACTTATCATCTCATCAACAAGGACAGCCTCGCGACCATGAAGAAGGTTACTATTATTTGTTCATCCCCTTTCTTCATCTTCTTACAATTTTATTACGTGAGTATTTAATAACTCCCCTCATCACAGGAAGCGATTCTTGTGAACTGTAGTAGGGGACCAGTTGTCGATGAAGTAGCACTCGTGGAGCATTTGAAACAGAATCCCATGTTCCGTGTCGGTCTTGATGTCTTTGAGGTAACCAAAACCCCTCCTCGTTCGTCCTCGACTGCATCTCTACTCTCTACTATCATCACCAACGATATGCTGATGCACTATTCATTCATAAATGTGATCCGGGCAGGACGAGCCTTACATGAAGCCAGGACTGTCGGACATGAAGAATGCCATTGTGGTACCTCATATTGCTTCCGCTTCTAAGGTAATAAGTGATAACGACAAATCCCAGCGCCAATTTTTTGCAATGACGATCTAAGGGTTTTTCTTGTTTTTTATTTTTTTGCAATGACGATCTAAGGCTTTTTCCTGGTAATTGTGCAGTGGACTCGTGAAGGCATGGCTACCTTGGCTGCTCTGAACGTCCTGGTACGTGACCTAGTAACACAACCTCGCTCTCTGCTTGCTCGACAGCATTTGACTCTACGAAATCACTGATATGCCCACCATGCATTCAGGGAAAGATTAAAGGGTATCCA
The DNA here is from genome assembly GCA_021437795.1 of Rhodamnia rubescens. Lineage (NCBI taxonomy): Eukaryota > Viridiplantae > Streptophyta > Magnoliopsida > Myrtales > Myrtaceae > Rhodamnia > Rhodamnia rubescens. The sequence goes on from JAILYA010000012.1 coordinate 3,269,004, forward strand.
GTTTGGTCGGATCCAAACCGAGTGGAACCTTTTCTGAACGAGAATGCGCCACCTCCTGCCGCATCTCCAAGCATTGTCAATGCGAAAGCCTTAAGTACGAAGTCGCCTTCTTCGGAGCTTCAGTGAAAGGTGATACCTTTTCTAAGTTTAATCTGCTGATAGTCTTGTAAATCGGTGCAGGTTTGCCTGTTTCAAAGCTATGAGCCTGAAGCTCGATCCTTGACGGCCTTCCGGAGAGAATCATATGATGGACGGGTTACGGGTCACGAGAGTTCATAGTGCTAGGGAACGTTGTTGCACTTGAGTCCTCTCTCACGGGAAGTGCTGATAAGCATATATTCGATTTATACTGTAATGCCAGATGCGAGTCTCTGTGAATTCAAGAGCTTATAAATGCTTTGATCCAGTTGATCCTTATATTGAAATCTTGGTTCTATCATTCTATGGGAGTGATGTATGCTTGGCCCTTTGTCATATCATCTCATGGCGCACTCAATTGAAGCTTGTGGCAGACTGATTGGTATTATAAAATTCTTTATCTATTGAGCCTATTGGAAGAAAATTTCCTCATATAAAATCCTTCGCCCACATTCGCCGAGTCAACAGCGCGAGCTCACATTCTCTCTCTCAGCGACTTTCTCTGCGAGTCTTCAACTAACGTTCTCTGCTGCTGCTGCTGCTCGCTCTCTCCACGAGACGAACCAACCATGTCGTCTTCTTCCTCCTCGACGCCGTCGTGTCCTATGAAGATGATCACCCTGAAGAGCTCCGACGGAGAGACCTTCGAGATAGAGGAAATCGCCGCCTTACAGTCCAAGACTCTCGAGAACATGATCGACGAGAACTGCGCCGACACTCCGATCCCGTTGCCGAATATCAACGGCAAAATTTTGGCCAAGGTCGTGCAGTTCTGCACAAAGCACGCCGAGGTCGGCGTCGACGCGGAGAGCCTCCGCGCTTGGGACGCCGAGTTCCTCAACGTCGAGCACACTACTGTATTTGACTACATCCTGGTCCGTACTTCTATCTCCTTTTCTCAATTCCGATGGTTTTCCATGGGGTAGAGCGTTTGTTTTGCTGCTCTTTTGGTTTCCGAGGAGCGATCGATGCTCAATCTTGGAAAGTTTCGATTTTTTTCGTAATTGATTTCTCTGTAAGAGTCTGTGAAGTATTGTTGAATTGGGTGCTAGGACTTGGCAACTAGTGCATTCTTTGAGTGCTGACTTCCATGCATCTGCTTCTTTTTCTTGATTACTGTTTGGTTGTCCATGCCTTTCTTGTGCATAACATACTATCAGAACTCAGAGGAGCTGACATTGGGAGAGAAGCGAAAAGAAAATGAAGACCCTTTGTCCTTTTGGTAGATAAAGAGGGCCAAACATCCCGTGGAGATTACATTTAGACTTTCTAATGAGAACGTGCTTCACGGACTATTCCATAATCGGCGAGCCATTTTGCTGCTTTACTTTCTTCTCTGGAAGTATGGCGAATCTGCATTTGCTAAGGTCATGGACTCATGGCTCGGCTGATGAATTTCGTCGAATGAGCATTGCATCCGACAATAATCCTTTTAAAACCCCAAACGCCAGACATGGTTAAGTCCGAACTGGAGAGCTGTAATCCTGCCTGCACGATGATGGAGGAACAGACAGAAAACGGAAAAACCACATCATTTTCTCCCTTTCTAGAAACACCCCTCCTGCTCCTGCGAAACTTGGATTGCCTCTCTTTTTTTTTTTGGTCATAACGTGGATTACCTCGTTAAGTGAACTAGTGCTGTTGAGCTTACACCTTCCTTTTGATTTCATGTTCCTTGATTCATTTTAGAACAATATATCAAAGCCCATATGAACAAACGGGATGTTGGATCCGGATTCATCTTTGGATTTAGTCAGGCGAGGTCTCACTTTGGCCTTGTCAATGCTGAAAGGTTTGACCCCAAAAAATAAAAAATGCTGACTTCTGTTAGGTAAGTCCGACATTGCTACTCACAAATTCAGTTAGGTTGGTCTGATGTTCCTGCAATTCTTGCTTTAATCATCTGCATAATCCATGAGCTTTGCCTTGCCGCTGGCAGTGCTAGCCCTTCAATAGCTGGTTATTCTAGTTTAGGATCAGCTTTGTTCGAAGTGGATCTCATTCTATTTGGCCGTCGGATCTACTGTTTATTTTTTGCCCTGATCATGGACAAGTATTTACACCCAGATAACTCGACATGAATGGCAAACATAAGGTCCAAGATTTGCTTATTTCCATTCAACCTGCACCTTCGAAAGAGCTTGTAAACATGATTTGCGAACACGAACTCTATAAAGCTTGCTTTTTTTATGTGTGCTCAACAGTTTTTCCCTTGCATCCCCGTTCAGGCGGCAAATTTCCTGGAAATTCCAACCTTGCTGGACTTGGCATGCGGGGTCGTGGCAGACATGATCAAGGGTAAAACCCCGGAAGAGATACGCAAGTTTTTCAATATCAAGTCCTCAGTCTCACCGGAAGAGGAAGAAGAGGTGCGTCAGGAGAACCAGTGGGCATTTGATTGAAAGCAAACCTCAGCGAAATCCTGGGGTTCCGCTTTCTTTTTCCTGCCTACCGACGGATCAGACATTGGCTTGTTAACTTCTTTACTTCGCGCGCATTGTACTCTCATGTGAATTTCTCTGACGTAAAACGGACGAATATTCAAGCAAAAATTTCACATATTCCTCGCCAATTTGGCAGTGGGCTGCCCTTCGAGGCTTGGGGCAAGTAAAAAGAAAGAAGGAAGACAGAAAATAAAATAACAAAAAAAACGAAAAATATTGAAATATTAGTAATATTGTCGACTATTCTATTAGCCGCCATCGGTTTGAGAAGCTTATTTCCGAAAAAATTAAAAGTTTTCAAAGCAGGTTATTTCCGTTATTTCCGTTCAAAAAATAAAATAAAAAGCAGGTTATCGAGTTGTACCTATTGTTCGAGGGCATTTTGCGAATTGAATGCGGAGTACGCAAAGTCGAGAAGCATGCCAATCTAAAGTTTTCATTAGATCTATTGGCAATGTAACAAATGATTTACGTAGCACCACAGTTTATGTTTGGCACATTAATGAATGCGGTTATAAAATTAAGCCTAACGAGATCTAACTTATCCAGCGGTAACTTGTAGTTTGATGATACCAATCATAGTCAAAGTTCTATCTTTGGCTGAAAGTATCATTCAATACTCTAGATTGATCAAACGGCACTTTTTTTTCAGCAGTTAAAATGGTCAAAGGTCGTACCTAAATTATGCACGTCCAGAAGTACAATTTGAAGAGATATCGTCAATGCGAGCAATGACTTTCCTCGTGACCATGACTCAAGAGGATACGAGAAAAATTGCTCAAAAAATCTAAAAGTCCTAAATTTATTGTATTTTTGCTAATTCAATTTTAAAAGCCTTTTCATATTTTGTTAATTGGGTCTATTCGGTCACTTTTGATCTCGAAAATCGCTTACTTGGACGCTAACTGTCTTACGTGAGAATAATTTTTAATAAAAAAGTAGTAACTTTTTCAATTTTTTTATTTTGATTATATTTTTTTTTTCTATTCTTCTATTTTCTCTTCTTTTTTTTTTTTCCTTTATCCCTCCGCTAGCCATTTCGGGCCTCGTCAATGGCCGGTAGAGTTCGGCCGGCCTTAGGCGAGAGGGCTGCCCTCTATTGAGCCTCGGCCCTTGACTCATCTCTTTATTGAGAGTATTAATTTCGTTATTAACATTTTTGGTATAAAAATACCACAAGCGTTATAATTTTCGTACGACGCTCACTTGAGCGTAGTAACTTTTTTTTCGATTACCCGAGCATTATAATCTATATATGGCGCTTCCTTAAGTGCCATAATTTTTTTTGTCCGATTACTCGAGTGGCATATATTTTTTTGATATATCATTTAAGTACTATAATTTTTTAAAAATATTCATCACAAGTGCTATTTCACATCGAATTAACAATATTTGGGTGAACGTTTTAAAAACAAATTGGCACTTAAGTAATTTATTAAAAATTATGATACCCAATAATTTTTTTATTTCGATCAATTTTTTTTATCAATTTTTTTAAAAAAAATTATGGCATTTAAGCCACAAAAATAAGTTATATAGTAATTACCGTACAAAAGTTACGTGCCGGTACTTAGCCCTAACACTCTTCTTTCCCAATATTCACCGAGTCAACAGCGCGAGTTCAGACTTTCTCTCTCTCTCTCTCTCTCTCCCTGCAACTTTCTCTGCAAGTCTCCCTCTCTCATTGAAACGAATCAACCGTGTCGTCTTCTTCCTCCTCCTGGCCGTCGTGCCGCCCTAAGAAGATGATCACTCTGAAGAGCTCCGACGGAGAGACATTCGAGATCGAGGAGATCGCCGCCTTACAGTCCAAGATTCTCGAGAACATGATCGACGAGAACTGCGCCAACACTCCGATCCCGTTGTCGAATATCAAAGGCAAAATCCTTGCCAAAGTGGTGGAGTACTGCAACAAGCACGCTGAGGTCGGCGTCGACGCCGAGAGCCTCCGCGCTTGGGACGCTGAGTTCGTCAATGTCGAGTACACCACGGTCTTTGACTACATCCTGGTCCGTACTTCTATCTCCCTTCCTCAATTTCGATGGCTTCCTTTGTGGTGGGTTTCTGTTTCGTAATAGTGATGATGTTTGTTCTGCTGCATTTTTGGTTTCTGAGTAGTGATCGACTTTATCTTGGAATTTTTTTGTTTTTCTCTCTTTCTAAGAGAGAAAATTGGGTGCATAACGTGCAATCAGAACTCAGAGGAGCTTCCGATGGGACAATAGCAGAAAGAAAATGATAAGGCCCGTCTCTTCTTTTGGTAGCTAAGATCATAAGAGGGCCAAAACAGCCAAAGGAGATTACATATCAAGACTTTCTAAACTAAAACTTTTGTCTCCTTTCAAAAGATGAGAGGCCTTGAGGGGTTTGCAGAATCATGCAATCCTCTGCCTCAGAGACTATTCCATGGTTGGCGAGCCAAGAACTCATGGCTCAGCTGATGAATTTCGTCTCATGAGCATTGCATTCTCTGACTCTGGTTAAGTCCAAACCGGAGAGATGCAATCCTGCCTGCTTGATGATGGAGGACACAGACAACAACGGAAAGCCCCATCATTTTCTCCCTTTTAGAAACACGCCCTCTGCTCCTGCAAGACCTGGAGTTAGGTGAACTAGTTCTGTCGATCTTACACGTTCCTTTTAATTTCAAGTTCTTGACTTATTTTAGAACATTAAGTTGCCTTGTTCGACCAAAAAAAAAAAAGTTGCCTTGAAGCCCTCTTCGGAACTTTAGGATTCAAAGCCCATATGAACAAACAGGATGCTGGATCCGAATTTGGCTTTGGATTAGTCAGGTTAGTATTCACTTTGGCCTTGTCAATGCCTGCAGGTTTCCTTTTCCTCACTTCTGTTAGGTAGGTCCGACATTGCTACTCACATATTCAGTCAGGTTGGCCCGACATTACTACAAATCTTGCTTTTATCATCTGCACAATTCATGGGCTTTGCCTTGAGGGAATTGCTGGGCCTCGAATAGTTGGTTAATCTAGTTCAGCATCAGCTTTGTTTGAAATGGATCTCATTCTGTTTGGCAGGTGAATCAAGGTAAGTAGTTTGATCTTCAATGGGATCTGTTGGTTATTTTCTCTTATAATGTACAAGTATTTATACACATAACTCAACATGAATGGCAAACATAGGATCCAGGATGTGCTCATTTCCAGTCAACCTGCACCTTCAAAGAGCTTTTAAATGTGATTGATGACCTGAAGGTTAAAGCTTGCTTTTTTATGTTTGTGCTCATCACTTTTTCCTTGCATCCATCCACTCAGGCGGCAAATTTCCTTGAAATTCCGACTTTGCTGAACTTGGCCTGCCAGAGTGTGGCAGACATGATCAAGGGTAAGACTGCGGATGAGATAGACAAAATATTCAATATCAGTTCTGCATTCACACCGGAAGACGAAGAAGAGGTGCGTAGGCAGAACCAGTGGGCATTTGAATGAAGCCTCAGAGAATTCTGGGTCTTTCCTTATGTTAATATTGTGATGTTCTGTTTCTTTTGCTACCTTCTTACTACGTATGAGACATTGGCTTGTCAAATGTTTGCTTCTGGCAAAGTGAGCTCTTATGTGAGTTTTTCTGACGTGATATGGATGGATGTTCAAAGTGAAAATTTCACGGATTCAATACTTAGGGAAGGTTTGATCTTCCAGCATATTCTTGTAGTTGAGAACTCTGTGAAGTAGAAGTGTTAAGATGGACATGTATTGTAAGAAATGTCCCACATCGGATAATTGGTATGACGTGGAGTACTTAATATATCCTAGTTGCTAATTTTTGCTTAGCTTTTTTCTTTTTGTGATTTGGGCTTTCTTTTGGTGATCTCTTCACATGTGGCAACTCCCAATATAATTAAAATAGTTAATATCCCTTACCCATAATTTATTGGCTTAAATTTTATAAAAGTGGGGTTAGACTTGGGCTATCATGCTTGTATTGCGCTCTCCCAACAAGAAGAATAAGAGCTACTTTGTGAAAGAGAAGCCATGAATGTAGCTGGTTTGTACTGTTGATGCCTCGAGCAAACCTAACACTAAGGTAACTTGTGTGGTATTTGGGATAATTAATTATATCATAGTTAGTTCATAATATATTGGTTTAAGCTTTTGCGTGAAAGTGGAGCTCGGACTTGGACTCTTTTTTAACGTTCTCCCTCGATGAATGTGTCAAACTTGTGTTGAGCACTCCCAATAGAAGAATATGAGCCACTTTGCGAAAGGAAAGCCATGAATGTAGCTGGTTGGTACATCTGATGCCTCGAGCAAAGGCCATGTCATGATAAATATAAGGAATAAGTATTGAAATCTACTACTCATTGTAGTTCGAGAAGTCAAAAGTCTCCAAATGGGGATTAAAATTTTGGGCACGTGAAAAATAAAAGCCTTCCATTTGCATCCCCCGTTCATAAAATAAGCCTGTCGAATAAGTTTCTCTGATAAGATTGAGATGTAAGGCCCGCCGGAAATAGATGATAGCTGTTGACCTTGCGTTTATGATGAATAAGGGGAGACCCAGGCTCCGTTTGTCTCACGGAAAAAACAAATTTTTTTTCCCTAATTTCTAATGTTTGGGAGTCGGAAAATGAGCGGTTAACGGAAAATATTTTCTAGTCAGCAAAAAAAACCTTCTAAAACTAAGGAAAATGATTTCCTCATTTTGAGAAGGTGAAAACATTTTCCACACTTTTCATTTCTCCTCTATTTCTTTTTTGCTTTCTTTTTTTTTTATTTATTTTTTCAAAATTCGAAAAATTTTATTTTTAATTTTTGGATAAAATTTATTTTGTAATTACTTTATTTTATTATTATTTTTCCTTTTTTCGTCTTTTTTTGTTATTTTTTTTAGTATTCCTTCTTGCACCATGGCGATTCGAATCGAAAAAGGCAATTTTAAAAATTTTCTCTTTTTTTTCCGTTTCCTTTTTCTTTTTTATTTTGTTTTTCCCTTCTTTCTCCGCTAGTCGTCGGGCCTCAACGATGGCTGGTGAGGGTCGCCCTCGCAAGCCTCAAGCGAGGCTTGACCTCGCCGACATTACCGAGGCTCGGTGGTCAACGGAGAAAGAAAGGAAAAAAAATAGAGAAAAGAGAAGGAAAAAAATCAGAAATATTAAAAGATAAAATCGTTCACCTTAGTGCCGGCCATGTCGGGAAGGACGGTCGGCATTTATATCAACGACTCCCGACCAATGTGGGTCGGAAGGACTACACGGATAAATTGTCGAAATATTTAAGATTAAATTAGCCAATTGAAAATTTTATGAATGAAGTGGCATTACTTATAACGGGTGTATGACTTTTTTTTTTTTTGTAGATAATTTTAACCGTGATTCTGCTCCTTTGTGGGAGCCCGAAAATTATGAATTTCACCAAGTCCCATATTGGATGGAAGGAAGACTTATGGACTCTGTGTTTGGCGCTCGGGGATTGATCAGAGCAGTTCTCTTCCTTTAATTTACTGACCACGCGCTTCATACATAGAGAAGCATGCCCATGTAAAGATTGAATCTTTAAGGCTCGAGCTCTTTGATTAAGTTTCTTTTTAATTATTTCATGAGCGTAACATATGTGGTAAGTTGGATTTGAATCATTGAAAACTGTAAATCTCACGTGAATTTCACGCGGGTTCCATCGATTCGTCACTGTGTATTTATTTTAAAGATTTTTATGAGATTATCGTCGATGTAAGAGATAAGTTTTCACACCATCGACGCCTATGGTTGGCCGCGTTGGAGAATTCCGTCACGGAATGAAATTTAAACATGTGTCGCTTATCCACCTGTAAATGGGCGAGGATGTCTTTACAAATGTAGTGGTAATGCGCCTGGCGCATAGCCGTGTCTTGCGAGATCTTGTTTTCTTCGTTCCTTTTGGCGTGAGAACAAGAATTGCATGCAACTCGCGTTGGTTGATATTTCTCCCTTCTTTCTCATCAATTCATCACGGGGTGCACATACGAAAGGAGCCGTTGGAGTTTCCGGTTAGACTATGGTTGCCTGGCTCCGTTTTCGTTTTTAGCGCAAGAACATAAATTGTCTAATGACGTTAATACCCTCGCGCTTATGTCGAAGGTTCCATTTTCCTTAAAATTACAACATTGAAGCCCTTTCATTGTTATTCATTGTTGATGGACTTAATGAACGAGTATTAGTCCATCTACTCTTTCCATGTTCAGTTTGGTCCTTCTACTTGATGAATTTAATCTTTGAAGCCAATTTGGTCTTATTGACGTCTGATGTGGCCATTCAACTCAGCTATGGGAGCTATTTTGTTGATGTCACTGCACATGTTACCACCAAATTAGCAAAATTTATATAAATTTTTTTTTTAAGGAAAAGCGAAATGGTAAAAAAAAAAAGGAAAAAGAGAGAGAGAAAAGAGTAGATAAAGTTTTAAAAGACAGAATAAATTTGAGAGAGGGGTAACCCCCTTGCCCCTCCTTCTGGGACGAGGACCGACCACCGGCTAGGGCAGGCACCCTTTTGTAATGGTGGTGCTGCTCGGCGGCCATTGCCAGCAGGGGAGTGAAACTCGATGCCTGAAGCCTCCGAGATATAAGGATGGCCCAATTCCATGAATGTGGCTAGTTGGTGCTGCTTAGCCTCGTTAAATGGATGGATCGGGTCATAACTGGTTCGACTCAAACAGATCATCTTATTGAATATAATTAACTCATATGACTACTCAGCTCATTATACATTAGTTAAAAAATGAGTTGATGACTCATTCCGATGGGACTAATGCTGCCGTGCCTTGAGCAAAGGATGATGTCCCTTGCCTTGGTAAGGATAGGGAATGAGTATTGCAATCGGCTGATCGTAGCGGCGAGAAGTCAAAAGACTCGCAAACTTCGGGACGAGAGTATCATTGTGATGGATGGTAACTAAGGGAGCGCATGACAACACTCTTGCTCTATAAATCAATTTATGGCCAAAAATTGATTTTTTCATTTCTACTTATGGAGCAAAAAAATGATCCTGGAGTAGAAAAGTGAAATTGCGGAACTAAACGAATTTCTGCTCTAGAAGCATTTTTGAAGCAGAAATTTTACTTGAATGTTGTCGAAGTGTTGTCATGTGCCTCTTTTCATCGTTTACGAGAAATAAAAGCCGAAAACACGTGCATTCCACATTCATAAAATAAGTCTATCAAATATGCTTCTTCGATAAAACTAGTATCTAAGGCCACCGGATGTTGATGATCGTTGTTCGCCTTGGGTTAATGATGAATAAGGAGAGAGACGGCAAGAGCTTAATTTTCTAGGGATCCAAGAGCCCGCAACTTTAGCTCGGTTCGTTTCTTAGACGCGATGCGTTAGATGCTTCGCTTGCCCGACTTGTTTTTCCGGAGCATTTCCGAGTCCAAATGGCGTAGGGCGTGCAGCTTTAACATTTTTAAGCCGCCGTTCACGTGGTGAGAATCACTTCACAGGCAGACAAGAGACCTTCTTGACGCATGATTTGTTTCTTTTTATGGGTCCAAGAATTATGGATGATCAAGCATTAACCCAGTCACACGACGGTCTTAAATACTCTTTATACTCATATGATTTCTTTTCACGTATTAGTTTAATTTTACTTGAGATGGCAATTCGATTGACTTTGGACTTGAGATGGACAATTCGATTGACGTAAAAATGCAGCACGTGCGTGGAGAAACATTCATGTAAATATGTTTTCGTTGAGGAATGATGTAACAATGACCTCTGTTTTAATACATATTTGAGAGTTTTTTTTTTTTTTTTGCTTTTGTTAATTTGGTAATACGATATATGTTTCGGGTTCAGTGAATGATTTACTATAAAGTTCGCATCGGACGTGTCCCCCCCGGACCACATTGACTAAACCTTCATAGGCCCAAATGGCCGGGAACCGATGCAACGTCACGGATCTCGACATCCCCACAGGCTTAATTCCGTAAAAAAAAATCCATAAATTCAAGTCTAAACCCGCCGTTTATTTTTTTTGTCTTAAAAAAAAACTTTACTTCTCACTCTAATTCCAAATTTATCCAGCATCTAAAAATGGTCACTACTTTTTTCGAAATTAGCAATATTAAGAAGCTACCATATGATCAAATTACGCAGCAAAGTCACCAAGAATTTGATACATAACTGATAAATAAATAAATCATGTACCGCTCGTGCAGTTCTCGACACGACCATGATGAGGTTAGTTTTACCCGACATTCATTTTCGAGGAAATTGATCGATTTTCCATTGTTTGGTTGTGAGCATGAAATAGAGAGGGAAGTAGTTTTTCGGCACGTGGATTTTACTTCTAGAAATGTTTTCCTTGAGATTACATTATGTAATGCTATTGAACTATCCAAATACGTTATGGGTTATATTAACATATGAATTTTCAGATTATGAATTCTTCAGGAACAGCGGAGATTTTAGAGGGTTCACCGAGTCAACTCTACTTTCTCTGTATCTCTCTCTCTCTCAACGAAACAAGCCAACCATGTCGGTCTTCTTCCTCCTCCTTGCCATCGTGCCCTAAGAAGATGATCACTCTGAAGAGCTCCGACGGAGAGACCTTCAAGATCGAGGAGATCGCCGCCTTACAGTCCAAGACTCTAGAGAACATGATCGACGAGAACTGTGCCGACACTCCCATCCCGTTGCCGAATATCAACGGCAAAATCCTGGCCAAAGTCGTGGAGTACTGCACCAAGCATGCAGAGTTTGGTGCTCTTTTTATTTCTGAGAAATGAGCCATGATCCATGCTCAGTCTTGGAAAGTTTCACGGGGGAAATAAGTAATAACCCATCGATGAGCAGGCAAATATCGTGCATACAGTAAATATTTACGTGGTTCGGCTATTGACACCATAAATAAAGTGATTTCACCGTAAATTAAGTGTTATAACAGAGATCGCAATCACACTCAAATCACTCAAATATTTTAAGTGTTTCATAACTGTCAAGTACATCTAATAACTCCAACATGTTTAGCCTCATAATTTCTCTCGAAATAATTACTCAACCCCACGAAAGAATTTAAAAGCTTCTCTGCTCAGTGATGGGCAAAAATCAATAGTCAACACCCACCTATGTAAATTGGACATGGGGATTCCTTTCAGAATATATGGTATATGTTTTTTTTTTATATAGTTTACACAAATATTCTGTGTAGAAACCCCTTTAGAAAAATGTTGATTAGATCGAAATTGAGACAGTTTTTTCAAGAAAGTTGTCAAATTTTTCTTCCGAAGAGTCTGTGAAGTGCTGCTGAATTGGTGCTAGGACGCAGTGCATTCTTTTGAGTGCTAACTTCTATGCATCTGATTCCTTTTCATGATTATCGTTTCCTCGTCTGGGCCTCTCTTGAGCATAGCCCCTATGGCTCAGCCGATGAATTTCATCAGATGAGCATCGCGTTCTCCGACTCTTGTCGTTCCCCTAGAACAGCTCCACTAAACAATACAAGTCGAATCCGACAGTAATCGGCACAGTCCATGAACATTGCCTTGTGGTTCAAGTAGTTTGATCTTCAATGGGGATCTACTGTTCATTTTTTGCTCTCATCCTGTACAAGCACTAGCCTTTTATACCCAGATAACTCGACATGAATGGCAAACGTAAGGTCCTAGATGTAAAAGAGAGCTTTGAAATGTAATTTATGACTTGAATGCCTAAAGCTTGTAATTTTATTTTATTTTCATTTTCTGTTGGTGCTCATCAGTTTTTCCTTGCATCCATCCATGGAGGCAGCAAATTTCCTGGAGATTCCAACCTTGCTGGACTTGCTTGGGCTGCAAGACAGCATCTGACATGATTCTACTGTGAGATTTCAATATAACATCCCCGCCTTTACTAGTAGAATTGAAATCTACTGATTCTACTGTGAGAAGTCAAAAGACTGAAAACTCAAGACCTAAGTATCTCGCGATGAACGCCTCGTGCACCGAGTGGCACTTCTTTCTTATGCATATGACAAAATAACAGCGTTTCCTGTCCATTCCACGTTCATAAAATAAATCTGTCGAATATATTTCTTCTGCAAGCTTTAAGATGTGAGGCGCCTGATGTTCATGATTGTTCGAGGAATTTCATGCATTGAGTAAGCGGAGAATAGACCCGTCAAACGAATAAGTTGGGTTGAAAATAATCCGATCACAATAGATCAATTTATTTTTTAACTTATTTATATGCAATACAAATCTAGCGACAATTGCCCAACCCATACCCTATACGACCATAATTTTAGAATGCTTTTATATTTAATCCAATTCTAAGGAAATTGATAAATTGATGCGAGAGTGTAGAGTGAGTAATCTCGAGATAAAGTGAGGGTGAGAGAGAATGAAGCGAAAGTCATAGAAGTAAATTAGGTATAAGTAAGTAATTAACTTATGTATCATATTATGTTTAAATCTACTTATTAAATATAGTTAACTCATGTAATAACTCATTTCATCATCGTATACGAGTTGATAAATGAATTTATAACCCATTCCGACATGGGCAGCTAAAAAACATATTCTCCTTGAAAAATTGGGTTACAAAATTAAATCCTAGCAATTGTCACTTTTCAAACAGGGAACGTGGGAAAGTGATGTCACGATGATCTTTTATTGCAATAAGGTTTAAGCCTTTAAGGTTCCACGGATGATTTTGTCCCAAAAAGATCGCATCAAGCCTGTCGCCTTCGTCCATTCAAAGTCAACGCGCCTTTTGCCTTAAGACAACACCTACGAGACGAGAGACGAGGCTCGATCCCGTCCAACTCTAACCTCGCGCGCGTGGGCCCCAACTCAATCTTTCATTGGCCCAAATGGTGGAGCACTGTCGCCACGTCGCCGATCCCTCCACCGCGAGCGAGACAAGAGCTCGACGTCGTCGGGCCCGAGCCGCTTCTCTCTCCCCACACTTCTCTCTGGCGGGGAAAAGCTCCCATTCCCACCTCCGCCGCGTCTCCGATAGCGTGGCCGTCGCCGCTTGTTCGGCCGACCGATGGCCGATCGTATTCCTCTTCTCAACAATGACGACGAAGAGCCATCTGCCGGTCAGCGCAGTCCGCGCGTCGCTTCGCTCGACGTGTTTCGCGGTCTCAGCGTTTTCGTGAGTTCCCATCTCTCTTTTCTTGTTTGCCCTACAACACTAGCAGTCGCGTCAATGTTCGCTGTCTCGGCGCTTTGCCGCAAATTTCTTGCTTCATTTCGCCGTCGCATTCTCCTTGTCCGCTGATGAAAAGAAGGTCCATTTCTAGTCAGCATTTGTTGATTGCTCGAGACTTTGGTTTGACTCTGCTGATTTTCTTTGTTTTGATGCCCCAGGGGCGTTTCTGTTCATTCCTAGCATTTTTCTATTAGAATTAGCGGTAGTGCTGATTGCGTATATCGTCTTTCGTTTCCAGCTAATGATGCTTGTTGACTATGGTGGATCAATTTTTCCAATCATTGCTCATTCTCCATGGAATGGCGTTCACTTGGCCGACTTTGTGATGCCTTTCTTCCTTTTCATTGTCGGAGTGTCTCTTGCTCTTGTCTATAAGGTACAAACCCTAACTTCTCCTGCCATGTGATTGATGCTCTCAAGCAAATTACTGAGCTTCTGTGCTGAATTACGGAAAACTGAGTAATTCTGGATCAAATGGTATGTGGTTGCATTTATGGATTTGACATTCCTCGATATACAAGTCGTTTGATGCTGTTGGAGTTGAGAGTGTGCCACTTTCATGATTCCAGAAAGTAACGAACCGGGTAGAAGCTACATGGGAGGCAGTTGTAAGAGCGGTGAAACTTTTTCTTCTGGGTGTTCTTCTTCAAGGTAAGATATTATAGCTTCCCATTGCACATGGTAAATACGTTAGCTTGTTGACTGCCTCTGGGGCTACTCATGATTTAAGCTAGCAGGTGTTGCTTTACTTGCTAGAGGTACACTGAAATTTTCCAGTTGATTAGAACATTAAAAGTTCTCGTAGTAGTGCTAACGGGATTGCAAAAAACTTATGTTGATTCTCATGCCGAAGCATTGAAATTGTATGATTAATTTTCAGGTGGTTACTTGCATGGGATAACTTCCCTGACATACGGAGTCGACATTGAAAGAATACGGTGGTTTGGGATTTTGCAGGTCCGTCTGTTGGATGCTCTTTCTGTTGTATGAGCTATTAGGTTAAGGAATGAACATAAACTAATCTAATCATTGGATGGTTGAACTTATCAGAACTTTGTCACTTGTCTAATCCAGTTGACATTCATCTAGAAATGCTTGTGAGTCCGCCATGTTGGGCTAGTTTTACTGACGACTGTTTGTTAGAGAAAACTGCTTCGAAAATACATGAAGCTGACTGGAAAAATCTGGCTCAGTATTTGTAGCAATTTTTTTTTTTTTTACATAAGGTCTTCCAATCGTTTCTACAAGTTCTAAAATATCATTGGTTTCGTTTCTATGAAAAATTGAAGCCGTTTATATTCGATGATCTCGATGCTTGTAGTAAGATAGTCTAAGTACAGAGCCTCTGTAAAGCATGTTTTCAAGGGACATGCTAATTAACTGGCATTATCTTCAATTAACATCAATATCAGAGAATCTCCATTGGCTACGTTGTCACGGCTCTATGCGAGATTTGGCTTTCACAAAGGACATGGCAACAATGGCATTTCATAAAGAGTTATTGTTGGCATTGGTAAGGTCTATTTTTGTATTTGAGGTTTTGCCTTTACTAGCTTATGACTCTTTCACAAATGAAAATTTCTTTCGAAATAACTATTCGATAAACTTACATCCAAGATATGCAGAATAGTGGCCTAAATGGATCACAGAAAACAAGCATTTAATAGTGGAAAAAATAGATTTTCTGCCTCACTTTCGGTTGATAGCAATCTCCTGGTTAAGAACTGTAAACTTCGACTTTGCTTCTGCTTATTTGAAAGTTATGTAATCGGTTAGCATAATTTCATAAGAAATAGATTGCCATGAAAGCCATTTCTCTTGAGAAATGAAAGTTGCCCAATTCGGTACTTTGGAGACAAAGGCATCTGCCTGAACATTGAATATGCTCATTCCTTCATTAGTTAGAATAGCAAGTTTATAAATGGCGTGCCCTCAATTTAGCATGTGGATTATACAACTTGGTCAAACTGCTTAACGGAGAGCTATCAATTGGCAGATGTAGCCTATTAGCCAGACGATAGTTCACAATCAATGTAGAATAAGAGCGCACAGTCAGATTTAAATAGCCAATATAAGTGTCCTATAGACATGTGGATTGATTGGGCCTGAGAAAATTTACTGTCTATTTCTCTCTATATTTTTCTTCCAAATTCTTTTTGAATAAGAAAGCACGGTTTAATTTCTTAAATGCAAAGTAACTTTGCCATGTGTCTTGCAGGTCTCTTGCAATTTTTCTGTCCGTGATATACGTGGCTTTATCTTATGGTCTATATGTTCCAGATTGGGAGTTTGAGGTTTCATCTGCATCGGATGCTTTGCTGGCTGCTAGCACTTCTTACTCGGTGAGAGCATGCTTTGCCCCTTTTCTACTTTCTTCTCTTTCCCTTCCCTGCAGTGAGACTGCTTCCAGCTTATCACATGGTATTTGTTTGTCTTATTCAGCTTCGTCAATTTGTTATTATTAAACCAAAATTCATAGAAACCTTTTCATCATTAGGCCATTTCTTGCAAGCAGGTTTGGTAGTTCAAGGTCTCTGCTTGTCCATATAGGTGAAGCAACTTATTTGGATGAAGAGTTTTACTACTTATTACATGCAGTTAGTATCCTAGTGAGCCCTGGATAAGAGGATTTCATGCTTTTGCGATCAGATAGTCACACGGACTCATTCTCACACTCAAAAAGAGCTTTCATGAGTCGTGGGGAATCTGTTAGCTAGTTAAAATGTAATTTCGGTTTCCTTTTTCTGTGTTTTTGAAAACCTTTTTGGTGCATAAAACTGAAACTTTCCAAAAGGAAAGACAATTCTGATAACATGTTTGGCAGTGTTATTTTCAACATAAGAGAATTGTGATAGATGTAACCATATATCTATGCAATATATGAAGCGTACATATCCACCTTCAAATTATCAAAATTCTTTCATCCTTTATAAAAATCCAAATTGAATATTAGATTTTACCAGTGAAAATTTTGATATTAGAATTACCTAACAATTAACAAGATTCACACTTTCATATAGCTCATCCTCCAGTCTTTTGAACTTCACATCTCTGTTCTCCACCTTAAAAATATTCCACATACAGTTCCATTGGGAAACGCTAGTGGCATGCCCAACCGAACAAAAGATTTATGAACCCACATAAAAGACAAGCAAAAAAAGAAAATTACGAATCGGGTATTCATTATCTCATGTACTGTATTTTAGTTCAACCTCACCATTTCAGAAAATCTTTGTTAAAGTTTCTTGAAGCTCCAACAAAGGTACAGCTTCTTTAAAGCTTTATGAAACCTCAAAATTTGACCAGAAAAAGAGAAGTCTCTGCGAAGCTTTTAAACTTCGCCAAAGCTTGAAAGTTCACTGGTCGAAGCAGATCTATAGTTTTATTGAAGCTTGAAGCTTCTGTACTCCGAGTGAAGTTTTATGGTGAAATGAACAGTTTTAGGAGTCTGAATAAAGAGATCAATTATGAAGAGGAGAGAGATCAGGGAGAAAAGCTGTGAGTTGAGAAAAGTGAAAATGGAAAACACCTCTTTCGTGTTTTCATTTCAAATATTAAGACAAAATGCACCAAACGCATTTCATATATCCTTCTCAATTGAAATTGAAAATGAGAAATAGAATATTTTTTCTAGACAAACAGCCCCTAGATGCCCCTTTTGTTTCTGGAAATTATTTTCCAGCTTTTGTCAAGAGTAAAGGCCCATATCTTGTCTAGATCAATTTTTGTTTGACTAGCCGATTCGAGCCTGTATACAATAGCCCGTCAGAATTCTTTATGCGACTTCGGTGGAAAAATCAATCTTTACGAGCAGCACAGCTCTCTTGTCCAGTTGTTCGCTCAACTCTTGCACTCTGGGTGCATACTGAGAGTAGATAATTACCCGATAAGATCAAAACCTGGTCCATTGCCGAATCAACCTTTCAAGAAGTAGTGATTCACTAGATTTTCTGCTATTGCTGTTTCTTGCATGACTCTGGCTATGTCTTACACAGGTGAAATGTTCAGTGAGAGGTGATCTTGGACCAGCTTGCAATGCAGCTGGAATGATTGACCGATATATTATTGGCAACAATCATCTTTATGCGAAACCTGTTTACCGGAATCTGAAGGTATCTGCATGCTGAGGCTGTTTTGTAGAGTAAATTCTACTGTGCATTATTGTCTAGTTCTAATATTTAAATACAGGACTGTAACATGTCTACTGGTGGCCAAGTTTCTGAGAACTCGCCATCATGGTGCCATGCTCCTTTTGACCCTGAAGGTGTTTTAAGGTACCCAACTTTCCTCTCTGGTGGAACCTGTTATAGTTGTCTTGTATACAGCATTATCATGTTATGTCTCAGCATTTACCTCAATGTTGGCTTTTTGTTATGGATTATTCAATTTCCCATGTGCAACCTCATATCTTAGTAATACTCAACACACGGTAGCATAAAAAAGCTGGTTTATCTTTTGAAAAGCATCCCAAGTTGGCAAATGCCTTTTTTCCCATCTAGTGATGGTAGGTGCTAGGTCGAGTATCTTGAAGTTTGACTACTGAGAGAAATAATATGGCACTTTGGAGAAGGGTTATGCATTACAGTAACCAACAACATGGTTAATTAACGAGAAGCTATAAGACAAAATTCACATAGTCTGCTCAACAATCTTTAGGTCTACTAGCATAATAGGTGACCGAACGGCCGCGCCCCCTAATTACTGGACCGACCTCCTAAGAACATAAAGTTTGAACTTATTTGGTTAACCTAGTATCTTCTTCAGTTTCTCTTCCTTACGGTTACAATTAGTTGCTTACACCGAGGTAAACAACACCAAGTATCTCTTGCATCTGATCCATTATAAGGACATCCTTTCTCCATTAAAGTTCTGCGATGTCGTATTTACATTATCAGCTCTTATTGACAGCTCCCTAACAGCTGCCGTAACTTGCATTATTGGACTCCAATATGGCCATGTCCTAGCAAACCTATGGGTAAGCTTCAGGCGCACATCCATTGCTTAGTGTGCTTTTTGTTCCTCACATCTCTTGTATTTTTTCAATACACTAGACGCTATTGTTCTATATCTCATAAACCGTTTTCTTGGTGTCAATTCTAATTGTTCTATGTTTATTAGCTGTTCTTTTGTGTAAGCATGTTGAGGGCTTGAAGATGGTCTGAAATCCAGTTGATGATGATAGTTGCTTGGTAAATTCTAGAGCTCCTTGAAGTGTGTATCTGATGAGCAAGTTTTGTTTGCATGTTTGTCAGGATCCTAAAAGGAGATTAGACAACTGGTTGCTGTTTTCAGCTTCGATGTTTGTCCCAGGGATTTTCCTTGCTTTAGTAGGTATGAAATTTGTTAAGTGGTGTTTGCTTCTCCGAACTCACTAGATAGAAAATATTTGAACTTATGTCCAAGTGAACTGTACATATAATTAGGACCCTTCAGTAAGTTCTGTTGCACAGGACGCTCACTTGCTGAAACAATTTTGCTCTTTTTGAGTGAGATGGTGCTGAATAACTGTGCTTCTCTAATTGGGGAAAATCTCTGTCATTGCAGGAGTTCCAGTGAACAAATCGCTGTATACGGTCAGCTACATGTTGATTACTTCTTCAGCTTCAGGAGTCACATTTTGTGCTTTATATCTGCTGGTGAGTTTTTTTCCCCTTTTTTGGGTAGGGGGCAGGGCGTGGAGGAAGGAAATGTGGTTATGTGTAATTTCTATACTTCAAAGTCGGCGAATAGGTCATCTATGATGCAACAAGTGTTACCATATCTGAACTCTACACTAGCTGGAACAATACTTTTTTCCAAGCGCCGTTGTACCTTTTCAAACTTCATATCCTATCTGTTTGGACAGGTGGATGTTTATGGTTACAGGCGGTCGACTTCTTTGTTTGAGTGGATGGGAAAGCATTCTCTGAGCATCTTCGTTCTTGTAACTTCCAATGTAGCAGTTATAGCCCTTCAGGGATTTTATTGGAAGGTCCCTGAGAATAACATTGTGAGTGCCAATAATTATTTTCTGCTGCATTCAGGACACACCATTTTCATTGTTGGGAGTTGCATTCTCACGTGGAGAAGTAAAATTCCCAGTCACAGACCAAGTTTATTCATGTAACTAGCTACACGAAAGAAGCCTTTTTCCTTGTGAACTTATACACTCTCGTACAACAGATTCACTGGATTGTGACACTGGCAGTGCATGCATGACGTTTTGGGGAGCTCGTCTGCAGGGTAAGCTATTTTTTTATGTCGTATGACTTGCTTCCCAAGTAAATTTAGGCAACTAGTCTTTCTACTGACTATATATGTTAACTTGCAACAGTAATGCATCAATCAAGCGATAGATTGCTTTTGTTGCAGCCAACGGTTGAAGTAGGTGCAATTTTGTCGGTCATGTTATAGTCTAGTTAGTCTTTCATATGGGCAAGTATCCTTTCCGTGAAATACTTTTGAGATGAGCAACAGATGCTTTTGTTTCTTGTACTATTTGCTAAGGTTAGTGTACATAATATTTCTCCAGCTCTCGCTTATCTCCTGGTGCAACACTACTAACTATCCAGGCAAGCGTTTAAAGGTGTTTATCGTGTTTGTATTTGCACATTAATGGCACTAAACGAAGAAACTCGACTATGAATACAAAGGACCATTGTTTTTGCTACACAGTTAGGTTGAATGGTGAGAATTGAGAAACGTCCACCCTGGGAAATCCATAATGCAGCGGCGAGATAACCCGTGCCTCTGCTTTTGCTTTATACCAAGTGCGGTGCTACTTGTCCTAGAATCTCTGCTATTTCTACTGTGCTGAGTTCTTTCTTTCTTTTAATCATTTCCGGTCTGTTTTGTTTTAGATGTGGAGGCTTGTGGTGCTTCTACCTTCTTTGGGTGGCCAATTGCCATGGTTGTACTTGGCCAAAAAGGTTAAAAAAAAAAAAAACTGAGAAGCTTGTTCTTCGGCATCGCTTATTAATGCTGGATAATCAACCTCGCGAACTGTGTTATCGTACCCTCGGACTTTGTCTTGCTCTTCAAAAAATTTGTGCAAGAGCCGAGCAAAGCTAGGTTCCGAGGTTTTTCGGTTCTTTCGTGTCCGTTGACACCGTAAAAAGGCAGTTCATCTAGGGATTCAGCATTGTCTCGAAATTAATGCAACAAATTTAAAACTTGCATGCGCCTCCCAAAAGCTACGCCTGACATACCAAGCAAGTGCGAGAGGATAATCAAACGAAATTAGCAAAGTCACGGTCCAAACTACAAGCCTCCATGCTCGAAACCATGCCAAAGATGAACATGTTCTAATGTTTGTGAAATCTGAGTCTATGTTGACCCGATAAAGACGATAGCTCCGTAAGAGTCTGGGAACTTTTTTTTTTTGTGGGGGGGGTGTTTGCAATCGCAAAACATTGCGAGGCTCGGCGTACCCCGCTTCCAGAGCTGTGGTAACTTGGTTAGTTAAACTGTAACTTTCGCTCTTTCTATATTCGTCGCACTTTACAAGCTACGCCGCCATCTCCAATTCTTCAAGCAAAGAACAAGAACAGCACACAACAGGCTCTTTTCGCTTGGGCCTAAAGAAGGTCTCCCACCAAGTTTCTCGCAAACCTAAAACAAATCCCACCCCAGCAAGAAGGGATGGCGAAGAAGCAAAAGAGTTGAGTAGGTAAAATGAAAATGGCCGGTCCAATCTCCATCGTAATCTGGACATGACTTTGGGGAGTTTGGCACAACGGAGAAGTGAGATCAAGATCCAAAGCATTGTCTTGGAAGGAAAGTCACGAGATTACGCCTACGCATAGGGGGCTAAAGGATAGAGACAAGGTCAGCATCGTTACCTTAAAAATTTGGAACAAGACCCATTTCTCGAAAGCGGGAATCGTCTGTCCCATCTCAAGGACAGGATTATAATTGAGGTGGTGTCCATCCTCGGAATTCTGTCGAGAAAAATAAAAAAATTTTGAAAAAATCGAAAAAGAAGAAGAAAAGACTACTCGAAATACTTAAGGGGGCATGCTTTCGAAAAGGGTTTGGCGAGAGGTGGTGGTGGGCCACGCATCTAAGCTGGCAGCTTTAGCCATGGTTACATTCATGACCGTTGGCAATGGATAAAGCTTTTAGCACAGAAGAGAGAGAGATAGAGAAAGACAAGAGCACAAAGAAAGTAAAAAGGAGCCGTCGCCAATGCCAACGGTTGAATAATTCAAGAATCGCCTGGAAACATCTTGAGGGGAGAGAGGATGCTTCCGGAGTGAA
Source organism: Rhodamnia rubescens (assembly GCA_021437795.1). Classification (NCBI taxonomy): domain Eukaryota; kingdom Viridiplantae; phylum Streptophyta; class Magnoliopsida; order Myrtales; family Myrtaceae; genus Rhodamnia; species Rhodamnia rubescens. Next base: position 3,290,948 of record JAILYA010000012.1, read on the forward strand.
CGAAACCATAAATGCCCAACTTACAAAATTTTTTTTATCGTTTTCTTTCTCTTGGTTTTCGTTGGAGATCGGATTCGTTTACCGTTTCGCTGCTTAATACGACGCAATTTGCTCCTCCGGGGAAGATGAAGACGTTGACTAGCATAGAAAATTTGGTTAGTTAGCGAATGTTGCATCTAAAGGTTTCTTTTTCTCTCTTTGTCTGTCTGATTCTTGAATCGCACGATCTCTCTTAGGCCTTTTTATTCTTTAAAAAAAAAATGGGATGTTTACCTAATCGGACATTACTTCTTCTCCTACCTAATCGGACACCATTATTCTTGTGCCAAAAAAAAAGCAATCGCATCGTTTTTGACCGTCTAGATGACAAAGAATCGTGACCTTTGAATGTTACGGAACACTACATTCCGCGTCGATTAGCACTCTGATGATCGTTGTCGAACAGGTTTCAGATTTCAGGTTGGATAACAAAAACTTCTTCCTGATGGGCACCCAAATTACATGATTGGGTCAGCAATTTAGATAGGAAAAGATAGCTGAGAAAAAGGAAAATGAGAGACGTTCGTGGAAGGAAAAAATATAAGAAATAAAGGAAAAAGAAGGGTGTATGAGATGGAACTGCGATGAGGGCGTGAGCAAAAGTGGGACCACCGAGAATGTGCCCCGGTCAGAATCGAAAGCGGGGGGTGCTTGCCAGCTGGCACCACGTGGTTGCTGACAAGACCCTTTGCCCGCCCCGGCATGCATTGTCGTGTTTTCTCCTTCACCCTAACCTAACCCCCACAATTATTATTATCATTATTATTAATCAAGACAACATTACTTTTCATAATACAAAATAATAGTAATAAATAATGATCAGAAGAAGAAGGTTGAGAAATTTCAGTTGCAGAGAATGTACCTTTGCGAATATTTTTATGAAATCGGTAATTTAGTAAGAAAAGTGTTTAAAAAGTCATAAATCTATAACATGTATGCTAATTCAGTCATTAATTTTTTATATTAATTAATCATCATTCATTTATAACCTTTTTATGCTTTCAATTAAGCCCCATATATTTTGGATTTATACCAATTGAGTCAATTTAGTCATTTTTTTATCGAAAATTGGTAACGTGGACATCGATTGTTACTATGTAAAACGGTTGGCTGCTAACGTTAATATTAAATAATATTAAAAAATATGCACTTCGGCATTTAGTGTCATGTAGGAAAAATCGACGTCTTCAACGATTTTTTGTCAAAGTTGATTAGATTGACTTAATTGATATAAATATGAAAAATTTTAAGATTAAATTGACATAAATATAAAAGGTTTAAGAAGCTGAATTGATAATAATAAAAAGTTTAGGATTAAATTGATACTAATATAAAAGGTTAATAATTAAATTAACATCAAAAAAGTTTTAAAATTGAATTAACAAATTTAAGACTTTTGGACGCTTTTTTTATAATTTATTTCCCAAACTACCCTCATCCCCCAAAAAAACCCAGACATCCATCCGTGCTCCACCGAGAGGGGCTTGCTCAGTGCGATACATCCACCGCCACGTGTCCTCCTCCTCTTTGCGCGCGTCTCGTTGCTCTTTTCTGGAAGCTGTCCTCGTGCCAGCTCCAGGCGAGACCGAGCTTCCGACGACCGTGGTTGGTTGGGCTCGCACAGCTTGCAAAGCCTGCTGTGGAGGCCCTCTCATCCAGGTGGCAGCCCTCGCGCGTGCCTCGGCGATCGTGAGCCGCAAGTTCAGGGGCTAGTCTTACGTGGCCTCGCACTCGCTGCTGCAAAGTTGCGAACGATCTCCGCCAGAAACAAAGGAAAAGGATGCAGGGAGAAGGGTGGCGGGTGCGGAGGACAGCGTCGTCGTCAACGTCGACGAGGTCGGGCTGCGGCGTGGCTCGCCGTCGTGTGGAGAGAGAGGGCACGGAAAAAGCGGGAGAGGGAGTGGGGGGTTTCGGTGTAGTTTTTGGATGCACGCGAGGACAATCGAGTCTTTTCAGCATTTGATACGGAGAGCAAAGTGGATGATCATTTTTACCATATTACCCTCTATGAACAATTTGATCAGAGGGAACCCCCCCAGGCTGAAAGACATGGTTGGCGATGATTTGGTTCTTCTTTAACAGCACAAAAAGACCTCCAAGTCCCCCAACCTACCAAAGCCTTAATTGCTTTTAAATTAATCACGAATGTCCCCAGGCATTTAACTCCGGCCAATAATGGAAAGTTTAATGCACGACATTCTTTCTACAGTTTGCACTCGAGGAATTATTTCCTCGGTCCCCTAACATAGTCACTCCCCCCAACATTATTGTCATTAAATTCGACACCTCAAATTCGCTTTGTTCGAACCGCGTAGCTGATTGGATCGCAAAGGCCCATAAAACAAACTTGCTTCCTGCTAATTAGATGGTTAAACCCCCAACCTCTCTGGGATTTACTTTGTTGCGATTCTCAAAACGCTTATTTGTGTAAGTCTGTTTCTAGTTGAATGAATGGAGTACCACAATTTAGACAAAAAAATTTTGCTTTGTTCGAACGCTACCCTCCACTTCATCTTTCGAGTCCACGTTGCTAGAGAAATTACGTTCCCTTATCACCGCTAAAATTTCTCTAGTTTTGTCCAAAAAGTGACCGATTGTTCCGATTTTGGCGTGATTCAATATTTCGAGCATGTATAAAATTGCCGGATCATGAATGACACGTGAAATTTGGTGAATGGATTAGACACGCGAAGTAAAATTGGGGCAAAACTTAGTTACGATCCAGTGTTAGAAAGTTCAACCTAAAAGATTAAACTGAAAGATGAAAGAAGGCGTGTGTACGTAATAAGCATATATAACCCAAGGAAATTTCAAATAAAGGGCTCGAACGCCTTCTCATTGTTTCATAGAGGGGACTAGATCGGAGAGATTTTGTTTTTTACTTTTTTTTTTTTCTTTTCTTTTCGTCCTTTTTCTTTTTATGTTTTTTTTTTCTGTTTTCCCTCTCTTCTCCCGGCACAGGTCAGGGCAACCCCTTGCTTGGGCTAGCAAGGCCACGCGAGGGTGATGGCGAGGGTTTGTCAATGTTCTATTGGAGTTATATGCTGGTGCAGGGCTGTATTGAGCCATCAAAGTAGAATACAGGCTGTGAAAAAGAGAGAGAGAGAGATCTGATTTTCTGGATGGCTGGGAACAACAGAGAGATGGAGGCAGACATCGGTCCAGGTGAGGGCTACTTGCTCGATGCCGACGACCTTGCCGATGACCTGACAATGGTTGGAGGGGAAGAATGGAAGCAAAAAGAAAAAGGAAAGAAAGAAAAAGAAAAAAAATAGGAAAAAAGGAAAAAATTATAAAAAGTTAAACGAAGAAAATGCTTTTTTAGTTAGGCGCTTTCTTAAAACAATGAGGATACTTTGCGCCTTTATTTCAAACAAAATCCACTACATGTCTTTATTTGAAAATTTTCGATAAACCCAATAAGTAAAATGACATGACATGACATGTTTCAATACCCTCTTTTACGCATAAACCGAATTAAGCACGATAAGTGGGATTTGGCAAACGCGCGAATGCACACGAGAAATAAAACTAGGGAAGAACATAATTCAGATAACATATTAAAAAGTCAAATTTAAAAGCTTAAATCATTAGATGGAACGTGATTTACTATGCAAATGCTATTCCATGTTGTATAGTTCAGCTATAATATTTTATATGATCATCACTCGAAGTGTTTTTTTTTTTTTTTTTGGGGGGTGTCGAAATCACTCGAATCGGTTGACATCGCCGAAATCTTTCGAACGTCGCTCAGACAGAGAATAAAATCCCTACCTAAACAAACAAAAGAAGACAACACATAACCGTTGGAGTTGGGAGGTTTTTGTGGGTTATGCCAGGCCTGAACAAATCACTCAATTCTCGTCATCCGGGCCGACCCGATGATTGGATCCTCACATGGTCTCGCTGTACCCTTTTCTCTTTCCTTCTTAATCACTGTTTATCGGAAGTTAATCCCTCCAAAATTCGACTAATCTTCCCTTTATGGAGTAATTTGGCACCCTTTCAGCCTCTTTTCTTACACTATAATACACTGAAAAAATGAAAAACCTCCCTTCCCAAACTACCCCTGTCTTATCCACAAATTCCGCCATCTCTCCTCCACCTTCTGCCTCCGCCTTTATAAAGGACACCCCCACCCCAGCCTTAGCTGAGAGAAACCTCACGGAGCTACAGAAAAGCCCAAAAAAACCAGAGCTCGTCTTGTTGTCGTCGCTGTTAACAGAGCTCCTCGAAGAGCGAAGAAGATGTCGAAGGAAGTGAGCGAGGAAGGACACGCCCACCATGGGAAGGACTACGTGGACCCCCCACCGGCTCCTCTCCTCGACATGGCCGAGCTCAAGCTCTGGTCATTCTACAGAGCCCTCATTGCGGAGTTCATCGCCACCCTCCTCTTCCTCTATGTGACCGTCGCCACCGTTATCGGCCATAAGAAGCAGACCGGGCCTTGCGACGGCGTCGGCCTCCTAGGCATCGCCTGGGCCTTCGGTGGCATGATCTTCGTGCTCGTTTACTGCACTGCTGGCATCTCTGGTACGTTCTACGACTCTCGTACGTTCAGTCTCTCTGGTTTTTTCATGCTCTGGTCCTCCAAGTTCATTCCTTTTTTTGTGAATGGGAGCTCTAGAGCTCTTCAAAGTTCGCATCTTTTGTTGCTTGGGTTTTGAGGCGTTCTTTCTGTTTCACTTGCATGGCTTTCATGTTCACAACCCATTCTTTCATGTTCATGCTCCTTAAAGCTCGGTCCTCAAGTGATAGCTAAGTTCGCATTTCACGTTGATGGGTCTTTAGGGTTTGACGTGTTTTCTGCAATGTTTCTGCTGCTTCAATACAGGTGGGCACATCAACCCGGCGGTGACATTCGGGCTATTTTTGGCGAGGAAGGTGAGCTTGATCAGGGCAGTGTCGTACATGATCGCCCAGTGCTTGGGCGCCATCTGTGGTGTGGGGCTGGTGAAGGCATTCATGAAACCCTTCTACAACTCGCTCGGAGGTGGTGCCAACTCGGTGAATGTGGGTTACAGCACCGGCACGGCTCTGGGTGCTGAGATCATCGGCACTTTCGTGCTAGTTTACACGGTGTTCTCGGCCACTGACCCAAAGAGGAGCGCTCGTGACTCTCACGTGCCCGTATGTACTCCTAACTAGTTGTTGCTCTTCCTTTCCTAGTGCAAACGGAGTAGCTGTTCGTTTGACAAATGGAGTAACTTTTCTGACGAGATGGGTGATGTGTTTGGGTGGGTGCGCAGGTTTTGGCTCCATTGCCAATTGGTTTTGCAGTGTTTATGGTTCACTTGGCCACCATCCCCATCACCGGCACCGGCATCAACCCGGCTAGGAGCTTTGGTGCTGCCGTCATCTACAGCAACGACAAAGTCTGGGATGACCAGGTAAAAGCCACTCTCTCTCTCTCTCCGTCCGTGAACCAAGCTTTTACTCCATGAACAACAAACACGTGACGAGCTAGCTAAACAACAAGTTGTGCGCATTTGGAAATTGTTATTATTGTCGAGAGTTGATGGTTTAAGGCTAGCATTAATTTGAAGTTTGTGAATGTGGGATGTTAATGAGCAGTGGATCTTCTGGGTTGGACCATTTGCGGGGGCACTAGCAGCAGCGGCATACCACCAGTACATCCTCAGAGCAGCTGCCATCAAGGCCCTTGGATCCTTCCGCAGCAACCCCACCAACTAAAATCTCTGTTTTTTTTTTTGTTGCCCTCTTTTATCCAATTTGTTCGTTTGTGTGAAAGAAAGAGAACTGTGATGATGGATGGTGATGATGGTGGTGACGATGGGCCCCCTCTTAATTTTATTGATGCTTCGTTATCTGTGAGTGGGTAGAGGATTCGGACCTCTATATCATTATGATCGCTCGCTGTTATTATCGTTGATGAATATGACTAGTGGTGGAAGTGTTACCTATGATTGCGCGCACTGCTGTAAAAACAACCAACCCGACAAATAATATAGCCCAGGAAATAACACGCCTCCGCAACTGTAGTCTAATCAAGTGTTGTAGACTGTAGGGGGACTTAAATCCTTCAAATGTAACATGCGTGATCAACAGCAAAGAGATAAGAAGGTGGCTCGATCGATGTAAATGATGTACTGACGAGGTTTTGAGTTATCTTTCCAATCTTCATATGTATACGTATTACGGTGGCTGGACCGAGGAGCTGAATCACTATTTGATCTTTTGGAAAAAAGCTATAGAGGGGAGACAAGAGAGTAGGGGGGGAGAGAGAGAGAGAGGTGAAACGACAGGTCGGTCCACTTTGGGACTGAAAAACTCCATCCGCCCAATAGGACGTCAAAGTGGACAGAACCCAAAAGAAAAGAGAGGGGCAGGGGGGAGGGGGATCCGATGAGGTGCCAGCTAACCATGTGCCACGTGTACTCCACTCACGGGGTCGCAGGCCATTTCATCTCATCACATGGGTGGCGGTCCCCTCCTCTTTTGGTTTTGACTGCCCAAGGAGGAAGGGCCAGAAGCACAGAGAGGCTTTATTTTTGTACCTGCAAATCCTCTCTTCTCTTCTCTTTTCCTTTTTGTCCTTCCGGTCAGTGGGATATGAAGAGGAGGTTGAAGAAAATGGTGGAAAGGGGTCTCGTTCCCTTTTCCTTTTACAAAGTTTTACCAACCCAACCAATGGTGACTACCATGTGGGTAAAAAGTGGCCCTTTCTCAGATCAAGAAGTCAGTGGGGGGCCAATTCGACCCAAAGCCAAAAAGCAAAAAGTTGGACTCAAATTTGTGACCTCTCCAGAGAAAAGAGTACCCGAACGGGTCGGTCTCTGATGCGGTGGGGCGTGTCCGGTAAGAAGGGAGAGCGTCAGTGTATACTGGGGCCAAACAACCACAAGGGCAGACGAGCTTCGGTTCTGTATGATTTTGTTTCCCTTCCCCTCACACACACACAAAAAGTTGGTAAGTGAAGAACGAGATAAGATCCAAAGAGCTGGCACCAACCCCCTTAGCCAATAATTCCATATCCACCATGTGATTGTGAACCCCATTCCTACAGTGGAAAACTACTTTTCCCATTTTCCCTAATTTGGTAACTCTTGGAGCACCGGCCCGATGAATCCTCCCCAATTTTCAAAGATCAATATCTGGATATCACCACTAGTTGGCTCCACAGTGAAAAATCCCAGACCCAGTGAACCAACTGAAGCTGAAATGCGGTCACTGTAACTTTTGTACCCGATAACTTCTGGACCCGACCGCTTCATTTACATACCCATTGCAAAGACAGATCAGCCACCTACTTTACATATGCTGAAAATGGGGGAACTTGCGTCTATTTGAGTAACATTAGAGATAGTATGATTGATTCACAAACATAATTTGCGACAGAATTCGGATTCTAGTTGGATGCTTGATTATGGTCTTCCTGCTCAACTAGCCCGTTATAATTTGCCAAAGTACTTACTAGACCACACTTTCGAAAACCAGTCGAAGAACCTCTAAAACTAATACAGACATGTAACTCTAATTTCATACCCACCAAGGCATGTGTGCATATATCCAACAAGGTTCCAAATAGCTCTGCTTATGCTCTAATATCACATTTCAAAAGATGGGCCTTAAACTCAATATCCAACATCAAGCGCACTACGCAACTGATTTCCAAGTTCCATTCAAATGCAAAAGCACCCAACCTGTCAAGTTGCTGCGAAAATAAATATCCAGAATGAATCTCCGCCCCTACAAGCAACTTTTTTGTATCATATGAACAGAACCTACATGCCATTCACGTCAAGCTGCGGTCAAAGTAATCCACAAATGCATCTTTTACACCAGACAATTCTACAATTTATGACTCTGCAATAGCAGAGAAAAGCAGCAGAAGTTCTCTGCTTCGATTCAGCGCACTTACACCACTAGGAATAAGATCCAGGAGAAGATCCAAGGCAACAACCATCAGGTACCTCAGTCAGGCAAAGCAGTTCCTCGCTCAAGGTTGTTTTTAATCTCAAGGGTGTATTTACCAAAGGCACGTTCAATCTTCTTGTTGAAGTGCTCATTGCGGTCATTGATAGAGTCGATGTCTTTCTCGTCACGGAATCTTCTCCTCCTGCTAAAGGAGTTGCGCTTTTCATCCCGATCTTTGAGTTCCTGTACCATTTTGTCAATCTTATCCTCGGAAACCTTAGGTGCCTGCAAGATAAGGTAAGATGAGCGAATTAAACTTCAAATGAGCATATAAGCAGCGGGACGGGGAAAAAAGGTGACAATCATCCTCGATGAAACTTTACCTTGCCATATTGAAGACTTGAAGCTTCACGATAGAACTCAGGATCAGCTTCTTTCATTTTGTTATATTCGTCTAAGTCAATATCTATATTCTCCGTGCGCTTCTTGTATGCATTATACAGAGACTTCTGGTTGAAAACTGTCGTAGAAACTGCATTAGTCCTTTAAGAACAAATAAATCATATCTAGCTAGGACACATCCTCTCTGTAATAAAAATGCTCCATCTTGCATTTTGTTTTTCAGCGACAATCCCTTGTATCAGGACCGATGACCAAGCCTAAACGCTCCAGGTAAAAGAAACAACTCGGATGATATTTCATGCAAATGCAGGTACAACAAAGTCATGTGCTTCAACTAAACTCACAGGGAAAAAGGAAGTGCAACACATCACCCCCTCTTACTGGTGCTACATACATCAAATTTCACCAAGCAACCCGCCCATGGCTCGATAACTAAATGAAAACAAAAATAAGGAAGCTACTAGAGTACGTAGTATAGAAACTAGTCTGTTACAAAGGCATGCATGTGATAAACAAAGAGAAGCACAGACATAACAGGTTCATCAGAAAATTGAATACCTACCATCCCAACCATAAGGAGCAGGATCCTTTTCCCATTTCTTATATTTAGTCTCAGCCATATCCTGTGTGTCTAGCATATATGCCTTTGACATGTCAAGACCATTAGCATCAAGAAGTTTCCCAATCTTTTTCTTCCTATCCTCGAGCCACTTTTGCTTAGAGATACCCCTTGACTCTGTTGGAGCCTCCATTTTCTTATTTTCAGCCACCATTGCAGTTTGATTAGCCTTCCTCGCCTCATTCTACCAAATAAAAGAAAGACATGAGAGAGGCAGTTGATTTCCTTAGACTACAATACTGAAAAGTAAAACAAACAAAAACTTAAATGCTTTATGTTGGAGAAGAGATCGTCTTCTGTTTTAAGTTAAATTACACACCATCTTAAGCCTTAACTCAAACAATTTCTTCTTCCTTCCTGTAAGTTTAGTGACGTCCCCCTCCACATTTTCCTCAACCGGCGGCTTGTTATCATCGTCAGTAGATTCTTCAGCATCATCTATTTCATCACGCGAAGCTGCAACCTTATGATAAGGTAGCTCAGAATGCCTGCCCTCTGCGCTAGCTTCCGATACTTCTGCAATCAAATAGACTCAGCTTCACATCACTGAAGAAATCGAAATGGCCCTAAAAGTTGCAGGGGCTCGAAACCGGAATTGCCAAAACAAAAGTACGATCATTCATGGTGCAATCCCTAGACAAGAGTTCAAAGCAAAAATAAGTTGCAAGGGCGAGAACAATCCGTTGTTCAGGGAACTGAAGACGCGGAAACTATCCATTGCCCAAGTGATCACAAAACATGACCCCTCCGAAATTCACAAAAGGGCAAAAACAAAAACCTATATACCTGTACAATCCTATTGGCAAAGATTGCACCATAGTGGATTTTCATTTGATACAAGCTCTAAAGAAGAGTGATTGACAGTGAGCTACTGGATATGGCGGAAAAACTCAGCGGCACATACGGAGAACACCTACCCGAATCTCTCCTATCACGAGCTTTGGCCTCAGCGATGATTACGAAGCAATATTCACTGCATTCATGGTACGGATTGGACGCGTTCCTGCAGTCCGGGTGGACCCTCCTCTCTTCAGACATCCTCCTGGGCTCCTGTTGAACTCTCTCCGAGGCGAGACCCGCAGGGCTACCGAAATCGCTCGTCACCCCACGATCGCCGCCGATCTGGATCGACGGATGTGGCGTCGCGCCAGCGATTCCGATAATGAAAGCGAGAGAAGAAGGTACGGAAGAAAGTGATTCGAAGCCCTAGCTGAAGGAAGGGGAAGACCGCCTCACATGCTCGGGCCTCTTTTTCCGTTTTAAGTTTAGGATAAGCATTGCAAATTATTGCATTTTTTTTGTGAATAATAAAATTGCGTCTCGATATTGAAAAATGATATAACACTAACATGCATAAATTTTTTGTATAAGTAAATTATCTTGGATTAACATTTACGAGAATCTGTGATTAATGTTGATAGTTGAATTATCACATCATTACTATTCGTATCATTTTTTTTCATGTGGCCACGGTGGGTTATCCGCTTCCGGTGGATCCAATACTTAAACTTTCTATCCTTAAGGTTTCATTTATTTCACGAAAGATAAAATTTTTTATAAAAAATGATCGTTGGAATTGCTTGAAATAACTAATCACTAAAATACTTTTTTATTATCGACAACAATTTATGTCCGAAAATTTTTGTTTGTAAGGAATATAAGAGAGATATCGATGGGGTCTTTGACTCACTTTTATTCACTTGAGTTATATATGAATTTACTAAATTTTAAAAAAATGAGTCAAGCATAGGTGTAGGCTTATTAAATCTATTTAAATATAGGTTTTAACCCAATCTATTTTCGATCCGTGGCCTATAGCCTAAGAAGCACCAACATTTTCCAAGGGCTTGCGTATCGTGTCCGACACTCCGACACTCTCCGACATACGATCGCCACGTGGTTAGCATTCTGCAGACACGCCAACGACACAGTCCAACATCCCAACACGCCATTTTGGCAAGCATGAGATTGATTTTAAGTATTTTTAATAAATTAAAGGTTCAAATGTAAATTTATCAAAAATATATATACTTTAAGTCATATATCCCGCTACTCCAAAATTAATATATCCAATGAGCAAAAAAAAAAAGACGCAATCGTGAATCTCTATCGGAAGAAAAAAAAAACCCATTGTTGATATTTTTATATTACATATAAAAATGTACATTTAATATAAAATGTGTTCTAACATGTAGAAATTTTTTATTTTTTGAGAAATGATTTGTCGTGTTGTGTCATGTTTTGTATCGGTGTTGGTGCTACTTAACATGTAGCTTCCCAAGCACCATTAATAAATGGGCCTTAAGTATATTAGTTTATTATTTATATTTTATATTATATATTTTTTATAGCTAAAAGAAGCACAAAAAAAAGAATTAAAAAATGTAAACAATGTTTTGGAATGCAGCTGACTGCCGTCACCGGGTCGCCAAAAAAAGGAAAATAAAATAAAATAAAAAATACTTTTCTAAAACATAAATAATAATTTTTTTAATAAAAATAAAAAATAAAAAAATTCAATTATGTGAAAGTATTTTAACAATATCATTTAAAAATTAAATATTCCATAGTTTGGTTATATAGAAGTATTTAATACAAGCCGAATCGGGCATTGAGTCGTTAAATTTGTCTTATACAAAAATGAGTGAAAACGGATTAAATGGATCGATATGAATTTGACCATATTCGACCCGACCCCAACCCATCCCGACCACTCGTTTGACATCTCTGGATATAAATAATTATTTTATCAAATTACTCGTTTTTCGCGAAATAAAGTCACCTTAAGAGATCTCTGGCTCTCTATCTTCTTCCCAACTGCGATCCCTGGTTCGCTGATTCAGAAGCTTTGGGCTCACGAGAGGACAGTTCTTGGACTTACGCAGTTATTGGGTCGGATCCAGGCCGAGAAACTGGGTCGGATACAGGAGGTACCCGTTTCAGAAAATCCATCATGGGGGAGATATTTCCCATTATCATTTCCCATTATCGATCCGTTCGCCAAATTCTAGAAGCACCAATGAGATTCAGCCCCTGAATCTGTTTACCAACTGATACTTTGTAGACCGGTCGTGCAAATTAGCACTGTGAATTTTGGGTGATGCATTTTGCTTTTGCACTCTGATGCTCCATAACCAGAGCAAATCGTTATGTGATAATCCTGCATAGTATGCGAGGGCATCTTCATTTTGCAGATTCAGAACCACATGAAAGAAGAGGAAGGCGATCGGAACGAACCGAAGAGAGAGCCAGTGTAAGAGAAGAAAGATATAAATGAAAACGCTCATTCATACAGTAGCAACCGGATGAACAGAACATTACAAAATCAGGAAGGAAACGTTGGTTCAAGTATGATAATCTTGTATATTTTGCGGCGTAAATATGAAGAAAAAGAATCAGAAGATTGAAAGTTCGACCTATGTCCCGAGCAGTTTTATGCGGGTAATAGTACTTAAGGTTCCAGGAAGTCAGCTAGTCGCAGTACGTGCAGGCTCATAGGAGTTCCTCCAACAATGACTTAAAATGGTAGCTGTTGATCTGGGAGCTCACGGACAAAATGGATTTGTTCAACTCAAAGGACTCGACCTCGAGCTCGCGCAAGCGGGTTCTGGTTTCAGCTAGTTTTGACTTTGCTTCAGCAAGCTCTGCTTCTTTCTTGGCCAGATCTTCAGTCTGGAACTCCAGTAATTTCTTCGTAGAATCGAGGCCTTGATCACACTTGGTCTTTGCTGCCTTAACTGTCTGATGCTGAGTAATCACCTCAATGACATCTGAGATTTCATCGAGGATCTTTCGCAACCACCCAACGTTAATATGCGAAGTCTCCAAGTCCTTGAGAATAGCCAGCATCTCTTTGACCTTGGACTTGGTCAGGTGCATGAATGAAGTGGATTGCAGCTCCTGAACGATGAAGCAGACGGACTCCAAATAATAAGACCGCATCGAGATTGACTCCAACACACAATTTTCTGCTATATCTCCATACTTCTCGAGAATCGCTTGCAGAATGGAGGACACGCTGGACTTCACATGGTATTTACCAACTGGGACACGGGTTTCGGACATCACGGACTGGACATCTTCTTCATCACTGTCTTCGAAGGAGTGACCCACATCTGAGATGCTAGAGCTCATCGAACCACGGTTGGAGTGCGGAGCGCCTTCTGCCGGGTCATCAATGACAGTACTTGGAACAATTTCGTGTGTGAGTGAACCGTCAAAGTTTTCCTCCTCTATCTCTTTGGAGGGTGTAGAATTGGCAGCATATTCTAAGCTCTCCGTTGGCGGCTCCTTGGCACGATCAGGCTGCTCCGGAAGGAAAAAGAAAAACAAATCCATAGTATCACAAAGGATTGCCTGTACAAAATACATATGCATTCACAGAGCGAGGGAGAAGACGGACCGAGAGGTGAAGCACCGGGGTGACGTTTCCAGAAGTTGGCATTGAATTAGAAGACCTGACTTGTCCCTTAAGGAAAGAGAAATCCTCAGGGTGAATTTCTCTGGAATGCGGAATAGGAGAAATGGAGTTGTTGCCCTCCAAGTCGCTCTTTTCAGAAGTGAAATGCAGAGGAGATGATGGAGCAATAGTCGGCATTGTAGAAACAACAGGGCTAGCAACTTTGTCCTGCATGTGGGAAGAGTTGGGCCGAGGATCTGGATCCTTTTTTGTTCTCCTGCTCAAAGTCTGGGAAGCATCAACCCCATTAGATCCTGCAATTGAGGAAAACATCTCTGGATTCAGCCATGCAGCAGTAGAATTGGACACTCAGAATTTGGATCCGATTCCAATATTGCACATATATGCACCATAATTTCAACAAGGTGTGATCACATAAGCATGTGCCCTAAACAAAGGGAGATACAAAGAGAGGATCCTCATCTGATGCTGTCTTTCTCGTTTTGGGGCCAACAACAATCATCGGTTCGTACTAACACTCATTTCTTCCATTTTTATAGCTTAAAATTTTTTACATTCATTTATAGCTCTGTCAACCAGATTAAGAAAGATAAAACAAACTGCACTGCTATGCACGGGAAAAAAGGACATGTTTCTTCTAGATTTCCTTCTTTTTTACAGGAAAGCTAGTCGTTTATACTGAGAATAACCTGCTTCTTTCTTGTACCGCCTGGCCTCTGTGTAAGCTCCCTTTTGTGAGCAGGATTCACCACATTCATGGTAAGGATTTGATGCCTTAGCACAAGCACCATTTACCCTTCTCTCTCTCTGCACAATTTTGCTACGCTCTTCTCCAGCTCCACGATAGTCTGAAAAGCAAGTTCCAGAGAAAAGAAAAACTGATGTGTGATTCAGACATAGACATATCCACCATGTGATGAATTTGACTGACAATTACTTTTGAAGTCAACTGAGATGAAGCGACAGAATTGTTACCAAACATAAAGTTACTAATAGCAGATTAACAGGTAAGAATTGCTTCAATTACTTGGCAGATTATTCCTGCCTATTCGAAAATGATGCATATTACAGAATGCATGGACAGTGGGGTCAAAGTCCCATCAAAGTGGTCTATCTTTGCAAGACAACATTAGTACCAGTTCAAAGTTCAATATATCTAACATGAGGATCAGTCTGTCATCTGTTAGTATGGAAGAATCAGCTAACACGATCTCTTTCCACGGAACCATATTGATTGAAAGGTGTCAGATTAACTTTCTAGACATTTCGCATCCTCAAATGCAGCAAAAAGAGAGAGAAAAGATTGGATTGCAATTTTTTGGTCAAATATGCAAAATTGCTTCATCTAAAGTTTCTTGACTCTCAGCTCACCAAAGTTGACAAGTGTCTTATGGACACAATATGATTGATTTTCCCACTTTATCATGGTACAGTGTTGCGGTTAGTTGTCTCCATCACTATTTGTTGCTTAATCATGTATTAGAGTATGTTCACTCAAAGAATTCACTCAAAGAATCATCAGGCAATGGAGCAACGGTTCTCTATCATAACGGCCAAGACTGAATAACTTTACAAGTATCCGCTAAAATGAAATTCCCACAGGGTTTTAAGCAACAACACTATGAAGAGGTTGCTTCATATTTCACATATAACAATCGCATGTTTATCTGGCATCACTTTCCGGGTCTAGCATGCACAGTGATAATACAGAGACAATTAGCCCAATGAGAAAAAGGGTGAAACATACAAAGTTTGAAGTTTAAATGCTCTACCTAGAAACACCAATGAAACCAAGAAAAAGAAACAAAAGAAGGCACCTGATTGATTTTTACTCTGGTGAGGCTTGCCTTTGCCCATCTTCAGATAACACTCTTCAACGCATTGGTGATAAGGATTGGACGCATTTACGCAACCCGGGTGTACTTTTCCCCTCTCGGACATCTCGTCAGGGATACTAAGGCGACCGCAGAACAGGAATTAAGTCAATAAATATCCCATCACACTAAGAATCATAGTCAGATTTCTTCAAGTTTGCAGTATTCTCAATGTACATAACAATGCTTCACAGCTATTACGAACAAAGGCTCGCCTTCCAATCCTACCGACGATTATCCTGAGTAATTTAATCTTCACTGAAATCGAAGCGCAGGGCTATCCTGAATTTTCACAGCAGTGAAAAATCAGCTTTTTCTTTCTGGGTCCTTTAAAATAGTCTGTTCCGTCAATCAGGAGTGCAAGCAGATTATGCTCCATCAGATGAAAACAAGTAACCAGTGAGCCCTTTGGGAAACAAGCAGATATCTTAATTGGCCGTACCTGATTGACAGAAGATATCTTAATTGCATCTTATGACCAGGAGGTAACTCTCATCAAGTGGAAACCCAAATCTTTTTCCATGCAGAGAATCACTATACAACAAATCACCCAGACATAGTCACCAGATCAAACACTTTTCCTTCATTGTGCACCCAAAATGAAATTGCTCGATCAAACTTAACAGTCGATCCAACTGATCAGAAACAAGCAGATATCACAGCCCAAATTTACAAAAAAGCAAAACTATCTTCGCCCCCCACAAACCCAAAAGAAAGAAAATCGGTACATCACATGTATGACAATCCCAAAACAATAATCAGTGATCTTCGCCGGAAACGCTAAGGTGATAAGAGAAGCCAGAAACCAACTTCAGTCAAATCAAAGAACACACATGAAGGCAGAAACAGAGAGCCAAAACGAAAGCGTACACTGCAAGAGGAACGACAAGAGCTAAAGCAAAACAAAGACGAGAAGATTACCAGAGGGGGGGGAGGGGGAGGAGGGAGAGCGAGCTGGGAGCTAGGAACGAAACAGAGGGGTCTCAATTCGTAGAGTTTGGTGCTGGAAAAGCTTCTGGCTTTTAAATATTTTTCTCCGGGCTTGCAAATTTTGACGGGCGTCCGGCGAAAGGAAAAATTCAACGTCGACCCTTTACATCACAATGTCTAATTTTTGACGCGCAAAATACAAATAAAAAGAGAAGAATCTTCTCCTATCAACGGCCGAGAAAATTAACAAAGAAAATGGGAATTTTGTTTTCCGACATAAAAGTCGCACCAGAAGCTTCTCACCAAATTCAGACACGTGGCCAAAATATGTATATGCGTAGTGTGGACCCCGCATATGCCGAATCGTTTTGTTGACTTTTTGATGGTCACGTGCGTTTTCGAACGCATTCATCCCCCTCGCGGTCATTCAACATTAGGCGATAGGCATCCATGCTGTTGTCCTCTCCCCCCCAAACCACCCCCAAATAATAAATAAATAAATAAATAAAAATTAGGCATCCATGCTGAGAACACCAATCACATTGTTACACGTGGATGTTGTTCTTGTTTTGGTAGGAAGTGGTCTAATTCCTTTGAAAACCCTAGAGTTTAGATCCAACCTTAATTCTGCCGTGAACTTCTTTTTGTCTTATAAAAAAAATCTCAATCTCTCTCTCCAATTTCAAATCTGTTCATGATTCCAAGAATCAGTTGATGTTGAGGAAAGTGAAAGGGTTGATAAAGATGCAAGTTATGACAATGAACCTCTTCTAAGTGGTTTTGATATCGATAGCCATGATTTTTTTTCAGTATTGTACGTCGGGAAATTTGAGACCAGAGTGAAAATTGTGAGTTTTGTTCTTTGGACAAATAACCATTTGGGGTTAAATCGAATATGACCTAAAGGTGGGGGGGTTTCTTTTTAAGGAAATTAGGTCAGCATGAAGTTCAAAGATATCATGTTTTGTTAGGTGCCTTGTAGACAAAAATGAGACTATCCAAACAGTGGCCACCCTTCCCTAGTGGGAAGAAGGAGGTGGAGTGTTCGACTCCTAGATAGACATACTTTATCTATAGATCTATCTTATGTGTCCACCCATATATTTTCAATTCGAGTTCTATACTTTGCCATCACGTGGTACCTACCCATTTAAAATAACCAGAATGAGAATGCCCGACATCTTTGAGTTTCATGGAGGCAAACAGCCCATGTTGGACCTCTATATTGGAATTGTCGAACCAAACGTTTCGATTCCTCCTTATTTAGATCAATTTACCTAACTCCTTTTGCCCATCTATAAGGATGTTTGGCTTAATTTCGACAACAAATCGATTCCGGTCAATATGCAAAGAATGCATGCCTCGGTAGCTTGTTTTCGGTCCATTAAAAAAGAGACTTACCTACACTTCTAAGTTCGACCTCACAGGCAAAGTTGTCATCGCCACTCTAGTTTTGCCAATTTCAATTTTTCATAATTCATCCTTCCATCTTTTGTTAGAGCCTCTAGCCACTCAAATTAGTAGCGAGAATCGTATTGAATATAGTTTGATATTGCCTTTTCGCACCAATTCATATATTTAAGATGTTGACTACACGTCTCGCAATTACAATACACCTTCATAGATGTAATAGCATTTCCTAGCAAATTATCCCTGGCTCATTTTAGGGTACCGCGACTTTAAAGCATGTATCACCAAAGTCCAAAAAACACATAAGTTATATGAATTCACAGCAAATTATCCCCCAACTCATTCTCTCTCACCTCGCTTGCTCTCTCTCGCTCATTCATTTCGCACTCTCACCTCGGTTTGGATATGTGTTTTCCTAGATTAGATTAAAAATGAAAGTGTTTTAAGAATACGGATCGGATTAGGTATGTATTAGGCATGTGTCGGGTTGGATATGAATCACTGAATTTACATTACAACAAATGGGTCAAAAATTGATTAAATGGTTGTATTTGGGTTGGACCATTTAGACCCGACCCAATCTCAATTAGGCCGGAGCTAGCCCCTCGAGTCCGCTTAAAGATCAAAGTGTACCCAAAACTACAAAAGCAAGACAGTGCAACCATACCTATGCTAAAGGAACCATCAAACGCCCAGTGATTAAGATTGAATCATTTTTGTGAATTGCCCCAAAAGCACGTTGGTCATGGGGTTGCTTTTCCGTCTTTGGTATGAACTCCCAACAACCTTTTCGGCAGCTGGTGATGGTGGTACGACAAGGACAGGAAAAACCCTCCTAAGCTCCTAACTTTTCTGCAAGCGATGGATTAATAAATTACAGATCGAAGTAGCCGCCCTTTCTTGACCCAGAAAACTGAAAGAGATGTATCGGCTTTTCCTGAAAGCTACCTCCCCCAAAGCCTTCTGCTTCTGCGCAAGCCATTTTGGACCACCTTGAGTAGGTTCATTTTCATAGTGGATGCTGGCCACATCAAATAAAATAAGAGGGGGAAAAAAGAAAAACTCAAGAACATATGTCTCCTTTTTCATTTCTTTCCACCTTTTTCACGGTTCACGTTCTGCGAAGATCGGCGATTCGATGGTATATCTGGATTCTAGAATGATTTGACAATTGAAAAATTTCCGGTGCGCTTGGTCAAGAAACACTCGAGTAATTCTCGGTTGACTTGGAATTTAGTAGAGAACTCTCTTGGTACGAAACGCCTCTCAAAGCACCAAGAGCAAGGACTTTCACAACCTACGGTTCAAATGTCAATCCTATACTGTAGTAATGCTTCAACAACTAGCAAATTGGACACACATAAGGTACTTGACCATGTCCTGAAAGCAGTTCCTAGTTACTAACTTACAAGATTTCAGCTACCAATGATTTGTAGTCGACGCTATCGGCCTTAGACTTGATGGAAAGCATCGTCTCGTGCAATTTGGACGATTCTCGCTCGAGCTCGCTCAGCCGGGCTCTGGTTTCAGCGACCCGCGCCTTGGCAGCTTCCACTGCCTTCTCCTTCTCAGCCAAGTCTTCCAATTCAAGTTCCATCTCCTGCCTGGTCGATCCTATGTCCGCATCACGGTGTCTCTTCACGATCTCGATTTCGCGGCATTGCTTGTTGAGCTGAATCACTTCGGCAATCTCGTCCAGCACGTTGCGGAGCCAGCCCACATCAATCCCCGCAGCTTCCACGTCCCTCACGATGGCCTGCATCTCTTTGATTTTCGACTTGCTCAGCTGCGAGATCTCGGTGCCCCGCAGCTCTTGGATCACAGAGCAGACGCACTCTAAAAAGTAAGAGCGCATCGCAGCCGACTTGAGGTGGCAGTTGGCTGCTATATCTCCATACTTGTCAATAACCGACTTAAGGACCGAGGAGGAGCTTTCTTGCACGCGGTAATTCCCGAGGACGTGCGAATCAGAAACAACGGGCTCGTGGTCTTGCTCATTGACCTCGTCGCTCACTTCAGAAGGATGGTCAGCCACCGTGGTCGAGGAAGCCATGGACCCAAACGCCGCATCCCTTCCACATTCTGCAGCGCGGACAATTGCAGGGGAATCCACCTTGTCGGTATCGAGCTCTGCGGGGTTGGATTGCTTGAAAGATTTTTCATGCTTCGATGGCTTTTGCATAGGCTCAGGAGGAGAATGGAGGTCTCCTGTATCTCGTAGCTGATTTACTTTGGAACGAGCCTTTGGGAACATGAGTTCGGCGTCCCATGACTCGACCTTCTTGAAAGACAGATCTTTCGGGGATAGGCTGTCGGAGAGGTTGAAATTCTTCAGAACAGGATCGTTGGAGTGCCTTCGATCCAAATCCTTTTTCTTCGGCATGCTGAGTTTTCTGGGAAGAACGAAAATGAAGGATCCTGGAAAGGAATGTAAGAACCGTGTGTGTTCGCTTAGAAGCGTCGTATGGACAAGAATCGACTCAAAAGATAGCCACTCCACGGATCAACTAAATGAAGAATCAGTCAATCTATGTAAAAGCGAAGACTAAATCAGAGCGTATTAAAATACCTCTGTACTATAAAAAAGGGATTCATGTGGCTACAATACAACAGTGATGCATCCTAATCAGTAACGGGGAACTGTCTAATCCTTCAACAAGTTCACAAGCTCATATTAAGCCAATTCTTTCCTACTCAAACTTAACCAATTAAAGAAGTGACCGGACATCGAATTTCACGATGATACTGACCGGAATTCTTCTTAGACAACTTCTTTCCCGTCTGTCCTTCGGCTATCTTTTTCAAGCAAGCTTCGACGCATTCGTGATACGGGTTGGAGGCGTTTACGCAATCCTGATGCACTTTCCTCTCGGCCATACCGTCGCCACGTTCAAATGCGAATCGGCTAGTTCCGCAAGCAACACGGTTTGGATAACCACCCTGCAATTCAAGAAAAACCTCTCACCAATTAGATAAAACTGATTCCATCTCATCTTCTCCATATCATTCTTTTCTTGATCATATTTAGAACCGTAAGAGACTAAAAAAGATCAGCAGCTTGTCCTTTTTGGGATGAAATTCTTATTTGCTTTTGCTCTGTTGGGCAGCTCTCTGAGTAGAAAAAAAAATTGTAATCTTGAAAAAAATTAATCATCGGAAAAGGATTGCCAAGAGCAGAAAAAACAAACAATTTTTTATAGTTCCTACGGACCCAATTCCACTTTTAGTTAATGACATGAAATCGTCCACCCGAATCGACACCTCCCAAAAAATGCTTTCAGTACTCACGACATGCGAGGACATCTTGTTCTCCAGCAAGAAACAGAAAACATGCATGGCGCGCGCGAGGAGAATAAAAGATGCGCTAACACAGAGAAAGCAGGCGACATCAAGACAAGGCGAAAAAGCTCAGGGATTCAACAGAAACCCAGATGCCAAAGACGAAAAAGTAAAGAAGGAAATCAAACGAAACCTGTCGAAAAGCGAAGTCCGTATCAACCGTCGCCTCTCTCTCTCTCTCTCTCTCTCTCCCGAGATCTTTATAGATGATTCAACTTGTTCTCCGGTGCTAGGTGAATATGCGGCAGACCCAAGTGCGATTTCTTGCCGAGACACTTGCTTTTGAACTGTGCAACGGCGACGAGGAGGAAGGGAGGGAAGAGGAGGAGGAGGAGGAGGCGAAGAAGAAGAAGGAAGGGCCGTCTAGAAGCTTTGAAAAATCCGTTGAAGCGACGACGCAGCTCAGAATATAAAACGAGAGTTTCCCTTTTAAAGATAATGAAGTATATCGGGGGGTCGCCGCTTGTTGACACGTGGCCCGCGGGTCGTTTCCGTGGGTGACAGCTGGGGATGCAGCGTTGGGGGTCACAGCGCGCGGTGCGACCAATCGTCTGCCACACAAAGTTTATCGTCTCTCAGCGTCTTAACCGCCGTAGCAGGTTGGGAGGCGGGAAATACGATGATGCGTACGACTCCAAATACCATCGGCTCAGGTGGGAGGCGGGACATACGGTGAAATTATCACCGACCAATTGAATTTGACGACTCTCTAATGCATCGATTTGACTTGTGCTATGTGTAGTAAGTATTTTAAAATTAAATATTTAAGTATACGTCTTTGAGTCACCCGATTATAATTAATAAGGCTAGGTGGATCTTCCGATTCTCATTAAAATATAAATATATATCACAATCGTTTGTTCTGGCTAGTTAGGAAAGAAGTCCTTCTCTTCTTCAAATGTAGCTAATCCTATACTTGTATAGGATCATGTTCATAAATGTCTTTTTGTGCTTTGACAAAAAAAAAATGTTTGCTTTTTCAAAGTAGCGATTTCATAGCTAGAAATATATTGTCAATTGCGGCCTTATTTATTTATTTATTTGATTATTCAGCAAGTGTCGTGTCTTACATTAACTTTTCTGGAAATGTCGCTTCTGCATACATCACATGTTTAAAAATTACGATTTGACGATATATTTTGTTAACGAATGGCCCCCATGAATAGAAACCAACTAATCATGAAGATTTTTCAATATCTCGTGCATTGAGATGTTGTTCACAATTAGTCCTTTCAAAATCGAATCATCTCAACTTAAATGTATTCGACAAGTTTATCGAAAAGGGAACTTGTTATCACGGCCGTTTGGAATTAATTATCTTCCAAATTAAATGTACATGTACGCATACATGTACAATAAAATCATATTTTAACGGATTGTCTATGGAACGCATTTCAAGTGATTAATTGAAAATATCAACGGAAATTTTAAACATTAATCGTTCTAGTGGAGTGTGTGTAATTAGTGTATTGAAATCTGAAATTATGATTATGCGGTGTGACTACTTGGTTCCCTCGTCGATCCTCGAGACCATTTCACACTGGAACAATTAATGAAATCTCTCCAGAGATAATGTCTAGGTTATGTGCATGGATGGTTGAGCGTCCAAAGGTCAAGGTGTAATTATGGCCGGGGAAAAAGGTCAACGGGTGATGATGAAGGATTAAGAGCATAAGAGACCCGAATCCTCGGATACCCCGTGACGATAACGTGACCATTTTGACATCCAAGGTTTTCAAATTTCTCAAGCAAACGATAATTTCTTTTTCACGAAGCTTCCTGCTCTTTGTACGTTACTCTTTACCAAGTAAGGTGACACGATCACACAATGTATAGAGCCAAACAAGCGATAAAGAGAAGGTGATAGTGAGTTTATTTTCCAAGTAGCTACAAACTAAATACGCAGCAACCGATCCCTTTGGGAAAACTTTGCCTTCCCGTGCTAGTGAACTAGCAATATTATTTCGATCAACAAAAAAAAAAAAATAGCAATGTTAATGTTGATAAAGAAAATGTTTATGGAAAGAGAAATTACGAGCCTGGTGTATTGAGTTTCAACACTCCGTGCCTTTGTCTAGACCTGTGAAAATGAGTCATAGGCCAATTTCTTAACCATATTTGCTGGACTGAGTTGTTTTATGGATCAGCTATATTGAGCAAATGGGTTTAGAATAGTGGAGCTCCAAACAATATGGGTATTAAATCAGCTCACAATTTACTTAAACCTCATTTACCTTTATGACTCGATCTTGCGATCGCTCACTTTGCCATCTCACTTCGGATTGGGTATGATTTTTTTCTAGATTTTGTCAAATATAGAAGAAGTTTAGCAATACAAGTCGGGTGCGAGTGAGATACGAGTCGGGTCACGTATGTGTCACTGGATTTGTATTGCATGGAAGTGAGTCAAAAAACGGGTTAAATCGATCAATTAGGATCGGATCATTTTTGACCGATTCAAACCCGACTCTACCTATCCGTTGGATGGATCTACCTATGTTCTCTCTTCCAGCTATCGCAACCTAGCTATATTCCACTAGTTATGACGAGTGTATAATATCGCCTGGCTTTAGGTATAAAAGCTTATGCTGCCCAAAATTAGACTCCTACAACTCCCTCGCTATAGATCTAGTCACTATTGGAACCCTTCGGTAGCTCCTCTCACTCTCAGCACATTAGGACACATTAATCACACTCCAAACCGCAACTCTGGCGTCCACGAAGGGTCTTGCATGCACTTTGTCTCTCTTACTTAGACAAATGCCTTCTCCCTTAAGACAACCATTCTCTTGTGTGTTCACAAATGAGGTTGTCATCCTCGCTAACTTCGAGAAACAACACTCAACCGATTAAAATGCAAAAATACAAGGACATACTCAATAACTTTGCTGAATATGATTCAATTTCTTGGTGGGAAAATTACCCAAAAAGTCATGAACCTTTTATTTTGTCTGCTATATATTCGGATATCCATATTTCATAGATATATGCTGGCTCTCTTCTATTTGAAAAAAATCTGGATTTCATGATCCGTCGTCCCCGTTGCGTCTGCAGTTTGCTCTCGTGATTTCTACTAGTGAACACTCTTATTCCTATATGAATGTAGATGT
The DNA here is from genome assembly GCA_021437795.1 of Rhodamnia rubescens. Classification (NCBI taxonomy): domain Eukaryota; kingdom Viridiplantae; phylum Streptophyta; class Magnoliopsida; order Myrtales; family Myrtaceae; genus Rhodamnia; species Rhodamnia rubescens. Next base: position 3,314,969 of record JAILYA010000012.1, read on the forward strand.
TGATTGCCAACTAATTCTTGACCAGACCAACCTATGGTTCTTTTCATACCGACATTAATGTGACGTAGATGCAACCTTAATCGGATTTATTGCTCGAATAGGCTTTGCATTCGTCAAATCAACTAAGGGATATTCTCGAGCAGGCACAAAATTTGAATTTATGAGTTTGAAAGGCGCTATTTAGGCTGAATTTTCTCATTGCAAAGCAAACAATTGAAAGAAAAGGAGGAGGAAAAATACTAGCGGCGAGCATAGTTCCAAGTCTGTACAAGATATACGGGGGTAGGCTCCAGGGTTCTAAAAAATGAGGAAACCTGGAACGTGGAACTTAGAACCTAGAATGTGGAACTAGTTTTTGTGTTTTACTTGTGCTATGTATTCGCGCGATCCTCGCGATATTCCTTGGCATCCGTTGATGAGTATGTAATTTGGAACCACCACTCTGAGCTTCTATTTCCGGCAATATTGATGACTCGAGTTTAATGTTTCGTATTCTTCATGTGTCCATATACGAGTTGTGGCCAAGTGGATTATAACAAGTATATAATGGTCATTAGAGGTGATGATTCACCGCAATCTGTTCGGCGTAGACCTTAAAACCGATCCCGATATCTCGTGACATGATAGATTCCAAGTTTTAAAAATTGAAAAATCATTTTTTAATTGTAGGTTTCAATTGGAAACCTGGATTCATCCCGAAATCGCTCACTCCTAAAAAATATGCTCAAAGCCCTCTACAACGGAGGATTGAATTCGCCCCGATTTGAAAGAAGCTCTACCTAGACCCTGTCCTTCAAAGAGGCTCAAGCTTTGGTCTATATCTCTTGTATCCTAGTGATTATGCAAATCTAGAACCGTTCTTTGAAAGAGGCTCAAACTTGGGCCTATGGCCATTAATCTCGTGACCATGCAAGCATTGCAAAGAGACATCACGAAGCGAAGTGTCGATATCCTACGAGTATAGCCAGCTCGACCAAAAGCCATGGAGATTCTCTTGGAATTATTCCTCAGCCAATGATCTGAAGAAGTCCCACAACATTATTTCACCTCCATTACAGATCATCTTGATGGCATATGCAAGTCTGTCCGATTTGTTGTTTGCGCAACGTGGGGTCGGAAGACAGATACCGGTTGTTCTGTTTCGATGAAAGACTGGACTTTCATGTTGTAATTGGAGCTAATCTCTCGAAGACCTGTTGTTCACTTGAGTTTTCGAGGCGACCCGGTCCGTTTCTGCTTCTTAAAAAAAAAACCTCATTTCCATGTCTGTTGCTTAAGCTTTCATGGAATGCTTGTCTGTATCGCATTAGGAACAAATGCATTCATAATCCTTCTTTCATTGTTAAAGGGAGGTTGCATTATTGTACAGAGCTCTTTGTAGCGATTGGGATCTAGCTTCGCTGGTGTTTTAGCTTCTTGAGCATGCAGCAGGCTGCTCACCTGCTCTCTTGTTCCTTTGCCGTGAACTCCTGACTTGTCAAAAAAAAAAAAAAACCATATTAGGTTAAAAGAATTAGTTTTGAAGGAGTGAACCCTAATGGCGTTATCAGCATCCTATTATTATACAGACAACTTTAATGGAAGATCTTGCTTGAAAAATCTCTCAGACAGCATTCAAAAGAACAGATTACTGTGTGTTGAGTTTTGCGAAGAGTGCCCCCATAAGCGCAAGCGTGTCTTCTTCGCTAGATAGCTCTTATTATTGTCATCCGTCATTTCATAGTTCCTCGCATTCTCTAATTTGTTTCTATTAAGGGATGATGATACAAATTGTTCATAAATTCTGAATCAATATGTAATGTGATTTTGAACTTTTAATTTGTTCAACATGATCTCGAATTTTTAAGATATATTCAATTTAGTTACATGGATTGTATGGAAAGGTTCAATATCATACTTTCGTTAATTCAAGTTGGAAGATAACATTAAATATTTTTTATATAATTTAATGACTAAATGTCTAGAGATCGCATTGACTAATTCGAAAGTTCTGAAATTATATAGAATAAATTAAAAATTTAAAGGCCAAATTTCATCCGCCATTTGTACTATTTTCTCCCTTCACGGTGGGAAAACGTCAGACCACGTCATGGCACTGGTTGAAGTTCGGCGTCTTATACCCGGAATCTTCGGGCCGGTTTACGAGGAAGACGAAGACAATCTCTGGTGGGCTGTCAAACCTGACACTATCACATGGGTTAACGTCGAGGTGTGACGCAGCATTGGAATTCGTCGACCGTTCTGGAAAGAAAGTCCCATAAGAAATCTGAATGCGGTTTAGGATCTGCAGACTTCACGTTGGAAGATTCCTCCGGCATCTTTTGACAGTTTCCAACTCCCCCGCCACTTTTATCCAAACGACACTCGACAAAAATGGTTTCCGGCGACTCCTGTTGGAAAATACGGTGAATGCAACCACCAGTTAAAAACCACCTTCGCCGACTTCCCCCGGCGCTAAAAACACGGTCGCCGTCTTCGATTTCAACCGGACTATTCGAGGGTAAGGACACAAAAATGTAATCTTTCGAATTTTGAGGCCTGGAAAAATCACGATTCGTCTTGAAATTGCGCGAGTATCGATCGGAAATACGATCTTCTCCTAGAGAATACGGCTACGCGTTTGCACAAAGACTTCTGACCTTGTTTGGATCGTCGTTAGTGCGCTGTCAGTTGCAGAAAGACGTTATTGCCATCGACAAAATGATTTCTAAATGCCAGTTAGTGCTTGGGAATTGGGATGTCCACGACATCGCACAATTGTAGGAGGAGGAGGAGAAAGAGACTTGTTGCTTCACGTGTTATCTCTTTCTCGGCAATAGACTTCCAATTGGTTAGAGGACGCAGGACAGCGGACATCGTTTTCTCCGAAAGGCAAAACTTTCAGGTCCATTCTTGAACAAGATAGGGGATCACGCCAGGCCACATACAAAATAGGCTTGATCCCCTAAAAATATATTTCCAACTTTAAATCCAGTCTTAATTCTGTATTGAACTTTTTTTTTTTGTCTAAAAAAAGTTAATGGCTTCAACTTTAGTCCCAAATCTATCCCCAGACTTAATTTTTTTTTGTCTAAAAAGTAATCACCAACTTTCAATTAGTCTCCATTAATCCTCCGCCCAAAAATCACTACTAGTTGTTTGGCGTGGCATTTTCATATCGATAACAAATCCACATCAGTAAGGTGACGTAGAAAATTATCTCCAAAATGAAAATCTTTTTTGAATATGAAAATTAGGGACGATTTAATGGTGATTTTTGGATGAAGGGCTTGCGGGGGCAGGTTTGAGATTAGAGTTAAGAGTTTGGGGGCAGATTTGAAACCGAACTTAAAGTTGGGGTTTTTTTTTTTAGAAAGAAAAAGCTCGAGGTAGATTTGAACTAAACTTAAGGTTGGAGTTGTTTTAAGATAATAATAAAAAAGTTCGGAACGTAATTGGTATTGAACCTAGGAGGTTTGTTAAGGGCATATTTGATACCAATTTTGTTCCCGAGAACAATTTTTGAGCAGAAATGATTTTCTCTAATTCTGTTCCCAAGAACAAAGAAGTATATTTTTTTTTTGTTTATATTCCAAATCCATTCCATAGCCACCGATCTGTTCTCGGAAACAGAAAAACTAACTGACCTTGCCAAATAAATTTCCGTTCTTTTTCTGCTCTCGAGAACAAAAAAAACAAGAATCAGAGTCATATGAGCTTATCAATCAGGCCCTGTCCAACAGGAAGAAAAAAGGAAACAGGCCCTGAGGGACTGGGACTTACACAAACAAAGAGATAGTTCTCCCTTAATCAGGATAGTTTTGGCCCAAATATCCGAATGTCCCAGAAAAGGCCCACTCTTATGGGCTTTGGGTGCACAATTCGACGTCGTTTCGGTAGCTTTTGTTGTCACTGATTAGTCAAACGTCGTCGTTTTAATTGGACATGCCGGATTGGATCAATTTCTTAGGCGATGACAAAGTCGACTTAATTTGTAGAAACCCAAGCAAGTGGAGGGACTCTATTCATAGGCAAACAAGGGTCCAAATTCACGAGCAAGAGTGAAATGGCCCAGAACAACTTGATGGCAACACAACCTGAAACAGCACAAGTCATGAGACCCAGGACTGTCAGAACAAGAACAAAAACCCAGGGAGGAACTAACTGTGAACATCCTGAAAAAATGCCAATGTTGATGTCAAAGAGCAGAACTTTACTAGCAGTTGATGCTATTAACCGTGCATCAACTGTCATCATCGACCGGGGCCAATGCTGACGAGAAAGTGTCAAGACCATCGAGACAGGAGATGATCCTTTTAAGTTGGGTGGTCGCGACAAAGCAGAGTCGTCGGCCGAACGAAGTCAAGACCCTCTATGCTCTCGGTAATGATTTGTCCGTTTCGCGTTAGAAAACAAGTGTTAATGCCGAGCTGATCTTAATGAGGGAGGATTAAGGATGCTGCTAGAGGTCGGTTAGCTGATTGTGCTCATGTGTTGAGTTGGGGTGACGAGTGTGTTTAGCAGGTCGAAAAGGCTCGTGAGCTTCTGGCAGGTTGCTTCCTGTTCTTGTTCAATGAAATTATTGACTCTCTAAAAAGGAAAAAGAGTCACACATAAAGCCCAAGAAAACTCCATACATTTTTTCGCGGAACGACAACCGTTTCGTCCCAAGATCTCGATTACCGTACCAAGCACAACTGAATTGAAACGCCCAACAGGATCAGATAATCCCACACGCTCAATCCCCTCAAGGCTCGAGCTCCATTTTTATTGATTTGTGGAGGCGCCGCAGGCCCCGGTTGGGGAGCCGAAGCTGGGCTCTCGGCGGTGCTCGATCCTTTCGCGACGATGCCGAACCGCATCCCACCGAGGCAATGACCGGCCACGTTGCAGACGAACCAGTACTTCTTGGCTTCGGTGAGAGTGACCTGGTCATTGCCGCTCGTGTGCCTGGCCAGCACGCCGGTGCTCGTGTTGCACGAGCGGAACGTCGACTCGGTCACTTCGTACGCGTTGTGCTGGCCCTTTATGTACTTGAAGACTACGCTGACATTGGGAAGGAAACAAGCCAAGATTACAAGCTGTAGGCCTGCAAAGATAGATAAATGCTACCGTCGAGAGAGACATGTTTTTAGCCATCTTCAAAGGTGGTTTAATCAAAAGAAACCTCGCAGCATCTAAAAGCTTCTTCAGGATTTTAATGACAGCAGTTTTAACGGATACTTGCTATACTGACACATTCAGGTAGGAAGAGAGATGAAGCCCGGACGCACCAAGAACATCGCCGACGCTGAAATTGTATTTCTGAGACCACACGCCGTAATCTACGGCGCTGTTCCATTCGTCGCTGTCGCCGACCGTGTAAACCTCCGACGCAGCACCATTCACAAGCAAACCGAGGACGGCGAGGGTCGTGCAGAAGCTGCTGAAGTATCGGCACAGCTTCGGATCTTCCATGTTTGCTCTAGAAAGAAAAATTGGCAAGAGACGAGGGGACGTACAGGTCACTTGGACATCATTGCTCTGCGTCGTGTTGGATGCGTGCCAATGAGTTGGATACGACTTACTGAGAGTTAGGTTGGACTTAGTCGAGTCGAGTCTTGAGAACGACCCAGGCAAGTCAAGTGGGCTATAAAATAAATGCGTTACGGACAAGGGCTTCTAGGAATGGAGGAGGATCGCTTTCTCTTTGCACGTTGTGCATAAATTGCGTGCGTGCTAGAACCATGTGGGTCTCCAATAATGACCAGCAAACTACCCCAAATATGATTAAAGTACACCCAAAGTCTTGCTCTCGCCTCACCGCACCACCCAAAATGCACGACCAAGTCCCTTTCGGGCAAAAGCAAAAAAAAAAAAAAAATTACTAAACCTATTATATTGGTACTAATTTAATCTTAAATCTTTTTAAATTGATACAAATTCAGTTTATACGATCAATTTTGGCCGAAAATCTCTAACGTGATTGTTGGCCGTACATACATAAGCATGGTGACGTTCGTGTGATTTTTTATTATTTTTTTCCCCTTTTTTACCGTGTTTCTTTTCTTCTCCCTTTTTTTTTTTGTGACCGGTGAGACCGGCCTTGCTTGCCGGGCCACGCCCGGTCGAAGGCGAGCGCCGATGTCGCCGAACCTTGCCTAGGTGATGCCCGGCGAGGCCGCCTTGGCTTGGGCGACGATCAGCCTTGTTACATTTGGCGAGATTGGCCTCGCCGATGCTTGCCCCGGCTCAGGTGCAGCCGATCCTCGCCCAAGCGAGGCCAGCCTTGCCAACCACTAGCAAATAGAAAGGGGAAGAAAAAAAAGGAAAAATAAAATAAATGCATAATAAAAATATTTAAAAATATTGACGTCGATCTTGGCCGTCCATGTAATGTAACATCTAACGAACATGTCGGCGATTTCTAGAAAATTGGGCAACTTAAGACTGAATTTATCTAATTGAAATATTTATGATTGAATTGATATCAGCGTGTAGGGTGTGTGTATAAGTCCACCAATATCCAAAACTACATGAGAGTAGATTCTTGCAGGCATGTCGCTGTGAATGGCTCGAGGGTGGACGGCTAACCTCACTCTTAGGAAGGCCTTCACTCTGTTACCTCATGGCTCGGTTGTGAGATTTTCCCTTTGCAATCACATGTTTTTTTTTTTTTTTTTGGGTTGCTTTTAAGATGTTCTTAGCAGGGGATAACCCATTTGTCCATAATAGCAACTCTGTACCTGGTTAGCTCAGCCTGTTTGGAGTTCCATTTAATTGATGAGCAAATCACATGAAAAATGTAATAAGCCTTCATGACATGGTGGCCATGAAAGCCAAATTAACACTAGCATTTAGCCTATTAGGGCTTGACTGGCAAACAGCAAGTGATCAATGTATATTCAGATGCCAACTTTTGTGATTAGTACAGTAGGAAATCAAATGTACACTTTTAACACTTGACAATGAATAAGATGAATGATTGTGTTCACCAAGATTCAAAACTTTTCCTAAGGAAAAAAAAAAGAACAAAAAGAAACCGAAGTTGGGTACACACAGAGGCCAAATTTTGCAGGAAAAACAGTGATATGGCCACCCCAAATATACATTTGTCGCTAGTATTGGAAGAATCATAAGGAAATACTCATTTTTTGCTCAAAAGGAAACCAAGCTTCTAAAACAAGTCATTCGCCAATTAGCAAAGAATTGTTGCTGCGCAAATCTGTTCGTTCTTCTTTTGCACAGGAAGGGAGGATTTTTACATCAATAAATATTTGATGGTGAGCCAAATTGTAGTGAATCACAAAGCTAACCTCTTTGACTAGAAAGAGGAGCCTTCAGAATCTCCTATGGTTCTCCCAAATGTCTGAATTCATGGCAATCAGCTCCAGCTTCCTCCAATGCCAAGAGAAGCTTCGGTACAATCTTGGCTAACATAAGCTTGAAGCCAACTGATGTTGAGTTTGCATTGTTTTCACTGCCTACAGAGGCGTCTTTAGTGAGAGATCCGATTAGATATCCCTTCATGTATGCATCACACGCCTTGAGGATGTAATAACCGCGCTTCTGAAAATGCTCCTTGACAAGGTCTTCAAAGTCCTGATTTGTTCCAGAAAAAAAGTTCAAAAAAATTCGGTTATGGCATTTGTAGCGACAAATGCATCTACAACTACAGAACAAAGAAGCCTAACTTGATATAAGAGTTGCCTGAGTTGTTTTAAGATGCAACTTCTCTGGTTTAACACTAAATAGAGATTTGAAAATATTCAAAGCATCGGCCTAGCAGCCTGAAATAACATCAACCAATCAAACACTAAATTTCTCAGAATACAAAATCGTGGATGAACTTCTGGAGGGTTTAACAAGTAAACCAAATCTCCCCGAAATAAGGAGCACGCATTGCTTACAGACTAAGTGAGAGTCTGTAATGCATGAGTTGAAAGCTAATCCTCAAGGTATCAATGACCCCACAGCATCAAAGCCGATGAGGAAGATTGCAGAGAAACAGTGAAGTATCATCAATCTCATAAATTTTGTTTTTCTTGGATAAAGCATCAGTTTCCTAAGTCAATTATACTTTAGCCATTTCCTCAGTAAAGTTTGCAAAGAATAAACAAACCATAGTTGGTTCCTTGGCCTCGACCTTAAGGCAGAAAAAGACAGTAGGACCAGGCAAGTGAGAAGTGAATATCAGTGGATGACAGATTCCATACGAGCAAGAAAATAGAATCGCAAGGCGCATTGAATGTGAGACTTTACCTTGGGGGGCTTTCGCATAAGATTCAGCATTGTCTTACAATTCAGTAAGAAAGTGTTCTCATTATATGCCAACGAGTTTTTCTCTCCTTCAGCTGTCCCAATTTGCTTATCATACCCTGCCTCATTGAAGTATGGTTTGGAATTGAGCACCAATCCTTGGAGCGAAACCAACACTTGAAGAATGCTAGAAGATGATGGATCCCACACTTCATTCCCTCTGCCAGTCCAGGTGTTCAAAAGGCTAAGGCAAACTTTCCCCTCCTCATACAAGTTAGGATTAATCCGCCATCCACCAGAATGATAATATGCTGACTGCAGGTTTGAGTTACAGTCAGAAATCACGTCACAGAAAAGCCCTCTTCAAAGGAACTGAAAATTAAACTTTTAATATAACTAGATAAGAGACATAATTTCAGCAACTAGAAATGCACTGTGAAAAAAATTTCAGAACTTCTTACTGGTGGAACATCGGGATACTCTGGGGGAAGGTGAAAGTCAAAGAAAAAAAGACCATCTTGGTAGGGTGTCGCATATGCCCCAACAATTACTGCCCTCACAAGATCCATTCGGTCTTCATAGACTCGTACGTAAATCCCATCTGTTGAATTCATTTACAATGAGATCCAAGGCCATTTTACTTGAGATGATAGCTAGAAATTCCAGTGAGTCTACACATCTAACACGATTATGATTACCAGGGAGATTATTCTGAAGGATATTCCAGTCTTGCTGAACCTTCTTGAACCACTTTCTTCCACCATTGGCCTGTAGATAACATTATTACAAAGTTCAGATTTCAACTCTATCCATGATAGGATTAGGATCAGAAAATAATGGTCCAAACACATCCCACCACCCACACCCACACCCACCCAACCCCCTCCTCTCCCTCCCAATTTATTCTCTCACTGGATGAAGAAAAAAGGGAGCAACGGGTTCTACACTTGGACTGCCTTTTCAAGCAACAAGTATCAGCCTTTCGTTTATCCCCTCAATATCACATAGATTAAATAAACGGAACTTCTGACCAAAAAAATAAAAAATAAAAATAAATGGAACCACAGTTTTTTCAAATGAGACTTGCAGCATTACCCGTCCATTCGTGCCAATGAAATAGTGATCTACAGGATCTCTAGCTGTATCAAAACGTTTAAAAGTGCAAATAGTGTCTTCATAGGAGGCTGGAGCATCTGCTTCCTGAGATCTCATATTGCATAAACTTTCAGCTGCATCCACTGGATCAGGAACTACCCCAGAAATATCTTGATCCTCAATAAGATAAGTGGTATTTGTATCCGTACAGTCCATGATATTAGATTTCTGCGAGCTACACTCATCATTATTATATAATCCCTCGGAACTTTTCATCGACACCTGGGAATGACCGTCATTTTCACCTTCGGAATCCAAACCAGAGTCCAGATTTTTCCGGCCTCGTGAAAATATTCCAGTCGCCAATCTGGTTACAAATCCAATCGCTGCCAAAGGAAAAGAAAGTGCTGAATTCATTCCGGCATGGTTTTCGACACTCTCTTCGCCATAATCATTGTCAGCGTCATTTGCAAGTCCAACCTCCTAGAAATAATTCGGCATCGATATTCAGAGAAGGGGCAATTAAAATGCACCGTATAAAAGAAAATTCCGGAAGATAATGTTTACAGCAAGAGTACAAATTAAGTTCAATGGCAGTTTATTCACAAGATCATTTCACTAGAGCTACTACTGATCACGCTTCAAAGTCCTCTCTTGATTCAATCAACTGTGGAAGATCTAAAATATTGAACAGAGTCATAATGCAGTCTGGCTTAAGATATGTTCAAGGGAGACATGGCACAGATCAACTTTGCGACCATGCAAAGCAGCTAAGAAATGTATAAAAACACAAAAGTTTGTTTTTTAAGTAAGCCACTACTTTAGTGATAAATTGATTGTTATTTCAGCACGACAAGCTTTTTTACGTCCATGCGAAATATTTATGAAGTCAAACAGCAAATTAAACAAGTAGGCCACATTTAAACACCCGACAGGGTTTTGCTACGAACTTTATTAACTAGTTTTGTAAGCCAACCTTTATATTTCTTCTATTCGGTATCCAGTCCACTCATTGTGAATATCATCAATTACACCAGATAATTCTTATAGCACATTAACTTGTGTTATTATTAAATTAAATGTGTCCAAATCGTACATGATAAAATCTCCTCCTTGTACTTTTGTGAAAATCGTGCTAAGTGCACATATCCGACCTCGCCAGGTAGGAAGGTTGTCTCTGCATTTACATTCATCACATTCGTATTCTAGGCATAAGGAGAAACAGACCTCTTTGTCATTCTCTACAGCGTCCATTTCATCATCATCTACAGTTTCCCAACTTGCAGCATCGCTAACCCCGCTGCCAGAAGCAATCGACCCATCGTCATCATCTCGACCTACAACATATATGGCCTGCGGACCAACCTAGAAACCAACAAGAGACAACAAATGGCCATTATTAAATCTAGTTTACAAATGGAGAAAGAGAGTAAGAACGAGTCATAATATTGTAACAAAACTGAATAAACAAGTGGAATTGGTTGAAGGACATTTTATGTCCAGATGGAGGAACAGACTAGTAAAGATTTAAGCCCTGCCTTTATCCAACCTAGTAACACGTGGAAGTTTAGACATGACGAATCTCTGGAATTATTTCTTTTCTAGCTCATTATTCAATGATTCATAAGTAATTTCTCACTGGTTGAAGCCAGTATTTGTTACAGCTCAAGTTGAGTTTCTAACCATTAATCAACAGATTTACCACCACACTGAAATAGGTGATGCAGAAGATAGAAGGAGCTCCAAACCTTCTTTCATCAATTGCTTTTGTAGTTGAAAACAAAAACAACAAAAACGAAAGAGGTGCTAATGTTGACAACCGTAAGCATGCCAACGGCGCACAGACCATTGTCAGACTGGTGCTAAAAGTGTACTTAAGAGTAACTATATATAAAGGAATATAAAAATAGCTACAGGCTGTAGTGCTTACCGTTGAAACCACCCCGTTAGCCCATGTAACTTCAATGTCACCATCTTTAAGCCCGGTTATATTACCCACCCATGAAAGATCTGTAAAAGTAGAGGTGGCTTCATTGTCGGCGACTTCCTCGACCTTTTGAGACCCCAAGCTGTCTTCTTCGTTATCTGTTGTATCCTCCTCTGGCACACTTTGCTGCATTTCTGTTTCGATAGATTTCACACCAGAATCCATTTGCAAAGAAGCAGAAACTGGGGACAAGCGTACAACGACGTCACCATAACAATAGTCGTAATCTGGATGTCCCTCCAGCTCATAGACACTCACAACTTCCTCTTTCTCAAACTCACGAGAATCTTCTGGCCTGGCAACTGGTTTTAACCAGTTGACACAAGCTGTTCGCTCTTTGGCATTTACACTTTTCACTACCCCAACACGCCGAGCTTCACCAGCATAATCCTCATCATCAGCAGCCTTTTCGACCACATACTGTTCAGCAACAAATTCATGATCACCAGGCGTCTCAATTGGAATCAATTTTGTTGAGTCCAGACAGCGTTCAATCTGACCGCCCTGCCACGCCACATCAACTTTTGTTCTGGTATTGACAATTTGAAGAGCTTTTTCAAAATTTTCCTCTTTTCTTCGAATCTTCTTGTCCCTCTTCAGAACAACTTTACGAATCTTTTTCCTATGAAGAGGCCAAGGTTCATGAAGAGTTTCCTTGGCAACTGACAATGAACTACTGCATGAGCTAGACTCAGATGAAGCTGTGTACCGTGTAATTGATTCCAATGAAGCCTTTGGGTCCATTACAGTGTCTGCATCAATATCGATGAACTCCCTGTTGTCAATTGACTCCTCCAATGCAGCCTCCTTTTCTGGTTGAGAGCTATCTAACTCATTGTTGAGCGAATCATCAAGTTCTAGACTTGACAAACCCTTGTATAATAGATGAGACGAAGCTGGTATTGAAGATGGAAGAAGACACCAGTCACCTAGCTGCCAATTTGCATGGGAAAAGCAAGACAGCAATTTCAGTTTCTTCGGGCTCTGTTCTTCAGCTGGAGCACTAGAAGAATGAGGCCCATGTCCAGCAGAAGCTATCCAATATATAAACACCGATCCTACCGTGACTTTGGTCACAGTACCCTCCAACTTATTAGCTTTCCACAATCCAGATAGCCATCTCGAATTCTTGAAAATCGAAGAAGAGCTAGCCTTGACACGTTGACCAGGAAAATAAGTAAAATGCTCATCTTCAAGTAGATTTTTGGTAATAGGTTTGAGGCGATGCGGCTCAGCCTTCATTACTTTACAGACAGAACCATCATCAAACTGCACAGTCACATTATCTAGAACACCATCTACTCTACCGGAGCCACGGACCGAGGACAACATAATCTCCAATAGAAAATTCTGTCACCCGCTTTAGTTCTCTAGATGGAATATCTTCTATAGTAGATCCACTAGAGGTTAACACATCCACATTTATACTAACATCCACCACGACACCAATTTGACCTGTAGGGTCTAAGGCTGAAGCCACATAATCCCCATGTAAGAATCCCCGATCAATGACTGTTACTTCATTAAGACTTTGAGTGCTCTCAATGTCATTCATCCAGAGCACTCGAACTTGGTCAGCAGATAAAGGACCTGGTTTCTCACTGCCTTGGCTTCCGGCACAATTCTCCCGAGACATTTTAATTCTATCACCATCAGTCTCCTCGTTTGCACTGTCTTCAGCATTGTCTTCATCATCTTCATCTTCATCATCCTCATCAGTAATGCTGCCATCTGAATCAGAATCCCCAGCAACTTCAGTCACTATACCGATGATTCCATTTTTCTTGCTCCTCACCACATCTTGTCTGTATAAGCCAGGGAAACTCTGAGTTTCCTTGATATCTCTATCTGCTTCTGCCATTCCATCACTGTCTCCATTGTTATTCACGTCAGAAAGACAACAACCGATAGCAGAATCAGCTTCCTCCAGAGTCATGTCGTGCCCACTCGTGGTTGGTTCCTCAGCAGCAATATTCTTCTGTTGCAATGCCATCTGACCATTCATAAAATCCAAATTTTACATCACCTTTGAACAAATTGTCACCCATCTCACAAACCAATCAAATGTCTTATAAACACCATCAAAAGAACATATAAAACTGCATCACGATGGATTTGCTGAAAGAATGAATCCAGGGAAATAACATCATATACCCTCTTAGCCCAAAAATTGTATGCACCATATGTTCTCCTGGGCTCAAACTCCCAAACAATGTAGTTTATTCACAACAAGATTACAAACATAAGCTCTTTTTATTGTCGCAATGGAACACAAAGTCCTATAAATCTACAGGCCATATCTTCCAAACCTCTGAGATTAAGGAGTCACAAGAAAAAGGATTTCCACACGGAATACCATCGCCTTAGCGTTTCCCAAATGAGAAGACACAATTTGTAGGAATTTAGAAGACAAACAAAAACGAATCTTTTAACAACAGGAAGCTATTAAGAGGATTAATAAACCCTTGAAAGATTCAAATAGATTAAATCTTATCAGCCACCAGAACGGCGTTCAATCAGGCATTAGGTGCTGTGCGTCCAATGAACAAGGAACGATCACCAGCTTTAAACAGAACCCACTAAATGACCCATCGACACACAATCAATAAATACAGATACCAACAAAAAGAGCTACACATCTCCATCCCACCAGCTTATCTCAGCCATTAAACCCTAAAGCAGCTGAAGAACAAGCCGCATATTAGACCCAGAAGAGCATGAAATGAAGAAAACACACGTGAACGAGCTCCAATCAGCTATTCATCGAATCGGCCGTCAACAAATCCAATCATACACCCACACGATCGATCAAAAAGTGAGCTACAGATAAATCCACCGCCTCCTCATAAGATCATGTCGCGAGACAGGAAAAAATTCAAAGAGAGACAAAAACAAGGAACAGTCACCTCGCAAAAGAAAAGACTAATTTTTGAGAAGACAGAGATGGAGAGAACAAGTCCCGAGCCGTTTTCCTCAATATATATTCGGATGAACGGCTCCACGGCTTTCTTTAGCGATGGAGGGATCGGTACAATCGAATTCGACAGAGGGAGCTTCGATGGCTCGGATTCCGGATTCGGAACGAGGGTATTATTGTAAATCAGAGCTGGCGATCTGCTAGTGCTGGAGATGCAGACGAGGTCATCAGGGGAACAGACTTGCTGGCGAAAGGCCCAGATTGCCCTTTCTATCCTTGTTTTCCCTTTTGCCCTTTCCAATCAAAACTAATCTCGTATATTTCAAATAAAGATATGAAGTGCATTTATCCTTTTTAAAAAGAATTCGAAAAAAATTTGTTCTAAATAAAATCTTATTTCGAAAAACGGCCCGTTTTAAACTTCTATTTGAGGCAATGTTCATTCCAGATGCTATTTCGAGAAATTGATCTCAATTCAAGCTTTTATTAGAAAATTTTGCCTATATTTTATTTATTCTTTTCGTGATCCAACTTGTTTGGGGGTGATTGAGATTACTAAGCAATGAAAGGAACATCGTGGAAGTCAAGCATGCTAATCTTGGGTTATGAATGTCACGTAATGTAACGTGACGGAAGAGTCTGCGGGGACAAGGCAAGGGAAACCCGCCAGACTCCGCAATCAAATGGGCAGAAAGATTGGGCCGTTCGGGCCTCATCCCGAGTTTTGAAAAGCATCAGATTTCCAGATGCGATTGACAGGGCCGGTATACACCTGAACGGGCCTTACCGGGCCATCCACCCGTTTCGATCCGGTGTAGCCGAACAAAACCCGAGCCCGGCTCGTTACCTGCAAGGAAGAGCTCGACTTGGCGTCAGCTTCAGCGGGTGAGGCAACGAAATCGGAGAAGATGATCGTCTGCATCGCCGTCGTCGGCCATCAGGTACGCCTTCTCCTCGCGGCATGTGCCGCGCCCGAAGTGCGTCCTCGAGTGATTCGGCTTCGATTTTCCAGCTCGTCTGAGTCTTATGGTTGTTTGCTTTTTGATTCGGGTGGCTTTTGTGCTTCGATCGGGATCAGAACAACCCGTTGTACATACAGAGCTTCACGGAGGCGGATGATGCGCTCAAGCTTCACCACATAGTCCACTGCTCTCTCGACGTCATCGACGAGCGAGGTAGTGCGTAGTTCCTGTTACATGCATCTGCGCACTTAGTTCGTTGCCTGAAACTTTGATCTGAGTCGCTTCATTTGGCTAATGTTGAGAGCGTTTTCTTCTTTCTACTGCAATAGCAAGTTTATTATGATCCGGTTGATTTCAATTTTAGTGTTGATGCAGAAATTGCATTTGGTCTTTTGCTAGTGGTAGGGAGTGCGGAAATTTATCATTGCAAGTTTAGATCTTGGCACATCGTTTTATGATTTCAAGGCTAAAGTCGTGTTGCGGTTTCCTTATTCGAGAATCTTATGGTATTGTGGTTGCTCTCTTTGAGTCTGTTCAGTGAACAATCCAAAAAAATCAGGGCCGCTGCTGAATGAGACTTTTCTGGGTCTTCTTTATCCAACCGAAAACTACAAAGTGTAAGTGTTCTTTTGCTTATTTGGTCAGTAAAAGCTTGTGCCAAACAGTCATGGTTTAGTGCTCTGTGATTTTGTGAGTGATTTTTTGGTTGCTGCGGTCATTCTGCTTGCAGGTATGGCTATCTGACTAATACAAAGGTGAAATTTATCCTGGTCACTACAGATTTAGATGTCAAAGATGCCGACGTGAGAAATGTGAGTAAATTTAAGTGAATACAATTGTTTGTGGTGTAGTTTTCTGGAATCTTCTGTGAACTCCTGCATCGGTATCTTTAAACAGTTGCATGTCAGCTGTTGATCCTTGGCTTTGCCTTAAACTTTCCCTTGTCACCGAGTAGAAAATGTATTCTGGAGGTGATTGTTATTAATAGAGGATTGAGTTTGCTGATAGTGAATCGGGGATCTTCTGAATATGGTGGTAAGTAGTAAACTTCAGAGTAAAGATTCTATTATGGGGAACAGACTGGGGGCACTCATATTGGGCCAATAACGTGAATTTCAAGCTTGTTCTTGTTAGTAACTAACAACCCTCTTGAGGGTGTATTTCTGGACGATCCATCCACCCAGCTTCACCTCATGGTTTACTTGGTTTGGGGCTCATGAGGATAGTGAGGTTATTTGATAAGGTAGAGTTTACTCCCTTGAGCAGGGATCCTGTCATTTGAAGAAAAAAAATGGCAAGTAATTGGAGTAGTGTAAAGCAGAAGAAGCATCTTCTGAACTTCGATTCTAGAAAAAGGCATCGTGTGACATATGAAGATTGCAAAACTTGTGCGTCCTCTTCCTTTCTGTTTCCTCTCCTGCTCCTTGCAATATTTTGTAGAATAACCTACTTCCTTTGGGGGAATGTACATATCGTCTAAGGCTATACATGAGAGTATCTAGCGATCCTCGGATATGGAAGCACTATGAATGCTATGAGGTTTAGCTTTGCTTATGCATCACTAGCGCATAGCTGGTGTTGTAAGTTAGTTATGATGATCTCTTCTGGCACATAACGTGAAAAGGCCACTACCATCTTTTAGTTACATGGCAATATGCAGATTATATCTTTAGGATGCTTGAGCTGGTATATTCTGTTCCTGCTGGTAGTTGTATCATCGTTGGCTGTGATTGCAATCTGTCTCACTGCTTTGTTTATGAACAGTTCTTCCGGAGGTTTCATGCAGCATACGGGGATGCAGTTTCAAATCCGTTTCATGTACCAGGTAAAAAGATAACCTCCAGAACATTTGCAGAGAGAGTCAGTACCATTGTGAAGGCATTTGGCTTAAGTTCAGCTGGCTGAAGCAACTTATCACTGAACGATACACTTTTTGTCCTCTTCCTTCTTGTTGCTGGAACTGCAATGTGTTGTGATATCTTGCATACCATTAGTTTTACTTTTCGTTTTTTAGCTACATCTGAATGGACAGTGGTGTACCATCTATTCATATAAACTAGTCTTGTGGCCCGTGCTGTGCTCAGGAGAAAGACAATTTTCGATCGTAGTGCATACAAATTTAATATCGTAGGATGTGAAGCAAATGCGAAAAAAATGAAGATCATATTGGCATGAAGAAAATAAGTGGATATTATTTTGGAGATAGATAAATTAAAGGAGTTCAGCGCAAGACTTGTTATCGCTTCGCATGATTAATGAGGCGCAAGTAATACACAACAATGCACAAACAAATTATTTGTCATTGGATTGTGGGATCAAATGTTATATGTTCTAACGATAAGCAATGTTGTCCTCGAACATTTTATTTGTTCATTGTGGTTTATGTAACTTTTGATTAATATTGAATTTAGTCCTTAGACTATACAAAAATATCTGATATTTTGATTATATCCTTACCAAAAAAAATATCCGATATTTTTTTTTGTTAATTCAAGGTAACGGAATTTGCTGTTTGATCCTTTGTAAGTTTGAATGGCGGATAAAAAAATAACGTTACACGTAGATTATTCACACAAGATATTCAACTCAAATTAGAATATAATAATTTACGTCATAAAAAAATATGAATAATTATTTTTTCAAATTGAACAAATTAAAAGGATTGCTATACTTTAATTTAAGTTAAATATTTCACGTGAATAATACATTCGTAACTCTTTTTTTTTCACGTTCACCGTTCAAGAGTACCATGTCGAAAGACAAATCTGCAAATTACGTTAATTTGAATTAATGGAAAAATAATATTGGATATTGTCATATAGTTTAAGGACTAAATTCAATTTTTATCAAAAGTTCATGGATCGGAATGAACAAATGAAAAGTTCGGGGACAATATTATATATTGGGTTAACATTTAGAGGCCATTTATCTCTATCATCCTTATATTTTAAGCTTAACCCTTTTGCTGTTTCGGCCTTATTCTTATGATGTCAAGTTTTCATCAAGTGACGACGTGTGTCATCTTTTTATTGAGCTGAAATTCACATTCACGCACTTTTATTTGCGGATTGAAAAGGCAAACATGACCTTATGGAGAGTATTTTTCTCCTTAGGAATGGAATAAAAATATCAAATATTACAGATCGATGACTTAATCTCCTAATTTTCATCTCATCCTCCTAATCTCAAACATTTCTGTGATCTTCTAAATCCGATTGTTCAGCAGACCCGGGCATGGTAATTTCCTGATGGTGTGATGCTTGTTGTAAGTGCTAAATAGGATAGCTAGATAGGAAGGAATTGATCTGACTCTCGGCGAGAGAATTCTCATCAAAGAAGTCTGAAAAATGTAACATATAGCTCGAAAGAAGCAAATTCAACCACTCACGTATCTGAAATCGCTGCCTTAAAGAGGAAAGAATTTTCTTGCAGTCAAAATGAAATTGTCGTCCATGCATTCATCATGCTCACTTTACATGCACAGACACAAACGTTCCCTTATTTTCCTTTGCATGGGAAAAGGATAAACACTCGCTATGTAACCTGAAAAGGCAATAGCAATATATGCCACTAAGGTCTGAATTCAAGGAGTTCTTAGCATCCCGCAATCGTAGCTCCCTATTCTTGGCAGCTGACAGGCCAGGAACCCGGCCAGTACTTTATCCGTCAAGAAGTTCAATATCTTACCATTGCTTTGCAGCGGGTATCCCGCCATATAAGCTGTAGTTATGAGCTCAAATGCTCTCCATCTTCTCTCTTTGGCATAATTCCGCAAACCCATCTCAATCCTCTTGTACTCCTGCTCCTCTTCTATACCCTTTGCTTCACTTCTCATGACTTGCCTATCTCTCAAGGCTTCACCCAGGCATCTTGCTAAGACGATGCCATCTTCTAGGGCCGCACAGCCTCCTTGGGCAATATCTGGTGTCATGGGGTGGAATGCATCTCCAGCTACACAAACATTGCTTTTGCTTATGTTTCCCCATAAAATCTCCCATGGATGTCTAAAGCTCAGTGGAGATAACGTCATGTTATCCAAATCCGTGTCATCTATAACAGCTTTTATGTTGTCAGCGACTTTTCCAAGCTTGCTCAGCACAAATTGCTTTATCTTAGGCGGATTGTCTATGATCTCTTCATCTACATCAAGGAAAATGGCACAATTGCTTGAGCAAAATATGCATACCAGTCGAAAAGGATTTAATATATATCGAGGCCGTCGGAGGAAAAAGAAGAAGATGAAGATTTGATCTTCAAAGGAAAAATTGCATATTGAACTCACCGTGGCTGGAAGGAGAAAAACTGAAGAACCAGTATATAGTCTTATCATCGCAAGGAATGAGACCATATCTAACTCCTTCGCCCATGAACAGTAAAATTTTGGGCTCAAGATCATGACCATTTTCATAATATACACTGGCCCTAATGCCGAATCGCCCAACAAAAGAAGGCATCTTGAAGCCTAACGATTTGGCCACTGCGGAGTTCACTCCATCACACCCAATCAACACCTAGCATGTGCAAACAGAGCATAAGCATCACGATCAGTCGTAACCATATACAACCTCAAGCTTCGAAACACGAGCAGTAGATAAAAGGTGGGTGCTCCTCTCAAGCATTAATTCTAATTGTCATTCTAAGCAACTTTTCCTAATCCAATGGTCGATTACAAATTGATACCTTTGCTTTGAGAATAGAACCATCAGAAAGATGAATAAGCTTGAGGTACCCTGATTCCTCGATTGAAACCACCTTGGAAGAAAATTTAATAGTGCCACTTGGAAGTTCTTTCTCAAGAGTCTCCAACAAGATCTTCCTCTGCACACAACGGAATTCACGGTCTCTCCTGCAATACACAGACCAGATTACTTAAGGAAATGAAATAATGTTCTTCTTTCCACAAAAGATACAAGGAGCACATCTGGTAAATTGACTGGCTGATTTCAAATATAACCGACTTAACTGCGGTCCCGTGGCACTTAATGGTATCTCTGCTGTATGAAGTCCAGAAATTGTGGAAGAGGTCATCACCCTGCAACCAAAGTCTCTAACATGTCAATTAAAATAACAGGCACAGAGATATGAATAACAAAAGAACTTTATGGTACCAATGTCCCATATAAGTTATCACTTCACCCGCTCTTCTTTTTGCGGGTGCAGCTCATATCTTGCTATTGAATCTATTAAAATTGACTGCAACATGTCTGCCACATTGCTACAGCCAGAGAAGGGGAGTTTCTTAGTTACCTGAGAAGTCGGTTGTGCTGCTGACGGAGCGATTCGCCAACCCCCACTGCGTCCAAGGCTTTCCAACCATTTGTCCATATTCCCAGCGCCAACCCCGTGGTCCTCAAATGGTCATGCGACTCCAAAACCAAGCTTCTTAGGCCTAGCCTGCAACACACAGCATTCTTAGTAATAGAGACAAACAAACAAACACGTAGAGGGCATAAAAGATGAGTACGAAACTTCCGAGCGAACTACTCCTAGTTGCTTCAAGTACAAAACCTATGAAGTCCTAAAGCTGTGGCAAGTCCTGCTATGCCAGCTCCAACGATCACTATGTCCTCAACTGCTTCCATGAGACAGTCTGACTGGAGACTGATGTCTCGTGCTAATGGTAGTGGGGTTCCACTTCAGACAGCAACAAAAAGCACAAATGGGTAAGAGGGACAAAAGATGAATGATCAGGGGTCACCAGTAAATTACGCAAGATATGATGCCCAAGAAATGAATTGCATGCAAAGACAAACAAAGAGTGAATACCAATATGATTAAGCAAACCCATTAACTACAAACAAAAAAGAAAAACACAACTTGAAGCGATAAGGTATGATGGTTCCAATTACGTGTGCGCGTGCGTCAGTCTGATTAAGGTATGATGGGTCCAATTACGTGTGCGCGTGCGTCAGTCTGATTATGGGATAAGATATTTTAGTGCATCAAGTGGACCGCTCTCACAAGCAGCCCGATCAAACCAACGGTCTCCTCCAAAGATGCAGCATCATGAAAGCGAAAGCAGCCGTTGCCTTCCAAATGCAAGCATTCGAGAGGAACTCCTCCAAAAGCTCTCTGCAGCCCCATTGGCCTTCCCTAACTTGCAGAAGCATTCAGCTTGGAAATTATGCAAGATACGACGCCCAAGAAAAGGTATTGCATGCAAAGACAAACAAAAAGTGAACACCAACACGATTAAAAAACAGAAAAAAGACACAAATTGAAGCGATGATGAGGTACGACGGGTTCAATTATGGTATTGAGCAGAAAAGTGACATTCAAAAGAACAAACAAGATCGAGTCCTCCTTACACTTCCAGCAAAATAAACACGTCGTCTTAGTCTGGTTTTTTTTTTTTTTTGCCTACTTCTAAGCATGAAAATATCTAATCAAAGAGACAAGTGAGATTGAAAAGACTTGGACTCAAGCCCTCATGTTGTTGAAGTACACATTTGAGTTGTGTTCAAAAAGTTCCACATCGACAAATTGATATGATGTAGAAGCAGTTAATCTATCATCGTTGGCTCATAACTCATTGACCTAAGTTTTTGATTGAAAATAAGTCCAACCGATTATATTAACAAGCTTGAACTTGAACTTCTTTTAGCGATCTCCCCTGCGTGAATGAAGTCGAAGCCTCTACATCAAAGGATGAAACAACCCCTATGCTTTCGATTTATTAGTCTCAATAATTTCACTACCTGCCTCATACACAACCCCTCGAATATATTTTTACAAGATGTTGCTCCAGAGGATTCACAAGACAAAGTGAAGAAACTGTACCCTTCCTTTGAGGGCACAATTAAATTTTACTCGACCATTCTCCTCACGTGAAAAGCGATGTTCTACAGTAAAGAAATGCATGTCGCCCAAACGAAGATAACGATGGCACGTTGTCATTCCTTAAAATCCCAGAAACCGTACATAAGAGTGCCCTTATTAGACTTCTTTTGTCCCTCGCTTCCCAAGATTTTTATGGGATGTCTCCGCATAGACAGGAACCCCTTCTCTGATACTTGAGATGCGAAGCAAACCAATCCCAACTTAACTATCTCCCCTTACATATAAATGCCCGCACAAAACACATTGATAAGTAAACAAACAGGGTGAGTCAAGAAGCCCTCAGCTTCCCGCAATCGAACCTCGACATCTTCAGCAGCTGCCCGGCCAAGAAGGCGGCCAGTACTCTGTCCCTCAAGAAGTTCAATACCTTGCCATTGCCCTGTTGGATGTATCCCACAATGTAAGCTGTGCTTATGAGCACAAATGCTCTCCATCTCCTCTCTTTGGCATAACTCTGCAAGCCCATCTCAATCCTCCTGTTCTCTTCTTCACTGCTCATGCCTTGCCTGTCCCGCAAGGCTTCGCCTACGCATCTCGCTAGAACGACACCATCTTCTAGAGCCGAACAGCCTCCCCTGGCCGACATCGGGGGTCATGGGGTGGAATGCGTCTCCAGCTACACAGACATTGGTTTTGCTTATGTTTCCCCATAGAATCTCCCATGGGGGTCGAAATCTCAGCGGTGACAGTATGATGTTATCCAGTTCTGTTTTCTCAATAACAGCTCCCACATTGTCGGGTACTTTTCCGAGCTTGCCCAGCACAAATTGCTTCATCTTGGCCGGATTCTCTTCCATCTCTTCATCTGCATTGAGGAAAGTGACATTGTTTGCTTGTAGATAATATGAAAAGCAGAGAATTTAATTGTTGCCAAAAGCCAACTCATACCGAATCAAGTACAGAAACTCACGCATGCTAGAAGAAGAAAAAGTGAAGAACCAATAATTGACTTGTCATCGCAAGGGATGACACCATATCTAACTCCTTCACCAAAGTACTGGAAGAATTTAGGCTCGAAACCGTGTCCGTGCTCGTAATACGCACGCAGCCCCTGATGGCATATCGGCCAACAAAAGCAGGCCTCTTGAAGCCCAGCCATTTTGCCACTGCTGAGTTCACTCCATCACACCCAATTAACACCTAGCATTTTGACATAGAGCATAAGCATAAAGATAAGTTAAACCATAGATATCTTGTTCAGACAAGCAGGCAAATTCTGCATAGACAAAGGGGCTTCTCTCGACCATAAAGTATCTCTCTGTCACTCCAAGCCAATTTTCCTAATTGATGGTCATTATGTGATGCATACCTTCGCCCCGAGAAGTGACCCATCAGAAAGATGGACAAGCTTAAGGCAGCCCGATTCCTCGATCGACACAACCTTAGACGAATACCTTATAGTGCCGCTAGGAAGTTCATTCGCAAGAGTTTCCAACAAGGTTCTCCTCTGCAAGCAACGAATTTCATGGCCTCGTCTGCAATAGGTGCACAAAGTTAAATAGGTATGCCATACGTAACAAAGGAGATTAGGAATCTGTTGAAGTTTGCACAAGAAATGAGAGGAATGGATCTGGTTTATTTATTTAGTTTTTTTTTAATCGGTAATGGATCTGGTTTATTTGAAAGGCTAATTTCGCATGCAATTTTAAGCCCTGTAGATTTGCACGAATTTAAACGACTTAACCGTGTCACTGTGGCATCAAATTGTCTCTCAGTTGTAGAAAGTCCAGAGATTGTGGAAGTGGTCTGCAACCTGAAGCAGAACCTCTCGGATATCAATTCAAATCGGGCACAGAGGCATGACAACAAGAACTAGCTTTTGAATTAACATCATGGCAAATATCTTTTGCCATCTAGAGTTGATGGATCTATGTCGCATACCCGATGTCATGCAAAGGTGCTCACTCAAAATCAGGATGTGTCTAATCCCTCTCCTATTGCATCGTGGCAAATATCTTTTTCCAATAAATGGCGAACTCTCCAGATGAAAACATCACCGTCCACGGATACTTGCACTTCTAGGAACACAACGCTTGGAAATCATTCTCGTCGATAACAAGCTCAAATTCTAATGGACAATCAGTATAAGCCATTCCATGATCATGTGAGAATGTTTCTCCATTATCATTCCAAATTAGAATGACGTGTCCGCCCATACCCTCTATGAAATTGGAATTAATCAAAACAATAGGTGGTCAAGTAAACCGGTAGGCCAAGCCAATCACTAGAAAGCTCATGTCTTTATGTGTGTGCTCAATTTTATGCAGCACTATACATTCAAATTGCAATTGGAACGATCAAATCACAAGTAGTCCTAAGAATTAGCCACAAAGCAAATGGAGGAGGATTTTCATCAGTTACCCAAAAAGTTGGTTGTGCTTTGTCGGCGGAGCGGTTCGCCGATCCCAACCACGTCCAAGGCACGCCAAGCATTTGTCCATGTTGTAAAGGCGAACCCCGTGGTTCTCAACCCATCAGACGACTCCAGAACCAAGCTTCTAATGCCAAGCCTGCAACACACAAAATATTATCAGCACCCACTTGAATATCAGAGACATACGAACAAACATAAGGAGGGTGACAATGAGAACAGAGCAGAACAAGAAACTTTCGAGAGAACAACTCATTTCAAGTTATAACTGCTCCAATTCCAAGACGATCACCTGTAAAGTCCTAAAGCTGTAGTGAGGCCTGCTATGCCAGCACCAACAATCAATATGTCTTCAATCGCTTCCATGAAACAATAGCTTGGTCTCTCTCTATCTCCTCTCTCTCTCCCGGGTGAGGTCTCTTATAAAGAAAGATAAAGAGAGGCAAAGGCGATGAAGACAAACTGTAGAAAGATGATGACTGCATGCAACGACAAATAGGACAGTGATGACGTACGTCACTACGTATATTTGATCCGGCAAATAGTAAGTAGCGAATGTCGAAATATGTGTGCTATGTCCCTAGCATTTGTTCTTCATCTACCCACCAGAGGCTATTGCCTTGTTCTTTCAAGTTCAATTTATTAGGCGGTACTAAAACCATGTGTGCGTTTTTTGTTTTTAGCCATTGGAATAATGACTTTGGCTTGTGCTTGATGATTCATCTTGGCATGTGGAGTTTATTTTGTGTTGAAATTATAGCGGTTGAATGCGATGATTCATTCTGTTTCTTTGCGCATATGAATGAATTGTTATTTCGACCAAAAAAAAATTGTAATAATAACTTAGGCTTGTGCTTGATTGAGTTCAACACATAATTAATTCATATTTTGCCCGTCGCGTCGCATTATTGAGATCCCATTACCACATTATCATTTCAAGTGTTAATTCAATAATGCCCATGCACACTTGCAAACATATCTTATTTTAAGTAGAATTATCCATAAAATTCTAAATCTATTGCATGTCGATTTTGACATGAAATCGTTGACGTGATAGTCTAGTCAACGTCTGTCATCCTACGTGGCACGCCCGGATGACCAACCCAAGAACTCTTTATATGTATAGATATTATTCACTTTTCTCTTATGGTCTCACTCATTTCTTGGTCTTTTCAAATGCTTATGTGAAGTTTTAATTAGGATAACTTGCATTATCTTTTCATCCAACTAAACTTCACATTTACATCCGAGTTTTAAATGGGCTCAAACCCATCTGAAATGTGGGAAAAACATTTCCATTTTCCAAACTTTGGAGCAAATGCTGTCTCGGATGATTAATGGCAGTTGATAGATACCATTGCAACCAAACTCCACGTTCGTGGAAGAAGTTCTCTAGTTGCAAAATTGGAGATTTTGAATGGTCAATTCGAAAACAATGAGCTAAGGCTTTTCGTCATTGAAGAAATAGCAAAATTGCCACAAAAAAAAAAAAATCTCGAGGTACGGATCGTAGTTGATGATATTTATGTGAAAAGGAATCCTCCATGACATTCCCGAAACCATACGTTAACGTTCGGGGTAATTCAAGAAGCGCGCAGCTTCCCGCGATCGTAACTCAGCATCTTCAGCAGCTGCCCGGCCAAGAAGGTGGCCGGTGCTCTGTTTCTCAAGAAGTTCATCACCCTGCCATTGCTCTGTTGGATGAATCCCACCATGTAAGCTGTGGTTGTGAGCTCAAAC
This sequence comes from Rhodamnia rubescens, assembly GCA_021437795.1. Lineage (NCBI taxonomy): Eukaryota > Viridiplantae > Streptophyta > Magnoliopsida > Myrtales > Myrtaceae > Rhodamnia > Rhodamnia rubescens. The sequence continues at coordinate 3,341,098 of JAILYA010000012.1, forward strand.
GCTCTCCATCTTCTCTCTTTGGCGTAGCTCCGCAAGCCCGTCTCAATCCTCTTGTACTCTTCCTCGCTGCTCATGCCTTGTTTGTCCTTCAAGTTTTCGCCCGGGCATCTCGCGAGGACGATGCCGTCTTCGAGAGCCAAGCAGCCGCCCTGGCCAATATCTGGCGTCACGGGGTGGAACGTGTCTCCGGCTATGCAGACGTTGGTTTTGCTTATGTTTCCCAGCAGAATCTCCCACGCACGTGCGTCATACCAATATGATTAAGCAAGCCCATTAACTACAAAAGAAAAAACACAACTTGAAGCGATAAGGTATGATGGGTCCAATTACGTGTGCGCGTGCGTCAGTCCGATTATGGGATATGCTATTTTAGTGCATCAAGTGGACAGCTCTCACAACAAGCCCGATCAAACCAAGGGTCTCCTCCAAAGATGCAGCATCATGAAAGCAAAAGCAATCCTTGCCTTCCAAATGCAAGCATTCGAGAGGAACTCCTCCAAGAGCTCTCTGCAGCCCCATTGGCCTTCCCTACTTGCAGAAGCCAAAGCAAATTCAGCTTGGACTTTGCACCTTACTTGCGCAGAAAAGCGACATTCAAAGAACAAACGAGACCGAATTCGGAGGTATTGGTCTTCTTCTATTTACGAGCGCACGTGTGTTCCTCGTGTGGTTTCAGGATTTGTACATTCCAAGTATTGTTTTCATATATTTTGCCTTGTTTTTCGTTTAGCGTTCTCATGTAATGGCGTGGAGTTCATGTCCAGAAAAAGTGTGTCGTTTTTGTATTGGACACTAACTTTATATATTTCGGGATGATCACACAAGTTATTCATGAACTTTCGTTCAATATGCAATGTCGTCTCCGAGGTTTTAATTTATTCAATATGATTCATGAATATTAGTCCATGTGCAATGTCGTCCACGTACTTTTCAATTATTTACTGTGGTCTATGAGCTTTTGGTTTATGCTCAATCTAGTCTCTCGACTATGTGAAGACATCCAATATCGTTTTTCCATTAATTCAAGTCAACAAAAATTATTGCTTTGGCTTTTGATTCGATAAGATTGAACTACGGATGAAAAAATAAAGTTACACGTAAGATATTTGACAGAAGTGATGATATAATAACACACGTCATCAAGTTGCATGGATAGTCATCTTTCCAAATTGAAAAAAAAAATAGACAGATTAAAAGAATTATTATACTTTGATTTGAGTTGAATATCATAAATGAATAATCCACGTGTAACTTTTCTTTTGTTCGCCGTTTAAAAGTACCATATTGGAAGCCAAATCACCAAGTTTTGTTAAATTGAATTAACATAAGGATAATATTGAATATTTTCATATAATTCAGTTGACTAAATTGAAGATATACCAAAAGTTCGGGAACTATATCAAACATGTACTAAAAATTCATAAATAATATTGTATGTTGAGTTAAAATTCACATACCGTTAATATTATTATTCTTATGTTTTAAGTATAACCTTTTTGCTTTTTGTCTTATATTTGTTACGGCTTTATGGCGTCAATTTTCGCCTAGACACCACGTGGCATCTTTTTTTTTTGTCTAACACGTGGCATCTATTTATTGAGCTTAAAATTACAATTATTTCCTTTCATTTGCGAATGGAAAAGACAAACATGACCCCAGTATCTTTCTCCTTAAGAATGCAATAAAGAAACAAGAAATATGACGATTGTCTAGCAAACCTGGTACTCGTTTTAAGTGCTCAATAAGATACTCAACATATATTATCTCCAAAGAAGCAGATTCAATCACTCCCATACGAGGACAAGATTCTCCGGCAGTCAAGGTGACGTTGAAGTTCATGCATTCATCATGTAACCTGAAAATGCAACAGCAAATTAATGGGAAGAAGACACAAACAGTCCCTGATTTTCCCTCTACATGAGAAGAAGAGGAATGAGGAAAATTTGAAAACACCATGTAACCTGAAAATGCGACAGCAGCATATAATGGAGGGGGAGGGAGACCAAGGTCTATATACGAGAATTTCTTAGCTTCCCGCAATCGTAGCTCCTTAATCTCGGCCATCGCCTCGCCGCTAACTCGGCCGGTGCTGTATTCCTCAAGAAGTTCAATACCTTGCCATTGCTTTGTTGGATGGATCTCACCATATAAGCTGTACTTACCAGCTCAAATGCTCTCCATCTTCTCTCTTTGGCATAATTCCGCAAACCCATCTCAATCCTCTTGTGCTCATCCTCCTCTTCTATACCCTTTCCTTCAATTCTCGCGGCTTGCCTATCTCTCAAGGCTTCGCCCAGGCATCTTGCTAAGACGACGCCATCTTCTAGGGCTGTGCAGCCTCCTTGGGCAATGTCTGGTGTCATGGGGTGCAATGCATCCCCACTACACAAACATTCCTTTTGCTTATGTTCCCCCATAAAATCTCCCATCTGGTGTCTAAATCTCTGTCGAGATAACATCATGTTGTCCATTCCGTGTCATCCATAAAAGCTTTTATGTTGTCGGCCACTTTTCGGAGTTTGTTTAGCACAAATTGCTTCATCTTAGCCGGATTATCTATAATCTCTTCATCTACATCAAGGAAAATGGCACAAGTGCTTGAACAAAATATGCATATCGAAAAGGATTTAATATATGTCGAGGCCGGTTCGTATCGTAGAAAACAAAGGATGAAGATTTGAGATAAGAAGCGCATATTTGAAACTCACCCCTGGCTGGAAGGAGAAGAACCGAAGAACCAGCATATTGTCTTACCATCGCAAGGAATGACACCATATCTCGACTCCACCACCCACGAACAGGTAGAACTTGGGCTCAAGACCATGACCGTTTGGTAATAAACGCAACCTCCGATGCCGAATCGGCCAAAAAAGCAGGCTTGAAGCCTAACGATTTGGCCACCGCGGAGTTCACTCCATCACACCCAATCAACAACTAGCATGTACAAAAAGCAGTATAAGCATAAAGATCGGTTAAAACCATAATACAACCTCAAGTTTCGAAACCCGAGGGAAGTGTTCAAGCAGAGAAAAGTTGCTCCTCTCGAGCATTAATTCTAACTGTCATACTAAGCAAATTTTACTAATCAATGGCAGGTTACAATGTGGTACCTTTGCCTTGAGAACAGAACCATCGGAAAGATGAATAAGCTTGAGGTAACTTCGATTCCTCGATCGAAACCACCTTGGAAGAAAATCTAATAGCGCCACTTGGAAGTTCTTTCTCAAGAGTCCCCAACAAGATCTTCCTCTCGCACACCACGAAATTCATGGTCTCTCCTGCAATACACAGAGACCAGGATTACATAAGGAAATAGAGTATGTTCTTCTTTCCGGAAAAGATACAAAGAGAACATCGGTAAATTGACGGCCAATTTCCAATATGAGCAACTTAATCGCATGTTGGAAGAAGGAAATTTGTAATTGATGTTCATTACATTTCTTGAAGGATTACATAATATTTATAGACCCCTTAGATAACTAGAACAATTAAAAATTATCTTGAAAACAAGCAACAATAAGCAAACATAATTTCATGGATAATAATTTCCAAGATTCCAAGTCTCTAGATAATAATTGTAAGACTCAAATTCACAAGATGAGCTTGGGTTACAAAAATTCTTTTTCATTTCTAACAGCCTCCCTTAAACCGAGCTCATCTTGACCTTGCCGATCATTCTCTTGAGTTTAAGGAAGGAGCCCGTCTTCAACGGCTTAGTAAACATGTCGGCAACTTGGTCTTCCGACTTGCAAAACCGTAACACAATCTCCTCGGACTTCACTAGATCTCGAATGAAATGATACTTTATATCAATGTGCTTGCTTCCTCCATGAAAGATCGGATTCTTTGCAAGGGCAATTGCTAACTTATTATCACAATTAATCATCGTCGATGCTCCCGCTTATGACGTAACTCAGCAAGCATCAAACGTAGCCAAACCGCTTGAGTAGAACAATAAGCCGCTGCTATATATTTCCGCTTCTGCACTAGACAAAGCAACCCCTGTTGTTTCTTAATGAGACCAAGACAAAATTCTATTTCCTAAAGAGAAAACATAACCGAAAGGACTCTTCCTTTCTCCAATATCACCTCCCCAATCATTGTTTGTATACCCCACAAGCTTAAAATCATTAGAAACAGTGAAGAATATACCATCATCCATAGTATCTTTAATATACCATAGAGTTCTTTTTGCTGCCGCCAAGTGTGATTGTCTAGGAGTCTCCATAAATCTACTTAGCATCTCAACACTATAAACAAGATCCGGCCTAGTAGAAGTCAAATATCGTAGACTCCGGACTAGCCTCTTGAAACATGTGAGATCGACTTGAGCCATTTTCGTCTTTTGTCAACTTCAATCTTTCCTCCATTGGAGTGCTAATTTACAAGTAGCCATCTTGAAACGCGCAAGAATATCCTTGGCATACTTTTGTTGACAAATAAAAATACCATCCTCCGATTGTGTAACTTCAAGGCCGAGAAAATAATACATGAGACCCATATCCGCCATCTCAAACTCACGAGTCATGGCACCTTGAAGTCGAAATCATCTTTTGACAATTTTCGGTAAATATGAAATCATCAACATATAAGCAAATAATAAGCATCTCACGTTCGAGCCAATCTTTACATATGAAGCACGCTCATAAGAACATCGTTAGAATCATGATTCATGAAAAAGAATCAATCCTGGTATACCATGCTCCCTGTCACATCCCGATCCTCAAGCACGCGGCATCCCCGCCTACTTGTCCCTCGAGTTAAAAAGAATAGCGGCCCGTGCACGCTACCAACCCTTGAGATTAACTACGTATGTGGAAACGTATAATACTCATAGACAATAATATAAGACGAGGGATAGACAAGTAGGAAATGTATCAATTCAAAAACACCATTTCGTTTACAAACACGTCTTAAGCCAACTAAGACAACACGCAAATCGGTCTCATACTTCGGGACGAGGTAGGACCCAACTTTGTATATACTCCAAATAAGCTTACGTCACCCTTATCTTCATCGACTTCTCAAAGAAATACTAGCTTCATTAGTTAGAACTGAAAATGGTAACCACGACGGGGTGAGATATAAATCTCAATGAGTCAACGCCTAAGCCCGATTATGGTGTTGATTCACTCGAACTCCTACTAAGTAGTAACAAAGTCATAATATAAATTTTTTAGTCACATGCGAGCTTACCGCCGGAAGCCACATTTAATATCTTTGTAAAACATGACGTGAGCGATCATATCAATTAATTCACTGGCCGGATATCACATCAACTCGCCCGTAACGTCTTATTCATCAATCGCATACCTCAATGCGGACGGTCATATCAATCAATTCACGAGGCAGACATCACATCAACTCGCCCGAATGTCTTATCAATCAATCGCATACATCAATACGGATATCTCAACAACATGCAACTCATCCACCAAATTACCACACAAAATACAATGATAACTCGGACATGTGCAAATATGTGCCTCCGTCGTTCTACTCAATCTGTCCCATACTAGATCTCATAATCAAGATGTACACACACTCGCTCATGAACAAGTCACAATTGCATACGGTTCAATTATTAACGACGGTTTGGCCTTGCACACTTAGGCGGTTGGTCTTTGCGGCGGGACCGGGTTTCTTCTCTTACTTCCGGCGACGACATCGATAGCTAGTGTAATTCCGATTGACACGGCCCGAAACTACCAGGAATCCCTATAAGGACTTCGGTCCATCACAAGTTACGACCGGCATCCGCTCAATTCGACGACACGAAAATGCGTGCATCTAACAAGTCGTGGAATTCGATCGACAATGCGACACCGTCGGGAAGATCCATTATATGACCATTCAAACACACTTAGCAATCCATCAGTTCATAATTCCATTTTTAGCCATGTGTTCATACGATATGCTTGTGACTCGGCCCAAGGCCGTTTTCATGCCAATACATGCAATTGATGCCAAATGTGATCATACGAATGCAGGAATTATCCACTCAACTCTACGTGCACAACAAGGCGATTAACCCCCAAATCGAACATACAATCAATCAATAGAAAATTATTCCATTCAATCGGACAATCGATATAAATGATCGATTCAAGCAAGGTCAAGCATCTTCATATGAGAATTCAACCCAAACTTGCTTATTTAGGCTCAATTCATACATCAATTCATTATTAACCAATCCGATTTGTCAATCGAACGTACGCCCGTCCCTAACCTATTGCTCGCTCGTAATCAAGCAATAATAATCATTCAATCAATCAATTTAATTCAATTAGCCACAAAATCGTAGCTAGCCGACTAGCCTAACCAATTAGGGCCATTGAACCTGAACCAATTTTCTAACCTAAATCGGCCCTAATCGAACTACCTAAACACCTAATAATCTAATTAATCTAATCCCAATGTAATTAGTGATCTAACCAAGGATTAAAGATCGACTCATAGTCGAATAGGCGAAGTAAGTGTAACGGCGGTCCTCGAAAGCCTTCGGCGCAAACCTCGAGTTCGATTGGATCACGGGCCCAAAACCTCACATAATGGGCCCAAACTCTCGATCTACTTGGCCTAGGGCTCAAGACAAGGCCCAATCACTTGGCCCAACATCCTAGATCACGGCCCAAGTCGATTTGTGCCACGGCCCGCCCTTAAACATGGGAAAACAAGGGAATCCGGGGCTTCGTGTGTTGTGGTGTTTGGCTCCGGGATCGACGGTGGATGTCCGAGGAGGTTGGAGGAGGGTGATGGCGGTCGATATGGTGGCGGGGGTGTCGGCGGCGAAGGCCGTAGAGGCGAGAAACAAGAGAGCAGATGTAGGGCGGGTTCGGGGCTATTCTAGGGCTAGCGAGCAACGGCCGGCCACCAACAAGCTGGGCGCGACGGAGGGTCGAGGTGGCCGGTGGTGGTCGGAGGCCGAGGAAGCAGCAAAGAATATGTAAGCAGCAGCAGATCGGGGACCGAAATAAGGCACCGCGGGCATAGCAGGGCTATTTCGGGTTCCCGGCCGATTGTCAGGTGGCTCGGCTAACCGTATTGACGATCGGAGGGATGGCCGGAGGTTGCGGGGGAGGTGGAATACGATGGTGTGTGATGGTGGCTGGAGAGCCGCGGCGAGTGCCAAACAAGAGCAATAGTAGTCTCGGCCGAAACAAGCGGAGGCTCGGGTTGCTCGCCGATTTTCCAAGGCGTGGGGCGGCGGTAGTTGCTATAGCGTCGAGGATGGGTGAGGTTGGTACGAGAAGGCTAGAGTGGGTTTAGTGGCTTGAGGAAGTAGCATGAAACAAAAAAAGAAGAAGGAAGCGGGTGGTGTCGTTGTTGCGGGGGAGGTAGTGGAAATTAAGAGAGAGAGAGAGAGAGGAGAGAGAGAGAGAGAATAAAAAGAAAAGAAAATAAATGCAAATATCAAGTTAAAAATATTGACTTAGGGAATTAAGAGATAAGAATGGGACCCGCGGCAATTATTTCTTGTCTTGAAGCTCCTAGAAAATCCTAGGGGCAAAACGGTCATTTCTACTTTTGGTTATTGGGCATCTAAGGGCGGGTGGATATTTGGCCATCCTATGGAGGGTATTTTAGACCTTTCTCAAGTCTCGGCTTGATCTAGGCTAGGCCTGGACGCAAGAGTTCTCTTTTCTAAGGCGTAACAATTAATCGATTGAGACCTAAACTAACTCGATCGACAATTTAGGAAATTCCTAATTTCCGTCGCTTAATTCCTAGGGATCCAACTTCAAGAAACAAATGGGAATTCACAATCATCCCAGTAAACCGTATTCCGTTATTTTACGGACGTCCAATTTTCGGGCGTCACACTCGCGATACTTGTTTGAGACCGTAAAGAGCTTTCTTCAATTTATGGACTAAGCCCTCTTGTCCTTTCTTGGACATACCCCTTGGGTTGATCCACATACACCTCCTCCTCAAGTACGCTATTGAGAAATGCGGACTTGACATCCATTTGGTGTATTTTCCAACGTCTTTGAACAGCCAAAGCAAAAATCATGCGAATGGTATCCATTCTTGCAACCGGAGCAAATACCTCAAAATAGTCAATCCTAGGTTTTTGTTTGTAACCCTTGACTACAAGCACGAGCCTTCAACCAATCAACATCACCATTAGGCTTGTACTTGGTCTTATAGACCTATTTCACGCCGATGGACTTCTTGCCTTCGGAAGAGAAGTGAGCTCCCACATATCATTTTTCTCGATCGCATATATCTCATCATTCATAGCTCACGCTCAATCATCATCTTGGGAAGCCTCCTTAAAGTTTGTCGGATTACAATATGCAAAGAGAGCAAAATTAATAATTTATTCATCGAGAGGATCATTATCATTGGATAAAACACAATCCCTCAAACGAGCGGTGAAACTCGTTCTCGTCGTGGAAGTAAGGACGTTTAGTGAGAATCCGACCGAGTCTCTACTACCGGATCGGGTTGAACCGATCTTGCTATTGGTTCGGATTGACTATCCGAATCGGGTTGAAACGACTCCTCCTCATCTAGGACAAAGTGAAACTGCTTCTTCTCCTCCGTGTTCCAAATCCACTCACCTTCCCTCATCAAAGGTGACATCTCGACTCGATAACCACCTTCTTCGTTACCGGATTATACAACCGATAACCCTTGGTCTCCCATCGCAACCGAGGAAGATGCACTTCTCACTCTTCTCATCAAGCTTCTTGCGAAGCTCATTTGGCACATTGGCATAAGAAATACACCCGAACAAGTGAAGATGCTGAACCGAAGGGGTTCGACCACTCCACACCTCCGCCGAAGTCTTGAACTCAAGACCTTTAGTAGGACATCGATTCAACAAGTAAAAAGCACAAGCAGCCGCCTCCGCCCGAAATGCTTAGGCAAATGTTTGCAACGAAGCATGATACGAACCATGTCCACATAGTGTGATTTTTTCTCTCCGTAACTCCGTTCTATTGAGGAGTATACCGTGCTATCAATTGATGCTTGATGTCGAACTGCTTGAAGAAGCCATCACCAACCAAATATTCTATGCCACGATCGGTTCGGAGAATCCGAATTTGGTGTCCACTTTATTTTTCTACATAGGTTTTGAACTCCTTGAAAGCATCAATGGCGTCTAACTTGTGCTTCAAGAAATAAACCCATGTTTTCTGGATAAAGTCGTCGATGAAGGTAACAAAATACTTGTACCCCCGATGTGACGATTCACCGGGCGGTCCGTGAGATCGGAGTGCACTAACTCCAATGGCTTTGAAGCTCTCCATGATTGTCCTGAAGGGAAGCTTTCTTTGCACTTCTTCCCAATAACATATGGTTTACATATCTCCTTCGGAGAAGAAATTTTGGGTAGTCCGCGCACCATCTTCTTTCGAGACAATGACTTCAAGTCTGTCAAAATTCACATGCCCGAACCGCTTGTGCCAAAGCCATAAAAAATCTTGCGCTGAGGCACTAAAACACGAGGTAGCATAATTAATATACAAAGGAAAAAGTTGATTTCAAGCCATTTTTACCCTCGCAATCAACCCTCCTTTTCCATCATGAATTGTGCAAAGCTCATCCTTAATGGTCATGTGATAGCCTCACTCGGACAATTGTCCCATACTTAGGAGATTTTCTTGAAGACGGGAACAAAATGAAAGTCGAAATGCTTTGAACCGACCCATCCTTCGCCTTGATTTTAATTATCCCTTTTCCCATGATAGGAACTTTGGCATTATTCCCGAACCTCACCTCCGAACGAAAGGTGTCATCAAGTTTTTAAAATAACTCCGTCTCGCCACACATGTGATTGCTACATCCGATGTCTAAGTACCAAACATTCTTCCGGTTTTCCACCGCAAGCATCACACGTGAATAAAAGAGCATTATCATGCTCATCGTCGCTATCAACAAATCTTGCTACCTTGGCCCGAAACTTTTGACCACCAAACTTCTTGCTTCGACAATCGGATTGGTAATGCCCGAAAGATTTTATAAGACCACGACCAACCGCTCTAAAAGCTTGAGCTATTAGAAGAAGATGTAGTTTAACATTTATTTATTCCAACACTCTCCCTCATGCTTAGTCTTGCTAAGCATGAAAATATTCATTGGGGAGGCAAACAAGGGGCTGAAAAGATTTAAACTCGGGATCTCCCGCTCTAATACCATGAAAGATTTTATGGGACCACGACCAACTGCTCTAAAAGTTTAAGTTATTAGAAAAAAGTGTAGTTTAATATTTATTTATTCCAACAATGCCCATACTTTTTACAATTAAAACACCGAATATGGGACTTATCTTTTCGTTGTCCAAAATGCTTCTCTTGCCGCTTTTCATCTTTCTTTTGATTAGAAAGATTCCTCTTTTCATCGGGCAACATAAAGCGGCTTTGTAGAGCTTCCTCCACCGTCTTGCATTTCTCCTTGAGTCGCTACTTGTGTATTTGTAGAGAGCCCATCAACTCATCAACGGTCAAAATAGAGAGATCCCGAGAATCTTCAATGGAAGTCACAATATATTCGAATTGCAAAGTTAGCGTTCGAAGAATCTTCTCAACGATCTGTTGGTCACCAATAGTCTCACCATTGGCCTTCATTTGATTGACAAGAGCCAATGTCTCGTGAGAAATAGCTGGAAATGGACTCCGACTTTTCCATATGAAGGAGCTCGAATTGTCAACGAAGAGTCCGAAGTGAACCTTCGGACCTTCTCAATGCCTTTGTATATCTTGATGAGAGTGTCCCAAGCTTCTTTTGCCGTCTTGGAATTCGCCACTTTTTCAAAGATTGATGAATCTATCGCTTGAGAGAGCCTTACGATCTTTCTTGCGATTTTCTTTTATCGTCCTCTGCTCCTCCGTTGTCAAATCTGCCGGCGTTTTTGGCTCCACGAATCCTTCTTCCAAAATCTCGATCGGCTCCCGAAACCCGAATAGCACCTCCATCCTGGATCTTCCAATGCTCAAAATTCTTCCCATCGAACCTTGGGAGTTGAGGTTGGACCGTCTCGGCACCATTCCACGGAAGCCATATGACACGAGATTTTCTAAGCCGAATTCACAAAACTTAGCCAAACCGGCTTTGATACCAAATGTTGAAAGAAGAAAATTTGTAATTGATGTTCATTACATTTCTTGAAGGATTACATAATATCTATAGACCCTTTCCAAATTGAAAAAAAATACAAGGAGAACATCCGGTAAATTGACTAGCCAATTTCGGATATAAGCAACTTAACTGCAGCCCCACGGCACTTAACGGTATCTCTGCTGTACAAAGTCCAGAAATTGTGGAAGAGGTCATTACCCAGCAACCAAAACCTCTAACATGTCAACTAAAATAACAGGCGCAGAGATATGAAAAAAGAACTTTATGGTACCAATTTCAAATATAAACTGTCTTCCACATTGCTACAGCTAGAGAAGGGAGTTTCTTAGTCACCTGAGAAGTCCGTTGTGCTGCCGACGGGGAGATTCGCCAACCCCCGGTGCGTCCAAGGCTGTCCGACCGGTCGTCCATACTCCTAACGCAAACCATGTGGTCCTCAAATGGTCATGCGACTCCAAAACCAGGCTCCTTATGCCTAGCCTGCAACACACAGCATTACCAATAATAGAGACACTTAAACAAACACGTAGACGGTAACTACTCTCAGTGGCTTCAAGTACAAACCTCACGAAGTCCCAAAGCTGTGGCAAGTCCTTATATGCCAGCTCCGACAATGACTATGTCCTCAACTACTTCCATGATAGCCTGACGGGAGATTGAAGTCTCGTGCTTCAAAAGTGTTGGAATCGGCAAAAGCGGATCTTGCCTTTTGCAATTAAACTGAGAGCTATAGAATTGACAGAGAAATAAAACGAGCACCAATAAAAACACACGAGAAATTTAAGTGAGTTGGTGCGAATGTCGAAACTTACGTACACGGGGAGAGCCAACAGTAATCCACTAATAATCAGAGAATTATAGAGTTTACAATCACTCACGCTCAAGTGTTCCCAACACTAGATTATATCCAATAACCACGGTGTTTAACTAATGGGCTTGACTCTATGCTCAAGTCTCTCTGAGCTCTAGACTCTCTTTGCCCCTTGAGCTCTCTGAACTTTGCTACCACCTCCACTTTTATAGGAGGAGACAGAGGAACTTGATGACAAACGGAAGGTCAAGCATGCGCCCGTAATCTTTGAAGACAATCCGAACCGGCGTCCGGTTTCAATATCTTGTCCATGTGAATGAGTGAAGCAAAGTGGACGTTGCTCCCGACACGCGTCAATGAAGGAAGAGAGTAAAAGTCCTAAGTGTGCATGCTTCCCTTCATTAACAATTCACAAAAGACAAAAAAAAAATATGGACGACAAAGGATGACATAAAATGATGACCTTCGGCGCCCACATCTGTGCATGCATTCACGATGAAGGGGAAAAATGGACGTGGAGACTGTTAGAGAAATGTTTATACTTACGAGATTGTGTATATTTCTTTGATTGATCGTGTATTGATTATAATTGACATTTTGCTAGGTTTTAGCTATTCTATAAAGCCTGTAAATACGCTCATGTATTCTCGGTTTCAAAATCGATAGAATCTTATGTTTCTCTATCACTATTATTCTTAGTTTGGTATCGAGCTATTGTTGTCTTAGAAACAGTTCCTTTAGAGTCAGTGGCTGCGCAACGTTGCGACGGTGGGAACGGTGTTCATTTTTTGCCAGACCCGCGGATCTTGGGCACTGTTACGATTAAGTTCTTTGCTTATTTCAACAAAACCAACCCACCCGACTCTCCCCCCACGGAACAGACTATCATCAAAATTTCGCTGCCACCCACCGGGGTACGCATTCTCGAGCGCCTCCCTCCGTCACTGCAAGTAAGGGTCACGCGCCTCTAGGAGAGCCAACGTCGTTTGGTGTTGCTCCGGCACCACCCACATTTTCAGCCGACGGCGAGTCCAATGTGAGAAATAGCACCGCCAAACTCCTTCGCACTCAATACACGCGCCGCTTATATATCTCACGATACTTGACATGACATTGCTTATGTTGTTCGTGTTGTTAGTCAATGCATGATTGCGCCTCATACGACTCACTTTGCTGTGGTTCTTCGAATTCTTCGCTACAACATTAAGGGTACTTTATTTCATGGCCTTCATTTTCCTGCTAAGTCTACATCGGAGTTGACGCCTTATTCGATGTTAATTGGACTGGTGACCCTCAAGATCGTTGCTCTGTTTGTGGGTTACTTGTTTCTTTTTGGGCACCTCATTTATCTCATAGCATAGCAAGAAGCAGGCAACCTGTCGCTCGCTCTAGTACGAAGCAAAATATCTAGCTCTTGCTGATACGACATCGAGTTACTATGGTTACGATGGCTACTAGAAGAAATGGGAGTATGTCAACACGGTGGAACGGTCATTCGGTGCGGCAACCGAAGTGCTATTCAAATAGCACATAATGGTGCCTTCCACACGAACCAAGCACATTGAAGTAGATTGTCACTTCATTCGACGTCATGTTCTTCGTGGCACTATTCGACTCGTTTCCATTTCAACCCATCCACCTAGACATTTTCGGGTTCTTTTCTCCAAACTCAAGTTGATATCCTATAAATCATCTTGAGTTTGAGGGGGCTATTAGATGTATAGATATATTTAGGAGATTTTGTATATTTCTCTATTTGATTCGGTATCGATTCTTATTGATATTGCATGCCATAAACCCACGTGCGGAAGACTTACGTACAGCCAAAGGAACGATGCAATTCCTCACGTATTTGATAAATAATGGGTTAACAGGCTCGAACTAAGTTTTTTATTGAATATAAATCTAACCGAATATGTTAACAGGCTCGAACTTGAACTTCCTTTTAGCGATCTCCCTTACGTGAATGTAGTCGGAAGCCTCTGCATCGGAGGATGAAACAACCCCTATGCTTTCGATTTGTTAGTCTCAATAATTTCACTACACCGCCTCATACACAACCCCTCGAATATATTTTTACAAGATGTTGTTCCGGAAGATTCACAAGACAAAGTGAAGAAACTGTACCCTTCCTTTGAGGGCACAATTAAATTTTACTCGACCATTCTCCTCACGTGAAAAGCGATGTTCTACAAGTAAAGAAATGCATGTCGCCCAAATGAAGATAACGATGGCACGTTGTCATTCCTTAAAATCCCAGAAACCGTACATAAGAGTGCCCTTATTAGACTTCTTTTGTCCCTCGCTTCCCAAGATCTTTTGATGTAAGCTCCAATTACATGGGATGTCTCCGCATAGACAGGAACCCCTTCTCCGATACTTGAGATGCGCAGCAAACCAATCACAACTTAACTATCTACCCTTACATAAAAATGCCGGCACGAAACACATTGATAAGTAAACAAACGGGGTGAGTCAAGAAGCCCTCAGCTTCCCGCAATCGAACCTCGACATCTTCAGCAGCTGCCCGGCCAAGAAGGCGGCCGTACTCTGTCCCTCAAGAAGTTCAATACCTTGCCATTGCCCTGTTGGATGTATCCCACAATGTAAGCTGTGCTTATGAGCTCAAATGCTCTCCATCTTCTCTCTTTGGCATAACTCTGCAAGCCCATCTCAATCCTCCCTGTTCTCTTCTTCACTGCTCATGCCTTGCTCTGTCCCAGCAAGGCTTCGCCTAGGCATCTCGCTAGAACGACGCCATCTTCTAGAGCCGAACAGCCTCCCCGGGCCGACATCGGGGGTCATGGGGTGGAATGCGTCTCCAGCTACGCAGACATTGGTTTTGCTTATGTTTCCCCATAGAATCTCCCATGGGGGTCGAAATCTCAGCGGTGACAGTATAATGTTATCCAGTTCTGTTTTCTCAATAACAGCTCTCACATTGTCGGGTACTTTTCCGAGCTTGCCCAGCACAAATTGCTTCATCTTGGCCGGATTCTCTTCCATCTCTTCATCTGCATTGAGGAAAGTGACATTGTTTGCTTGTAGATAATATGAAAAGCAGAGAATTTAATTGTTGCCAAAAGCCAACTCATACCGAATCAAGTACAGAAACTCACGCATGCTAGAAGAAGAAAAAGTGAAGAACCAATAAATAGACTTGTCATCGCAAGGGATGACACCATATCTAACTCCTTCACCAAAGTACTGGAAGAATTTAGGCTCGAAACTGTGTCCGTGCTCGTAATACACGCAGCCCCTGATGGCATATCGGCCAACAAAAGCAGGCTTCTTGAAGCCCAGCCATTTTGCCACTGCTGAGTTCACTCCATCACACCCAATTAACACCTAGCATTTTGACATAGAGCATAAGCATAAAGATAAGTTAAACCATCGATATCTTGTTCGGACAAGCAGGCAAATTTTGCATAGACCAAGGGGCTTCTCTCGACCATAAAGTATCTCTCTGTCACTCCAAGCCAATTTTCCTAATTGATGGTCATTTTGTGATGCAACAATACCTTCGCCTTGAGAAGTGACCCATCAGAAAGATGGACAAGCTTAAGGCAGCCCGATTCCTCGATCGACACAACCTTAGACGAATACCTTATAGTGCCGCTAGGAAGTTCATTCGCAAGAGTTTCCAACAAGGTTCTCCTCTGCAAGCAACGAATTTCATGGCCTCGTCTGCAATAGGTGCACAAAGTTAAATAGGTATGCCATACGTAACAAAGGAGATTACGAATCCGTTGAAGTTTGAACAAGAAATGAGAGGAATGGATCCGGTTTATTTATTTAGTTTTTTTTTTAATCGGAAATGGATCTGGTTTATTTGAAAGGCTAATTTCACATACAATTTTAAGCCCTGTGGATTTGCACGAATTTAAACGACTTAACTGTGTCACTGTGGCATCAAATTGTCTCTCAGTTGTAGAAAGTCCAGAAATTGTGGAAGTGGTCTGCAACCTGAAGCAGAACCTCTCAGATATCAATTCAAATCAGGCACAGAGCCAGGACAACAAGAACTAGCTTTTGATTTAACATCATGGCAAATATCTTTTTCATTCTAGAGTCGATGGATCTATGTTGCATATCAGATGTCATGCAAAGGTGCTCACTCACAATCAGGATGTGTCTAATCCCTCTCCTATCGCATCATGGCAAATATTTTTTTCCAATAAATGGCGAACTCTCTAGATGAAAACATCACCGTCCACGGATACTTGCACTTCTAGGAACACAACGCTTGGAAATCATTCTCGTCGATAACAAGCTCAAATTCTAACGGACAATCAGTATAAGCCATTCCATGATCATGTGAGAATGTTTCTCCATTATCATTCCAAATTAGAATGACGTGTCCGCCCTTACCCTCGATGAAATTGGAATTAATCAAAACAATAGGTGGTCAAGTAAACCGGTTGGCCAAGCCAATCACTAGAAAGCTCATGTCTTTATGTGTGGGCTCAATTTTATGCAGCACTATACATTCAAATTGCAATTGGAATGATCAAATCACAGTAGTCCTTAGAATTAGCCACCGCAAATGGAGGAGGATTTTCATCAGTTACCCAAAAAGTTGGTTGTGCTGTCGGCGGAGCGGTTCGCCGATCCCGACCACGTCCAAGGCCCGCCAAGCATTTGTCCATGTTGTAAAGGCGAACCCCGTGGTTCTCAACCCATCAGACGACTCCAGAACCAAGCTTCTAATGCCAAGCCTGCAACACACAAAATATTATCAGCACCCACTTGAATATCGGAGACATACGAACAAACATAAGGAGGGTGACAATGAGAACAGAGCAGAACAAGAAACTTTCGAGAGAACAGCTCATTTCAAGTTATAACTGCTCCAATTCCAGTACGATCACCTGTAAAGTCCTAAAGCTGTAGTGAGGCCTGCTATGCCAGCACCAACAATCAATATGTCTTCAATTGCTTCCATGAAACAATAGCTTGGTCTCTCTCTATCTCCTCTCTCTCTCCCGGGTGAGGTCTCTTATAAAGAAAGATAAAGAGAGGCAAAGGCGATGAAGACAAACTGTAGAAAGATGATGACTGCATGCAACGACAAATAGGGACGGTGATGACATACGTCACTACGTATATTTGATCTGGCAAATAGTAAGTAGCGAATGTCGAAATATGTGTGCTATGTCCCTAGCATTTGTTCTTCGTCTACCCACCAGAGGCTATTGCCTTGTTCTTTCAAGTTCAATTTATTAGGCGGTACTAAAACCATATGTGCGTTTTTTTGTTTTTAGCCATTGGAATAATGACTTTGGCTTGTGCTTGATGATTCATCTTGGCATGTGGAGTTTATTTTGTGTTGAAATTATAGCAGTTGGATCTGCGATGATTCATTCTGTTTCTTTGCGCATATGAATGAATTGTTATTTCGACCAAAAAAAAAATTATAATAATTACTAAGGCTTGTGCTTGATTGAGTTCAACACATAATTAATTCATATTTTGCCCGTCGCGTCGTATTATTGAGATCCCATTACCACATTGTCATTTCAAGTGTTAATTCAATAATGCCCGTGCACACTTGCAAACATATCTTATTTTAAGGAGAATTATTCATAAAATTCTAAATCTATTGTATGGTCGAGTTTCAAATTTTTCAATTCGAACAATTTAGTGCTAAATATTTTGATAATTTTTCAATGCAGTTCTTCCTGTCGATTTTGACATGAAATTGTTGACGTGATAGTCTAGTCAACGCCTCGTCATCCTACGTGGCACGGCCAGGATGACCAACCCAAAAACTCTTTATATGTATAGATATTATTCTCTCTTCTCTTATAGTCTCACTCATCTCTTAGTCTTTTCAAATGCTTATGTGAAGTTTTAATTAGGATAACTTGCATTATCTTTTCATCCAACTAAACTTCACATTTACATCCGAGTTTTAAATGGGCTCAAACCCATCTGAAATGTGGGAAAAACATTTCCATTTTCCAAACTTTGGAGCAAATGCTGTCTCAGATGATTAATGCAGTTGATAGATACCATTGCAACCAAACTCCACGTTCGTGGAAGAAGTTCTCTAGTTGCAAAATTGGAGATTTTGAATGGTCAATTCGAAAACGATGAGCTAAGGCTTTTCGTCATTGAAGAAATAGCAAAATTGCCAAAAAAAAAAAAATCTCGAGGTACGGATCGTAGTTGATGATATTTATGTGAAAAGGAATCCTCCATGACATTCCTGAAACCATACGTTAACGTTCGGGGTAATTCAAGAAGCGCGCAGCTTCCCACGATCGTAACTCACCATCTTCAGCAGCTGCCCGGCCAAGAAGGTGGCCAGTGCTCTGTTTCTCAAGAAGTTCATCACCCTGCCATTGCTCTGTTGGATGAATCCCACCATGTAAGCTGTGGTTGTGAGCTCAAACGCTCTCCATCTTCTCTATTTGGCGTAGCTCCGCAAGCCCGTCTCAATCCTCTTGTACTCTTCCTCGCTGCTCATGCCTTGCTTGTCCTTCAAGTTTTCGCCCAGGCATCTCGCGAGGACGATGCCGTCTTCGAGAGCCAAGCAGCCGCCCTGGCCAATATCTGGCGTCATGGGGTGGAACGTGTCTCCGGCTATGCAGACGTTGGTTTTGCTTATGTTTCCCAGCAGAATCTCCCACGCACGTGCGTCATACCAATATGATTAAGCAAGCCCATTAACTACAAAAGAAAAAACACAACTTGAAGCGATAAGGTATGATGGGTCCAATTACGTGTGCGCGTGCGTCAGTCCGATTATGGGATATGCTATTTTAGTGCATCAAGTGGACAGCTCTCGCAACAAGCCCGATCAAACCAAGGGTCTCCTCCAAAGATGCAGCATCATGAAAGCAAAAGCAGCCCTTGCCTTCCAAATGCAAGCATTCGAGAGGAACTCCTCCAAGAGCTCTCTGCAGCCCCATTGGCCTTCCCTAACTTGCAGAAGCCAAAGTAAACTCAGCTTGGACTTCGCACCTTACTTGCGCAGAAAAGCGACATTCAAAGAACAAACGAGACCCAATTCGGAGGTATTCGTCTTCTTCTATTTACGAGCGCACGTGTGTTCCTCGTGTGGTTTCAGAATTTGTACATTCCAAGTATTGTTTTCATATATTTTGCCTTGTTTTTCGTTTAGCGTTCTCATGTAATGGCGTGGAGTTCATGTCCAGAAAAAGTGTGTCGTTTTTTGTATTGGACACTAACTTCATATATTTCGGGATGATCACACAAGTTATTCATGAACTTTCATTCAACATGCAATGTCGTATCCAAGTTTTTAATTTATTCAATATGATTCATGAATATTAGTCCACCGTGCAATGTCGTTCACGTACTTTTCAATTATTTACTGTGGTCTATGAGCTTTTGGTTTATGCTCAATCTAGTCTCTCGACTATGTGAAGACATCCAATATCGTTTTTCCATTAATTCAAGTCAACAAAAATTATTGCTTTGGCTTTTGATTCGATAAGATTGAACTACGGATGAAAAAATAAAGTTACACGTAAGATATTTGACAGAAGTGATGATATAATAACACACGTCATCAAGTTGCATGGATAGTCATCTTTCCAAATTGAAAAAAATAAAAATTAGACAGATTAAAAGTATTATTATACTTTGATTTGAGTTGAATATCATAAATGAATAATCCACGTGTAACTTTTCTTTTGTTCGCCGTTTAAAAGTACCATATTGGAAGCCAAATCACCAAGTTTTGTTAAATTGAATTAACATAAGGATAATATTGAATATTTTCATATAATTCGGTGACTAAATTGAAGATATACCAAAAGTTCAGGAACTATATCAAACATGTACTAAAAATTCATAAATAATATTGTATGTTGAGTTAAAATTCACGTACCGTTAATATTATTATTCTTATGTTTTAAGTATAACCTTTTTGCTTTTTGTCTTATATTTGTTACGGCTTTATGGCGTCAATTTTCGCCTAGACACCACGTGGCATCTTTTTTTTTTTGTCTAACACATGGCATCTATTTATTGAGCTTAAAATTACAATTATTTCCTTTCATTTGCGAATGGAAAAGACAAACATGACCCGAGTATCTTTCTCCTTAAGAATGCAATAAAGAAACAAGAAATATGACGATTGTCTAGCAGACCTGGTACTCGTTTTAAGTGCTCAACAAGATACGCAACATATATTATCTCCAAAGAATCGGATTCAATCACTCCCATACGAGGACAAGATTGTCCGGCAGTCAAAGTGACGTTGAAGTTCATGCATTCATCATGTAACCTGAAAATGCAACAGCAAATTAATGGGAAGAAGACACAAACAGTCCCCGATTTTCCCTCTCCATGAGAAGAAGAGGAATGAGGAAAATTTGAAAACACCATGTAACCTGAAAATGCGACAGCAGCATAATGGAGGGGGGAGGAGGAGACCAAGGTCTATATACGAGGATTTCTTAGCTTCCCGCAATCGTAGCTCGTTAATCTCGGTCACTACCGGCCGCTAACTCGGCCGGTCTGTATTCCTCAAGAAGTTCAATACCTTGCCATTGCTTTGTTGGATGGATCTCACCATATAAGCTGTACTTACCAGCTATGCTCTCCATCTTCTCTCTTTGGCATAATTCCGCAAACCCATCTCAATCCTCTTGCGCTCATCCTCCTCTTCTATACCCTTTCCTTCAATTCTCGCGGCTTGCCTATCTCTCAAGGCTTCGCCCGGGCATCTTGCTAAGACGACGCCATCTTCTAGGGCTGTGCAGCCTCCTTGGGCAATGTCGGGTGTCATGGGGTGCAATGCATCCCCAGCCTACACAAACATTCCTTTTGCTTATGTTCCCCATAAAATCTCCCACGGGTGTCTAAATCTCTGTCGAGATAACATCATGTTGTCCAATTCCGCGTCATCTATAAAAGCTTTTATGTTGTCGGCCACTTTTCGGAGTTTGTTTAGCACAAATTGCTTCATCTTAGCCGGATTATCTATAATCTCTTCATCTACATCAAGGAAAATGGCACAAGTGCTTGAACAAAATATGCACATGGAAAAGGATTTAATATATGTCGAGGCCGGTTCGTATCGTAGAAAACAAAGGATGAAGATTTGAGATAAGAACCGCATATTTGAAACTCACCCTGGCTGGAAGGAGAGGAACCGAAGAACCAAGTATATTGTCTTACCATCGCAAGGAATGACACCATATCTCGACTCCACCACCCACGAACGGGTAGAACTTGGGCTCAAGACCATGACTATTTTCGTAATAAACACAACCTCCGATGCCGAATCTGTTAATCGCAACTATAATCCGTATGCAACGATCCAAGAATCACATGTATAGAGACGCGAATCACAAACCATAGATAGAGAAATTGACGCACTTTGTTTCGGATCCATCGTTCTTGATGCGAAATTGCGACGATCCGATGCTCAAGAGCTTCTCCTCTATGAATCCCCTTTATCACCGGCTTCAATGAGACGGTCCCTCACATATCGCTTCCGACGACTCTTGATGTGAGGTTATGAGGACATTAGGGTTTAGAGGAGGGACTTGAGCTCTATTTATAGAGATTGAAACCTACCCCTCATTAAAGATAAGGTTTATCTGGCCCACACTATCCAAAGACCATATTAGACTAAATAGAAAATCGTATATATTTTTCTTTGTTAGACCAATTAATATTTACAATAACAATTAATAAAGCCCAAATTGAATAAATAATAAATATATTCTAACATTCTCCCACTTGGGCTAAATTAATTGAAATTGTACCCTATATGCGCATCTTTATATTGGTCTAGAGATAATTCCCAATAGTCAATCCGATCCCATAAAATCTTAAACATCGAATCATGCCAAGAATCGCATCAAAAGACACGAGCCATCCATTATTACAAATGCTCTTAATTTTATTGATATGGATTCAATATGGTAGTGTGCCAAATGGATAACATCTCAAATAATAGAGACACCTTATATGTTATTATCTTTGTCGTTAATCATTCTCTTACTTTATATGTCACGCCCCGAGTCTCGAGCTCGCGACATCCCTACCAAACTCGCCACGGGTCATGAAAGATAGCGTCCCGGGCACACTATCGACCTACTTGCTTATGGCACATGCGGAAACGTGAACTCTCCCAAACGAACAAATACCATGGGATAAGACAAGATGGGAAAAATCAACTCAATTATCAAAGAAAAGACAATTCTATTTCCTTAACCGTAAGTAGATGAATCTTAACCCTCTTGAGTTACTGAAGACATAAATAACCCCATTCTTCGGGACGGCTCACTAGGACCTCGGAAAGGTATCCGGTCGGGTGAGGTTAAACTTTCATCTACTCCCAAAAATCAAATTCGATCACCAGGCCCTAACATCACGGGCTCCATCACTTGGGACCTGAAATGGTTAAACGACGGGGTGAGAAATAAATCTCGGTGAGCCAACGCCTAAGCTCGGTTAGGGCGTTGATTCGCTCGCACGTCCTAACAACCATTCACAACCTCCTGAGAGCGGGTATCTCAATCACATGCAAGCCCACCCTTCTACGCCCCACACATAAAGCAATGCGAGATGACTTATGATTAAACTAACCAATCAATCCATTGGTAAACCATCACTTCACTTGCATGCACGGGACACCACACGTAGTCCATTTAATTTTTAGCAACGACCCGTAGGTCCAAAGACACTAGTCGGGTTGGTGCTCTCTGGCAGGACCAGGTATCATCCCTTTTCTTTTGGTCATGGCAATCGATAGTCCCCCTGGTACCCCGGTCGGACATATCGATATCGTCCCCTGGTACCCCCGGGCCGACGATAAATATCCCCTGGTACCCGGGACGGATATAATAGGTATCTTTGGATATCGTTCCCTGGTACCCCGGGCCAACGATAAATATCCCCCTGGTACCCCGGGACGGATATAATAGGTATTTTGGGTATCGTCCCTGGTACCCCGGGCCGACGATAACCATCACATGGCTATACAAATATGCCAATCGATGCCAATCGATGCAATCAATTTACGATCTTTCTTTATAGGTGCACACTGCGACATATACAAACACTTGGCCCAAGGCCGTTTCTATGCTAATACATGTAATTGGAACCAAATATA
Source organism: Rhodamnia rubescens (assembly GCA_021437795.1). Taxonomy (NCBI): domain Eukaryota; kingdom Viridiplantae; phylum Streptophyta; class Magnoliopsida; order Myrtales; family Myrtaceae; genus Rhodamnia; species Rhodamnia rubescens. The sequence goes on from JAILYA010000012.1 coordinate 3,364,098, forward strand.
GTCATACGAATGTATGAAATTGTCCATTAAGCTCTGCACGCATAACATGGCCATTTACCCCCAAACCGGACATCCAATCCACCAATGGTCAATCAAAATATTCAATCCGATAATCGATTTAGACGATCGATTCTAGCAAGCCAATCAATTCAATAACGAATATTTGATTGAATTATGTGCAATTAAGCTCAATTCAAGAGACAATTTAATGTTAGCCGATTCGATTAGTCAATCGATCGTTCGCTCGTCTCTAGTCTACTATTCGCTCTCGATTTAACAAGAACAATCATCCAATCAATCAATCAAATCCAACTAGCTATAACATCCTAGCTAATCGGACTAACTTAACCAATTAGGGCCATTTAACCCTAAACCAAGTTTTTAGCCTAAACCGGCCTTAATCGAGCTACCTAAACACTTAATAATCTAATTAAGCTAGTCCAAACGTAATTAACGACCTAACCAAGGATTAGGGGGTCGACTCACCGTTAATTGCTCAAGGCGAATGCGACGACGATCCTTAAAAATCCTTCGAACACAAACTTGGACTTAACCGGATCACGGCTCCAATTCTCGGGCAATTTGGCCCAATCTCTCGGCCACGGACTCGGTCGCTTGGGCTCACGGGCTTGGCCAATAGGCACACTTGCCCGGACACACGGGCACACGGGCTCGGCCACTCGGTACAAACTCTCGGCCAACTTGGCCCATGATCCTGGCACACGGCCCGGGCTCTCGGCCAACCTGACCGGCACACGGCCCAGGCACGGCCCGAGACCAAAATAGGCCACGGCCCAGGAAATAGGCTCGAACAGGGCACTTGAGCCAGAACAGGGCAGGCGCGAACAGGGGCTTCGGGGCTGTTCTTGGCTCCTTAGGGCGGTGAATGGCGGAGGCGTCGACGGGGAAGGCTGGTGGGTGTCCGAGGGTCACGGTGGTGGTCCGTGGTGGCCGGTGGGAGCTCGGGCAGCAGCAACAAAAGCTGCAATAGGAGAAAACAGGGGAACCGGAGGCAGGGCAGGGCCAAACCGAGACAGTTCGTGGCTGTTCCGGTGGTTATGGCTTGTGGCGTGCGGCGAGGTTAGCTTGGGGTACCTTGAGGGTGTCGAGGGAGGTCGTTGGTAGCCCACGGTGGTCGCAGCAAGGCGGAGGAGCCGGCTGCAACGAGCAGCAGCAGTAGCAACAAGCGAGAGATGGAGGTGGGGTGGTCGCTCCTTTGGTTGGGGTCGAGCTGGGCTTGCGGGGCGGTGACGCAAGGTGGAGTGGCGGCGGCGCGGCGAACAGCTAGAGGTGAAGGCGGAGTGGCGATGTGCAGCGGCTTCAACAGGCGTCAATGGGGGAAGTCTGCTCACAAAACAAAAGAAAAGGAAGAAGGAAGGAGGAAGAAGAAGAAGAAGAAGAGAAGTCACGTGAGGAGGGGGGGAGAAAGCAATCGGCCGAGGGAGAGAGATAGAGGAGAGAGAGTGAGTGGGTTTGGTGGTGATGGGACACCACTTGTCCCATCACCATTAAACCTTTTGACTTTTTGCGTAATAATACCGTAAGCGTTTGAATATCGGGTAAAATAAAACTGGTTGGATATTTGGCTCAACCGACGGAGGGTGATTTTAGTCTTTTCACGGATCGGCCTCGGTCGGAATTAAGCTCGAGTGCGAGGATTTAAATCCTAAAGCGTGACGACGAAGATTTTCGAACCTTAATCTAAATCGATCGATAAATCGGGAACCGTCCAAAATTTGTCCCTTAATTCCTTACGATCCAAAATTTTATACCTACGGGGAATTCAATATTAACTCTTTTATTGAATTTCGGCATTTTACACGGACCAATTTTTCGGGACGTCACAACTCTCCCCACCTTAGGAAATTTCGTCCCCGAAATTACAGTACTTCCTCAACTACTCATAAATATGAGGATAGCTACCCTTCATAACATCCTCATTCTCCGGGTAGCTCCTTTGGTTCCATGGAGTTGCCAAACAACCTTGACCAAGCCGAATCGTCTTACTCCGCAGTACTTGTCCTTTTTTATCCATGATCCTGGATGGTCATTCCACGTACGAAGCTTGCTCATCCAATATCAATTGTCACAATTCCGTATCCACAATCCGTTCAAAGAGGTCTAGTCGTATAACTTCAAAGATTCAACCTAAATCGTCACCTTCGAATTTGTCATCCAATCCAAATGTCGAATATTTTACCGTGGCCACAATTAACCACTAAATCAGCCATCCATGCGTATCGATTGATACTCCTTGACTATCAACAGACAGAATTTATCAATGCTTCCCTTCTCGTTCTACGGATGCCACTTACAATAAGCACTAATGGCAATTTGAGCATTCTATTTAAACAGTCCAAGTTGACTAATGATTGGTCTCTCCACCATCACTTCGAGATTTGAAATTATCTAACTTGTCAACCCTTGAAACATCCAGGGACTCATCGAGCTCGGATGCCTAATCAAGCCGAAGGTCGGACTATCCATTCTCTTGGGACAGCTCGGCTCACAAACAAGCGACGAGTCAAGGGCCACTTTGATCATCTCGATTTAGGGTTGGAATCACCCGTTCCTAGACCGATGGTACAATCAAACACTATCGAGATCACCTCTCATGACCAACTCAAAGTTGATGCGGGATTGGTTCGTCTCGATCCGTATTCTTCCAACAACACGTCACACGGCCCGGGATGATCGGTCCTTGGCTAGTGCGCGATTGGTACGGGGTTCTAGTACAAATCACCCCTCGCGGATCCGTAGCCGCCTTGTTTGCCGATTCGTGCTTGATTTAAGGTCGTCACCTCGATCAACGGCACCATCGATCGGCAAGTCAAGCTATGGTCCGAGTGGAATGCGACCTCTAATCTCGGTGGCCTTATCAACTTAGCCGTCATTCATAAATAGTCCGAGTTCTAAGCAAAACTCTGGTGGTCCTTATCTCACTCTACTTTGTGGCCTCACCAAGTTTTCGCCACGCACTCGATCATTTGTCTTCCCTAATTGCCACATCTCGCAATCTCGGTTTTTATCGATTGGCACCGATCCTAGTAACTTACAGAGCCAATGGCGAGCCTTTTTATACCGTCAACTCATAGCTTGCCCTTACGAACTCTTCCCGTTCGTTTCTACAATTTCTCATTTCTCATATTTGTTTGAGGCTCCATCAATTAAGGTCCGCTAAGTAAGGCAATTTGCAACATCCGTAAAGCATCAAAATATTTCTTGTGCATCATCTTCAGCGGCAACAAGGAACCAATCGTTAGTTGCGTGACTCATATTGCCGCTATATGAGCTTGACAACTGCTTTTCCATTAAAAAGAGTTTCACTATCTCGGCCTTCGCAAGTGCCAACTGGGGATAAAACAAGCGAGACAAAATCCCCATCGAAGTTGGTGCTAAGAGGTCCACAAATCAAGGGATTTATCTTCACAAAGTGTGATCATCGTGTACATAAATCGACGGTGCTTATAGAGTGTGCTTATGTGTAGTCGGCGGCCTATTGATAAACACGATGTGCCCGTCCATAATCCCGCGATGAACAACTTGACTGGACCTCAAGGAAGTATGTTCTTTGGAACCCTCTCTAAGTTGATACATAGCTGAACCATCTTTGTATGCCAACATAACTCCTTATCGACCATGACTCGCATATAAATCATGTTATACATGTTGACATTCTCCTCAAAGGTCATCTTTTACACCATCTCACTATAAATACCTATTTCATTGACCTTCTTAACGGCGTCACCAAGTGATCACACTGCGAGAGGAAAGTCCCGAGTCTTTTTCGATAAAGAACGTCTTCATTTGTCAAGTCATGCTTTGGTAGCGATAGTTGAAGGTTCTTTACCAATCCCATAACATATATCGGTATCTCGAGATGCCTCTGCAATACTTGCATCATCAATCGGGGTCATCGACCAAAATGAATACCTTAATCTTATTGAGGTTTCGCACAATTTCGGACTCATCCTCTAGAAGTATCGGTTACCCCAATTTCATACCCACAATTCCTTCAAATGGGATACTCATTGACTTCTATGCTGAAGCTGAATCCTTACCTTTCTAGGCTTGGTCCATAACACCCAAAATTACAATCATAGTATCCTGTTACTCCTCATCCATAATAGAATTGTTCAACCCAAATGCTTCCGCCAAATCAAATTGAAGCCTTGAACTCCCCGATTCTCGCTAGCTTTCTTGCGCATCTTAACGATATCACAAATCGAAGTATTAACGAAAGTCGACAACTAAAACCATCAAAACACAATACCAGTTCAAGCTTAAATAATCCACAAAAGTACCAGTCACCTTATTACAATCCATATTCATAAGTCGAGTTTAACAAAAAGTCCTTTTTATCTCTACTAGTCATGGCTAACACATAAGCGGGATATTTTACCACAAACGTCCTCCTCATGCTTAGGGTCGATTACGGAAACTCTATGGTACGTTTCCTCCCGGTGGTGGTTGTGCTTGCATTCCCTTTTTTTTTTTGCGGACAGTCCTTCACCTGGTGATCATACCGACCACACCCAAAGCAAGCTCCCATCCTAAAAGGACACGGAGCGGGCCCCATGCCTCTGTTTACAGTAATCGACACTCATTGACGGGTTTATGCACCGGTTTCCTTATGGCGTTCCTGCGGTCGGTTCGAATAGGGTAGTTTTCTCCCGATATCGGCCTCTTCCCTTGCCGAATGTCTCTCCTATGCGATGGCTCAAATCGCAATCCGGTTGCGGCACCCTTTCAGCCAAATTCTCTTCTACCATCCGAGCCCTCTCATAGAGGTCATTGTAGTCCTTCGGGTTAAATGGTACCAAGACACTCCTAATCGTGGGCTTCAGGCCATCTCTGAACCTTCTAGCCCTATCCACGTGGTCCTCTATCATCCTTGGGGCATACTTTGACAGCTCAGCAAATTTCGCCTCATATTCATCCACCGACAACTCGGTTTTGGCGCAGCGAAGGAACTCGCCATCTTTTGTTCCCTTGCGGTATCCGAGAAGTATTTTCTATTAAATGCTCCCACGAAGGCATCCCATGTCGGGACCATGCCCTCGGGGAAGATTCTATCCTTGGAAGCTCTCCACCATGAACTTGCATTGCCCCCGCAATTGATAAACGGCCGAGTGATCTTATCTTCGTCCGTACACCTCGCCAGGGCAAACGCTTTCTCTAACTCCTCGATCCACGAGGTGGCAGCTTTGGGATCTCCGCTCCCAAGTGAACTTGGGCGATTTCGGTTTCAAGAATTGCTCCACTAGCTTATGAGTCCGGAGTCCATTATTCGCCACTCCAACCTGGCATGTTCCCTTGTGGTACTTCAATAGCGGCGGCAACAGCGTTCGATTCCTCACTTGCTCGCCCCATCGATCCCCAATAGCTCCCAAGGCTTGGAGGATCCCAGCCATAATCGGCTCCCCGCCCAACCGGCTGCGGCACGCGGTGCTCTTTCTTGCTCCGAATTTCCTCTATCGGTCCGACAGGCCTAGCTCGAGATCCTCGGGGTGTTCTTCTACCGCGTTCGCTCATTTCACAGAGTAGATTACGGAGTCCCGCCCACCCCATAGCAAACGCGATGAGAAGACAGCCCCAACTACTAGAACACATATAACAATCACATGCGGGCAGCTCACAGTCCTACTAACTATCCCAATTTCCCAACGCACCTTATCACCCGGGCCAATGACCCGATAGATTAAGGCTAACCTTGCTCGATACCACCTTGGGCGGGGATGTCACGCCCCGAGTCTCGAGCTCGCGACATCCCTACCAAACTCGCCACGGGTCATGAAAGATAGCGTCCCCAGTGCACACTATCGACCTACTTGCTTATAGGCACATGCGGAAACGTGAACTCTCCCAAACAAACAAATACCATGGGATAAAGACAAGAGGGAAAAATCAACTCAATTATCAAAGAAAAGACAATTCTATTTCCTTAACCGTGAAGTAGATGAATCTTAACCCTACTCGAGTTACTGAAGACATAAATAACCCCATTCTTCGGGCGGCTCACTAGGACCTCGGAAAGGTATCCGGTCGGTGAGGTTAAACTTTCATCTACTCCCAAAATCAAATTCGATCACCAGGCCCTAACATCACGGGCTCCATCACTTGGGACTGAAATGGTTAAACGACGGGGTGAGAAATAAATCTCGGTGAGCCAACGCCTAAGCTCGGCTAGGGCGTTGATTCGCTCGTACGTCCTAACAACCATTCACAACCTCACGAGCAGGGTATCTCAATCACATGCAAGCCCACCCTTCTACTGGCCCACACATAAAGCAATGCAGATGACTTAGCAGTTAAACTAACCAATCAATCCATTGGTAAACCATCACTTCACTTGCATGCACGGGACACCACACGTAGTCCATTTAATTTTTAGCAACGACCTGTAGGTCCAAAGACACTAGTCGGTTGGTCTTTCTCAGGGAGACCAGGTATCATCCCTTTCTTTTGGTCATGGCAATCGATAGTCCCCTGGTACCCCGGGCAGGACATATCGATATCGTCCCCTGGTACCCCGGCCGACGATAAATATCCCCCTGGTACCCCGGGACGGATATAATAGGTATACTTGGATATCGTTCCTGGTACCCCGAGATAACGATAAATATCCCCCCGGTACCCCCGGGACGGATATAATAGGTATTTTGGGTATCGTCCCTGGTACCCCGGCCGACGATAACCATCACATGGCTATACAAATATGCCAATTGATGCCAATCGATGCAATCAATTTACGATCTTTCTTTATAGGTGCACACTCGCGCAAACATATACAAACACTTGGCCCAAGGCCGTTTCTATGCTAATACATGTAATTGGAACCAAATATAGTCATACGAATGTATGAAATTGTCCATTAAGCTCTGCACGCATAACATGGCCATTTACCCCCAAACCCGGACATCCAATCCACCAATGGTCAATCAAAATATTCAATCCGATAATCGATTTAGACGATCGATTCTAGCAAGCCAATCAATTCAATAACGAATATTTGATTGAATTATGTGCAATTAAGCTCAATTCAAGAGACAATTTAATGTTAGCCGATTCAATTAGTCAATCGATCGTTCGCTCGTCTCTAGTCTACTATTCGCTCTCGATTTAACAAAGAACAATCATCCAATCAATCAATCAAATCCAACTAGCTATAGCATCCTAGCTAATCGGACTAACTTAACCAATTAGGGCCATTTAACCTAAACCAAGTTTTTAGCCTAAACCGGCCTTAATCGAGCTACCTAAACACTTAATAATCTAATTAAGCTAATCCAAACGTAATTAACGACCTAACCAAGGATTAGGGGTCGACTCACCGTTAATTGCTCAAGGCGAATGCGACGACGATCCTTAAAAATCCTTCGAACACAAACTTGGACTTAACCGGATCACGGCCCAATTCTCGGGCAATTTGGCCCAATCTCTCGGCCACGGACTCGGTCGCTTGGGCTCAAAGAGCTGCCCGGACACACGGGCACACGGCCGGCCACTGGCACAAACTCTCGGCCAACTTGGCCCATGATCTCGGCACACGGCCCGGGCTCGGCCAACCCGACCGGCACACGGGCCTGTGCACGGCCCGAGACCAAAATAGGCCACGGCCCAGGAAATAGGCTCGAACAGGCACTTGAGCCGAAGCAGGGCGGCGCGAACGGGGCCGGGCGTTCTTGGCTCCTTAGGGCGGTGAATGGCGGAGGCGTCGACGGGGAAGGGCTGGTGGGTGTCGGGGTCACGGTGGTGGTCCGTGGTGGCGGTGGGAGTCTCGGGCACGACAACAAAAAGCTGCAATAGGAGAAAACAGGGGAACCGGAGGCGGGGCGGGCCAAACCGGAGCCGGTTCGTGGTCGTTCCGGTGGTTATGGCTTGTGGCGTGCGGCGAGGTTAGCTTGGGGTACTTGGGGGTGTCGAGGGAGGTCGTTGGTAGCCCACGGTGGTCGCAAGCAAGGCGGAGGAGCCGGCTGCAACGAGCAGCAGCAGTAGCAACAAGCGGTAGATGGAGGTGGGGTGGTCGCTCACCTGGTTGGGGTCGAGCTGGGCTTGCGGGGCGGTGACGCAAGGTGGAGTGGCGGCGCGGCGGCAAGCCTAGAGGTGAAGGCGGAGTGGCGATGTGCGGCGGCTTCAACAGGCGTCAATGGGGGAAGTCTCGCTCACAAAACAAAAGAAAAGGAAGAAAGGATGAGGAAGAAGAAGAAGAAGAAGAGAAGTCACGTGAGGAGGGGGGAGAAAGCAATCGGCGAGGGAGAGAGATAGAGGAGAGAGAGTGAGTGGGTTTGGTGGTGATGGGACACCACTTGTCCCATCACCATTAAACCTTTTGACTTTTTGCGTAATAATACCGTAAGCGTTTGAATATCGGGTAAAATAAAACCGGTTGGATATTTGGCTCAACCGACGGAGGGTGATTTTAGTCTTTTCACGAGATCGGCCTCGGTCGGAATTAAGCTCGAGTGCGAGGATTTAAATCCTAAAGCGTGACGACGAAGATTTTCGAACCTTAATCTAAATCGATCGATAAATCGGGAACCGTCCAAAATTTGTCCCTTAATTCCTTACGATCCAAAATTTTATACCTACGGGAATTCAATATTAACTCTTTTATTGAATTTCGGCATTTTACACGGACCAAATTTTCGGGACGTCACATTATGTGTCACGAAACCCGATGTGTCACAAGAAAACATCTTTATGGTTCAAACGAACCTACATATATCTTACCTTTATAGTTAACTATACTTTATGTATAACAAGACATATGCACATGGCCAAAATAAATGCCCCAGCCATTATTCAAGGTTTACACAATTCCTTGAGATTTTCAAATGATATGCATTCAATAACACATTCATAAACATTTAATTGAATATAAAAGAGTCAATACATATCAAAACCGTTACTAAACGTAACATAATTCAAATGTAAACTTTATTAGAGCAAAAACTAGAAATCTCCAACCAAACAATGGCATCCTACGATGCTTCTAAGCCCATGCTATTAACATGACATTCAAATACACAAGGGCGTAGACATTTAGTCAGTGGATCAGCAATCATAGCATCTATAGTAATATGCTCTACTACAACGTCACCATTCTGTACGGATTCCTTCATGGTCAAAAACTTGACCTCCATATGCTTAGATCCATTGAGACTTCTATGGTTGTTAATAAAAAACACTCCAGATTTATTGTCACAATACAATCCGTATGGGTCTATCAACAAAATCAAACACGGTCAACTCCCTAATGAGATTTGGAGCCAAATAGCCTAAGTAGGAGCTGAAAAACATGCTATAAACTCCGCTTGCATGGTAGAGGATGATACCGTTTTCTCGTTTCTCACTTTTCCATGATATTGCACCACCCGCTAGCATAAAAATATACCACATTGTCGTCTTCTTGTCATCGTGACAACCAGCATAATCTGAATCTAAATACCCTACTAGCTGCAAGTTTCGAACATATCTATAAATTAGCATATAGTCTTTAGTCCTCTTTAAATATCTCAAAACCTTCTTGGCAGCAATCTAGTGATCGTGTCCTGGATTTAGATGATATCTGCCTAGAATTCTTGTTGCACAAGTAATGTTTGGCCTAGTACAAACCTCGTACATACATGATACTACCAAGTGCACTAGCATAAGGTACATTCTTCATCTCGTGCTTTCTCGAATGAGGACATTGTGAAAGACTCAATTTATCACCCTTGCACACGGGAGCAATTCATGATTTGCTCTGTTACATATTGAATCTCTCCAAAATACGATCAATATATACCCTCCGAGATAAGCTTAATATGCGACGAGAACGATTTCCATGGATCTCAATCTCAAGGATAAAAGACGCCTCACCAAGATCCTTCATATCAAAGTTTTGTAACAACATTCTCTTTGTCTCATGCAATAATTCAAGATCGCTACTAGCAAGCAAGATGTCATCAACATAAAGAACGAGAAAAATAAATTTCCTCCCACCGACCTTGCAATATATACACTCGATCTAACTTGTTCTCAATGAACCCAAAAGAAGTAACAACACTATGAAACTTCAAGTACCGCTGTCTAGAAACTTGCTTCAAACCATAAATAAACTTTTTCAATCTACAAATTAGATTACCTGTATCATCTGCTGCAAAACCTTCAAGGTTGTACCATATAAACTTGTTCATCAAGGTCTCCATTCGTAAAAGCAGTTTTAACATCCATCCGGTGAAATTTCATATTAAAATGAGCTACTAAAATCATGATTACTCTAAAAGAGTCCTTAGAAAAGACCGGAGAAAAGGTTGCCTCATAGTCTACTCCTTCTCTTTGAGTGAATCCCTTAGCTATTAGTCTAGCTTTAAATTTTTCAATCTTTCTTGTGGAGTCTTTCTTGGTCTTAAATACCCATTTACAATCAACGGGGTTTATACCATTCGGGTAATTCAACAAGCTCCCAAACATTATTATGTTTCATAGATAATATCTCATCTCTCATTGCATCTAATCATAAATCAGACTGAGGACAAGAAATAGCTTTTGTATAAGTTACCGGTTCAACAACACAACCGATATCATAATCCTGCTCTCCTAGATGGACTATGTAGTTTGGTGGTATAGCTGATGGTCTTTGTCTAACAGATCTCCTTAGAGGAGCATCTTCGCCTCATTCTATTTTTTAAAAGGCTTGAGGAACTCCATTAGGAATTGCTTCAAGAATGTGTTCCCGAGCCTCAACAGGTTTAGTTTGTAGTATAGGGGTATCCACAATTGTCTTTATAGGTAGAGAAAACGACATAGAAGTACTCATCGTATTGTTATCTTCAATAGTCTATGAGCAATCACATTTTTCGGCTACATCAAGCTCCAAAAACTTTGATGTCCCGTGAATCCACAATTCTCGTTCCTCCATTGGGATTATAAAATAGATATCCCTTTGAATGATCCGGATAAGATACAAAATAACATCGAGTGGTTTTGGAGTCCAACTTACTCAAAGTCGGATTATACAATTTTACTTCTACAGGGCATCCCCAAACCTTCGGATGATTCAAGTTAGGTTTCCGTCCAGTCCATAACTCAAAGGGAGTAAGTGGTGCAGATTTTGTAGGAACACGATTCGGAATGTAAAGTGCTGTTTTCAAAACTTCACCCCATAAAAAATCAGGTAAATTAGTTTCGCTAGTCATACTCCTCACCATATCCATAAAAGTATGATTACGCCTTTCAACCACACCATTCTGTTCGGACTACCGGGCATAGTAAATTGAGCCACAATCCCCGAATCCTCTAAGTACTTGGCGAATGGCCCTTTAAGTCGTCCAAAGATCGCCATGTCAACCATAATACTCACCACCGCGGTCGGATCCGACAATTTTTATGACTTTTCCCAACTGTTTTGGACTTGATCCGGAAAATCTTGAACTTGTCAAGAGATTCGGACTTTTCCTTAATCAAATACAAATAACCATATCGGGAATAATCATCTATAAATGTGATGAAATAGAAATTTCTACACAACGTTGCTGTATAGGGTCCACTTATATCTCGTATGGATGATCTCTAACAAATGAGAACTACGGACTGCAGTTTTCTTCTTTATTTTAGTCATCTTACCTCTACAAGTAGTCTACGCATACATCTAGGTCACCTTTGAGAGTGGGTAGAATGTTTGCCTTCATCGGTCTTTCCACTCTTTCCTTAGAGATGTGACCAAGACGTTTATGCCATAATGCATAAGACTATTTCTTAGGTAGAGGTCCGTTAGAAACAACTTTTTCGGTTGTATAAGCGGCATATATTTCGTTGGGGGACAAACATAATCTGTATAATCCATTGGACATAGTGCAATACCCAACTTTATTTGAATTAAAAGAAATAGAAATTGCATTATTTGAAATCTCAAAAGAGTAACCACACATGTCCAAACTTGATACGAAAATTAAATTCCGTCTAAAGGATGGTACATAGAATGTATTCCTTAACATCAAATTAAAACCGGAATCTAGAATTAAAATAACATCTCCCACGAACTCAATGTCGGCTTTATTATTGTTTCCTATGGTGAGCTTTGATTCATTCTTATTTGGCTTCCTCCGATTTATGAATCCCTGTATGGTAAATGCAACATGATTAGTTGCACCGCTATCTATCCACCACGAACAAGATGAGGCTTCCGATAGATTAGATTCACAAATCAATGCCAAAAAATCATTACCTTTAGGCTCATGCTTAGACAACCAGTTTTTATACTTAGCGCAGTCTTTTTTTATGTGTCCTCCCTTCTTACGGAAGAAACGAGAAACCATTCTTACCAGCATTACCGTCCTTTTTAAAGATCGATTTCTTTGAACCCAAGTTGTCGACGCACTGTGAGATGAATGAGTTCCTTTGTAAGCACGATTTTTGTGCCCCTTACCCTTCTTAAAACCGAACCGAAGACGATACATAGCGACATGTACTTTATTTTTTTCAACTTAGTCTCCTTTGACACAACCCTTGCAATCAAGTCATTGATTGTCCATGGCTGATCGACGGTATTATACCGTGTTTGGATAATACCAAATTCAAGGCGGAAGAGAGTTGAGTGTAAGATACATAATACAAGCATCATGGATAAAAACATTAAGAGCCTTAAGCTTTGATTGCAAATCAACCATCCTAAAGACATAATCCCTAACACTAACGGAACCATCATACTTCCAACTGAATAACCTTGACATATGTGTCCCAATTTCAGCATTATGAGAGTTACGATTTCTAGCCACTAAGGCCTCCATCATTTGCCTAGCGAGTGATGTCGGCAGAAAAACCACTTCTAAGATGTTCCTGTATGGATCGCTTAATCGGCGAATAAGCAAATCCTATTGCTCTTTTCTCAAACAAGAACCGTGCTTTCTAAGCATCCGTACTAGCATTAGTGACAGTTATTGATCTATCCTCATTAAGAGCAATATGAACATCCGCTAGTTCCATACCAAATAGAAAATTCTCTCTCCACTTCTTAAAATTAGAACCGGTAAGAATCTCAATAGCTATGGAGTTGCCGTTCACGAAAAGGTGACTGAAAAATAATTAATGTTTATAATTAGCATAATGTGAAAATTCACCTTGAGAGTTACATACAATATCATATAATCATCTTTGGGCGAGAAAACATGATATGCAATTGCATACTCTTTGACATTGAGTGGTCATGAGAATTTATTTTAATCTTCGTTAATCACCACCTTTGGGCGTATGAAAGCACTTAGACCAATCAATTCTCAACTATATGTAGTACATGCTACCCTCCATGCAACAATACACAATTACCTCCTTTGGGAGTATAATTACGCATTAAAGCGAGTACATCCCAATACTTTATAAACCGTTATTTATTAAACTCAACCAAGTGCGTCACTTTGGCGGTCGGGACCTGGTTGAATTTTTCTGAAATTGGGATATATACTTTATATTTCATATTTTCCGTATGCATGTAATTTCAAAAACTAGGGGCAATTATCCATAAAATTACATGCCGCGCTAATTCACTCAACAATACATGTTAATCCATATACATGTAATTGATAAATTATGCTCCACATATTTATTTGTGGTACTTACATATGAGATTGTACCTGTATTTCACGAAACCATATAGAAATACATAGAAATATGCCAAAAATACTCCAAACAATACACGTATTTATAGTTCCATAGGTATTTTTCATCCATAAATGCATCAAACATGTAAAATAAATATACCACCTTGTAGAGCATGAGCATACGAACACGTCGGTGCACTGAACGCCACGATCGGACACCGCACACTCCCTTACACTCTACCCGGAAGCCTCGACGTGTGAGGCCCAGCGCCGACATGTGCGAAGCACGTGTTCGCTTCTCGGCCGATTCTGAAAATGGCCCGGTACTCCCGGTCCAGTTGCTCCCCGACCTAACCGGCGAACCCGGTCGGGCTTAACCCGGTCTAACCGGTTCGACCGAGAAGTTCGAGTCAACGGTCAACCGAATCGGGTCGGATCTGCACCGCGCTAGATGACGTCAACCCCGCACGTGCGGGCCCGGGTCGGCGTGTAGTGCGCACGCCGGCGCTGTAACCGCCACTCGCCCGATGGGCAACGGCGCGTGACGGTGCGTCCGGCGTCCTCCGACGTTGAATTTTATACGGTTTTGCTCATCTCGTTGTGTAGGTTCCGAATATATAATTTTCTTTCAATTTTGATGAAGTTAAAATTTCAAAAAAACACTAAAACGTGATTCGAGATCTAAAACGCGTTGGTTCCGATACCACATGTTAATCGCAACTATAATCCGTATGCAACGATCCAAGAATCACACGTATAGAGACGCGAATCACAAACCATATATAGAGGAATTGACACACCTTGTTTTTTATCCATCATTCTTGATACTGGAATTGCGACGATCCGATACTCAAGAGCTTCTCCTTTATGAACCCCTTTTATCACTGGTTTCAATGAGACGGCCCTCACGTATCGCTTCCGACGACTCTTGATGTGAGGTTATGTGGACATTAGGGTTTAGAGGAGAGACTTGAGCTCTCTTTATAGAGATTGAAACCTATACCCTCATTAAAGATAGGGTTTATCTCGACCCACACTATCCAAGTACCATATTAGACTAAATAGGAAACCGTATATATCTTTCTTTATTAGACCAATTAATATTTACAATAACAATTAATAAAACCCATATTGAATATATAATAAATATATTCTAACGGAATCGCCAAGAAAGCGGCTTGAAGCCTAACGATTTGGCCGGCTGCGGAGTTCACTCCATCACACCCAATCAACAACTAGCATGTACAAAACAGTAGTCTAAGCATAAAGATCGGTTAAAACCATAATACAACCTCAAGTTTCGAAACCCTAGAGAAGTTTTCGGTAGAGAAAAGTTGCTCCTCTCGAGCATTAATTCTAACTGTCATACTAAGCAAATTTTACTAATCAATGGCAAGGTTACAATGTGGTACCTTTGCCTTGAGAACGGTAACCATCGAAAGATGGATAAGCTTGAGGTAACCTTCGATTCCTCGATTAAAACCACCTTGGAAGAAAATCTAATAGCGCCACTTGGAATTTCTTTCTCAAGAGTCCCCAACAAGATCTTCCTCTCGCACACCACGAAATTCATGGTCTCTCCCAATACACATGCAGACCGGATTACATAAGGAAATAGAGTATGTTCTTCTTTCCGGAAAAGATACCAGGAGAACATCCGGTAAAGTGGCTGGCCAATTTCGAATATAAGCGACTTAACCGCAGCCCCACGTGCGGTATCTGGCATACAAAGTCCGTAAATTGTGGAAGAGGTCATTACTCCGCAACCAAAACCTCTAACATGTCAACTAAAATAACAGGAGATATGAAAAAAAGAACTTTATGATACCAATTTCAAATATAAACTGTCTTCCACATTGCTACCGACTAGAGAAGGGAGTTTCTTAGTCACCCGAGAAGTCCGTTGTCTTTGCCGACGGAGAGATTCGCCAACCCCAGTGCGCCCAAGGCTGTCCGACCGGTCGTCCATACTCCTAACGCAAACCATGTGGTCCTCAAATGGTCATGCGACTCCAAAACCAGGCTCCTTATGCCTAGCCTCGCAACACACAAAGATTACCAATAATAGAGACAATTAAACAAACACGTAGACGGGAAACTACTTTCGGTGGCTTCAAGTACAAACCTATGAAGTCCCAAAGCCGTGGCAAGTCCTTATATGCCGGCTCCGACAATGACTATGTCCTCAACTACTTCCATGATAGCCTGACGGGAGATTGAAGTCTCGTGCTTCAAAAGTGTTGGAATCGGCGAAAGCGGATCTTGCCTTTTGCAATTAAACCGAGAGCTATAGAATTGACAGAGAAATAAAACGAGCACCAATAAAAACACACGAGAAATTTAAGTGATTTGGTGCGAATGTCGAAACTTACGTACACGGGGAGAGCAAACAAGTAATCCACTAATAATCGTAGAATTATAGAGTTTACAATCACTCACGCTCAAGTGTTCCCAACACTAGATTATATCCAATAACCACTGGTGTTTAACTAATGGGCTCGGACTCTATGCTCAAGTCTCTCGAGCTCTAGACTCTCTTTGTCCCTTGAGCTCTCGAACTTTGCTACCCCCTCCACTTTTATAGGAGGAGACAGAGGAACTTGATGACAAGAAGGAAGGTCAAGCATGCGCCCGTAATCTTCGAAGACAATCCGAACCGGCGTCCGGCTTCAATATCTTGTCCATGTGAATGAGTGAAGCAAAGTGGACGTTGCTCCTGACACGCATCAATGAAGGAAGAGAGTAAAAGTCCAAGTGTGCATGCTTCCCTTCATTAACAATTCACAAAAGACAAAAAAAAAATATGGACGACAAGGGATGACAAAAAATGATGACCTTCGGCGCCCACATCTGTGCATGCATTCACGATGAAGAGGAAAAATGGACGTGGAGACTGTTAGAGAAATGTTTATACTTACGAGATTGTGTATATTTCTTTGATTGATCGTGTATTGATTATAATTAACATTTTGCTAGGTTTTAGCTATTCTATAAAGCCTGTAAATACGCTCATGTATTCTCCGTTTCAAAATCGATAGAATCTTATGTTTCTCTATCACTATTATTCTTAATTTGGTATCGTAGCTATTGTTGTCTTAGAAACGGTTCCTTTAGAGTCAGTGGCTGCGCAACGTTGCGACGTTGGGAACGGTGTTCATTTTTTGCCGGACCCGCGGATCTTGGGCACTGTTACGATTAAGTTCTTTGCTTATTTCAACAAAACCAACCCACCCGACTCTCCCCCACGGAACAGACTATCATCAAAATTTCGCTGCCACCCACCGGGTACGCATTCTCGAGCGCCTCCCTCCGTCACTGCAAGTAAGGGTCACGCGCCTCTAGGAGAGCCAACGTCGTTTGGTGTTGCTCCGGCACCACCCACATTTTCAGCCGACGGCGAGTCCAATGTGAGAAATAGCACCGCCAAACTCCATCGCACTCAATACACGCGCCGCTTATATATCTCATCGATACTTGACATGACATTGCTTATGTTGTTCGTGTTGTTAGTCAATGCATGATTGCGCCTCATACGACTCACTTTGCTGTGGTTCTTCGAATTCTTCGCTACAACATTAAGGGTACTTTATTTCATGGCCTTCATTTTCCCGCTAAGTCTACATCGGAGTTGACGCCTTATTCGATGTTAATTGGACTGGTGACCCTCAAGATCGTTGCTCTGTTTGTGGGTTCTTGTTTCTTTTTGGGCACCTCATTTATCTCATAGCATAGCAAGAAGCAGGCAACGTCGGTCGCTCTAGTACGATGCAAAATATCTAGCTCTTGCCGATACGACATCGAGTTACTATGGTTATGATGGCTACTAGAAGAAATGGGAGTATGTCAACACAGTGGAACAATCATTCGGTGCGGCAACCGAAGTGCTATTCAAATAGCACATAATGGTGCCTTCCACACGAACCAAGCACATTGAAGTAGATCGTCACTTCATTCGACGTCATGTTCTTCGTGGCACTATTCGACTCGTTTCCATTTCAACCGATCCACCTAGACATTTTCGGGTTCTTTTCTCCAAACTCAAGTTGATATCCTATAAATCATCTTGAGTTTGAGGGGGCTATTAGATGTATAGATATATTTAGGAGATTTTGTATATTTCTCTATTTGATTCGGTATCGATTCTTATTGATATTGCATGCCATAAACCCACGTGCAAGAAGACTTACGTACAGCCAAAGGAACTTCCTCATGTATTTGATAAATAATGGGTCGGATTTCGGATAAGTGTTCAAACTCGAGACATAATTTAACAAAAAAATATCTCATGATCGGGGTTTCAAATGGTAGTGTGGTTCCACTCTAGCCGAAACATAAAGCATGTAAAGGTAAGGGGGACGAAGATGATTTATCGGGGGTGACCAGTAAATTATGCAAGATACGACGCCCAAGAAAAGGTATTGCATGCAAAGACAAACAAAAAGTGAACACCAACACGATTAAAAAACAGAAAAAAGACACAAATTGAAGCGATGATGAGGTACGACGGGTTCAATTATGCTATTGAGCAGAAAAGTGACATTCAAAAGAACAAACAAGATCGAGTTAGTCTGGTTTTTTTTTTTTTTTTTGCCTACTTCTAAGCATGGAAATATCTAATCAAAGAGACAAGTGAGATTGAAAAGACTTGGACTCAAGCCCTCATGTTGTTGAAATACATATTTGAGTTGTGTTCAAAAAGTTCCACATCGACGAATTGATATGATGTAGAGCAGTTAATCTATCATCGTTGGCTCATAACTCATTGACCTAAGTTTTTGATTGAAAATAAGTCCAACCGATTATATTAACAAGCTTGAACTTGAACTTCTTTTTAGCGATCTCCCCTGCGTGAATGAAGTCGGAAGCCTCTACATCAAAGGATGAAACAACCCCTATGCTTTCGATTTATTAGTCTCGGTAATTTCACTACTCCGCCTCATACACAACCCCTCGAATATATTTTTACAAGATGTTGCTCCGGAGGATTCACAAGACAAAGTGAAGAAACTGTACCCTTCCTTTGAGGGCACAATTAAATTTTACTCGACCATTCTCCTCACGTGAAAAGCGATGTTCTACAAGAAAGAAATGCATGTCGCCCAAACGAAGATAACGATGGCACGTTGTCATTCCTTAAAATCCCGTAAACCGTACATAAGAGTGCCCTTATTAGACTTCTTTTGTCCCTCGCTTCCCAAGATATGGGATGTCTCCGCATAGACAGGGAACCCCTTCTCCGATACTTGAGATGCGAAGTAAACCAATCACAACTTAACTATCTACCGTTACATATAAATGCCCGCACAAAACACATTGATAAGTAAACAAACGGGGTGAGTCAAGAAGCCCTCGCCTTCCCGCAATCGAACCTCGACATCTTCAGCAGCTGCCCGGCCAAGAAGGCGGCGCATTTCTGTCCCTCAAGAAGTTCAATACCTTGCCATTGCCCCGTTGGATGTATCCCACAATGTAAGTTGTGCTTATGAGCTCAAATGCTCTCCATCTCCTCTCTTTGGCATAACTCGCAAGCCCATCTCAATCCTCCCTGTTCTCTTCTTCACCGCTCATGCCTTGCCTGTCCCATGCAAGGCTTCGCCTACGCATCTCGCTAGAACGACACCATCTTCTAGAGCCGAACAGCCTCCCCGGCCGACATCGGGGTCATGGGGTGGAATGCGTCTCCAGCCTACACGTACATTGGTTTTGCTTATGTTTCCCCATAGAATCTCCCATGGGGGTCGAAATCTCAGCGGTGTGACAGACAATGTTATCCAGCTTCGTTTTCTCAATAACAGCTCTCACATTGTCGGGTACTTTTCCGAGTGTCGCGACCTAAAAAAAAAATAATAAAGTCATCTTTTTCGGGCTAATGGATTATCGGGTTAATTAATTAACTAACCTAACTCGGACTCTCCCAAGTCCATACCAAATCGCAACTTAAAGTTCGAATGATTAACATGCAATGTGATTTGAATTTGGAGTCGCCACTAATCATTTTCGGTAGGTCGATTAGAAACCTAAATAAAATAGCGGGAGAAAACTATCTTATTTTCGCGAACCGTAGATTAAGAGTCCGGGACTTGGTTACATTAATTACAACTAATGCCCTTTCGGTACCTTAAAATTCATGAAAAAAAAATAATGGATTTGACAAATTTGATGAATTCTACTTGAAGATCAAAGAATCAATTTTTTTTGGGTTTTTCTTCTCTTGACATTTGTTTGAAATAAAGAAATTACATGGAATTAGGATGAAATAAGTTCAAGATTACTCCCCAATTTAAACTCGTGCACCAAACTTATGCTCCGGGCTTGTCTTGATCATTGGACCGATTTGGTGACTCGTTAGACCGAGAAATCTCTTGGTCCTATCTCTCCTTGACGCTTCTTTCTCATCTCGCTAGAATTCCATTGGGATCGCAATCTGGGCATTGATATTTTTTTCCTTTTGCTCTCCTTCTATTCTTGTACAATTGATGTCTCATCGTTGATATGCATTGTTATTTAACATAAAAAACGTAGAGAGAAAAATCAGTGTAGAAAATCCGAGCTAATTTGTATTCGAAATTAAAGAAAGTTAGGGAATCACTTAACTTTCTTTTTGTCGCGGCGAGCTTGAACGATGGTGATGAACTTGTGGCTTGTGTTGATTGGTGCAGAAATTGGCAATGGTAGCACCGAGCTTCAAAACACTCAAGCCCTCTCAAAACTCTCTCCAAATTTTTTCTTAAGAATTCTCTTTTTCCTCTCTAAAGAATTCCTCTCAAAAACTCTCTCAATTCTCTTCCACTCCCCAAAAAACCTCTCCATTCTCTTTCACTCCAAAAACTCTCCATTCTCTTTCACTCGGTATCTGCAATACAGTCCTTGAAATTTTAAGTATTTACAATACAGTCCCGAAGTTTTGAGTATTTGCAATACATGTCCCTGAATTTTCGAGTATTTGCAATATGATCCCCGAGAAAAATATTTCTTTAAGCCCAAATCTTCTTGGTGCATTTTTCACCCCATGCCTAGTCCGACCCTGTTAAATTAAGCTCAAATTATATACCAATGCTAAATGAATATGTGAGATGATTTTTGTTTAGAACTAAAATTAGTTCTAATTTTTATGCAAAAAATATATTGTCGCGACCCGCTTTTAGCCTCCCACGAGGGTCCGGCGAGTTTAGAGGTATTGCCATGGGTCAATGGCGCGGACTCTCCCAAGCCCTACCTTGCGTGACATTGGATTTCTTTTTACTAATTAGCAAACTAAAATGCTATTAAGAGTCGCCACTAGCTTTATTGGGGTCGGCTAGAAACCAATCGAGACACGGGAGTGTTATCTCAATTCCTACGCAACCGGAGTTTCTAAGTTCGGGGGACTTGTTTACGCTAACTAGATAATTAGCGCCCTTTCGGTACCTAACCAGTTGATATTCCATGAGGTGACCACACATTCTCGCATATCATTTTAAGCTTATCGGGTATCTAACCAAGTACTAAATGATCATGCATAATATTTTCTATCATTTCATGTAATTACCTATTTATCCTTAACCTAGCATATAGGAAAAGCGATTTAACAGCAATTTTTCAAAAGACAGTGTGTTATAAACACTCAATCGTGTAAATATGCCAAATAAAGACTGGAATAAGCGCATGCGCACCAAATCTATGATGGCTATATTTAAAGAAAACGACGCCGATACGCGGATCGGATACGCATAAAATGAAACCGGATTGGACGTCGGTTTTCATTCACCAAGCCTCAATGGGCTATCTTCTCCATGGAAATTACCGTCGACCGCCACATTGGAATGTCAATCGATGCATCGAGCATTTGGAACATGCACACTCAAAAAGATGATTAGCAAAGTTCGATAAATTAAAGGATAAAACGAGCATTTCGAATTAAACTCTAGGTACCGAACTAATTTATCTATTGTGATGTACATTTCAAAATAGATTATATTCACATGCAAAATAAAAAAATAAACAATATTCAAGCATAAAAAAGTCTAATGCGGCAAAAAATAAAAAATAAAAGGACACATTTCCTATTTCTTTTTTTTTTTTTTTTTTTTTCATTTTCTGGATTTTTTCTATTTTTATCATTTTATCATTTTATATTGTTTTAAGGAAAAATATAGAGGAGAGAAAAATACGTGTCGGGTCAATTTCATGACCCGACCCGAATGGATCGATCCGGACCGAGTTCAAGGGCTCGCAGCGGGATCTCGCCTCGCCGACTGTGGAGCTCTCACGGACCGGGCTCTCCACATGAGCCCATTCCGTGAGCCAAGACTCCACGGGATAGGGAGAAAAAAAAAACAGTTTAGGCCCAAATTAGAAGACCAAGCCCACTTTCCTTTTTTCTACTCGGATTGGGCTTAAATTTATTTTCGGACCAACTCCCCCCACGCCCAAAACATTCTCCAGTTTTAATAAGGGCCCAACTTTAACTAAGAAATAAAACGGGCCCAGGTGACTAGACCCAACCTTCGTGCGCCTAGCCCAATGCAAAAACAGCCAAACCTCCTCCACTCTATCGCTCATCTTCTTCTTCGCGCGGCAACACTCACCGCACCTACGATCGTGACCAAGCCTCGACGCCACCAGATCTCCCTCGCGGACTTCCCGGACGCCGATCGGCTTCGCTTACCTTCGAGCGCCAATGACAGCCCACCAAGACTCGCTTCGCTCGGCTCGCCCGGCGCACCATCGGGACTCGCTTGTCGCGTCAACCTCCCGTTACGTTCCAACGAACCTCACGTGATATCATCGGGTCGTGTCGCCTCGCCATCAAGACTTGCTCGCGAGCCTCCTCCACTTGTATTCCCTTTGCCGCAAACCTCGCCGAACCGCCTCGCTCGTTTGCGTCGATGGATCGCCATCGTTCGTTTGCGTCGCTTTGTTCGAGCTCACGCCGCCTCAACTCATGCTCATGTCGCTATCGCTACGGGCTCGCATCGCCACCGACCGAGCTCGCATTGCCTCTGTTCACCTCGCGCCGCCTCGCTCATGCTCGAACCCGCTGCTATTCGCTAGTCTATTTGCTTGGCTCTCTCCGGCTTGACTATTTCGTCTTCGTTGAAGCCATGGATAGCCGAGATCGCGGCGATGGGTGGAGCAGATTCGGGAACGAACAACGATGAGCGGCCTTTTTATGTCAACGGGGCTAGTTTGGGCAAGCAATATGCGTTGTCGGCGACCGAAGAGGGGTAGGCGTGTGGCGCACCGAGGCCGAACTATTGAGGGCACGTGAAGCCGCACCAAAGGGGGTTAACGCTCCTTCGACCGTTTGTTCTCTCCTCCTATCTCTCTCGCCTTCCCGTGAGCTCTCCAAAGAAACTCCCTCTCGAGCCCTCGGCCTCGTTTTTGCTCTCAATAACCGAGAGCCCTCTTCTCTATCCTCTTTTCTTCCCGCTCAATTGAGCTCCCCTAGTGCGCTCTCTCCCCTCGTTCCTTTTTGTCTTTTTTTTTTTTTTTATAAGCCCCCCAACTTGCTCTTCAAGTTATAATCCGTGGACTCAAGAGAAATCACGTGGTTGTCTCCTGTCCTAGTCTTTTTAGTGGACACGCAGAGAGATGATGTGGTTTAAGGAGAGCCAAAGGTGAAGGAAACATGGGTTGAGTGAGATTGGGCCGCTCGTGGGGAAAAAAAAAAATGGGCTTGCCTATGGAAAGAGAAAAAAACCATTTGGGCCACACGGGCTTTTGCACGAGGAATTGAGTCACTCGATCCGGTCCCATTTTTTAGTTTCTATTTTCCTTTTTTTTTTTTGCTTTGCAATAAACAAGAAAATATACATTTCTAACAAATTTGACATCTTCTATTTATTGCAAATAAAATAAAATATAGGATCACCAAAATTAGGTGTTAACAAATGCCCCTCTTGGAA
Source organism: Rhodamnia rubescens (assembly GCA_021437795.1). Lineage (NCBI taxonomy): Eukaryota > Viridiplantae > Streptophyta > Magnoliopsida > Myrtales > Myrtaceae > Rhodamnia > Rhodamnia rubescens. The sequence continues at coordinate 3,387,565 of JAILYA010000012.1, forward strand.
GGGGAGCTCGAAGAGGTTTCATTCCAAGACGAAAGGATACCTAATTTTGTCAAAAGGCTTACCTGATAGTGCTTAGGAAAATCGCCAGAGCAACTATTGAGACCAAAATTGAGGAGACTCACTCGGAGAATTGGCTCCGGGGCTCTACGGCTCTCAGCACTGTGCATACAAGGTTAACCGAAACAAACAAAACTTCGGGACGACCGTATAAACGATACGGGCTTGGCCCTCGGTGGGAAATGGCACAGTTCATGATCTCGGACCTATGAACAAATAATTTAAAAAGTTTCAATTCACGGCCTTTGACCTGTGAAAAGACGATTTTGAAAAAGTTTCACTCACGGTCTTTGACCCATGAAAAGGCTATGGAAAAGTCACAGTTCACGGTCTTTGACCCATGAAAAGGCTATGGAAAAGTCACGATTCACGGTCTTTGACCCATGAAAAGGTTATGGAAAAGTCACAGTTCACGGTTTTAGACCCATGAAAAGGCTATTGAAGAGTCACAGTTCACGGTCTTTGACCCATGAAAAGGCTATAGAAGAGTCACAGTTCACGGTCTTTGACCCATGAAAAGGCTATGGAAAAGTCACAGTTCACGGTCTTTGACCCATGAAAAGGGAATGAAAAGTCACAGTTCATGATCTTTGACCCGTGAAAAGGCTATAGAAAAGTCACGGTTCGGGATCTTTGACCCGTGAAAAGGCTATTGAAAAGTCGCGATTCGGGATCTTTGACCCGTGAAAAGGCTATAGAAAAGTCACGTTCGGGATCTTTGACCCGTGAAAAGGCTATTGAAAAGTCACGATTCAGATCTTTGACCCGTGAAAAGGCTATGAAAAAGTCACAGTTCACGGTCTTTGACCCATGAAAAGGCTATAGAAAAGTCACAGTTCACGGTCTTTGACCCATGAAAAGGCAATGAAAAGTCACGATTCAGGATCTTTGACCCGTGAAAAGGCTATTGAAAAATCACAGTTCGGAGATCTTTGACCCGTGAAAAGGCTATAGAAAAGTCACGATTCGGGATCTTTGACCCGTGAAAAGGCTATTGAAAAGTCACGATTCGGGATCTTTGACCCGTGAAAAGGCTATTGAAAAGTCACGATTGAGATCTTTGACCCGTGAAAAGGCTATAGAAAAGTCACGATTCGGATCTTTGACCCGTGAAAAGGCTATTGAAAAGTCGCGATTCGGATCTTTGACCCGTGAAAAGGCTATAGAAAAATCACGATTCGGGATCTTTGACCCGTGAAAAGGCTATAGAAAAGTCACGATTCGGGATCTTTGACCCGTGAAAAGGCTATTGAAAAGTCACGATTCGGAGATCTTTGACCCGTGAAAAGGCTATTGAAAAATCACGATTCGGGATCTTTGACCCGAAAAGGCTATAGAAAAGTCACGATTCGAGATCTTTGACCCGTGAAAAGGCTATTGAAAAGTCACGATTCAGGATCTTTGACCCGTGAAAAGGCTATAGAAAAGTCACGGTTCGGGATCTTTGACCCGTGAAAAGGCTATTGAAAAAGTCTCACTCTACTTGGCATTGTATCCGCTTATCGAAGCGAGGAAACCCGCTTATGAAACGGGCCTTAGGAAGCTAAAGTTCACCCTACCCGTCGGCCTCGGGAGTACATTCTCTGGATTGTACGGGACAAGCTCTCGACTTTAGCGCTTGCATGTCGATCGAACTTACCGAATGAGACGAAAATGTCATCTACGAACTCGCCACCGCGACTCACACTCGCGTGACTTGGCTCTTGACAAGCACTTGGCGTCATATCCGTTCAGGGCCGTGAGGCTCGCTGCACCGAGGAAGCTTGTTGTGGAACCGGGTTTAGGGACGCGAAAGCTCTCCTTACCCGTCCGAATAAAGTCGACTCAAACCAATAATAATGCCAATGAACATCTCGTTATACGTTCCTTCACAACCTGGAATTTGTCGAGATGATCGAGCCACTCACTCATGGAACAAAATCGAACAGATAGGGAAGTAGCATTAAATGCATGGGCAGATAAAGTTAAATTAACCGACCGGGGAGGCTACTTGGTGCGACGCGACATCGAAAACTTCTCACTCGGTTAGATAATATCACCGACCATTAGACTCCATGGGGAGAATCCATTGACGTGGGAACTGTACCTCCTAAAAATGATTTTTGCATGAAAACTTCGGTTCATGAAATACAATAATTTTTTTTTTTTTTTTGAAAAAAGATTTATTGAGCATGCCAAGCTAAGCTCGCTTAATTTGAAAGGGCTTCTCACACACGTCGCTGGGGAATATCTCTTGGTCCCAATCACTCACTGGGGATTCCGGGATAAAATTTCATGATACCTCGCACTCTCTTCGTGTCCAAGGTTTCGGATATATTCGCAATGCATAGATTCTCGATCAATCCGAAAGGTCTTTGAGGGACCGTAATGTTGGCATGGTCACGGGCTTACACAAAGGGTTTCTCCCGCTTTGAGGCCACATTGGGGAAACATTTGAAGTTATTATCTTCGCCGGGTTTACAAGTCAAGAACCCTGGAAGATAAGACAAGAAATGATTGGCTCCACTCCTTCGAGCGGTAGCTTCTTTGTAAAGTCTTCATGTCAACTCGAAACATCCCAATCGAAAGAGTCTTCGGACGGGTTGTAATGTCGGTTCAAGGGAAGGCTTACATGGCTCTGATTTTTTTTTTTTTTTTTATTGGAGGGTTTATGAATTGCTGACCACCTTAGTGTCTTTAACAATCTCGCTCCATTTGGGGAAAGCTTTTGACTCTAGGGATCACAATCTGTCTCGAGAGTCCAATGAGCTCGTCTATTTTTCATGGCAAGAAAAGAGCTTTTCTCTATTTTCTCGTATTTGTTTCTATTCGAGGTAAGCTCAATGCTTTTTTGCATTTGGCTTTTTCCTCCATGGGCTTTGGCCTTGCTTTTACTAGGCACTTTGCTTTTTTAGCCCTTTATTTTCCTCCTCCTTTTTTTTTTTTTGCCTTTGTCATGATCTCTCTAGACTCTCGAGACGTTTCACATTGACACCGGCTTTCTAGTAAATCACACCTTTTGCACCATTGTGGGGAGATGATCACCAATCGGGTTTTTGAAATGAATGATTTCCGGCTCAACTTGGCTAGCAAAGGGTATTCGGTGTTTAGGTAGAGAAAGAAATGCTCTTCTTCATTTAGGGATATTTCGAATTTCCATAAAGATTCACTTGAAGTTACCACACAAAGGTTAATGCAAGTGAAAGCAATTAAATCTTTCTTACCCTTTTTCTCCGTTGATGTCCAACCTGTAATCTCCTGGATTTGCCCCGGTGTGGGGTGGTTCCTGACAGGGGTATTTTGAACTCCTCATTACCAGGCTCAACGGGCTAGCAAGGGATGTATTGTGTGTATGGAAAAAGAAGGAATGCCTTTCGTCACTTGGACCGTTGTACACATCGCGAATGGATCTTCTATCTTAAGACACGAATCTTGTTCTTTTCGTTCCACTCAATTTCGGGGTGTGTCGGGGACGTGTTTAGACAGTGGCTCATCTTTCACCCTAAATACCTTTGCTTGGCATACTCAATATCTCTCGTTTCACGAGCAAAAATCATTCGACCAAGTGAACTCGCAGGGAGACTTCAATGCAAGATGCATATATGCATGAATGGATGCACCGATTTAGGGAACATGGATTTTTTTTTTTGAATGAGCTAAAGCATGAACTCCAACTGTACTAAAGATGAGATGCTTTAATGAGCTAAACATTTATTATGACCTGGCTAGGGGTGAAACGTTTAAACAGCTTATGCTTTCTACATAAATTTTAAAAAAAAAAAAAAAAAGGTACTTATCCGGGCTATTATAGCCAGTTGATCCTTCGCCCTCGCTTCTTCCGAAGATTGATGCTACCAGAGCACTCCAGGATTTCATGAATTGGCCTATTTGGCTTGCTATCAAAGTAGCCTCCTCCTACATCTTTCTACGGGAATTTCGACCGGGAATATTCGAGGGTGATGTTGCTTTGGGATGAATTAACATGATGATTTTCCTAAGCGATGATCATTGTAACTCTAGGAATCACCTCTCTTCGGGGAGCCGACTCCGTCTCTCCAACCGTCGGTTGTTCTAGAGATTGACAAAATGCCTAGATTCCTAATCTAAGACTTTACAAAATGCCCGGATTCCTCACCTAGGACTTAACATGAAGCACGACATTTAGGGAACCCTTCATCTTGGAGGGTTTTAAGGAGAAGGATACTTACCCGATTCATGCTTTGGATGGTTGATCCTACAAAGATGTAAAGAAAATCACATTAGCGAGTATCCTTTTCTGGAAATGATAACTTGGAACGATACAACGTTACCCTCATATCTATACTTCGAGGATTGATGGTTACTCGCTCGTTTGGGTTCATCTCACAATTCTTCCGGCATGCCCCATTTTTACCTTTTCTCTTGTAGCTCTCTACTTGTGAGGGAGTTTCTCATTTGATTTTTGCTTTCTTTTAAGGGACTTACTTGAGGCGAATTGATCCGGTAACCCTGTCACAAATAGCAAGAAACATGTCACTATTCGATTTCTTGGGATTGGAAAACTAGAAACGATACAGGTGTTACCCTTCATTTGAGCTAACTTTCGGACGGGTGAAGCTACATCTTAGCTTGACCTCAAAGGTCACAATTATGCATGAGTAGGTTAGACAAGGAGCATGAAGTCGCTAATATCATCCTTTGATGAGATGCTCGATTTTATCTTGCAAAACCGACTTCATTCCCCAATACATGGCAGTGATGGATCCGGTTGTTCCAATCATCTTCACATGTGCATAGGGATAGAAGTCCTAATTGCAATGATGATAAGCTTCGCTCTTTGATCCAATGACCCGGAGATCGCCTCTATTCGGGAGGTCTACAAGCTTTCTTCGCCATGGTCTTATTCAGTATTTAAGACCTGCATGAGCTGAAACTCATCGACTCCACTTCTCTATTCTAGTTGACAGCTACTCTTCATTCACTTCCAATGGTTGGTCAAGACAAATTCCTTTCCTATTGCCACATTCCGTGATATCTCTAATAGGAGCGTGCAAATGCTCGGTTACACGCAGAGACACTCACAATAGTCCGCTTCTTTATCTTAGTTGGCTTAACTAAATTCTTGTTTGTAGAAGTTTCCTCTTCCATCGCGGAGAGAAGAATCTTATGGATTTTGATCAATCTTGAACTTAGTCATATTGGATGTTGGCCCACACTGACCAACTGATTCTTCATGTTTGCATCTCAATAGCTTCATTTGAGCTCGGATTGCTTGAGGATTGACAAGCGGTCTATGGTCGCTTGATTCCCTCGTTGTTCCGTGTCGAAGCATCATTTGAGACCCGAGCTAGAGTGTTCGAGCAAAATCTTGAGCTTCAAGTATCGACTTTTCGAGCTATTCGTAGGCTCATTTTTTCAATATCTCGCGTCTCCTATCGGAGCGTAAAAAAACATGTCGGATGTGTGATTAAAAGGGATAAATTGGAATCGATCTTGAACTACCCTTCGCTTTGATTTTGTCTTTTAAGGTGCTTTGCACCTCCCCTTTGTCGCCTTTGCCATTTCGATGTTTGGCACTTTTCCTTTAGCGGCTTCCCCATTTGGCGGCAATGGTTAAATGGATCAATAGCTCCCAAGGTTCGAGTGTCGCTTGAGATTTCGAACCCATCCGGGTTAACTCATTTAAACTTCGTCGAGAACCGGACCGTTGATGCCAGTATTGCGAGAGAACGTTGATTTGGGTTGCATTCCCTCCTTTTTCTCGCAAAATAAAAGGAAGTGCAAAAAGTTTTTTTATTAATCTTTATACAATATATACATTTATGCCGACCATGGGATCGAACCCGGGGCGCTCCGGACCATTGTCACTCCCCATGCCACCAGGGCCGCGGTCTTGTTGGCGTCCTTGAGATGTATCGTTTTTTATTTAAACGGTAACTCTTGGACGGCACAACTTTCGATGTTACGTCGGATGGCTACGTTTTGTACTAATCTCGAGTCAATTGACAATTCGCTGTCAAGAATTAAATAAAAATCATGTTAGATTTGAAATAATTAAGGGTAAATTGGAAATGATACAGAGTTACCCTTCTTTAAGCTTGCTTGAGTTTTGTCACCTCCAAGCCGATCGCCTCATATCCCGTTTGACGAGGTATCCATGCACTCAACGGATGGATGAGGAGAAAACTATCCTCATGTCCGGATTTTCTCTTTTCCATCTTTGGGAGAAAGGGCTCATCAATTACTTTGCTCCACTAGGACATGACCTTTTGATTGTTGTTATTTATTAATAAATTGGTGACTCTAACACTCCGGCGCCAAACTTGATTGTCGGGCACATGCTTCTTTTAAATCCACTCGTGTGTTGAGGGAGACCTGCTTTTGCTTCCAACGATTGACTATGTCTTGGGCACCTTCGTTTTCACCAGCGTGAGCGAAGTAATGCATTAGCTTGCATTTCGAGATGAATTCGACTTTGGGAGCGAAATACTCCTTTCTATCTCGAGTAGATGGCTCGGCTAGATCGTCTTTTCTCATAGGATGCATTGTCACTACAATTGAGCACACTCATTCATCTCGCAAAATGAGAGATAGAACAAGTCATTTCTATTCTCAATTGAGCTAAGTTAGGAATGATACGCCTTGCTACCAAAGGCGAATGATTCTTTCCGATCCAGATTAGTTGGCGAGAGTCATCGCATCCGCAATGTGCTATGTCCCTTGGAAAAACTTGCTCCATCGGAGACTCGGCATTATTCATTTAAGTGTTGCCTTTTCTATCGCAATAACTTGGCTTGCCTCTCTGCTTTCAAAGAATGTCCTCCGGCTAAGCTCCTCATTCCGAAACTCTCTCGCAAATGTCGTAGCACACAGGATGATTTTCTAGATCTTTGGTCGTGTAGGACTCTAGGTTCAATGGAATCATCGTCGGGGTCCTCATTTATGAGGGAGTCGACGCTGGATTACTTTCGCCGGTGGACGGTGGTTCGTGGCATGACGATCGTGTCCTTGGTCTTGGAGTCGTGACCCCAAAGGAATTTAAATGGAACGACATCGATCTGCTCATCCTTGAGCAACAAGATTGCCTCAAGGGAGATGGCTTAAACGAAGGCGGAGGCTTCGTCCGCTTTGGGTTCTTGCTCTGTGGTTTGCTTAGAGAAGGAAGCGTTGGCGTTGAGGTCTTCATGGATGAGCCGCTTTTGTTTCTCCATAGCATTCCTCTCGAGATCGAAGGGATGATGGGCCTTGTCACTATCCATTTTGAAGGACGCGAAAGATGGCAAAGGGGGAAGTCTCCGCGACTCTAGCCTCTTGATGGCATCAACGGGAATGATGACCTCCTCGTGGATTAGAATCGATTTGTTGAGTAACTTGAACTCTTCCATCGTGGTGGTCATCATTACTTCCATTTGTCATCGTAAAGAAAGGTATATAATATGTCAATCTGAAAATAAATTTGAATGATAATTTGGAACGATACATCTTTTTCTCTGGATCAAATGATCCCTTCACGCATGGCGTCTAAGGGTTGCCTTAATGGCTAGGTCCATCCCCCCATTTAACTTTTGAAACAGGCCTGGATGATTGCATCCTGTCCAGGCTCTTCTTAGCAAGGAGGATTGATATTGTCTACACGGATGGATGCGCATCATGTCATCCGTCGAATTGTCGATTTATGTTAAACCTTTCTTGATTTGAGTTGGGTGACCATGACATTTCATGCCCTTTGGCTATTTTGTGATTTCTTCGATTAAATGCTTCCTGCATATTGAAGAAGAAATTGGTCGATTGCCTATAATGATTTGGAATAAAACTAGGAATGTGATATGTCATCCTCGTCCTTGGTTCGAAAAGTTGCAACATCCAATGCTCCAATTGAGTCCTTCCTAGTGACTCATTTTCGACTATGAGCAATTCCTCTAGGCGGGCAATCACTCGACATCTCTATCTTGTCCACCTTTGGTTTGTTTTAAATGGGCATGATCGCCCCTCTATCGTGGCTATCCTCTCGCTATCATCGAATAGGTCATCATCCTTCGGGGAGTTGCCCCGGATTGGCTCTTTTTGTCCATTTTAGTGCATCTTTCGGTGGCCGACTTTGACTTGAAAAACAACGAGAAATGGGGTTTTCTCATTTTACGGAACCGGGTAATGTGTCACCGGCTTGTTTAAACGTGTGGCCTTCATGCTCTCCGTCCAATTATAGAACGAAAAACAGGTTTAACATCTTAAGGCCTCGCTTTAGGACGCAATCTTTGCATGGTGGATCGAGAGAATCTCGATGAATGACCTTCATTCATGTCCTACAAGGGAAAGATAATAATATTAGTGCCTAGATAGAGAACCAATCTTTCAATGAGATCGCCTCTTATATGAAAATGAAGTGACGATACCGCCTCGTAATCTCAATCTAAAGGCATTCGGTACTTTGCTACGATTTCATTATAAGAGGAAATATCATTAAAAGATCGTTCGCGGCTATTAATAGGATGCCTATTCGATTTCAAAAGCTTAGTGCACAAAAAAAGCACCTATTTTGAAAAATTGCGTCGGGACATTCCTTTTGCAAGAATGAAGTAAAAATTATGACAAAATGATCTGTTCATTTGAAATTTATTCTCCAAATTCATCGCAAAAGGTGATCGCCAAAATTTTTCAATTACAAGGCTTAGACCACGTAGGGCATCCAATTGATATTCGTGAATTGTCGAAAATAAAATTCGGGGTGGACCAATAAATAGAAGAATCTTACTCATAGTGGTCTGGCGAGCGCACTGCCAATGACATAGAAGTGCACTAGACATGCGCATGCTAACAAGTGAGATTCGACACATAAGAGTGGGGTAGGCTAAAGGCTAAAGGCTCCCATCACAACGAAATAATATATCGCCCCCAAAAATGCCGACAAAGACAATCGGGTCGGGCACATATTTCGAGGTGATGAGCGGGATCGGAAATGATCGTGCCATTTGCGGACTTGCATATGGCCTAATCTATTTCCGATACCTCCTAAGGGTTTCCTGGGATCGCAGTCCGGGTTTGACCACTTGAATGTGTGTGCAAAAAGTGTAGTGTATGAGAGGCATGCATAGCAGGGTATATCAAACATCGCTTCAATATACATCCAAAAACATACATTCCTACAACTCCCTACAAAAAGATAGGTCAACAATCACTCCACCCCTTATAACATCAAACCCGCAAGAATATCTAATCACGTAGTTAGCGAGATTAACTCGATTTTCCTAGCAACGCGACAAAATGGAGATCAAATTAAGGAACAATCAACTGGTTATTAAGGCCTAAGTCTACATAGGTTTGTAACTAATGATGGTCCCCAGCGGAGTCGCTAAGCTGTCGCGACCCGCTTTTAGCCTCCCACGAGGGTCCGGCGAGTTTAGAGGTATTGCCATGGGTCAATGGCGCGGACTCTCCCAAGCCCTACCTTGCGTGACATTGGATTTCTTTTTACTAATTAGCAAACTAAAATGCTATTAAGAGTCGCCACTAGCTTTATTGGGGTCGGCTAGAAACCAATCGAGACACGGGAGTGTTATCTCAATTCCTACGCAACGAGTTTCTAAGTTCGGGGACTTGTTTACGCTAACTAGATAATTAGCGCCCTTTCGGTACCTAACCGAGTTGATATTCCATGAGGTGACCACACATTCTCGCATATCATTTTAAGCTTATCGGGTATCTAACCAAGTACTAAATGATCATGCATAATATTTTCTATCATTTCATGTAATTACCTATTTATCCTTAACCTATAGCATATAGGAAAAGCGATTTAACAGGCAATTTTTCAAAAGACAGTGTTATAAACACTCAATCGGTAAATATGCCAAATAAAGACTGGAATAAGCAGATGCGACCAAATCTATGATGGCTATATTTAAAGAAAACGACGCCGATACGCGGATCGGATACGCATAAAATGAAACCGGATTGGACGTCGGTTTTCATTCACCAAGCCTCAATGGGCTATCTTCTCCATGGAAATTACCGTCGACCGCCACATTGGAATGTCAATCGATGCATCGAGCATTTGGAACATGCACACTCAAAAACGAGATGATTAGCAAAGTTCAGTAAATTAAAGGATAAAACGAGCATTTCGAATTAAACTCTAGGTACCGAACTAATTTATCTATTGTGATGTACATTTCAAAATAGATTATATTCACATGCAAAATAAAAAAATAAACAATATTCAAGCATAAAAAAGTCTAATGCGGCAAAAAATAAAAAATAAAAGGACACATTTCCTATTTCTTTTTTTTTTTTTTTTTTTTTTTTCATTTTCTGGATTTTTTCTATTTTTATCATTTTATCATTTTATATTGTTTTAAGGAAAAATATAGAGGAGAGAAAAATACGGGTCGGGTCAATTTCATGACCCGACCCGAATGGATCGATCCGGACCAGGTTCAAGGGCCTCGCAGGGATCTGCCCTGCTGACTGAGGGAGCTCTCACGGACTGGGCTCTCCACATGAGCCCATTCCGTGAGCCAAGACCCACAGGATAGGGAGAAAAAAAAACAGTTTAGGCCCAAATTAGAAGACCAAGCCCACTTTCCTTTTTTCTACTCGGATTGGGCTTAAATTTATTTTCGGACCAACTCCCCCACGCCCAAAACATTCTCCAGTTTTAATAAGGGCCCAACTTTAACTAAGAAATAAAACGGGCCCAGCTGACTAGACCCAACCTTCTGTGCGCCTAGCCCAATGCAAAAACAGCCAAACCTCCTCCACTCTACTGCTCATCTTCTTCTTCGCGCGGCAACACTCACTGCACCTACGATCGTGACCAAGCCTGACGCCACCAGATCTCCTCTGCGGACTTCCCGGACGCCGATCGGTTCTGCTTACCTTCGGGCGCCAATGACAGCCACCAAGACTCGCTCGCCTCGGCCTCGCCAGCGCACCATCGGGACTCGCTTGTCGCGTCAACCTCCTGTTACGTTCCAACGAACCTCACGTGATATCACTGGTCGGGTCGCTTCGCCGCCATCAAGACTTGCTCGCGAGCCTCCTCCACTTGTATTCCCTTTGCCGCAAACTCGGTCGAACCGCCTCTGCTCGTTTGCGTCGATGGACTGCCACTGTTCGTTTGCGTCGCCTTTGTTCAGGCTCACGCCGCCTCAACTCATGCTCATGTCGCTATCGCTACGGGCTCGCATCGCCACCGACCGAGCTCGCATTGCCTCTGTTCACCTCGCGCCGCTTCGCTCATGCTCGAACCTGCTGCTATTCGCTAGTCTATTTGCTTGGCTCTCTCCGGCTTGACTATTTCGTCTTCGTTGAAGCCATGGATAGCCGAGACTGCGGCGATGGGTGGAGCAGATTCGGGGAACGAACAACGATGAGCGGCCTTTTTTATGTCAACGAGGCTAGTTTGGGCAAGCAATATGCGTTGTCGGCGACCGAAGAGGGTAGCTGGCGTGTGGCGGACCGAGGCTGAACTATTGAGGGCACGTGAAGCTGCACCAAAGGGGGTTAACGCTCCTTCGACCGTTTGTTCTCTCCTCCTATCTCTCTCTGCCTTCCCGTGAGCTCTCCAAGTAAACTCCCTCTCGAGCCCTCGGTCTCGTTTTTGCTCTCAATAAGCGAGAGCCCTCTTCTCTATCCTCTTTTCTTCCTGCTCAATTGAGCTCCCCTAGTGCGCTCTCTCCCTCGTTCCTTTTTGTCTCTTTTTTTTTTTTATAAGCCCCCCAACTTGCTCTTCAAGTTATAATCTGTGGACTCAAGAGAAATCACGTGGTTGTCTCCTGTCCTAGTCTTTTTTAGTGGACACGCAGAGAGATGATGTGGTTTAAGGAGAGCCAAAGGTGAAGGAAACATGGGTTGAGTGAGATTGGGCCGCTCGTGGGGAAAAAAAAAATGGGCTTGCCTATGGAAAGAGAAAAAACCAGTTGGGCCACACGGGCTTTTGCACGAGGAATTGAGTCACTCGATCTGGTCCCATTTTTTAGTTTCTATTTTCTTTTTTTTTTTGCTTTGCAATAAACAAGAAAATATACATTTCTAACAAATTTGACATCTTCTATTTATTGCAAATAAAATAAAATATAGGATCACCAAAATTAGGTGTTAACATATATTAGTCAAAATTTAGGCGTCGGCATTGCCCCTCTTTGAGTGGAGGCTCGTAGAGGTTCCACTCAAAGACAAAATTGAACCCTAAATTTTGATAGTGCAAATGATGGATGAACTTTTTGGCGGGAGTTTTAGTCCCATTTTTTATGTAATGAAGTGGCGCATGATATGCAAGATCGTAAATAACATGTGTCATAATTTCTCTTTTCCATGTTAGAGAAACTGCACATGGATCGCATACGAGAATACCTGTTTTACCAAATACCTCATAAGTTGGTGATTCCCTTAATTTCCAAGTTTCTTGCAAACACGAGGACCTTAAGGTATTCGGCCTATACTGTTATCGGAGACTTCTCCCTAATGCGAGACGGCGCAAGATATGTGTATCCTTCCGGATCACAAGAGCTACGTCGTTGTGAGTCGAAAGAAGTAGAATCAAGTTCACAAGAGCTACGTCGTTGTGAGTTGATTAAATGTCGAAATCGCCCGGTGCATATGTCTTCACGATTCGACAAAGGGGAACCAAAATCTTAAGAGCTACGTCGTTATGATTTGGTTTGGATCAAAATCACGGGTGCTTATGTCTTCGTGATTTGATAAAGGAGCCGAGAATCATAAGAGCTATGTTATTATGAGCCGACTAAAGGTCAAGATCACCGGTGCATATGTCTTCGTGATCGACAAAGGGGAACCAAAATCTTAAGAGCTACGTCGTTATGATTTGGTTTAGATCAAAATCACGGGTGCTTATGTCTTTGTGATTTGATAAAGGAGCCGAGAATCATAAGAGCTATGTCATTATGAGCCGACTAAAGGTCAAGATCACCAGTGCATATGTCTTCGTGATGCGAGACGGAAATCATAAGAGCAACGTCGTCATGATTTGATAAGATGTCAAGATCGCCAAGGTGCATATGCTCTACACGACTGACGGGAGAGGCATATTGCCTCGAATTGAATCGTAACAACTATCATTAGAGGAGTTGTTAATTTGAAAATGGGTTCGGAAAACTTACCCGGGTTCTCCGAACGATTAATCAAAGAACGAAACAGATCTTCGTATCGTACATGGTAGGCATTTGCCAGGAGAACTTGCTCATTCAATAATCCTTGGATGAATTTCGAGACCTTGGGAGGGACATCGAACATCGGGAATGTATTACCCATCATAGAATGTCCGAGGTAACATGCGCAAACATATTCAACATGTGCATAATGCAATCATTCATACTATGGTTTATGCATAACCATTCTATCAAGTTTGCATTACCAATCCTGTCCGGGGATATTCTCACATTATGAATACCTCGAATGTGAGATGAATGGGGGACTTCGATCCGAAAGGGTTTTCTCTCACTCTCAAGAAAAGTTATTTATCCTGTCTCCTAGGATTCAAAAGAAATCACTCAATCTTTCCATCATCGCATTCGATAAGGATCCGAGTAATCTCGCAATTGATACGACCGAGCCGATCCGGGAGGTCTTGATTAGGACCGTAATGAGGGCTAGGTCAAAGGTTTACAAATGGGACTCTAGTTGAGTCAAGGTTGCTGAAATGAATTCCTTCGTCATCTCTCCGGGTTTACAAGTCAAGAACTCGCAAAAATGAGAGAGAAGTAATCTTGCTCGAACTTCTTCGAGTGATGCTTAAAATCATGGAACTCCACATTAACTCAAGTGCCCTAGTCGGAAAAGGCTTTTAAAGGGTTGTAATGGAGGTAATGATTTGGGGACTGAGAAACGAAAGGGTTCGTTTTGGCTCGGAAGATATTTGAGAAGGGGCTTGATGTTGGTGATCATTACAATCTTGTCACCGATCGTGGCCTTCTATGATACCATCATTGTTCGAGGATGGTATGAATCGAAGATTGCATTTGCAATTCGACACTTCATGGAGATTTTTCTCTCAACCCTTTTAGGATATACGGGAAAATTGTGCATTCAAGTTCGGAAATATTCTACAAATGAACAATGAATTGAAAGGGCATTGGCCTTGCTTTTGGTAGGCACTTTGCTTTTTAAAATGCCCGGGGAATTTTTTTGTGGGATCAGCTTTTCCTCTTTCTTCTCTTTTTTTTTTTTTTACTCCCAACTCTCTTTTACTATTGCATCTTGATGAGTTCATTGGGATATTTTCTATTGATCCAGCTTTTCGGGTCCTTCTACTCAAAGATGGGCCATATTCGCTTTGAGACGACAATGATCACCAATAAGGGCTTTTAGAAATGAATTTGCGGGCTCAAATGGGTTGTGCAAATGGATACGGATGTGTGGGATAGAAAAAGAAATGCTCTTCGTCACCCTAAGGCACTTGAATTAAAGCGCAAGTACAATGCAAAGAACCACCCGAAGATTGATGTTAGTCCAAGCAAGAAGATTTCTAACCATTTGTCTCGTGATCTTGATGGAATTACCTCTGTTTTGCCCCAATGTGGGGTGGTTCTTGACGGGGGTTGTGGAAGTGAAATCTCCGCTCAAATGGGTTGATCAACGGATAACTTGCAAGTGTTTAGGGTAGAGAAATGAATGCCTCCATCACTTCGGTTATCGTACCTTTCGCGAGAAAACTCTTTACCTCGAGGAATGCGGAATTTTGCCACCGTTCATCTTGCCTGAAAAAATTGGACGTGTTTGGGAAAGGATTGCCTTTCATCATCCTGTCATGCCCCCTTCCGTACATTCGATGTATCTTATGTAGTTCATGTTCCTTATTCGAGTTGGTAAATTAAACATGAGGAACAATCATGCGCAAACTATGCGGTGTATGAGTGTTTTCGAGCATATAAAATGCAGCAACTTTTTATCTTGGCGGACAAAGTTCGCAAGTACATAAAAACTTTCTTAGGGGTATGATCGTGAGTTGCCCCTGTTCATGCAAATGCGTTGCAAAACTTCATTGTGCCGCTTCGAGACATGAGATTGTCAAAGGTTCCAAGAATTTCTCATTTCATTAATTTTTCATGGAGAAGGGATACTTCTCTGTTCGGACGAGTAGTGAACCCTGTAAAAATCAAAAGGAAAGCATCAATGTATGTCCTCATGTTCTAAAAGAATTGAAATGATACCACTTTACCCATGTACGTATTCCTCGCGAACTTTGAATTGAAAAGATCGATTCATCCGGATCGGATTGTATGTCCGGAATGTCATCTCTCCAGGTTCTATAACCGTTCAGGCTGAGCTTCGATCCGCGAAGCAAAAAGTTTTTATTAATCTTTGTACATTGATGCCAAATCCCGGGATCGACCCGGGATGCCTCGACCACCTTGTCATTCCCCCAACCACTATCTTTGCGGTGTTGTTGGCGTCCACGGGTGGTTCGCTTTTGTTATATTGTTCTCAAAGCGGTTGGCAATCCCCCGTCGAGAATAAAATAAGCTTAACTTAGAGTTTGAAATGACCGAGAGCCAATTGGGACGATACTGAGTTACCCATCTTTGAGCCTGTTTGGTCTTTTACTTGCATTCTCCCAAGTAAGGCTATTCGGAATCTCTCTTTACGGGCGTTCGGGAGTGTCGTCCACAAATTGATTTGCTACAGGCCTAGCTTAATAAGGAACTTACGCATTTGATAAGAGAGGAGAAAATTCGCCCTTTAACTCTAGACAAATTCTAGACAACTAGAAAGTAAAAGTATCCCACGCAGGGGAACTATACATGGAATTAAAGGAGTATTCATGCGAGATTGGTTCCACCTCTTTTTTCTTGGCTATTCCAATGATTGGCTGATTTTGTCTTGGATCATACACCAACGATCGTTGTTTGAGGATCCATGATCACTTGCTTCGGATCACAACTCGGAGGTCTTTCGGCTCCGAACCGGGCGACCCAAGGCGGTGAGCTCATCATCAAAGTAACCTTTTGATTTTTCGGGCATTTGATACTCGGAATTGGGCATTGCTACTTGCTAACACCGGCGACAGATTTTCCACTTTGTTTTTGCCGTGAACGGTTTGACTCCTTGAGCTTGAGCCTCCGCCGTCACTCGGGAACTCGTAGGGATGATCGGCGGTCCATTGCTAGAACCACCAGCGGAAGGTCGGTATGGCGGTATTCTTGATTGGGAAGTGGTCGGGTACTTTTTGCTCCGTAGGTTTTCCTGGGATTGATCTTCCGAGTCAACTTTGCTCGGTCGCCTTGGTTCCAAGCTACATCGTGCTTCTTGACTTATCTCTAAATCTGTGAAGGTGATTTGTGACACTTCGTAGGGTGAGTCCGTCAATATTCATCATTTTGAGTACGGCCATTGGTCGTCTTGAATTGATTCCTAGCCGTCGAATCGCCTCGATGAATATAGAATGAAGCTCGGCGGACCAAAGGGGCCTTTTCTTTCCGACAAAATCGTCGTAGGCGGGTTGGCCATAGTTCTTTTGTTCGAGTAATTGCTTCCTTACAGCATTTGCCAAATGTTTTGGAGCACTCGAACGCAAACCGGGCTTCTTTAGGATGCCCCGAGCACCATGCAATGTGGCCCTCGTTATGAACTCGCTGATCATCACTTGCTGATGTGACGATGACCGGTATATTCAACTCGGAATCAATGATCTTTAATGTACTAAGACCGTCCATATCGATCCCTACCATGGGCGTGACGACGATGTCAAAATCATATTTGTCTTGTCTCAGCTCCTCTAAGGCTTCCGTTGCTTTCATATAAGTGAAATCCTATACATGCACTTTCTCGGCATGGCAACGAGGATCGAGAGGGAAACGGGATTGCCATCAATGGCCATGACTCGCAGATCCTCGGGATAGGAGGCTTCCCATACTTCCGCCTGGAATGTACGCAGACTTATTTTCCTTTCAAAACCTTCCATATGTAGACCGAAAAATGGGTGTTTGGACTAGAGACTGGGCTTTAGATGTTCTTTGGACTTGCAAAGACAAAAGCGACGATGGCCTTTTGTGACGAGTTACGGAGGTGCATGGAGACTTCAAGTTCTTTATAAACTTTTTCGATCTGTTAGTCTCATGCACAGCTTTTCTCTCCTTTTCGGTCCTAGTGCCTTGGATCCGTTTCGTAATCACTCTTACCTCTCGCTCAATCCGTCGTTCTTTTTTTACTTTTCGATATGGAGGAGCCCTCAAATCTTTTCACTTTTTCTACGAACGAGCGGTTATTTCCTTCCTCAAATCTTTTCGCTTCCTCCTACGAACGAGGCGGTTATTTGCCCTCCTCAAATCTTTTCGCTTTCTCCACTAACGAGGCGATTATTTCCCTCCTCAAATCTTTTCGCATTTACTTACGTGAAGGTTTTCAATGCTTAGTCAAATCTGGCGAGGAATTCACGCCTTTAAACATGATGATGTTCGTGGATAGTGATCTTGTTCTTTGCCCCTGGATTAAAATAAGAATGTCTCACATGGGGATTTTGTAACAAATAGTACATTCATTCATACATGTCACTACTTCTCTTGAGGATTCGTAAGGGCTGGCTAGTAATGTTCAAAGAAGCGATGTTTTCGAGCCCATAATAAAAAACTAAAGCTTCATGTAGGCCACACATTCGGAGTTCCATCAGCGTTGAATTGGTGGTTGTGACATCAAGGAAACTCCAATTGTAGTGATGCATGTCTCTTCCCTCGAAGGGCATCGGTTTCGCTCTGCAAGACCGACTTTCTGGGATGTATCTCCAACGAAATCGGATTGTACGAGAACTTGCTCTGGAGGATGAATGGTGAATGAGCATTATCAATGCTCGGATGTGGCTCATCGAGGGACATGTCACCAAAGGAGATGGGGCCGCTACGGACATGGCAAACAGCGGTGTTGATAGCATCCCTATACCTCTTGTTCTCTGCTTCGAAGCTTTTCACTTTCTTCCCTCGAAACGTAAGTTCATGACTTTCATTTTTAACCTTCAATCGGGTCCGCTTGTTTTGAAACCAAAACTTGACCTTCAAGGGCTCCATTCCTATCATCCGGCTTAATTCATTTTTGCGTCTCCTATTCACGTAAGAGCACTCCTTGAAGGCGGCTTGAGCACTTTGATTTGATATTTTCTTTTAAGGGTTATTTCGGCTGCATTGCCATTGTTATTCTTTGTCGAAATCTTGAATTTCACTTGCCAAGAGAGTTGGGTTTTACGGCTTCGGCGTTGGATCTCGGTCTCGAAATCCAGCGGTTCGCTTTCGGGGATGTCTAGGTTGGTTGCCTCCCGGTGAAGTCGATGGCCTCTAAACATGTTGGATAGAAATACCCCTTACCGCCTTTTGTTCACTCTATTTTCCGATGTATGCTTACTCTCTCCAAATTCTTTCGAGTAATCGGGTATGTTCCAAAGCCTCCCTTTTAACGCGGATGAAAATCACTAAGCCGACGTTTTTTTCAAGATTTCGTGTTTCCGCTTTGTCTTATTTTTTCAACGTGATGGGACCCCAAATCCACTCGCACCGATTTTCTTTTCTTGATAACCATGCTTGTCTTCCACTCGGTTTTCAATCAATGGGACTCCAACTCCTTTCGTAGCTTTTCGGATTTGTGGGGCTCGAGATCACGGATTGACGATAGATCCAGGATCCAATGAATGAAACACTCGTAGTTTCACCCGAGTAACTAACGTGGCTCCGCAAGATTTTTTCAACGTGATGGGACCCCGAATCCACTCGCACCGATTTTCTTTTCTTGATAACCATGCTTGTCTCCCACTCGGTTTTCAACATGGTGGGGTCCTCAAATCCTTTCGTAACTTTTTCGGATTTGTGAGGCTCGAGATGGTAGATCCGTGATTCACGGACGAAACGTCCGTAGTTTTGCCCCGGATAATTGACTCGACATCCACAATAATTATTGCTATAGCTTTTCTTGCCCTTTAAATTAGGATTTAACGCCGAGACAATTATCGCTTTCATATCTTCATCTCCAACCTTCTAAGCACTCTTTTTGCATCCACTCTCTTTTTTAGCCGCTTCAACAACAATGGCTTCCCCTTCGCGCACGCCTTCTCGGGCTGAAGTTTTGGCCCAAATGGGAGAAACTTTATAATCTCCTAGGCCAGGGCTACTCTTATATAGCCAACCATCCGGAGGCCGAAAGCGAGATTCGTCTTATGTTTAGGGATATGGGCACCGCTTCCATTGAATGTACCAAGTTAGAGGAGGAATACGGGGATCTTCCCCACCCTCTTTACTAACTTCCCGGAGGCTTACCATGTTGCTTATCAAGATGTTACTTTGGCCCACCTTGTGAAGGCACGCTATCGGGATCGGTCGGACGACTTGGTGTTGGCCGGTCTTAGAGCCGACAATTATAAGAAGGCGCCTCGACTACGGTAATGAACAAGTCTCCCTTTTGATTCGTGAGAGGGGAAACTTGGTGGGGTGTTTGGCCATGTCCTGCACCATCTTCGAGCGCGATCCGCTCAATATTATTTTAAAATTTCAATGCACATGGTTTGGAAGAAAGGCTGGACGATCCGACCCTGGATATAGCCAGCGGGAGAATGTCGATCCATGACCGGAATTTCTTGCCGAGCATCACGAGGACAAGGTAGCCAAGCTCAAAGAGAAATGTGAGCTCCTCCTCTTTAAGTTGGCGGATCTCGATTCTCGGAGCGATCGGTGCGGGCGGAGCATCAACCGTATGGAGAGTCGGTTAAACTCCTTTGTGATGCTCATTAGGGCTCGGTTGGCTTTACATTCCCACCTCGTTGATCTATTTGTAAGGCTTTCCGATGAATGAAATGAATGCAAGTTTTTACTCATTTCATCTTGGTCGTCGTATTTTTTCGCAAGATAACCCCTCTTACTCTGCGAATATGTAAATCTCACGCTCCCGATGGTCAATTCAATTGGGCCGGAGAGGCTCCCCATTCGAAACAATCTCTCAACAAAGATTAGTAGCGAGGAAACAAACGAATGCTCAAGGAATTTCCACTTCATCCGAAAATATCGAGGCCGAACTTTTTTGTTGAATGATTTAGCAACTCTCTGCTGATAACACCGGCCATGACATACAGCCTTAAGTCTTTTTCGTCGATCGATTCAATTGGCTTGCTCTCTGCTGGATCCATTCAGCTTCCGCCTTAGCTTGAGACAAGTATACGTAAGGAAGGAATTTCCACTTCAACCGGTAGAACAGCCTCCATTCCATATACAAGAGAATACGGGGTTGCCCCGGTAGATGTCCGGATTGAGGTCCGATATGCCATAAGTGCAAATGGTAATCTCTCATGCCAATCGCGATAGTTTTCGGCCGTCTTCGCTAAAATTTTCTTAATGTTCTTATTGGCGGCTTCTCTTGCTCCATTCATCTCGAGGACGGTACGGAGAGGAGTTCGGATGCTTGATCTTGAATTTTTTGAACGGTTCGTCAACTAGCTTGTTGTTCAAATTCGAGCCATTATCGGTGATTATGGCTTCGGGTGAACCGTATCGAGCAATGATATCTCGGCGGATAAATTTTGCGATATTTCGTGCCGTAACCGCTAAATAGGATGCGGCCTCGATCCATTTGGAGAAATAGTCAATCGCCACCAAGATGAATCGATGCCCATTAGATGCTTTAGGGTTGATAGGACCGATAACATCAATGCCCCACATAGAAAACGGCCA
The DNA here is from genome assembly GCA_021437795.1 of Rhodamnia rubescens. Lineage (NCBI taxonomy): Eukaryota > Viridiplantae > Streptophyta > Magnoliopsida > Myrtales > Myrtaceae > Rhodamnia > Rhodamnia rubescens. The sequence continues at coordinate 3,408,234 of JAILYA010000012.1, forward strand.
TGGTTCGGATAAGCGATGCAACTCATTTGGAGGGACATTAATCTTGTCACCATGAATTTGACATTTGTGACTCCGGACATGCTGAATACAATCTCTTTCGAGCGTGAGCCAATAATAACCCAACCTCATAATCTTCTTAGCTAACAAGTGGCCGTTCATGTGTGGACCACGAGATCCCTTCATGTACTTCCATTATTAGACGAACCGCCGGTCGAGTCAACACATCTTAGTAGGACGAGAATCGAATGACCGCTTGTACAAATTCTCTCCATTCAAGAAGAACTTGAGGCCATTTTCCTTATGTACTTTTGGTCGGATACGGTACTTTTTTCGAGGGAACTCATGCTTCGAATATAAGTCTTGATGTCATGGTACCATGGTTTACCATCGGGTTCATTGATCACGGCCATACAATATGCTTTGGTTTTTTAATACCTCGATCTTCGGTGGGTCAACCTCAAGTCCATTGGCGACTTGTAACATTGAAGACAAGGTAGCCAATGCATCAGCGAATCGATTATGAGTCTGGGCGAGATACTCAAATGAGATATCCTCAAATTCTTCTACCAATTCATCCAGATACTCATGGTAGGGTAGCAATTTGGCATCTCTCGTCTTCCACTTTCCAACGGTCGAAGGATAATCAAAGCGGAATCTCCGAACACCTTGAGTCGGGCTATCCCCATTTCAATTGCAGCTGCGGACCGAGGATGCATGCCTCATATTCTGCTATGTTATTTGTGCAAGGGAATACCAATTTATTTGCTACGGGATAATCTCGACCACCTGGAGATATAAGAACCGCGCCCGTGCACGATCCCGATAAATTGAGAGCTCAGTCAAAATACATAGTCCGAGATGTAATCCTCCACCGACATGATTCGATCCTCGGAATGATAGGCATCATCATCTTGCCCCGGATTTTCAGCTAGGACATCTTGCTATAGCTCGTCCCTTGATTGACTTTTGGGACATATATTGAACGTCAAACTCGGAGATGAGGATTTGCCATTTAGCAAGTCTACCAATCAAGGCGGGTTGATTAAGCAAATATTTGATGGGATTGCATTCTGTCACCGAAGCACTTGGTAATGCAAGGTATATTGCCGAAGCACGTGCGTACCCGACTAACGCCGCACATGTTTTCTCTACTTGGAGTACCTCATTTCCGAAGTTGTGAATTTATTGCTCGGGATAATAAATGGCTCGTTCTCTTCCGTCCTCCTGCTTCTCTTGGGCCAAAGATAGCACCCAAGGATTCACTAAGGATTGTGAGGTAGAGGATTAAAGGTTGCTCCGGTGTTGGAGGAACAAGCACGGGTGGATTCATGAGATCTTTGCTTGAGTCTTCCAAAAGCTTCTTCACATTCGCTATCCCATTGGACTAGCGCATTCTTCTTTAATAGTTTGAGGAATGGCTTAGCGGTTTCGATAAGCGAGAGATGAATCGAGCAATATAGTTTAGCCTACCCATCAAACTTCGAACTTCTTTAAGCGTCGTCGGTGGCTTAAGCTCACGAATAGCCTTAACTTTCGAAGGGTCGACTTCAATGCCCTTACCGCTTACCACGAATCCGAGTAGCTTGCCCGAGCTGGTCCCAAAGACACACTTGGCGGGGTTAAGGCGTAACTTATACTTTCGGAATACGTCGAACAATTTTTTCAGCGTTTCGACGTGATCTTCTCCATGCCTTGTTTTTGCTATCATGTCATCGATGTAAACCTCAATCTCATTATGCATCATGTCATGGAAAAGGGCAACCATGGCTCGTTGGTAAGTGGCTCCGGCGTTTTTGAGACCGAACGGCATTACCCGGTAATGGAACATTCCCCATGGTGTGGTGAAAGTGGTTTTCAACTTGTCATTGACATTCATCGGGATCGATTGTACCGGAGAAACCATCCATGAATGAAAACAATTCAAACCCTGCAAGATCTTGTCAACAAGTACGTCGATATGCGGGAGGGGGAAATCATCTTTAGGGCTGGCCTTGTTCAAGTCTCGATAGTCGACACAAACCCGAATGCGGCCGTCTTTCTTCATGACGGGGACTATGTTAGCGACCCAATCGGAATATTCTGTAGTCTCAATGAATCCTACATCGAGAAGCTTTATGACCTCCTCTTTGATCTTCTCGCACTAATTGCAGTCCGGCCCTCCTTGACTTTTGCACCACCGGCTTAGCCAAAGGATCGATCGGCAAACAATGTTCGACAATGGAACGGTCAAGACCAGGCATATCTGCATAGGACCAAGCGAAAATGTCCCGGTAATCCTTTAGGAGCTTAATCAAGCGCTCGGACATCTCTTTGGAAAGGTTTGCCCCGATCTTAACTTCTTTAGAGTTTTCCGCATCGCCTAGGTTGATCGAAATAGCTTGTTCACCGGTCAAGGGCTTGATCTCCTCATGTCGTTCGAAATCTTGACGAACTTCCTCATAATCTGACTGAATTCATCAAGGTCGTATACTTCGAATCCACTAGATTTCCCTCCTCATGTATCCCTCGGAGTTGTCCGTAGGAGGAATTAGAGCAGGAATGGTTAGCGGCGAAGTTTGGCGGATGATTGAAGTTTGGCGGAGAAGGCGGCCATCATTTCCTCCATCTTTCGGGACATCATCTCTTCAAAGCACTCGGTCAAGGAGCCAAGTTTCTCGTTTAGGGGCAATTGGGCGGTGGCGTTAATGTCGGCCATCCTCTTCGCGATCGATCGAGTAATATGTGGAGGATCCGTGAAAAATTACTCTGTACGCAATAACAAACCAAAAATGAGTACGGGGAGCGAGAATAGCGAGCCGGCCCATGGCATCCCTCTAGACTCAAACGAACAAAGTGATTATGACCAAAGAATTGAAACATGTAATTTTCAGTTTGTCCGCTTTTACGAAAAAATCCGTATTAATTCGCACGTTAGTCAAAATACGTCCAAATTTTACGAGCTTATAGTTGAGAAGATGATGAACAACTTTTATATTGATCAATCGGACTAGAAATGAGCGGATCAAATCAGTTTAATGTGTCTTTCCAAAAAATCGCATTCGAAAACTGTTATAACCACAGGTAGTTAAAAAAACGAAAGGCCATCTTAAATTATGAATTTAATTCTGAAATTTTTTAGGATATTAGTTGAAACATAGGTCTACAACTTTCATGTTTGACACTTACTCAAAGCTCGATCGTAGAATTTAGTAAAAATCGTACAACAGGAACGAGCCAAATCGAATTGAGGACAATTGATGAAATTGTAAAAACTACGGAAGCAAAGTGTGAAATTGGAAACACGACAATGAGATTCATAAACAATCAACCTAAACCATGGACCAGCCCAAAATAAAAATGAGATAACGGGGCATAAGAGACAGGAAATTACCGCTCATAGGAAGAAAATGTCAATCACAAAGACATGCGCATGAATCGTGGATTCAAATTTTAGTTCTTTTAGCAAAATGAAATGAAGGACGAACGACATGTCGCAGCCTCGCGCACGTTCATCATGACTAGTTGCCGCCTCGCATACATAGTCATGACTAGTCGGGTCCAATCATCTCGGCTTGGTTCGGTCGACAAGGGCAACTCTCATGCGTCATAGCCTCACGCGCATGAGAACAACCCTTGAGCCATTTTTTTGAAGAACTCGGGATCCAAGTGGGATAACCTTTAGCGAAGCCTTACCGCCAAGGTTAAAGAACCACATAAATACCATCCTGAAACTATCGGGTGACCGGGTTCGGTCACAAGTCAAGGTGGTGTAGTGCAATTATATTAGCGGCATGCACGACATTTTAAAGGCAATCAGCACTCCGATAGTTCAAAAAATAAAATTCTCATCACCAAGCTCGCAAAAGCAGAGGTTAGCCACGGACTCCTCCCCTTATAACTCCCTTTCCTACAAAACCATTTAACACCTAGGGATTAAAATTCAACCAAGATTGCCAAATCAAGTAATTTTCCTTTTCATGAACTTATCTCGGCTTAAGTCCTCTTTGGGTCCCCAGTGAGTCGCCAAGTTGTCGCGACCTAAAAAAAAAATAATAAAGTCATCTTTTTTCGGGCTAATGGATTATCGGGTTAATTAATTAACTAACCTAACTCGGACTCTCCCAAGTCCATACCAAATCGCAACTTAAAGTTCGAATGATTAACATGCAATGTGATTTGAATTTGGAGTCGCCACTAATCATTTTCGGTAGGTCGATTAGAAACCTAAATAAAATAGCGGGAGAAAACTATCTTATTTTGCGAACCGGAGATTAAGAGTCCGGGGACTTGGTTACATTAATTACAACTAATGCCCTTTCGGTACCTTAAAATTCATGAAAAAAAAATAATGGATTTGACAAATTTGATGAATTCTACTTGAAGATCAAAGAATCAATTTTTTTTTGGGTTTTTCTTCTCTTGACATTTGTTTGAAATAAAGAAATTACATGGAATTAGGATGAAATAAGTTCAAGATTACTCCCCAATTTAAACTCGTGCACCAAACTTATGCTCCGGGCTTGTCTTGATCATTGGACCGATTTGGTGACTCGTTAGACCGAGAAATCTCTTGGTCCTATCTCTCATGACGCTTCTTTCTCATCTCGCTAGAATTCCATTAGACTGCAATCTGGGCATTGATATTTTTTTTCCTTTTGCTCTCCTTCTATTCTTGTACAATTGATGTCTCATCGTTGATATGCAGCTGTTATTTAACATAAAAAACGTAGAGAGAAAAATCGGTGTAGAAAATCGAGCTAATTTGTATTCGAAATTAAAGAAAGTTAGGGAATCACTTAACTTTCTTTTTCTGCGGCGAGCTTGAACGATGGTGATGAACTTGTGGCTTGTGTTGATTGGTGCGAGAAATTGGCAATGGTAGCACCGAGCTTCAAAACACTCAAGCCCTCTCAAAACTCTCTCCAAATTTTTTCTTAAGAATTCTCTTTTTCCTCTCTAAAGAATTCCTCTCAAAAACTCTCTCAATTCTCTTCCACTCCCAAAAAACCTCTCCATTCTCTTTCACTCCAAAAACTCTCCATTCTCTTTCACTCGGTATCCGCAATACAGTCCTTGAAATTTTAAGTATTTACAATACAGTCCCTGAAGTTTTGAGTATTTGCAATACGATCCCTGAATTTCGAGTATTTGCAATACGGTCCCCGAGAAAAATATTTCTTTAAGCCCAAATCTTCTTGGTGCATTTTTCACCCCATGCCTAGTCCAGGACCCTGTTAAATTAAGCTCAAATTATATACCAATGCTAAATGAATATGTGAGATGATTTTTGTTTAGAACTAAAATTAGTTCTAATTTTTATGCAAAAAATATATTAGTCAAAATTTAGGCGTCAACACCGAGCTTGCCCAAAGACAAATTGCTTCATCTTGGCCGGATTCTCTTCCATCTCTTCATCCGCATTGAGGAAGTGACATTGTTTGCTTGTAGATAATATGAAAAGCAGAGAGAATTTAATTGTTGCCAAAAGCCAACTCATACCGAATCAAGTACGAAACTCACGCATGCTAGAAGAAGAAAAAGTGAAGAACCAATAAATAGGCTTGTCATCGCAAGGGATGACACCATATCTAACTCCTTCACCAAAGTCTTGGAAGAATTTAGGCTCGAAGCGTGTCCCGTGCTCGTAATACACACCCACGATGGCATATCGGCCAACAAAGCGAAGCTTCTTGAAGCCCGACCATTTTGCCACCGCTGAGTTCACTCCATCACACCCAATTAACACCTAGCATTTTGACATAGAGCATAAGCATAAAGATAAGTTAAACCATCGATATCTTGTTCGCACAAGCAGGCAAATTTTGCATAGACCAAGGGGCTTCTCTCGACCATAAAGTATCTCTCTGTCACTCCAAGCCAATTTTCCTAATTGATGGTCATTTTGTGATGCAACAATACCTTCGCCTTGAGAAGTGACCCATCGAAAGATGGACAAGCTTAAGGCAGCCCGATTCCTCGATCGACACAACCTTAGACGAATACCTTATAGTGCCGCTAGGAAGTTCATTTGCAAGAGTTTCCAACAAGGTTCTCCTCTGCAAGCAACGAATTTCATGGCCTCGTGCGCAATAGGTGCACAAAGTTAAATAGGTATGCCATACGTAACAAAGGAGATTAGGAATCCGTTGAAGTTTGCACAAGAAATGAGAGGAATGGATCTGGTTTATTATTTTTTTATTTTTTTTATCGGAAATGGATCTGGTTTATTTGAAAGGCTAATTTCGCATGCAATTTTAAGCCCCGTAGATTTGCACGAATTTAAACGACTTAAGCGTGTCTCCGTGGCATCAAATTGTCTCTCGGTTATAGAAAGTCCAGGAAATTGTGGAAGTGGTCTCGTAACCTGAAGCGTAACCTCTCGGATATCAATTCAAATCGGGCACGGAGGCATGACAACAAGAACTAGCTTTTGAATTAACATCACGGCAAATATCTTTTTCCATCAAGAGTCGATGGATCTATGTTGCACATCGGATGTCATGCAAAGGTGCTCACTCAAAATCGGGATGTGTCTAATCCCTCTCCTATTGCATTCCTTCTTGAAAACCCCAACAAATGGCGAACTCTCTAGATGAAAACATCACCGTCCACGGATACTTGCACTTACGGGAACACAACGCTTGGAAATCATTCTCGTCGATAACAAGCTCAAATTCTAACGGACAATCAAGTATAAGCCATTCCATGATCATGTGAGAATGTTTCTCCATGATCATTCCAAATTAGAATGACGTGTCCGCCCATACTGTCGATGAAATTGGAATTAATCAAAACAATAGATGGTCAAGCAAACCGGTAGGCCAAGCCAATCACTAGAAAGCTCATGTCTTTATGTGTGGGCTCAATTTTATGCAAAGCACTATACATTCAAATTGCAATTGGAATGATCAAATCACGATAGTCCTAAGAATTAGCCACAGCAAATGGAGGAGGATTTTCATCATTTACCCAAAAAGTTGGTTGTGCTTTGTCGGCGGAGCGGTTCGCCGATCCCGACGGCGCCCAAGGCCCTCCAAGCATTTGTCCATGTTGTAAAGGCGAACCCTGTGGTTCTCAACCCATCGGACGACTCCGGAACCAAGCTTCTAATGCCAAGCCCGCAACACACAAAATATTATCAGCACCCACTTGAATATCAGAGACATACGAACAAACATAAGGAGGGTGAGAATGAGAACAGAGCAGAACAAGAAGCTTTCAGAGAACAACTCATTTCAAGTTATAACTGCTCCAATTCCAGTACAATCACCTGTGAAGTCCTAAAGCTGTAGTGAGGCCTGCTATGCCAGCACCAACAATCACTATGTCTTCAACTGCTTCCATGAAACAATAGCTTGGTCTCTCTCTATCTCCTCTCTCTCTCTCTCTCGGGTGAGGTCTCTTATAAAGAAAGATAAAGAGAGGCAAAGGCGATGAAGACAAACTGTAGAAAGATGATGACTGCATGCAACGACAAATAGGACAGTGATGACGTACGTCACTACGTATATTTGGTCCGGCAAATAGTAAGTAGCGAATGTCGAAGTATGTGTGCTTGTGTCCCTAGCATTTGTTCTTCATCTACCCACCAGAGGCTATTGCCTTGTTCTTTCTAGTTTAATTTATTAGGCGGTACTAAAACCATGAGTGCTTTTTTTTTGTTTTTAGCCATTGGAATAATGACTTTGGCTTGTGCTTGATGATTCATCTTGATACGTGGAGTTTGTTTTATGTTGAAATTGTAGCGGTTGGACTGCGATGATTGACTCTGTTTCTTTGCGCATCTCGAATGAATTGTTATTTAGAAAAAAATAAAAAATTATAATAATTACTAAGGCTTATGGTTGATTGAGTTTGATACCATCATTTGTCCGAACGTAATTAATTTCTATTTTGTCTATCACGTCACATTATTGAGATTCCATTATCACATTGTCATTTCAAGTGTTAATTCAATAATGCCCGTGCACACTTGCAAACATATCTTATTTTAAGGAGAATTATCCATAAAATTCTAAATCTATTGCATGGCCGCCAATTCAGTTTCAAATTTTTCAATTCGAACAATTTAGTCCTAAGCATTTGGATAATTTTTCAATGCGGATCTTCTTGCCTATTTTGACATGAAATCGTTAACGTGGTAGTCTAGTCGGCGTCTATCATCCTACGTGACATCGCTAGGATGATCAGCCCAAAAACACTTTATATGTATAGATATTATTCCCTCTTCTCTTGTGGTCTCACTCATCTCCTGGTCTTTTCAATTGCTTATGTGAAGTTTTAATTGGGATAACTTGCATTATCTTTTCATCCACCTGAAATTCACATTTATATTCAAGTTTTAAATGGGCTCAAACCCATCTGAAATGTGGGAAAAACATTTCCATTTCCCAAACTTTGGAGTAAATGCTGTCTGAGATGATGAATGACAGTTGATAGATACCATCGCAACCAAACTCCACGTTCGTGGAAGAAGTTCTCTAGTTGCAAAATTGGAATTTTGGATGGTCGATTCGATGTGTTGACTTTATAGCTGGCCGCCATAGACAACGATGAGCTAAGGCTTTTCGTCATTGAAGAAATAGCAAAATTGCCAACAAGAGAAAAAAAAATGTCGAGGTACGAATCGTAGTTGATGATATTTATGTGAAAAGGAATCCTCCATGACATTCCCGAAACCATACGTTAACGTTCAGGGTAATTCAAGAAGCGCGCAGCTTCCCACAATCGTAACTCGCCATCTTCGGCAGCTGCCCGGCCAAGAAGGTGGCCAGTGCACTGTTTCTCAAGAAGTTCATCACCCTGCCATTGCTCTGTTGGATGAATCCCACCATGTAAGCTGTGGTTGTGAGCTCAAACGCTCTCCATCTTCTCTCTTCGGCGTAGCTCCGCAAGCCCATCTCAATCCTCTTGTACTCTTCCTCGCTGCTCATGCCTTGCTTGTCCTTCAAGGCTTCGCCCGGGCATCTCGCGAGGACGATGCCGTCTTCCAAAGCCAAGACGTTGCCTTGGCCGATGTCTAGTCTTATTGCCTAGTACTAAGCGTGGACATATTTAATTGAGAAGGTAAGTGGGGCCTAGAAAGATTTGAACTCGGGACCTCCTACTCGATACAATGAAAGATTTTGTTGGACCACGACCAACTGCTCTAAAAAGCTTAAGCTATTAAATGAAGACATGATTTAATATTTAATTACTTTAACACATCTCTTCATTTGCATTAGGGAAAGTGACATTGTTTGCTTGTAGATAATATGAAAAGCAAAGTAAGAGAATCCAATAGTCGCCAAACGCCAACTCATATAGAAGGTAGCACGGAAGCTTACTCTTGCTGGAAGAAGAAAAAGTGAAGAACCAATAAATAGACTTGTCATTGCAAGCAATGACACCAGATCTAACTCCTTCAGTGAAGTACCGGAAGAATTTAGGCTCGAAACCATGACCGTGCTCGCAATACACAGAGCCCCTGATGGCATATCGGCCAACAAAAGCAGGCTTCTTGAAGCCTAGCCATTTTGCCACTGCTGAGTTCACTCCATCACACACAATTAAGACCTAGCATTTTCACATAGAGCGTAAGCATAAAGATAAACTAAACCAGAGAAATCTTGTTCAGACAAGCAAGCAAATTTTGCACAGACGAAGGGGCGTCTCTCGAGCATAAAATATCTCTCTGTCATTCTGAGCTGATTTTCCTTATTAATGCTGATTATGGTGCCATACCTTCGCCTTCAGAATTAACCCATCAGAAAGATGGACCAGCTTAAGGTAGCCCAATTCCTGGATCAACACAACCTTGGAGGAATACCTTATAGTGCTGCTAGGAAGTTCTTTCTCAAGAGTTTCCAACAAGGTTTTCCTCAGCAGGCAACGAATTTCGTGGACTCGTCTGCAATAGATGCACCAAGTTGATAAGACTTGCCACGCATAAGGAAAACCATTAACAAAGGAAATTAGGAACACATTCAGATTTTCGCAAGAAGCGTGAGAAGTGGATCTGTTTTAATCGCATGGCAAATTCGAAAGCAATTTTAAGTCACATAGATCTTCATGGATCCAAACGACTAACTGTGTCCCCGTGGCATCAGATTGTCTCACAGCTGCAGAGATTCCAGAAGCTATGGAAGAGTTCATCAACCTGCACCAGAACCTCTAAAATATCAGTTCAAGTCGGACACACTTTCATCTAAAGTCGATGTATCTATATCGCATATCAGATGTCATGTAGCAGTGCTCATGCACTTCTAGTTCTAGTGTGGGAACATGAGGCTTGGAAATCATTCTCATTGATAACAAGCTCAAATCCTAAGGGACAATCCGTATAAGCCATTTCTTGATATTGTGAGAATGGTTTCTCTACAATCATTCCAAATTAGAATTGTTAGAACATGTTGTATAGTTTTGTAGGTTTCCCTTACCTCTCTTCTTTCTCTTTAGTCCCACATAGGAAGAATGCTAGGCTCCTTTTCTCCTCTAAGCCTATATAAAGGCTTCTCATGTACAATGTTCAACACACCATTATTAGAGAACAAATACCATTCTCTTTTAATCTTTCTTTCTTATCATGGTATCGGAGCCAAGTTCATTGTCTTGAAGAGTATTTCTGGGTTGCCATCAATTGGATCTTCCGCATCGGAAAATAAGACAATGAGCTCATTATTTTTTAAAGTATGCTCTGCGGTTGCCATAAATTGGATCTTCCGCATCGAAATTAAGATAATGAGTTTGGGCCATCATTCTTGCTCGTTCTAATCCGCGCTTCTTTTCTCGATCCTTTCGATCAATTTTTCCACCTCAATCCATATTTCTAGCTTTGCTAGTGATTTCTTTTTTCGTCATGGGTGATTCTAGTGATCGTATTGACGTCAAACTCATGGTTCAAACTATTCTCTTTGGAAACCATCGGAATGGTAGCACTTGTTTATCGCAACCTGTTTGAGCATGTTGAGGGACTTTATCCTTGTCCTGGTGCTCTTCAAAGTGACTCATCGATGAAGTTGCAAACGTCTGAAATTCGAGCATGGAAAGTTTGATCGGAAGGCATGGCTATCATTTTTGGTTCCATTGATCCCGCTCTTCGCCCACAATTTTCTAATATTGTTGAGGCAAAAGTTTATGGGATCGCTGCGGATGTTCACCCGGAGGGGACATTCGAGTTTATCGGTTGGAGCAAGAAGTTTACAATGCTACGCAAGAGTCCGCTCTATTCGAGATTTTTACAATTACATGCACTACTTTGGAGTCAATGGATATTCTTGCTCCTATTCTCGCCCATCATGCCCGATGTACTCGCTTCGACTCAAGATAGCACCGTCTACATTCTTTTCTTATGAAGCTTGCTCTCCCTATGAAGGTGTTCGCACCAACTTCTTCACCGCTCTCCAAGACCATCCCTCCTTCGCTCAAAGAATTGCGCCGAGGAAACTCGTCTTGGTCTTCTTTCCTCCTGTTTCGATTCAACTGCTATTTTGTGCTCCACCACGTCCTTCGCCTATTCGTGGTCCGCCGCCTTTCTGTACGTATTGTCATCGTCTTGGTCATGCGAGTCACATTGTTGGAAGAAGAGGAATGCTTCACGCCTTTCTCGCATCACCACGAGTCACTACCGCATCTCAAATCTCTCGCCTATTACTCTGGTTTCTCCCTCTACGGATGACCGTATTGCTGCTCTTGAGGCCCAACTTGCCCGATTGAGTCCTTCTCTGCCGTGTCTTTTTCCATGTACTTCTACAACTCTCTCATCTGCTGAAGCACCGCTGGTTACTCCACCTTCAGTGATATTTCTACTACTTGGGTACTTGACTCGGAGCCGCTAGACATATGTCTACTTCCGCTGTTTTTCTCACTAAGCTCTCGAGCTCAAGCAACCAAACATTTCTTTCCGCTAATGGTTCTCTCTACTAGCTACCCGACAGTGGTACTCTTACCATCTCTAAGATTTCAATGTTCCCGATGTGTTACATGTTCCCTCTTTGCTCTCAATTTATTATCCGTTGGACAACTCACCGATCTTGGATGTCTGTAAGCTTTACAAATAGCTCTTGCTTTGTGCAGATCGTTTGAGTGGCAAGATGATTAGCGAGGAGACGGGATGGACTTTATATTATGCAACATCTCCATCTTCCAACTTCCTCTCTTCCTCATCTGTGTTGGCTACCCTCGATCTTGCTCGGTGGCATCGTCTTGGACATATTCCGTCTTCTCGTCTCACCGTCCTTCACCAACAAGGTGCTTTGGGTCCTATTTCTTCTAGTAGTCTTCCTCCATGTTCTATATGCCCTTTGCCAAGCAATCTGCTAAGCCTTTTCTCGTTAGTAACTCTAGAACTAGTGCGATTTTCGATCTTGTTCATTCGATGTTTGGGGTCCCCCCGCTCTCTTCCAAGAGTGGTTTCAAATATTATGTATCTTTTATTGATGATTATTCTCGTTATACATGGGTCTATCTTATGCGTCAACGTAGTGATTTCTTTTCCATCTATCGGTCTTTTACTTCCATGGTTTCCACACAATTTAATACAAAAATCAAAATTTTCCGTTCGGATTCGGGGAGAATATCTCTCGGTGTCTTTCGTTCCCTCTTAGCTAGTGATGGTACACTTCCTCGGTTATCTTGTCCTGGGGTTCCACTCAAAATGGAGTTGCTTGAACGCAAGCACCGTCATATTCTAGAGACCACTCGAGCTCTCTTTACTTGGCACATCCGTTCCCATGAGTTCGGGCCGAGGCTCTTCTCACGGCTATTCATCTAATTAATCGCCTACCCTCATCTGTTCTCCATCAAGACCCCCGTTTAGCGTCTCTACTCTCGACCTCCTAGCTATAATCATCTTCGAGTTTTTGGATGTACTTGTTTTGTCATTCTTCCACTCACCGAACGTACAAAGCTTACCGCTCGCTCTATCCCATGTGCATTCTTGGGTTATAGCCGAGCACAAAGGTTATCGTTGTTATGACCCAAATGCGCGACGTGTACGTATTTCTCGTGATGTTACGTTTCATGAACACATCCCTTTCTTTTCCGACAAATACTACACCTCATGTTTCGTCTCCTGTTCCATTTATGGATTTTCTGTTGATCCTCTACCCGACCCTTCTAGTCCCTCCTCTACATCGGATCTAGATATATTGCCACCTTCTCCATCTTCACCTATCCCGAGTGCTGCACCTCTGTTTGTATCGCCTCGACGATTCTCGCACAACTAGAGCCACGCCGTAATCCTCCTCGAGATGCGTCCACCCCTGCCCGGTATGTTGCTGCTACTTCTTATTCTACTGAGTTTGGTTCCTTTTAGTCGTTGTTCATTTGTACAAGAACCTAATAGTTATCGCGAGCGATTCAATTTGCAAAAGGCTATGTCTGAGGAACTCTCGACTTTGGAGAGTTGGTACTTGGGAGCTTGTGCCTCTTCCTCCGTGTCGCTCCTCGTATCTTGCCGATGGATATATAAGATTAAGACTCGTTCGATGGCGGTATTGAGCGTTACAAAGCTGTCCGGTTGCTCGAGGTTTCTCGCAAGAATGGTATCGACTACGAGGAGACCTTTGCTCCCGTAACAAAGATGACATTCGTCCGTGCTTTATTAGTTGTTGCTTCAATTCGCAGTTGGCCTCTCTTTCGGCTTGATGTGAAGAATGCTTTTCTTCACGGTGATCTTCGGGAAGATATCTTTATGCAACCTCCGCCTGGTCTTGCTCATACCTCGGAAAGGTTTGCGCTTGCGACGGGCTCTTTATGGTCTCAAACGGGCTCCTCGTGCTTGGTTTGAGAAGTTCGATGATGCTATTCGGTCTTGGTTTCACTCAAAGTGAGGTGATCATGCTATGTTTGTTCATACCTCTTCTTCAGCTGCACTATTCTTCTTCTTTATGTTGATGATATGGTCATTACGGAGATGATCGTGACCATATTGAGCATACCAAGCGCACCTTCAAGAACATTTTGCCATGAAGGATCTAGGACCACCGCGCTATTTTCTTGGGCTTGAGATTGCTCGCAGGTTCACGTGGTATTCTCATTTCTCGAGAAATATACCGCGATATTCGTCCGGGGCTGCTCTATCGATTCACGTCTTTTGCCACTCCTATTGAGCTAAATCGAAGTTTTGCCCGGGCGATGGAGAACCTCTTTCGATGTCACCCGCTATCGGACCTTGGTTGCGTCTTATTTATCTTACTATCTCCCGACCCGACATCGCTTTATGCTTGTTCATGTTGTCGGCCGGTTTGTTCTTTGCTCCTCGAACAACTCATTATGCGGTGTTCTAAGAATTCTGCGCTATCTTCGAGGCACTTTTATGCGTTCCTTATTTCTACCATCTTCTTCTACTCTCAAGTTGCGTGCCTATTCCGATCTTGATTGGGCTTCCAATGTCACCGATCGCAAATCTATCACTGGTTATTGCATTTTTCTTGGCGATTCACTTATTTCTTGGCGATTCACTTATTTCTTGGCGATCCAAGAAACAACATATTGTCTCACGCTCCTCTACGAGTCCGAGTATCGTGCTATGTCGACACTACTTGTTGAGATTGTTTGGCTTCGCCGCTTACTTGCCGATATGTGTGTTTCATTTTCGGATCCTACTCCTCCGCATTGTGACAACAAGAGTGCCATTCATATCGTGCAAATCCAAGTGTTTCATGAGCGTACCAAACATATTGAGATCGATTGTCATCTCGACTCGTCATCATCTCCAAGCTCGCACTATTTCACTTCCTTTTGTTGGACCGAGAATCAACTTGCCGATTGTTTTACGAAGGCTCTTACATCACAACGATTTAAATTTCTTCTTTCCAAACTCTCGTTATTTGACCCACCTTGAGTTTGAGGGGGTGTTAGAACATGTTGTATAGTTTTGTAGGTTTCCCTTACCTCTCTTCTTTCTCTTTAGTCCCACATGGGAAGAATCTTAGCTCCTTTTTCTCTAAGCCTATATAAAGGCTTCTCATGTACAATGTTCAACACACCATTATTAGAGAACAAATACCATTCTCTTTTAATCTTTCTTTCTTATCAAGAATGATGTGTCCGGCCTATACCATCGACACCGGCTCGGCCGTGGGAAAAACATTAGGTGGTCAAGTGACCAAGTCGGCCAAGCCAATCACTAAAAAGCTCATGTCCTCCTTGGTCCGTTCAATGTTATGTCGCACTATACAATCGAATTGTAATTGGAATTATCAATCACAGTAACCGTAAGAACAAGAAATATGTTCATCTTAGCCACAGCAAATGGAGGATGATGTTCATGAGTTACCCAAAAAGCTGGTTGTGCTGTCGGCGGAGCGGTTCACCTATGCCGACCGCGCCCAAGGCCCGCCAAGCATTTGTCCACGTTGTAAGGGCGAACCCTGTGGTTCTCAACCCATCAGACGACTCCAAAAACAAGCTTTTAATGCCAAGCTTTGCGACACACACCAGATTATCAGCACTCACTTGAATATCAGAGACATACGAACAAACATAAGGAGGGTGAGAATGAGAACAGAGCAGAACAAGAAACTTTCAGAGAACAGCTCTTTTCAAGTTGTGACTGCTCCAAATTCAAGCACAATCACCTGTGAAGTCCTATGGCTGTGGGGAGGCCTGCTATGCCTGCACCAACAATCACTATGTCTTCAACTGCTTCCATGAAACAACTGCTTGATCTCTCTCGATCTTCTCTCTCTCTCTCTGTGCTGAGGTCGTCCTATGAAAGATAAAAAGAGGCAAAGAAGATGGAAGTCCAACTGTAGAAAGATGATGACGGCACGGCATGCAACGAAAAGTAAGACACTAATGACGGAAGCCACTCCGTATATTGCTATGGTAAATAGTGACGAGCGAGTGTAAAAATATTTATGATAGTGTCCGTAGCTCTTGTTCTTACTCCATCCGCTCCGGCTATAGGCTTATTCTTTCCAGTCCAATGTAATAGTTGACACCAAAATCAAATGTGCTTTTCTTTCCATTGTAATCATGTCTGTCTAAACCAGTAAGGTAATTTTCGACCAAAAAAAAAAAACAGTAAGGTAACTAGTTTTTTTTGTGTCCTGTCGCGTGGAACGTCCTGACGTGTCTTAAATTTTTTAAGACACGTGGCAATGATTGGGCACCGAATAAGTGCCACGTCAGGAAAAATTCAAAAATTCAAAAAATACAAAGTAAAAATTAGATTAAAAAAATAAAAAAGCCAAATGTTTTTTCTCTTGATCAGATGGAAAAAAAAACGCTAAAAGTTTTTTAAAAAATCACACCGACCACCATGGTGAAACCATTACCAATGGCCACTGCCACAACTGCCAATAAGGGCCGACGAAGGTCACCCGGGCTGTTCGGAAGCCTGCCGAGGGGAAGAGGGCGCAACCCTCACCCTAAATTTGAGCAAGGGCCAGCGAGGCCTAGCTTGGGGTGGGCAACCGCTTGCCCGGGAGTTTGACTGCTTCAACATAAGCCTTGTTAAAAAAGAGAAACATTCTCTAGCACTCTAGTCCACGGAGAAACGAGTGAGGTCAAAATTCTAAACCGACGTTCATTCGACTAAAGTGTGCTTGAAACCTTGTTGAACTTCATCTTCTGGAGTGGTGCAAAGGTGTGAAACTATGCTTACATTTGCCGTTTCAATATGACCTTCGGTCTTCTCCATGCGCTTTTGTTCCATATGAACACGTCTCCCTATATCAGTGAGGCCTAGCTGACACTTGACAGAAATGAACAAACCATAACACTTGGTGCCATTCCCCGAAATCCATAGAACCGTAAGCGCTTTTCGTCGACTCATCAATTCCCTGTTCTGGGACACACTGATTCTAAATGAAAAACCACACATTTCCCTTTGAAATCCGACAGCTTTATGTGGGAGAGAAGGAACATTGCGACGGAAAATCAATAGGAGAATGTACCTAAACATTTCACTCCATATGGTACAACAATCCCCACAAGCACCGCCTATTGGGAGCACAGGACTGAGACATAAGTTCAAGAAACGGAGAGCCTTTCATCAAATCAGGAAAAGACAGACAAGGCAGGCAAAGGAAAAGGAAAAAGAAAAGCAACACTAGACAGGTCCTCTTTCTCTTTCCTATAGGTTGTGCAAATTAAGAAACTTGGATCCCCCACAAAAACCTCAACCAGTGATGTCCGCGGTATGCGATGAATGCAACAACGCAATTGAGCAGCCAACTCATTAATCCTCTCTGCTGTCAGGGAACTTAGTTTCATAGGTTAGGGGTACCTGCATTTGGCAAAGCAAAAAATCATGCCTCTTTTCTAAATTTCTCTAAGGTGAAAAGGTGTGGGTGCTAATATAAACCCGCATATGAAAGAGAACACTTCGAAATATGATACCATGAACGTCGCAGTTATCATCTTCCCAGCAAACCATCTTCCATGAAGAGCTCGTTGTGCATTACTTGCAGACTGCGTATTCTCGAACCTCAGATATACAAAACCAGCGCTATTCCTGTTTTTGGGTAGCAAAGAGACAAGCCACAACACTTAAGCAACAGAACCAGGGTGACCAATTTCGATATTTTGACAAGTAGGGAGGATTATAAATTTCCTACCGTGTGAATGTCATACCAACAACAATAGGGAACGGATGAATTCAGGCATACGCATGTAAAAACTCGCCCTAATTTTTCAGAGAGAATTCTCTGTACACATCCGAGCCAGAAGGGATAACCTTCTAAGTCATGCTGAGAATCATGCACACGCATCAGGGGTATAAGATTAAGTCCCCCAAAGATTCTAATCAGTAAAATTGCCAGAGACTTACTTCTCTACAAAAATGTGCTTCAAATTTCCAAACTTCGCGCATTCTTCTTGAACATCTTCCTTAATGTCCAAATCAAAATCTGGTTCAGTCTGCCAAGAAGTATCACACCTCAAATAAGAATGGGGAGAAGAGTAATACATCATAACGCCAACGTAAGCCTAAAAATCTAACTTACCTCTAGCGTTGGATCAAACATGTTCTTCAATAACAAACATTCGCTTGGGATACCAACTGTATCAATTGTAGGACCAGTAGTAGCTGTGACCTGAAAACCTGATCCTGGAAGTCCAGTGAGGGCTGCAATATTCGGCTGCATAAGAGAAGCAGCCAGTGGGGGAACCACAGGTGCCGCACCAAGAATAGGTCCTGTGGGAAGAGCAGCACCTGTGCTGTTGATGGCAGGAGTGCCCACAGAACTGGCAATGCTGCAATGGTAACTGATACTGTCAAATGACAAACAAACACAGTAACTCCATAAAAGTAAAACTAAAGTGTCATATCAACCTTGATGCAGTTCCGCTGCGGTCCAACTTCAGCATAAGACTTGCTCGAGAAGAGGCATTCAAGGACTGAAATAAGCCCAAAAAAAAAACAAATTATGAGAGAATCATGCAAAACAATACTAACTTCACAAAATATCTAAAAGCTGTTAAAAAAATTCCTCACAAATAAGCTATTGTGAGTTATGAAAAAGTGTGGCAGGTAAAAGAAGAATCAGTAGCACGTGATTGTGAATTATAGAAATTAATTGCTATTTTTCCTTGAAGCAATAATCCAAAACCAAAACATAGCTCTGATCCAATATTGATTTTATGACTACCTTCCAACCAACAAAGAAGTATGTACAAGTGAAAATTGCTTTTCATCTAATACAAGAATAACCAATGAAATTGTATCATAACTCGCATTGCAAAAGGACTCTTCTAGGCCTCCAGGATTCATGGCTTTTATTGCAGCAGCTCTTCCTCTTCATCACTTGCATGCCATGAAAGTTACCACTTCTTTTTGGCCATTCATAAAACTCCCCACTTAAAGAATGCCAAAACAGGCAACGATATGATTTGTTCAGCTTAAGCTTGATGAGCTCAATCCGGAGCCAAAATGAACCGACCTTCTAGGCAAGATATGCTTGCAATTTCAGAATCTAGCCCCCTCCCCCCCACCCCCCAAAAAAATGAAGGAAAAAGGAAAGAAAAACACGATTAGACCCATGCGTTGAATTGCTGAGCATCCAGCCGAAAAACTTTTCAGCTGAAACATGAATGTGTTCCAAACATCTATTTCTCCAAATGGAAAAAGATAATTGATTCTGACAACAAAAGGTGCAGAATAATCTACATTTGCTTAAGAATAAAGACTTAAGCTACAAAAAGAGATAAAAATTATGAACAGGAAACAGGAGGTACTCTCCAACATTGTAAATATGAAATACTGAGGTGACAGTAGGAAGAATAAAAGCCAATCCAAAGGCACGACATTCAGAAAAACGTGACTAGAGGAAGTCCACATAGCAGAGGCAGCGCAAATAGCTAATTATCACACTAATGAGAGACGTAAAGATTCTACTCACCAAGCCACCACCTTCATCATCATCAAAATCTCCAGCATTAGTCCCAACGTCCTGTGTTCCTGCTTGATCCGTGACAGCTGACACCTAAATGGAGGTAGAAACTCCACTTACCATTCAAAAGTTTACTGAAGCACTATCATTTAAGATGGATTTGCAAGCTTTTTACTACAGAGATATAAGCTACATGAATTTGCTGGCACCACAAACCTACACACGTCATCCCTGATTCCCCATTTATTAACCTGCAAGCAATTTCCACAAGTGCAAGTGAACTACTAACCTTGATAGTCCGTCCTGCAATTTCCAATCCATTCAGACTTAGTGCATTCCGGGCATCCTCAAGACGTACAAACTGCAACAAAAAAATTTACCTATTAAAATCATCATATGCAATAATCCATCGCAATTTTTGTGTGCAGACAAATGCGACACTAATATCATCATTCAGAGTCGAGTCAAGACATGTCCTATTCAGTCAAAAAGATTGGACTCCTAAACTCGCAAGTAAACATCAATATATCGAGAAACTAACAAAATAAGACATTTTTGCACAAGGAAAAGTCGACCTCTAAGAACAGATTTTGACAAGTGGTCAATAAAGGGTAGAGTATAGTAAGAAAGTTGTCATTCTAACCATTACTTAAGTTTCAAAGTCCAGAGGTGTTGCTTCTTGTTGAACATATCAATATACCACTACATATCTTCCATGTCTTTCTCATACAACAAGCTTAGAACATAATGAAAAGAAGTCAACCGCAATTATGAAAAGAAGTCAACCGCAAAATCCATGAACCTCTTTGCCTGCCCTTAAACCTCCTTTCCATTTCTGCAGTAATGAAGACTACTATTGTTCTGTAAATTCTGCCATCAGAGCCTCTTGAAATTGTTTTATTTAGTATTCAACTGCAATGTTGATCAATATAACTCGTTTTTCCTATCACAACATATAAGGGTCTTTTTAAACTTAAAAAGAGCACTTATTGCTATCCCATCAAATTTTGAAAAAGGAAAAAGAAAAGAAAAGAAATAAATATACATGTAGGAGCATATCTATTTTAAGCTCTAAAAAGTTTATAAGTCGTTCCAAACGACCCTAAATGTCAATATTTTCTACATACTTCAAAATTCAGGCATCCAACTTTTAATAAAAGACAAATTCCAAACGCTACCAGAAAAAGGAAAAGCAAAAACTACAAGAAGAAAAGAAAGTCCCACAAAATAGAAGCCAAGCATCATACATTAGATGCATACTCACCTGCACAAAGCCAAAGCCCTTACAACTTCCAGATTCATCAAGCGGTAGCTGCACGAGCTCCACCTCACCAAATGGTTCAAAAATCTAAGCATCACGAAAAAGCAAGTATTGAAGCTTATTAGATAGAATGAATATCGATAATTCCTATATAAAGCCAAACATCACGTTCATACAACAAATAATAAAGAAAAATGAAGATCTACTCAATGAAAAAAATAAAAAATCACTAACTGCAAATAGAAAACAAGAGTTTATGTCAGAAAGCACATATGCTTCTTCAGTTGAATAACCAAATCTTCGGTAAAAGAGGACAAATGAATCCCTGAAAAGACACATAATATGAATGGAATATTTACTAACGGACTTCACCTTTTTCAGCTGCTCAGTTGTCAAGTTTGTATGCAGGTTACCAACGTAAAGCCTTCTAGCACCTCCTGAATAAGGACCAATTGATCCACCTGGTCCTCCAGCTGCAGCTGCAGTTGACTGAACCAAGTTTTTTTCAGCTTCTGATGGTTTTACCATCACTGGTATGCCAAGAAGTGGCTGGCCGGATAGTGCTATAGCCATTGGAACAGACATTGCATCATAGAACTCAACATATCTGCAGAACAAAGTTATTTTGCATAACCCAGCAAAAAGAAAAAAGTTGTCTCAGTGAAAAGGATATCAATTAACAACTCCCCATCCATAAATTCCATGTCAGCTAGACCCCACTTCTAGTGATCCATAAGGTAACAACGAATCCAACTCTCAAATCAGTAAACAACATGTTGAAGTGTAGGAGTATACAATGCAATTCCCGGTGTAACAAGCTTAGAGTGAAACTTGAATGATTTGCAGGAAGTCATATTAACACATATTTATGATTACTACTTCACGCAAATACTTAACACATGCCACAAAACTCAATGAGCAAACAAATGCACTTATATATTTGTTCGAATTGCCTTATTAACTCTCATAGGTTAAGCTATCTATGAGCTGTCGACACATATTCCACTCCTGCCAGAGAAACCCAAGATTGGATCTACAAAATAATCATTGTACATGGAGTTTAAGATAAATCCAGCTGAGCGTTCTGCACTTAACAGACTACTTTATCTTGAGTAGTAGAATAGCCTTAAATTGGTAAACAAACTAAGATCTGCACACACTGTCCTTTCAAGATAACAGTTGTAGCGACAACTTAATGTAGAATAAACAAACAAGCATACTGATCAAAGAAGATTGACTCAGTTTTTTCACAACGCCATATAATGCTTACCCAACCCCTTTGGAGCGCCTTGAGATCCTATCCATGATCAAACGTACATCTCGCACCTGAAATTGTTCACCAACTTGACAATCATCAAGAGATACAAATTGGTTGATGTTTTATATGAACGCATACATAGATACATATTTGTCAAGCTGCTGGTGCTGATTTTTCTTTTCCTCTTTTCTCAGAGTTGGAGGGGGAGAGGGAGGGGATGGGGATTGGATGATTTATATAAACCTAAAATGACCAAGTGAAGTCAACTGCTCATCAACCTAGGCAAACAACATGAGCTAAAAATAACATCATATAGGATGTGGATCGAATAATGCACAAACAAAAGTCAGTGAGAGCTGTGTCTATGGGTGCAGCACGCCTATAGCAGTCCACTCACAGACATGTCAAAGCTGCATGAAATGAAGAGTGAAAGGAAATACTGAAATACATATGGAGCATCATAATTTTTTACCATGCATGAAACACACAGATCGGGATGAAGTTCTTCTTTATCAGGAGAGCTCCCAAGATTAAGAAAGTGATAGTATATACTTAAAACACAACCACAACCTCCCTCCACATTCAACAAGGAAACAAGTTACCTTGCCAGCCCTTGAGAAGAACTCATAAACATCTCTTTCATCTGCTTTCAAGTTAATCTGTGAAATGTTAGCACAACTAAGTAAATTTGCGAGTAAAGAAGAGTTACAAACCATAAGTTTGAATGCATGTGAACAAACCATTTACATTACCTGATAGGCAAATACAGTCCTCTGGTCCCGTTCAGGATCCGCCTCTGGCTCTTTGGCGTCTTCCTTCTTTTCTTTATGCGGCCTGAAAAATGAACAAAAAATTCAAACAATCAATCATGGTTTTCATAGATAAAAGAGCAGACCTTCATAGGAACAGTCAATTATGTACTTCAGAAGTATCTTGCTCTGTCAAACAGAGCAAAATTTTACGTGGTGGGTTTTTTTGTATGTGGTGGAAGTGTTACAAAACACTAAACCAAAGAACAAAAAGTTATCCCAAAATGGCAGCCAAAATTTCTCCGCTTATGATATAAGGCCGAACCCATGTGCCCTAGTCCTGCAGGGAACTACACAAAGTTATTATGAGAGGACAACCCACACACATTGGTATCTAAAAGACTTTATCATCTTAATGTGATCATTAACATGGAGACCAAGTAATTTATATACATAATCTGACCTCAAGCAATAGATTAGCATCAAATATTGTACCTTCTATAAACAACTTAATCTTAAATGATAACGGCGTCATCAAGTTGCATAGATGGCGTGCCAAAGAACCTAATAGCATAATTTGGAACCTGTTAATCTTAGATTCCAGCAGAACACAGTACATTAAAATAAAGCATATATAAGACCAAAAATAACCAAGAGACAGTGATAGTGAGGCAGCTAATTTCTCATGAGGTAAAAGATCCAATACTGATTATCAGATCAACCAAAAAAGCGGTGCAAGAAAAAGAGGAAAAAAAGATGTAAGAACCCAATCTAGACATGCAGGCACACTCTGAATTAAGCAAACTATAATCCAGTTGACGAATGACCCTAAAGACTAATCACAATTCCTTCCAAAGCTCAGCATGTCCTACAACAACAGAAACGAAAAGCTGCCACCAATAATGAACATGCTAATAAATATATACATATTACCCCAATTCAGTATCAGCATGGTCCAAACTTAAACATTGAAAGATATGGATCCAAAAATTATCTCATCGTTATCAGAATTGAGCAATGGTAAACTGCTCCTGACTGCATAAAGCAAAACCCTCTTTCAAGCAAAACCAGGTTCCAAATGCCTTAAAGACAACATTAAGGCCCATCTGTCTTAAGCAAAATGCTGCATTCTTGTCAAAACATAAAAATGCTATTTAAACATTAAAGTTCAAGAAAATATTGAATATAATTCCATATATTTATATGGTATTTTTGCATCAAATAAAAGTCAAAGATCAGGGCTGCAAGATTTTGAAAAAGTAAAATGTAAAATGTAAAAAAAATATATCTATAGATCACAAGGTTTAGAACCAGGTTGCTCCCACACCCATTACTTTACACATACTGACACACACATAAGCCTAGGTAACTATAACTAGAGGACTGACAGATAATTGGTTGATAGCTTCGTTTCCTCCATAGAGTTGTACTTTAATATTGTAATAGAAGGCAGACAATAGAGCAATTTAAGCACAGAATTTTTTAGAGAAAGGACCAAACAAATAAAAAGGAAGCTGTGAGAAGAGAACAACACATGACATCCAATTAATTAGCACTACAAAACCTTGAAAAAGCGTGTCCAAATTTCTTCACACCTCAGAGGATAGTTAACTGACACAAATGCAACCATTAAAAAGAAAACAAACTTGAAATACCTGCTCTCTCTTTCTCGTTCCCTCAACTCCTTCTCTTTATCTCTTTCTCTATGCTCCAGCTCTCGATTCCTTTCTCTGCCCATTTCATCTCGACCACCTCGATGCCTTCCAGAAGGGCTCCTGCTTCTCCGTGATTTCTCTTGTTCCCTTTCCCTGACCCTATTATCCCGTTCGGGATCCCTCCTGTCTCGATCGCGACGCTTGTCTCTATTTCTATCTCTCTCTCCCCCATTCCTGTCCTCCCTCTCACTATCCCTTTCCCTGTCTTTCTCCCTCTCTTTCCGTTCCCGGCTACTCTTAGGCCCTTCCCTCTCTCCATCCCTTGACCGCGACCGATGCCGTGAAGAACCACGCCTATCATTATCTCGGGTTTTGTCCCCGGACTTTGAACGTTTGGAGAGATGATCAGCATCATCCTCATTCTCTTCATTCTTATGCTTTGAAGACCGACTTCTACGCCTGTCTCCTGAATTCAGGGTCTCTTCCCCACCATTGGCAACTTCCTTCACCTTCTGTGGTTCTGGATTCTCAACTGTTTTCTCCAGATACTCATATTCATCAAAATCCATGGTTTAAATTAGCCAGTTAAGGAAAACCCTCGGTGAGCCTGGCCACAATCTGTAAAGAGGAAAACAGTTACATGCCATTATTTTCTTTGAAAAAAATAGGTCGAAGAAGTCGGATAGAAGATTCAGAACCAATGCATAATCCATTGGGTTGCCGCCAAGCTTGGAAGAGCAAAAGCAGAGTTGGACGGGCAGAAACAAAATCAAGCGATCAGCAAAAAGGGACAGCTACGACCAACCCCTATATTCAATCGCAAAACTAACTGCACAAACTACCATTAAGTTTCCGAGCACAAGTCACTGAATAAAGCCCAATCCTTCGAACCTTACTAACATCACTTCGCAGGAAAAAGTTCTGCCGGGAAATTTTGTTCCAGACAAACAACAAATAAGCCGTAAAGTCCGACACAACCTAGACCAAACGTGCAAAATCCATAGCGCAAAACCGTAAACAATGGCCCACCAATGCGAAACGGCAACAATTGCGAAACCGAACCTCTCTCCCGGAATCAACATGAACCAAACAAAACTTCAATAGAACTAGAAAAGAAGGAAACCCTCCACCTGGAAGGGACGAAGCAAAACCGAACCTTACTGACAGGATATAAGAGGGGATTGGAGCAGAAAGTGAATGTCGTGACGACGACTATAGAGTCCCGCAAGAGAGAGAAGGAAGAACTTCGAGCAAGAATTTCGAAGACCAAGGCTCCAATCTCTCTCGAAATTGCTTGCTAGGGCAAGGCCATTGGTTTGGACTCCCACACTCAAAACTGTGTCGGAACACGCAGGGCTTTTTACGTACTCAGAGTCAGAGAGAAGCCCATCCCCATCCAAACGGGCCGGCCGGGCTCGCTCCAGATTTGCGCCGAACCGCCGAGTCCGAAAACTCGGAAACCGAACCAAACCTAGATCGGTTTTATAAGGGTATGAAGGTAATTTGACTATGCTCGCTGCAAAAACATAGGCTGAATTCCCTTAAAAAAAGCACCCCAACTTTAGAACGTGTCCCAATGCCACCCCAAATTTTTTTTATCTCAGAAAGAATCCCAAATCTGCCCGGAACTTTTTTTGCCTCAAAAATACCCAAACTTTAGGTATGATTCCAAATTTACTCGAACTTTTTATTTTTTATTTAAGAGAAAATCACCGATTTTTACCAATGCAAGATATTTAGAGTGTACGTAACTTGTGTTCCGTGCTTACTTGAGTCGCAACTTTTAAAAATCTATCACATAATGCCATCAATGATTTGCATTATCGGAAAATTCAACGCGACATTCAACTAATATAAACCAGCCAACCTGGCAAATGAGATGCCAAACGACGTCGCCCAACTCATCTTATTAAAGAACCCTTCGCTTCAACAATTTAGGACAAAATCAAATTTCCTCAAGAATCCTAACCCTACCGAACCAAAATTCACGATTTCCAATCCTTCAAATTGGCCAAATAATCTCATCAAATTCGCGATGGGGGAGCGAGAACTAGGAGAAGCGGCCATGAATCTATGAGCAAAGGCCAAATGAACCTCCACATTTTTGCTATTGTGAGTTGCAAAGCCCAACAAAAATAGCTTGGACGAGAGATAATCTCGAGAGAAGGTTCCATGGATGCGCGAGATATAGAGAAGATTTCAATTATGGATATTTTTGGTGGGTTGACGCAACATTCTCAAATCGAGCAACGGAGGTGATTTTGGAGCTACTTTAAGGACGAGATCAACTGGTACATGTATTGACACGATATTGACTCAATGCAACAAAAATCAAGGGTTTTTGTGAATCATTGGAAGAAGGAATTTTCAATGATGAAAATTCAAAAAGATATTTGTCGAGTGTTTCTTATCTTGATGTTAGGTTTTATCGGTTTGTGATCATATGTAACCCTAGTAAAGAGAATAAGCTATTGATTCTACCATAGTTTTTTTTTTGTTTGAAAAGTCTACCATAGTTAAAGAGCAATGAAATGTGTGGTTATGTTTGGAGCAATGAATGTTAATTGTTGGAAAGTTTTTATGCATGAATGTTCTCACTTTTGGCAATTCCGTGTATGTGACTTGAATGGACTGGGTTGAATATCCATATATGGTCGATTTGGTTGAAATTGGTGTTTCTAAATGATAGATGATTTGCAATTTGTGTTGTAGTTTCTGCAGCAATAACATAGATGACCCTGCATTTTCTGGTCTGTTTTGGCTATTCTGTGTATGGTGTTGAAGGACAAGCCAAGTTCCAAAAACATACGATCGATTTGGTGGAAATTGGTGTTTTATGATGCAATTTGTGCCTAATTGTTGGTGTATATAAATGATAGATTATTTGCAATTTATGCCGCAATTTCTGCAACGAGAGCACAAATGATCTTTCATTTTGTGATTGGTTTTGGCTATTTTGCTTATAGTATTGAAGGATAGGACAAGTTCCAAGAACTTTACGAATGATCATTTGGATGCCATAAATTCTTTTCAATCGACCACTTCACTTACTCAACTTTTTAAAAGGTGCCACTTAGGCCTGCATGGCAACGATTTTGATCTAAAAAAGCGATTCTGATTAGAATTGATTTTTTTTCTAATTTTGTTCCATGGATGAGTTTTAAAGCATCGGATTGTGTTAAGTAACTACACAATTTTTTTTCCCAAAACAAAAGCAGGTTTGGTAATCGCACAAAATTTTTGTTCATGAGAATAATTTCTCATCCCAATTTTTGGCATTTAAGTCAAATAGTTACATAGTGACTTTGTGAAATTTCATCACACATTTCCAATTAATTAAATATTAATTCATATTGGGTCTCTTATATAACATATTGCATGTAACATATTTTCGTGCTATTCCGTCCAATTATCGTGTCATAACGTGTTATTTTAAGCTTAAAAAAGGAGAAATCATGTTGTGTTAGTGTGTGATTTCAAATTTGCTCGAGCCCTCTCGTGTCTATACCAAATCGCAAAGAGGGAATATCGGATTTGATCTTAATGTGATCGGTGGCATGTCTATGTATACATGCAAATGGAGTTGCCACCAGTCTTTGAGAAAGGTAGATCGAAAACTTTATCGAGTGTCGGGAGAAACTGTGCGATTCTACGCAACTAAAGAAATGTAGAGTCCGGAGTCTTGGTTACGTCGGTATTTTCACCGATGCCCTTTCGGCACCGAAATTGAGTATTTTCTAAAAGTCTTTCGTTCAAATTTTTAATTTATTTTTAAACCTAGGAGGTAAGCCAATGCTAAGTGTTCACGCTGAGTTGTTTTTGTCTTTTTTCAAATTTTCTAAAGTTAGACTAAGTCTAAAGTACTTAAATCTAGGCAAATCATAACCAATGAAATCAAGTGCGCAATAAAAAAAATCATGGGGTTGATAAATTACATCACAAGATCCTAACGAAGCCCTAAGGGACTAGAGAAATGTAGTTCGGAAAGGAGGTTATGATTTTCCTAAAAAAAAAGAATAAAATCTATGAAATTTAGAGAATTTTTTAGGCACATGTTTATGAAAATGAGTTCAAACTAGGCTAATCTAAGCTTCTTATTTTTAAGGATTTTCTAAAAAAACTCTTATTTTTTAGATTTTTTTCAATATATTTTATTTTTTATTATCTTATATAATTTTTTTGAAAATGAGACCCCGTTCTGTTTTAGGCCGAGAGAAGAGTAATGAGAGAATAAGGGAAAAGTGAGTGATGTGAAACTCCATTCTGTTTTATAATTTTCGAAAGTAATTTTTTTCTAGAACTAACTTTTTTGTGTTCTTGTTTGTTCTCCAAAATGGTCCTCGGGAACGGAATCGAATTATTTACATTACCAAACATGATTCTCATCCTTTTTTGTTATGGTGAACAAAACCGGATAACCGGAATCGTTGTCATGCATGCCTTTAGGTTCCTTAACTCTTTAAAAGTTGCAACTTAGGTTCCTCAATTTTTTAAAAGTGACAACTTAGGTTCACTTTCTTAAACACATCCTGTAATAATTTAACTTACATTCGCATGTCCCGATCTTGTCATCCTATAATAGCTTACAATAACAAGATAATTATGTTAGATACCATTGCATTATACATCAAACAACAACACAATCAATGCACTAGCAAAATCACGCTCTCTAACATCAACAACAAGGGAGGCTGTCCTTAATTAAGACCGAAAATATTATTGCTAAACATATCAGCCAAAATATGGCAATAAAACATCTAACAACATTACTACACAATTTCGATAATAATAAAAGAAAAAAATATTGATGCACAACACATAACCAACCAAAATGCGAGTACAAAACACCTAACAAAGATTCTTGCACAACACAAAACCACATTGAGTGATTGAGTATTTTGATGGCGAGTTATTTTGCATTATCAAATCTCATCGATGAGCAAAACACAGGACTTGTATGGGTTGAATCACAATAAGGATACTTACTCTTCCTTCTCCGCTCCATCTTCCATGTTTACGTAAATGCCATCATCCAACAACCCAAGTTTCGACCCAAAAAAAAAAAAAACCCAATTGGTGCTTCCCTCCTTTGAAATGCCCTTGCTTCTTCTCCTATTTGTGCAATTTCTTCATTATCAAAATCACTTTCAGCAAACTGCATGCACTAATATTTCCTCATCTTCATCATTGGACAATACAACTTCCCAAAGCCTAAGTTTATTCTAGTCGATTCTTCAAGCAATGTGTCTTTAGTATCGGATATGTCACCAGTTCTTTCAAGTTGGTCACATAGCTCTAACAAATGAGCTGTATGGAAAGTCTTAGTGTCATTTGCTATCAGATCTCTTTCTAAAACAGGTCAATCGCCACCCTGGATTGCAATACCAGCTTCCTCATCTTCATCACCATGATATTCAACATACACATAAACCTCATGACCAAGAAGGAAATGGTAAATAAGATCTTTCATGACACTATCATCATGCAATTATCTCAAACTACCCTTAAGGCTCTTTTCAAGTATTTGATAATGTAATTTCCCTATTTTGTAAGACATCTGTTCTACTATATCTTTCTCAAAGTTTTTATATGACAGTCTGTTCACACTGATAAGGACAACAACGACATTTCCACCAACATATTCCCACTATTTGTCCCCAATAACAAACTTCCCACCGCAGTAAATATTGATGGGTGCAATGGTATCACCCATGTTCACCCTATACCAAAGACCAAAAAAAAAAATTATTTCTATGACGAGGACCACATCGCATACAAGCGACAACTTCAACAATCGGCCCCTACAACTGCACCACTTTCACTAAACAATAATTTCGGGGTGTCGGCTAAGAGACACAAAACGACAAAGTACTACAGCTCCTAAAATAAAGCACTCACATTTATCCTCTCACACCAAACCCTAACATTTGCCCTCCAAGATATCACATTTTCTCTCGCTTGTGCCTTTGTCAATAACACAAAACATTAAATTACTAATCTTTGCTTTTGTCGACCAAGGTTCGTCACGCGACAAACCTTATTTGCGAGTCAGCACTAGATTTACTTCGGAGACTAAGTGTTGAGGAAGATCGAAGCGCTAATTTGAGA
The DNA here is from genome assembly GCA_021437795.1 of Rhodamnia rubescens. Taxonomy (NCBI): domain Eukaryota; kingdom Viridiplantae; phylum Streptophyta; class Magnoliopsida; order Myrtales; family Myrtaceae; genus Rhodamnia; species Rhodamnia rubescens. The sequence continues at coordinate 3,438,563 of JAILYA010000012.1, forward strand.
TTGCAGAGTGTGATCGACATGAGAACAGAGATTAATTAGAGAGAGGGAGAGAGTAGCAAGCCCTAATTTGCGATTCAAAGACGAACGTGTCTTTTCTGTCTCAGAAGCCAATTGGTTAAACGCAAGCCTAATTGACTTGATGGAGAGAAACGGCATCTTTTTTGTTAAAAATAGAAACGATATCGTTTGTGTTTAAGAAGGAGACACGGTGAGCAAAAATTTCCATATTGGACTTCTAATTTTTTTTTAATATCCACTTCAAAATGAAAAATTAAGTAGAATATCCATGTAAAACATTTTGCCTGACAGTGACACTCAAGTGAATGATTTTACTCCACGTAAGACTTAAGTGAATGAAAAAAAGTCACATGGACTCAAATGAGTGTCGTGCACAAGTTATAGCAGCTCCAAGTGTCTTCCTCCCAATTTTTACTCTAATATTAAATCTGCCCCCTTAGTCATTTGTCCAAAATTTGTTGTTAGTCATCCCTAAATTTCATATCCTAAAACAACTTCTTTTTGGAGACTTTCAATACTTTTTATTGTGGTGTATTTGTTATCCATGTAAAAATGCCACGTTGGTCCGTACCTATCACATCATTACTTTGCTTTGATGTGGAATTATTATCGGCGTGAAAATGCCATGTCAAGTTGAGACTGGACTCGAGATAGATTTGATAATAGATTGATAGTTTGTGATTTTTTTAGACAAAATAAAATTTTGGGTAGTTTTAGGAGTGAACCTAAAGTTTATTTTATTTTTTCTTAACACAAAGAAGTTTAGGACATATTTGGGACTAAAATTAAAGTTGAGGGTTTTTTCTAAGATAAAAAAAAAAGTTTGGGGCAAAATTGAAACTCGATCCAAAGTTGGGAGGTTTTCAGGGAATTCAGGTGCTTAACGTGCACTAATACCACTACAATTCGGACTAATTCAGTCAAGTTTCTTTTGCCTCGGGCCGGAAAACCAAATTCAGAGGATTATCCCAGCTCGTTTCTCAATTCTGCCTTTTGTTTCCTTAGTAGGATGCTCAAATTTGATTTCCATGCGAACAGTTAAATGATAAGAAAGATTTAAGATGTTTAATATTGATTTATAACTTCCATTTCGAGTTATATATATCTGCAAACAATGTAGAAATTTGATATGAAAAACCAACAAGGTAGTTCGAAAGCCTTTGCCACCAAAGCCAACATCGACAAGATTATCATTTCAATCGAATCATTCTTTCCGGTCAATCCAACACCAATACAAGAACGGATAGTAACAAAACATCACACCCGAGCGCTCCTCAGAGGTCAAGAAAAGAAGTGGGAGTGAGCCTTATTCACTTACACACTACCAAATACATGGAAAACTCGAGAGGATAATCTCAAAAATGAAACAACAATGGTCCTCCCCAGAATTCCCATGCAGTATGAAGGCATACAACACGGGATGATAAGAATAATCAGCCTAAGAATCAAATAATATTGTCTAAACCTTGACACCATAATGTCTTCTCAGCAGTTTGGAAGGAGTCTCAACATGCGAGCGCTCAGAGCATTTTATAGGTTAATAACTTAATTAACTGGCAAGCCGCTATCGCCTCACAAAAGTCCTTACTAGCCCTAGCTATGTCTCTCGAGCAAGAAGATCGCCCTGTAATTTATAAGCTTATCCGTTGTTACTTCTCTCAAGCTTTTGGTGCCTCACCATGATTGCTGGGCACACTATTTCTAGGGGAACTAAATAACCCAAAACTCGAGCGTGAGGGGCCAGGAGGAGTCTCGGCTTTTCTTAGACTCTCCTTTTAAATGTGAGGTATGTGTATCTGAAGGAGTTTGCCTCCTTTGATATCGAACCTCTTGCCTTCCTGGAACCTCAGGCTGTAACCTGTGAGAGTCTCGCACCCCTTGGCTCCTAGATTGTGCAAACCTATTATTTGCTCCTCCCCTCGCATACCTGTTCTCAGTTTCTGTGGGAGGCTCCCCTATGTTCACTGGATAATTAGGGTTTGATGAAGAGGGAGCTCTTCCAGGCCTATAGTTCGCCCCACCAGTTGACCAGCCAGCATAGCTGCCTGCAGCGTTTCCATTGTCAGAAAGTATCTCTTTCTCAGATTCCAAGCCTTTTTCGCTAAGATCCTCATCTTCAAAGTCTCCATCCTTCTCAGATTCCAAGCCTTTTTCGCCAAGGTCCTCATCTTCAAAGTCTCCACCGGGTTGAGCTGCCGTGTCTTGTTTCATATCTCCAGATAGCTTCTTGCCTTTCTTAGGCGGACCAAACTTTGCATGCCTGACAATAACATAAGCCTGATCCTTTTCCACCCTTGGTCCACTTTCTACAACCGCTACATCTTCAATCTGCACAGATTGTTAGTACAAGAAACTTCAACCAGATAGCAAGTTTAAAAAGTACGAGCATGACAACTAAAAACTAATGAGAATAAGAATCTTTAAGAATGTATGGCTGACCAATGCAGAAAGTCGAGTTAATAATCCTTCCAAGTCCTGATCTTCGGTACCCATTGCCCTACACTGTAAGAGCCATAGGGGGAGAGAACGTCTTAATAAAGACAGAAAGGGAAGATCCCATGTAGCCTTGTCTGTATACTCCAAGAGCCCATATCCAGTGAATATGTGAACAAAGCAAGACTTTATGCAAGGTTTACCAACGTAAAAACCTTTTGGTTGCTAGTGCTACTAGTACACACACCACATGCATACAAACTGACCTGCACAAAATGATAAGAGAATGCTTCCATGTACATGTCCTTGTATCAATATATCGCCCAATTTAAGATTTGTCATTAAGAAGCGAGATTGGAACTTGCCGCTACTTCCCTAACATGTCTCTAGCAAGGATAAACAATCAGCACATACTGTTGGAATCCTTCGTCCATGTAACAATATATTGCCCAATTTAAGATTTGTCATTAAGAAGCGAGTTTGGGACTTGCTGCAATTTCCGTAACATGTCTCTAACAAGGACAAACAATCGGCACATATTGTTGGAATCCTTCTTTAGCATGAGAAGAACACTAAACTTCTCCAAATAATACCCAGCACAGTTCATAAATCCTCGTAGCAAAGACAAGCCTTCCTAAGCTTCGAGACAGGTCCAGCTCACCATATAGAAGCAGAATCCACATTAACATCAGGACACTATTCCAAATTGACGAAGAAATCAAACTCTCATGCAACCCTCGCAATCCCCAAAACTCCCTTAGCATGATCCAAGAAAAAAAGCATACAAAATTATGCATGTAACAAGTTAATATGCTTTAACCAGGAAAAAACTCATCCAGACACATACAATGGAGAGCAAAATTATGTAAAATTACTGCATTATTCAACATTAACCAACATTCCGAATTTAATCAATTTATCCAACACCCACCATGAAAAACAACGCAAAAACCATCTCAAACATTGAAGAAAAGAAAGTAAAAATGAGCCAACAAGTATCATGTGCCATAAACTAGAAAATGTGGCATGAGTATATATAAAGGCAGACTAACGATACCCTCACACGGTAGCCACGTTCCATCAACCTTTTAACCGTGTCTGCTTTTGTCTGTAGGTCCTTCTGCTCCTGAAAGCAAAAAGGAGAAACACAGAATCAATTTTCCTTCATGATTCATGAAATGTCCACATATGCATGCACACGCATAAAACATGGGATAGTCAGCAAAGAGTTAAATAGGGAGGAGTGTGCGCGCGCACTCATGCATGCACTTGTTTGTGTAAAACTGCTATCATGATCTGTGGGAACAAGTCTGGCTAGAAAAAAAAAGGTGGGGAAAGAGAAGGCAATGATATGTCGGTAGGGGGCAAGAGAGCAAAAGTGACTCACTGTCTTTCCTTTAAAACGAACGTCTTTGCAATCTCCTTTTCGTAGAGTCACCCCTGACTGCATAAACACAATTTACAAACTAAGTAGTACGTCCCGAGAGAGAAATAAATGTCTGACACAACTAACTTGGGAGAGAGAAGGTTTAGAACTCTTAGGAAATAATTACCTGACTTTTAGCACGGTCCTTGTCCTTCAGCTGCTGTTTGTACTTCTCCTTATGGAAGTCCATAATCTTACACACAGGTGGATTGGCATTTTTCTGAACCTGCATATTGCATGGATTTAGAAGCTCGCTTTATCTTTATTGTACCCAAAAATGGCAAATATGTTCACCTATTTGCTCGCTCAACCAAGCCTACATGCTTCCAGGAGACTTGACTGACTAGGCAAGTAACAATAGACTATGTAAAATTGACCTTTTTTGAACTCCCAATATTAGGCTAGGCTGACTACCGAATATAAAAGGTTGAGCAGATACTAAGACACATAAATCTAGACAAGGATAACCAATGTCCATCCCTTGACATAAGGACAACTGAGTCCATGAACAATAGACAGTCTCTAGCCAGGCAAGAAGGTTATGGAGTAAGCTGTGATAAGTGACTCACTGTCGATTGCTAAAGGCTGATAGTACGATTGTCACGCCATTTTTGGACATCTGTTTTGACCCATTGATGGTCATTACAAACTATACCAAATGAAGATACTAAAAAATCATAGGAATATCTAAGTTGTCGACTGCACCTACCGCATTTGAAACTTCATTCAGATAAGTACACTGTGGAAAATTACCTCAACTAAATCAAGATTGAGTTTTCTCGCTCGATCAAGTGCTTCATGGATTGAGACTACAAAATGCCCTGCACGTGTAGAATGGTCGTATGAAAGCTTTAAATTACCGCTATCTTAAAACATACATTCACATTGTTATAACACCAGGTAGAATAGATAGTTACCCAGCTATAAAATCATATGAAAAGATTCGCAATACCAGTACAAAGCAGTAACACTCTTATCAAATTAATCATTGACGTCAAAACCTAGATCAAGAGGTATTCGTGAGGCGTAAATTCGTCATTTGGTTTCCAGGGTTTTAATTTCCTGCTGCTGCTGCCACTAAAGTGGACATGGAGATCAAAAACTCAGGACAGTAGAAAAATATGTAGGCAAAATGGGATGACACATAAGCGGGCAGGACAAGAGTGACTTCTTCTTTACTTGCTCGTACAAATGGATATTTTTTTCATCATGTCCAAACCCATTTTAGGCCTTTCATGAGTATATTCCACCGTCAAAAGACGTGGATATACCCTCATTCATCCACTCCAAGCACTCCAGAGCCAACACCCGTTAACACAAACCTTCCACACAAAATTTTGCAGAGAAAGCAACCAATGCAGATGACATGCTCCAAATAAACCAGCAAAATATTCCTCGTCTGTATAACTACCGAGAAGCAATACTGTGACTTTGATCCTTTAGAGATGTACCTTCATCTGTCACGACCCGGACTATTTTCGCTTTAATTTTCTCATTCAGGCACGGCCCACTGGAGTCCTTAGCTTCCTCTTTCGGCCTAGCCTGCCGTTTTGTCCAACAAGCATGGGCAGTCAATACGCAAGTACTCCAGAAACAAAATGAAAAATGTCTGCATGGCTATTACAACAAAAGCGAAACCTCTATAACACAGTAATATAGTTCCAACCAAGTACGCTAATATTAATAGCTAGGCAAAAGTGCCTCACTCGATATGGAGTAAAAGGATCGCAACTAGGAAAATCAATCCCTTCCGATTCGAAAAATGAATCTGGCCGTACTCGATCACACGAAACAACAAAACAATCCCAAGTGTCGTCCAAGAAACCTGAATTACGCAGTTCCTTCTATTACCTGAACAGGTGCGGCAAAGAACCTCACGTTGCCGCAGAAATCAGTGGGTCGCCGCCGGATATCGGCGAAAGGTGCCGGTTTCGCGCCCATGGACGCACGTGAAGTGGCGCAAACATGCGTCGAAGCATAAAAGGATTGAGCGTAACATGACTTGATGTAGTTCGACGCGTGACGGAGCTTCGACTGGTTGAGTCGATACCAGCACACCATATCGTCTATCTACAGAGAGAAATAACGCATTCTCGACCTTGATAGACGGATCAGTGGAGTGATCCAGAGACGGGAATTGAAGACGGAAACCCTAATCCGAGCTGATTGACTTCCCCAATTTTGCCTTAACCAGTGCCTACCGGTGCAGGGAATTGGTGAGTGCCCCTCGCCATTGGAAGCACGATCTCGAAGTTGGAGCGACCCAAAACCAGCGCTGAGAAACGGGTTCGACCCATTTCATTGATACGGGGCCCGAGTCCAGAGAAGGTTTGGGCAGCTAAGAAAGCAAACCAAACATGTCCGGCCTTCACTAGTGATGCATGTTTCGGCCCGTATATGGTTATCTGTATTATGTTTTGTGGGTGGGCAGGCCCCTCGCCTGCGGTCGCCTGGGATCGCCGGCCGACCCTCGCCGCACTATCGCTGGCCGTTTCTATTGATGGTGGGCGGCAGCAATGAGGACCTCCTTTTTTAAAAATTTTATTTTTAAAATTCAGTTTACTTTAAAGCCAAATTTAGAAAAAAACGGTGTCGTTTTCGCCTTGCTCCTTCATTTTTGTAGCCACATTGAAGAGAGAAAATAATGAAAAAGCCATGTCGGTTTTTTTCCGTCAATCAAATTAGACGAAGTTAACAAGAAAACTTGGTTCCATCAATTTGATATATTTAACAATTTGATTGTACTTTTTGAAAATTTTAAGATCATAGTATACTTTCGTGATTAATTTTATGACTTCAAGCGCATCTAATTTTTTTTTTATTTTATTGCCCGAAACGGAAAGGAGAATTGATCCAAGAGAACTTGAAATTTTCGATTCGGACCAGTCCTAACACAAAGTTACTCGAGTTAAGAAATCCCTGATCAGAAGCAACACGACAAAAATCTCGACGTCATGCAATATGCAATGCGAGTTGGCGTCTCAAAGCCGGTCGCTTCAAAAGAAGCAGGCTCACCCACTAATTAACAATTTGTAATTCGATGGAGAAGTTGAATAATTAATTCTCCATATCAAAATAAAAAGGCTTAAGAATGCGTGAGTAGATAATATTATCCATCTCCAATATGCTTTCCATAGCTTATATATTTTAAAAAAAAATCAAGATCTCGAACTACCATGTCTCCGTCTTCTCTATTTTTCTTCTAGGTTTTGTTTTGTGATTTTCGTCATCGATTTCTTTGCGATGATCAATGATTAAAATATTTTTTTGTAGTGAATCGTTTTTCCTTAATTGTCCAAATGTCAAAGTTTTTAGATACCCATAATACGTAAACATGTTCGGTACTTAAAAAAACGGTGATATTTCTCATGATGCATGAAATTTCAAAATGGCAATACTATTCCTTTTGGGATGTTGTCCATGCTCGCCATCCATAGAAAAGTACGGAATCCCACTCCCCGATGAACAAGTTGGGGTCATGAGGGCATCTTTCTCGAGCCGTAGAAGCTTTTTATAGTTTGAGCTCATAATTTTTTATTGGTAATTTGGGCGTGGGCCCATTAATAGCTATTATATATGATCTTTTTCTCTTATACTTAATGGATGTAACGAGAGGTGCGATGTGTTAATTATAGCGGAATCCTCTCTTGCAGTAAGCCCTAATTTAAAGATGAATCAAAATAAACCTTGTATGCCGATTTCCTTTTCTCTCTTTTGCGTTTTACTTTGCTTGTGATTTTGTGTGTCAAATCCAAACACTCTGCCAACCCTCCACAGCCCTCGTTTGTAGCTTTTAAATTTTATAAACATTGCTCGCATACGAATTCAACCACAATTCAAAGTGGGTAACGTTTATATTTGCAAATCACCAGTCAAAGAGATGCGGTCGTTGGATTTGAGGAAGAAGAAGAAACACAGCCAAAATTTTAAATCGCTTCTGGAGCTTCCCGTGATAGCAAGATCGGATCTTTCGAAGTCAATGGCTCCATCCTTGATCTTATAATGAAAAAATTTGACCTACGTGAAGCATAGAAACTCAACAAATCAATAAACTTATTGAGTTTATTGGCCGCTCGTCGGCTGAATCTGAATGGTTCTATGTATCTTCGTCTTATAACGGGCAACGTTTTTAATTATAAGAAGAAGAAGAAGAAGAAAACTCAATAAATCCATAAATTACTCCATTGAGAAATAAATGTGCACGAGAGTGGAGTCCACCATTCTGATCACCTCCTCCACTTTATATAAACCTGTCATTACCAATTCTTCAATCTCGCATTCAAAACAACATATTCCCAAAGACTTTTGCTCGCACCTATATCAAGACTTTATTGATAGGCCCACTTCGAGATCCATCGATTAACTTGCCCATCTAAGTCAATCGTAATAAATCCATAAAATAATTTTGGAACATTAGACTAGCGACTATTCTCAACTAGACCAACCCAATATAGAAGTCCCCTCATCGCCAACATTGGGAAAATTAGGAAAAGAGATCGTAAATTTATTGTAATTATGCAAATTTAGTCTTAAATCTTCTTCTTCTTTTGCCAATCGCATCCTAAATCTTTTACTTTCGTGCCACTTCGGATCAACACGTGGCGTTGCCGATACTTACGTGGCAAATTTTAGTAATATTTTTTTTCAAAATTTTATTTGTTTCTATTCCTTTTTTTCTTTTCTTTCTTCTCCTTCTTCCTTGAGGCGGTCCTTGCCGGAGATGAGGCCAACCTCATAGGACACTGGTGAGTCCTCGCCTTTGGCCGATCATCGGGCAATCGGCTAGAGAAAGAAGGAGGAGAAGAAAAAAGAAAAAAAGAAAATAATTTTAAAAAATATTAAAATATTATTAAAATTGCCACTTTAGCCGCCAAACCTAAATTTGATCGGATGGATTGAACCTGGATAAATGCAAAAGATTTATAAGTTAATTAGCAAAAAAAATATTTATGACCGAATTAACACAATCGTAATAAATTCATAAAATAATTTTGGTAATTTTTCCCGCCAACATCAAAGCCTACGTCACAGCTTGCATCATCCACTAGAGCTAAACTAAGGTACATTCAGCATTACGAATTGGGTCGCAGACGCAGCTTTCGAAGAGAGATTTAGGGCTTGTAGAATTTGGGGGAGATGAAAGATTCGGCAGAACAGGGGGTGGAAAGTCCAAGTCAGCCGTCAATGGTGATGTAACGAAGAATTGACAAAAAAAACACGGCCCGAATTCCCACGACCGCGATCGACGAAGGCGTTCCAAGATTTGCCCCGCGAACGTGTTCGCTTTTCTGAGGAAGGCTTTAGCTCGTGTTATCTCTTTCTAGGACCAATGTTTAGCTCCGCAAATCGTATTATAAAATTACGCGTGGAATTGGGAATCGCGAATTTTCAAGCGAGCGAGCTATATTCAAATACCAAGTAACAGCTCGACACGGCGTCTAATAAGCCAATTCCATGAATAAACCGTCATAAGTTTAATGGGTTCTCGTATCTCATGTCATATCTTCAATTTCTTACACGGATGTAAAAAAACCTCTAGTTTCGAGATATTTTTCGAACCGAATCTTTTTGAACATCCGCATTACATATAGTTAGAACTTATTTCCCTACTCTTTCTTTTCTGGGGGTTATTTTTTTTTTTTTTATAGCTATTCATGGAGAGTATGTTTAAATTAGAATATTAATGCGCATATTACCCGCAAATGTAAACGAATCTCTAGCTTTTTCCTAGGAAAGTTCCGCCGGTGGGTGGAGGCACAATCTTGGAATGCCGCTCTCCCCTAAATGTCAGAACCCCTAGTTGCTAACTCGCTCTTACTTGCATCGTACATCCATCCTGGTCAAAACGATCATCCCGAGTCAAAATGCGATGCGGTCAACACACGTGCGTTGCTTAAAATCGAGAATGTTTCGACTAAATTCGAAATGCAGTCAACACACGTGCGTGCTTAAAATCGAGAATGTTTCGACTAAATTCAAAAATAGAAGTGCGATTTTGATTGCCGAATGAAAGATGATGTGAATTTTCGTGGTGCCGAGAAGATTCGATTTGTGTTCAAGGTCCACGAGACGTTAATAAGGACGGCACAATAGCGACGGTTTCTCGCATCGGCTAACTCAAATACGCCACGTGTCCTTTAGTCAATTGAAATAAAATGACCATGATCAATAAGGACACCGACGCGATCGGATCATTTTGTTGAAATGTATGACATTAAATAGATATATCGACATTACTCTATGAATGGAGAGCGCTTTGTTTCCAAAAATAACCGAGGTACGAAACAAGCATATGGGCAAATACTCGGTATCTTTGGCATTGACCATATTTTGCAATAAAGCGGAGGAAAAGTTTTTTACCTTCTGACAAACATTTTGTGTTCGATCCCGAACTAAATACATCTTTGTGCACGTTTACATGCTCATGATATTACCGGATAGACATTGTTTTAGGAAATTGACAGCAAGGATAAAAGTCAAGATTTTATCCTATCTCGTGTTTGGTTCTTAGCCAAAGTAGGACAAAAATGGATATAAGCTTATGTACAACAAATGCATCGGATAAAGGAGTCTGGGGACAAAGTTTTCATAACGATAATGAGAACGATCATCATAATTTTTATAATAATTTTAAGGAAAATTTTCAAATAAGGCCTAAAGTACCATAATTTTTGCAAATAAAGGTATAGAGTAGACATTATTTCAAAAAAGATAATCAAAAAGCACTTTCATTATTTCTTTAATTTTTTCCTTTTTTTCCCCTTTACTTTTCACCGTTGGCCGGTTTCAAGTGATGGCTGGCCATCAACGAGGATCGCCATGGCAAGGCCACCCTCGAGGCCAGCAAGGACAACCCTCGCCTCACCAGTAAGAAGGAAGAGCAAAAAAAAAAAAGAAAGGAAAAAGGCAAAAAAAAATGGGAAAAAAAATAACGAAAATGTCATTGGCCAGGGTTCTTCTTTGAAATAATAAGCAGACTTCATGCAATTCTTTAAAATAATATCCACTTCAGATATTTATTTATAAAAATGGCGGTATTTGGGCCTTTATTTAGAATTTTTCTTAATTTAAAAGGGCAAGTTGTTTCTAAACCGGTAAGAAGAGATAAAATCCAAAGTGGGAAAAGTGAAAGGCCTCATGGGCTGGTGGACGAATTTGGTCACGCATTGGATTGCGAAAGCGACGGATCATGAAGCTTCACCAAGAGCGGAGGTCATCGTAGTCCTAACATGGAGAGGTGATATTATTCTCCATGCTCGTGGAACACGATCGACTTCGCCTCGCACTATCTGCGGGCGTCGTTTCTTGCTTTGTTGCACTACTGAGTGTATCCTAGCGTGTTGACCTCTCCGATATAATTTAGGGACGGTCACGAGGATTGATTTTCTCCTAAGTTAACCCCAAAGATTACGCATGGTGAACCCGAGTCGAAGAAGGAACGGTCCGTGCTACACGAAGCTCCATCTTAAGCTCGTTACCAATCTCTGCGCTTATTCAATCATAAATCATTTTTTTGTCGATTTGATCCTAAATTTTGTAATCGTGTCAATTTAATCAATCCGTCAATTTTGGCCGGTTGGCTGACGTAGACCATGTCGGCGGTCGTTGGCGAGAGGAAGAAGAAGAGGAAAGGGAAAAAGAAAGAAAAAGGAAAGAAAACAAAACAAAATAAAAATACAAAAAATTATTAAAATATTATGTCGTTCAATGATCAAAATTAATCGGATAGACCGAAATGACATAATTGCAAAATCTTTAGGACCGAATCGACCAAAAAACTTTTAGGACTATATTGATGCAACCGCAATAGGCTTAAGATCTTTTTTTTGGGTAATTTTCTCGATATTTTCTTATTAATGTGTTACGGACGTTGACATATACGCGTGATGTCCGTGACTCGTAACCAGCCAATCAGGGGCACGCTTAAGAGGAAAGATGGAGAAAATTTTGCTTGCACCCATGATCGACAGGAAACAATGCGAAACTCGTCGTGCCGATGTTAGTCGATTGCGAGGTGCGCATGCTTATTTTGTGCCTTAAAAAATGGATCTCTCTTTTCATGGCCGGACGCATCCGAAGAACACGTTGGTGCCCCCACCGGATGACGCCCCTCGACCAAAAGTTTACGGGAGCAACTACAATCCGTTCCGAAACCCTTAATGGCCAGCCTTTCATCCGCCTAACACAATTCGCGACGGTCCCATCAGGCGTTCACTCGTCAATTTAGAGCGGGCATGAACGGAATACCGACCCTCGAGACGGACCCGTCAACTCCACCTGTACCCCCAAACATTTTTGCAGCTGGCGATCAAATGCGCAACATCCCCATGCCCTAACAATCCAGTGCACATAAATGATCAAATTTATCAGATGACTTGCCAATTCGCCCACGTGAAGCAATCACCGTCCACTGCTACTAGAACCAACCAAAACTCAAACCCCACGAATTATTGGGGCGAGAAACAGCAACCTCTTCGCCCGTCTCTTGTCGTGGCCTCGAGCCCCTTTTTCGCGATTCGTGTTCGTGCGGATCGATTGAACTGTCGCATTTTGTCGCTTACCTCTGTCTGTGTACCTAAAAATGTCGCTGTCTGATTGCGAAATCAGATGGACCTTATCCACCGTGAGCGAAGCTGTTCGTTTTTATTTTCTCTTCTTTATTCGTTTCCCCCTCTTGTTTTTGGTGGATGGGTCGAATTCAAGTGCGTAAAGCGAAATTCATACTCGATTCGTTCGCCGTACGTGCGATAGTAGCTCGAAGAACTGTTCTTATTTGATGAAGATTTGGCATCGATGGGATCTAGTGCGGCAATCCCTATCCACGTGTCGTAATTGCAGTCGGGTCTCAATCCATTCGTAATAACATTTGGATATTGTCACTTCTTATTTCACAAATCGAATGATTAACTTACGATATACATTTGGTACCGAGCTTTCCCTTTTCGTGTCGTGACAGTATTTATACTTTGTTTCAGTATCTTTCACTCGTGGTCATGCTGTGTGAATAAGTTGCAGCCCATCTTGTGAAAATGGGAGTTTGCTTCTTGACAAAATATGGACCCTTTTCTCACGAGTCAAATGCTTTTGGAGGCAAAACGGGACATAACGTTCCGGATGAAATTATCATCTTGCTATTTCTAAATGGAGAGAAAGTTTTATCGGATGATATTTCCGCCAAATTTAGGTGATAGCAATAACATTTAATTTTTTTTTTTAAAGTTGGTCGTGCATAATGAGGCGAGGTGAACAAATGCAAAAAAAAAAAGGGAATTGCTTATTCAAACTCATTCGTTTTGTCCTTTGGACCGACCAACCCTAATAGGCCAAGGACCTCTCCTTCGATTGCCGATAGTGACTTTGAATTATGATGATCCTATTCAACCTTCATTAAATTATATTTGCTATAACCAGCCAGATGAGAAAACTATAGGGTAAAAATTTAAAGCAACGGAGGTTTGTCATATATTTCTACAGTTTTAACCATTGATTTGGAAAATTACATACAATATCAGAAGAGCCTCTTGTGGACCAAATTTGTCGAATTTTTCATTATATACCAATTCACTGTGTTTCTCTCCGGATGACTTCATTAATGGGAAACTATATAAAAAAAAAAGGTTAAAAAAGAGAAATAATTATATCGAGATAACGATATATTTATGCATTAAGTGGAATCTAGATGATTGACAAGAGTTCTTTGTGAGGCGTGATAAATTCAACGATTCAAATTCAATTTGGGGCACGTTTGTCTAGAGCAAAACTATTTCCAGAAAAATGTTTTCAGACTTCTTCACCTTTGTTTTTGGCCTGTTTAAAACACTGGAAAATGGATGCGTCGACAGAAAATGTTTTTCATTGACCAAAGTTTGCATGCTCGGGAATTTGAAAGAGGTATTCTCCTCCCATGAAAGGGGAAATCATTTCAGGCCCGCTCTTAAAATTAATCACTCACTTCCCTTGAGAACGAATTTCGGGTAATAAGCAATTTCCTTGGAGATTAAGTTTTCCATGGAACAACATATCGGGTAAAGCGGTTTCCTTCGACATTTAAAATTTTCACGAAACAAAAACTTCCTAACACACGTACTTTGCCCAGTAATTTCTATTTCATGGACTCCTCTCTCTCTCTCTTCTCTCACGTTTTGCGGAATTGTGGAGCCCAGAGCTGGACCTCTGCTTTGCTGCTTCCAAGCTCTCCATCGTTGGTCTACCATGGTACTTGTCTTGTCTACGTCGCGCATTTCTTTTTCTCTTGTAGTTTTCAGGCCCGGGCTTTAGACCCTTCTTCAAAAGCACGTCCGTCCGCGTCTCTGCTTTGAACTGCTCATATTTGACGACAGAGGGGAGAGAGAGGGAGAGAGAGAGAGAGAGGATGACCGAAAAAAGCCCACCAAAATTCAAAGTCCAACCTTTGATTCTGCGTTTGAACGCATGGTGATCTATCATCTGTCGTTAGCTCGCTTCGTTTTCCCAAATTCTTTCTGCTAACAGCCAAGAATTCCTGGGTAAATGCTAGTTTGTTCTTTCTTCCTTTCCTAGGACAAAAGCTCTCACGTAATGCTGTAAGTTGCAACGTGCAGAGCCAACAAGAAGTCGAATCATCTTGGTTTGATGGGCTTTTGGGTTCTTCAACTCCTTTGACACGAAGACTAACGAGCAAGGTACGGCTAGCCCTTTCCTTCTGGAATCCCAAAATCTAATGGCTGACCAAACCCTGGTTCGCGGAGGGGGCAAAAAGGGACTTTGACCGCTTGATTTTCAGCACTCCATACGCGTGTTCAGTTTGTTCTCTTTCCCTCTGTCCGAGGGTAACAGAGGTGGTGCCAAATTTCATAGTTCTATTCTATCTTTTCTTCGCTTTTGTGGGTCATCTTGATCGTGTTGTTTTCTCGGCAGTTGGGTTTTCTGTGGTCTGAGAAGTTGTTCCAAGTTGACATGAGAGGTGGGAAGGCTGTCTGAATCTGACTCATCCAAGGTATCCTATCATCCGCGTTAAAGGGCCTTTATGATTTCCTTTTATATCACTAAATCCATTTCGGCAGATACATTATTTTCTTGGTTGTTATCTAGCAGGGTATGTGAGTTAGAGAATCTGCAAATAGCTGTTTGAGGCTTGTTGGGGTCATCATAGTTGCTTTGAGCTGAGTGTGTAAACAGTAAACGGATGTGGATTCATTTGGGGGTTGCTTGGTTGAGATGAAGTATGTTCTATAAGCTGATAAATCTATTGAGGGCCTGCTTCTGGCCTAGGCCAGATCGATATGTCCACACGGGCTCGGACACCGGAGGCCGCCAAGACGGGCTTCTATGGTTCAAAGATTCGGGGCAGCACTTGAATGGCGAATTCTCAATGGCTGTTGTCCAGGCCAATAATTTACTAGAAGATCAAAGCCAGATAGAGTCAGGCAATTTGAGTTCACTCGAGTCCGGCCCCCATGGTACCTTCATTGGTGTCTACGACGGGCATGGGGGGCCAGAGACTGCGCGCTACGTTAATGATCACCTCTTTCAGCATCTCAAGAGTAAGTGGATTCGAACTTCGCTAGAAAGTTCCTTTTAACTCTAAATTGAGCTACGATGATGTAGTTTGATGTTTCTCAAAGTTCCCTGCTTCTGAGGAAGCGAGGTTATTGATGATTGTAATATTCAAAAGGTTATGGCTTTGACAGAGTACTGGGGATATTAACTTGAAGAAATTATCAGATTTTTAGATTGTCACGGCCATCGGTAGGTGGTCATTGGTGATGGATGAATGGTCTTTGGGGGCTGTTATGGACAGTTCGACCATTGTTTGCTATTGTGTAATATTTCGAACTAAACTGTGCCTTCGTTTTGATAAACTACATCTTATTTGATGAAAAAATATTCTTTTCATTGAAGTTGAGCAGACTTTGCAGGAGCTGTCACTTTGTCTGCAATCTCCAAGAGGAACAGTAGCTTGATCACAATGATTCTAATCATTTTATTATGTCTAATTTGTGTTGCTAGTTTAAGCAAATCCGTGTTCTATGCTTGACTGAGGAAGTGCTTCATTTCTTTTATTGACTAAATGCTTTTCAATTGATCACGTACTTTCCTGAAGTAGTCAGAGAGCTAGTTCCCTTCTATATTAGTTAATTGACCTCATTTTTCAGGGTTGATATCGGAGCACCAATCGGTGTCTGCTGATGTTATACGGAAGGCATTTCAAGCAACAGAAGAGGGGTTTATGTCTATTGTTACCAAACTCTGGCCGGTAAAACCACAGATTGCAGCGGTCGGATCGTGTTGCCTAGCTGGCATTATTTCTGAAAATACCCTTTACGTAGCAAATCTTGGAGACTCAAGAGCTGTTCTGGGAAGAGCGGTGAAGGCGACAGGGGAGGTACTGGCCATCCAGCTGTCGACAGAGCACAATGCAAGTATAGAGTCCGTGAGACAGGAGTTATGTTCCATGCACCCTGAAGACTCACAGATTGTAGTTCTGAAGCACAATGTATGGCGGGTGAAGGGCCTCATACAGGTGAGTTAGAGCCAGGACTCAAAGATTAGTATATGCTCTTACCGCGGATCATCTGCTTGTATATGTTAGATTACATCAATTAAGATAATAGTCCACAGTTTGATATTAGATTTGGAAAGTTCCTAATATCTTTAACGGTACATGCTAGGATAGTGCTTTGCTTTCGGCAAATGTTTGTTGTTATCAGGAAATTGGTCTTTGTGCTTGAAATGGTGGCCTCTCTAAAAGGTTCCAGTGGGAACATGAACGAGTTTAAGGAGCTTTTCCTAGCACGACTGACCAGCAAGCTACAACCTTCTGCAATTGCAAAAGGAGGAACTTGAAAAATGTTCTAGCAAGGCAATAGAAAGAAAATATTACCAAAAATTACAACAACGTTGGTTTTATCAAAATAATTTGGTTCTGCCTGCAGCAGTGCAGCTTCCCTGTCCTGTCTTCTGTTCTCTCTCTCGATTAGTAATTTTTATATTATCTTTCAGTGAAATCGGAAATGGTCTGAAGTTTTCATCTTTGGTCCTATGGGTATTATAGCGCACTTTCCTGGGAAACCAACGTATGCTGTTCCTAAATTTGTCATTTGCTCGTAACATTTCTTTCGCTAGAATTTGACTGGTAATTTTGTAGGTCTCAAAGTAATCATGACATTTGGTTTTGCAGATTTCAAGATCTATTGGAGATGTATTTCTGAAGAAGGCTGAGTTCAACCGAGAGCCTTTGTATGCGAAGTTTCTCCTTCGCGAGCCTTTCGAAAAACCGATATTAAGTTCAGAGCCATCAATCTCGGTGCAACAGCTTCAGCCACATGATCGGTTTGTCATTTTTGCATCCGATGGACTTTGGGAGCAGCTCAGCAACCAGGAAGCAGTAGATTTAGTTCAGAATCACGCACGCAATGTAAGTTTAACTTGCTACTTTTTCGTTTTTTCGCATTAAAATAACGTAACCGTCTTATTTGCATTCAATTAGCATGCTGTACCATGGAAGGTGTGGGTGCATTACCTTTAGCCGTTTAGAAATCATATTCCATTCTATGATACTTCTGGGCTGATCTTCATTGAAGAAACACGCTAACATGGTCATGAACAAAGTATACAAGAATGCGATGTCATATTTGTCTAGGAAAAATGTGTGCACTCAATTCCACCGACCTTCGCTGCAGGGAAGTGCGAGGCGGCTAGTGAAAGCTGCTTTGCAGGAAGCGGCAAGGAAAAGAGAAATGAGGTTCTCAGACTTGAAAAAGATCGACAGGGGAGTCCGCCGGCATTTCCACGATGACATCACGGTCATCGTCGTGTTTCTCGATGGGAACATGATGAGCAAAGCGAGCTCAGTCAGGTCAGCGAAAGTATCAATTAGAGGAGGCGGCGTCAACTTGCCTCCCAATACTTTGGCTCCTTGGTCTACGCCCCCCGGAGGCCGGCGATAATTGAAGAAGCTGCTCTTGGGATTTCTGTATTCATCATTGTGCTGCTCTAGATGTATTTCTATTGTGTACCGGGCAGCTTCCTTGGCAGATGAAAGAGGTGATGGGCCTTAAAACTCTTGCATCTGAACTGGCACTCAGACTGAAACAATGGTCTTTGGAAACCAAAGAGCCCGGAGCTGTAGTTTAATCAACTGTGTGGGGGTAGTAAGGAGCAATTTTTGCCTTCATTTAGTCCGGCTGTATATCAGAATTTGCCTTCCTTCAAGATTCTGTTGGGTATTTTTGACCTGGTTTCTATCAGTGGGAGTTCCTTTCGGAATGTTATGATTACCAATGCCAAAATAGGGGAGAGTGACTTTTTGCTCTCTCTGATCATTTCAGTTCATGCAAAGTTTTATTACGAGTAAAATAGGTCCAATACCTAAAAAAAAAAATATTTAATTTTAGTATTTATGATAATTATATTTTAAAAAATTTATCTCATAAAAAATTTTCGACTTTTACTTTTATCTCAATTCTACTCCAAACTTTTACTTTTGTCTAAATTCTACTTGTTTAGTACCAAAAAAATTCTCAGCTTTAGTATATGTTCTAATGATATCTAAATTTTTTGTCTCATAAAAAACCTTCAACTTTTACTTTTGTCTCAATTCTATCACCGTTTGCCTTTCGTCCAATTAATCTTACATGGTATTTTCATGTGGTAAATAAATTACATTTCAAGCAAAACCAACATGAAAAAACTTGGAACTTATCTTACGTTATTTGCTTCCCTTACATTCGTATTGTCGGAGATACAAAGTCACTTAAAATAAAGACGTTTCGTATTCTCTTCGGCGCTTGATAACCTAAAGAATAGCTAGACATGAACATATTTGAACGAACGATCTAAAATCTCGTTGTTCCGAAACCTATTCTAAAATTTGAAGATTTATTGATAAGTTCGGTGAGAATATTTGAGCTATGTAGAATTAACTAACAATGATTATGGATGGAAAGGCGATGGTGGTAGAATTGAGATAAAAGTAAAAGTTTGGGATTTTTTACGATACATAAAAAAATTCAGATATAATTAAAACAGATGATAAAGTTGAGGATTGCTTTTAATATTAGATCGGTAAAATCGGGACAAAATAAAAGTTGAAGATTTTTTATAAGATAATTTTTTTTTTGGATATAATTGTCACTAATACCAAAGTTAAAAGATTTTTTTGGATATTAGATCGAGGGAAATAAGTACAGACGATTGATCATGATTAAGGTCATGGTCATGCCATGGATGTTGTTATGCTGTGTCTTTAACTGGGTATCATATCTGATTAGTGATCTTCCCAAGTGCTGATCATAATCCCTGACAAAAGATTTTTCTCTGCGAAATTTCAAGAAGTTCCCAAAGTTTGATGCTTTATTCGATTGGGAGGACTAGCCTTCGACATTCTTTGTAAAAGAACACATCGAGCATAAGATTAGAGCAATTGTTTTCTTTTTAAGTATTTACTGAGTATGTACAGGGGAAGTAGGGGTTTACGAGGCAAGAGAAAGGCTACTTGTCTTTTCCCCCTCTCACTGGTCAGGCTTTGTCAGAGCATATTCTCGATCGCCACGAAGCCCAAATCTTGTCGTCTAATTCGCAATTTGTTATTATTACATGTCCTTAAACAAGTCACGACCCTTGGATTAACTGCACGGTCCTCCATGCCACTATTGGCATCTCAAAGTACTTTTATTTTTTTTTTTTTGGGAGTAGAAATGTGTGAATGAATAACACCAATTATTACACAGGGAAAATATGTTTCTGTTTTCTTGATAATCCAAAGAATAAGTTTGTATGTCAAGCTCATATTTTTCTGACTATGAAGGCGAGCACACTTTTTCCCCTGTGAACTTAGCACAAGGTCTGTGCACTGCAGACTAGGACAAGTACATGGTAAAATTTCTTCTCCAGAGGATTAGTCAGAGACATGGCAATTTGGGATGCATGCATGCAGTTTATAATGCAATTTGTTCAGCTGTTGAACTTCTTTTTCTAGACAAAGGAGAGAAATTTGCATGAGCCTACCTGAACTGAATATAACATATTGTCAACTTTGCTTCCGAAGCTTAGCTTCGATATGGTGGTGTTACATTACTATATGCCTGCACCAAGTAAGTAAAGGTTTAAATGTATAAAGTATTGAAGGATTTTCATGTCTCCTTTGCTTTGTTTTGTTTGCTTTCCTAGTATTTTTCATGGGTTGAAAGCTAGCGCAGAGGGGCTGCACCACTTTTGGACTTCCATAAAGGAGACGCTTCTCTGTTATCAAAGGAAAAATACTCTGTTATGTTGGCAACTCTGCATCAGTCCCCTCATCTTTAGCACAGAATTTCTCCTCCACTGAAATTCACAAAAATATTTTCGCTCTGTCCATGCAAAAATCTTCATCAGCTCTCTTAGTATTGAGCATTAAACAAATGCTGTCTTTGTCTGAACCAAAAAACGTGGAGGAAAAAGGGAAATAGCAGCAGATATCACTTTCCAATGTTGAGCCAGAACTTGCTCCCTCCCTCTCGACTTGAAGTCGTGAATGTCTCTGTTTCGTGTGCCTTGACTGCCTCCCCCACTCCTAGCACAGGGTGAAGTTAGTTATGAGATGGGTGTCTTATTCTTGGCCGCAGGTTTGACTATCATTTTTGTTTTGTACTGTATCTCAATGGTGGTTTGACACTTTGACTCATCTCTTCTTGGGTAAATTAGTTCTCTGTACTTTTGGAGACCCTGGCATGAAGTTTCTGTCCAGAGTTTGAGGTCATCCAACCCAAGTTTCTCATTTTTTGTAATTTTCTGAAATACCCTTTTCTATTTTTGTTAAAAAATTAAGATTTAGAGTAAAGCCACATTGTTTCGATTTTATATTTCATGTTTTAGTAAGATAAAGTCACGTAGAAGAAAGAAAATATTCAATTACACTTTTAGAAATTGATTGTACTTTTTGTAAATTTTAAAACTTAACTGCACTTTCTGACGAGTTTTAAAATTTTCATTGCGCTTATTTTTTATTTTAAGCTTGATTCAATCTCTCGGCCTTCTTTGTTTGGATATCTTGACCATGTTCGCAAGCAAAAGGGAAGTCATAGAAAGTGGTACGACGCCATGAGGGATATGAAATTTTTGGCATATTCCCTAACTGACAATTACATAATCCCGGCACGTCGCATGATTGGGACATTCGGGTCAACTTTCTTTAATAAATGCCAAAGTATAAAATTAACTCGATGCGGTAATTTAGACGGAAACCTTTGTATTTTGAAGCATAACATCTTGAGCTATTCAAATGAGGCGGAGCAAAATAGATTGCTTCTGTAATGCATTGAAATCGCTCAAAATATCCATCGTTCAAAAGATGCGAGCAACAATGAATGCCATTTAAACGACTCGTAGAGCTAAAATGTCCTTGATCCCAAGTAATACCCATGTTCTCCCCCTTGTATACATGCCAATTGTTTCTACCATCTCCAAAGGGAGAGCAAAGTAGACCTAATGATCATGTACTTACTTTGATTTCCCTTTTAGGTCATTAAAACCAGTAGAATCAAAGGTGAGAAGCTGGAAGGAGCAGCAACAACAAAAAGAGCGGAGAATGAGGGTGCGCGTGATAATATTTTTGTTTAAAAATTAACTTCGATCGGAAGTTGATTTTTTTACTTTTGGGGAGATGTATTTTTTTTAGTTTTTAGCTCTAAAACTACTTCTAGAGATTTTTTTTTAGAAGTAAAAAAATGAAGTTGCTTAATGAAATAAATTTCTGTTTCATAAATTATGATACTAAATAAATTTTTGCAACAAATTCTATTTCAAAAGTATTGCCACGTGCCTGGCTACTTTCTTGGTCCCTTCCTTGGGCCAGAAAAAGGTTCTCTCACATGACACGCCCAAGCATTCAGTTCCAAATCTATGATGAGCCATGAAACATTAGATTCAGAATCTCAGTGCCATCTTGCTCTGGAGTTTCAGATAGGGTGACTTTTTTTTTTTTTTTTTTTGGCCTTGCTCTCAAGAAAATGACAGGGGCCAAGGGGTCCGGCCAGGCGAGGCGACTCTTTCTTCTCCAGAAACTCCTCAAATACTCATTAAAGAAAACGATGCCTTGGGACAAAGCACAATTACACCCTTCATTAGGAGTGGTTTCCGAGGTAAGCAATGGCGGGTCAGGTTTGTATAATGACAGGAGAAAATACCTACCAGAGACAGGACAATTAATGAACCACTCTCTCTCTCTCTCTCTCTCTCTCTCTCTCTCACTAGGCTGGTCTCTCTGCACTGGTTACAGTGAATGAATGACCACATTTGGCTTGTCTCTGACCCTCTCGACTGCTGCTTGTTCCCTCTATGATCTCTGCAAAAATCAGGCAGAGGCCTTTAATAATTTCACTTTATTTTTGCCTTCTTCTTTTTTTCAAGAGTCACGTATGGAATGATAACCATGGTTGTACTTGTGCCCCTCGCTAAACTCACGCCTACCAATTACCAAACAGCGAAGCACAAGGGTTCTTGTCTCTCGCTCCCGCTCCCGCTCTTTCTCGAGCCCCCTACCTGTACTTACTCTACCTACGCTCCAGCTGCTTTTGGCCCTGTCGTAATGTAATCTCTCTTTTCTCTGTCCATATTCCCTTCTAAAATTGTATATTAGAAGATAAAACTCTCCATCTTCTTGTTTCGCAGTCTCTCGCAGTTTCAGGGTATTAAACGAAAAAATAAAAAAATGGTGGGCTTAGGGAAAAGGTGGAAAAGAAGGAGGGGAAAGAACTACTCTTGCTTTTACCTCCAGCCGTTCTAGACTCTCTCTCTGTCCAGAAAAGTTCACTCTTCTGTGTTTGCTTCTTCGAAGCTCTTTGTTTTTTCCACTCTCTTACTTGGGGCTATTTTGCTTGGAGAAGGAAATGGGTAGTTTGGAAGCTCCTTCAAAAGATGTGTCTCCACCAGAAGCCGGCGTGCCAGAGCGCATCCTGATATGGGTATGGCCTAAAACTTCCAATGGACCGGCATTTTGGACTCTGCTTTCTTGAAAACGCGGCTCAAGCGAATACATCCTCTGTCTTGGCGAAACCCAACCTCCTTTGTATCAGAAAAGGATAAAGAGACACCCCCAAAAAACCAACCTTTTTGCATTCTGATAACCCATATACCCCAACTCGAGGTTTAGGGAAAAGAAAAAGAAGCAGAGAGGATGGGATGTGTTGCTTCTAAGCTTGGCGAAGAAGAAGAAGTAGTATCCATATGTAGGGAGAGAAAGCATCAGCTCAAGCTAGCCGTTGAGAGAAGGTATGCTCTCGCAGAAGCACATTTTAGGTACTGTCAATCTCTATACGCAGTCGGAGCTGCCATTAAGCTCTTTGTTGCTAGACACTCTTCACCTTCTTCACCTTTCCTCATAACTTTCTCTCCACCTTGCACCTCCCCATCAACCTCCACCGAGAATGTCACCAACAACACCATGCTGCTCCAACAGAGGCCTTCTGAGTCCACCAAAGAGTCCATCCCTTGTGAGCACTGTGATTCCTCCACTTCTTCAGATGACTCTTCAGAGGAAGAAACTGAGAAGAGAAAAAATGCTGAAGAAGAAGAACCAGCCTGCGGGTACTATTATATGCAAATGCCACCACCCATGCAACCTCCTCAGATGGATTTTGAGTGGGACTTCTTCAACCCCTTCTTTGGCATGAGGCCGGACGTCATGAGTGGGTATAGGCAGAGCTCTGAGGATGATCTGAGGGTTGTGAGGGAACAGGAAGGAATACCGGAGCTGGAAGAAGAGGAAGAAGCTGAAGAGAATGGGGTTGACGGAGAGAAAAAGGTGGTGGTTGTTGAAGAGAATATTGTAAGCGGAGGGGAGGCTAAGGAAGAGAGCGGTTTGGTTGAAATGGGGAAGGTGGCGAACGGTGGTGGCTGTTTGGGCCAGGGTGAACACAAAGGCTTAACAGTGATTGACATGCCCGAGAAGGGTAGAGAGCTTTTGGAAGCATTGAAGGACATTGAAGACCATTTCATAAGGGCATATGATTCTGGCAAGGATGTCTCTAAGATGTTGGAAGCTAACAGAGTGCATCTGCAATCTGGATTAGAGGAAATAAAAGGTGAGATCAGGGTTTTCCGGGTTGTAGATTTTGCTGTCACATTTACAATGTTATTCGAATCAAATCTTCCTTCAACCCGGAGTACCCTTTTGTCATCCTACTAAACTATTAGCAGAAGGCAGCTGGAAAATCATTTCATGAAAAAGGTCACCTTGTTTGCATGCATTTCAGACCAATTTCTCAATTCATGTCTGATTAATCAGTGTTGAGGGAACTTGCTGTGTAATCCTTTCTCTGTTGTGATCTTGGGTTCTCACGTTCCTATTGATGGATTTGGTAATTTTGTTGGTTCATTCTTGACCTAGGTAATTCAACTTTACTTTTCCTCTTTCCTTTCAGTGATTCGGATTTCTTGACCCATCTAAAAAGTTGGTAGTTTTCATCTAATCTTGAAACCTTCTATTCCTAGGTCCCAAAAGGTTCTTGTTTCACTTGCCAGGCTAAATCACAAAATTGTCGCCCGACATCTTCTGGGTGTTGTGGTTTCACTTTTATTGGTGGTCCCTTTCCTGTCGATGCTGCATTCTTTCTTCTCTTCTCAATAAAGATCATTGTTGGGGCTTATTCTTGTCCCAGTAGCTAATGAGGACCAGACCACAATGGTGTCTTATAGTTTTGCCTAGGCTTCGATTTGTGCTTGCTCTGGACCAACCTGAGGAGAACTTAATTTCTCTCTGGTGGATGCAACCCACTTCAATGCAGACCGGAGGGAGAGGAGAGACGAGTAGAAGTTGCTTTCTCTTTGAATTCATTTCAGGGACATTGTCTCCAACATTAGTGAACTCTTTGTTTTTCTTGTTGTTTAAGTTATTTTCTTGCCCTCATCATTCATGTTCTTATAGGAGCTTTGTGAATCATTTTTGTCCCGCCCTTTTCTCTCAGGTTTATCTCTTTTAAATAACCTCTTTCTAGCAAGTTGCGATTCTAGAATATTGTAGCATTCGTCCTTCTTCATTTCTATTCACTATGTAACGCGACATTTTCTTGATGAGGCATGATGACTCTGTGTTTCCTTCCTTAAGAGATAAATCAGATGTGCCACATCTTTCGGATTTGGTGCATGTTTCCGATATTCTGTATTTTGCAGAGATCTATTGGCACTCTCTAACTTCCTATTCTAATGCAGAAAATTCCACAAAAATTATCCAATCGTTAACATGGCACCGATCAACTTCATCTAAGCCTACCTCATGCAAAAGTCTGGTGGCCTCAAGTTCAAAGGGATCGTCTACATGGACCGCTTACACGAATGAATTGTTTGATGACTATGGAGGGATGGTTTCAGGAAGCCATTCACTCACTTTGGAAAGGCTATATGCATGGGAGAAGAAGCTCTATGAAGAAGTTAAGGTAAAGCTGCATATGTCAAAACTCCACGCGCCTGATTAGCTACTATTAACGAGTTCTCCGCATTGTCATGTATGAAATTGAGAAATAAGAACTGCTCAAATCATATAGTCTTACTGTATCCGATATCTTCTGGTTCCCTGTTGCTCATTAGCTACTTTTTACCTTCTTTCATGGTTTCATGCTGTGAAAAGCAAATCTCCTATGTCTTCACATCTCACCTGAACAGGGTATGCTCTTGGAAATGGTTCTTGATTCATGTTAAAAAAGATGGATTCTTGAAAATTTGAATTCATTTCTGTATAATCTGTATGTTATGATGTCGGACTTAGTTTCAGCTAGTTTACTTTCTTTTATTTCGACTTGATAATTTCAATCCTATATGCCCAGGCTGGAGACGACATACGAAAATTGTACGAGAGGAAGTGTATGCGGCTGAGAAACCATGATGTCAGAGGAGATGATGGACCCACGATGGACAAAACCAGAGCTGCAGTGAAAGATTTATATGCTAGGATCTTAGTTGCGATTCGCAGTGCTGAGTCAATTTCTAAAAAGATTCAGAAGCTTCGCGACGATGAACTGCAGCCTCAAATTCTTGAGCTTTTGAAAGGGTAAGTGAACACCTGGGAAAAACCATGCTTTCGCGTTCCAAAAGTGTACATCTTTCCGTGTTGGCTCTGTGAATTTCGTCAATATACATCTGTTACACGAAGGTAATTAAGTCTATTTTCAGAACTTCATGGTCTCGCTCCTTGATTTGTCATTCTGTTCACATCGTGCAGCCTTACTCAAACCTGGGAAATTATGCTCGAGTCTCACGAGACCCAGAACAAGATTCTTCTCGAAGTTGGTACCTTTGCTTGCCCGACGTATGGAAAGTTCTGCAATGACTCCCACCGGCTCGCGACACTCCAACTTGAAGCTGAGCTCCAGAACTGGCGTTCATGCTTCGCCGACTACATCACATCACAGAAGGCATATGTTGAAGCACTTCATGGTTGGCTTGCCAAGTTTGTAGCGCCCGAAGTCGAATTTTGCTCCAAGGCCAGGAGTTCTTCTGCGCCGTACCGTGTCAATGGTCCCCCTTTGTTACCGATCTGCCACGACTGGTCGGCCGCTCTGGATAAGTTGCCGGATAAGGTCGTGGCGTTGGCATTGAACAGCTTTGCAAAGGACGTGAGAGCTCTTTGGGCCCAACAAGGGGAGGAGCAGCGCCAGAAGAGGAAAGTGGATGCGCTGGCAAAAGAAGTTGAGAGGAGGACAATGTCGCCATCATTCCACAATGCGGAGACCCGGTTTCTCGAGTTCAGGCCGACCGAGGACAAAACCAATCTTGAGATCGACCATCCCGAGTTCACAACAGACAAGGGGGACTACTTGGACACGTTGAGGAGCAAGTTAGAACTGGAGAAGGAGAGGCACCATAATTGCATGCAAGAAACGCAGAGGATCACTCTAAATGGGTTTCAGACCGGGTTCTCGGCGATCTTCGAGTCCATGATGGAGTTCTCCAAGGCTTCTCAGAAACTGTACAAAGATCTGGTTGCTTACGGCGACAATGCAGCGAAAGCCGACAATGTAACTCGTTTAGAAGGCTCCCAAGCCAGAGACGGTTAAGGGAGATAATGGTTGGACTTGGATCTGACTCTGACGGTTGTAGATCTAACTTATCGGGTCGGGGCTGTACATTACTGGTTCGAGTCGAAGCGCCTTGCTGAGACTTGATTGGTGTCCTTGTTCTTTCTTTCTTTGTTTTTTTTTTTTTTTTTTTTTTTTTAACTTGGTAGGCTTTGGTGAGGACTGTTATTAAGATGTCCTTGGTGGTCCGTTGTGGTCACCCCCTTGGTTAATTGTTTATTGACAATACGTGTTAGGAGAGTCTGCCTACTCTCTAGGAATGTTACATGCGAAATATATGTGAGCTAAGTTAAGCAATTGCTGGTTGATGGTCAAAGCCATTGTAGAGTGATATTTGAAATCAGAAAAGGTGGGTTGCCTTTCGGACCGAAGAACGAAACCGGCAAGCCCGACCCGTCCATTGGCATTTCGGGTTTGGGCGGGCTTGGACGTCAATTCGTTTGCGCCTCCTGCATCGACGGGCTTGGGTGGCTTAATGGGCCTCCAGGCCCGCTCAGGACCAAGTCCAGGCCACCAGTAGAAATATCTCGCGCGCTTTGGTCTGCCAGTTGGCAGTTTGCCACCTCCACCAATCAAGTGATCTCAACTGTTTTTCCAGTAACCAGGAAAGAGAGGGAGTGTGAGTGAAGTGAAAACAGTTGAAAGCAGCCACAGATACCTTTAGTCCACCATGTTATCTTTCTCCTGGAGTTGGAGGCAGAGTCTCACGCCGTCGCCGCCTTCTTCATTTGATTTCTCCAACATACCGAATCGCAGCAGAGCCGGTCCTTCTCTTGTTGTCCACGCCAGCGGAGAGAACAAGGACAATGTCAATGGCGAGGGCGGGAAGAAGAAGAATAAGAAGGTGGTGATTGTTGGCTCTGGTTGGGCCGGCCTCGGTGCGGCTCACCATCTCTGCAAGCAGGTCCTCCTTCATCTTCTACTTCCTTTGGATCGTTGAATCGAATGTGTGATTGGGTTTAGATTGTGTTCAGTTGGTGATTGTGCGGAATACCGAGGTTTGACTTCGAAGGGAGTGCCTTTCGTGTTTTTTTTTTTTGTCCCCTTCTTTTTCAGGGTTTCGATGTGACGGTTCTTGAAGATGCAGACGATTATGGCAGTCCCGACGCAATTGGTATACAAGGTACTTGAAACGGCTCTTTTCCGTGAACAGGATTTCGTTGGTTCTTCTGCTTTGTTGATGTGTTGGTACGGCAAAGTTCCTATGCGAATCTCGTAGATGCTAATGTAGGACAAGATTAGACTTAGTGGAAACTGTCAGTTCATAAGGTAATTCTGCTAAAGGAAGAGATGTTGTAATTATGTCATCTCCCCGTTACATGTGAGCATTCACCAAGGATGATCGAAAGTTGATGAGCTCCAACTTGTCCTTTCCATGGTCGAGCTAGCAAGATGACCTTTCGAATTGCATCATCTGCAGAGGTGTCTCCCACAACTTAGTAGTTGGAAAAAGAAACCAAACAGAGATCTTTTGAAAGTAGTTGAAAAAGAAACCCAACAGTGTTCTTTTGAACGCGCAGGCTTTTGGTACCCTTACCAGAACATCTTCAGCCTCGTCAATGAGCTTGGGATCAAGCCCTTTACAGATTCGATGAAGTCTGCTCTCTATTCACGTGAGGGGCTAGAGGTACTTGAAATATCTTTTCCATTTAACATTCCAAGCGCGTGAAAACGATGATAAGAATACTGCTTTTAGTATGCTTGGGATGGTGAGGTTTCTGCATATCTTATGCTAGTGAATGGAGCCATTCTCATTCACATGTGGCACCGGCTTCTCTGCTGTCAAATTCTGGTAGCCGTGATTATGACAAGTGCATAAGTCTTTCATATCTGGAGAGCCTTAGTTTTAGGTTTCTCAATGTGAAATTTATACTCATGCAGGTTGAGTTTCCGATATACCAAGATCTGCCTCAGTTGCCTTCTCCCTTGGGAGCCTTAGTTCATACTCAAGTACTCATCATGATGAAGCTACACGACACTGTCTATATATATCAAAGCTTGACCAAACGAGTAACTCTGGTGACGCTAAATTATTCTTTGTGACATGCAGTTTTTTCGACTGGACTTGGTGGATAGACTGACGTCAGTTTCTCTAATGGCTGCAGGCATGTTAAGGCTTCTCAGTCAAGTATTGGATTGCATGACTTGTTTTGCAACTTCTCAATGCAAATGGTTTTGCTGTATCTGTGCCTGATTATATGATGATATTTCCTATTAATGCCAGTGTTTTTTTATTCAATCTGGGATAGTTAAATGCAAAAACTTCTACAACTAAGGCAATAGATCATGCCAAGAATTTCCAAGGAGAATTCGAGTAAATTGAAGCATATGACATGGCATATATGTGAACAAATTAATGAAGAAACAACTTGATTTGATTGCCCTATTGTAATTTCCTCTTCGATGAACAATGGAAAAGTAAATGAAGCATGTGATATGCTGCTAAGTCTTATAAATTTAATTTCACCGTGATGCGTTGGCTGATAAACATTATGACTGTGGATTTCATAGTTCCATATGTGTGAGTTGTGAAGAAATTTCTAGCTAGTTATTGTAGGACAGAAGTGGAGAACCTTTCTTCATTTGTAGTATTTACAGATGGATCTCCCCTGACTTCTATCCCTCTCCCCACCCCCAACCTACAAGTGAGCAGCAAACCAAGAGAGTAAAGTCAGCATCAGATTAAATTTGCCAGTCCTGTAGGATTGTTTTTGAGAAGATCGTCAACAGCATTTGGTTACTAGTCTTATGACTTTTTGCCAAATCTCATCCTCCTCTCACAGCTAATGTGTGCCTCATGCTTGCAGTGGTGGACTTTGACAACACTGATACTGCCTGGAGAAAGTATGATCCAAGTAAAGATCCAACACAATTGTTAAAAGAAAATCTGTCTATGGATGAACTTCATCACTAGCCAAAGTTCATAAGACAAATTCTTATGATATATTCAACTGCTAGTTACTGCCAGGGAGCTTTTCAGACAGTTTGGCTGCTCAGAAAAGCTCTATCAGGATGTATTTCGTCCAATGCTTCAAGTGGGTCTCTTTGTGCCACCGGAGCAGTGCAGTGCTGCTGCAACTCTGGCAATGCTATATTACCTCATCCTCGCTCACCAGGTCTTTTGGCTCTCTTCTCTAGACCTCGTTTGTAATACATGCACTTGATCATGGGCAGTTCAATACGACAGCTGGAAGCAAGGGAACCATGAGATATCTCCTATTATGTGAAATTTCTGGAAAAGAAGAAGGGGCTATTTGTCAGTGATCTTGGCCTATTGAATGTGCAGCATTGGTGCAATTATAGTCAAGATGGATGATGTGGTCCTTTAACCAGGCTTTAACATGGTGTCTGCGCCAGGCCATTCTGACTGACAATTGGGTTCATGTTTATGAAATGGGCACATCAAAGTGTTACTCTCTCCTTTTGTTTTGGATGCAGAAAGATTTTGATGCTATGTGGTGTCGGGGGACAGTCAAAGAAACAATCTTCAACCCGTGGAAGGATATCATGAGGACTCAAGGATGTGTGTTTTTGGAGGGTCGAAGTGTGACAGACATAATGTTCGATGAGGTGACAGGCTGCATATCGCGAATAGCTTGTCGGGGAGAGACCTTAAATGCAGATGCATTCATTCTAGCCGTCAGAATCTCCACGATTCAGGATATTATTAAGAACAGGTGATTCTTGTTCTCTCTTCAAAAATTTGTTAGTCAAATCAATTTTGATGATCTTGACTTTTAGCATATATTGCTCCTTTCCTCATGCAATCCTTTGCTATCTGTGTCCTTTCGTTGGCGATAACAAGCTGACCCTGCTAATATTACTGAACTCTTCACTCTTACAGATGAGCGAAATTTCTATGTAGAGGAACTAGTCAAACATTTTTTACTTTGTGAAACTTGGTTCTATTTGCTCTCAAAATCACTGCTACTTGAGATAATGCATATTCTTTCGCTAGTATAATTTAGAGTAAGTCTATACATGCTTGATCTCTGATTTAGCATTGTATTCTTCTGTGATTCATTTTAACTTGATGTTGAGTTCTGTTTAGCTCAGTATTACGCACGAGGAATGAGTTTCTGAAAGTCATGAACTTGGCCGGTGTTGATGCACTCAGTGTTAAGCTTCGACTTGATGGGAAAGTAAGTGCTTACAGATTTCTTCGCCCTAAAATCTGCACTTTCAGCTATCATTTCTGATTCATATCGAGAGTTACCCAATAACGAGGAGGAAATTCGGACAGTAAACAAGCTAATTAGGGTATTTTGTCCACCCCTCAGTGTTGCATTCTGCAGTTGAAATTTTATGACAAGTAGTCCTTACATGATTAACAAAGGTCTCTGTGTATTTGATGATTTCTTGTTTTTAAAATTCATGCAAGATATGAAGTATAGTAAAACTCTTGAATGCATAATAATTAGTAGGAGCTAAGTGTTTTGGTTAAGATTACGCTCATTCTCTTCGAGATGTCTTGGAAAGCTGTTGATATTTTGCTCCTCCCTTGTAAGTTGCTAAATGCCCTTACTAATGACAACTAATGAGATGTTATGTAATTTTGACAAATATCAGGTTCCCCTTCCCAATGCGACCAATGTTTGCTCTGGGGATGACAACTGCTTTGGATGGACCTTCTTCGACTTGAATGTACTCCATGATGAGCATAAAGGCGACCCTATGCAAGTGATACAATCTGATTTTGTGAGTATTAACGCATCTGTATTTGTTTTAGATGGGACAAATCTTGTGACAGTAATTATCGATGAGATGATGAACTCTCCCTGGTTCTTGCAGTATTACGCTAATGAACTGTTGGTGCTGGAGGATGAGCATTTAGTTGGGAAAACTATGTTGTACCTTGCAGATGTTGTGAAGGAGTTTGGGAATTCTACTGTGGTGGATAGGGAAATTAGTAGATTTCCAAAGTCCTTGACTCATTTCTTCCCAGGTAAATCTTTAATAGCTTTAGGCTATTGGTTTCCAAATGTAGCTGATGCTAGACCTTTTTCTAGTGGTAGACCTCACGGTACAGATGGCTAGAGAATTCAACAGATGGGTTTGCACCATCAGAAGACGAGAAATCTTCTGATTCTTCTGCAATTAATGAACTTAAGAAGATGCTTTTGGATACCTCTTTTGTCTATGATAAAGTTTTCTGCTGTTCATCTTCCTTGTATGATAGGTTCGTATGGTTACATGATGCGTGGATCTACATCTTTCCCAAACTTGTTCATGGCGGGAGACTGGATTATCAACCGTCATGGTTCATGGTCACAGGTCTTGATCTGCCACTGTTTTTTATTTCTTCCGATTTGAGATCAACAGCAGATGATAACAACGATGGACACGTCACGGTTGTAAACAGGAGAAGTCTTACGTCACGGGGCTTGAAGCCGCCAACCGGGTAGTGGATTATCTCGAATATGGAGACTTTGCTAAAATCATACCTGTGGAGGAAGATGAGCAGCACATCCAAGCACTTCGTGGCCTCAACCGAAGCTTCGGCGAACTCAGAGCTCAACTCCCGCTGCCCAGTAACTTCCTTTGGTGAAAGCATTTTGTTATGCTTAGTCTCTTTGAATCCAATAGATCACCAGTAAGCCTGAAACATACTTGTTCAGTGAGAATAAAGATTTGGTGAGTCCTATGCAACTCCAATGACAGCTAGAAAGAGTTGATGACCGCCTTAGCAAAGTTTTTCACTCAATAATTGAGAAATTTTGTAGATGTCATGCGATGGTCAATCATGTCACTCTTGTACTTTCGAGTACTAAGTTTGAGATCGAAAATTACATCTTTAAAAGGCGAATCAAGTGATTCTAATTTGCTTATTTCTATCGGCTCGTGCTAGATTAGCCCTCTATATGGCTATAACGCTCCTTAATTTTATCTAGTTAGACGAAAAACAACCTCAAGAGAACTAATTAACCAGAACAACAAATGGAAAGGATGAAAGTTGTTACTTATTGAAAAATTCAAAAGCGAAAACATAAGATTGTCACCCACTCATGCATGGCCGAGTTGGTTGAGAGCGTCTATTCTCGCCAGGCCATTTGTTCGAAACTCTCAACTATTTCGTGACTTAAGTGTGGGGCGTGGCTGGTGGGCCATTGTCTTAGTTTCCTCCGGAGTGCGCGCGGGCGTAAGCCGTTGCGTAAATCCGGAATCCTCGGTTAAAAAAAAAACATAAAATTGTCCGTTTTTAAACAAAATAAGGATAATTAACCACTTTATGTTATTTTCTGTCCATTTTAAACAAACTTCGTCTCCTATCTTCGACTTGCTAACGTGCTCAAGCTGATTTTTATAAACAAAACGAGCTCGTTTCACTCTCCATTTTGGAGCCACACATCCCCGAGCAAGAAGCTCGACCCGGCTCATGTTGTGGACATGACATTCTCGATACAACTGCCTGAGAGAGTCCGTGAATAGAGTGTCTTGGTACACTTGAAGCTGCAACTATAGAAGACCAACATGTCAGCTTCACTTCGGACGACCACAAACTAAGTGCTTCTGCGGCCCGACCGTGTTCCGGAAGGCCATGTTTAAAGTCACGAAATCCGATGCCTCTGGCTGCTATGGCAATGACGAATTCATGGGAAAAGTATAAAAAAAGTCATAAACTTATTATATTTGTATTAAAACAGTTTTAAACCTTTCAATTGGATCAATTTAGTCCTAAATTTTTTTATATTGATACCAATTCAGTCCATCCGCAAATTTTGATAGAAATCACCGACGTGATCGTCACTGCGATGCCACGTAGGACGGTCGATCTTGACGTGGATATTTTCAATAATACATATTTATTTTAAATTAATACGATACGATTGCCCGATGAGGGCTTGGCGAGGTCGCCCTCCCCGGCAATGGGCAAGGTCGGAAGGGACGGCCCCGCCTAGGTCCAAGATCGCCTCACCAAGGCGTGGCCGGTGAGGGTCGCCTCGCTCGCCACAAGTGAGGCCGACCCCTTGCTTGGGACTAGGGCGACCTTCGCCCAACCCTCTCCGGGCATCGCTCGGCCACCAACGAAAAGGAAAGTAAAAATAGAAAAAGGGCAAAAAAATAAAGGACGAAAATGCCCTTGACCACACCGAAGGTCATGTCCTCATTTGAGATTGTCATGACCACTTCAAGTTTTTATTTGAAATAAAGTTCATTTCAAACATTTATTTGAGATAACAAGAGGATTTCAAACACATATTTAAAATAATATCCATTTCAAGCCCTCATTAAATTTTTCCTTCAAATAGGGATTGCTGATTCCCGTGGCCTTCTCTTGCAAATCATTCGGAATGCGTTTCCAATTTGCTTGAGTTGGCTCTTAGTTGACTTTGTTTGAGAGACAAGCTAAAGGTGCTGTTCAAGCTAAAAGGTAAGTTCTTTTTCATGTGCTATTATGTACAAGTGAGCAGATTGGACCGATCAGATCGGGAATTGCCCAAACCGGTGGTCCGATTCTTGATTTTAGAGTGCGGCGGTCCGATTTTCGGTCTTTAAAATTAGAACCGATGGCCGGGCGGTCCGGTTTCCGGCCCAGAGGTACAAGACCGGACCGCCCAATAGAGACTGGTCAGTTTTAGTTTTAGTTTTTTTTAAATTTTTTAAACATAATCTAAAATCTAATATTTCATTCTTTCTTTCCCAAACTTTCTTCTGGTGGCCTCTCTCTCTCACGTCTCACGCAGTCACGCCTCACCCTTCTTTCTTTCCCAAATCGTCACCTCTCTACTCAAAGGTTACCCGTGCCTTCCTGTGACAAGTGTGAAATTGAAGGCGACGTGAACATTTGTTGTTGCCATCTCTAACTATCGGTTACTTCTTCGTTCTCATGATTCGGGATGCTCTAATACTTCTTTATCTGCTCTTTCCACAGTAACATTGCCTTAACATTTACAGCAAATCCTTACTGCTCCTGTTACGTGTGAAGAGAGTAAGGAGGTTTTGTGGTTCCATGAATGGGAACAAGCACTAGGAGCATATGGCTTTTTGGTCTTCTCTTATAGTTTTGCTTGGATTGTTATCAGTAAAAATTTCTATGATGCATTGTCTTGTTTCTTTTACTCTTAGAAGCTATTGAAGAAAATAGATTCAACAGCTATTTCTCTTGTTGAATCAGCAACCGCTTCTACAATTGTTGATTTTAGGCCTATATCTCGATGCGATGAGTTTTACCTCGTTTCATTAGCATGAATCATAGGGATGGTACATCTCCAAGGCGCTTGATTGAGGCTGATAAAAGCTTGTCTTATTGAATTTGGATTCCCTTCTATAGATTCTGCGAGCAATAGGCGTGCCAATTTCTTTCGTGACTTGGATAATCATGCAGTCACGTATTTTCTTATTCTTTGAATCTATCTGTGACAGGTTATCGGTCCCATTGGACCGCTCAGAAATCGGACCGGACTGGTCTAGTTCCAAGGACCGTCAATCCATTCCACGGTTCCAAAATTGAGAACTGAAACCACCGGTCCGGTTCTCAATTCTTGAGGGATTGCTGGCCGGAACGCATCTCTATTCCGCAGATGGTGAAATTTTGTCTATACTCACTAAAGACTCCCTCTCGGATAGCTGCAAGTTTCATTTTAAACCGAATCACTATTTACTTCCCCCAATTTGTGATGCCATGGAGG
The DNA here is from genome assembly GCA_021437795.1 of Rhodamnia rubescens. NCBI lineage: Eukaryota > Viridiplantae > Streptophyta > Magnoliopsida > Myrtales > Myrtaceae > Rhodamnia > Rhodamnia rubescens. The sequence goes on from JAILYA010000012.1 coordinate 3,474,097, forward strand.
TGACTGTTGTAGGAAAGAGGCAGAAATCACCCTCAAACACAAACTATGTCTTTCTCGGAGATGTTGAGGAAATGGTAGGATTTCAACTGCATACCCACATACCATTCGACTAAATAGACTGCGATATCGATATATGTACAACCGACAGGCAGTTCTCTCTCAAATTCGCAGCAACAGAAACCAACTTCAATGGTCACTTGGTGGGAAAAAAGCAACTATGATGCTTTGAGAAGACCGACTTGGATTCACAATTACAATCAACTTGAATTTTGAAGGACAAGACGTAGGAAGAGGCCATCTATGGGTGGTCATTCCACTGGTGACATGCAGGGCCGCAATCCTGCAGATTGGGGCTGATCGAGAACCGGACCCATCTCCTTTTCTCCACGTACCTAATGAAGGGCTCCAGAACAAGCCCAATCATCACCGCCACAAGGCTGATACCCATGACCTTGTTCGGTGCTAGAGCCACGACCACGAGGAGAAGCGCGGTTGGGGGTATGCACATTAGAATCGACCCGACTGTCCCGACCGGTATCCTGTAAGGCCTAGAAGCCGCTGGCTGCTTCACCCTCAACTTCACAAAGGCCGTGAACTCCATGATCATCCCAAAGCAGTACAAGAAATTCTCTGCAGCTACTATCTCCTGGAAGCTCAGCCAAGAGAGCATGATGACACCTGATGCCGAGAACAATATCCCAGTGAGCGGAGTCCCGTAGGGGGAACGCTTGGCGAAGAACTCGGGGAGCATACCGCGCTCCGCCATGCCAAGCAGTTGGAACGAGTCGCTGCTCATCTCGGCCAGGAACATCCCCATGTTGGAGAGAGCGGAAGCGGCTTGGACCCAACTCCGCAGCCAGACACCTCCGAGGATCTTCGCAATGTCCGAGAAGTACCCGTCAGACCACAGGTCGTGCTCAACAGGGATGGCTCCAGTCCCAATCAGGAGAGGGAAGAAGTACCCGAGGACGACCAAGATGAGAGCGTAAAACAAAGCTCTCGGGAGCGTTTTGCTCGGGTTGTGTACTTCGCCGGTGAGAGTACTGATGGAGTCCCAATAATTGAGGTTCCAAAAGAGAGTGTTTAAGTACAAACCCCAATTGACATTGCCAAGATCTACCATCAACCACCTCGAAGGTTTCAGACGGGGAATGGCCACCAGTCCCATGACCACAAAAGGAAGAAGGGACATCACTCCCAACAGTATAGAAACCCAACCCACTATTGTCAAACCCCTGTAACTCATATAAGTCAGCACAAGAGTCAGCACAAGCACGGCTACAGTTCTAGGAAAACCGCCTTCGAGAGCTGGGACTGCCGATTTAAGATAGTCCAAGAAGAGAACAGGGTACAACGCATTGTCGATAACGCCACTCAGCCATTTCATCCAGCCCTGTTGGAAGCCCCAATAGGGCCCTAAAGCCGATGAAACCCAAACTACATAGCCTCCATTTTCGGGAAACATGGTGCCCATCTCCGCAGTTATCAGAGCCTCAGGGATGCTCCATATAAGTGGGAATATCAAGAAACCGAGGAGGGCTAAAAAGGGACCTGCTGCTTTCACACTGTCCTCTACACCAAATGGACCCCCAGAGACTTCATAAAAGATGAGGAAAACAAGAGGAGTGATTGAAACCTTTTGGAATTTCTCCAATGTCGGGGATGATTCGCCCCCCAAAGATGTGTAGTCCAAGGCACCATTGTCTCCCGTCATCGGAGAAGTTTGCTTTGAAGTCGGATTTCTCTGTTTCTGCAAGCAAAATTAAGGAACATTGAAGGTCTTAAAAGAATGTGGGCTGAGTTGATTCCTTCAGTGAAGGGCAAAAAGCACACATTGCTGCAGTACATATTGAGCATCCTTACCCACACATTTGCGCTTCGTATTCATTAATCATATAAAATTCAAGGATGTGATCTAGCTACTTCTCAATACAGATAGACTTGCTATGCTAAGCTGGAAAAGTTTACACCTTCATTTATGCAATGAAAAGTCATTCGAAATACACTACTAAGCTCCTTTTCTCACTTTCTTCAACTATGATCAGGTTCATATTCAAGCAAAATCTGAGTAATGCTTACCCATTGAAACAACACTAGTGCAGAGGATGCAGCCACGAAGAGTGCATCTTATCAACTAAAGAAAGAAACCCATTTTCTCCTTTTGGCCAAAAAGAAACGAAACCCATTGGGCGGCACAAAATTGAGCACCTGAATCTTCTCCGTTTGCACAGAAAAGACGGCAATTTTAAACACGAACTCTGAAAATCAGAAGAGAAGGGCTTTCCTTGTAGCAAACACAATACACAAGAGAACCAAACCAGATACCAAAGAACAGTCACCTCTCGATTTGTGTTGCCAAAGCCAGTAAAATCAGACCTTTAGGAGGCGATCACAAATCTAATGGCGAACATGCGATTGAACGAACGAGGAGATTAAAAAATTGCAGCTGAATGACATCAACATTACCGACCATTATAGGAGGAGGAGAGAGAGAGTTTTGCAGCAGCAACAAGAAGCGGTGACGATGAGCAACCAAAACAACATGTGTCAACCATGCGAGCAAAAGCGAATCCGAGAGATCCCAACACGTGCGCCTCGGGGACCGAGCCCTCCGTCACGTGCCCAATTCCCCGCATGCTCCAATCGCGATCGCAGACCCGCTCCTCGAACCCCATCGCGCGAAGCAACGAGCAGTAGCCCGAGCCCGAGCACAGTTTGTTCAGCTTTAGAGGGAAGAGTGAAGAAAGGCGGAGGAGGAAATAAGTTGCTGACGAAGTTTTCCACGAGATGGTTTTGAGAAGAACCCAACCGTGTTTTACTTCTTTTTCATCCCTCGTTTCGCTCTAATCTATCGTCCAAAGACTCATTTCTTTTCATTTTTTCCATTTTGGTCCCGCCCGGTTCTCCCCATGCCTCACTGACGCGCGTGTAATCACTCTCTCCCCCCCCCTGCCGTATTACCCTGTTCACCTTCTATTCTATCCTCTGCGCAGAGAGAGAGAGAGAGAGTTAGAAGAGAGAGATCATACTTTCAACCTCCATTCTGTCATTCTGTGGACACCCAAATCGAAAACCGCTTTAAAATCAATTAATGTAAGGCCCCCACACACGCACAAACTCTGACTCTCTCTCTCTCTCTCTCTCTCTCTCATCGGTCATCGTCATCCTCCGGCTACAATAAAAATCACTTTTTTATTTCAGTCTCATTCTCGATTCCTCTCGCTGACTCGCCACTGCTACTAACCCACCCTTCTACTCTTTGTGTTTTCCCATAATCACGGTCTCCTCCCTCCATAATCTCCCCCCAATTAGGAAGCAATCTCGCAATTCCATTCCCGTTCAAATTCTTCTTCTCGTGATCTCTCCCTCTCTGTGGCGCGCTGGGTTTTCATCTCAATGGACCCTCCCATAACTACCAAGACCCACCAGTCCTCCGCCCTCGATCACACCTTCCTCCACCACAACGGCTTCCCCACCGCCGCCCAGCTCGAAATCTCCGACATCGAGATGATCGCCTTCCAGTCCGTCACGTACACCAGCCTCCGCGACCTCCTCCCCGCGTCCCCGCCCCTGCCGTCGGCCGCCTCCCCGACCACCAACTCCAGCTGGTACGAGATCCCCATCAAGAACCCCCTCGTCAAGCACGCCGCCCTCGCCTACCTCCAGCCCATGTCATCGCCGCCGGAGGTCGGCGACAAGGGCCTCCTGGGCAAGCTGAAGGACAGCTGCGGGTGCTTCTGCTGGCTCGGCGACATCTTGTCGCGGGTCCTGAGGGAGGTCTTCGGGAGCTTCCTCTGCGACGACGACAGAGGGTGGTTCGAGTACATCGAGGACGACGAGGAAGATGAAGATACAGAGAAAATCGACTGACCAAGGTTCTGTTTTTTTTTTTTGGGGGGTTCGCCAGGAGAGGAGTTTCGTAGGTTTGACTGGTAGATGAGATGGAATTGTACATCAATAGTGAAGATTTTTTGCTTTCAGTGGATTCTTTTGTAAGTAACAAAGAAGTTCCAAACATGAAATTAATAAACTTGTTCTGATTTGGTGGCTCTATTGGGCTGGTTCTGTTCGTCTGCTTCTCGACGAACATCTTGGGGGAACTCATGAGCTGTAAACATTTTACGCCATTGCTGCTGTTCGGCGATTAAAATACAATCCTTGGGTTGAATCATTCTCATACCGTACGTACAGGTGTTTCACAGCCGAAACTGACTCAAAGATTTGGTTTCCACGTCATCTTGCATCCGGTTGTCTCTTTGATTTCTTTATTGTGTATCGGCGCCAGATAATCACCAAAGACTCGTCTTTTTGTCTTTTCGAGCAAAACGCTGACACCCGCAAGGGCATATCTGGCCACAGCAGAAGGAGCATTAAGAAGGATATTTACTTTTGCGTTTCTGACGAGCACGGTCGGTCAATACGGTTGACTCCCGAGGGCACTGACGTTCAGGTGAAGGCTGGTTCTTTTTTTTTGGTCAGAAAAGGTGAAGGCTGGTGGAACGGACCGTGAATCTGAATCAAAGCGGTGCTGGCAAAAGAAAAATGCAAGCTTCCACGCGCCCGAGGGAGCGTGCGTGCGCTCGTAGAGTCTCTTGTCCTTTTTACTTAAAACGACGATGGGGAAATGACTCATCGTCATACGTGGCGTGGTTGATTCATCTCTATCCGCCGCCGAACACGTACAAGATTGATTTTGTTCTTAGAGATCTTGATTATTTGTCCCGTTCTGTCAAATTCCTTTGTTAAGCTCTCTAAGCGCAGGATTCTTGAGAAAGTAGAAATGGGGAGTTCCGCGTTCACACCACGTAAGGCTCGTTCCCGGGTCGCATTCGCGTGCGACTGGGCTTCCCGGATCGAGGAATCTGTCGCTGTCCCGTCGACAAATTACAGGCGGATGTCTCGAGCGTCCACTGACACTTTGGTTTGCAAAGATGGGACGGACAAAGACAGCCATGTTCGAAGGAATCAAGAGCGGAAGGAAAGGGGAAGAGTGGCGAGGCTTTCGAGATTTGTTCCTGGGCTTCATGGCACGACGACAAAAGCCTGCTCATGGTCCTGGCGGGCTAGTGGAGAGTCTTAGGATGATTCAAGGCCCGGACAGGTGTGGTTGGTTTGACTATTCGGTCTACTTATCTTTTGAGGCGAGAAACGGACCGAGCCCAAGGCCCGTTTGCCTATTGAGCAGGGTCAAACTACAAACCTCGCGGGGATGATACAAAAGTACAAATGATCACTCCACTTTGACTCGATATATTATGAATCTTTAATTTGTTAGATGTGGTCTTTGAATTTTTTATAAATGTTCAATCTAGCCCTTTTATTTTCTCAAACAACAAATCAGATGTTACTTAAGGACGTGCATTATTATACGTTGAATTGGATTTAAAAAAAAATGATTAGTCAACATGTCCAAGTTTTTATCCATCTACTTTAGAAAAGGGAAAACAAAGTCAAGGCATTAAAATGTCCGTCATTATTTGATTACGCGGATGATTTAGTATTCATATTTTACATGGAAAACCCATGTGTAACTTTTTTTATCGCCCACCGTTCAAATTTGACGGATCCAAAGTTACATCGGTAGATTCCGTTAACTTGAATCAATGGAAAGATGGCATTAAACATTTCTCTATAGTTTAGTGATAAATATTAAATATTTCTAATAGTTCGGAGACCACATTAAACAAAATAAAAATTCATTGATGACATTACACATTGGACTAAAGTTCAATGATTTGTTTGTGTCATTTTCTTCATAATATAGGAGGCTCATCTATATAGTTTTCTCTATTTAAGTGTGAGTAAACCTGAAAAGGTTTGGCTACTACAAGGGTGAGGACAATGGACAACAATTCGAAATGAATCGTCGGATGGTCATGGTGAAAGAATCTCGATGATATCATTTCATAAGGCCGTCAACTCTTATTGGTGGTAATCCCAACAATCCAATGAGATAGACTAAAAGGTGCGAAAGCGGTGACCGTAACTCAACCTAACTAGTTTAACAAAAAATCAACGTAAAACAATGCTACATACCTAACTAGTGTCCACAATGTCGCATTATAAAATCGTTTGGTCATAACATGACATCTACCTAATGGTTGGATCTGTCAAACGGGTGGGCCGGATCGATTTTAGCTCATGTCATAAATGGTCCGACCTAAATTGATACTTTAATATGTTTATGACCAATTTATTCGTAATATGAAATTTTTGACTTATACCCGACTCGACCCATATTGCTAATACACTTCCATATTTATCCCAATCTAAGAAAACTTATTTCATAATTTCCAAAACACTTCTATACAATACAAATTCAGTGGACAACTTTCATAATTTTTTTTAAAAAAAAATCAATTTTTATTTTTTATTTTCCTTTTTCTATAATTTTTATTTTAGTTTATTTTTTTATTTCCTTCCTTTCCTTTCCTTTTTTTTTCTTGTAGTCCTCTTCGGACTTTGTTGAAAAAAACGAAAAAAGAAAATAAATTAAAATAAAAAATATAAATAAATTCAAAAAATAGTTATTAAAACTCTAATAATTGTTGGGTCTCTTAAGGTTCGACTTTTCCAAAGCCCATTTGAGCCCCAAAGCCCCTTGGCGAAAATGCAGAGCATTTGGTAGCCATTCCCAATAGAGGACGCCCATACTTGTTCAATTTATCTCTCTCAACTTGGATGCCATGAGGCGGGCCTTGGAAAGTTTTCATAGGAAGTAGGATTCGCGATCCTCCAGGTGGCAGGGCTTTGAACCCAAATACATTACCCACAATGGAAGTCAACATATTAGTAAGAACCTTCTTCAAAAAGGTCTAAAGGGTAGCTACATAACATATATATTGATTTTCTTCTCCAAAAAAAGAAGTTGTAGCATCTTCCTTTATAACGATCAGGCTGCAAAGAGCTTTGGAGTGAAAGTTGGCCTTGGCAAATGCTGAGCTAGAGTTTTTTTCTTTCAAAAATATCCCCTTTTTTTTTTTATTATCAAATTTTGATTTTGTCCCTTACTTTTTTTTTAATATTAAAAATAAAATTTCAAAAGAAGAAAATGAAACCTTAGGCTACCTATGAGCCGAATCGGCATGTCGGTGGCTTTCGCTTAGGCCACGCAAGCCCGGGTGATAGCCTATCGGGGGTCGCGTAACCTAAGTGACCCTAGCCAAGGGTTGCTCGACCCTAGGTGGCCATCGCCTTGGCCGTGTGACCCCAGCGATGGCCGCTTGGGGTCGTGCATCCCAAGCGACCATCGCCGGAGGTTGCCCCGATCCCTAGTGGCCTCGGTCGATTGTCGCCAACGCGGATCTAGCTCACCGGCCTTTGCCTTATGTTTGATTTTCCTTTTTTCCTTTTTAAATTATAATTTTTCTAAAAAGAAATATTGTAAGAAAGCTCATTTACAAATTTTTCTTGCCAAATACTAGTTAGGCCACAGTTGCTTTTCAAAATGTTTTCTATCAAATGCTATTTGCATTTCTCTAAAGCATCTTAAGCTAAAGGTATTTGCATTCCTTCAAAGCCAATTTGCAAAGTCGAACCAAACCCACCCTAAATAAGTTAAGTCCACCTCATAGGGGAAAGGTAAACGCCTCTTAAATGTATTGTAAATGGGTTTACAATAAATCCATTTATAACCCATTTATTTTGACCTCTTTATATTATAAATTTATTATGCTTGCCTAAATTTGTTATGACCCATTTAAATGCTTGTAGATTATTAAATTGATTTTGGACCCATTTTAACGGTCTGCTAATGGTGTATAATTGGCTTCATCTACTAAATGACTAGACATAACTTTTCCTTAATTCACATGATATGCATCTGCATCTGCTTCTGCTTCAGCACAGATAATAGAAGCCCCTCTTCTCTTCCGGCACGTCAATGTCTCCAAGTTTTCAATGCTGAGCTGTTCCACGTGGCGGATTGATCACTATGTCCAATCGTCAGATTAGAAAAGCACAATGGCTCGACGAATTAAAAATAAAAAGGTACTTAACATTAAATTAGCGTGCATAAGATTATCGGGAACGCAATGGGAAGGAACTTAAGGTCATCACTCATCGGCAACGAAGCAAATCATCACGAGATGTTCATCGCTTCTCGTCTTGAGCACCAAAAGCTCACAGTACACAAAAGAAACGGCAGCAAAGGAGGAAAGTGGGAAAAGTTTGATCCTCCTAGCATTACTTTGTTAGTTCAAACTTGGAGTTTGATTCGACCAAAAAAAAAAACTCGGAGTTTGCTCTAAATTTTCAAGGTTGCAATACTTGCAATTCTTCCGGGATGCTCTGCAGCTCTGGCCTCCATGACGACCTCCGGCGACCATCCTTCGTGGACTTCCTCATCCACAAGAGATTCAATCTCTGCTCGCTGGACAAGGACTGCCCGGATGTCGTTGTCTGGTGCGTGCTTTTCTTCCTCCCGCCTCTTATTCCTTCCAACATTTGCTTCAGCTCCTGCTTCCTCACCACCAGCTTCATCCTCACCGCCCCGTCATCTCTCACCTGCGACACAGAGACATCCAGGCCTCCCGCTCTTGCCCTCGCGATCTCCTCGACCACATTGTGGTTGCTCCGCATGGAAGTCGTCTTCGGGCTGCGATGCTTCGAATGGCGAGCATCTCTCTTTCCTTCTGCAAATGCCTTCAACTCCATCGTCCTCCTCTCTTTCGCTCGGTCACCTTTGTCTCTGATCAGCCTTGTTTTTTTCTCTCTCTCTGTTTGATATCAAGTAAGTTCGGTGCTCGAGACTTTATATACAAATGGGCACCGAATCTTGAGGGGAAATGCAAGTAATGTATATAAGTCGGTTGATTAAGAAATTGGCTTATCTTTTAAGTTATATAACTGAGAATTTCCAATCATGAGATTGGTGGCCATTTGACTTTTCATTGGGTTGATGAAGCACACAAATGCCCATGCGCATACCCCCCTCGGACCTGACTTGTCTCTAAAATTTGAAGCAATGATATGATTATTCCGAGTGTCACAAGGATCGGCTCGGTGGTTAAACAACGGACTTATACATGAACTATGTACATACTACAGGTTTCATCTCCTATGCCACCTCCGATTAATATAAACAATTCCTTCGTTAAGCTAATCGTGAGGGTGAGCACGGTTCCATGATAGAATTGAGAACCGGATCGACGGATACGGATCCGGTTCTAGATTTTAGGCTATGCGGGGAAGGTTTCAAGTTACAAAAATTGTAAAATCGATTTCGATGGGTAGTTTGTAGGTAGAACATGTAACAAGTCTTTGTGTTTTTATTATTTTTTGTCTTCACGGGGTCTGCGGTATTCCATGGTGTTCGATAATGAGTCTATAATCTGAAATCACTACTCTGAGCTTTTATTTCTAGTTATATCCATGACCAAAAATTTTACTTTGTTAATATTTTATAGCTTTCGTATATCTAAATATGAGTTGCGATCGGTGGATTGTAGTAGCAAATGGTGATCATTAAAATTGATGATTAATTGCAATCGTTCAATTAACAATACTATTTGAACCTCGACCTATTCTGAAACCGCTAACTCCTAGCCAAGTCATCCGGGTTTCGGACCATCTTACTTGATTTATTGCGGTTAGTTGCGGGCGGTTGCATGAATTCGGGTTTACGCGATTAATATGGACCTTCTCGTTATTTAGAAAGAAAAGTCAAGCGTGGTGTCAAAGTATGATTGTATTCACCGACGGCTCACATGCAATCGCCTGCTCCTGCGGCGATGGAGCCGATGAACTGCAACGCGCATACGTGAAGAGAGGGAGACCATCTGCGCCTCATATTTCGTCTGTTGAATAAGCTGAAGTTTCGGTGATTAGGGCATGGACATTCCAAGGCATAAACTGACATTTTTGTCCAGTATTTATTTTTTTTTATAAATATTTCTATGATCATTCGACAATATTATAAGTTATTTTTACGGTAGATCCACACATCATCACTACGTATTTTGCATAAAACATTCATTAATTAAAAAATCGTGGGGTTAGAAATAATGACATGATCTTGTCGGATCGAAGAGATTTTTTTTTTAATTATATCACGGTGGCTCTATTTTTCCTATAATTTCTTTCAAGAAATTCCGGTAGTGAGCGAGTATATGCGTCGCTGCAAATGTCAATGGTATGAGCTGTGCATCACCTGTCGTTCCCTTTTGATGTAGCGCGTGCTTCTTAACCGACACAACTTCCCTATGATTCGGAATTTCAGGGGTTGGATCCTTCTTTGTATGTTAAGGTTAAATATCCTTGCTGTTACCTAAATTCTTGATTAGGTTGCTGGGATGGAGACGTGTTTGGAGGGTGATGAGTGGGGGCGGCCGGTTTGGAGCACCTAGATCTTCTCCCACCGAGGAAAAAGAAATGATCAAATTCTTACTTAATCTATTGTTAGATTAACAGTCTATTTTGAATTACAAAAATGTTAGGATTGGACACACAACCACAACCTCTAAAGCTTATTCTGAATCACAAAAATATTAGGATTTGACGCACAATCATAATGAAATAGAGCAAAAGCAAGAAAGAGAAATCGGGACAATAGGTTTATCCTAGTTTATCTTTAAACTAGGGTTGTATCCACAGATTGATTCCATTATAATTAGCACATTGCGCCTCTCTTTTATATCACTCGATTATTAGCGAAAAAGAGTATATATAGCCGTGGGCCGAACCCAAACTACTAATAAAATAAAAGCTTAAACTATAAAAGCCCTCTCGAGTCCAAAGGGCCTCGTCTTTTCCTGTCGATAGGGAGTATTAACTACATCATAATAAAAACATCAATAATCAAAAATTACTATGGGGTTTGCTCCTTCGATAATTTGGGGTCCACAACATGTTACTCTCATAGTCACCTAAAAATTGAAAAAAAAATCAAATAAAGGTTTAAAATGCCTTCATTTGATCAAATAAGGACCTGAAGTGGATCTTGTTTCAAATAAGGGCATAAAGTGCCCTCATTATTTCATAGAAGGGCCCGGCTGAAGAGCAATTTTCTTCTTTACTTTTTTCATTTTTTCCCTTTTTTCTTTTGCCTTTCCCTTTCTTCTTTTTTTTTTTATTGTTCCTTTTTTTTTTTTTTTTTTTTTTTCCACTCCCATTCCTCAGCCATTGACGGCTTCCGACAAGGGTTCCCTTCGCCCAATGCCTGGCCTCGCCAACTCGGGGGGCGTCCCTTGCCCGAGTCCGGCTACCTCCGCTTGTGGCCCGAGGAGGGAAGAGGGAAAAATGAAAAAAAAAAATATTGAAAAAGAAACAAAAATAGGGAAAAAATAATTTAAAAAGTAAAACAAGAATGCCCATGGTTAAGCCCTTCTTTGAAAGAATGAAGGTGCTTTACGCTCTTATTTGAAATAAAATTCACTTCAATTTCTTTATTTGAGAAAATGATGGCGACTTTATGCCTTCATTTAGAATTTTTCTAAAAATTATTGTGCTACCAAGTCCCTTGAAAAAATTGCTGAGCTAATTTTGTCATGTTGATTGGAATATGACATGATGTTTCTCTCGGGTGTCTCGATCGATTCTTGATCAAGTATTGACTCATGTGAATATAGTGTGCATCAGTAGTGGAGGAAGCCCAGTACCAATAGAAGATTCCCATTTCTTCTAAATTCGTGGAGTGCAGACTGATTGAAGTTATTCCCTCGAGAATGACCACTGATAGACGTCCTAGCGGTCAGCGGGTCCGAGCTTGGGTCCATACGAGTTCAGGTCATAAAGTGGGTCAAAACGGATCCAGGACTTCACCAATCCACACCCGACCTCGTTAAATTGGGCCTAATACATAAAACAAACTCTTCAATTTTAACATACGTTCTAATTATATCAAAAAAATTATCTCCTAAAATTCTTAATTTTTATTTTTATCACAATTCTACCGACTCAATATTACATAAAATATTGCGCACTAAATCGAAATTTCCGTACACAAATATTGACACTCCATATGTCTTTTTGCCGTTTCTAAATCATCGTAGTTTGTTCAACACAATAGGAATTCGAAAACCTTTGCCATTCTTGCAATTTATTAAATTAGCAACGTGGAAGGCTTAGAATCCGAATAAAGTTGATCTCATTAAAGAGTATGATCGATAGTAGACATTTTGCCAAATATTATAACTTTAGCCGATAAAAGAAATGACAAAACACACTAATGCAATAAAGTTCCCACTTTTAACATGACGTCATCCAACTTTAACTTCTGAAAGAAAAAAAAAAAAGATACGACACATCCGGAAAGTTATATAAATTATATATTTCTTTTAGATATGAGAAATAACTTGGCCAACAAACTTTTTTTTTTTTTTGGGTTAGAAACTTGGCCAGCAAACTTGAATACCAGTTAATTTTGACTATTTCAAGTTTCAAACTATAATTCAAGTAAAAAAGAAAAGATTGTTCATATTGACTGTATTGTGTCAAGTAGGGTTGAATCAAATCGATCCGACCCAACAACCTAAAATCTTCAACGCATCATGACTTGGGTCGGAATCCAAATGGGAAGGAAAGAAGTCCACTCCTGGTTCATGGGCCAGGGCCAGGGCCAAGCTCAACATGAATTCTTGGCGAAGGAGCAAACTTTGTGGCCATTAAGTCTGCAGATCTCCGTCTCTGTCGTAGCTGAAAATCAGTCCAAAGTAGAGCCAAACTTGCAAATGGAAAAAACTATCCAATCAGTCATAAACTTATTATATGGACGCAAATTCAGTCCTAAACCTTTTAATTTTGTCAATTTGGTCTTAAACATTTGCGCAAAATTCTAATGTAGTCATTCGGATCAATTTTTGCCTGAAATCGTTGAAATGGTGGTAAAATCATCGTCGGCCATCCTACATGGCATATTGCCACGCCAACGATTTTCGGTGAAAATTGACTGGAATAACTACAAATGAATTTTTCCCAAATGCTTAGGACTAAGTAGATCAAATTAAAAAAGTTAGGACCGAATTGACATCCGTACAATAAGTTTAGGGCCGATTGGATAATTTTCTCCTACTAAATGGGTAATAGTAGCCTTGAACTATTTAAAAAATATTATCCTGAAAAATGATTGTTGTATAACTTGGAATAACTATTTAATGGAAAATATTCTTTGTCCATTCCGTTTTGTAGGTAACATAAGCTATCTAATATTTTCTAAATCATTTATTTTTGTGAAATAACCGCATAGCCACAAACCCGATGTTTGACTTGCTACTCAAGCTTGAACAAAACCCGACCCGGAAAGCTGATTTTTTTTTTTTCCCGTTTCAATCGTTTTAGACGATTCTTTTTGACATCCCTAGTTGGGAAGCCTATCCGCGTCCCAAATCCCGTCTCCCAAATGCACGATTCGAGATGACAATCCCCTCCTCCTCCTTCTTCTTCTTCTGCTTTCTTTCCTTTGCCAAGAAGAACTCAGAATTTGTTTCGATGGAGTGGGTTTGCGCTGTGTACGAGGATGTAAGATTAGGAAATCATGTCGGGAAAGCACTGTGAATCGGCCTTCGAGTGGGGGGGTAGGCACGGCAAAAGCTACCACGTCATTGTAGAGCAAAAGCAAAGGAAGAATATCAAAGGAGGAATCGACGAAGAAAGAGAGAGAAAAAGAAACTTCAGATCCGCATGAGCTTTGTCTATGTCCATGACATTCTCCACTATGCACCTATGGCTATGGTCGCCATTTTTCTTTCCCTTCTCCTTTCGACAAAGTCATTTTAACCACCCCACACACACACACATTTCCTTCAAAGATCAAATGTGACCACAGAATTCCTAACCAGTACCATCGCTCTTTTTTTGTAGAACTTTAATGCATCGAAAAGTGGTTCCCTTTCTCAGCCTAAAGTTCCCCACCTCAATGTAGTTCCTATCAATCGGTTCGCGCACCGCACATCCCTCATGATCAATCGTTATCCCCAAGCTCGGAGGCGTCGAGACTCGTCTTCCCCAATTCGTCGTGGTGTTCACAAATGTTTCACCAGGGTATGTGCTCATAAACCACGGACATGATAAGCATGTTGACCTCGGAAGAATGTGAACGACAGACCATTCATGTGCAAGCACGCGTCATGGTCGCGTTTCGATACTTGCAAATAGGGTTGTGCAATTAGACCGCCCTAATAACAGGTCCGATTCCCGTTTCCGAAACCGATGGGAATCTATCTCTAATTTGCTGAGGTTTTATATAAATCTCTTACAGATATAACTATGCTGTTTGTTTTGTTTTCAAGTGGTTAGAATTTGGAGTAATAGTTTTATGAATGAATAAGGGATGAAGTTTTATAATTTATGTTTCATGTTACGGGTTTGAACTTTTTATCGATTGTATGTGACTATGTGTTCATAGGGATTTGTGATGTTCATCTTTTTATGTTGAATCGTTTTATTGCTCATGTTATTTTGTTAAAAAAAAAAAAGGAACCATAAAAAAGGAACAAAAGAAAAACAAGCTTTTGAGTTGTCACTAAAACCAGACAGGAAAAATAGGGTAGATTCAACGCAAAATAAAACAGGTTTCTCGTTCCAAAAACTAGAAATTGATTCTAACAAAGTAGATTTCAGGTTTGGAAGATAATCACCCTGGAATCGATCGCCTTTACTCGTGGATGGAAAGTCGAGAACTGGATTACTTTGTTTATAGGGGTGATCGAAATGGCGTCCGAGGCTAATTCTTGGGTGCGAGATAGAGTCGACTTTCGAAAGTGAACCGAAATAGCAAAGGGTCGGCCATTCAAATGATAATGAGTCGGCAATTTGATGTTATGGATATGTGACCTCGGATGCATGCACGCCCGCGTGCACCGTGCATGACGAACTCTTCCTCAATTTCGAGCCGTGAGTAGACGTGGGTCGGTCGTGTCGTGACTTCACCTTGCCGTTTTCTCCGCTTAAAAGGTTCGGTTGCAAATCAAACTTCATCTCCCTCTCTCTCTTCTTGAGTGGCTATAAAAAGAAAAAGCAAACAGGGCGGTACGCTTGCTTCTCGTCTCTCTAGAATCGCTCACTCAGCACTGAGCAGCCGACGTTTTGCTGAGCGGACGCGGTACGTTCGCTTACTCGCGTCTCTTTCACTGTTTTGTGTGGGTGTGTGTGGAGACAGGGATCGATGGAGAAGCTGAGAGCGCTAGGGCATCTATTCGGGACGGTGTTCTTATACTGGTAGAGTTTGGTTTGCATCTCTTATTCAGATTTAGAAAAGCTCTTCTGGCAGCACTTTGCGCATATTTCAAGTTTGGGAGTCAAACTCAGCCATCTCCACATAGCTCCGCCTTTGTCATTGAGTTCAATAAAAAAATTTAAGCTTTTAGAATAAGCCGGAGGTCATGGGTTCAAACTTGAGATTTTGTGGATCATTATCTGTTCTAAAAGTTTTAGTTAACTGGTAGAGGGCACTACGTGAATATTTTAAAGAGTATTTTAACACATGTTGCCAAGCGGTAGATGTGGAACAATACTTCAACAGTCATCTAGGCATTCCACTAGGTAACCATATTTTCCACACTGAGTCCCCGCTTCGATCTTGTTTGATCTATATGTTGAAGTTGTTGTTCCACATCGCTTGACAATGCGTCCTATATGCTTCTTTATATTTATATGATCTCCTTCTACTATCGGTTAATTAAACTTTTGAGTTGACTTTCTAACATGGTATCGAGCCTAATATTGTCCACAATTGTGCGTCCATCCCCCATTAGTCAAAATGAAAAGAATTGCACGACGGTCACATATAACAGTGTGATCGTGTTATGCAATCCACAAAAAAATTCAACATTTTTTTTTTTTAGTGTTATGAGCTAGCCACAACAAGATTTGTGGCTGGCATTTGACCGTCCATGACAGTGGACGGCCAGCATAGTATGTCCCTAGTCAAAATTCAAAGTGCCACTCGTAATTCGGCTTTGCGCGTGAGAGGAGGTGTTGAAATTGTTGTTCCACATCGCTTGACAACTCTTTACATTCACAAGGTCCGCCTTCACCTATCGCCTTAAGTTTTGGATTGAACTTTCTAACATTGTAGATGAGATTAATTTATTCACAGTATTTCAATCAAAGAAACCGGGAAAAAAAAAAACTAATACGGCCTCCAAGATATTCTGTAATTTCAGGGGCAATTCTAAATGGGCAGGCTTGCCCTCTTTTCGTATTGAGTATCAGACTATAAAGCTTGCTGTAAGGGAAATATAAAGCTGCTTTATGCCTGCTCCAAATTCTCCCAACTTGACAGGTCACATGATTCAGAAGTATCTACTGCCCTTTTCAAATCACCGTGTTCCGAATCTAAACTTCTGGCTAAAAGCTTTAAGGAAATCATGTTAGGATCGACATCTATGAAAGTAGCAGCCAACTAGAGCCCTATAAGAAATTCGCTCGATATCAATGGCAATCGAGCAGTTCTCTGAACGAGTTCGATAGTATTAAAATGCATTTGTTTTCTTCCAACATTGCCATCGCTAAAATTTTATAATTTCGAAGATACCCTTTCCTCACACGACGCCAACAACGAGAGTTCATGCCGCCGACGGGCCAAGTATTATTTTTCCAAACTCCATTTAAATAGAAGTTGTTTCCCAATGCACTTTTGCATTAAAATTTAACAAACACTACTTGCCTTTCAAAAAACCACTTTAATCTAAAGGACTTAATTTGCATATTTCCAGAAACTTTCCTTAAAAGTCTAACCAAACGTACTTTAAGTTCAACGTCGTGCCATTGCGTTTTTTGCAAACTTTAATCTATCAAAAAACGATAAGAAGATAAGTTTAAACATAAACACGACGAGAAAATTATCGAAAAAAGTTGCAAATTTATCATATGGATGACAATTCGGTTCTTAAACTTTTTAATTTGGTCAATTTAGTTATAAACATTTTGACGATTTGTCAATGTAGTCCTTCTAGCCAATTTTGGCCGACAGTCATTTACATGGACGCCGATTGAGCTAATGTGGGCAATTTTTGAAATGTCTTTGAAATTAATATGTATTTTAATATTTTTCTAATTTTTTTTCCACCGATGGCTGGATAGGGTCATGAATACAACGGTGGAAAACAATAAAATACTAAAAAAAATTATAAGAAAAGAAAAGAAAAAAAATCCACGTTAAGACCGACCGCGCAACGTAGTAGCGGTTGGCGTCCAATTAAACGATTATTGGCCAAAATTATCTGGAAAGACTACGTTGATAAATTATCAAAAGGTTTAGGCTAAATCGATTAAATTGACAAATTTCATAAATGAGTTGACATCTGCACAATAAGGTACATGGTTCTTTTTTGGTAATCATCCCCAAGCTTCGCATGAAGCGATCGGGGCGATAGCGGCAAATGTTTGAAAACACTAAATATATGCTCATGAGCCACGACGCGACGAACATGGCCGAGTGTGGTAATTGCAGATCAGAAGAGGAACAAAGGACCAAGAATTCTAGGTTCATCATGTCGCGAGCAAAACGATGCAAGATAAAAGGATAATGTGATTTTTTATTTTATTTTATTTTATTTTTTGTGGGGGGTTATTTCGGGGTGGTTGGTTGGCTGGCGACTTCACCCTCGCCATTTTCTCCGCTTAAAAGGTTCGTTCGGTGAGGAAATCGAACTTCCTTACCCACCTCCCTCTCTCTCTCTGGGCTCAAAAGCAAAAGCAAAAGCAAAGCAACGCAGTAGTGCTCGCTTCTCTCTCTCGGCACTGAGCCGACGCGGTACGCACGCTCGCTTCTCTCTCTCGGCACTGAGCCGACGCGGTACGCACGCTTACTCGCCTCTCTCTCTCTCTCACTGTGTGGTGTGTAGTACTGCGTAGAGTGAGCGCAGAGAGATCGATGGAGAAGCTGAGAGGGCTAGGCCACCTGTTCGGGACGGTGTTCCTCTATGGAATGGCCAGCTTCATGGTGGTCCCGGCCATCACCGACGTGACCATGTCCGCCCTCTGCCCCGGCAAGGACGAGTGCTCCCTCGCCATTTTCCTCTCCGGCATCCAACAGGCGGTACGTACCTTCCCTTCCCCCTCTCTCTCTCTCTCTCGCTTTCTCTCCCGCTTTTCGAGTTCTTCATTTCTTCGCCTCATTTCTTCTCTCGATCGATCGTCTCTTCTGGTTATACGGTGAAGTAGGAGCCTTATCCTCACTGCTCCTCGAGCTCTAGAAAGTCATTGCACCTGTAAAAATCTCAGTTCGGCTGCTTCGTTTCTGTCTATTTTGTTTTTCGGGGGGCTCAGTGGCGGTTTCGCTTCGTGGAAATTTGCTTTTCCAATTGCTTTTGCATTGAACTTCCCGTAGGAGGAAGGGAAGAATGAACTAGAAGGATCCGCTACGATTGCTTTTGGTCTGTAACTTTTCTGGGCATTCGTTAATCCATTGAAGAATGATTAGATTGTGACCGGGAGTCGCACAATTAAACAGTGACTTAACAGAATCCCCGTTCAATCAAATCTTCACTTAACCCCCCCATCCTATCGTATCGTATCGTAACGAACCTACAAACCGTCAGGGGCTGAACGAGGTACACGTGGACGAACATGAGGAGGGTGGGCAAGTTCCTCCCGTGTCTGGGACTCAGCACACCTACAGTTCAAACCTACCATGATGGTTCCTCATGTCCATGCAAATTCCCAGATATTATTCCTCCCTCCTCCTCTCCTTGTACTAGTGTCCACGACACGCTACCCATTTGCAATTTAGCATCACTCGACTCGATCACGACGGCACTGCTTGGCCATATCTGATGGAGGCAGCGGAGTCCGAAACTTTGGAAAGTCCTGTGCAAATTTAGAGGAGGATAATTGACCAATTAGAGATAGTACAGCCCTAGTTACAACAAGGAAGAGACCGTTTTTTGCCACCTTTTTTTTCCTCCTGCCCTCGCGCATCGTTACTAAGTCGCTCGGTCACGGAGAGACATGGTTCTCGAGTCAGTACGACTTGTCATGTAACTGGCCATCGATAAGAGTTAGGTAAATGCGGGGAAGTTCGAGGATGCTAGAGCGAATCTGCTCTTTAGCCATAACATTAGCTAGAGACATTTGACATTAGATCGAAACCAACTGATGAAGGATGCACGTGTTTGGGTGCAGATCATAGGATTTGGGACGGTGATTTTGACGCCGTTAATTGGGAACCTGT
This sequence comes from Rhodamnia rubescens, assembly GCA_021437795.1. Classification (NCBI taxonomy): domain Eukaryota; kingdom Viridiplantae; phylum Streptophyta; class Magnoliopsida; order Myrtales; family Myrtaceae; genus Rhodamnia; species Rhodamnia rubescens. Next base: position 3,493,208 of record JAILYA010000012.1, read on the forward strand.
CGGACGAGTATGGAAGGAAAGCTCTGCTCACCATTCCCATGGCAGCCTCCATCATACCATTAGGTACGCATGCTTTTTAATATGCCTTTCCACATCTTTTTGCACCCTTTTCCTCTCTATCTCTTTTTTTTTTCATTTTGCATTCTTCATGATACTTCCATGGACCACACGTCACGTTCTGCCGTACAGCATCTTTGGCCTCATTGTGGGAGCTTCGCAGTGGTCCAATCTCGCCCGACTCATGATAGTAACTTTTGATTTAGAGGCGTCAGTTAGTGATCATTCGGGGTAAAATTACTAAAATTTTTTAAATTTATTATAATTGTGATAATTCAAATTTTTAATTCTTTTTTTGTCAATTTAATTTTAAATATTTTATATTTATAGCAATTCAGTCTTTTCAACAAATTTTAATCAGTAGGTGCTGACGTGACAATATTTTTTTTTTTTGGGCTTAGTGCCAGGACATTCTTGCTCACCCAGATCAAGTGAGGGCCGAGACGCCCTTTCTCATCCCTTCACGGGCGCCGGCCAACTTGAAATAATAAAATTGATATGAATGGAAAAATTTAGAACTAAATTAAAAGAAAAAATTGAGGTTGAATTTTCACAATTATAACACATCAGGAGATATCGGTAATTTTTTCACCATTCGGTGCTTTCACATCCAGCCTTGCTTTGTGTATTTATTACCTCGTTTTTTTCCCCTCTTAATTTGATTTGATGTTGCTGTCCTGTCATGTTTGCTTGAAGGAAGTTGTTTTGGGAAAGCGAAAAAAAGAAAAGAAAGAGTCGTCCCCTCTTTTGTTACGTTATAGGTGGATTTAATCTGACCCATGATTTGTTTTTTTAAGTGATTTCAATTCCGGGGCTAGCTTTCCCTTTTCCTCTATTGGATCACCTAATATGCCCACTGGGATGGTGGTGTGCCTTATGAGTTCACCTTTTGCATAGCCAATAGATCTTCTGAACAAAGAAAGGGAAGAACCCATTTTCCCCCTTACTTAGTACTTGTGTCCCGCGAGTAATTGTCTGTTCATTTTTCATTTCCTACGGTAAACAAAAAGAAAGGACATGGGTGTTTTTTTGTCGGGACTCTCTAATGGAAAAATCTTTTTTTGTTTTGTTTGGCAGTGACACTGGCATACAGCAGGGAGACCAAATTCTTCTATGCCTACTTCGTCCTCAGGACTCTCGCAGCCATGGTGGGCGAAGGCACCATCAACTGCCTTGCCCTTGCATACGTGGTGACTCTCACATCCTATTTCTGCCGCCTTTGGGCATATATGCTAATGCCTGAGTGATTGCTTTTGCTTGTTTATGATCAGGCAGACAACATTCCGGGGACGGAGCGGGTATCCGCGTTTGGGATTCTTTCTGGTGTGCTGTCAGCTGCATTTGTTTGTGGAACCTTGGCTGCTCGTTTCATCTCGACCGCTTTGACATTCCAGGTCCTGTCTTTTCCATGTCTTTGTGCTTCTCCTGTGGTTCTGCCCATTTAAGTCCTAATACTGTCCACTAAACGGGCATTGCTATTGACAGGTTGCCGCAGTTGTGTCCATGGTCGCGGTCGTCTACATGAGGATCTTTCTCAAGGACAGCATGCCTGTACCAGACGAATCAGCACGGCTAATCTTAAAGGGATCAGAAACTGATGTTGACCAAAATGATGGCGACTCCGTGAAGAAGACACATATGTTCAAGAAGATTCCTTCGATTGGAGATCTCATTAGCTTGTTGAGGAGCAGGTAAAGCTTTCTGTCTTGTCTCGCGTGAAACGGATTAGCAAAAATAGGCAAGGTTTATGATCTTTCTTCTTCTTCTTCTTCCTTTTTTTTTTTTTTTTTGTGTGTGTTACAAAGTTTTACCATCTAGATGGTATTCAAGCTGCTGCAGTCAACTTGTACAATTTTATTTCTCAGCAAGATATTTGCACAAGCTGCAGTGGTTGCATTCTTCAACAATCTTGCAGAGGGAGGACTGCAAGCTTCCTTATTGGTGGGTTGCCTACTCTAAACGTGTCGAGTAACAAGAATGTAGCTCGCAGACTTATGATTCTGGCATTAACTTGACGTTTTACCTCAATTGAGATCTGGAATGCAGTCCCTTGGAGCTCACGTGAAAGATAAAATCAACTTGTTACATGATAATGTGCGTGAAGATGGTCATCAATAAGAAGAACAAGTTCTCTAGATAGATGGTATCTGCGTAAACATCTACCTGCTTGCGAATCGAATTGTTCTACTCCGCTCCTATCATATCTTTGCACTTCCGCTGATAGAACTGGGAAGAGTTTTGATTAGAATAAGCAGAACAGGTTAGTCGATAAATTGCATGTTGGTATCACCGAGAGCATCCTCTAGAACCTCTCTGGTCCCTACCCTATCTATTTTTAAGTTTAGCAGGCAATTTTCTGAACCTTTGTCTCGGGGTCTCTCTTGAGACTTTGATTAACACAAGGCCACCGAACCCATGCAGTATTTTTTGAAGGCTCGCTTTCATTTCGATAAGACTCAGTTCGCTGATCTTATGCTCATCGTCGGAGTTGCGGGGACACTTTCTCAGGTATGTCCGCAATCTGTTTCCATCTCTTCTCTTACCACTGTGCGCTATTGATACGGTTTTTAATATCGCGTTAATCATGGAACTAGCGAGTATAACACAACATCTCCGACTTCTGCAGCTGATTTTCATGCCGCTGTTGGCACCGGTATTACGTGAAGAGAGGTTGCTGTCTATAGGGCTGTTTGTGGGTTTTTCAAATGTATGAAACTCGTTCCTGCTGTTACTATCTGATTGCAAAAAGAACATACTGCTGCTGCTTCTAAGAAACATTGCCGAAACGATGACAAAAGGATTCTTTTCTTGCAGATGTTTCTCTACAGCATATCCTGGGCACCTTGGGTAATAAATCTCTTACTGTTGTCGAACTAGATTTACAAATGCTTCCGCTACCCTACTGACGAGATGCGTCACTCACTACACACTCCACGACTTTATAGCAATTACTCGCACGTGTTTCCATTAAGAATCTTCAGCTTCTCAAAACACCATGTCCACCACCACTAAGCGGGTTCTGGCTAATGGGTCGAGTTAACCAAAACATGCAGGTTCCTTACGCAACCACCGTGTTCTCAATCTTCGTCGTCTTCGTTTCTCCATGCGTGAGTTTGGGCTTTTATCACTGGAAAGCGCTGTCAGCTAATTCGTTTTATCATCACTTGTTGACACGGGCTTTTCGCACCTTCAGATACGCAGCATCGCATCAAAACAAGTTGGCCCGTTCGAACAGGTTATTTCACCGGTGCCACCCCCTAGTGCTGAATAGATGCATCTTCGCCCCTACCTAGTGTGCTTAAATGAATAACTTCCATCACAGGGCAAGGCTCAGGGATGCCTCTCAGGAATAAGTTCTTTCGCCAACATTGTTTCTCCTCTGATATTCAGTCCTCTGACAGGTAAAAGTTTCAATTATCGATTGGTCTGTTCTGCCCTCCTCCTCCTTTTTCGTTTTTGGTCATGCTAATCTAGAGTCGTCGAATCCACTCTTGTTCCCATTTCCTTCCAGCACTATTTCTATCAGAAGCAGCGCCCTTTCCGTACCCTGGTTTCAGTCTAATGTGCATTGGACTAGCCCTGGTAAGAGCCTTTTTCTTATATTTGACAAGCTTTAGTATAAACTCCGTCACCATCGCCTGAGCCATCTCAGAGATCGCAAGGCAATGCAGTCCTGACTATATATATTACTCATAATCAGCTCATCCTGAGGTGGAAAGTGAAGATGATTTTTTATTCAGTGACCAGAAGCAAATAGCAGACTTGTTTTAATCATTGTTAGTGCAGATGATAGGCTTCGTCCAGAGTCTCATGATGAAAGCTGCTCCACCGAGTACAACTAAGGAAGTCTTCAGCGAAGAAGCATGATTTGTGGGAGCGACATGAAAAGTACCAGTGCGAAAGGAAGTGCTGGGCGAGGAGAGAAAAGACATGAGAAAGGAAATTGATCAATGAGTTAAATCCAGCTTCGGACTGGCGATAATGTTCACTCCACTGAATCCGTAAATTGTAAAGTACATAGTTTCAAGTTTGGCAATACACATATAAAGCAAAAGGAGAAAGTTGCCTGATTCCATAATTATCTGAGAGAACATGTAGCTCCTATCTTTTATGCATGCGGTCGACTGCTAGTCTAGCTTCAGCAAAAGAAAAGGCTCAATGAGACAAATACTCCATACGGACAAAAGGTTGTATTGGAACACTTAGTCCGTCAGAACAGAACTTATTTGACAACCATATTGCATCAGCTGAATTTTCTTTGTGCTTCAGCTTACCTCCATTGACACTACTTTTAGTATAGTATCAACAGCCGTACACATTAGGTCTCTTACTCCGTTCATTTTAGAAGTACTGTCTTCGTCCCCCATTCCCACCTCTATATGTTTTTGTTGTCAATTTGTGTGAGACATTAGGGCCATTTTTTGGGTATCTCTGGACTTAAATTTTCTAAATTTGGAATAAGATTCTTACCAAACATTTTATTGTGAATAAATTAGTTATTAATTGCCTCAAATCGTTAAGAAAATTATAATGTCAAAACAACCAAGGAAAATGGCTTAGTGGAAGGAGGGCTGCGGGTAGATCCTGGGAAGCACACTCAAACCTCTGAGGGCAAAGTCTACCAAGCAAGAACGAAGATTAAAAAGAACGTCTACATTTAAAGTCCGTTAACTTTTTGTTATATAGTTCTCAAAAGATTAAAATTTTTGCTAGCTAAAAGCCAGAATCACATGCATTTTTGTAAACCTTTGGCAAAAAAGCACCTTCACGATACCATCATGCGGGTTCCGGCTTTACTCAGAAGATGTAATCATATAAATATCTACTGAATATTCACATGATTTAAAGATGACAGCAATCTGGATTTTGCTGAATGTGTATTGTAGACTATACAGCTGTCTAAAGCACAAAACTTGCCTCATCAAGGAGAGAATAAGTCATCTTCGGCATCACCACTGTCAAGAAAGTTGAAATTTACATCCAGGTTCAGGCCACTGTAGTTGAAACTGGAGTTCACATAGCAGTTCATATCGTGAAACAAGTTAAGATTATCCACAAGCTTGTGATATGCATTGCATCCACAACACTGCAAGAACAAAAGAGATTCATCAGCATTGCAGTCCTCACTGGTGGCATAAATTTTTATGGGATTATGGCTGATCAAGTTTGATAGATTTGCCCATAATCACATAAAGCTGCAAGTACTTTGGCCCTTCACATTGTGCTATTGCAGCAGCATACACTAGAAAAAGAACTAAAATATTGATAGCATACTTGATCAAAGGGCCACTTTCTGGCCTACTTCCTAGCCCTTTATCTACCTCCCATAAATTAAAGATCATATAACCATATATCTCCAACTTGTGTGAAACCAGCTGTTAACTAAGAGACCTTAATTGCAGCTTTGTATTTGGGAAAAAAACCTTTCTACAGAAATTTAAAAAAAAAAAATCACCAAGAGGCAGCTAGGAATGTTGTCAATAAAACATTTAGTGTACGACGAACACAAATGATTTCGATTACAAAGTGTGACAGGGAAGGTTGATCTTGCTTCACAAATTAAGATGTGAGTAATGACTATAGTTACAAGGGATGGGGACAAATTTGGGAAATAGGTGATGCTCGGGGAACCTCCTGAATCGTGTGTGCTTGAGCTGGGTTTAGAGACCATCTAAATCCTAATTAACTATGTCCATCCATATAAACAACTAGACCAAGCAACAACTAGACCTTTCTTTTCTCCATTTTTGAGTAATTCTGAAGATCTCGCATTGCTCAAGACAGGGACCACAAGAATCAGGAAAACAATGACAATTAAGACATTACCAATGACTACCTACGAGGCTCCTTGCACGATCAATGTCTAAGCTCCGACTTAAAGTCCACTTCTCACTTCTCTTAACGTATACATCAAGCTAACCAACTATGCAAGATGATGAACTTCCCAAAAAACTTTCTGTTTACAGGTTAAACTAGAACTGACTTGTATTTTAATACACTAATAAGTTACTTTACAAACTACCTGCAAAAGCTACATGTTCAGCTAGCCATTTTTGGCAAGAAACTTTCAGCTATCAGATTATGTACTGAGTAAATAGCCAATTACCTGTACGAAGACTGTCCCATCTGTATATGCATGAGGATTGATTGCCCGGGTTGTCCGTTGCTTACAGATGTTACATGTGAATGCAACAAGCATCCTTCTCCGAGGAGACTTAGTGAACAGCGAAAATGGGAAAGTGGAGGTGTTCTCCGAGCTCGATTCTGTCTCCACAGGAACAGGGGGACCTTCCATTCCCGAACCAGTTGTCCATCCTCTCCCCACCGCTGCATTCAATACCAACCCCATCGCTGTTTCCTGAGAATACACAAGCAAAGTATGAAAGCAAGAAGCAGCACATAAGCTCCAAAACTCAGATCTCCATTTGGCAAGTGAAGATGAAAAAAAACTTGAGAATCATTTTGTCAAAAAGTTATGCTTCCGAACCTTCTTCGAATAAACAAATCCAAAATAGAACATGTGAAGCACTAAGAACTGTCTAGGGTGTAGGCTAACAAGACATTACGTCTGCAATTCAATCTCTTCGACAGAGTTCACAAGTTTCAAATCACAATATAATAAAACTCCTAGGATCAAATTCTCAAAACAGAAATAGCGCTTGCAGAAAAACGTCTTATTTACGAAACGACGGATATCATAATTAAACACGAAAAAGGTTGAAATACAAGGAAAAGCAACAACACTTGCAAAACAACCTTTAGAACAAGTTTTCTACTCACGTAATCAGCCACAGAGAGATGCGGAATACCTTGGAGAGAGGTGAAATCGAGAGGCTGCGATCCTTACTGATCGGAGCTATACTCGAATCCCTCGAGTCCGATTCAACATCACCTTCATTCTTCTCGTTATCTGACCACAAGAATACACAAACCATGACTCGATAACTGAACCTAACACGACGAATCGGTGGGACTGAACATGAAATCGAGCAGCTCGGAATCGATCGGGACTTACGGGAGGAGGCGAGAAGGAGAGACAGAGGCCTGGAGAAGGAGCTTCTCTTGGGAGAGAAAATGGAGAGGGGAGATGAGGAAGGTGGGACGACCTTCGATCCCGTCAGGACTTCCATCGGAGCGATCGGGCGACGAGAGTCCAGAGGAGTTTCTGAACTTCTAATCGGAGTTTTATAGGTGCGAAGATATTTCTTGCGCTCGAAGACGCGCACAGCCCGTTTTCTTATTTTTGGGCTCTTTTTTTTTTTTTTCTCTCTCTCTCTAGCTATGCTTAACAAATATATCTTAATTGCTTTTGTCATATAATTCGTTTGTCCTATTGGCAAAAATAAAAATAAAAATTTTGGCCAGACCATATTGAGGCGTATAAAATGGTTCATCTTGTAAATGAAATTAACTATTTAGTGCGACGGTGCAAAAATTATTGATCGAGTTTCCACTGTCATTTGGGCATAGAAACGAGCATGTGATAGTTACAACTGCATGAAGAACAAATTATATGAATTAATGTAAATAATCCATGAAGAGGAGGAGGAATACATAAAAAGAAAATAAACAAGCATGAACACACAATGTGGATGAACATATCCATGAAGGGGAGGAGGAGGAGGAGGAGGGGAGGAGAAGAGAGCCAAAAGAAGAAACGAAAAAGAGAGAAGATAGGGAGGCCAAACGTTTCTTCCCTACATTATGTACAGTCCCTAGTCTGTCTTCTAAATGCCGTCGCATCGGTCGGCTAAAGGGCTGGACCAGAAGAATCACCGCCGCCATACAACGAACCGTCATCATTAGCACCCATTGTGCAAAAGAGTTCCATGAGTTCCTGCTGAGCAGCCGAGCTAGATGAAGTCTCTCCACCATGCTCCAACACGTTTTGCGGCCCACCTTTGCAGGGAATGCAGCTGCGACAACAGGTCCCGGGAAGACAATATTCTATTCATCCACCCCCCAGCCTTCGGTTTCAGCTGGAAATAGAAAGGGTAAAATCACAATCATCATAATCGCCAGAAAAACTATCGCCGCCACCACTGTCATCACCATCGCCATCTTCGTCATTGTCGTCGTCTTTGTCAACGTCATCATCTTCGCCAGCAACATCACTAGAATCTTCACAGCCGTCCTCATCGCCGCCGTCGCCATCATCATAAAAATCATCACCATAAGAATAATCATCATCTCATCATCCTCGTCATCAGAAAACCATGGGATACGGTCAGAGGGGACCTTCCTCCAAACAAATTACAGCAGAGAAATTAGGTCCTCTGCTGTCATATAGTCTACAACGGTTTATCATCACAAGCCCAATGGCTGAACTGGTAGCACGAGCAGAATGCCAAAACTCAGGTGAGAATAGGTGTTTCTCGCCCTCCCCATATGGTGAAGCTAGGATTCAGTTTCACCCATCTTATGCAGGTCCAGGGCAACTAAAGCGTCCACAAAATGAAAAAGAAAATCGATAGCACTAAACGAACGATGGGAACGGAGAGATCAGGAGAAAGTTGTGCAGGTGTGGTATTTTAAGGTACAAAGCCGCATAAGAACTGTCCCTATAATCTCGTTCAGATGATTAACATACCTAAACCTCCTTTTACAACAAGAAAAAAGAACCACCTGACATTCTTAAGTAATATCTACATATTGTCGAAGACAATTTACTAAAGAAACCAGACTCCGTCAACAGCACATTCTAATTACCTTTTGAAAAGCTAAAGAATTGCTGAATGAACACAGCCTAAGCAGACCAAAACGTACACAGAAATAAGTAAAAAAGTTCCTCCATGGTCATACAAATTAATCAATGATTTGGAACAACATGAGGGAGAAGAGGAATACATAGAGTTGAGCATAGTCAAATAAGAAATTGAAAGATTTCGTTGAAATTTTCAAGAGAAACCTTCCTAGCCTGTGTCAAAGAGGGAATACTGAAATACACCATTTACTTATCATTTCTTGCCTCACAAGGCATAAATTAAATTCTCAGGACCAAAATTTTCTAATAAAATGATGCATCAAATAAAGATGATATTGTAGTTTCATGAAATCCTCCTGACAAATGATTGTATCACCCACTTGGTGTGAGACGTAGAGAAGCAGTGGCTCAAAGAACAGAAATTTAAAAGATGAGAGGGAAGTTTGTATTCCAGGAAACAAGAGGTGTACTTGATGAAAATGAAACAAGAAACAAGATAAGACGTACAAACTTAATTTGCTCGTTAATTTGCAGGGGACGATGTTGTAGCATACCTCTTCGACATTTGTTGGCAGAGTAGCTCTTTCAATAGCCTTTGGAGTCCAGATTTTGATGTCATTTTCTATTCCGCTACTAGCCAGAGCTGGGGTATATGGATGAGGTTTGATACAGTTGACAACATGTTTATCAGCTCCCATAACACGGATAAGCTGTCCCCCTTTTTTCTTCCAAATGAATATGCGGCCACAGTCAGAACCGCTCATCACATATTCACATTTAGGCCCGAAAAAGCCAACACCCTTCACCGTCTCGCAGTTCCTGTGACCATTGTAGACTTGGGGGGTGACATTGCCATCAGCATTCACAGCTGTGGGAGATGTCACTTCACTGGAATTACTGTCCACGGACTTGGTAGAGGCAGAAAGAAGATCAGGACCCAGTCCCATCTCCTGGGTGAAGAGATAGATGAATTCGTCATTGTAAGAGACGAGAAGTTCACTCTGATCAGAGAAGGCTAAGCCTGTTATTCCAACATGCGGATCACCAATCAGGTGAGACGGGGAAAAGTAGTTAGCAGATCGACCAAAATTATGTGATCCATTCCACTTGTAATTGCGAATATCATATATCCGAGCGTACTCATCCGACCCACCAATCACAAATAGATTCGGGTTCCTTGGATCGATTGCAATTGCATTCAAATGAACAACTCCAACATGAGTCCTGTATACTTCTTGGCAAGTGAAAAGTTCTGTGGCAGTTTTACTCCTGAGATCAAGCTGATACAAAATGGCACTGTTACATGAGCATAGAACAATCAACTTCTATGAGCAATGAAATCTAATATTCCACTTAAGCCTCCCTCAAAGACTTCACAGCACAGGACAAATTACCCAATTTCACTTGCAAATTTAATAGATGGTGAAGAGGGATGACGCTTGCTCTTAGTGCTTAAAGTTAGCAAAGTAAAACTCATCAAAAGGCCCTCACGCAGTCATTACGGTCTTGCTGTGAAGATAGCTTTAATCATACAAGAGATGGGTATCGAAGTATAATCTTGATAAAGAAAACTCACACGTTGAACTAGTCCATCTTCAGCACATGTGTAAACTATATGCGGACTTCCAGGCTCTATAGCCAACTTATGAACCCTTCCCTGATGTTTGGCTAACAACATTGTCTCAGCTTGTCCCCCCTCCAGAATCTGAGCATGCCTTGCCTGAAATAAAGCAATTTCCTCATCAATAGCTTAGTCATCAAATTACAAATGCCAAACTCCGGTACTCCAAGGCTTCGTCCCTAAGGATTGAATTTTGAAACACATTTAACATAATAAATGTGATTCAGATTTGAGACAAGAAAACATAGTCGAGTACATCAAACAATGATATAACCTTTGTCATTGCACTGTAGCCCAGACCTGGCCCGGATGCCAAAAGAGGGGGGGCAGGAACCACTTCAGTATCCAGAAAAAGAAGCATGCCACTCGCTTGTAGATGCCAGATTATTTTTATTAAGCCAAAAAGCAAGGGAACAAAATGATATAGCTTCATAATGGACCAGATAAGACATTGTACAGTGACAACCACAGAGTTTTGAGATAAGATCCACCTTGACAAGTGTATCATTAAAAGTTACTGCAAGCCAATGGATAGGAGTCAAAATTAAAGGATGAAAGCTAGTCTAGCTCATGTCTCGGAAAACCATCCACTTACCACATGAAAACCAAGCCATTTTGGCTAATTTAAGAACTTTCAGTTTTCTGTATGATAGATAAGCAAAAAAAAAAAAAACATATGCTCTTTCATAAAACTATTTCTATCTAAAACATACATTGTACTATCCTCAGTCCAAAGTAATTCAATTTTGACAGTTGAAATCTATTCTAAGTTTCATAACATACAAAAAACATGTTAGTTTCCACATGAATGTCGATAAAATTGATGATGTTACATAACCCTTCAAATAAAAAGTCTATGATATGCTTGATTTCATTTCAAAAGTTGTAACCTTAACTCTAGATACCAACATTCTTAACGTAACCTCTTACTTTGTGCAATTGTAATTCAGTTTATAACATTTTCTTTTCAAGTAAAACACATTTGAGGTACATCTATGACCATGTCACTTACAATTTTGTATTGTTACATTCATTCTTTTTCATTGTACTGTTATAACAAGATTACAATGTATGATAGTCTGTATTCTACAACAGTCATCATTATTTCTAGCCCATGCATGGCTAACAGAGCTAAGGAAAGCATTAAAAGTTCTTGTGCAGGTAAAGGAACCTTATCTAGCCTTCTGTTCTCACGCTGAATCAGTTCAATTTCAGTAATTATCAGTTTTCTGGACTGATATCGGTGCACTGCCGTCTGTTCTCACACGGAATTAGTTCAATTCAGTAATTGTCAGTTTTCTGAACTGATATCAGTTCACCTCAGTGCACCTTATTTCATTTTCATGGATATTAAGCCCTCATGGGACTCCTTGCTCTAATGTTACTATAACACATTGTTGTCTTATCACTCTGTTGTTTTTTTATAGGTTACTGTATATTGTAGATGTGCTTGAACAATTTTATAAACAACGAAATCTTAAATTATCAAAAGATGCTTCCCATCCTATTCCTAGCCATAATGACCAGGCATTCTAACCCTCAGGAATTTGGCATGTCCTTTTATACATACCCAACATAATAACCTTTGTGTGCACTTTCCTTCATATTGTGCTTGCAGCTCACAATTTACGCAATCATCAAATCAGAGAAATCAAGACAAATTGACAAGAAGTAATGACCGAACAAAAGCACTAATCGATTGTCTTCAAAAGTGGCATTTACACCGATATAAGAATACAGCAATTAATAGAGCTAAACCTTTATCGGCCATCCACTTGAATCGAACTGGGTAAACTACTGACTCAACAAAGCGTAATCCTAAACCTAAAGCTCCAGTATAATGACCACTGTAGAAGAGATATGAAGTCAAATAGTAACTTTCAAGGATAAAAGAAGTCGTGTCACTGCATTTAGTTAGCACTTTGATTCCAATATAAAATACCTCTCCATCAGCTGCACAAGTAACAATGCTCTTATCATCAGTGTATGGCATGATCTCTGCTTGGAAGACATTGCTATGATGACCCGAATGGAATGACAACTTCACCTTCCCGGTTTGCCAATCCCAGAGTTTTACATATCTGTCATCCGAGCCTGATATTACTATGTCACCATCGCCACTGAAGCTGACAGTGTTGACACATCCCCTATGCCCGTCCAGTTTATTATAGACATCGAGCCTCAAGACGAGATCCTAATAAAGCAGAAGATAACTCATACGAGTGAGATTACTCTGGTCTTCAGAGCTGCATTTAAGTAATTAAACTCCTAGCCCAATCAACTAAATCGAACCGCTGCTTCCTCCAGACACCATCAACCACATCCAAGAGATTTAAAAAAGAAGAACAAACACACGCATCAATGTCAGCCAATCTACGACAGCAGCTGCCTGGCATACTCGTTAATTACTTCATGAAATCAGAATCGCACAATGCACCATCGAAAAAAAGGGAAAAAAAAAAAAACAGATGTTCCGACGACAAATTCACACTCGCCACAGACAAAACGGCGTTTTACACGCCTAGAAAAGTATCTTCATCGGAGAACAAGCGGAATTGGTATGGGTGAAGGGATGAATGAAAGAGAGAAAACCTCAGAAGCAGCGAGTCGGCGAGCGAAGCTCCGAGCGGAGAGGCCACCGACCTCTCGCCGCCCAATATCAACGACCGCCTGATCGAGGCAGGTTCTGGGCCTCTTCTTCATCCCCGCCCGACGACTGGTCAACCGATAATGTATAGAAGAAGGGAGCGAGGGACGATCAGTGACTCGATGGGAGGGTCATCACCAATCTGAGTCGAACAAGTGAAGAACACGAACAAGGAGGAGGAGGAGAGAAGAGAGAGAGTCGGTCCTCGAGGCTCTCGCCGCCTGCACAAGCGGTTTTGCATTTGAAGAGGCTACGTTTCCTATTTGTCGAGGGAAAAAAAAAAGTATCGCGTGAAAAATAGTTCTAAACCGTTTTTTTTTTTTTTTTTTGGGGTCTAAAGTTCTAAACCGTTTATAAAAACAAACGAACAAAAAATATTCTTTTCACAAAACAGATATTATTTATTATTTGATATGAAAATATTTCTGTTACTTTATTATCTCAAGTGATATAATCCATCTTTTCTTAAGATATGTTATATAAATAATCTATTTTTTTGTGAATTAAACGCACCATAATTTTTTTTTTAAGAGAATTGAAAGCTCTTATTAACTTAATTTTCCGTCGATCGAATGCATGACATGACGACAAAATTAACGTAAGGACCACAATAAAAACACATCGTGCACTAAAAGCCTGCTAATGATATTGAATGTAGGCTCATAGGCAAATTGAAAAAATGTATACATATAAGTTTTATTTGATTCATGAAACATAAATAATTATAGAATATTTTTTTTTGTAAATAACCGCTTGTGTTACCGAAAATAGTTAGTCAATGAAAAATATGTATTGTTGACAACAATTTATGTCTAAATATTTTTCTAAACGATATAATTTTTTTTTTCCGTTCATTCGTTTTTGCAAGCAATTATTTTCGGATGAATTACACAATGATGGAATAAGAGAAGGAAAGTTTTAGCCGAATTTCAATTACAATAGTTCCCTAACTCCTTGCATTCATAGTATGAAAGTGCTTTTTCGAATTTTTCTCTTAACAAGTGTCAAAAGTACTTATTAAGTAATCAATTAAGAACATTTAACAATTTTTAAAGTGTTAACTTTTCTCGTATCATATATAATTAGTGATTTAAAGAACTTACTAATGTTTTATGAATTATTCTTAACAAGTATCTAAGAGCACTCATAAATGTTTTTCTTTCTCGGTCCTGAAAAAAAAACAAAGTCCCATACGTTCCTTAACTACAAAAAAACAATTTTCACATTCAAGTCCTATTTATCATATTGATGTTACTTAAACAAGTAAAAATAACTCAACTATATGAAAAGCTCGACGATAGTTTTGATTTTCAAGCACCTTATCTGCACGAGACGAGCAAAAATTTCAATAAAAAGAAAAGTCATAAGAAGAATGAACTTCTCGAAAATCTCAATATATTCTCTTATTCGTTCTTCTAAACCTTTTTTCACTTGAGTCGGATAAAATTTAGAGATCAATAATAATCCAAATGCGATTATCAGCTCAGAAAGACATGGAGATTAACGCTATTCGGACACTAATGTGCACCATCGGTTGACAATCGAGAGAAATGGCCTGTAATTAGACATTATCATGTTTTGAATAAAAGAATATATATTTGACCCAAAAAATAAAAATAAAAGAATAAATATTTTCTTTTGGTTGGTCCAAAATATATCTCAAGTTGAAAGGTGGGCTCGATTTAAGGGTAGGCGGGACCGAGCCGCACGGGTCCCTCGCTGGCAGTGGCTCATCCAAAAGGACAATGGGGAGTCTCCAACTGTACCCGCCACTCCCGCCGAACATCCTCCGCCGTCACGAGCCAGCGGCCCCACCGGCCAAGGCGTCGCACATTCGGTGCGCATTGAGCAAGCACGGCCAGCGGTTGCTCCGCAACCTCTCCACCGCCGCCGGAGATGCCGCAGCGGCGGACAGGCTGATGAGGAAGTTCGTCGCGAGCTCGCCCAAATCCGCCTCGCTCAACGCTCTCTCCCACCTCCTCCCTCATCCCCACCTCTCCTCTCTCGCTCTCCCTGTAAGCTCTCTCTCGTCTTCGAAGGAACAGTTCAATGGCGAAATCGCTATGCGTCGCGATCTCAGTCGCTCCCATTTCATGTCGAGAAAATCGCGATAAACAAGAGGATCGATGGGTCGCAGTAGATGTATTCTACTTTCTTCTCTCTCTGAATCAATCACGAGCTTCTGGGTTTTATGCAGTTCTATGCGAAGATCCGTGAAGCGTCATGGTTCAGGTGGAACGCCAAGCTAGCTGCGGACCTCATCGCCTCGCTCGAGAAGCAAGGATTGACCGCAGAATCGGAGAGCCTCGCTGCCGAAGCAATTGCTAAACTAGGGCTCAGAGACAGAGACACTGCGCTTTTGTACTGCAATTTGCTTGATTCCCCTCTCGAATTGAAATCTGAGAGAGGGTTCGATACTTACCTCCCTCGTTTGAAGCAGATCGTGCATGATTCCTCCTCGGCTTATGTAAAACGCAGAGGTTACGAGTCTATGATCAAAGGTCTAAGCAAGATGGGACGGCCAGGTGAGGCGGAGGTCGTGATGGATGAGATGAGATTAGTAGGAAGTGAAGTATCTGATTTTGAGGTCAGAGCTGTGATGTACGGATATGGGAAGCTTGGGCTGTTTGATGATATGAGCAGAAACATAGACAAAATGGACGCGCAAGGATTCGAGATTGACACGGTTTGCGCCAACATGGTTCTCTCATCTTATGGGAATAGCCAGGACCTGTCCAGAATGCTGTCGTGGCTTCGCCGAATGAAGACGACAGCAGTTCCCTTTTCGATCAGGACTTACAACACGGTCTCGAACTCTTGTCCGACGATCTCATCGCTGCTGCAAGATTCCTCTAGTCTTCCGCTCTCGATCGAGGAGCTGAACAGGGCTTTGGATGGCGAAGAAGGCATGCTGGTTAACGAGCTGGTTGACTCACCAGTTCTGAGCGAGGCAATGGAGTGGGATCCGTTGGAGGCGAAGTTGGATCTGCACAGAATGCACCTGGGCTCTGCTTACCTGATCATGTTGCAGTGGGTGGAAGAGATGCAACGAAGGCTCAATGGCGGAGAATATGTGATTCCGGCAGAGGTTACAGTGGTTTGTGGGTCGGGGAAACATAGTTCCATCAGAGGGGAATCGCCGGTGAAGCAGATGGTCAAGGCAATGCTCGGTCGGCTGAAAAGTCCGATGAGGATTGATCGGAGGAACATCGGTTGTTTTGTTGCCAAGGGAAGAGTTCTCAAGAAATGGTTATGTGCGGATTCAGGAGCAAGTGCTTCTTACACGTCACTGTCATCGATGGATAGAGTAGAGGCAGCAGGAGAGTAGAATGTCAAACAAGTGACCTTAGGTCATCAGGAAGGACTGAGGAAAATTGTGAATAGTATCCTCGGCACGAAGAAAGGAAAATTATGAGAATGGTGAAGCTCTCCTTTTTTGACTTAGCATGTGACATGAATGTGCCTCGTGACCGCATGCCCGGATGCGATCACGAAATGTCTTGCCCCCGGTCTTGAGGTCGATCATGGCATTATAGTGTCTCTTCACACTCGTGTCCCAAAGGACCCAGGAAATTGAGTAGGACATGCAGGCGCTTGTCCTCCAGATAAACCTGAACCCGCCTGAGGAGAAGAGGCTCTTTCCGCTTTCATGCCCATGAAAGTGCCAGGCCTAGATGTCCATACGCAGCACTGTTATCATGTCCAGACCCAATTCTCCAAAGATTCTGTTCATGGTTGAAACAATTTCAGGACTTCAGTTTTCTCATTCAAACTAGCACGCACGAGCTTCTGCCAGTACATGAAAGTTCAAAAGAGAGAAGCGGGGCACAAAATGCTCTTCCGTGGCCCGTTACCGCAAAAAACAATCCAGGAGATGCTCCCATCTCGTCTCTTGATGTCATGGCAGGTACTCGAACCTACAGATAGCATATCGCGGGACACTACCATTAGTGCATGTCCCCGCAGCGGCATATTCCACATGATTCCGAGGACATCATATAGGCGTTCAATATCCAAAAGCTGGGGCCCTCAGAGACAGGCCATTTGTGAATTAACCCATACGAAAACAAAAGGCATCAGAAGTAAAAGCGGCTACCTGAGGCTCAAACAGCTTTAGCATAACCTCTCAATTACCTCAGTGCATAGATTCAGATACACACGGATGAGCAATCCGTCCACTACAAGCATTAAAGAGTTGCCACGACATCAGATTGAGAAAGTTCATGTTCCTCGATCGTGTTTCTTTTGTAGTGTCCAGATCTGCGTTCACGTGGAGAAGCCAACCACACTGAAGCTGCTGTAAATTCGAGAGATAATAGCAACCTGCGTAAAGAAAGTGAACTAAGTTCTCACATCCGAGGAGATTAAAACCATTGTGGTCGAATTCACTGCTTTAAGAAAATGGTGACCTGTATAAAGAAAGTGAAGGAAGGAATCACAAAACAGTGAGGTCTATCCAGTAGAGATACTCAAATTGGATCAATGATCGATCCTAGGTTTCGCTATAAATGAAGATGAACTAGTTTTGATAATAAGAAGCAATGAGTTGTTCATCATGAAATACACTCGATCATGGCCAATGTATGAAGGGCGCATCAATCTAAACTTTGCACAAGATTGCATGTATGGGAACGGTCTAATTGCTTGTACAATCTCCCTGAGAAAATCCTCATGGAAGGCTAACTCTGCAAATCAAAGTTAAATATTACACATAGAGAACTCAAGATAAAATGCAGCATACCTGCTTCAGTGTTAGCAGTACTTTCTCAGAGCAGTTATTCCTAAAACCACGGCATCCACCATATATACATTTTCCCCAGATTCTTGAGTGAAACTGCCTCGGCAATCAGGCGCCGTGCTTGACCTTCAACAGCTAAAGGCAAAGATGGGGCAGCACCAACACCTACCACAACTCCTTGCAGCCTTGCTTCAATATTACTGATGGCTCGCTGCAACAGAACAGAACAATTTGTTTACAACAGCCAGTGTGGTGCTAAACACAATCACCTGAAAACAGACATGTCAGATTACCAGCCAACGGTCCATTTGATAGGCTTGACCGCCCGCCAAATTTCCAACATTATTCCTCAAAATCACTGGTTGGTATAGCTAAAAAAAACTTGTCGTGTATTTTAGATGCCTTAGACTAAGATTCACAGTTCATAGTTTCTTGGTTGGTTTCCCCAGGATACTATTTCTCCTCCGAGCAACAGAATGTTTCAGGTTTTAACTTCTATTATAGTGTCCTCCAGCATGTCCACATCAATATTCTATTTCAAGCCTGCACAAAATTGAAATATTTTCCATTCCAGGAAGCAACAAATTGGGACCATGAATTATCTTTCGCTTTCTTTTCTTTCTTTTCTTCTATTTTTTGGCAAGAAAAGAATGTAAAGATAGATCTTTAGCTTTCTTTTAATTCGAATTAATCGAGAGATTAAACATTCTTTAGCTTAAAATATTAAACAACGTCTTCATCAATTAGCTTAAACTTTTAGGAATGGTTGGCAGTGGTTCCGCGAAATTTAAGAATAAGAGATCCCAAGTTCAAATCTATGCAAGCCCCTAATTTGGCTCCCTAATTATATATTTCCACAATTCAGTGTTATGTCAAAGTCTAGCCTACGCACACCATAAACTACTAGATTAAGTTTATAAAACGCGGTCGTCCCACAAAATTAGATCTTCATTTTGTGGAACAGAAATATCCCTTTGAGGTACGTATGTTGCCAAATATCAAATATGATGCTTGTAATGAGATGCGAACCTGTGCGTGTGGGTTTTGAACTTCTATGCCACTGGACTTATGAGATTTTGTCCACTCCACCAGAGGATCGTGTATAAATGTTTCAAGCACACTCATCAATGTTTCCCTGTGTGTCCTCAACACAGAAAGAGTGATTTCACAAACCTTCAGAAAGATGCCCTCGTACCCAGTGATGCCCAACCCATCAATCATGTTCTGAAAGGTTCATTGGACACGCTCATTATATCAAAAAGCAGCTAGGTATAGTACGTAGTGGATAACTTAGAAATGAACTTTCTAATCATGACTTAATGCATTATGTACATGTCTGAAGAAGCTCTCTTAATGATTTTCAATGGCATAAGTGCAGACTCCACCAAGCTACTAAAAAAGCATTGCCATCATGTTGCAAACTCTCCAACAGAAAAATTCATAAGAAACTGCATACTGCGGGCATATTTTGATTTGTGCCATATCAGAAAATCTTGTCTATTGACATTTCAGAGCTAATTAAGCATATTAATGAGTCTAACCAGTATTAAACAACTGCATGCAGGACACAAAAGTTAATGAGCTTCTTACTTGTGTTAATCTAAAAGGCACCAATTCAGGCTTTTCCAGTTGCAGGCCTTTGTCAAATAAGCAACTGAAGTCAACATGAACACAGTCACCCGTGGTAGAATCAAAGAGAATGTTCTCGCCATGCCTATCACCAAGACCCACGATATGTCCAACCATTGACCAAACAGCAGAAGTGTGAGCATATGCCATCCGAGCCCTAAACCAAGCGGCAGGCTCCGAGAAAGTGGTCAAGAACCACCTATGGAAGACTGGAGGAAACATGGGAAGAATTCTGTTCTTTAGCATTTCATCTTCTGGCATTTTGCCCTGGCACTGATCATAAATCCGTTTAATTTGCGGATTCGTCCTCTGCCTATCAAATTTGCCGCAAGTAATATATACATCTTGAAGTATATGTCGAAGTCCACGGGTGTGGGGAACCCATTCTATCATTCCGCAGTCCTCTGTCAGGGGAACCACTGCAAATGTGCGAATATAAAGCTTTCTTCGACGACTTTCAGGATATTTAGATAACAAACGGTTTATCATTGCGTTAAACTCCATCATACGGGCATCTTTTCGGAGATCATCCTTCGGCTTGCAAAGGAATGGTCGCTCAATGCCATCACTGCCCAGCAGTATAATCTGAAATGTACAACGGCATTGCTTTTACTTGCCAATACATTTAGAAAGACCCCCACCAAAGAATGAGGCGTTTCTGTTTGGTTTCAGTAACATTCCATAATATAATTATAACAAATCCCCGCTCTCCCGATTGCCATGTTTTACATGTCTAAGAGCCTTGAACATGTCATTTTAAAAAGTACATCATATTTTCCTTAAAATTACCCTGTACGCAACAAACTCATGATCTTACGACCTAATTTATTAAGATTGACGGAACCTTAGGACTTTGTTTCCTACCACAAACTGCAAGGCCCTAGCACTCATCCTATGGTGAAACAAGTCAAGGCTATCCTAATCTAGAAAGTAGAGGAAATGTTCTTTCTTTGCAAAACCCAAAGACAAGAACATTCAGGCAAACCCTTCTATTTTTTCCTAGCATTCAGGGAGTCTTGTCTAAACCAATTTTACAGTAGAAACATACCTTCTTAGGTCTTTGAAGAGATGAAAGAATCTCAGCCTCATCAGCTATCCCTGATATTATGGGCAGATCAATAGAACTAAAGATGTCTGAAGCAAGGGTTCCTTTCGTATTCTGATCATATGTAGGTAGAGTAACAGTAAGAGACTGTTGGATTGGCATTATGATATCCACTGGCATCATCCTCTTTAAGGCACTGAATTCAGTTGCAATGTTAATTGCCCTTGCTTTTGGCTGCCCAGCATTGAAGCATAGCTTGATAAGATGGTCAATAAGACTGGCAAACTGGATAAACAGATTGGTGCCACTATTTCCCTGGCTAAAGCCCTTCCGTGCAGCTTGTATAATTTCTGCTGATGCCTCCCGCCTTGAAGGTACAGTAGATTTTGATACTGCTGCCATTATCCAGAGAGCTTGCTGTGGATACTGACGGAGAACAGAGGTAATTATGTGTTTCACGAGTCGAACAATTTCTTCATTCTGATGGCAAATTCTTGAAACTAATTGAGGCAGTACTGTCAACCATTGATAAGTTGGCAAGTCCTTCAGGCAGCCCCTCATAATACTCATAACCTAACCAAAAGAAAAACAAGAACACGTCCAATACATAGCAGAATCAGTTCGAAACTGAAAGTTCAAATCTTAAGGTGAATTATTGATAATCCATGTGCAAAAAGATTTTTCTACCTTTCCATGGACACTTTTCAAATCTTTGTTGGATGATAAGCTACTTTTCTGATAAAAGCTTCCAAAATCAAACCAAAGGGTTAACAACCTTGGAAGGGCTTGAAACAGATTCTTGTGACCTCTGTGAAGCGCCTTGGCATAAAACAACAGGACATCAGGCAGGTAAGACCACCAACACTTCTCAACATTTAAGTTTGCAGACATTGAAACAGCAGAAGATGATGAAACTGTTCTGGGACCTGGTTCAAAGTTTTCTTCTTGGCGCTTACGAGCATCAACTAGCACTTCATCGCAATACTTAGCCATATAGAAGTATCCTTTTTCCCACTTAGGCTGCAGTTCCCTCACCCTAGTGTAAAGACTGATCACATCTTCTTTCTGCTTCTGCCCAGTATAATGGATCCACCGAGAATAAAGCAGCAGACTCTTCGCAATATCACGATTTTCATTTAGAGCCTGAGTATCACAAGGTAAAGGTGGCAAGTTCAGAGGAACCAGGGAAAGGCTGCTAATTGATGATATTGCAGCAGAACCAACAACCTCCACTGGCATATTGAGGAGAGATTGCTGCAGTTCCGCAATGGCACCATCTGTGCGTCTAGTGCTCCAGAGAAGTTTAGCCTTTTCCATGTGAACATTAGGTGCAACTGAAGCCTGAGCTTCTACAATGGCCCTATTTGCCGTCTCATAATGACCAGCCAAGCGACAGAGCTTCGCATATTGCACCCAGCAATTCCCAACTTGAGCACCTAGAGCACTGGAATGAAAAACCAGTCTCCGCAAAGCTAAAAGTGGTTCTCTTGCCCAGAGTGAAGGTTGCGTAAACTTGAGCCGATTTTCCCAATTCTCCATTAGCTTTGAGAATTCCAAATCTCCTACCTGAAACGACTTCTCTAAGAAAGACTCATTGACAAGTAGTGCATGGAAGTCCTCTAGCTCACATAGAAAGTGAAGCTTTACGACATACGGGTAAGCACGCACATAAGAGTCCATGCCAGCAGCAGCCAGGGGGCAATCAAAGCTTGTTTGGAAAAAGCAATTTTCTCGCCAACCAAAAATTGATCCTTTTTCATCATTGCCTGGAGAATCTTTGCGACATCCATGTCAAAGGAAGCATTACTCTCAGAGCTGCTACATAGTAGACCATCTTCACTGGCTCCATTAAGATATTCATCCATCAAATCCCACCGGCCAAGCCTCCATGCAGCCTGCACTCCTTGCATGGACCATGTTTTCTTGTATTGAGGGATCCTAGCAATTAAGCCATCAACATGGGTGACCATAGCCTGAAGGTGACACATATTTAATAAACAGTTGAGCACATCTGAATGCCGCTGAACTGAAGCAGGTTCCATCTGCAAAGCCTGTTCACAAGAAGTCAAAACTTCAGCCCAATTCCCCACTTTCTTGTTTATTTGGAGCTGGTCTTGCAAACTTAATGATCTACGCAAACATGCCAAGCCTGATAAGCCATCAGGCTCATCAAGACAGCTATATATTTCCATCAAATAGGAAACATCCCCATCTTCAAATGTGTTACTGGTTTCAGCCGCAGGATTGAAAGAACCAGTTCTTTCCCGCACATGAGATTCAAAGTACATCAAAGCCCTTGCATATGCCTGACAC
The DNA here is from genome assembly GCA_021437795.1 of Rhodamnia rubescens. Taxonomy (NCBI): domain Eukaryota; kingdom Viridiplantae; phylum Streptophyta; class Magnoliopsida; order Myrtales; family Myrtaceae; genus Rhodamnia; species Rhodamnia rubescens. The sequence continues at coordinate 3,515,962 of JAILYA010000012.1, forward strand.
CTGAAGGAGGCTCTAGCAAGGGTCACCTTTGGTATTGCAGCCAAAAGCCCTGAAACATTTTTACACTGAATGATAAGATCTGAGGAAAAACTTGGACTTGAATCTTTTGCCTTAGAAAGGTGCTGCTTTGAGGCAGAAGATTGTAAAGATTGGGAAAGAGCTAGATCTTGGCGAATATCGTCAACCCATTGGCCAAGATTATCGAGCAGAGTAAATATAGCTTGAATGCAAACTTCACTTTGCCCACAACTGATTCCATGAACCACCACACCACCGTTTTCCGAAGCTGCCGCCTCAAGCACAGAGAGAATTTCTTCTGTTATGCCATGACGCGCCTCCTCCGTTCCATGACAGACAGCATTCAGGACTAAATATGGCAGCAGATATATAGCAGTTTGCATGTCATGGCGAACAATCCCTCTGCAAGCATTAAAAATGCTTGCACGTGGACCTGAAGCATGTGTAGTCAGCTTCTTAATCCAGTAGTATATCCATCTTCTGAATGACATAGAAGGGCGATAAATTGGACCACTCGATGCAGAATCACTCGTATTAGGAAGCTGAAATCTGGAGGTTAGGCAAGGAGCAATTATCTCTTTCACATAATTTGAAAATCGAGCCCATAATTTCTGACCCCTGGAATTGACATCATCAGAACCATTTTTGCTATTACTTCCAGCATAAGTCGCCTTTGAAGTACTTCTGTTCTGCAGCATCTGCGACGTAAAAGCACCAACATTCTCATCTAGTGATGCTTCACAACCAGCAATCTTCAGCAACTCCTGAATCGCTAGAGCAGCAGAGTCTTGAATAATTGTATCCGGTGCAGCTCTGAAAGCCCTAGCCAGGTGCTTGTGGATCAACCCAAAAATAAGATCATCGTCGGAGCACTCAATTTTAAAACGCTGGGATGAAAATCCCCTAACTTTGGCAGGATCGACTGCCCCCAGGGCTCCAATGCAATCAGCACAGACTAGCTTAAGTTTCTGACCTACTACTGTTCTCGACTCTTCTGCACATCCTCTGAGTAAAGATCTAATCAAAGTACTTAAAACATCCATGTCTGAAGCCACCTCGCCAGTAATTAAAGCTGCAACATCTTCCCTTTTTGTGTTCAGCAGCTTGCTCAATTCACATGCCCCCATGTACCTGACATTCAAATTCTCATGATTTAGACCACTGATAACATCATGTAACTGATCCTTCAGGGTCATTGATCCCCGGGCTTCCTGTATTGTCTTATTCACCTCTGCTAGAGCAGATATACTTGGCAAGGGTGGGAATTCACCAATATGCTGCTTCAAAATTACTTTGTTCTTTAAGACGAGCTCTTCTAAAATCTCCACCACTTTATTGAAATAATTAGAACTATTTTTCCCATCTCTCTCAATAAAAGGAATAAGAGAGGCAAAAACTTGGGAGCTCACATGTGCAATGCTAGATGGAGATACCTCACCCAACTGTCTAATAAAGAAATGTAGGACAGAGAGACCTTCAAATTGGAGAGATTCTTTACCAATAGAATGCATGATAAGCACCATTAGTTTTGGTATATAGGTACTAAGCTGAGAACCCATCATGTTGATCAGCATCTCAATACGTTTTAAAGCTTGTTTCTGCAATAAAAGATCCTCTGAATGGAGCAATTTTCTATCAACACTGTTAAGAAGGCCAACAAAGTGATTTTTCAGAAAGTGGGGAAGATCTTCACCGCCAGTAAGAACTCTTGCGACCTCCTTAACCATCTCCGGAACTCCTGCTAATCTGGGTGTGTGGCACGCAGAAAGTAAATAAAAATAAGACTTTCAGGCTATGTCCTAAAGCACATGAAGTTCAAAAAGTAAAAATCAAAAGAAATCATCACAATTAATAGAGAGAAGAGGGAACTTCATCTAGCAGTCAAAATACATAAATGAGAGGACACCTCAGAAAAAAATCAACACAATAGAACATAGTAATTGATACTATACGCATGTAAATATGTAGACACATATGCATGCACAAGTGCCAAGACCATTTGCTTAAGAAGCAGAACAGCACAGATTAACCTGTTCTCTTGAAGATTACTACGACAGGAGATATAGAGAGAGAGAAATGGTATTGAAAATAAATTCCCAAGAATAAAATCCATATAATACCAATGGAGAAAACTACACCTGCTGCCTGTTTCATCTGAGTGACCACCATCAGTAAAGCATACAAGTTCATCCAGCAGAGCAGGTAATGCGGCAGCAAAAATTTCTTTACTATCTGAACCAGTTTGCCCATGGTAAAACTGCAGAGCAGCAAGCAATCTCTGTTCATTTGCTTGACAGAGAGCAAAAGCAAGCACCTTCGGCAGCCAATTAACAACCAGTGGCACCAAATCCATGTTTAAGGACTTAGCAAACTCATGTAAGGTGTCAAGTGCTTTATCATCGTTATCCTGAGATACCACAAGCTTAGGCAGAACAACAGGAATCATCTTCTTAAGAAGATCTTCAACTTCAATCCCAAAAACAGCTTCTGCAAACTCTCTAACCATTCTTGGACGGCTCGCCAGTCTTGCCGAGAGATAATCATAGACCTTATTTCTGACATGAACAACTTTTGAAAGAATTACTTCAAGTCCTCCTCTTTTGATATGGAAATAGCACGACTTGCCTATCAATCTCGATGCATTCGTCCGCACAGTAACACGAGGATTATCTAGTTGATCGATCAATAAAATTAGGGAAGACAAGAAAAGCTTGCTCTCGACATCAACAGCAATCATAATTTCTGCTATAGACTCCAAAAGAGTTTCAGAAACCTGTGGATCTATTGCTTCTCCCAATGCATTATTAATAATGTCCAAGAATAATTGTTCTGCGCTTGTGTTTTGAGTGTTTTCAACTGAGAAAAGAAGAGTCAAAATCAATTTATCAGTGAAGTAACCAATCTGAGAGCAGAATGCTTCTCTTACCCCCTTCTGTCTGCACACAAGCAGATATTTAATGCATGTTATCCAGTTAGTTCTTGTTTCAACTGAAGTATGTTGAATCCCATGTACAAGGATCCGTCGAATGTTGTGCACACAAGCAATTTGCACCTCTTCAGATGACTCGTCATAGAGAATTTTGAAAAACAAGGACTGCAGTTGGATGAATTCATCACTCAGCCAGACATGAGTCCACTGTCCATCAGGAAAAGATATGACATTAGCATCTAGTTCTTGACGGCAAACACCACGTCTGTCACACTTCAAACACGAGAAGCCTCGTAATAAGAGGTCTATTGTCATACTATGTATCTGATCTTCCGCATCAAAAAATAGTTTACAAAAGCTCCTATCAGGACAGCCAGTGCCATTGCCATTGCCAGACTCATAAAGGCACGACAAATAGCCAAGGGAAAACGGAATAACCTTCTTGACCTTTTCATGACTGTAACTCCCCAGGACTCTGCAAGCAAAGAAGGAAACAGACACATAAATGAGTTGGAAGTGTAAAAAACCCATTAAGGCATGTTCTTATGGAAACCTTTACAGTTATGCAGGATGAGAATGGTTTTTATTAGCACCCTCGATTCCTTCCTACAAAATTGTAAGCCCACCCTTGCCTCATCCATCTTTTTTGGGGTGGAGTAATTATATTATATATTCATGAACCAGAGGAGATTGCTAGTATTAAGAACGTGGAAGATCTTCTTGAAACTTAACTAAGTTGATTCATTCCCCTAAAGTAATAAAACCTTTGGTTGAGCTTTTTTTTTTTTTTTTTTGGGTGGCATTTAGTTGAGCTATTGAAACATACATGAAAATGCACAGATATCAGCATGTTTAACTTACTTCAGCCTTCCAAACAAACTTGACATGACTGCAAGACCATACGAAAGGACAATGATGGGCATAGATATGATAGCTTCAACAACTACATCTTCAGCTTCATCTTGAAGGCAGAAATCCAGAATTTCAAGAACACTTTCAGCAGCAAAGGAATGACCAAGCTTAGATAGAATTTGGACAGAGTAAAGTTTTGTCTTCCATTGAGGACTAAGATCAGAGACTGCAAAAGCATGTGTCCATGGAAGCTTGAGGACTCCTATCAGAGCATTTGCATTACCTTCCTCATCTCTCAAAAACTTCTTCATTAAGATAGGGCCTAGTTTGAAGATGAAAAAAAAGTCAAAAAGGTAATCTAGAAAAAGATGAACTATATTAGATCCATAGACATGATAGATGGACTTCCAGATTGCAAAGCATCACATTAACACTAATAGTTCACTCCAACTACGAAATCTATCAAGTTTTGTAGTTTATTGAACCTAAAGAGAAAGTCAATTTTCCATCTTCTTTGTCATTCAAAACCTACAAAAATGAACTATTAAAGCATCGATGAAAAAGATTCTGCAAAGGCGTGTATGGTGCTCTAATCCACACACGTTTCAGGGTAAGAGATGACCAGAAAGCACATTCAATCATGTCAGGGAAAAATTGATGTACCAGTTGGCTATAGCAAGAGAACTAGGGACATTCCCCACTTAAATAATTCTGAGGTATGGAGCAGGGTCAGGATGCATTAACTGGACTTTTTATATGTGATCCCCGTGCATTGATTAATTGCACTAAAACTAACAAGCGTCTGCCAAGGCATGGATGGGAAATCTGTGTGTTATTTGATGAGGTGTTTGATCAATTTGGAATCTTCATAAATTTTCAGGCTCCCTTAAATCCAATGTTCAATTACACATGGAGATGACTTTTAGGATTTTAAAATTTCATCATTTACATCAGCCACAAGACCATAAGAAATTTAAAAGGCCAATTTCAGTTTAGGAGAAAGAATCTGTTCCGTGTTGTCTTTGCTTCCCTGCAAATCAAATCATGTATTATTATGTATCCATCCACCATCCACTGCTTAGAAAGAAGCATCTGTACTGCGTTCGCAAAACCTAGATCTTCATATGCATACAGGATTTGGGTGCATGTCATACTCTGTACAAGCAACATGCTGTGAATGGCTTCCAGGTAGATGGTGATATCAAGCACAATGGATCTTCCTTGCTTCGCCTACAAAATGCAATAAACAATCAGCAGACAAGGGCAGACAATGAAAAGAAACTGAAAACTGTTATCCTACCTCCTCAAATATCCAAGGGATCCATGAAATCATCTGCCGATAGGTGGACAGCGAAAGACTGGTCTTTGGGACCCTATAGAAGGCAATGCTAAGCATGCTAAGAGCTCTCAATGCTACATTCGGTTCTAAAGAACCAGGTTTAATAGCTGGCGACTTTAACAGATCAAGCAAAGAAACAATCAAAGTGTGAATGGGGTAGGCATAGCCTCTTTCACTTTCACAGGAAGCCAAATGAATCGCTTTGTGTTCTGATAAGATCTCAGAGGCAGGAGCTTCACTTGTATGATCAACCTTTTGGCGTTTGACATTAAAACTTTGCCTACCCTCAGAGGATCTCCTTTTCCCTCCAATACTTGAAAATTCGGTAGAATCATCGGATGAGATTAACAAATCTGGACAGCTTTCGTTGGTAATTTGACCTCCGACATGATCAGGACTAAGAATTGATAGTGCTACTTGCAGGCATCTCATCAACAAAAAGCAAGGTTCTGGAGAACAAATCATTTGAAAAAGAAAATCTGGTCTCCATATATAAGGTGGACAAATTTTAGCAATCCTCACGTACGCATTACATAAAGCAACCTGAAAATTTACAAATTAGATTATCAAATCCTTCTTGAAATTTTACCTCATCAACAGGAAGATGCAGGCCAATGCAAGTGCCAGCAGAAAACGACCAAGCTTGCCAAGATAGGTTACTAACCTTAAGCTCTGGGCTCCTCGTCCTGAAAACTGACAGGGGGAAGACACTAATTAATTCTGAAGCTGTGCATCTGACAACATCATCAGGACAATAAGGGTGGAGTGCATCAAGACAATTGCCAATTGATGCATCGTAAACTTTGTTTCTGCAATGAGTTCCAGTCCAAACATTCCAAGAACTGTTAGGAGAAATCATTAGGAATAGCTGCCATAAGAGCAAGACACGGGCCAAAATCTGCTAGAAATGAGAAGGTGAACATGAAAACGCAGTCTATAACCCCTGGAATATGGTCTGTTCACCACAATAATGCTACCTACTACAGTGAAAATCACTGGGATGGCCTTGCTGCTGAGAGATTGCACGGCATCTAATATCTCATAAATTGCATGTATATCAACTGTATATTCCAGAAGTCTTCCCAGAAACTGAGCTAAGAGTGGTTTGTTTGAATCTGGATGTGAGCTCTTCCAAAATCAGCTAAACCAAGAAACGTAGAACAAACAACTATGGAATACCTGAATACAGAAAGTCCATCTTTGTCCTCACTCAATATTGCTGATATCGACTGAATGAGACTCTCATAAGGAACTATATCATAGTTTACTGCCGATCCAATGATGCGTGCGAAGTCAAAACATGCCTTCAAAAAAATTAAATTAATCAGAAAACTCTACGGCAAATATCTGGACTAGAAGAGAAATATAAACATCTGAAAAGCTACCTGCATAGCATAATAAACTGACAAATTGGCAGCTTACCATTTGCAAGTCACCATCTCCATAACATAAGAGACAACATGCTGAAGATACAAAAGACAAACTAAGGAGACCTTCTACGAATACAGTTCCCTCTGTTAAGCATTTACTCAGAAGCTTAACCATCCAAGTTGCAAAGTACTGCCACCTTCTTTTAGCAGAAAGGTTCATCAAAAGGCCATATCCATCATTCGGTTTATTACTTGCTGGAAGATCACATAAGCAAGCTGGATCGCCAAATATACCAGTAAAGGACCCGCTGAAACACCTTAAATCCAATCTAGTGCATTCAGAAATGCTTGATTCATCTGTACAGAGGGATGCTACGTGCAATATATCTGGCAAGAGAAAAGCATATTATTGCCATAGGTACAGTGAAAGAGACGCTTATGATGCAACACCAACCAAAGCATGGTCATATAAGCAAGCCCAGGAAAGATAGAAGTGACGAACTAACACCATCCAAGTAATTAGAGATCACATCAGTTCTTTGAAAAATAAACGGAAGCGGCTGCTTTCTCACCTTCAACAGCTACCATCGTATCCACAAAAAACTGACGGTAGGCATCTCGTTCTCCAGTCCGGAGCAAGGACAAAAGAGATCCAACTGTGTCAAAAATTACTCCATGTCGACCACTGGAATAATTGGAAAAACTTATGACTGTAATCAAAGATTTACCATAGCAAAAATGCTTAGCATAAAACAAGCAAACTGAAGAGAATCGTACGTAAGAAGATTTTCACAAGGGAAAGAGTAAAGTATGTTTATGTAACTATGTTAGCATTCCAAAGCAGAGAACCAAAACACTGTACAACACATATATGCTCCTGAATAACTGCTCCCTTTTAGCATTAAGGATGCACAAAATGCAAAAAACTACTTTTGCCGGAATTATCTCCTTCTAAAGACAAAGACAAAACAGCAGACTTCAGACTGATAAAGAGCAGATTATCTTACGTGAGATAAATGGTAGTTTACCAAACAAGAACTTCAGAATATCTCACCGTAATGCTGGCTCTGCAAAGAAGGGAATTATCCGGCCAATCACAGGCAAAACAGCACTTGCTTTCCCATGGTAGAATACCCCAGGAAAATTTCTGGCAGTGTGAGAGATGAGCTTCAATACAGCTATAACTTCTCTCTCATTCGCTGAAAGAGAAACAAAGACAATGAGAACTAAAAGACTAAGACAATGCCTGATAAAGGCTGTTCACATCACTTAACATACAAAGCGGGAAATACAAACAAAGAGTGTTACTTCGCAGCTATTATATCAATTTAACCAGGCAAATGAAGCTTTCCAATTTGGAAAAAAAAAATTAATCAAGCCTATTTCCTACTCGCTTCAGGCAGTTGAATTCTCATTCCGAAGGAAGTAAAATTCGTGGGCGTATTCAGCTTCCTACTATTGTTCCGCAGGCTCAGCAACAGGTCAAGGATTTAAGTCCGCGAGACTACTATAATTCCAATTCCGATCCCTTAATAAGCAATCCCGTAGTGAAAGCTTGATAGTGACATGAAATGAAGCCATTTTGCCGAAAATTCAAAACTGATAAATCCAGCACCAGAAAACACGCTCCCTTAATCATTGAACCGAAAATATGCACCCTCATTGCAATTCTAGTCCCTTAAGAACTTGTGTTAAGTTCTAGGCTTTCACTTCCATACACAACCTGATCATGCATCAGCCAGAACAAAGCTCAAAACACAAAATCAAGAGAGTGGGCATTGCTCAAAATTCGCTTCCAACATCGAAATATCAACAAAAAGAATGATATGCGAAGTTCGATTCCTCAACTAAATCACATACACTCGAGCACGTGCACGCAGAGAGAGAGAGAGAGAGAGAGAGAGAGAGAGAGAGAGAGAGAGAGAGAGAGAGGAGGTACCGGAGGGAGAGGGAACGACGTAGGCGTGGAGGAGATTGGGGAGAACAGCTCGGAACCTGATTTCCAGGGCGTCGTCGCCGCCACCGCCATTGCTGCCGTTGGGAGGCGTCGATGAAGAAGCGGCTATGCGTTCTCGAAGCTCGTGAACCAGGCTCGACAGATTTCTACGGGACCCCATCGCAGTCACCGCACGCACGCGAGCGATCACGCCTGCCGCCCTCTCTCGTCCCGACTGTGGAGTGCGGGTGCAGAGAGTGTTCCAGTCGCTTCCCTCTCAATTTCGAAACGAGAGAAAGAAGAGGAAAGTTGCCGCTTTTCGTTCCAAGCGCCTCCGACAAAAAGGCACATAAAGAAAATATTCGAATGAAAATTCCTCTGAACAAATAGTCCTTTTTAAGAATATGTCGAACTCTATTCATCAATTTAATAAATGGTAATCACCATATTAAAATTATCTTTTATTCTCGTATTATCTGTGAAATTAACCCATCCACAAGTTTACTCACGAGAATATTGCACTCAAATTTATTTCAATGAATTATTCTAAAATTAAATATTTTCATATTCCCCACTCAAACCTAAATTTGATTTAAAACCTATTTCGGGAAGCACGAATCATGTATTTCAGTAGTTAATCATCAGGCGCAAGACAAGATGGATATGGAAAGGGATAAATAAAATTATCGATTATCGCTCAATTTTGGGACACTATGCTACATTGCCAAGGGGATGTAGATGTAGAATGACTGCATTAGACGATATGCGGAGGTCTGCCTTGGCAAGTTGGTCATAGGAGATGGCTAAAAACTTTTGGCAAACCCTCATAATTGGAAAGGGAAACATGATGACCGGGAAGTCCTGAGCTCAAAACCAAAGCAGGCTGTAAATATTACCCACCTCCACAGCATACCCTAATGAGCAGAACAGTTTCGCCATCAAGAACTGCACTTCACGGGTGGCCCGAAAATGTCCGCCACCGCCATCGAGATGCGGTTTCAGATAAAATACAGAAAGCCGAAGCCTACTAACTAGTCATTACTTATCGGAGCACACCATTCGAACGAAAAAAGGATCTCGCCGCATTTATTCGCAACATAGTAGTCGCGAGAAAAGTGTTTACAAACTCAATGCCAAGGAGCAATATTCTGACGTAAAACTGTCGGTTTAACCTCTGCTAGTGCTCGTGCACGCTAAGATTATCCTCCATTATTCTCGTTTCTACTGAGGGGTTCATGAGTTACCAGGGACAAAAATTTGAAAGAACAAAACTTTGGTCTGCAAAATCTCAGGGTTTTCCTGGTGGTTCGGTGGCATTTTAGCTCCCATTTGCTGTCCAAGCCGGGGGGCAGACGGGTAGAGCTCACGAATGGCATCTCGCGGACATTGATGTCGAGGGGCAGCAGGCGGTACTGGAGATCGAGCTCTCGGAAGATCTTGGCCATCTCCTCCACCAGAAGGGACCTTCTTTCCCACTTTCCTCCCATGTTCTGGTGGTTTGTCTTGTGGCAGACCCAAACCGCCATCCTCACTCGGTTCAGCTCCTCCAAGTCCTTCATTATGATCATTGGAGATGAACACCAGTGCTCTTTCTTGCAGTCGATGTAGCTGCGGTGGCAGAACGAAAAAAAAAATGATCTTACCAGCCATGCAATTAGCAGTTAAATCGAATAGATTAAGAAGCTAGCAAGAATAGGCATGTTATCCTAAATTGTGGTCTTGCTGGTCTTGCTTTTCTTTCACTCGCCTGGTTATCTTTTGTTTCATGAGAGCAATTTTCTCTGCAGGGGTCGATATATGGATGCAGAACTCCACCCCGTCACCCATATCTGGGCTCCGATAGTAGTTGCCGATGGACTTTGTGGCAAGAGTGCTGTTTGGATATACGATTTTCTGATTATCATACCTCAAGAAGACAGTTGTTAAGATGTTCATCTCCTCGACGATCAACTGAAAAGGCATCGAAACACAAATAAGACAGTAAAAATTGACTACAGAGAAGCGACAGTAGTACGCAAATGATAAGCTTAATTCACCTGAATCCCCTCAACCTCGCACCTATCACCAACATCAAATGGGTGAATGACGAATAAGAAGATGATGGCCTCGAATATAGTCTTGCAGGTATTCCCGAAGATAAACGCTACAAGGACAAGTTGAGAACTGAGGAAGAGCAAGAACTTGCTCGTGGCGATCCCCAGTATGAGAAGCCAGAACACCACAATGACAACAGCGACGATCCCATTGGCCACGTGATGCAGTTTATTGACTGCCGTCTTCGTGTCATTCAGGGTCAAGGCAAGGGCTCTCCTCTCTCTGAAAACATTGACCTAAGACAATGAGGCATAGCTGGATCATATCCTACATACCAATCGAGCGAATCCTATGAACTAATCCAAGATTATGAGCCTATGTTGTGCATGTGCTTAAAAATTACCAGCCAGTTCTTGAGGCTCGATTTGCTGATCCTCTTTCTCTCAGCAGCTGCTTCAAACTGATCAATCGCCTTCCAGGCTTCGTCTTCTCTCATGAATCGCAGAAGATCTTCCAAGGTCATATATCTGGAAGAAGAACTCAGTTTAAAATGTGATGAAAAAATGTGCCTGAGTTTATTAGACACCCTCATGAAGATCAGATGCCAAAGTATAGTCATTGTTAAAGGCTTCAATGTATATTCTAAGTTTGCTCATCTCTTGTTTATCAATGTATCTAAGACATCAAAAGCAATACTTGGTGCCAGGTTTCGCGACATTCAGGAAGATCTTCCTTGCGGCAGCTTTAGCCTCGTGTTCGCTCCTTATCAAGTTGGTCGACTCATCCTCATAGGCAGTATCAACCACCTGCTCATCCAAAGTAGAGAGGACCCCGTGCCGGACGATTTTCATCAACCTCTTCATGTTCCAGGCCGACACGTTCTTATGATTGAGTTTGTGCAGGTGATCTATCGAGATCCCCTCATTACCCTTCCTTGACAGATTCCGAGAGAACTTCATGCTCTTCATGTGGAGCGGCGAGCTCCTCTGGAGCCCGCCATTCCCAATCACTCTCCCACTCTTCAACGTAGAGAATGCGGCTGCACGGAGCTCAGAGGGCACATTGGCCCCTGCGTTTTGCAAACTCCAGAGCTCGTCTGCGATCTTCTCGTCCTCATCCTTCCCCCTCTGTATCTCGACCAGGGGTGGGCCAGACAGCGTCTCAATCACATACTGATTGAACAGCGACTCCTGGATCCTATCAAAGTAGGTGCTCACGTGGAACGATGATGCGAGCACCTTAATGATCAGGGTCTTGACGAGCCACAGCAGAGTCCCCACCAAGAGGCACACCAGGACTTTGGTCACGTACCGCAGGCTCTGGCCGCTCCTCTTTCTGGCGACCTTCTTGTCGAACAGCAAGTTCCAAGCGATTAAGACTAGCCCCAACCACAAGCAATTCTGGACTGCTTTCCGAACACCATACACGAAATACAGAACCTTCTTTCGCAAGAAAAAGTTCCTCTCAATGAAGAACACAATAATCTTGATTCCCCAACCTGAGACTAATCTACCACAAATTAAGACCAAGATCATGACCTCCCACTTCCAGAGCCTGAGCTTCCACAGGCTCTTTTCCTTTAATGCCGGGATGGCGAGAGTGCCAACTAAAACAGCAATGATCAGGATCAGACTCACCCATTGAAGCAGAGTGATTGCATTGAAATTGGCCCTCTTGTACTCCTCCGGCAAGTCCTCCTCCAATAGCAGGTCATCATCCTCGTCATCCCCGCGCAAGCTAAGAAGCCCAGATCGGAACTGGCCGGACTTGGGTATCTGGCCGGACTTGGGTATCTGGCCGGACTTGGGTATCCGGCCCGACCTTCGCTCGGGCTCCTCGGGAGGATCCATCAGGCGGGACCGGGTCTTCGTCCGCAGCAGGCTCTGTCTCCGCTGTAACGACGAGTTCGACGAGCATTTCAAGACCTCATGGGCATCCTCGTCGTCGTCCCCGCTGCTTGACGAGCTCTTATCCCTGCGCCGACACATCCTGGGGGTCTCGGGCTGGGGATCGGCCAGGCCTCCCGAGAGTTGGTCGAAGGAGACCTTGAGGTCTCTGGACCGGGTCGGGTTGGCTAGCGATTCTGAAACCAGAGGCACCTTCCTGTTGCTGGAATCATTGTTTCGGGCTTCCTGGCGCAACTCGTCCATCTCCAAGTCCATGTCCAGAGAGACCTCACCACCGCAAGCGCTCTGCTTCGTCAAGAACTGCTCGATCAGCTTCGACGGCGGATCGTCCGTCCCTTTCCCTCGACGTACAGGACCGTCGCTGCCACCGCTCCTCGCGACGTTGTCCCCCTCCGACGTGGCTTCCCTCGAAATCTTGCTATTGCCGTCAACGCCGTCGACGATGCTGAGGACGACGTCGCTCTGGTCGGGGTGATGGCGGGCCTGCGTACGGCGATGGTGGTGGTGGTGGTCGTCGTCGTCGTCGTCGAGGGGTAGATCAGAGAGAATGGGGAGCTCCTCGTGGCTGGTGGAAGGGCTGGACGTCCCTCCGGAGGAGAGCCTCCTCATGTGCTTGTACGAACCGTGGGATTTGAACGACTTCTTGAAGGACTCCATGTGAAAAAGTGCAATTTTGCCGAAGAATTGGTTGGATCGAGAAAGAGTTTTCGGATGGGTTGCATTGAGAGAGAAAATTGCTGAAGAATTGGGTTTTCTCCGTCGGTTGTGTTCAAAGGTTAGTGATGATTTCTCGTGTAGAGAGAGAGAGAGATCGTAGCTTTCTGATGCAGAAGGACAAGTGGCGACGCGGAAGAACTGTGAAGAAGAAGAAGAAGAAGAAGAAGAAGAAACAGCCAAGCTGGGCTTTCGCGCTCCCTCGTGCATGGTTTTGTTACGCCCAACAAAGAATCGCCCCTCCTTTGTCCGTATTATTACCGTCGTGCCACTTTGCTATTTTCCTACTCATTTGGCGGAACAATCTTTTGGCAACTAAAGGGGCTTGTTCGCGCTCGCATGACCGTCCACCATGCACGCAAACTGAAGGGGCGTATTTCATACTGTTCATTCTTAGGAAGGCATGGAGATTTCGTTCCCCGGTGAGCAGGCGGGAATTTGTCGACGCAATCCCCCAAAGCTCAAAAGGCGTTTATAGCTTGAATCTATATTTTATTGGTAACTTGAGCTTAAACCTACAGCTACCTTATTACGACTTTACTCCAGTCACTAGCCTTGCCTTCATCATTTCCCTTTTTGCTGTTAAGGCAACTCATGAGATGATCATCTTAGGATAATCTTTTTGTCAACGCATGCTCCTATTAGACACGTTGTCTTTGAAGGATAATCTTTTAAATCTCTTTCCTTCTTCTTTTTCTTTTTTTACAATTCCCTATTTTAATTTTAATTTTTTATTAATTAAATAAATGGATAATAGCTATTATTTTATATAATCAGTTTATCTTGTAATTGAGAGTTGTAACAGAAAGATATAATGTGCTAATTATAGTACAATCATTTATGGAATGTAGCCCTAATTTAAAGGCAAAACATGATAAGTCTTGCGTCTTGATTTCTTTTCGTCTTTACTCTTTATCTCGTTGTGTTTATATACCTAATCCTAACATAAACAGGATGCATCCGTGACCAGGTATAAGATTCGCTCTCCTGATTCTCTCGCCCGCAAAAAATATCTTAGGTATGAAGGAACGTGATTAAGTGATCAAGATCAGTTTAGCAGTTCCCATGGATAGGGGGTCCCAGGCTATACGTAGTTCCCGCTCGCGGCGACCACGACATGACGGCGGCTCATAAAGAGGCCCCCCATTTTTCCCGTGGGAAGCAAAAAGAAAGTGAAGCTAACGTGCCCGAGGTTTCGCATCGGCCCATGATTCAGAAGTGAAGTCAATGCTTTATGATGTTCGGCGTGTGTCTCGATCAGAACTCACGATTAAGTTGTTAAGTTCCGGCCGCTCGGGCGGGTCGCATCGCCTGATCTCCGTGACACGGCAAAAGATTTCCTATTTTTCGGGTGGATCGATAGCTATCCACAATTTCCTTCACGACGCAAATCAAACTCGTGAAAGACAGAAGACGTATTTACCGATAATGCCAACCGCCTTGCTGGTTGTGAAAGTTACCGCCTTTAGATTTATTCTTAACACATTGAAAAAAGGAAAAATCGCCCGATCAGCTTTACCGACCACGAACAAACTGGCTTTTGGGCCGCAGATTTGTAGGATCCTACGAATTTCAAGTAACTTGGCGTGGGGTCATCAACCCCGTTCATATTGCAAATGCATCAAAGACAGATGAACACGTAATATCATAGAGGCTCCAATCCAACCCAAGAGACCTCTATCTGGTTAAAACCAAAAATCTACCGCTGATTTTTCTTCATTGGGAAAGAAAATGATGAGTTCCTTCACCGCATCAATTTGTTTTTGTATGGCCGCCAAAAAAAAAAAAAAAAACCTTCAGCTACACTCAATTCAACATCACTTCCTTTCTCCGATGATGCTAGGATGGATATTGCATTACGGGTTAACTTGTCAAAAATTGAGAAGGGAAAGAAAACTTGTAAGGGATTATGGGAAGATGAACTTATCATGTGGACACATACTGTACAAAGCTGATGGATATTATGATTCTATGTGCCTTGCGCCCTTCAATGATGCCCTCGCCTAAGCACAGACAGGAATCCACCTGATTTCTCCCTCCGCCGATCCTCTCCATCATCTCCGACCTGTTCATGTCACAATTTAGTCTCAGATTTTTGCCCAAACAGGGATACAGCTCTCTCGGGCGAGAGGTTAGGATCTCGCCGAAGTATGGTCCTTGAATGACAAAAAGTTTGATGGAAAGCAAAAACAATGCCCAATTGCTAACTAGAAAAAAGGTGGTCATGTTCACATGCTTTTGCTTGCCACCTTAGAAATTTTTATGGATAACCATGTTCACGAACGTTGAGCATCAGTAATCACAATATGAGCCACCTCTGCAATCTGCAGACTACCAACTCACCTCCTTCGCAATTTTGTGCAAGATAGTTATTATTTCAGAAAAATCGGGCCTTAAAGTTGGATCTTGCTCCCAGCATCTCTCCAGCAACTCCACAAGCTTTGGATGGGTGTCTTTTGGAATTGTAGGTCGCAGACCCTGAAATATGGTAAATAAGATTTAATAAAGCACAAAGCTTTATTAATAAAGAAAAATCTCCCTCCCAAAAAAATTAGAGGTAACAAGGAAAACTTTCCGGCTAGCAAGGACTTTGCATCCTGACTCTTGATGTGATTCGAAATAAACAACAAGCTTTAGCAATAAAGAAAAATTTCGCTCCCAAAAAATTACCACTAACAAAGGAAATTTTCTGCCTAGCAAGGACTTGGCATCCTGAATCTCAACATCGATGCATAACTCATAAACATGATTTTGCCTAGCCAAAGAATTTCATTGATTTGGATCCGATAAAAGGACTCCATGCAAACTCTGAGAACTTCACAACAATTTAATAGAACATAAAAACTGACTAGCTGCTCTGGCTCACTCAAAGGTGAGATGACATTAGAACATTATGAGCACTGGTTGATATTGTACCTTCTGAACCACTCCGACGGCTGCTTGCAATGGGGTTAAATGCTCATATGGAAGCTGGAACACAGAAATGCTAACAAATCATGACAAGGAAACGGTTGAAGCATGCTGCATAGAATAATCGAACTCAACTCATATTACCTTCCCTGTTAGTAGCTCCCACAACACAACTCCAAAGCTGAATATGTCAGCTTTATGATCATATGGTTTGTGTTCTATTACCTTCAATGCAAAACAGAATCGGTGTAAGAAAATACTGCATTAGCATATCCAGAAGATGAAAAGTAGTACTCTCTCTATATTCCCTAAATGTGAGGGTCCAAGCTAACTACATGATTGAGGTGATTTCTAAAGATAAAGATCCTTGAAAAAATGTGAAATTTTAGAAAATCCCAGAATGGCCCACCATTGAAAAGCAATGAATTCTGTGAATTTATGTACATGGCCCACTATTGACAAGCGATGAATTCTGAGAATTTATGTACAAGTAAAGAAATTCACAGAACAAAAGGCAAAGAGTAATGAACAAGATCAACACAATGGAGGCAAAAATCATTGCTAAACAGCTCCACATCAAAAAACTTCATGGGAATAACCTCAGGAGCCATCCATCTGTATGTTCCAGTTTCTGCAGTCATGACTCCAGATTGTGCTTTCACCCTCGCAACCCCAAAATCAGCAACCTTAACAACCTGCCGAGAAAAGCCACAACAAAACAGACAATGCATTGGAAATGACATACATTCCATAAGAGGGTGTTTAACAAATACCCAACAAAGTCCTCAAAAAAATAAAGCAGAATTTCATAGTACTTTTAAGCCTGACACTGATGTGGGCAGAAAAGAATGATATTAGATCAAAACACCCAAAATGACCAATGATAATTTATGAATAGGTATTTAGGGTCACTGCATTTTGTTGCTATGGACAATCCAAATTATAAAAAATAAAAAAAAAACAATAAGACTCTTTAGCATATAAACCATGAGCAACTCAAAAGCTGACATGATCAATTGTCTTACTTCATTTTCATCCATCAATAGATTGGCAGCCTTCAAATCCCGATGAATGATATTATTTTGATGCAAGTAATTCATTCCCTTGGAGACATCAATTGCTACTTTCAACAAGGTAGGAAGCTTGAAAACACCTCTCTGCTTATGAAGATAATCATACACACTTCCACCAGACATAAATTCTGGGAGAGGATGAAAGATAAAAAAGCAATCTCAGAAAGAGGATAAACAAGAAATCTCGAAGTTAACAAAAAAAACCTCCCATTCTGAATTATGACCTGTCACAATGTACAAGCTTGGAGGTTTTGTGCATGCACCAATAAATTGCACGACATTCTTGTGCCGCACTTTCCTGAATGATAACAGGCTTATGAGAAGATGCTGAGAGACAAACATATTTATCTACCTGAGAGCTGTCAGATAAGTGTGTGCAGGATGAAGATGAAGATAGAGGGTAAGTTCCACAATCAACATGCAATATGGACTTGCTCACAAGACACATGAGGAGGAGAGAAATAGAAGAAAATTTTCAAGACAGAGAAACTAGATATACTGCTTGATTTGTGATGATTTTGAACAAATACAACCATATAAGAAAGTTTCTTCCAGAAGGCCGGTTTGCCATGCTTGAACTGATTGAGAAAGGAGTTTAACCAAGTGTACCCTCTATTCTGTCTCGCCTTTATCGGGGTATTCTCACTTAACATATACGCTCATACTGTTAGCTCTCCTGTGGTAGTAACGGAAGTAAGCTGGTCACAAGGAAATTGGATTCCAATCATAGTGAGTCAAGCCACTTTCTTCGCTAAAATTTAGGGAAAAAAAACAGTTTTCTGTCTTTATCCATAGATCCCTTACTCATAAATGGGTCCAAAGGTTGGATGTACTAAAACCCCATCACACCCATCTGGAAATTTTGGTTCACTGGGTGAAAAGATGCCTCTTCTTTGCATTTATTATGTTTCTTTCTCCACGAATACTGGAATAGTCTTATTACTCCAAAGAGACATATTACCATTTTTTCAAAAGGGAATCCAAGATTCTTGTTCCTATATAATTCTCATATATGTGAATACGAATCTTTCTTTTTCTCCGTAATCAATCTTCTCAATATTTAAGCTCATGTATACACCAGGGTGTAACCAAAAATGCAAAGAACAAGCACTCCAGAAAGATGGAAATTGCGTAAAATGCACATGTTAAATTACAGGCAATACGGCAACATGCTCAGGCGCCAAAAATGTTAAGCATGCATGCATTCACAAAAAATGCACAGCAATTCTGATTGAACCAACGGGAAAAACTAGCAAGTGAACCCCCAGGCTAAAGTTACAAACCTCATAATAAAAACTTCTTGTGCAAACTCTTTTTGCATGTCTGAATTTACACGTTCAGGCTTCAGAACCTTGATAGCCACTTCCTGACTGCAGTATGAACCTTTGTACCTGTGGTTCCAACACAAAGGTTACAGGACATCTTCACACTATAGTTAATCTGTCTACCGTTCATTTACTTACAGGTCACCATATGAACCAGATGCAATTTTGCTTTCAAACTTAAGACATCTTGGATCCAGTTCCCAAACATCAGTTCCGTCGCTTGGTATAGAAACATGATCAGGTTCCAATTTGATGGCCGTCTGTGGAAGTTCATTTTTGGGAGAACAATGTTCTGGCCAAGATTGTTTCTGTAATGCAAGGCAAAATGAGAAATCAGTAGGATGTTCACACTTACACTCGATGAATTATCTTTCAAGTCACCAATTCAAATGGAAAAACAAAATTCCTGAATCCTGCATGTCTTTGGTTTTAACCACATGTTAAGTCAGAGACCAGCTATGGGCCTTCCACTGCTACCAAAGTGAACAGTTTGCTACCTAGCATCCCCACAAGGAAAAACCATTACATCAACATCTCTGACATGTTTACAAAGTGGATCTTCTCCAGAATGCTCAATTCTCAACCTAAACCACATAAACAACAAAAATGATCTACTTAAAGATGTCACTGGGAGAGTAACCAGAATTGGGAGAAGATGGAGGATCTCCCTTGAAAATCCATAGTAAGAGGTCAACTGAAATTATTCATCTCCATTCAATCAAACACAAACAAATTTGCGAAGAGCGACAACCAATTTCTTTTACCTTTACAAAAGAAGCTGTTTAGAGCATGATGACAAAGCCATTTGAACCTGATTTTGATTAGAGACTTTATAGCCGTTCAATCAGTGGTAATTGCACTGCATACCTCTAGTGAAACAGCAAAATCTACTTCACGTGAACTAATATGCAGAAATGAGGACAATGTAGAGAAACACTGAATAATAAAGTTGCAATGCACAATAATGAACTTCCTTTTGTGATGAGTGGTATCATCCTTCTTGGGTCCGAAAACTCAAGTTGCCAATTGGTATAATTTTCTGACATTTTAGATGCACAAAACATTGAGTCTTTCCTTTTTCTGATACCATTGACGCTAAAAATCTTGGTATGGAAAAACTGAGAGAATCACCTCCATCTTAAAAACTTCCTTTTCCAGTGCAGCTCTTAGATGATCCGTCTCCTGCAAGTTCAAGCGTTCCCTTTAAAATCATGCTGTGCTTTTTAGCCATAGTAAAAAAGATCACTAAAACGGGACATCTAACTTAAGAATATCATCCAATATGAAACTCAAATGAGTGAAAACAACTCAACTTACTTTCTATAAAAATAAATGAAAACACTTTTGAGGCAGAACTTGCCAACAGAACAGCCCTTTTGTCACACAAATTACAGTTACACCTTCTAAAGCTTTGATTATATATATTTCTATAAGGCTTGTCTAGACGAATACATTAACCTTATCCAGTGGGCAGACACTGTTAAAATGTCTGTGGACAAAAAGGCAAAAGCTCCTAAACCTGACAAGCCCCCCACAAAAGGTGGGTAATTTTACTTGATGGAACAACAACACATATGCAATTGTCTTGACGTAGACTATAAAACATACTTGTCATAGATAGATACCTCGTATGGCCAACCATCAACTACAAAAACATCTAATGAATAACCATCCACTGTGGAAAAGGCATGTGCTTCTTGGATGTTCAGCCCAATATCAGCAAGTAAGGATGTCAGCTGCAAAATTTTCACACAAGCAATAAGCTTCGGGAATTAGAGATATCACTTACAATGACAAAGAAAGTAATTTCACATGATTCATGCAACACATGATAGAAGCATTGTCCAATTAAATCTGACACTCAGACTGTAAGGTCCACTTCATAAGCATATTCATCAAGCATAACCGAACAATCTGATTGTTAAAAAGTCCAACCAAAAAGCTTAAGCCGATAAGTGGAGGGAAACCACGTGAATATAAAGAGCATTTAGGACCCGCTGTCAAGCAATGTGGGACAATACTTCAACAAGGATACATAAATTGGATCCCCTTTTGCTAGACTGTTATGTCAGTTAAACCATACAATATCGTATGAACAAATGCAACACTCGGTATGATACTACAGTCATAATCGATGGTATTTAGAGGACATGATAAGCTTCCTCTGAAGCAATGCAAGACAACAACAGAACATAAATATAATAAACAGAAAGCCAGCCCATAGTAAATGCGAAAGGGAAAATATGCCACCATGCAAGACCATATCAATTCAGCCTGTGTTCAAGGCATTTTCGGCAATATGCCACCACGCAAGGGAAAACATTAGTTCTAGGCTACAGTTGACAAATCACCTTCATAAATGAACGGAGGACTGACGGTCAACCTACAGCAACAGGTATATGGTAAATGCGAAAGGAAAAGCAGTAAAGATCCTCTCTTTCTAAGATCAAGATAGAAAGAAGGCAAACATTCTCTAAAAACCAAAATCAGGTACCTGACTGAGAAGCTTTGGCTTGTCATCGGTTGAAAAGGTGATTTCATGCATGGGCCTGCATTGTTGATCATGTACACATTTTAGTTGCACAAAAGAGTCGATAATGAAAATATCTCCACAAACTGAACCAGCACTAGGTAGATGGTAAAAAGGACCATCGCACATTGGCTATCACAGGGACAGTTAAAAATGCATAATGTGTACGAACAAATCTAGCATATGTCATCTAGGCATCATATGTGCCCAAAATTATTCTAATAACTCAAAGTTAAGCCCTGGAAGCACTGAGGTTAGAAAGCAAGAAGGACAATAAAGTGTGTCCACTGCAAAAGGCACTTTGAGGCACTTTAATCACCTGATGGGGCTACCAGAAGGATTAGGAAAGCTACAATGAGAAAATTAAACCTACAATGAAAGATTTTTGTCAAGCTCAGTCGTTCTGGAAATCTGCAATCCTAAGTTACTCGTCTTAACGAACTACATTGGATTGATAGGACGATAAAAGGGCTCATACAAGTCGCTTGATGTCTCTTAAAAAAACTTTAGAAAATAAAACTGAGGAGAGAAGGGGCATACAACATGCAACAACTACAGCATGTGCGATACGCATACGAGACAGAAGCAAAATCCAATCATTATTCCTGGAGAAACATCATAAGGTATCCTTGACATAATTGCAATGGGAATCGGTTTAACAATTTACAATAAATGAGCTAGCTCAAGACAGGAGTTCTCACCGAGAGTATTGTGCATTAGCATGAACGGAGCTATCGCCATCTTTAGCAACGGATTTACTAGCTTCAAGTGCAAGAGCTTCAAGATTTGGTGATGAACCAAAGGCAGGTGGTGGATGAATGCTGATTGAAAGATTAGAGTAAGATATCATTAGTATCAAAGAAGCGATAAAATCTAAATGATAAAAGCAAGAAGACGTCAATCCATCTAGGAAATACTATCACTGAGTCCTTCAGTTCTTTTTTAAAAAGTCTGCAAGAATACCTTTGTCTACTGTGATGATTAACTGAAGTAAGGGTAGTAGATTCTTCATTTGGGTAATGACCTGAATGGTTGGAATCATTTGAATGCGCCTCGGATGCAGGAAGAACCTGAGAAAAGTTATTCTACTTTGATAAATCTGTCCATGGAAGTAATTCCTGGAAGAACTGCTGGTTATTTACCAATCAAGAAGCATCGTGAAATGGATAGGTCTGAGAAAGTTAGGGTGCAACCAGGAAAGACTGGATGCAGATCCCTTGCATATCATAAAGCCAACCTTTACTCTTGTAATTTTGCAGTACCGAAACTATCATGCCGAGAGCAGATGGGAGGAATAATAAAGGAAACAGAGAGGAGGAAAAAAGACGAAACTTGAGAACAGGCTATTCTCACTATCAAAGTGAGGCAAGACTACTCTGCTAGCAAGCAAGCAAATAGCAGACAGCGCTCAAATTCTACTAGTTAGCTTAAACACAACTATGTAGCAGAAATCGTAGACCAAACTACTAAGGAACTCAGTAGCTTGTGAATACTTGGTTATAGAATCACTATGAATACTAGTCAAGGCGGATGTGCTACATAGCATTCGCGAGTTCTCAATCTACATGCATGACTCGCTACATGCCACATGCCCTCGATATTTTATAGATGTAATTGTATCATAGTGTCTGAGTCCTTTACCATGAAGATAAGCAGATCTCAACTAACAATCAGGAGACGATCAACCCAACTTACCTGCACCAGTCGAACTTCAATGGCCGGTCTATTAGCCGGATCGTGAGCCCAATGCAGCAACCTTTTATGCATAAGCACATCTTCTGCCCGCTCCACATTGACATCTAAGGCATATCTGTATGCGATCAAAGGAATCACGTCTACTATCAGCCTGATAATAAACACAAACCCACGGGCTATCGAACATGGAGAAATCAAGACTGCTATCTAAGCTGACGAAAGAGACAGGAAATGCTCTAGCCCACAAGAAGGAAATATCGAAATCTCAATGACCCATGAAGTGGAATACGAGTCGCTGAAAGATCTAAACGATAAAAATAAGAGCACCCGCCAGTATCTGGAAAGAGTAAAGTAGAGGCTAAGAAGAGAAAAGTTGAATAACGAGTAAAGCGCGTCATGGGTATCTTCTCCATTTTCCAGAACTTAGTTGGCGATACCTCACCCACCAATTCACGTGAAACGAATCCCAGCCACAGAAAACTCGAGCTCACCCGGCTGAAGCGAGCTAGTGAAACCGGAAGGCGAATTCGAGAAATCAAAGAGACGATAGAGCAAAACATAAAACGAATCCACAATGCAAAAACTCAGCGAACCCGACACGGATCTTCGAGAACAAAAATCCAAAAAACAATCAGCCGGAAAAAAGAAGAAGAAGAAAACTTGTAACCGCCCGTAACGTGCCGCCCGGAACATCGAGCTACGCACAGCCCCTATCCATAATGCGGGCACAATACGGGACAGCGAGAAGCGAACCGACGGAACGGCAGACGCGAGGGAGTTAGGTTAGAGAAGGTCACCGAGTGGGAAGGCGATTGAAGTGAGCCCAGAGCTCGTCGTCGAAACCGGGGCTATGGGGCTCCTCGAGGTCCGAGTCCTTGAGCCGCCGCAGAATCTCGCTGTACACCTCCAGCTTCCGCCTCTGCTGCCTGTTCCCCGCGGGGGAGGAGGAGGACGACGTCTCGTGGACTCTGCTGCCACAGCTCTCGTTATCCTCCATCGTCACCATGGAAGAGCAGACAACGCAGAAACGCCCCGCACCCACGCCTACACACACACCCCCACCCCCCCCAGAAACCAAAAATGCGGAACCAGACAGAGAGCGATTCCGCCCTTTGCTTTTCCCTTTTTGGCTATTTCCAGATACCCACGTTGAAGCAGATGAGCCGAGTTTAAATGTGGGGGAAGATCAATGGTGGTGGGTGCAAAAACGTAAATAAAGGGAGAGTAGAATCGGACGAGGTATCGTCTCTGTGCGTATTCTCTCTCTCTCTCTCCCTACGAGCATTGCCGACTATTATGGCTATGGAGGTAATTTTGGGTGGGTGGACGGGGCGCTGACGTGGACGTTCTATCCGGAGCGTTACCAATTTCGGATTTGTTTTAATTTTGTTTCGGGATTAATTTGATCTACTTTATTTTATGTGGAAAACCTAGGGTGAAGGTGGAGATTATTGATGTCGTCAATCACAATATCATCTTTGAAAACTCAAAAAATTTAAAAATTAAACTTAGATTGTACAATGTCGTGTTATGCTCATTTTGTCGTGTGATTGGACTAGATTAATTTCCACTTTCTAGCAAAGAGATTTATATTTATATGGTTTCGAACTCGGTTGAGATTGGTAAAACATTATTATGGTTAGATCATCTTTCGCATTGGGCAAGAAAACGTTGCAAAGCTTCTCGTTAGGAGATCAATCGAACAATTTCAATTCCTTATACGACGATAGAATTTGCCCTTAAGAAAGACATGATGCACCCTCTTAAATAACTTACTAACAATATAAATAAAGTAAAGCACGAGTCGAAATAAATCTCCTTAATAACCTAAATAGGAGAAGTTGTGTGTCTTTTTTGTGTCGAGCATAAGAACAAAACTTGTGTTTTCATTAATAGAAAATTTCGAGTGCGAATTGAGCAACTAAATAAAATCTACGTGCCCGATTCTCATGCATGCTTGCTTACTTCTCATCGATTGCTATTTGCATGCAGTATACATGGTTTTGACAGAATATGATCATTTGAATCAATGTGATACATAACACTCTCGAAAATATTGATGAGAGCAAAACAACACAAATTTTCCACGGAATCAATAACGTGCCAAAGAACTTTACGTCGTGAAGTAAACATAAAGCGAAATGTAAATTTTTTGTTACGTGCTTAGATGCATATTAGCTTTCATCATAGGGTACGCTTATTTCGAGAAGAAAATACATGATTTGAAAAATAATTTCTCAAAAAGAATCTCTTGTATGGCTTATAGTACGAAAAAGAAAAATTATTTAACAGTTAGACATAAATTACCGTAGATGATAAAATGTTTTATATCAACTAATTCTCTCAAATGATGTAAAATAATCACTTGAAAAAATCAATTTATTATTTATTATTTTTTCCCAAACAAACGGTGTATAAATTTTACACCGCATAGAATTCGTACCACCTTATTTGTCCAAATTTCATTACGGCCGACAAACAAGATGTTTTAACTTTGCTGAGACTCCCCACTGAAAAGGCCACCCAATGAAGGAACTGGATAAGATAGAGCCGCAAAGACGATAATGCCCCTGAATAATAGCAGCAATTGCAGTGAAAGACCGATCAGTGTCGTTCGCTAAAATTGATCCCAAGCGCAAGCGGATGGCGGCATGCATCTTTCCGCAGTGTCCGAATAAATGCGTGGCCCCTCCCTGAATGCCGGGAAAGGGAGAACAATTGGCCGGTCCACGAGGACAGATAAGTAATTGCGTGCTCAGGCGGCCTTTTATAGTCCGAGGAAGATGCTCCCTCAATAATACCTTCGGATTGGGGCCCCGTCCTATCGCAGAGGGAGATCCCTGACATTTCTGTCAAAAAACCGAAAATCGAATCGGCCCTGCATTTGAAGCACATTCATCCTTTTTCCGGTTTGTGACAAGTGCACCGACAATTTAAAAATTTATCAAATTCAGCCTCAAAATTTTTAAATAGTACAATCAAGTTATAAAATTTATTATGATAGTGCGATTGAATCCTAAATCTTGTCAAATTTGTACAATCAAGTATTTTCAATAACTTCGTCCAAATTTTTTTTATCAAAAATAATATTTCATTCATTTCCTTGAAATGAAAGAGAGAAATATCGCAATCCAATTACAAAAAAAAAAAATTCAGAAAATTTCAAAATAAAACAAGTTTTAAATAACAAGGAGAAACCATCATAATAATATTATGGGTCATATGCTCAATAAGCACATATGTGACTTTTTTACATCAAAATCGATGATCGATCACCGTATTCGTCTTTAGTAATAAAGCACACACCGAAATCTACATCTATTGCTACGGCTTTTCGTTTTCGGCAATGCGCATCTAGATTTGGCATCCTCAACACCTTCACCGAGCAAAGTAAAAAAGTTGAATGAGCACGGATATGAAACTCCTCTAATCTTCTTCGAAATTGGACTTGTTCTCCAACGAAATCCGAGAAAGCGAAATCCTAAAAACATTCACGCAAGAAATCTCAAAACTAAATTAGATCGGAATAGAAATCTCCCTAAAACGGGATAGAGAAGCTTCTAGATTTAGACTAAATCAAAAGAGAGAAACTCCAAAACAGGAGGAAAGCCAAAAATAAAATAGAAAACCAAAATAACTTAAGAAAAAGGAGAGGGGAGAGAGAGATCTAGGTGGAGGTAAATGTCCATTAGCTACGTGCTTCTTTTGTTGGGAGAAGCGTGCCCATTTCCTCGAAGACCGATATTAAACAGGATCGGGAGAGGCCTGCATCGAATTGAATCGAGCGTTTCAATCACTTTTCATCATGATGCGGAATGATTGAGGACACCAAATATTTGGTATAATGCCCGATAAAGATGAGAAAATCGTGACATTCATATCGCAATAAATTTTAGACGTACCGGTTTGAGCTAGACAAGGAGGACCACAAGATGGACCGAGAGACGATGTGACTTAACATAGAAAGGGGAAATTCGGATCTCGACGTGCTCGTATGCAATTTTGACAATCATCAACAAAAAAGGTCAATGTAGCTGAGGTTCCTAAAACTCCATTATTCCATTAATACCCCCCCAAAAAAAAAAAAAACTATGCAACGTTATTTCATGCACATACTCATATCTGAACCGTCGAATTTGGTGGACGTCTTAATCCGATGGTATTACTATTATCACCGGACATAAAAGCGTCCAAATAAATTTTGTGATCTTTCGCAATTATTTCATGAAATATCTTTTCTCTTTTGTCCCCTTTTTCTTCTTTTGCCACATTATGTCCCTTCCACTAAACCACCATCTTGTGATTATCAACATTTTTTTCCTTGGTTAAATTACCGGTTATTCTACGTTATCAATTCTTATTTGAGTTAGGAGGTTCACGACAACCATTCTACTTCTCTTTTCCTATTCCAAACATATTTCTAGAGCAGATTTGGAATAGAAACTCTTTTGGAAACATAATTTCATTTTTCTATTCTTTGAAACAAATATTTGTTACGAAATAGATTCGCCACCAACAACCGCCAACCTTCGCCGCCGCTAATCACTGCCCTCGGTTGTCCACCTGCCCACCGTCGACCACCACCCGCCGCCTCGCCACCCACCGCAACCACTGCTGCCGACCTCCGCAGCCACCGCAAACCACCACCCGTCGCCCCTCGCCTCATCGCCGGTGGCCGCCACCCGACGCCGACCCTATTGTCACCAACTTCCGCCAACCATTGCCCATCGCCATCCTTTGCTCGCCGCCACCGACCACTTTGTCGACCTCCGTCGGCTACCACCGCCGCCGCAACCATCCCCGCCAAGTAAAAAATAAATATTAATTTTTTTTATTTTTAAATAGTAAATAATAATTTCTAGAAATAAAAATTTTCAAACTGTTATCAAACGAATTTTTATTCCAAGATCGAAATTTGATGTCGTTATTAATCGCAATTTTTTGCTGAAAAACTCATTCGAAACATAAATACAAAAATTTGTTTGTAACCGTAAATCTATTTCTAGAACGGAATGATTGTCATGCACTCCCTTAATAGCTTGCGTTTATTTGATTTTCTTTGAAATTACTAATTTTTGCTATTTCTAACTGGGAAAGAAAATCATCTTGTCTTGTATGAATTTTCATTAATCTTCCTTAGCATCGTGTTAAATTATCAACTACCATGTAGAATTGCCAACATTATTTGAGTGCGTACCAACTTTCATCGATTAAGTGATAAACTGCTTTTGAGTTAGCGACTCCTAATTGAGTTGCTTATCAAGAATTAGTCGTTTTTTTTTTTTCCAATTTATCAACTTTTTTACGGAGTTGCCGCTTTTATTTACCTTGCTAATTTTGCAAACTTACGAACTATCTTTAGTGATTACTTACCTCAACTAGCATGAGTAATAACTTTTCTCCAATTATGTAGCCGATCAGTCTTGCGTTACCTACTCTTATTTCAGTCGGTTGCGCCAATGTTTATTTGGTTTATAAAATCAACAACTTAACTTATCTCTTACGGACCAAAAACTTTTCTCATTGTTTTACCAATTATTATTTACCTTTCTTATCAGGATCTTAAAGTTGTCAACTATTACATGGAATTACCAACTTTTTTGTGTAACTTATTAACTTTTCTAAGATTAGATTATCAATTAGTTTTGGGTTATTAACATATTAGAGTAACTTACAACAACTACCATTTATTTTCCTAAACTTATAAAATTTTCTTTAGTTACCTTTTTTATTTGATCTTGTTTATTAACTGTTTGAACTTACTATCTTTAGAGAATACTAACCTTAATTTCAATGCTTACCAACTTTTCTTCGATCATATTACTAACTAACTTGCATTATCGACTCTTATTTGAGTTAGTAACCGGCATTTATTTGGTTATTTTATGTTACTAACTTTTCTTATTTGTGAGGAAAAAAAACTTATCTTGTCTTTTATAAATTTTTATTTACCTTTCTTACCGGCACCTCTAATTGCCAACCATTACATGAGATTACCAACATTTTCACGTGACTTATCAACTATATTCCATTTACGTAACTTTGGGTACTGACTCTCATTTGAGTTGATTACTAATGTTGATTTGCGTCATTCTTTTGAAAAAAAAAATTACCAACTTTTATTTTCCTTGGCTACCAACCAATTTTTACAGTTAAATCACCAGCAAATTTTACGTTAGCAACTTTCATTTGAGTCAGTTATCAATGTTTATTTGGTTTGTCTTTTTATTACTTTCTCTTATCTCAAACGAAAAATACTTATGTTATCTTTTACTATTTTTTATTTACTTTTCTCACCGGCCCTTTAGATTTACCAACTATTGTATGAAATTATCAAACATTTAAAAGAAAAATTTTTCTCATAAAAAATAAGGAAACGATAACTAACTCAAATGAGAGTTGGTGACCCAAAAGTAGTTGATAGCTTAATAGGAGCAAATTTGAGAAATCACATAAATTAGAGTTTTTAATTTCACACAAGAGTTGGAAAATTCAAAGCATGATTAAGAAAGATAACTGAATTTTGGTAAAAGATGAGAAAAGTCGGTAATTAACCAAAAAAAAAAAAAGTTTGGCAAGTAATTCAAATGAGATTGGTAACCCAAATGTTATATGGTAATTTGATGGGAGAAAAGTTAACGAGTGACGCTAATTTAATGAGTGATGTCGGGACAAATGCAGTAAATGTAAGGGTTGCTAATCAAGATAAATACAAATTAGTAACTGCCATTAAATTAAATTAAGCATTGGCAACTGACTCAAGCAAAGTCGGTAACCCAAAACTAATAGATAATTAATCCAATGAAAGTTGGTAAGTCATTCTAATCTAGATCGTTTGTCAAATTCGAAGTTATAGAAATAAACTATGGTAAGTAGAAAAGTTCGTCATTTGCAAACTATTAAAACAAGTTCGACTAACCTAGCCGAAAGAATAGGATAGCCCTCCATGAAGATGTACCTGAGCTTCTCATGCAACTTCTCGCAAGTTCCCGTGACGATAATTGAGTAGTTCTTTTGAATACGTTGATGCGTACATAACTTGTCAATTCCTTCTTTTCGTGCGATAAACTCGTTTATCTCCATAGTATTGCAACATGGCTTCGAGCTACATACCGAGGGACATAACTCCACTTTAAAACATTCGTCTTTAGATTAATTTTTGCGGGTTGAATGTAATAATCTCTCTAGCATTAAGGCGATCGAATATGGAGCTTAGGGTTTTCGAAAGACAAGCGACGAAAGCACGAGTCATGGAGGAAGATCTTTTATTCTGGTCAATTCCGAAATTTCAATCCTATATTCGAATGCAACAGCAACATCAAATCCGAGTTACATCAAACACGTCATTCGGACCTAACTTAATTGAGCCAATAATCGATGCGGACTCGTTCAAAACGAACGAAGGGCAATAAAACGAAACTACGATATTATAAATCCACTCTCGCGAGCGTAGCAGCGGAACTCGTACTTCTTTCGCTCATGGATAGCAACATAGTACAATTTTATATATCACGAAAGGAACACACATGGTCGTACCAAAAGGGTTTATTCTCAGTTTATTCCCGGATCGAGGGGCTCGTCCAACGTGACAAATGGACTCTAGATTAGCTTCAAAGCGGATCTTGCCCTAATCTAACTATGGGAATAAATTTTACCCAATGTCCAAGAATGACGACATCGTGTTGCTACCGCCATCGGAACCCTCAATTGTAACTTAAATCTCTCATTCAATTCATTAGATAAGATGCTGATAATTTCAAAGACAATTCGTTTAAGTAGTAAGATACCCAATTGCTGGGCAATTGCGGCAAGACCCGATTCATGGGGAAGGCAACTTTAAAGTTAAAAATAATAATAATTATTATTATATCTGGTTTGAATACATGTTTGATTGAGACGAGGAAACTCGACCCGATGAGGCGGGTTTGACTTGCTTGGGAGTTCGCATCGCGTCCACGGAGGAAAAAAAAAAAACGGCCGGGCTAGGTTGGCATAGGGCACAGGGGCCGACGTGGGACGGTGGGATGATGACGTGGCGGCGACCCTTGGAGGTGACGAAGGGCCAGGTTTAGGGGAGCTGGGCTGCGGTGCGGCAAGGGCCGGCCACGGTAGTCTCCCCGACATTTTCACTTAAATTAATTGGAGGAGGAACACCAGCAAGTCGCTCACCGACAGCGCGTATGACAACACTTCTATTTCGAAACTAACTTCCAGCCAAAAATTAATTTCTTCTATCTCTCGCTTTTGAGCATAAGTTAATTTTCGATCGGATGAAGATGTATGAAAACAAGACAAAATTTATATGGAACAGATATTTGTTTGGTGACAGTTGAAAAGTTCTATTTTTAGAACATTATTATTAAGACAAAATCATTTACGAAAAATTATTGATTCTAACATAAAATGTATGTTATTCGAAAAGAGTGAAATGCAAATATTGTTGAATTTATGTATAATTTGTCATTTGATTATTTTTTTGTAAATAGAGACCAATTTTATGGACAAAATTCTATTAATGATTACGATGGCTAAGCTAATATATCCACGTTAAAAGCACGGTTAGTTTCGGTGCTTCCTTGTTTGTGTCTCTAGCGTGATTTAAGTTGCAATGAGTATAATATATAAACTTTCTTGGTGCCTAAATGCCGTCTCTAGTTCAAAGGTGCATCATGATACATTCGTGTAAACCATACCATTAGAGGAGTTGATTTATGACAAGTAACAATCCCGCCATCACAGTTTGAAATGGTCACAATTTTTCCGGAACGCTGTACTTCACCTTTAAGAACCATCTACACAAATATGGCATGCAAGTTTCCTTGCTAAATCTATCAATCCGACAAATCAACAAAAGAAATGCATGTTTAAGTGCCAAGTCGAATGCAAAAAATATCACCATATGACCTTGGAAATGCTGTGATCTTTCGAGCGGCCTTTATCGGACCTTAGCCAACTCCCTTAGCCCAACACAAGTACAACTACCACTAAGAAATTAATTCACAAAGTTAAGAAAACTCCAAGGTCCTGGATAAATAATGTTACACAAGTAATAATAGTTAACATTCTATCAAAACTTAAATGGAAGCACCTACCCAAAAAAAAAACAATAAGAAAATTGAAAGAAGCAGGAGAGCTTCAATTACCTAGCATAAATTATTTCAACAATCTAGTATGGTACTTGTTGATAACCTAGGAGAAATTCCAAGTAAGTGTATGTGAAGAAAATGACATATACATACATGCATTTTGCCTTTTCAATATGAAATTTTCTTGCTTTCAAGAATTTGAGAAACAAGACCGATAACTTGAGAAGTTCAAAGACGGCAACAATAATAGTATAATTGTGTTTTTGTGGGATTGTTCGGGCCACTTCAAAATATTTGTGGGATGCCATTTAACCAACTTCGGTCAATTGCTCTATCCATTTTGCCATGATTGTGTTTTTGTGGGGTCATGGAACATTTATTTCGTATAGTTCGTTAAAAAAATGACATTGCTAAAAAAACTTTCATACAATACAAACTTAGTGAAAATTTATTACAATCATTTTCTTTTTTTTAAATTTTATTACGTTCTTTTAAATTATTATTTTATTTAAAGGCCAAAGGAGATCGGAGCTGAGCGGAAGGCAATCACTAGGCTGCGGCGGACAAATGGTCACCAGGAGCGGATTGTCTCTTTTTTATTTTAACTTTTGGAAAGAAATAACTTTTTTTTTCACTTTTGAAAATTACTCAAAAATAACTTCTATCATAAATTGAAAAATGAAGTTTTAATCAAATGAATTTCTACTCAAAAAGTATTTTTAGAGCAAAAATTTAATTTCGAAGAGTGTTCTTATATGCGCCCGACATATCTTCGCATACCGATTGCGCACATGTACTCATCAACATCATCAACACGTTTTTAAAATAGGCAAATTGCCCTATTTAACGCATAAGCTTTCGTATATTTGAATTCAGATAAGATCTTACGAGCGGCGCTGCGAATTTTAATGATACAGATCGACTACGACGGAGCGTTCGAACAACACGTGAAAACACGAGTAGGTGGCCGTGCTTCCTTCGTCATGAACCGAAGCTTTGCTCGAAATAATTGCGGGAATCTACTGGATGCGCACGCCCCCGGAGAAGAGGAGAGGCTCACGATAAGCCCGTGGGTGGGGCCGCACCCGACCGTGCGTACGTGTCATCGGGGGAGATGAGCCTGACATGCCAGCGAGGCGGCGAGTGGGAGCCGCGCTAGTGCGATGAAGCACGCAGCAACGTGCGACTTTGCGGAGTTCCGCTTCCGCCCGAGGTTGCCCACGTTTCCTGGTCGTGTTGCCCTTTTTCGGATATTTAATTACAACAACATTAGATTAACTTATCCCCACAGCCCCCTAATCCAGCTGCCTTTCTCGACACTCAACAGCTTTCCAGATAATTTTGTTTTCGTTAAATACCATAAATTTTCAGATTTCTTTATGATTAAAAAGAGAAAATTCGGGTCAAAAGAAGAAGGATAAGATGGAGTGGTAATACATGCCTGGCTGAAATCCTCGAAAGGAATAAAACACCTTGAAAATGTCGCTATCCAGAGATGTCGATCAAGGACATGTTGACATCGGATGAGAATTATTGGACCCTTGCCATGGTAATTAAAGAGGAGTTCGAGGTTGGTAATCGCCGACCAGAAAAACGAGAGACAATAATAGCGCTTGAATTTCTTGGGTTTATCTCCGTGACGCATAAGATGGTCGTCACTTGTGTTTCGAGGTTTATTCCAAGTTTATTCGAAAAACAGAAATGCTAAAATAATCGGAAGATAAGGCGGGCGTGCTCGATCCCGACAGGCATTAATCGAAGCAGCAGTTAGAAACAGGCTCGTCGGCATCGGCTAGAGGACAAGAAATGTGCTTGGAAACTCAACGCTTACGACCTCTGCACCCGTTCGGATGGGGACGTGCACGTGTCGCGCGATCGAGGTTTATTCCACGCTTATTCCGTAAGTAAGCCGGTGCGACTGAATATGAAAAGAAAAAAATGCCGAAATCGTCCGGCGTTTACTTATCTAGCTCCTAGTTTTGCATATTTCAAGTGGCGCAAGGTGGTAGCAACTCAAATAGAGCATATGCTTTGAGAATGGAAGGACTATTCTCAGATTATTCTCACAGTAGAGCAGATGGGGGGACGCGAGACCATGAACCCGTCACGTAGGATGACTACTTTCTTAGACATTAATCGCGAATTTACGTGTTAAAAAGTAAACTAATCATAGTTATTCTGCTCAACTTATTGGCTGTCGGGAAAATAAGATCATTATCTTAACCTACACAATCATATCAAATAACCAAGGCATTGGCGATACACGTGGCCTCACCCGCTGCCATCACTTGATAATTAATTTCCCTAGACATTTGTTTTTGGTACGTCGGATTGGCTGCTGATTTCGAGCACCCCCACTTTTCTAAGTTGCAAATTCCTTAGCAAGCCAATTAGGTCTACTCCTGCTCACGGGGGCGATATGCATGATTGATTGATTGATTTTTCATTTTCCTTAACAGATCTGTTTTCGTCTACCGACAAGATTAGGATTTGATTCGAATTGATTTCCCGTTTGCTCAATTTAATTTAGGAACTTTCCTCCTTCCTTTTTTTTTTTTTAAAATATTAGCAAAGGTGGCACAAGACACGTGTGTACAAAATACGAGAGCAAACATTTGAAACTGAAAGGAAAAAAGTTCTCATAGCTAGCCGGGGCACCGGAGATTTTTATAAATCGAATCATGTGGGTTGCATGCGAGCTGCTCCGAGTGGGAATGACTCGTATTGATCAAAGCCGGAGCTTGACCGGTTCGTTAGACTCGTATGATGTTTCGCGAACTTCTGGATATCGAGCCTCCATACTGGTGCCCAGGATTATTCAAAAAGAAAGAAAAGAAGGCGAACATTTGGTTCAATAAGGTCCTACTGATGAGGCGCGAGGATGCCGGCCACAGGGACAAGTATAGCCCTAGGATTGACAGGTAAAATCAAGATAACATTTGAGCCGAGCCAAGTTGATAGAGTCATGCAAACAGCAAACATGAGTTGGAGCTTAACTGCTTTGAATCACATGCTCGATGCTCCAAACATGACCGGATCAAGATCAAGTATCGAATTTTGATATTGGACTCGGCCTGATTAAATTATAACGAAACTATCAAGGAGCTTGATTTTAAGTGCATTAAAGACATGCGAGCTCGAGCTTATTAAACAGGGATGAGCAAAAGAATCGGACTAGACAGGGAACCTTCCCAGTTCCTAAATATTGGAACCGGCCTATATCGGTCCGGTTCTCATTTCCATGTGTGTACCCAGTAGGACCATCCGGCTCGAACCGATACATTCATAAATATTATATGTTACAAAACTAAAAACTCTAATTACTAGTTACCTATTCTTCACATTTCCAATTGCCCCTTTTTTTCACCTGCGCCTCTCTCTCTCTTGCTCACGACCATCACTCTCAAACTCTCTGTCACGCCTCTCCCAGCCTCGCTCCGGACGTCTTCTTGACCATGCATCAAACATAGACATACCATGTTGAAGTCACTTGCACAATCAATTAAATTGGCGATAATCACCAACTTATTATATTTATTTGCCTTGTCTATTGACTTTTTAAACTTACTAACTATATTTGAGAAATTACTAATCTTAATTACAGTGATAATTAGAGATAATTAGCACCTTAGTCCATCTTCATAGTTTGCAACGTAGCTTCTACATGTATACCATAACAACTAGAGGGGACGTAGATCCGCTTGAAACATTGGTAATTAGATCCATCTTTGCAGGTTGAACGTAATAATCTCTTTGAGTATTGAGACGATCGAATGCGAGCGTAGGGTTTTCAAAAGACAAGCCATGAGAGCACGAATTATGTAGGAAGATCTTTTATTATTATTATTATAAATTTAGCTTAATTACAGATTCCCATTATGTATGAACGTAACAATCAACATTATAAGAGAGAGAGAGAAAGAGAGGGGGGAGAGAGAGAGAGAGAAAAGCATATTCGCATCACTTTTGAGATTTTATTTTGAGTTACGTCGGATGTGTCGTTCGGACCTAACTTAATTGAGTTAAAAATTTTATTGCAAACGTATTCGAAACGCGTGAGAAATGGTAAAGACGGAACCATTCTCGCCAGCCTGGCAACTCGGGCTCGTACTGCTTTCACTCGTTAGGTATTATCGTAGTACAAGTTTCAGTTTCAGATCGTAAAAGGGGATGCCCATGGTAGTACCAGAAGTGTCTGTTCCTAGTTTATTCCCTGTCCGAGGAGCTCGTCAAACATCACAAATGTACTTGAGATAGCTTCTTAACAGTGGATCTTTGCCCTAATCCAAGAACGATGACCTCGTGATGCTACACCCGTTTTAACTCTCGTTATTATTTTAAAATCTCTCGTCCAACACATGAGTAGTAGAATAGCAATTGCTGACCAATCGTGGGCAGCGCCTGTTCATGGGAGTGCAAGCTTAAATTCGAGAAATCAATTTCTGATTTGACCACGGGTTTGTTGCGATGAGGAAGCTCGGGTTTGACTTGCTTGGGAGTTCGCATCGCGTCCATGGAGGAATAAACCCGCTCGGAAGACGGCACGTGGGCCGACGTGGGATGATGACGCGGCGGGCGGTGACCCTTGGTAGTGACGAAGGGTCAGGTTTAGAGGGGCTGGGTTACGGTGCAGCAGGGTCCATGAGGACTACTGTGGTCTCCCCCACGTTTCGGTCAATTACTGGGAAAGGAGCGTTGCGAGATCCTTGATCATGGACGTAAAGCGTTGGGAATAATGAAGGGGATGAGTGAATTGCGGTTTCAAATATTATATCTATAACGAGGACATTAACTTATTTATATGCTTTATGAGATCACTATTAAAAGTAACAAATATCAATCAAGATATGCACAATCGAAAAAAAATGCACGCCCAATCTCGACTAGAAGAGAAAAGACAATAAGGCCTTACTTCATTAGGTTTGTCTCGGTAACACGCCAAGCTATTGTCGATGTGTCTGAAGGTATATTCCAAGTTTATTCCGCAGAGACGCTAAAAGTAATGGAAGATAATTACCCGGATCTAGACGCACATCTATTAAAATAGGCTCGTCAATGTTAGCTAAGGTGCATTGAACTCAACGCTTTACCGCCCGCCACGCGGTTAGAAGTTTATTCCGCGCTTATCTCGTAAATAAGCCGGTACAATTAAATATTAAAAAAAAATGCCGAAATCATCGTACGTAAAACGGAGCTAGCTCCTAGCTCTGCATATTTCCATGGCACAACGTTGTATGGACCCGAATAGGGCACATGCTTTCGCGACGGAAGGTTTATTCGCAGTTGATTCTCCCTTAAGAACAAATGGAGCAGCCGCGAGACCATGAAGACGTCACCTGGGGCTAGGAGCAGGACGACAACTTTTCGAGACATTAGTCATGAATTTATGTGTTAGGACTAAACTAATCTTAGTTATTCTTCCCAACTTAGTTGCTGGGAAAAGAAAATTATTATCTTATCCTGCATAATCATAGCAAGCGGAAAGCTAGAACAATCATCAAGAGAGTGGCCTGCTAAAAAAAAATTAATCTAAATATCTATGCTTATGGAGGATTTTTTTTTTTTTTTGGGGAAAATAGGTTTTTGTTTTTTTTTGGGGGGGGAGTTGAAGAAGACATATTTCGCGAAAAATAAATGATTTGAAAAACATATTTCTAAAATGAACCTTTGTATCGTATATAAAAATGAACAAACGAAAAATATTTTCGTTATTTACGAAAATATTGAGACATAAATTGTTGTCGATAATAAAAATATTCGTCGTTTGTTAATTATTTTAAGCGTCTTTTTTTAGAATAATATTTTTCAAATCGTCCCATTTTTCGCGAAACAAACGAAATCTTGGCAAACAAAGCACATAATGGGAGCCAAGACAAGAAATTGTTAAAAGAACCGATCAGCATTTAGCCAAGGATAATATATAGGACTTTATTAAAAGGCGACGATAAACTAAGATTGTAATAGCGGTCATACGTAAATTCATTGTTACCTTCTATAGAAGAAGAAAATAGTATATTATGGCTCTATTTATTTCGCGAAAATCGACGATTGTACTTTCGCAAAAAGCCACCCCCTCCCTCCCCGGGGGTACAACTTTCTCTCGGGGGAGAGAAGAAACGTGGGTGGCCTACACCTAACTGCAGCCCTCCGGATTCCAAATTCGGGCCCACATATGTCCCAAATGGCCCACCGGTCCATCTCTGCACGTGAAAGATTGTGTCTTAATGTTACTTCGTTGCTATCACATCTGGAAATTTGGGACCAGCTGAGCGTGTAAGAAAGGAACCTGCGAATCTGGGCCGTTCATGTCCGAGCCAGAGAAAAACACACGCGCGCACACAAACTCTCTCTCCGGTACGCGAGTTTTAACATTAACAGAGACCTTCTCTGAATCTCTTTCGGCGGGTCAATGCTCTCATGATCAACCAAGTCACGATTGGGATTGGGTTGCCTACATCGGAAGAGGCAGAGACCACATCACTTTCTGTGGCCTTCCCACTAAAGCTAGAAAGGTTTAGCCCAAAAGGCAGTGCGCATGTATCTTCCAACTAAGGAAGGACACTAGCGGCGCCCGAAATGGTTAAGCAGACGTTCGAATCGAGTCGATTGCAGTCATTGGTCTTCTCGACACGAGACTCAGGGAGATTCATAGTGCAAGAGCTTTCAACCTAGTGGCAATTGGCCCGAGACAAGACAGCATTGGAAGCGTGAGATTCTTATGGTACGTCGAGTTCTAAAAAGCAAGATTCCTTCGTGGGACCATAAACAACTGTACATTGCCGGAAGACTATACGAGGCACCACAAACATTAGAGCGGGACAAATGTCTTTGAAAATGAGATCTCTTCATGCACCAGCTCTTCCTCAGAGTTATCCGACGGCTCAGAATCAGATCAGTCTGGTTTCTGAACCCAGCAGTACAAGGAAGAAATTCCCATGTCTTTAGGAACTGCGACGTTGCACTGATTGCTATGTCCAAATAGCACCAACACCACATCAAAGGACTCGGACTAAATATCATTGGCGAATCACAGTGGAAGCGATCTCGCAGGAATGACAATGCTACATGTATGAAAGAGGATACACTCCGCAAGTTCAAACAAATAAAAGATTATATGAACAAAAGCCTTAAGCCACTCGTTAATGTAATACAATTTTCAGCACATATGCAGCTAGTCATCAACTGGTAGTGGAAAAGGAGTGCAAAAGGGCACGCCCCTACCAGGAGTCTGCAATAAACAAGTTCCAATATGTACATTCAGTGTTCACTGAGCAACAGAGCACAACTAAATAACAATACCTATCGTACAACAACAATATCCTGAGTCACTCTTCCATCTCTGCATCACTTTCAGCCACCTCCATCGGGACATCTTCGTCATCAACATCGTCATTGTCATCGTCGTCGTCACCGCTGTCCTCTCCTCCTAGCAGCCACTGTTCAAACTCGTCTATGTCATCATACTCACGCATGTATGAATCATCCAAGCGATTAGATGGGTCCGCCCCCAGCTCCTCCCCGTGACACGCCACATGCAAGAAAGGCCTACTCCGGGCCAAAGCATCTACCATATCCCTGTTGACACTTCCCGTCAGTCCCAACCACCTCAACCTCGGGAAATAAGGTCGCTTCAACCACCTAAATGACAGTTGGGTAATGCCACCACAATTGTGCAGATCCAACAACCTCAGCCTACTCCCTTGCCACCCTTCTTCACGAGCCTGCATAGAGGCTAATGCCATTATCGAAGTGTCACCAATGAGGGGGCATTGTCTCAAGCGGAGTTCAAGAATTGGAAGACGAGCTCTTGCTAATGAAAAGATTCCATCATCAGAAATGCTAGGGATATTGGATAGGTCCAATTCTTGCAGCTCATACCTAGAGGAGCCCTCGAACAAAAGTGATATGCCTTTGTCTGTAAGTCTCTTGCAGCCTCTCAGAGACAGCGACGTGAGCGAAGTGATCACTCTCCATCTCAAGTATGACAACCCCATATCGGTAATATCAGAACCATCCAACTGCAAAATTTTCAACTTTGGAAGAGTTCCAATGGCTCGGAGAGCTTCATCTCCAAGACTTTTACAATCCCTGAGATCGAGAACTCTTAAATCCACATTTGACACCAAATTTTTAACACCAAGATTCGTCAGAAGATTGCACCATCTCAAGCTAACATGGGTCAAGGAGAGTGAAGTCGCACGGATGTCATGAAACACCAGATTTGTTAATAAAGTGCCATGAGCAACCCTCAGCTTGCATAAGCTCGAGCACGAATGCAAGATTGTTCTGAAACCTGTATCAGTGACACGACAAAAGCCACCAAGATATATACTTTCCATGTTTGCACAGCTATCGGCCATCAGTAGGATCCCAAGATCATTAACTCGTTTAAAATAAGTAACAAGAAACTCCTGGCTCCTGACAAGTGAAAGATGCCTCAGTTTCCCATGCTGATTAATCTGTTGAAGACCAGAGTTAGTGAGGTCAAATGTAAGCCTCGGTTCAATAATCGGTGCATCTCGAAGATCGAGATGGGTAAGGGACAGAAGACCCCTAGAAATAGTTCCGACCATAGCATCAGTGATATAGTCCACTGAAAGGCTTAACTTTTGAATTCTAGGAAGCACCGATGGTTGAATATGTGGCTGTTCCAAATTAGGGTGCAGAAGCTCAGTGATCATCACTGACGAGATATAGCCAATTTCAAGAGAAGTGAGTTTTGTTGAAGCTAGTGCCCAGACTCGAGCAAAATTATGACGTATAAATATCGACACATCAAACATGAGGAATAGTGCCTGCAAGACAAGAAAAGGCATACACATAAGTGACGCAAACCAACTAGCTGAAGACAGCAGCTTATGCTATGAACCTATAAACTCGTAATAGGCGACAAAATCAGCCAGATCTAGGGAGTAGCTTAAAATAACACAGAGATACGAAGCGGTCATTATATGACGATTTTTCTCAGACTCTATCATGCTAAAAGGGTAAATAAGAAGTCGAATCTAACACATCATTAATTGACCATAGTAATTGCTCAATTTATGCAATATTTGCATTAAGGGTCTACCGATGATTCAAGAATATGAAGCTCACTTCTAACTGTGTGCAACCACTCAACAACTCCTCGAGATCAGAAACATGAAGAGCTCGCCCTCTATTCTCGGCAACAGAACCCAAGTAAAGAGACCTCCATGAAATGAATAACACAGAGTTAACAAAAGCGAATCCTCTACAAGCTGCACATATAGCTAAATTAACCACAACCGACAACAGACACAGGCGGAAACAGAAATTAAAGACAGATTGTTTGTACAAACTTTAGGTCCCCGCATTGCGATCCTATCTCGGAAAGCAGCTTGCCGCTGAAATCCGCACAGTTGTGGAGATGAAGCTCGTGCAAAGACGGCCTAACCAATAACCTTACGGCCGAATCGTTGAGTCGGTCGCAGTCCATCTTCAAGCTCCTCATCAGAGGATTCGGCGGCAACAGAGGCCGCAGCAATTCGATAGAAGGCGCGATCTCCTGAAACAGGAGCCCACCAACTAAATCGACAAGTTCGACTTCGACCAAAAAAGTAAAGTAAAAACCAATTTTCATAAGTTCGATCCATCTTTTGTCCCCTGATCTCTCCCACAATCGCAAGTCCGAGACTTCCATTTCTTTCCTCAATTTCGCAACCACGCTATGTAGATTGGAACCGCCGCGCGAGATTATGAACATTAAGATCAATGGGTTTGGTCAAGAACCCCCAAATCGAGCCGGGCTACAGAGAAAGCAGAGACAGAGAGACAGAGAGACTAGGAACGTACCAGGAGATGGATAGTGGGGATGAAGGAGAGGACATGAGAAGCGCAGTGGCGGAAGGTCTTGCATGTGGACCCGACGGAGCAGATCGACGACACGTCCAGCTTCAACATTATCGTCGCCAGAAGAGCCGAAGGAAGCTGGTCCAGACCCACCATGCTCGCCTCCTCCTCCTCCACCTCCTCCATCTCTCTTTCTCTCGTGCTTGGAAGGAAAACGGGTGTTATCGCTCGATCTGGTTCGATCCTGGTCCGATGAGCAAATGAGATGAGCTTCTCCGATTTCGTTTCACATGGTGTCAACTCGCAGCATTCGGGAGATAGCTTGCGTGACGACACCGATCTAGAGAAGGTGTTGGCCCAAGCCCAACCCCGGCCTGGTCCGGCCCAATCATTTCTAAGCGTGGATCTATTCTTCACACATGTGATTGTGGGGGTAAATTAAGAAGAGAGCTATCATTTAGGGGGTAGATTGAAAAAACAGTAGAAGTACAGGGACGGGGGCAAAATGTAATTAATCCCTCAAACGCGCACGTTGATCCACGTTTCATTGCAAGTGCTTCCGTAGCTCGAAATCCAATCACCTGTAGATGTTCCCGGCAGATTTTCCCTCACTTTCTCTCGCATTTTCTCACCGATCCTGCTCAATTTCCCAGGAGCATCCTGGGGCCTACGCTTCTCGTTCCTATGGCTGAATGGAGCCAGATGCCCGAGGACCTCCTCGAACTCATCGCGCGACGCCTCGACACGCAGTTCGACGTCCTCCGATTCCGATCCGTCTGCTCCTCGTGGCGTTCCTCGGTCGCGCCGAGCCGTAGCTCCTCCCGGCGCGGCCGATTCCCAATCCTCCCGAACGACGGGATCTCCGACGCCGCCTGGGGATTCCACCTCTCCAAGCGCACCATATTCCTCCTCGGAGTGCCCCGATCCCGCGACCAAACCGTCCCCAGCGGGTGGCTGCTCAAAGTCAAGGAGGACGTCCCCCGGAGCATGAATCTACTGAACCCCCTCTCCAGGTACCAATTCACTCCTCTCCCTGAGGACTTTCCGAGAGTTTTGGATTTGATGAATCTGCGCGTGCTGGAGTTAGGGCACGAGTATGTGTTGCGGTACATGAGCTATCGTCCTTGTGGTAATGATGGTCATCTGTACATGGAGAAGGTTGTTTTTTTGTGTTTAGACAATGGAAATGATTTTGCGCTGCTCACGATTCACGTGTCTGGGAAATTGGCCATGTTTAAATCTGGGGAAAAACGGTGGTCCATCATTCAGGAGATGCGGTCGCTGTATGACGACGTGATATTGTTTAAGGGGGAGTTTTATGCCGTTGATGGCACTGGAAGGACTGTGGTTGTCGGGTTGGATTTGGGTGTGACCTTGATTGCGCGGTCAAACTGGGGGGGTGACAAGAAGTTCTTGGTGGAATCTGTCGGCGAACTGCTGTTGGTCGATATGTATTTGAGCTTGGATGCAG
The DNA here is from genome assembly GCA_021437795.1 of Rhodamnia rubescens. Taxonomy (NCBI): domain Eukaryota; kingdom Viridiplantae; phylum Streptophyta; class Magnoliopsida; order Myrtales; family Myrtaceae; genus Rhodamnia; species Rhodamnia rubescens. The sequence goes on from JAILYA010000012.1 coordinate 3,558,961, forward strand.
AGAACAATCACGATGGTGTGGTCGCAGATTTAGCAGAGAATTTTGATTGCTTTATGAGGGAGAGGACAGTCCGGTTTAAGGTTTACAAGTTGGACAGAGAAGAGAAGGAATGGAATGAGGTGAAAGATTTAGGGGATAGGGTGTTGTTTCTGGGAGATGATTGTACATTTTCTGCTTCAGCTGCAGATTTAAGGGCTTTTAAAGGGAATTGCATATTTTTTGCGGATAATTGGGAAGTGGAAGGAACTTTGAAGAGCCCTGAGATTGGTGTCTATGATATGGATAGTGGCATCATTGGACCTTTAGAAGATTATGCAGGTTATTCGGAGTTGTTCTGGCCGCCTCCGGATTGGATTGCTTCAAGGACCTCCGAAGTGAGCACTTGTTTGCTGAAAATCTTTTTATTATCTATTCATAATCATCCAATCTTTTCATCATTGTTAGTCTTATCAGTTGGTCAGGCCTAGGAATCCATATAGGAGCACACTAGAGATTTCCTGTATTCTGTCGCATATTCTGATGCTACATTCCATCATCGTGTTCTAAAAGTATGTCGAAGCTACTTCCTTGCAGGCGTTGGTTAAATTTCTGCCAGAAGGGAAACCATGGATTATATCTATTCTGGAAGAAAATGTTGAAATTTAACTTTAGATTGCACGTGCTTGATCATAGCTGGCTTCGTGCCTGATAAAGTGTATTTTGGTGAACATTTTGGTCAAATCTCCTTTCTATATACTATTTAATATTTTCTTGGTGATAACCTCAGGTTCAAAATCAATTGGAAACACTGGCAGTGTAAAGCAGAGGTTAGTTTTCTTGGATATGGGGTGATGCTGCAGTTGAATCGGCATTGGACATGAATATTTGCAGTAAGAAAGGACTAGTGGGTTTTATTCAGTTCACTGCATGGAACCAAGGCAACTCCTATCCGCACCGAATGAAGGCAATAAGGTGGTTTGGTTAGGTGACAACACATCATCTGAATAACTGATTATGAGCTTACTGCTCAGATCCACCAAGAGCACCTGCGTCTTTGCACAGGTCTTGTTATATGTTTGACTGTTTATTAAGGATGTTGCGAGACGGAATAACAGGAAATGCTGCTTCTCTGCTCCTTAGAGCCTGCTGTCTATGTTAATTGATGCAGAGGCAGAGAGAGCAGTTCAGTGTACATAGATCGGGAAGGCCATTTCTTTTTTTAAGCTATAGAAAGTATGGTCTTGTGACTATCTTTTACCCTGTGTATTCGCTTATGGATGCTTTTCTTAATGTGCGTTATGCTTCAAGGTCTTTCCTAAAGCTTCGAGGATGTCATTCACTTGCCAAAGCACCATCATAAAGCAAACTCTTGCCAGCGAGTTCTATTACCTGAATCGTTTACACGGCTATGACCACTCTTGTACAGTCGGGAAGTTTATGAACTGGTATCAGTCCTATTTCGCTCCTTTTGACAACAGAGAACCTACCCAAGGCAGGGTTCGAGAATAATTTTACGAACAGAAACAATAATCTCATGAATCACAAACTTCAGTCAAAAGGATTGTGGCTTTCATCAATGGAGCGTCCATTTTCTATCGGGAGGAATTCTTGAATCTTTATGTTCATGTCCCCATCCGTCTTTACCACTGGAAGATTCAGTTCATACGACCTGAGGTCATGTAATGTGTACATGCAACTCATATGAACAGGGCCCTTTTGTCACTTTCGGCACCTTCACGGGAATCTCGCTCTCCCTCTAGCACAAAGATAAATGGGCAACCAAATAGAATTTCACAGATGCCTGGTTCCTTGATCTTCATAGGCCAATCGAGTGATTTTCCCAAAACATGATACTAGGAAACTCTAAAACAGCATCATCTCTTCTCTACTCATTTACTCCTAACACATGTACACCTTGCTTGCTCTACTTCTCCATACATATAAAACCCATCCCACGACCGCATGCCGCTAATATTTGCAGCATATGGACCCAACAACACGTCATCAATCTCGTTCGGGCGCATCCCCAGAAGCCCGCCTTGCGCTGATATTTCCAGCATACGACCACACCTTTTCGGATTCTGCCGCCACGGGTTTCTTATCATGTTTTTTATGATTGTTCCTGTTTGTGGACGAGGGCGTCCTTCCCGGACTTCCACCTGTTGGAGAGGAACAGAAAGATGGGGTTGCAAAAGGAGAGCCGTAAGGCGTGTGCTTGATCGAGAAGGGACTGGGCGACATCCTCTTCTGAATGGGAAGACAACCTAGACCTCCCCGGCTAAAGAGGGGCATTGACTCTACTGCAGCACATCTCTTGGTGGTGTCATCTACATATATGACATCGTCAATCCTTGCTATTATGTTAAAGGCAAGGCTCTCCATTACTCTTGAGTAGCTTTCGAGAATTGATTGGCCAACATCCTGCAGGATAACAAACCATTTCAAATATCAACCAGTTTGGAAGAGCCCGTGCTCATATATACAAGTCATCAAGTGGATGCATGAAGTCGCATGCATGCGATAATAAACTAACCTTCCACATCATAAATGCTTAATTACAGGAAATTGCAATCTGAAGATGAGATGGCGATGAGCTAATATACCTTGTTATACTGGATCTTGTTCATATCCAATGCAGTCTGGGGAAGGCCAGGGAAACGAAGCCTTAAGCTCTGCAGTAGGGTCTCTGCTCGTTCAGCTAGAAAATGATTTTTCTCACCATCAGCAACTAGCCCTTTAACCTTACCACCCCACGATGACTGCCTCGATTTTGTGCGGTTTATATGTTTCTTTTGGTCTTTCTGCTTCCAGACATGGACCGCCGCCTCAATCCTGTTAGCCACCTCCAAGGTGTGATGCTCAGATGATAAGTCGAGACAATCAAGCAGACATTCGGGGGAGAATTGCTCGGCAGTAATGTAGCGGTATATAATATGGCCCAGACAATCTTTTCCACTCTGCAAGGAGAGAAAGCTTATAGTCAAGCTAAACCACTCAGGAAAATTGAATATCTCTCTCAGTGCAACCTTCACTTTGTATTATCAGTCCCTCTCCTTGCGCCTAATCTCTCTCTCCCTCACTGCACACTTCAATTCTGTAGCATGATCACTCTTCTCGCACCTAACTTAACTTATTTACAGGATGGATTCAGATTGGCAAATAAAGTTACAATGTCACACTAAGTGATTTTTAAGTGCAGCGAAGGACTAAAAGCTGATAAGAAATTATTTACTAGTAATATGCATTTGATATGGCTATAAGATCTAGTTATCGCACTAAAATAAGCAAAAAGGTCCTCCCTTACAGAACATGTGCGAAAAATAAACACAAGAAAATGCACGTTTACTAGAGTATCTTATTCTATTAGTTAGTAGCGACACTGTGCTAGATAGATAGTAATGAAAACTCCTGGCCAAAAAGAAACAAAGAAAAAACTACTAGGGCCTTTAGTCCCAAACGTTGAAAACAATGAACAAAAGATTCAATACATCAAAAGTATCATAATGAAAAACAGGTGAAGTAACTGTCGTAGAAATTCTGTCATTCATGACATCCGAAGACCTTTTCCTTCTCGTTTTTAGTAATATGGTAGTTGGACACCACCTTCAAAGAAATCAGATGCTCGAGGAACTAGAACAACCATGATGGCATTCTTTTAGTGACCAAAATGAAAAGCAGGTCAACAGTCATAGGAATTCTTTCGTTTGTAACATCTGAAAATCTTTTCCTTCAGATTTTTTGCAACATGGAAGATATATCCCAAATTGAAAGAAATCAGATGCTCAGGGAACTAGACCGACCATGATATATTCAATGAAGCGCATCAAGTGGGGAGCAGCAAAAGGCATTTTTACAGTTAGAAAAATGATTATTTCAAAACGCATAGGAAGTTCAACCCAAAAAAAAAAAATCGAATAGGAAGAACGAGAAGCAAATTATTACCAAGAAGAACCCATGGAACCATAAGAGGGCATACATAATGGCCGTGACACCGAGTTGCAGGGAAACGAGTTAGACAAATGAAACAGCATTCAGTGGAGAAACATATTGCAGCAGAGATGGCAAAAAGTAACCCAGGTATTTGAGCAAAAATGTTACAAGCAACTCATTGCGGTACAGCAGCCTTCCTGAGCTTTCCACCATATTTCTAAGATTTGATTATTTATTGCCAAGCAGCAGCACAAAAAGCTTTACCATATGCATGTTAATACACATGCCTATCACTTGGACAACAATATTGGGTAACAAATCAAAATAAACAAAATGAGCAAACACATTTTGGACGGTCGAGTTTCGTTAAATGTTTGTCGCTCCAATAGGTAAAAGATAGTTGTACCTTGGGCAATGTTTCCAAGTATGCATTAGGAATCTCCATTTCAGCAAGTACACTACTATTAATTGCCATAGCTGCCTTCAATATCTGATTCGCACAGTCCCTGCACTGCTGCAACCTCTTCCTAGCTTCATCGGATAATCCATTAGATGGCACTTTCGGGCAAGGCAACCACCATTTCTCTTCCTGTCTAATGGACGGCCTACCACTGGACACGCCTGAAGAATTCTTATCATGGTCGTCACCATCGTCCATTAATATCCCTCGATCAACATACCAAAATTCCGTCTCAGAGAACCCATCAAGCATGCCAGTTAACAATGCGTCGAGCTTCTTAAGAGCAGGGAGATTTATGTATAAGTCAGAGCGAGGACGAGTTGCCATGACCTCATATGTGCCCCCCACCCGGGAATTGTTGTATCGATGGCACAAGCTCCACAATGGAATCACTCACACATAAGAGCCATTCCATTTCTCTGTGCCACATCGATTTCTTCTGAGGTGCCAGAGGCTCTAGCCTCCATAATTCACCAAAGACAGTAGCTGCAATCCGGTCCAATATAGCTCTAAGCAAGAAGGATTTCTTAAACTGCGACGCACGCATGTCCTCCCTATAAAAATTGAACTACCCCAATGGAAAATTAAAAGTATTTAAGCAGGGAGTGTTACCAGAGAGATTGGTTATGGCGTTTGAGATGGCAAGAGCAGTGCACACTCCTTTACCGCCTCCAGACATGTCTTCTCCAAGAAGCAGCTTAGCAAATCTTTCCTTCATCATCTCAATTTCTGGAAGGCCGAAGAAAAATGAATAAAAGTCCAAATAACCAGCACCTAGGAAAAATCTGATGCAAGGAGCAACAAATAGCTGTTCTGGCCAGGTTAAAAAGGAAAACATAAATTACGGAAACATCCCATAACTCCAGAATACTTGGGAGAAACACGAAAAAGAAACGAGGAAAGACAGAGAGAATACTGCGAAAATAAGGTAGGTTGTCCAAAAGCCGCAAATGTTATCCTTAAACCTTGTTCTCATTTTTCATCGCAAGGAACTCGCTAATCGGGATTATTTTGAGGCGCATTGTCGGAATTAGACGAGCAAACCACAAATTAAGCACTACAGGGCTAGCATCCTTCACCTAGCGACCAGCATTACCAAAAATATAAGTCGGAAGCATTACCAGACAAATCACCATCCTTCTTCTCTCTCTTCTCGCCCCAAAGCACCACATCTCTCCCTCCGATAACCGGCGCCATCACCGTCGCGGGGAAGCTGAAGTTCCAGGCGGCCGGGCGAGGAGACGAGGCCATGGAGCTCGACGCGCCTTCGCCGTCGAAGCGGTGGCAGGAGAAGCTGCTGCAGCTCTCGGACTCGCTGATGTCGGCGCTCAAGCTGTAGCTCCCGCAGCGCTCCTCGCTCTGCCGGTCACAATCGTCGTCGGAAGACGTGGCCGCCATTGTCGGGAGATCTGGCGGCGACGGGGGAGGGGTAGTAGATCTCAGTCGCGCATTCGCAGCGAGCGAGAGAGAGAGAGAGAGAGAGAGACGCCGAAACACGTGAAACGGAACAGAAGCACGGAGAGAAAGTAGCTTGCGTGGTAATGATAGTGGGGACTGTGGAGAGAGTGATGGCGGAAAAAGCAGATAAAGCTCGCACACCTCTCTCTCTCTCTCTCTCTCTCCGAAAGTGTGAATGATTGTGGTTAATGGCGATGCTCTGTGCGAGGTTAGGTACTCTCTCTCTCTCTCCCGGCTGAAAGCGTACTGAAGAGAGAGAAAGTTAGTCTCTCTCTAGAAATGCTTGTACAAAATGGTCGTGGCGATGGACGGCGACGGCGACGGTCACGGAGGGGCGTGCGAGGGGAAAGAGGGAACGGCGTCTGCAGAGATTCGTCTCCTTTCTTCCTTCCGTTGGAGGAGCGATGGCTGTCTTGCGCCCCGACACGGCCCTTTTGCTTTTGGGACCCGCTAAAAATATTGCTCTCTTCCTCTTTTTCGATTTTTCTTTTTCCGTTTCTATTTAACATTCCTTCTTAATTTTTCGCGCCAGCCAACCGTTTGTGACGGAGTTAGTGATCTACTTGGAAAGGTTTGATTTTCCTTTTTTTTTTTTCTTGTGCAATGGGATTTCATTTGAGGAGAGATTATATTCCCGAAAAAAAGGGCTGAGGGAGTTTATGAGAGACCAATGCAAGGGCCGATTTTTATATCAATTTGCATCCTCGACTGTCAAAATATTTTTTTCCGCAGATAATAATTAGTCGTCATGTATAATAACTTATGTTTATATATTTTCACAAATAATAAAAATATTTTTTATTTATTTATTTTTGTAAACGATATGAACTATGATTTTTAGGAAAATACTTTTCAAGTCATTCGTCTTCCACGAAACAAACGGAGACCGGTGTGTTTCCCACCTCCTCCCCTCCTTGCTCCATTTGCCGTCTAACTCAACGGCTCCAAGATCTCAACCAACTTTGATGACCTCAAGCTTCATTGTAAAGTCGAGCTTCACTGTAAAGTCGAGCTGTATTTGAGGGTTGTAGTTCCCGCAACGGCGTAGAGTCACAGCTCGAGCTTGAGCATTGAGAGAAAGAGAGAGAGAGTGAAACATATAGGAGAGAAATGTTGAGAGGCAACGGTGTGGACCAGAGGCGGAGAAATCCAGTGTCACCACTGGCCAACGTTTTGTCTCGAGACGTAAGAATTGGGGATGGAAAGCTTTAATCAACGTCGGTATCATTCAATAATGATGTGGAAAAAATTTAGTCAATAGGGATGTTCACGTGGACATTCCGTGTTGCAAAAGGTTCATCACATTATCTGACGGTGAAATCAATTGAATTTGATGGCGGAAGGATTTGGTCAAAAAATTAGCGAGAGTAAAACGATTCGATTAAAAAAATTAAAAGTAAAAAAAAATGCATTGGCGTAAATTATAATTCTTAAAAATTTTTTGAAGCTCTCTATGAATTTTCATAGATGTAAGTATCAAATTCACTCTGAACTCGCTCAACAACGGATCACGTGTAGGTAACTTGGCACTCAAAAGTAAACATTTGCAAAGTTAACAATCTCACTGACCTGCGATTTGAGTACACGAAAATTCCGAAGGATTCGAAACGACAGGAATTCTAAACTGCCCGGTCTTTTTTTTTTTCGCGAGAATTCCAATGTGTATCCGCATAGGCAATCCCCAGGACCGCGGCAAGACACCTCCCCGGTAGGCCGGCGGCTAGGACTGGCCGAGTGCGGCGGAGCTGTGCGCCCGGTTATGCGTGCAAAAAGCGTCCGAGAAGCCAAAAAGAAAGGAGCAGCAGCTCGCCGTCGCGAACCGCTCGGTTCACGCAAGAATCTATGACACCAACAGTACTTTCACTGCATCATCATCATCACCACCACCATTGTTGTCGTCAATCTCAATTTGCAGAAATTATTGCCCTTGCTGGCCTCATGATGCTGGGCCCCCTCGCCCAGGGCCTATCAATCCTGACCGTACAACCCGACAGGGTGGGGACCACGAGAATTTTTCTCCCTAAACTACGCCATCGGATCTGATGGGTCGCCGGATTGATGATCTCGGAATAGAAAAAGTTTGACCCGCCGCGCCTGAGAATTAGCGCGTGATTAGGCGCGATTAATTTAATTGGAGACTTCGAAGGGAGGAATTGAAATCATGTCAACTGATTAGTAGCGATTAACCTTTAAAGAAGAGTATAAATGCTGACGGTTTTTGAACGGCGTTTACGGGATTCTGGTTATTGATTTGTCCACTTGTTTTTTTTTCTTTGGTGGGGTTAGGAATATTAATGAGGGGTCCCATTTTGGTCATGTTGATTCACGTGCTCTAATCAATTTCCCACCGTTTCGACGCGAAATGACGTTTCCGTTTCCAGGGGTCAAATCGACGACAGCTCGGAAGTGTACCGTCGTTGAGTCCTTCGACGGCGCGGTGCATTCCGTCCTTGGAAATAATCGATTCGCAGAAGCAGTTCGAAGGCCATTTGACGACCCGCTGATCCAAATCGTGGTCGGCCCACGATCTCAGAAAATCCCAATTCAACTGCCACGTGTACCGGACAAGATCCCTCCGACTTCTACTTTAATTCATGCGTTTGTGAAGACGCCGCGACCAGAGGCTCGTGCCAAATGAATAGTAATTATGGCTTGAATCGAGCATTCAGGTCGGGAATGTCGTATCCTTTTTACTTGCGACTAAACTAATATCAAACATGCCTAAATTGAGGACCGTACGTATATCTATGATCCATCAATATGCTTCAAGGTGTGTGTATTTGTCTAGATTTCACATTAAATTCATCACTGGCTATATATAAAACGACTGAACATACAAATCTTAAAGATAGGTAGTTAATAAACAACTAGTCCATGAGCCACCCGCATTTACCGAAGCGACTCCTACTGCGAAAGGTACCTTGTAGGATCGATACTAGGAGGAAGAGCAATCGAGGTGTTCACTTCTGAGGCGCGGGTCGTTTACTTAATAATCGACCTCGAAGAGCTCAACTAACCCTGTGGAGGAGGCCACACCTCCAATCTCCTCTTCCCATCACGATAAAGATAAAGGGTTAATATCATGAAAAACTCCAAATTAATATATTTGTGATAAATTTATCTTAAATTATTTTTTTTATTACAAAAAACTCCAAACCGACATAGTTGCGACAAATTTACTATGAGCTTTTTTATTTACGACCAAAGACCATAAACCGGCACACATGTGATGGATTTACCCTAAACTAATTTTTTTAACTAACGAAAAATCCTAAATCAATATCTTGGCGAAAAATTTACTTTCAATTAAATTGGGTTAATATAGCGAAAAATTTTAAATCGATACACATGTGATAAATAGAGGGTAAAAATTCTAAGATGGTACACTCGTCAATTGCCACCCATCATATAACTTAGTAATTTGATGGTTAAATCTAACGAAGGATAAATTTATCACGGATGTATCGGTTTGGGGTAAAATTATCACAAGTGTCTGGGTTTGAGATTTTTTGTGGTTAAAAAAAATAATTTAAAGTAAATTTAACATAGATGTGCCAGTTTAAAATTTTATGTGGTATTAATCCCAAGGTAAATTATGGAAACAGAAGGCACTTGATCAAATCAGAGACGGTTTTGACCTCCTTCCCCTCGTCCGACCCATCATCACAAATCGAAAGAAAAAGGAAAGAGAAAAGAAAAGTAACAACGATGTGCAAGAAAAAGAGGACCGCGAATGAGCGAGGTCTGCCCATGGATTTGTCCGGAAAGCAGTCGGTGGGGCGGGGGAGTGGCAGGAAAAGATTCATTGCTTGGCGGTGGCGGGGCCTCTGTCCCACTCTCTCTCTCTGTCGATTAATAAAGCAGCGGCTTAACAGGAGCCTAAAAAAACAAAGCAAAAACCAAACTACAGGGACTGCTCTTGCCTTCTCGCACACTCCGTCTTTTGCTGTTTCCTCTTTTTTTTCTTTCCCCACTCTTTTCTTTAGGTCAAGTCATCGTTGTTGTCCCCCTTCCCCACCTTGCCTTCCGACCACTGCCATCTTCTTTCCTCCGTTGGCGATCCGCATTTAGTTCATGTCTCTGCCAGGGTGATCATGGGATCGCCTTGAGCTCGTGGTTCGATCCGAAGTCTCGATAACAATGGGTTGGCTCCGTACCTAATCGCCGGGGGACTCAAATGCACCAACGCCTTTCTTACTTGCCCAGATCATGCATCTGCAATTCTTTCGAACGACTGTTCAGGGATGCACACGGCGGGAGGATTTGTTATTTGGCCCGGGAGTCACGGCTTGTTTAATACGTAAAGGGTTTTGGCGCGATCTCAAAGCTCTCAAGACCGAATGTGTAATTACACGATAATTAAAATAAAAGAAAAACTTTCCGAAAGCGCGCCCTTGGTGCATTCGCAAAAATTGCTATGCCTATAGTGAGCACTTTCTGCTTGCTCTCTCGACATTCTATTGATGCGCATTATTGCGATAACAAAGATTGGCCCTGGTGATGGATTGTACTGACTCGATAGAACATTCGTTCATGATCATTGATTTTGATATTAATTGTACTTATTGTTTCGTTACGTCGGACGCTCGAGTGCTTCCCAAAGGATATCCCACATCAACATTTTGCCTGCAAATTTGATCAAACAACATAGACTAAAAATGTAGAGTGGTGGATGTCAAGCGTCAAATATGACATGGCGATGTCGACGTGTACAGTTTTTATAATTTTATAATATTCAATCTTTATTTGTTTATTATCTTTTTATTTATTTTTAAATGAGGCCTGGTGAGGGGTCGCGAGCCCTTGCCGTGGCAGGCAACAACTAGCGAGCACCATTGAGGCCGTGGATCAGCAGGGAAATGAGAGAAAAACAAAAAAGAAAAGGGAGGAAAAAGGAAAAAATTGAGAAAATAGAAGAAAAGAATTTAGAAAATTATTGAAAAATTGACAAAAAATTATTTACCTCGGAGATTTCAGCCAAAATTAGTCGGAAGGACTATATTGATCAATCATAACAAAATTTGAAATTAAATTAGTCAAATTAAAAAATTTAGGACTGAATTGACATAAGCACTATAGATTTATGACTTTCTCGTAATGTTATCATTTTGTAAATGGTACACAGGAGAAAAAAAAAAAAAACACTCACTTTACCCGATCCGGACCCCGAACCGATAGCGTGGGCCTCGGCCTTATGCGGATTCACTTCTTCAAGCCCGAGAATCGGAAGTCGGCGATTGCTTGTTATCCCGATGGGCAATTCGGCGTCCAACTGGATCGTCACCGGGGATTGAAACGCGCATACGGCATCCGTCTCCGAAACGAAAACCCTCACTCCCAACTCTGGAAACTTCACTTCGATTCGATTCGGTTCTCTCTCTCGACGTCTTGAAGCGCCGGATAATCTCCGATTGTGCCCCGATCGCTGCGAATCGATCGACGATTCTCGAAAACATGCCGAAGAAGATGGGCGTTAACAGCAAGGCCGAGGAGGCTAGGGCTCGGAAGTCCGCCACGGAGGCCGAGCGCAAGACGCGCGAGTCGCGCGAGAAGGAGGAGCAGTACTGGCGCGAGGCCGAGGGCCCGAGGTCGCGCTCCTCCAAGAAGCGCGAGGAGGAGGCCGAGAAGCGGGCCGAGGCCTTGGCGCGCAAGGCCGAGGCGCGACGGCTGGCCGAGCAGGAGGAGAAGGACCTGGAGAAGTCGATGAGGAAGCCGGACAAGAAGGCGATCCGCGTGTCGGTGCCCGTGCCGAAGGTGACGGAGGTGGAGCTGCGGCGCAGGAGGGAGGAGGAGCAGGCCGAGATGGCGAAGAAGGCGGAGGAGGGGAAGCGGAGGCAGAGCAGGACCGCCGCGGAGGAGGAGTACGAGAGGATGGTGCTCGTGAGCAACACGAATCGGGATGATTCCGTCGTTGAAGCAAGGACGGTGGAGGATGCGATAGCGCAGATGACGGTTGCCGATAGCTTGCCTGTTGATAGGCATCCGGAGAGAAGGCTCAAGGCTTCTTTCAAGGTGAGGTTAATTGAATTGAGTTGGTCGTTTTGTCTGAATATTGTTGGAAATAAACACGATGGCTCATGTTTCCGACAGTCGCTGTAGTTTTAGACTGCGCTCCAAATTTGAACAAGCTCTGTCCCTCGATCGGGAAACTAATTTGGTCTGGCTTTGATGGTTTTCTCTGTTTTACGAAAATTTTCTTTGAACTTCTTTCGCTGAAAGTTGTGCTTTCCGCACGTTTGCTTTATGGGAAGCCAGTGTTTGTATAGACTTGTTGCAAGAAGGCTTAAGATTGTAATGTTCGGAAGCCGAGGTAACGAATTTGATCCTGTGAATGTGAGAATAGGGAGGGTGTTGTCTGTAGAGATTGCAAACGACCTTTCGCACGGGTGCTTGCTTGGGCATCAACCGTATGTAGAAGTGCTAAAGCAAAGCTTTTTAGGATGCTTAATGAATTTGGATTAGGGTTACTGTCTGTCTGGGCGTTATGGGGTGGAAATAAAGCTCACAGTTTTATGTGTTAATAAAGTTGGGCAATGCTCTTCACAATGGCTTGGATTGAAGCTTTATCTTCCCTCTCTTCCTTCTGGTTATTTAATAGAAGATATTTTTGTAGTATTGACTGCTTAGATCGTCATGCTGCGAAGTTTGAAGGTTCCTCTTGGAATGCATTATGGTTATATTTTCTGGAACAGGTATTAGAGAGTTTGCATGTGTCATATAGCTTAATTATTTTCCAAAGTTCTCTGAGATGGTTACGGGTTTCCACCGAAATGTTTATTATTGCTTTATATGATAAGTGGCTACTCACCTATAAAGAATGGAAAAACTAGGGCGTAATACTTTTTCTCTTACTTAACCCTTTTGACCTAATCTTTTTCTCTTAAATGAGTCTATCCTGTAATTTAGAGTATGGTGCTGCAAACTTGTTGCTGGTTGTGATCTAGCCTGTGATTAGCTTCCTTAATATAAAGTAACTTATTGGCTATATAATGCTTGTGTGCTTGGTGTCCTTTGGGGAATCTCATTTGACCGATCATCATTATCAGCAGAGAATCTTTGGTTAACATTTTTTATATCTTGTGACAATTGCTCAGATGTCATTTTGTTACTTTTCCATGGTGTGTTCTACTAGAAGATTTTAGCTTCTGATGCATGAACTTTTGTTCTAGGTATAAATTTTGCTGCCTTTCCTTCCTTTTTATGGTCGGTTGGTTATTGATATTTTATGCTACTTTTAGGCTTTTGAAGAAGCTGAGCTCCCGAAACTGAAGGAAGAGAAACCGGGCCTAACTCACAATCAATACAAAGACATGATATGGAAACTCTGGAAGAAATCTCCTGATAATCCTCTTAATCAGGTTAGTTCACTGTTCTCCTGTCACACGCGTAATATTTATTTATGTTTTAATTGAGGTGATTACCTATTTTTCGCTCTTCTATGCGTTGGAGAAATACAGTTAAAAGTACTGTTGGCTGGTTGATCTCTGCCATGAGTTATATTACAGCTCCTCAACATTCAGAATTCCAATATTACAGTACCTCCCTTCTTCTCACCCCCCACAACCAACCCCTCCCCTCCTCCCGGGCCCCGGTTGAGTTGTCCTCATTATTCTTCTGTATTAATAGTTGCTTAAAAGTAAATTAAAATTTGAAATGGGAATTCAAGGTGGAGTTTCACGACACATTTTAAGGAACAAAAGAAGATTTGCACATTCTGATTGGGAACTTAAAGGCTTTCATGTTTCTCTAAGAACGATCACTTTATGGTCCAACAGGTCAACTATTGAGGAAGGTTGGTGGATAGACACAGTTTTGACGAGATTGGCTTTGAAATCCGCTAGTGAAATGTTTGTTTTTTGTTTTTATATGAGAAGATGGCTCATACATGACTTTCTATGTGCAGATTGCTGAGTGATTGCCGTTTATATTCAGCTTTTGATGGTAATGGGTTTTTGTAAACCTAATTGCTATCAACCGTTGCATCCTGCTGTATAATTGGCCATCAAGTGGATGATTTGATCACGGTTCTCTATCCCCAGGGACAGGCAGAGTTGTATCTAAAACAATGTCTATTCACTATCCTCCATGAGCTCGTTATTCCCAGCATCTCTTGACTTGGTTTAGTATTCTCCATTCTGCGTTTCTTCTTTTTCACCTAGTAAATACTGTATATGCAAGGGACATTGCACTGGTTTGATTGCTGAGTTGGTTACCCTCTTATTGTCTGAGCAAACGGCAAATGAAAGTTAGTCATGCTCATTGCTGTGTATTGTACTGGGATACTTCCGCCCTGTTTCCTGTCATCCTGAATCTATTTACAGTGCTGTATTATGTAGTGCACTTGGGCTAGGAGCACCAAAGGACCATGTCTTGCTGGAACAATTGTCGCGAGGCACTTAAGTTTTACTGTGAGCCTTTTTTCTAAATTTTGCGAGTTCAGTGCCGTTTGCATCTCCGCAGCATTCCTTGGTGGAGTTAGCCGTGGAAGTTGACCCTGCGATCCACGGTCTGGGGAGGTCATAATCTATCCCGATGGATCATTTGTCTCTGTTTTAATGATATTTTTAAATATAATTTCGTTGCATGTGAGCCAACGCTGATTCTTCCCTAGCTCAGCATGCAATTGGTGAACAAGCAGATTTGGTGGCTTGAAAGGGTTTCTCTGTTGTTTCTTATACATGAAATGGTCACATGCCGCTTTTTCCATCCTTACGAGCCAACACTGTTTTGCTATGTTTTGCATCGGAAAATTGAATTTAGCTCTAAATCTTTTAATGATATCAATTTAATTTTGAACCTTTTGATTTATAGTCATTTCAGTTATTCTGATTAATTTGGGTTGGATATTACTAATGTGGACAGTGGATACGCTCAATTGGCATGGTCACTAATGAGAATATTCTATAAATTATATTTTAAAAAAAATGGGCAAAAATTATGAAAAGATATTATAATTTTTTCCAAAATTCTTCGGTGGTCGGTGAGGGCTAGCCTCGTCTGGCTTGGGTGACGGTAGCCTTGCCGCGACTGAGAAATCTAGAAAAAGGATAAAAAAAAGGGCAAAAGAAGAAAAATATTATAATATTATTAAAATTGTCCACGTCGGCATTTGTGTCATATAGTTGGCATTCAAGATTAGTCGAAAGGACTGAATTGACTTTAAATGAGAAGGTTTAGGACTAAATTAATACTATTAAAAGGTTTAAAACTAATTTGGCACCAATATAATAGATTTAGGATTTTTATGATACTTTTTCCGTTTTGGATCAAACCAAGCAAATCAGGCGGATGATGATGCCTTATGGATTGGACGTTACTATTTTCCCTATCGTGAGCAATCGCCGTCCGGGTTCTCCTTCTTCGTTAGTCAAAATCACATTCCAAGAAAAGAAGAGCCTGCGAAGAATGTCGACCACCTTCAGTTTTCACATATTCCTAAGAATGTCTTTTGCATCTTGTTCCAGGAAAGCGTGACCGAGAGCACGCGATTCTGGAATGTCATGAAATATCACGGCAACTATCCAATCCACTACTGCAGTTAAATTGGAACTGAGATAAAATCCTGGCGGGGCAAAGCATGGTTGAGCCAGTAATGATGTAATGAGGAACTGATGTGCATGGACGAAGAAATCTCCAGGAGCCATGTTCGTTCCATAGTTCTTATTTCGTAAAAGAAACGACTTCTCTACACTTAAAAAACCATTTTCTTCCTATAGCTTATGCATGAGCTGGTTGACTCTTTGCGGTCTCTATTAATTTGCAAGGGACCATACCACACGGGTCCGCACGATGGCGACCTGACATGTAGACATTTAACTTAGAGGAGAAGCAGCGGCCGAATGCCTAGGCTAGGTTACTCTAATTGGCGACCAGAAGTCGAGCACTGGCCGCAGAATGTCATCGCTGCTGAGGAGGAAAACTTCTAGAGAAGCCAGAGACCTGATTGAAGATGATTACAGAGGTCGACGAGATGAGTTCTTGCAAACTTATTTCACTGGTTTAGGAGTCATCTGCAGATATGATCCTTTAGATTGCAGCAGATGATAACCTGAAGATTCTTCTAAAGGTACGATTTTGTACCGATGTTAGCCGCGCTTGTCCTCCAAAAGAAAGTGCCGTGACACTAATGTACTGAAGATCTTATACTGCTCTCTCTTTTCACATCGCGATTTCCCTTATTGAGGTCATTCAAATATGTTCAATAACTCGATTCGACTGAATCTTCGCATAATGTTTGGGTTTTCCTTCTAGTTCTAACTTGAATGCAGGTTCCACCGTGTATTCATCCACCCCCTTGGGTTTTCTTTCTTGTCGATCGTTAGATAGACAAAGAAATCTTTTCTGAAGACGGCACGGTGAAAATACATTTCCTGGTGAAGCAAACTACAAAATCCGTAGCATAGATCGGCAATTTGTGCCTATAATATGCATGAATGCAAGAACAATGGCCCGAACGGGTGATACAACTATAGTGATGAACTGATGAACACTGTTGTTTTTTTTTTTTGCAGTGCATGAATACGGGGAAAAAAGTCTTGGAGAGTCCATGAAGATTGCATCATTGGCGATCAACAGGCGCTAGCCAACTGAGAAAAGTTCATTGGAGTGACGTATCTCGGCCCGCCGGTGAAGAGAGTTATGGCCGCCAACTTCGAAGCAGTGTGTGTCGGGTGGCACAAATCCCAGAACAAGTACTCGTGGCGCTTCGAGCAAAGACGTGCGTTCTGATCGCATATTCCTTCTGCATTCAATGCTCCTGATCCACAGCATGCACTTTTCACATCCTTGAAGACTGCAAAATCCAAAAGAAAGGAAGATCAGCCTGTGACATTTCTCTTCGAACTAATAGTTTGACAGGTATAAGTCTCACATGAAGATCCATATTCTAAGAGAATTCGATCCAATAACAAGCCAAGACGATGTTATTACTCCTGAAATATATGCAGAAAGAGTGGACAGACTTCATTCCACTTTACTTCAGTAAATGCTTCTTTTGTTTCATTGCTCTGATTAGTAATTTCTCGCCTAGCAAAAACGGGAAAAGAAAACTAACAATCCATGGATGCAGGATTTGCAGATTATCATACATGGAAGAGGGTTCATGATAACATCGATGGTCATGTTGTATGCATTCCCGAGCGAGTACTTCATGCTCTTGTGCTGTGAACTAAGTTTCTTCAACACAGCTCTGAGTTTCGAGAAGCTACCGCGAGTTCATTTAGGACCTCCAAGCACTCCCCTGTACCACTGAGAACCCTCTGAGATGGACAACATCCTATCGGAGGCACGCTTATAATGCCAAACTTCCTCGCACCGAGACCCATTAGATTCTGCCACAGCAACAGGAGCAATGACTAATGAGCGCGGCGTTGCGATATAGGCAATGTTTGCTCTAAGCCTTTCAAGTTTGCACACTATAAAGAGAGGGATATGAGTGTTCCAATTTATACAATTTTAGAAGAACCTAGAAAAGGAATGATTAATCAACTTCAGGAGAATCTAGGTGAACCAACATAAATAAACAAGTCCTCGAGCAAGTAGAATTCGAAAAGGAATGCCACCTTCAAGTGATTTTCATAGGCAGATCCTAAAGTGGCAATGAACTCTTGCTTGGGCACTGAACTGTATGAGTAATAGTAAAGGAAGATATCGTTGCTGCCAATGCTGATGAAGAAGAGAGACTTCGCAAGAAACTCGTCGGTCTCGGTAGGACCCACAATGGTGGCCAGAGTATCACGAACTGTTGAGAACTGCTTTATCTGTTCCCGCAATGTGATCACGTTCCGCATCTTTTTATCCGAGGCGCCGGAGGGACTGGCTGCTACCTGGGGAAAATATCCAACAGATATATGAGGCAGAGATGGAGGAACAAGAAAAGAAATAGTGGGAGGAGGATGGAAAAAGGGGCCGTACCCCTGTTGTGTCGAGAAGTCCCGAACCTCCTGAGGCGAAGTTTATGCCGTTTAAACTGTGCCGCTTCAAGGGCCTTTGTACTGTTAAGAGAGAGGAAGGGCGGTGGACTCCTCCTGTGCCCCAGTAGCTTCGCTGTTCAATGGAAATCCCTCAGGAAAGAGGACTCAGATGAGAATTTACAGGATACAATGCTGAAATAAATTCACTAAGATTAGCATAAGCTGTTGGTTTTAGCCTGTCAGGGACAAGTGTAGACTATGTTGTTCCTTCCAGACTTGGTAACGTAGAAAATGAAACTCTTGTTGTTAGTAGGGGCCGGGAAGAGAGAGATTTGGTTTATCACTATGTACCGAGGAAATCGGCGCTGTTAAAGCCATTGGAGAACCTTCTGGTGGCTCTCGAATGCGGGAAGTTGATTCCTTTGGGAGGGAAGTTGGCTCTTGCATTACTGCCGGGCAAGAAACTGTTAGTCCCGACATCAGCAGTCGAGTCGCCTAATACGAATACCGCAGGCTTCTCTTCACTGGCCGAGCCACACTCAAGGGTTAGAAACACGGCGAAGAGTAACAGCACTGCCATACCACCTTTCTTTGCCATGATCAGTTCAACAAATCTTGATTCCAGTAATTTTTTTTTTTTGATGAATTTCTAATCAAGAATGTACTACACAAGTAATAAAATGAATAAAGAAGCATTCAGACCTTAAAGATCTTCAACAATTTATAGGCACGTAATAAGCAAGAGATTCGGGGAATGGTACAAGAAAGTGCCGGTAAGGCGGTCGCTCTCGGCAATGGGAAAATCTTCTAAACGCAACGCGTCTCATTGGGCAGATTCACCCAAATGCCTGACTAGTGCCGGATCGAATGTAAACCATAATGACCTAGTCGCCCTTCGTCTCTTCCGAAACGGGTTTACCGATAAGGATGAGATCGATGCTCAAAGACAAGGAGTAAACATTTATGAAAAAATGCATTAGCAGATGATTATGATAATAATTTCCTTCGTTGTCATTAATTAACAAACGGCCTAATTTGTCTATGTGGTTCGAGAGTTAGCTTTGTCTCAGTGAGACTCAGTCAATACTGCATATTTTTAAGTCTGAAGTTCTGTTGCATAGTCTGTGGACGCGGCCATTGAGTTTCCAATGGTCCAAGTTGCCAACCCCCGTATGGAATTCATCATATCTCCAGGGAGCATACGCATCATTTGTCAAGCAAGTACTCTTCATGAATCAAAATCCAGATGTAGCAGATCAAAGGACACTATGTAACATTCCTGAGTTCTCGGACTAGCTAGAAATATTCGAAGGCCTCTGGCCGTTCTGTAATCAGGCTACCGAGTATCAAGGACGGCTTCTTCAGCCGGGCTAGTTTATTTCTGCAATCAACATACACACATCAATCAAATTTACGCAAATCTTTAGATCGCTGACGGTCCCTGAACTGTTGAGTGAAGGAAAGATGACTTCTGTATCAAAACTGAAAGAAATACACCACTTGTCTTTGTCCAGCTTATTGGTTAAGCAACAGGAATTGATCGTAGAGTGCTTGTGAAAAAGATTCAGTCTTTCGAAACAAAGAATCGGACCCGAGTTAGGGTTGCTTTATGTTTACTTCCACTAGATATATGTTCTGCATCTCTATGCAGCATCCTGTTCATAGAGGCCTTCGTGCTTTTGCCGCGAGCCCTGCCACAGAGAAGAGCGTTCTTCGGAATCGGGTACTCGTCCCTCACGGACTTGGACGGCGTGTAGACTCGCAAATAGAATTGTTGCCCAAGGTACTGCCGCGCCCAGAACTCCGTCCTCATGTTCCACATTCCCATGTTATCGAGCGCTATGTAGATTGCTGTCCATGATTTGGGATAGACCTGCAACAAGAGACTTGAGTTGTTCATTTCAAAGCCTATGTATCATGATTCTTAGAGCAATTGTTGCTTGGAGTTCTGGATATAACCTGTGTGGTGCAGCGAGAAATCGCATCCCGGAGATTGTATTCATTACGACTCGCCGGTGTCCATCGTCCACCATCCATTCTGCAAGTTCAATATTCATACCTGTGAACCCTGTGATATTGCTTAAACATGACTAGGTAGTTGAAATTAAGTAGTCAAGACTCTTACCCAACAACCCAGAAAGCATAGCCATTGAGATGCCAACTCTGGACAATGTCCTCATGATTCTCAAAGACGACCTCGACAAAGGCTCTATAGCCTGCTCCCATCACCGACGTATCGAGATACATTTTCCTGGCAGTCGGACCGTCGGAGACGCTCCCGACCCTGAAGACGCCGCCGATGTTGAAGTAGTCGGCCAGCTTGAGGGGCGTGTCGGTGGGGACAAAAGACACGCTGTTGACTCCATATCTCTGCTTGCCATTGATCAGAGCAGCTGAGCTCACCAGCTTGATGGTCCTAGTGATGTTTATCAGTCCATAGTGGTAAGAGCCTTGCGGGTTCGGCCGTGGCCCGCTCGCCGTTCAGATTAGTCCTAGGAAGATAACGCGAATTGCGACGAGTCAAAGCAAAGTGATGAACGAAAAAAGATCGCCAGAAACACTCGGACTGAATTCGTGTGATATTACTTCCTAGATTAATCGAAAGTGGCAAGAGTTCTTAGAAATTTGGAGTTAAACATGTTTGCTAGGATGTGCCTTAAAACACAAGTTACTACTCATACTGGTACTTTCCCAATCCATCAAGGAGAATGCTGATGTAGGGTTCATGTTGTGCTGACGTGGCGTACAACTAGATGCCACGTCACTGGATGCAGCGCGAGCAGTAACGCTAGATGGTGGCCGCGTCACCATCTAGTCAAAAAAATTGATCAGATTTCCACTTAAAGCGCATCATTAGTGAATAATTATCTTTTAGCAAATGATCGATTCAAAATTAAAATCAGATGAACTAATTGCGTACATGAAAAGAAAAAAAAAAAGGACTTGTGAATTTTTCTCTTTACCTAATGGTACGGGCTTGGTTGAGGGACCAATCAATTTGGGTAGTGGGCCCGCCGGGGATGGGCCCGGACACGGGATGGGCCGAGTTGGCGTAGCGGAGGAGGGCGGTGGAGGTGAGGACCTTGGTCGTGAACCGGGTCGAGACGGCAATGTAGTAGTCCCGAGCCGGTTGGTTGGCGGTGACGAGGACGGAGTACGACTGGCCGACGTGGACGTCGAGGGAGGAGTAAGAGGCCTGCACGGTGTGGGTCCCCTCCACCTCCACCAGCTTCATCTCGTGCCCTTGGATTCGGAAGTTCAGCGTGTTCTGGAGCCCCACGTTCGATATTCGCAACCTATACGTCTTTCCTGCATTCATACACATAAAATGACAGAGGTGAAATTCATGTAATAGAATGTACAACACTACGAGCACATAATAATCATCGTACGTCTGTTGGTTTTCTTCGCGAATTGAATTTAATCATCTTTCATAATGTTTTTTTTTTCGACAATTCGATAAAATTGAACAGAAATTGATATAGCTTGGAACTTTACAGAAGATTGAAGGGGATGATTAGTAATCATTGACGAGACTATACCTTGCTCAACCGTGAAGGAAGCACCGCTGGGTCCACGGCCATTGATGAGAATTCCATCTGGGAAATAAAGCCTATGGCCACCATCCAAAATGGCCTTCAATTTCTGAAACAAGAAAAATAAAATAAAATGGAAGACCAATTAATAAATCAACAATTTTGTCACAAGATCAATGTGAAAACAAATTTTGATTAATTACCGTGTGATTAGCCTTGTACCAATCTCCAATGAGGACGGTGTAATCGCCAGCAGGCTCGTCGAATGGGACGGGGATCATCGGCCTGCTGAGGATCCTGATGCCTCCGAAACCACCGGCCGCCTTGTGGAAGGCCAGGGACGGGAAATAAAAGAAGCTGCCGATCTGGTCTTTCACTTGCAGAATGTAGGTGAAGTTCTTCCCGGGAGGGATCGGGCAAGTGGTTCCCTGCACTCCGTCTTCGTACGAGTTCTTCCTCTGCTGGACTCCGTTCCTATCGACATGTCGTTTTCACCGTGTTAAGTCCAGTTGAATAAGTCGAAAGAATCGCGCGAATAACCAACTCATGGCTTGCTTGTCGCACCGATTGTTGGTCTGTCGGATAAAAATATCGAGCTGCACAAATGATACATTCCGAACTCTCTAGCATCTTACTGCATGTGAACTGTACTGTGCTACTAGCCCATCAACTCATTCCATGAACTGTTATATAATTTCAGGAATCAAGATCCACTTCGATAAGCTTTTTTTTTGACGTAAAAATGAACTCTCGTAGCTTCTAATGCACTGTTACATTATCCGTTTCGTCGTTCTAATGTCGAAGATTTTTCAATCAAAAGCCAGGTGGAGAAACATATGTTCATCAATCTTGTCATCACACTAAGCCGAAAGAAGACTGACAGCGGACGAGCGACGGAGCTTAACATTCATCTTCTTTACCATCTTTGATGAACCCAAGCTCGATAACCCGATATAGCAAGTTCTGAAGCTACGGATTTCGCCAGTGAGGAAAAAAGAGGGAGAGAGAAGGGAACGCGACTGAGTTTTTATGACTCACCATGTCAAGAGAAAAGGCTCAGGCAAGCTGTTATGGACATTGATGATGAGGTTGTCGTTCGTGACCGAGTATACGTCTGGCCCTGGGAATTGCCCATTTATCAGAATCCCCTGCAGACACATTGAACGGTAAAGCATGTTGAACAAAAAGTGCAGGAAAACCTTAAAGCCAGAGACGGCACTATGGATTCACGAAACCTGCTGGCGAACGCCGAGAGGATAGATGTCGCCGTACGTTACGTTCCAGTCGAAGAACCTGTAGGGATCCTCGGCGGTTACGGTACTATCCATGCCCACTACGAGGAGGAAGAAGGCAAGAACTCGCCATCTGTAATGCTCCTCCTCCTTTAACTTCATCTTTATAACAGCACCAAGTGATCCAAAACGGAGATGGGTTTGCACAGATCGTGCAGAAAAAATAATAAAAAAAAATGGGCAGACGACTGTTCTGTACAGAATGGAGATTTGACGTGGGCTTGCGTAATAGCCAGCGGTAACCGAAAGAGGACGTAGTTATGATCCGGGCATGAATGACAAGAGAGAAGCAAGAGAATAAATATCAGGAATCAGTGAAGATCATCAGAGCGAAAACAACACTTGTTTCATCCCCTCCCGTGGGAGGGTCTGTCTTTATAGAATAAGTTGATAAATGAAAGCAACTCCAGTCAAGAACCAAGCAAACGCGTAACCTAAGAAGCTTTTCTTTCTCTCTCTCTCTCTCTCTCTTTCTGGAGCTTAACTTGCATGTAGCTGGATGCATGCATGCGAGCGAGCGAGGAGCGAGGCCCGTGATTTCCGACGCGACACACGGAATCCCCATGTGTTGCTTTTGCCTGAATTTATGAAACGGGGGAGGAGGGATCACTGACTGACCGACCATCAACGGCCGCGATCGAGTCACCTGGTGGGACCCCTCCTATTGGGTGTCGACGGCTGTGACACCGGGGGGGTGCACGTAATGAGACTGGGCGGGGAGGGGAGGTGGGTGACGGCTCGAACCGGTCAAACATTAAACGCGGAAAGCAATCGAAACGACATCCTCTCGTTCTCATGCCTTTTTGGTGATTTGGGCAGGAGGAATCAACTTCGATTATCGTCTGAAAAGCTGCTTCTCGAAGGACAGCGTTTCCCGCTGTCATTTGTTTATTAAAGGATTGGTTGAGGCACTGACTTTTGACCCAATGAAAGGTTAGATCGCGAGGTTGTCGTTCTCACGCTGGAATGAGCCGAATCGGAAAGTTCCGGGGGTGTGTCTTTGCAAAATGCGCTCGAGAGTCAAGAGCGTCGCGTGAAAGGCACTCCTCGGCTAATTTTCCCTCCACTTTTCCGTCCTGCAAGGCAAAGCCGCTTTTCGATAGGCCGGAAGCGAGCAATTCGCATCGGCCATTGGAGAAGAAATGAGTTGCTTGGCCTCCCAAAGATGGCGTATCGTGGAATTGTTAGGGATACCGATAAATTGAACGTATGATATCTTTTTTATTCGAGAGGTTGAATTGGTCGTAAGAAAAAGAATTAAGCAAAAAATTAGTATATATTATTTTAGCTCGGGCTGCGAAGTGCCCTCGTTATTTCAAAGAAATACTCGATCAATGATATTTTCATTTTTTTGTTTTCTTTTTTTTTTTTTTCTTTTTTTTCCCTCTTCATCCTCATGGGTGGTTGCGGATTGGGTGGCCTCGTCGGTCACAAGCGAGGGCGGCTTTAGCTCGGCTAGGGCTCGCCTCGTTACGCCGTGCGAGGGCCGACCTTGCCTGTGGCCGGTAAGTCCATCCAACCCTCGGCGGTGGCCTAGCCACGGGAGAAGATGAAGGGGAAAAAAGGCAAAAAAAAGAGAAAAAAGGGAAAAAAGAAAAAATTAAAAATTAAAAATTTTAGAAGACGAAAAAACCCATGGTTAGACCCTTCTTTGATACAAAGAGGGCACTTTAAGCCCGTATTTTTTAAATAAGGTCCAGTTCTGTCCTTATTTGAAAAAAATGAGGGTATTTCAAGTTCTTAATTAGAATTTTCCCTTGTTGTAACAATTTGTCTTGTCATATGGAGTTTGTTTTGTTTTGAAATTGTTTGGGATTTTTCTTGGTTTGTAGTTGGCTACGTTGTTTCTCTCCTGTGGTTATGTGGAAATGAATAAAATTTTACTTTGAAAAAAATACCGAAGATTAATATGAGGCAGAAAAGTTCCTTTGACACTAATAGATCTATTATGTTAAACTAGAAGATAAATTATTGCATCAAATTCATATTAACTTAGATATGGGTACAATCTCTTGTAGATTAATATTGCAATGACTTCAAAGTATTTAAGACTACATTGATATGATCGAAAAGTTTAGGACTAAATTAGTGAGCCGTTAAAAGATTTGGGATTAAATTGGCACGATTGAAAGATTTAAGACCGAATTGGCCACCATACAATATGGTTCAAGTCTTTTTGAACAATTATCCTTCTTAAAATGTGTTAGTCCGGAAATGGGGTTTAACCTAGAAGGTGAAATACGACCAAAAAAACATATACATCTTTCACCAAAAAGTCGACTCCAGTTTTTTTATGGGAAATGTAAAAGATACGAAGGCTTCTTATTCCACAACAACGAAAGCACTCTTTCACCCTTTTATATAATAGGAGATTTCACTTGAAAAAGAAAATGTTCCATACTAATGAATCCGAGTCCATAAGCATAGGTTCCAAACTTCTAATGTACGATATCTTTCGGAACTTACCAATGAGGCCCTATCGATTAATATTACATAGAAAAAGTCGATTCTAGGCGCGTTGATATCGGACAGGAAATTGTAGGTAAATAGAAAGACGTACTTTAGAATTCAAGGTACTAAAATGGTAAAGGCGCGAAGAAGATGGAAAGACCACAACAGAATTTCATTAATTTTAAGTGTCTGGAAAACAGTATGTACTGTGGGCATTTATAGCCCAGAAGGCACTAACTACGTACAGGCAGTTAACACTCTAAATAACGTTACAAACTGCACATTCCGTGAGATTCCTAACATGCTTTTTGCATGCTGATAATCATTGTCCATAAGAAACTACAAACTTCTAGGACCGCGAAGACGCTCGACCGTCACTTGGCACTTGATGCGTCCATCCGCGTCCTTGATCACCGCATCCTGCTCTCCTCATGTTCAATTCTTGGCAAATTTTACGGTGATCGATCATCCACAGGCGTCGTCGCTCGGCCACGGCGTTCATCGATTACCCTCATTTTTTTCAGAATAATTGTCAATTTATGTGCGTCCCTCGAGCTCATCGATCCACAATAATATTTAATTGACCAATGAAGCCTCGTTACTTATCGACTATAAAGAGCTAGCTATTTTTTTGGTTCGGAACAAAATGAAATGAATAGTATCTTCGGTTCTTTTCTTTTTATATTCTAGATTGGATTCGAGAGCCTTTTGAGAGCGCGATCCTTCTTGATCGTGTGATCCTCGTTGATCCATTGCCTAGTTGCCTTGATGCAATCTAATGGATTGGCTTGGAGGATTGGATGGGGTTACCTTATCTTCAATCTGTGTTTTCTAATATGACACCGCAGGTGACGTGGCGCTCCCTCCCACTCCCACTCTAATCCCCGCCCCCTCGCCACCACTCGCCACCACCCCTCTCCGCCTCCCTCCTCCTCCTTTTCCTCCATGGATGCTCTCTTCATCAACTCCTCTCTCTCGCGCCTCAAACTCACCCCTAAGCCATCTCTCCACCCTCCTTTTTCTCACTCTCTCTCCCTCATATCCTCCACCCCGGGACCCAACTTCACCACCACCGTCACTTTCGCCGTACAAAACCAAGAGACCCAAAAGCCTCCCACCTTCTTCCAAGACCAGATCATCGCCGACGGCGGCGAAGACGAATCCTACGGCGAAGTCGACAGGATCATCGGCAGCCGCGCCGCCCTCGTGGATGGCGGGCCCGGCATGGAGTACCTGATCCAGTGGAAGGACGGCCACGACCCTTCGTGGGTCCCGGCCGCGGCCGTCGCCGCTGACGTCGTCGCCGAGTACGAGTCCCCCTGGTGGACGGCCGCCAAGAAGGCCGACGAATCCGCCCTCCGCAGCCTTCTCGAGGCCGACGGCGACTTCCGCGACGTCGATGCTGTGGACGCCGACGGCCGGACCGCCCTCCTCTTTGTGTCGGGCCTCGGCTCGGAGCCCTGCGTGCGGCTCCTCGCCGAGGCCGGCGCCGATCTCGACCACCGCGACGGCAGCGGGGGGCTGACTGCGCTCCACATGGCGGCCGGGTACGTGAGGCCGGGGGTGGTGAAGCTGCTGGTGGAGCTGGGCGCGGAGCCGGAGGCCGAGGACGACCGGGGGCGCACGCCGCTGGACCTGGCGCGGGAGGTCCTGAAGGCGACCCCTCCGGTGCAGTTCGCGAGGAGGCTGGGGCTGGAAGGGGTGATTCGGGAACTGGAGAGCGCGGTGTTCGAGTACGCGGAGGTGCAGGAGATCATGGAGAGGAGGGGGAAGGGGGAGAACGTGGAGTATCTGGTGAAGTGGAAGGACGGCGGGGAGAACGAGTGGGTGAGGGCGAGGCTCGTGGCGGAGGATCTGGCGAGGGACTACGATGCGGGGCTGGAGTACGCGGTGGCGGAGGCCG
Organism: Rhodamnia rubescens; assembly: GCA_021437795.1. Lineage (NCBI taxonomy): Eukaryota > Viridiplantae > Streptophyta > Magnoliopsida > Myrtales > Myrtaceae > Rhodamnia > Rhodamnia rubescens. The sequence continues at coordinate 3,585,882 of JAILYA010000012.1, forward strand.
TGGTGGGGAAGCGCGTGGGGGACGACGCGGGGATGGAGTACCTGGTGAAATGGGCGGACATGGAGGACGCCACGTGGGAGCCGGAGGAGAACGTGGACCCCGAGCTGGTGGCGGAGTTCGAGGCGGCCCAAGGAGGGAACGGGAGTGGGCCCAGTTGAGGGGGAGTTTGGGCCCCATTCTTTTTTTCTTGTTTTGGCATTTTTTTAGAGTTCGATTTTGTGTCGTGCAGAAGACGAATGGGATGTTTCTTTAATTCTTACTTTTTGAGTTAAAAATCATAAGCACATTTACTCCTGGAGTTTGAAAAGTCACTCACCGCGATGGAAAAAGCCACTACAAATTCTTGATGGGGACGTTCGAGACTCGAAACTCAGTTCTGCGTGCTGATCCGATCCCATGCATCGAACGTTCAAATGGTATTTTTAGTTACCGCACGTACCCAGCTCATCACCCGGCGACGACCCCACCATGACCCAAGGGGAGAAGAAAAACTGTAGGCTTCAACAAATGGGCGATTCTCGGGGGAGTTTACGTGAACAAAACGCCTAGTCCCCTTCTGGGACTTGGACAGAATGGACCACATCAAAGCCAACCTTTCTTCTTCTTCTTCTTCTTCTCCTCGGCTCCCGGTGCGAATGTGCTTTCCCACCTCTTATCGTGCACTCTGGAGTCGGAGGTTGACAGTTCGATTCTTGTCGCGGAATGTTTACTTTGAACAATGCGAGAGTCGTCTCGGACTGAACTAGGCTTGAAAATTTCACCCGGATTTCGACAAAAACAATAGATACATACACTGCCTAATATGCAGTTCAGTAGACTGTTCAAAGATTCAAAAGCATGGACATTCAACGGGTCTGGTGATTTGGAAGGTTGAAGCTCATCACTTGACTTTGATGTCTTGATAAGTATTTGTGTGATTGGTAGATGACATACCTACATATAAGGGTAAGATACATTTGAACACACACACAAAAAAAATAATAAAAATTGAAGTGTACAGTTACTTATTAATCAGAGGTATGGATAGTTTGACATGTATCTCTAGTATCATCTAAAAGACCAAAAAAATAAAAATAAAAACACACAATTTGTTACTTTCACAACTTGTCTTATAATCAAGGGTACATACGTTGAGACTCGATCATATGAAAATTCACAAAACATTCTGTAAGCCCCATAAATAAGTTAAAGTCTAGATCTTTTTATCTATTAGTTGGCCTCGACACAAGCCTCGTTCACATAATCAAGTAATTTAAATCAGTTTGCAAATAGTTGGTGGGATTCTAACGATTGACCTACACGTACCGAGCCAAAATGCCTCGATCGACTAAATTTGTTGAGAGATGATACGAGGAAAGATTTTCATGTTAAAGTTTTCAGCGTTCGTCGGTGAGGTTTTCAAATTATTTTTCATTAGGGTAATGTTATCATGAGATGGTCTCTGCATCGAATTAGAAACTGCAAAGTTTCCTTAACACTCATTAAGAAAATCCTTGTCATAATAGACTCTGCATTTAAAACTAAAATTATGTTTGGTAGTCATGATGAAAGTTAAGATTGGATAAGATTTATCTAGTTCATGTTAAAGATGGGATAATGCCTGATATAAGAGGTAAAAATATCTCATGTGGGAGTGGGATAAAGGTTTATAGACTTTCATATATTCATGGTGCAAAATCTATTTTTTAATATCTAACTTTGAAGTTAATAAAACTAAAATAATAATAATAATAATACAAATATTATTTAAATATGAAGTAGAAAAATGCAGATTTTAATCGAATAAAATAAAATTTGAAAATAATCTTTTTAGTTCACTAAGAATGAGGAGCAAATAGATTTTTAAAAGAACCTTACCCTCTTATTCTCTTTCTCCTTTGTAGCTCTGATTTCTATAGAAACTTCATGACTTATCCGTATATTTTTGGTTCATGTTGAAGTTGTATGACAATAACAAGAGACACGAAGCCCCTTCTTTTCCATAACTCTTTAGTTAACGTTGAAATTTCACGAAGATGACGAGAGTTAAATCACTATACTTTTTAGAATCGCGAAGGTGGGTCATCATGCCTTTTCTCTCTTGCTAGATTTGGCATTCGCTAGCCAAACTATCTCATCGATGTCGTTGTAGTCCGTTTTACATTTGTTGTCATGATCAAACTCACGGGCCTAGAATGCTGCAATGAGATCCTTTATTGTTTAGATCTTACTATAATCATAGATTGATTGCTGGAAGTTGTTTCCGTTTGTACATTCAAGGTTTCTTTAATAGCAAATCGTGAGAGATTCTTAGCATTTAAGTTTATGCATTTTCGAGCTCATTTATACTGACATGCACAGTTCTTACCAAACAATGGACTTGATAGAATAATATATCCGACTTTATTACTATGATTTATCGATAATTGATAAAAATATAGCAAAATTCTCGATTTCGTATCTATTATTCAGTCATGTCCCGATTAGAAATCCAAACGACAAGGCATATTCTAAGTATTTTTCACAAGTAGTGCTAATCAAGACAGTGTGCATAGTAGTTATGGATCTTCCATTAGATTAAATTCTTGCAATTAATTAACGTCGTTTGTGATAGTAATTGAATTAACAACTTATATAGAAGATGCAATCCCACCCTTAATCGGGTAAATGACATAAATAATTTTTGAATTTTGGTTAATGTGCAATGAGGTCCTTGAATTTTAGCCAAATGTGCAATGTCATCCATGAAATTTTAATTTGTTCAATGTGGTCTCCCGAGCTTTTGTAAATCTTCGTTTAATCTACGGACCGTATGTATACATTCAATATTATCCCCGAGCTTGAATTACTAAAAGAATAATATCGAATATTTTCGTATAGTTCATAGACTAAATTTAACTTGTTCCAAAAGTTTGGAAACCCGCATTGAATAAATTAAAAGTTCGGGAACGACATTCTTTCACGGATAAAAATTTAAGGACCATATTTAAAGTTCGTGACCACATTACCGCGTTGGAAATAAATTTGGAAATGCGTACCCATGCATGGGGGCATGTTTTTGACTTTAACAAAAGTTAATTGATGAAACTAATGACTAATAAGAGGCTAAAGTCAAACTTGTTTTAATAAATCTATGATCTCTTACGGTACATACAGCTATCATTATTCAACATTCGGTGCTTTAATTTCCCGAAATCATGTTTTAGCCCCAACCATTTATTTCGCCCTCTCATTTCTTCCTCAACACGACCCGCGTCACTTCCTTTCTTGGAATCACCCTCCACCTCCTCCCTCCCAAAAAAGAAAAAAGGAAAAATAAAATCAATCCATCACCTTCTTCTGCAGCGATTCTCTCTCACCCCGCACTTGCAAACCCTCTCCCCCCCCCCCCCAAAAGCCCCTCCTCCACGCACGATTCCTCTCGCAATGCACGCCAAGTCGGACTCGGAGGTGACGAGCATGGACGCCGCCTCGTCGCCGCCGCGGTCCCCCCGCCGGCCTCTGTACTACGTCCAGAGCCCCTCCAACCACGACGCCGAGAAGATGTCCTACGGCTCCAGCCCCGCGGGCTCCCCGAGCCACCCCTACTACCACTGCTCTCCCATCCACCACTCCCGCGAGTCCTCCACCTCCCGCTTCTCCGCCTCCCTCAAGAACACCAACCCCCGCCACCTCCACGGGGGCGCGTGGCGGAAGCTCCACCGCGGGCAGGAGATCGAGGACGAGGACGAGGAAGAGGAGGACGGCCGCGGCTCCTCCTCGGGCTGGCACGGCGCGAGGCTGTACGCGTGCTTCGTCTTGCTGTTCGTCTCGCTCTTCACGGCGTTCTCGCTGATTCTGTGGGGCGCCAGCAAGAGCTACAGGCCGGAGATCGTCGTCAAGGTAAATGCGAAATGCGCGTTTTGGGTTCTTCTGCGTAGAGTTTCCTTTTTGGGGGAGTGAGTTGGGTATGGTGACTCGGCGGGTCGACTCGCTCTGCCGGTTCGGCATTGAAGCGGAGGACAGCGAAAATCTTCTTTCCGTTTTGATCGAATTGATTAGTCGTCTTTAATTCGTTGTCTACTGCAAACATGGAAAGTTACTGCCGCTTTTGGCCCCCTGAAAAGCAAGAATTATTAAAATTTTTTTCCAAGTTTTGGTTTAAAATTTCCATAAAAAAAATAAGTTTTAAAAAACTTCCGTCTCCAATCAAATATTAAATTTGGATTTTCAAGATGTTGATGACATGGTAATAAATTAAGGATGATTTTTAAGGATGATGGGGGGGTTTTTTGATTTGGTGGCAGAACGTGGTGTTCGAGAGCTTCAACGTGCAAGCCGGGAACGACCCGAGCGGGGTGCCAACGGACATGCTGACGCTGAATTCGACGGTCAGGATCATCTACAGGAACCCCGCGACATTCTTCGGCGTCCACGTCACCTCCTCCCCGCTCGATCTCCACTACTTCCAGCTCAAGCTCGCCTCCGGCCACGTAAGCAATCGAATCTCTCTCTCCCTCTCCAGTCTGCCCCCCACGCTTCACGTCCGCGAGGGTAGCACGGTCATTTCACCGGTCGTCCTCGTGTCGCGCGACGTTAGGAAATCGAAAAAATTGCTGAGCCATTGGGGTCGTTTCTTTCTCGACCTGTTGGTATCGGTGTCAGCGGTCGTATGAAAAAGGCTGCAAATTCGGACCAATCACATCATTTCTCTTTATAAAAAAAAATTATCATTTTAAATTCGTCGGGACGAGAAATTTGGAAAATTGGGAAAGGCATGGGGGGTTGCCTGTGGTCTCAACTCTGTACTGTCCTGCACTTTCTGCAGCTATATTTAAAACAGGCGCAGCCCCTCAGGTAGCCGTTGGACTCCCTTGGGCGGCTTAGGAATGACCATTAGCCGGGGTTGGGTCGGGCCGGGCCAAAGATGGACATTGGACAGAATGACAAGGATTACATTTTTTTCTTCTCGAGATTCTCAACTAATTTGTGCTTGTACAAATGGAGTTGCTTCCCCTTAATTGAATTCCAAGACATGCATGCTTTCATGGTTTTTCTAAACTCGGTATTAGTATCATCTAGTGCTTCGTTTTCTATGTGCACAATGCCGTTTACGCAGACATTTCGGGCTTGCAAAACGATAGGTGTGACAACATTCAAATAATTTTGGAATTGATTGATTTTTTTTTTCTTTCTTTCATGTGAAACTAGGCAATGCCATTTCAGTATGGCTTAGCCCATATATGTCATAATATTGTAAGCTTAAAGCACACTGTTTAGTCGGCGAGGTTAATAAGATATTCAAGCTTGTCACAAGTACTGATTAAAAATTCTGAAGTTGGCAATTGGAATACATTACATGAAAGGCATTTTTCTTCCTTTGTACATCTTCGATACGAACTCCATGTAAGAAATTAGAGCCAGATTGCTTTGAGCTGTGAGAGGGACAATTCAGCAAGTTTTTTTTTTCTTTCCATTTCCGTATTTACACCATCATGGTTATGCGAGCTTCACGTAGTTTCTGCAATAAATTGTGAAAAAAACAATAGATGAAGAAGTTCTATCAGTCAAGGAAGAGCCAGCGCGCAGTGGTGTCGGTGGTGGCAGGGTATCAGGTTCCCCTGTATGGCGGGATCCCAGTCCTCAGCATGGCCAGGGAGCACCTTGAGAACGTGGCCGTGCCATTAAACCTGACATTCGCGATGAGGTCGAGGGCATATATCTTGGGGAAGTTGGTGAAGTCCAAGTTTTATAGGAGAATCAGATGTTCAGTCACCTTAAGAGGCAAGCAACTCGGCAACCGTCAGAATTTGGCTGATTTGTGTACCTACCACTGATGATTTTGATGTTTCAATTGCTGAGAAATATATGGTCTTTTCGTTTGCAAGCAAATGAGGAACAGATTTTGCCTCTTTAGCTGCAAAAAGAGGAGTTAGCCTTGTAGATTTTATGCGGCCTTTCTGCAACAACAATATCGATAGCAATTCTTACTTTCGATGTTCTTACCCCAAGTATTTATTTGGGACGAATCATACCAAAGATTCTTACTGTGAGTTGGAGCTAACACTGTCTGCTTTTGCGAGATATGTTCTCTTTTCTGCTTACACGCTTAGGATTTTTGTGAACACAGTTTCATGCTTTCTGTTGAAAGCACATACTTGTGCAAGCGGGAGCTTTATCAAAGCTTTCTGTTGTTCTCCAATGGGCACATAATTTCTCCTTGTCCTAGAATGAAAAACACTTTGGGGTAGACAGAAAAACACAATGGTTAAGTGATAGAAATTACCTTGAAGTCCCATTTCAAACAGTCTTACAGGTAGGAAATATGAACTACAGCTGACAGCATACAGCAAGAATATTGCTTAGAAGATAGAACACCCAGCCCATACTAGCAAGTAGATAGATTATTGTCAGTTGTCCTTCCTAGCATCACCTCCGACCTTGTGACAACCGGGGATCTTCTCCTTGATCTTTTCCAGGATCCCTTTCTTCTCTGGAGCTCACTTGGGTGCGCCTTCTTCATCCTTTCCATGACCAGGGAGCTTCTCTTTTATTTTCTCCAAAATGCTCTTCTTTTCCTCCAGATGCATTGCTCCATCAGGTTTATCGCCTGGAAAGGACTCTCTTTCAAGCTCCCTACCTGCTTCTAATTCCTCATCTGTTATCTTGTGCTCGAGCTCTTCCTTAGCTGCCTCTTTTTTCTTTTTCTCTCTCCCTGCTTCTTCTTCATCGCCAGACTTCAAAGTTTTTAGAACAAGCGAGCATAATGAGTCATTTGCATATGGATGGGTGAAACTTTCTCACTTTCATGCTTTCTTTCACGATAACTAAGCATTTGACTATGCATGAAAGATATCTAGGTTTCTTTTTTGTCTGGGAAGTAAATTAACTAGTTTTTCATCCTTTCATGTCTTGACATCATATACGACTTGCAAAATAACTGGAAATTATTATGGTCTTACCGAGCTCGAGTTGCTGTGGGAACGTTGGAGTTGCTGGTCGAGAGTCAGCTTTTCTTCATCCTTAACCAGAGGCGTCATTTCTGCATCCACTACGGTATTGGTCATCTCATGCTGTGTTACAGAAACATTTGTGGTGTTGCCATTTTCAGGGCCTTGAAGTTGATGATGACCCATTGTGTAACTTTCGCCAATGAAGCACGGGAAAAGCTTTTGAGAACTATGTTGTTGTTGTAGTGAGTAACACTAGCGACGAGCCTGCTCTCTGAACTGGTTTTTATAGAAGAAGCCAGGGCATTCCACTTCAGTTTTAGAGAACAATACCCAGCGCACACAGTTTAGTTTAGATCATGAGTTAATTTTAGCAGATGGAAATAATTTCCCATCTGGTCTAAAAATTAAGAAGATTTACTTCATGCACGTTGTAATAAATCAAGTCAATCATCCTACTGTAAACACTAGCCGATGGAGATTACGTTAAATCACGCCATGAAGAACATGAATGTTTATGCATTGTGGTTGGTATAATTTGCCTGTGGAATGAAGATATCATTGGGAGAGAATTTGGAGGTCTCAGCCTCATTCATTGGAGTTCAAGCTTGGACATGTCAGACCAAATTAGAGCTTAAGCCTGTGTCTTTTGGTGACTTGAAAACTGGGAAAGATGCCGAAACAGCTGAGGGTTCTTGCATTGGACATGCATTGAGAAGAGGGAACTGTGTCCGTGTGCAGACCAGTCGAAAGAGGGGCGTGTTGTGTTATGGGAGACCGTGAGCGTGCTCATTAGGAGAAAACTAAAGGATGGTTGGTTTGGACGGTTGTCTCTTGCACTGATCAAGAGGTCAAGTTGATGGAATTTCGAGGTCAGCAAATTGTAACATCATTGGGTTCAGCAACTTAGAGTGTCATGGTCCAACCAGGCCACTACTACCGATAACCAATGCCAAGAATCTAAGGCAAAGTTATTGCTGTTTTTCGTTATTTTTAAGACAAAAGAAGCGTATGACATAATGCAGCTAGGAGTTAAACATAAGTTTTGAACAGACTCTGTTGGAATATGGATTAGGAACTGCCATTTTTGCTGCAATTTTCTCATTATGTACATTCTAAGGCTTCAAGAGAAGAGACGAGTAGACAAAGCATCAATGGCTACAGACTAGCAATTGTTGCACGGTCTGACTCTGCTGGAGAGAGTAAGATGATGAGCATGCATTGGTTGCAATAGACAGGATGAGAGCTTTCTCGATTTCTACACTAGTATGCCGCTGGATCATTGAAATTATGTAATCCATGAATGCTGCGTCACATGGCAAAGTGATGGGTCCATCCCTCGGCAGTCCGAACTCTTCCCTGGATAAACTGAACAGCTCTTGAATGACGCAATTGTTCAAGTACCCTATGGGAAACACGAACCGCTTTTGGTCGACTGTGTAGACAGCACAGTGGCCTCTATCGGCGAGCTGCAGTTCCTTGTGTCCACCAACTTTTGGAAATGGGATTCTCTTCCTACTCATGGCAGCTACTCTCCTCCATTTTCTTGCAATCTTGAGCAGTTTCTTTGTGCTGATCATTTTCTCTGGGCTGGAATGAGGAAGAAGAAATGGAAAATCGTTCTTCTAGTTTGAGAGCTTTGAAATGCCGAAGTTGTGGTGAGTTGAAGATAATGGACTATGGGGGTCCTTTAAATAATGGTGCATCAGAAGACACTGCAATAATGTGAGCCACCTGGTGATGGTGCAGAGCCATGTGATTTGGGTAATGGTAGGGAATGTTAAGGGTGGTGGCACTATCTGTTTCGGATAAGCTGTCAATTCGTCTTCCAGCAAGTGCATTTCCATGGCTTGGGATGATCGTAGCACCATGTACTGCAACCACATAAGAATGACAAGATGATGATATTAACAGATTCCCTTTATTCGGATGAAGTGTCCCTTGCTTGGAAAGACAGTTTGGTGGTTTGTGAGTGAACGGAGTTGGCAAGTTTAGGGCATGTGCAAGACATTACTGCTGGACCCAGGATGTCATAAAGCTCCCTGCAAACAAGCCCTAAAGTATGTGGCTCAAACTAGCCGAGTCTGATGGTTGTTCCTAGATCTGGGCATCATCACTTGATGCAACATCTGAATGGCTCAGATTATCTAAGCTTTCACCAATGTTCGTGGTCCCGTTAAAATCATATGGAGGGTCTTCAGGATCTGAAAATGTTAAGGGGACAAGCAGAAAAAGGAAAAAGAAAATCTGTCATTAGGCTATTTGTCCCCTTTGTGAATGGTTTCTGTCTTCCTTTCCATTTTTTTTCCACAATATGCCCAACACCTTTTCCTGTGGGATTGGTTCAATCCTATCTATGTGCTTGAAATGTCCTCCGCCAACCTTACAGAAGGTGGGAAGATGCGCATATCGCCTATCCATGTGCTTGAAATGTATGAGTTTTCTGGGTCAAGCAGAATTGCTTGCCAATGCGACCAGGAGTTTCTGATATGTTATTCAATGTGTCGGTCGACATTGATAATACAAGAACCAGCAGGAACCGATTATGGACAGATTTCCTGTGACCTTGAGCAATTTGTGGTTGATCTTGTGATTCATTAGGAGAGAATTTGGTTAATCAAGTGGGCATCTAAGCTGATCTGGACCCACTTTGTAGTTGAGCTCTCTCGCAAAACAGTAAGAGAATCCTTCTCTGCGGTTAAACAATCATGTACTCATGAGCCCCACAGAACCAAAATTCTAAGCCCTCTATCAAATTTTTCTCAACAGAGCCACATGGGTTTGCTACCATGTGTTTTCACATTGGAAAGATGCATTGAATGCCAAGTTGTTTGGCTCTCCCAGTATAAAACGCGGTAAAGGCCAGGACTTTCTCCAAAACCAGAAACAGCACTCCAATCCACAGAAAAAGGCAAGTTCGCTCATCTGTTGAGAATTACTTTGAGATGAACAAAATGATAAGCACCAAGAAGCTGATTCAAATGGCAAGGAAGTGGCAGAAGATGGCTGCCATGGGAAGAAGAAGAATCGCATTTCCGAGGACGAACAGCAAGTCTAGTTCGGCAAATGCAAAGGGATCATCAGCTGCTCAGAAGGGTCGTTTCGTTGTCTATACAACGGACGAGAGACGCTTTGCGATCCCCCTCTCATATCTCAGCAACAACATCGTAAGGGAGCTCTTCAGGGTATCAGAAGAAGAGTTCGGCATTCCGAGGGATGGTCCGATCACGCTTCCCATTGATGCTCTCTCTATGGAGTACATAATTTTGTTAATTAGCAGAGGCTTGGTTAAGGACCAAGAGAACGCTCTGCTTATGTCCTTGACCAGAGGAAGCTGCTCATCATCCTCAGCTTTCAATCAAGCATTAGAGAGCCCACAAATTCTTGTTTGTAGCTGACTGACGTAAAAATACCAGTATTTTGTAGTTATGAATTTGGTTTTGCCACAGCATAATGCATTGTTCTAACTCGTCTACCTTCGTCTTAGATCATCCTAGCATTTTGTGATGGCTGGTTTCGACTCGGATCATTTATATCTTGCATATCAGATCCACTGCAGCCAAAAAGTAGTATGTAAGCCTGCTTATATAGGGCCACTTTGATATAGTCAATGAAGACTCAACCTTAATATCCAATTGCTTCAGCAATTATCGAACTATTTACAGGATTAGCAGAAGGTCTGTCGCCAGAATCTAAAAATTCATAATTAATCGCCTTTCTTGTTATATGATCATTGGGATTATGTTGAATATGAAGTGGATTACCAATCTGCACCCTAAATAGCTAGGAAGTGAGCAATACAAAAATTAGGGTGAGCACTTCCATGTTCCGTAGGGATTGAACGAACCGAGTTCACCTATATGAGAGATTAAAAAAACCAACAATCGGCTTTCCACTTTGGATGTCCCACGATTCAGCTAGTTTAGAAACTAAGGAGAAGGACAGGATTGATACATGCATTGAATTAGTATTCTTGTATTAGACTGGAAGGGAAGACAATATATGGGTGCAAGTTTTTGTTTCATTTACCATACATATGTGGTACGGAACATACATAAAAAACACATCATTAACAAATGTGCAATCGTGGATACATATAGGTTCCATATGGAACTTATCTATTGAAACATGTTCATCATTTTTTTGGAATCCGTAACCTATCATACATATCATGGAACTTGAAACTTATCCCGTCACAGGTTTTGGTCCGCCTGGTTTCATCTCATATTCTTGATTAAACGATTGCAGTTAATCATCACTTTCTTTTTTGGTCGAAGAATCATCATATTTAATGACTATAATTTGTTACTACAATCCATCGACCACAACTCATATTTAGACACACGAATAAATACGAAATATTTACAAAATAAAAGTCTCACCATAAATATCGCCGAAAATATAAATTCGGACTAATGGTTCCAAATTACACACTTATTGGTCATCATTGGATGCCATGGAATACCGCATGATCGCGTGAAGACATATATCAAGAAAAACATCAAAACTTCAGATCAGTAGTTCCAGATTACACACTCATTAGTCATTATTGGACGCCATGGAATATTGCAAAGATCGCGTGAAGACATATACCAAGAAAAACACTAAAACTTGTTACAGGTCACGGGTTCAGCTTCTAGGTTTTACCTTGGAATCATGCGCACCCCTAACTAATATTGTGTTTGCTCTAAGGCACTGTATTTAGCTGGAGCACGCAAATTACAGTGGTTTCTGCACTCTGTGCATCTGATAGATGCTGAGAGACAATCGCCATTCATGAAGAAGTGCTTGTTCCAATTAAAATGTCTGTCAAGCTCACTTCTTCGGTTCCTTAACCATGCTTTTATGAAATTCTCACAGTTTTCATTTATGCCCTTCCTAATGGAAAAGGAGAGAAACTGAAGATTGAAGAATTCTGAAGTTTGGTAGTTACAAAACTGTCTTATCTAATTAAGAGCTGGTTCCGAATGAGAACACATTCAAAAAAATCTAGAAGTTCAACTCCAAAAAATTTACAACTGTTTTTTTTTCTTTTTCTGTAGATTGAGATGGATAGATTTTGGATTTTCAAAGTACCCAAGTTACTATGACCTTCTGTATTTGTACTATCAATGGAAAAATATTTTTTGTCAACTCATTCGTGAGTTTGACATGAAATGCTAGGTGAACTCGAGGATTTCAATCAGAAGGTACTTTCATTAGATTTTGTAGAACTACAGATTAGAAACTGCAAATTTCTCTGCAATTCTCTCACTAAATATATTTCAAGCCTCAAAAGAAGAAAAGAATGAAGGACACTAAGCATCAATGGCTACAGCCTAGCAATTATTGTACGGTCTGACTCTGTTGGAGAGAGTAAGATGATGAGCATGTATTGGTTGTAATAGACATGAGGAGAGCTTTCTTAATATCTCCGTTAGCACACGCTGCTGGATCATACTATGTCACCCATGAACATCGCATCACATGGCAAAGACATGGGTCCGTCACTCGGTAGTCCAAACTCTTCCTCGAATAATTTGGATAGCTCTGGAATAATGAAAATTTTCTAGTGCCTCATTGGAAAAGTTTGTTTGATCTGGCATGCAGAAATAGGAAAAAGGATCTGTCATTAGCCAATATGTCCCCACCGAATGGTTTCTTTCTTGTTTCTTTTTATTTTGAGACTTGCCTAAACTAGTGCATGGTGTGGATATACACCTTTCCTGTGGCATTGGTTAATTTTCATCAGTTCATACTGCTATTTAAAATGTCTTCTGGCAACCCTACAGAAGGTGGAAGACTGAACATATCACCTACTGAAAGTTCAGAAATTTATGGGTCTGGCAGCATTGCTCGCCAATGTGACCCGGCAGGTTTGCTAAATTATTCAATGCATCTGTTGATATTGATACCACCAGAACCGGTAGGAACCACTAGTGGACTACTTTCCGGTGACCTTCAGCAATTTGTGGTTGATCTTGATTCATGGAGAGAATGGGTTTAATCAAGTGGACAACCAAACTGACCTGGACCCTACTGTGTAGCTAAACTCACTTGCAAAATAGCAAGAGAATCCTTCTCTTCTGTTATGCAATCTTGTCTTCATGAGCCCCACAGAACCAAAAAGATTGACCCTCCATGAAGTTTTTCTCAACATGACCACATGGGTTTGCTTACCATGTAACTTCACATTGGAGAGAGATATGTAATGCCAATTCGTTAGCCCTGTCAGTATAAATCTCGGGAAAGGCCAATACTTTCTGCACAACCAGAAATAGCACTCAAATTCAACAAAAAAGCAAGTTTTCTCTTCCGTTGAGAATTTCTTGGAGATGAACAAAATGATAAGCACAAGGAGGCTGATTCAAATGGCAAGGAAGTGGCACAAGATGGCCGCAATTGGAAGAAAAAGAATTTCGTTTCATCGGACGAGCAGCAAGTCCACTTCAGCACATGCAAATGAATTATCAGTTGCTCAGAAGGGTCACTTCGTTGTCTATACAACAGATGAGAGGCGCTTCGTGATCCCTCTCTCGTTTCTCGGCAACAACATAGTGAGGGAGCTCTTTAGAGTATCGGAAGAGGAGTTTGGGATTCCATGCGATGGTCCAATCATGCTTCCAGTTGATGCACTATCCATGGAGTACATAATTTCATTAATTACAAGAGGCTTGGCTAAGGACCAAGAGAATGCTTTGCTCATATCGTTCACCAGACAAAGCTGCTCATCATGCTCAACTTTCAATCAAGCATTAGAAAAACCAGAAATTCTTGTTTGAAGCTGACAGATGTAGCACATACCGGTGCTTAGTAGATGAATGAAAGTAGTTTTGCTGCAATATATGCGCTATCCTGATTCGTTTCTGTATGGCCTAAATCATCATAGCATTTTGTGATAGCTGGTTTTAACTCAGATAATTATGTTCTGCACTACGGATCCATGCAACCAAAAAGTAATATATCAACCGGCTAACTAAGTACGCAGGGTAGATTTTGACGTATTTAATCAAACCATTACTGTGATTATTCAAATGTTTCTGCTTAGTGCCTACATAGTTATGGGATTAGCAAAAATGTGCTTCCTGTCAGAAACTTAAGAATCATCATCAATCGCCTTACTTACAGTGTGATCATTGGCATTATGTTGTAGATAAAGTGGGTCAACAACCTGGAGAGAAAATAGTGAAGAAGTGAGCATGCTAAAAATTGTGTCTGGTCCAAGGCAGATTGTTAGCTGGAACATGCAAATTACAGTGGTTTTTCTCACACAAGGCATCTGATAGATGCTAACAGACAATAACTAATCATGCAGAATTATACGGTTATTCCCATTAAAATACCTATCAAGCCCGATTTTGCAGCGCCTTAACCATGCTTTTATAGAAGTCTCTGAACTGAGAATTTCTCTGTCGTTAAACAGCACTTTAAGTCTTCATCTATGCCTTCCAGAGATCACTAAGGAGAGAAACTGTATATTGGAGAGCTCTGTAGTTTAATAGTTATGAAACTATCCTAAACCATCAAGAGTTGGGTCTAGAAGTTCACTCTGAAAAACGTATATGATTTCTTTCTTTTTGAAGTGATCAATTTCTCTTCTATTTCCTAATCACCCCATAGAACTCTATGACGTTCTAAGTTTGTCCTAGTGATGGCCAGATTTCTTATTCCGAAGTTTGACAAGAAAAGCTAACCAAGCTCTAGGACCTTGAAAAGTGGCATGCAGATCCCATCTTCCTACCCATTACAAGCCATTAGTACTTTGGGTACATTACTTTCATTTCGTCTTCTACTTTAAGAGCCCTGACCAAATCCATCTTGTCCTTGCTGGTTCTTTAAAATATCAAGCACTTGGAGATGTGATCACAGGTAAAGGCACCGAACATAGTGTAATAATATTCGACCATGGGTCACACTACAAGGTTTTGACTGTCGCATTGTTGCTGATCTGGTGAGTAGAAGGAAAAATACACTAATGGAGTCACTAAAGTAATGCTGCCTCAGAAGGGCACTCCATTAACGTCAAGTCTCCTGGTAATAGTGAAGTGCCATGTGAATGTTGGATGTAGAAGAAGGCGAGGATGATGTCCATGTCTGTGTCTGTTAGGTTGGTCAATACATCTTCCAGCAAGTATATTCTTTGCCCAAGGTGATCATATATCAAAGGACATCAACCACAAAACAAG
Organism: Rhodamnia rubescens; assembly: GCA_021437795.1. Taxonomy (NCBI): domain Eukaryota; kingdom Viridiplantae; phylum Streptophyta; class Magnoliopsida; order Myrtales; family Myrtaceae; genus Rhodamnia; species Rhodamnia rubescens. Next base: position 3,600,955 of record JAILYA010000012.1, read on the forward strand.
GCCAGATTGATGAAATCTTGGTCCCTACCATTTGGGATCTTTGCATTAAAATGCACAGTATGCCAGGCCTCACATTATCAAGAATTAGACCAGGAACTTTTCAAACAAAATCTCATTTTATATATAACAGCACTTTAGTTTTCTCTTCCTACAAATAATGTTAGAGCATTTCAGTATCAAACTGAATTCATTTTTCCTACAATTGTAAGTTTGTGGATAAGTTGACCGGTGGTCCACGAATTCTATGATTATCAGTGCCATCATTTATTACTTGCTTATTCACTCATATTGACTCATTATCCAACAGAGCACGGCAAAACCTGTCGTCTACACCCAGTGATAAGACATCTATTAGTGTTCTGGAAATTTCAATCTTTTTGAGATACCAAATTATGATGCATAAGCGTGTCATGCTAATCATGAGTTCCTAGTAAACGGTGAAGGGGTTCAGCTCAGGCTTTGCACAGAGTACCTCTAATCCTTTGAGCTCGAGCAAAATTTGTGGTGTCAACTTGTTGGTTGGGACTTAGGTACAGAGTGTAATCAATTGGACAGCCCAAATGATTGGGCCAGGGGTGTTGTTAAACCACCGGTACCGTAGTAAGGACGGCCTTCCTCTATGTTCTGCTGTTATGTGTTCAAGTCAAAAGAACCAAATATTTGTCCAAGAATTATCTCTCAACAAAAGCACATGGGTTTGCATCCCAAGCCACATTGGATTGGCAAGGGACCATCCTCTCAGTATAGAAGAGGCCCAAGGCCAATTCTTTTTTACTCAAGGCGAAACAGATTCAATTTCCAGCATTGAAAGTTCCAAGTGTCCTCCTCTTCTCAGAATCTTTCTAGGGTGATTCAAAATGATAAGCATCAAGAAGCTGATTCAGATGGCGACTAAGTGGCAAAAGGTGGCCGGCATAGGGAGAAAAGGAATTTCCTGGCGTCAGTCTAATAGAGATTTAACGTTGGGAAATGTAATTGGGTCATCGGTGGCTCAGAAGGGTCATTTTGTAGTTTACACTACTGACATGAGGCGATTTGTGGTCCCTCTCTTGTATCTCAGCAACGAGATTGTCAGAGAGCTCCTGAGGATGTCGGAAGAAGAGTTTGGGATTCCAACGAGTGCTCCTATCCTAATTCGAATCGACACATTGTCCATGGAGTACAGCATTTCGCCTGATCAGCAGAGGCTTAGCTAAGGATGAACAAAATGCTTTAGTTTTGTCATTTACTAGAAGCAGTTGCTCATCATCCTTAGCCTTGGATAAAGCATCCACACACCAACGAATTTATGTTTGTAGCTGACTGATGCGGTGTTCACCAGTCTTTTGTAGATAGTACGAGGAAGATGATTTCTTCTGTTCATGTCGTTCTGGATTAGATCATAAGTACATCTCTAGCTTGCTTCTTTTGACTCGGACAATTTTATCTAATAACAGATGTATGCAAAGTAGTACATATCTTAATTACATACAAAATTGTACGTGATTAATAAATTATATGGTAACTGAACTGAAATTAATTGGAGATGTCAGCTTAGCATGACTGGACAACTTGAGAATCTGAGATCTATCATTTACTTGAACATGGTTTAGCCAGAGTGGATATGTTTTCAAATTATTCTGTTCACAGAATTGTCCGAGGGTTGGCTATATCTTCAATGACCTGGTTTGGTAAGGAATGCATGTTGCAGATGAAATGGATTGAATTGGAAGGAATGGCCCACTACTATGTAAAGATTTAGTCCGCTGCGAATGACCGGCCAGCATCTCTCTAGGTTAAGCTGTGTCAACTGAGGCCTTTCAACTATAACACCCAAAATAAAGTCAGGGAAATAGTAGTGGTTTGTGTAAATAACAAAAATGACTTATTCTTTTGAGTTAATAAGCACATGCCAACATGTTTTCGCAAGATTTCTTGACCCAATATCTCTTCAAATGGACTACCAAACAGGCAAGAAGGCAGAAACCAGCCAGCTTTAATGGGGTCCTCACTCTTGTTTTGCAACGCTGATGTCCTCACACAATCTGAGATCTTGAAATTTATATTGGCATGTCAAATCTGATGATGAGTTTCTGTCAAACAAAGTTACGTAGATATTAATATTGGATGTCCGACCATGGTTCAGCATCAAATGTTGCATTTTCATTCCTGTGAGCTCAAGAAATATATGGTTTCTCTGTGATTCCTACCAGGACTGTATTAATCAAGTTGACAACTAAACTAGCAGGCTCGTATTGAGAATAGTACTAGACAGTCTAGACTGCTTCCTCTGTCTTCTTCTGCAACCGCTGATAGCCCAACTAAACCAAGAAGGTTAAATTATTAAGAAATACTGAACATAAGCAAATGGCTTTCCATTCCATGATCTATGTTTGTATTGGAAGGCAAGTTGCCATCCACTCTGTATATAAAACAACCGGGGCAATTGCGTTTGACTCTATCAAAATAGCCTTCTAACGTTGACAAGAAGAAAAAGTCTGTCTTTCAGAGTTGTTTGGCACGAGAAAGAATGATAAGCACCGAGAAACTGATCCAAATGGCCAAGAAGTGGCAAAAGTTAGCTCTTACCTGAAGAAAGAGAATACTGCTGCAGACGATGAACAGCCATGCCGCTTCAGGAAACAAAAGCGGGTCATTGGTTCCTCACAAGGGTCATTTTGTAGTTTATACCACCGATAAAACAAGCTTTGCAATGTCTCTTTCATGCCTCAGCAACAATATTGTTCGGGAGTTCTGTGGAACTATCCTGGTCATTCTTCTGCACTCTTGTTGCCAATTTTCCATTTCGTTGTCTTCGCTTGTTGTCAAAATAATCATTTAGACAGACCGTAACCACATAAGGTAACGAATGACCATCTAGGAACAGATTCATTTTCCTTAAGGAGAAATGTCAATGACTGGGATGACATATTTGGGGGTTTGGAAGTGAAAAGATTTGGTAGATTTAGTGTCAAAGAATTAGGAGAAGATCTCGGAAAATCGAGGAAGACAATCTTGGGATATGATTTATTTTGTTTCCATTTATTTTATTTTCTTTATTAGGAAGTAGGAAATCTTTTCCTTTTCTGTCTTTATTTTCTTTATTTAGCATAGTTGTCCAAAACTCTATTTATGTGTAATGTTCTCTGTAACATTGTGATATTAAAAGAAATAGAAGAAACTATTGTTCTTCTTTGAAATCAACATGGTATCGGAGCGGACATTTTGAATCCAACTCCTACTATGGTGAAAACGGCGATGATCGGAGCTCGTAGGGACACCAATTCGGGTGTCCTACTAGAGAGAATTTCAACTTATTTCTTTGGACAATCGAGCAATAGTGGAGAGCAATTCTCCCGGGAATTCCAGCCTACTATTAACAGTTCACCGATTGAATGGCCGAAATTATTTGGAATGGGCTCATCGGGAAAATTCCTTGCTTGACAGGAGGAAAAAGACAAAAGCGATCCAAGATGGAAAGGGAGATCGGAGAACTCCTTAGTAATTGCCTGGTCGATCATTCTATGGGCCCGCATTGGAAAACCGCATCTATTCCTTCCGACCGCTAAAGATGTGTGGGACGTTGTGAGAGAGACATATTCGGATTTGGAGAACTCTTCCCGGATCTTTGAATTGAAGACAAAGCTATGGCAATCAAGGCAAGAAGATTGTGAGGTCACTATTTACTCCAATGAAATGGTGACCTCATGGTAAGAATTAGATCAATGCTATGATGATACATGGGAAAGTTCGGTTGATTGCAAGAGACATATGAAGAGAGAAGAGAATGATAGAGTATACATGTTTCTAGCAGGCCTTAATTGAAGCTTGGATGAAGTGAGAGGCAGAATCCTTGGTCGAAACCTCTCGCCATCCATCCGCGAGGTTTTCTCGAAGTTAGGAGGGAGGAATCTCGGAGGCGAATCATGCTACGTGATTCGGAAACAAATGATAAGTCTATATTCAAGAATTCTGCACTTGTAGCTCGGGGGTTTGACTCTAAGAAGAGAGGAAGAAGAAACCATGGTGTGAACATTGCAAGAAACCATGGCATATCAAAGAAACCCGCTGAAAAATTCATGGCAAATCGCAAAATTGGAAAAACGAAGGCTGGAAGAGAAGAAGCACTAGTAATGGTCGTGCGTTCCAAGCAACAAATGAGGAAGAGCAAATCAAGTCGATTCGGTTCCATTCACAAAGGAACAGTTAGAGCTCATGTACAAACTCCTTCAACCTCTACAACCTTCTTTAAATCCTTCTTGTTCTTTAGCCCATCAAGGTAATCATTTTTCTATTGCTTTCCTCATAGAAAATCTGCACCAAAATACACCATGGATTCTTGATTCAGAGCAACCGATCATATGACAAGCTATTCAAAACTCTTTTTACCTATAATCCATGTGCAGGAAATAAAAAATCACAATTGCGAGATGGTTCTCTTTCGGCCATAGCTGGATTAGGATTCATCAAACTCTCTCCCCGCCCTCACCCTTCATAATGTCCTTCATGTTCCAAAGCTATCTTGTAACTTATTGTCCATTAGCAAAATAACCCTCGATCAAAAGTGTCGAGCTAATTTTTTCTCATCTCATTGTGAGTTTCGGGACTTGACCTCGGGGAGGACGATTGGCGTGCTAGAGAGAGTGGAGGACTCTATTTCTTTGAAGATGGAACAAGCTCAAGTAGACATCTTCATGGTAGCCGTTTTGAATCTGTTACTATTTGTAAGGATGATGATATTATGTTATGTCATTATAGGCTAGGTCATCCGAATTTTCAATATTTGAAGTTCTTATTCCCAAAGTTATACTTGAATAAAAGTCCATTTTCATTTCAATGTGAATTATGTGAATTAGCCAAATATCATCGAACCAATTTTCCCTCTCAAATCTACAAGTCCGTCGAAACCATTCTCATTAATTCATAGTAATGTTTGGGGTCCATCTCAAATTCCTACACCCTCGGGAAAGAAATGGTTCGTTACATTTATTGATGATCATACGAGAGTGAGTTAGGTGTACTTGTTAAAAGAAAAATTTGAAATAGAGTCTGTTTTCAAAAAATTTTACACCATGATACAAACACAATTTCAAGTACAAATTCAGATTATCAAGAGTGACAATGGGATAGAATATTTCAATAAAATTTTGGGACAATTTTTCTTGGAAAAGGGAATTGTGCATCAAAGTTCTTGTCCCGATACTCCCCAACAAAATGGGGTGGCAGAGAGGAAGAATAAAAATCTTTTAGAAGTAACTAGAGCTCTACTCTTCACAACTAAAGTTCCCACGTACCTATGGGGTGAAGCTCTTTTTACATCCACATATCTTATCAACAGAATGCATTCTAGAGTGTTAAACTTTCAAACACCCCCTAAGAGTCCTTCGTAAGACCTATCCAACCTCTAGACTTGCTGCAGCCTTACCCTTAAAACTATTTGGCTGTACCTCCTTTGTCCACATCCATGATAGAAATTGGGGCAAACTTGATGCTAGAGCAAAAAGATGTTTGTTTGTTGGTTATGCACCTAACCAAAAAGCGTATAAATGCTTTGACCCGATTTCCAAAAAAATGTTCGTCACCATGGATGTCACCTTTTTCAAATTCACACTTTTTTTGGAACTCATCTTCATGGGGGGAAAGAAAGTGCAGATTCGCACAACACCATCATAAGAGTTTTTTCGTCTTGCAAAACTTGAAAGTCCTCTTCCCGCGATTCTTATACTTGATTTTGAACCATGTTTTTCAAATAATGAAAGTTCGGGTCCACCTATTTTGGTATCTCATCCTACTTGTGAGCATAACGGATGCAAAACTAGTACCAAGAATCCTGAGCTCCCATCCTATGCTCAAGTCTACACGAGAAGAAACAAAACTCAAAGAAATGAGTCTTCGCTTCCTTAAGGTGCCATGAGTCCGAACCGGGGCCGACCGTAACTCCATACAATCATCGGGTAATGTCCCAACTCAATCTGTCCAACCCGATCATAGTAAAAAAAATGAGTCTATTGATGAACTTGACATTCATATTGCTATCCGAAAAGGAGTTAGGTCTTGTACCAAACATCCTATGTCTCATTATGTGTCTTATGAAAATCTCGCACTCAATTTTCGTGCCTTTACCTCAACCTTGTCTTGTGTGGAGATTCCAAAACTGTGTAGGATGCTCTACAAGTTCCCGAATGGAATGAAGCAATTCTTGAGGAGATGAAAGCTCTAGAAAAAAAATGGAACATGGGATGTGGTGGATCTACCCAAGGGAAAGTCCACGGTTGGATGCAAATGGGTATTCACAACCAAGCATAAGGCCGATGGGTCCCTTGAGAGGTATAAAGCTCGGTTGGTTGCCAAAGGATTCACGCAGACGTATGGCATCGATTACTTTGAGACCTTCGCTCCAATTGCAAAGCTAAACACTATAAGAGTGCTCATATCGCTTGCAGCCAATCTTGATTGGCCTCTGCAGCAACTAGATGTGAAGAATGCGTTTCTAAATGGAGACTTGGAGGAAGAAGTATACATGGATTTCCCTCCGGGCTTTGACGGAAAGTTCGAATCAAAGGTTTGTAAATTGAAGAAATTGTTATATGATTTGAAGCAATCACCAAGGGCCTGGTTTGAGAAGTTCACTCGACCTCGTGAAGAAACAAGGGTATGTTCAAGGACAAGCTAATCATATCATGTTTGTAAAGCATTCTCGTGATGGGAAGGTTGCAATTTTGATAGTGTACGTTGATGTCATCATTCTCACAGGGAATGATATTGTCGAGATGAACAAGGTTGAAAGAATGTCTTGCTTCCGAATTTGAGATCAAGGACTTGGGAACTCTAAGGTATTTCCTTGGAATGGAGGTGGCTCGATAAAAAAAGGAATTGTAGTTTCACAAAGGAAATATGTCCTAGATCTTCTAAAGGAGACTGGAATGAGTGGTTATAGACCGGTAAATACTCCAATAGATCCAAATCAACTTGGAAATGACAGTGGGGTTCGTTGATACATCGGATACCAACTCGTAGGGATCTATTTATCGCATACTCGTGCATTGCTTTTCTTTGTGAGTATAGTAAGTCAATTTATGCATTCTCCCTATGAAAGACATCTTGAGGAGGCTGTCTATAGGATCTTGAGATACCTAAAGAGCACACTTGGAAAAGGATTGCTATTCAAAAAGTCTACTCAACAAGAAATTGAAGCATACACGCATATGCAGACCGGGCAAGGTCAATTACCGACGTAAGATCGACTTCGGGATATTGTACATATATGTCCTGGGGAATTTGGTTACTTGGCGAAGTCAAAAGCGGAATGTGGTGGCACAAAGCGGTGCGGAAGCGAGTATCGAGCAATGGCCTATGGAGTTTGTGAGATGTTGTGGCTAACACGAGTACTAGAAGAACTTCGAGTGCCGGTGAAAATGCCTATGAAGCCGTCATTGTGACAACAAGGCTACAATAAACATTGCACATAATCCAAAGGCAACATGACAGAACTAAGCATGTTGAGATCGATAGACATTTTATCAAGGAGAAGATTGATGCAGGAGCTATTTGTATGCCATTTGTGCCAACAACGCAACAAATAGCCGACATTCTTACGAAGAGATTATTTAGACCTAACTTCGAGTCTCTCATAAGCAAGTTGGGCATGATAGATATTTACGCACCAACTTGAGGGGGAGTGTCGAAGAATCAGAAGAAGATCTCGGAAAATCAGGAGATAATCTTGGGATATGATTTCTTTTGTTTTCATTTATTTTATTTTCTTTATTAGGAAGTAGGAAATCTTTTCCTTTTCTGTCTTTATTTCCTTTCTTTAGCATAGTTGTCCAAAACGCTATTTATGTGTAATATTCTCCGTAACATTGTGATATTAAAAGAAATAGAAGAAACTATTGTCCTTCTTTGAAATCAACATTTAGCATTTGGCAAACATCTTCAGCTGGGTCATGCTAATGACAGTGGTACCTTTGAACCTTGTGCATCCAATTGATGCTATGAAACTGCAGAGGTTTTCAATGGTAAATAAATACAAGTTGATATAACTCAAATGCTACCATGGAATTTTTGGAGGATGTGTCTACTTTCAGGTTTTTCTTCTTTGTCCATCTCCACACCCTGCAAAGAAGAATGCATGGCCTATGTAGGACTTGGAAAGTCTGCATTATATTGAGATCAACAAGAGAAAACCTTTCAGAACCCATAGCACAGCCGAAAATTCTTTCACCTCTGTAAACCGTTCTTTCTTTTGGTTGTGGCGGCGGGTGGGGGAGATGAAATTTGCATGTAAAATCATCTATTTCCCCTTCCTGCAATTATAAGGGGCTATAATTTGATTGTGTTATTTTCCACCATATACTCTAGTGACCCAACAGATACTCACCTAACATTGTCAGCTGGTGTTAACAGAACCTGTCTTGGTTCTTCAAATTTCTGCTTTTGCTGGCCCTGAGAAAGCAACTTATAATACCTTGACTCATCAACCAGACGACAAGTTCTTGTTAAGCGATTAAATGTGTTGGTTGATATCGATCATGCAATGATGGTCGTGGCGTCAATGGGCTCTCTTATTCCACCAACTTAAGCAATTTGTGGTTGCTGCTGCAACTCCTGGACGTGATGTGGTCAATCTGACAACATCCAAACTAATTGGACCCAGTATGTTTTCGAAAACAATTGCAACCACTGAATGAGAGGCCTTCCTCTTTGCTATGCATGTGCTCATAGCCCTACATGACCGAACATTTCAATTCTCAAAAAGCTTCTGCAAACAGAAGCACATGGGATTGCTTCCCAAGAGACTTGCCTCAAGGAAAGCGGCAAAGGATGGCAAGCTGCCTCTGTCCTCTCCTTATATAAAGAACCCAACGCAATACTTTCCCATCAACCAGAAAAAAAAAAAATTATTCCAACATATACAAGAAAAATTCTGTCTTTCCAGGTTGTTTGAATTGAGAATGATAAGCACCAAGAAGCTGATCCAAATGGCAAGGAAGTGGCAAAAGGCGGCTGTGGCCGGAAGAAAAAGAATTTCACTACGGAGCACTCAAAAGGGTCACTTTGTAGTTTACAGCTCGGACAACAGACGTTTTGCGATCTCTCTGTCGTATATCAGCAACGACATCATTAGAGAGCTCTTCAGGATATCCGAAGAAGAGTTTGGAATTCCCAACAGTGGACCTATCAGGCTTCCAATCGATGCGCCATGTATGGAATATATAATCTCAATGGTCGGCAGAGGCTTAGCTAAAGACCTGCAGAATGCTCTGCTTATGTCCATTACAAGCTGCAGCAGCTCATGTATAGGTTTAGATGAGAGATTTTCATGTCCACGACTTTATGTTTGCAGCTGCTGAATGGAGTAGCATGCCATAATGATGTGAATAATATTAGTCATTTCATCACATGAAAATTGTTCTGTCGTTTATTCTCTTCGCGTTGGATCATGATTTCTGATTACTACTCAACACTCTTTGGCTGCAATTTAAGACAGCATATTTTACTTTCCCCGACTATTAGATCCACGCCAAGTTCAGGTTGTCATCAAACCTTTTCTTGGAGCCTAAATTGAAAGTATGCAGGATTTTAACTGTGATTGGTTAACATACTGAGCGCAAATTTCAGGTCTAAGGGGCTTCAGATCTCATCTCATGATAGTTCTGTAACATACAGTTATGATCTTCCAGGAAGACAAATTTGTTATGACCTCAAAGTATGACATCTGTCAACAGGATATTGATGTGGAAAAGCGGCAGAACCAGAGATTGATCTTCACCTATTCTCATTATCGAGAACCTCCGATACCACCGACTGGTTTCGTCCCTCTTACGGAAATATATTACAAGTCTATTCCTTCTCCAATAAAGCCCTAAGATCATAGGTGTAATGCTGTGGAGGCCATACGGAGTCGGGGTTTGGAACTTTTCCATATCAATATCAAGCTATTTGTGTGCATGATCTCAATCCAACTTAGGATGTGCTTGCCTAGCAACAAAACTATGTTCAAAGAACCATAGAGTCAAGCTCTGGGATTCCACTTCTTCTGATTTATCTTTGACCACTTATTAGGATAATCGCCCTGTTATTGAAAGTCAAGTGTTCTGTTCAAGTGGCTGAAGCTGAAGCAGCTACTTTTGAAGTAACAGAATATCAAATCGAGGGTCTTCGTGCTCTTCTTTGAGATATTCATACACATTTATTGATACGTATCTTGGACAAACCCATTGGAAAATATACTATCTAGGATTTTATACAATTCACATTTGAGAATCATAAGCTGAGCATATTTACAAGCTTCATCTGTGTGGTGTGGCCTAGTTACACATTAGAGTTGGTGCTATCATTAACTGCAAACAAGAACTTGGAAACAGACTTCGATAACGAGGTGCCGTCTATGAGCACCGTCTACAGAGAATTGAATTCAGCAAAGCTTTCTCCAGTTCTTTAGCCACGCCTTGTTGGACTAGGGACACCATGTACTCCATAGCAGCTGCATCACAAGGCATGATGATAGGACCGTCGCTCGACAGCCCAAACTCCTCTTCGGACATCTCGAAGAGCATTTGGAAGATGTCGCTGCAAAGATACGACAAGGGTATCATGAAGCGACGCTCATCCGTCGTGTAGACGATGAAATGTCCCTTATCTGCCACCGAAGGCGTGGCGAGAAACTTCCCTCTGGTGGCATCCAAGTTCTGCCACTTCCTTGCCATCCTAAGCAGTTTCTTGGGGCTGATCATCGTTTCTTGCTCCTTATATCGAGTTGGCTTCAGCTGTGAGGATGACTGACGTGCTTCGGATGATTGATACCGATGTGTTATGCCTAATTAGAGTTAATGCAAGGGAAGGAGTTTTATAAGCAACTTCTGAGACAACATTCGGAAGAGGCAGTTCTCTTTGTTTTTGTGTTTTCCTAGGCAAAACCATGTGATTAGTTATATCAAAGAAAGAACACCAGGATCAGATATAACTAACTCTTGTCTGGTGGACGATGGACAAAGCAGGTCCAGCGTCTCTACAGGTAGATCATGCACTGGAGAGCCATAATGTGATTCCATGGTTGGAGAGATGGCAGCTAAAAATTCTGGTGTCCTGCCCCTTGGTTCTGATAGAACTGTCACTGTAACAAATGGGCCTATTTAAAATAATTAGGCCCAAGATGCAAAAAAGCCCATGTCTGAGTTAAGTCCTTGAAGCTATGACCTCAGCCCATCTCTATTTCGTCAGGTCCGAGACTCTGCTCTCCTCCCTCCTGCAATTATGAAAGTGGCATCGTACCATGTGACAATTATTAAAATGAATAATGGGGTTTAGAGCCTATTTGTTTCATACAATCGGGTCGGGCATTTTCTAACATTTTGGTTCCTTGAAATTGCATGGTGAAGCTTCTCTTGAAATAGTTGGCTATGAGTCCATTATCTGTAAAATGGATGAAGAATCTCACATGAAACATAGTCTGTGGAAGGAATTGCGAAAGGTTACATATATTGATTCGTTAGCCGATTTTTTGAATTCAATTCTGAAATGATTTTATGACTAGCTTGAGGATTGTGTTGATGATTTTATTCTCTTGTCACTATAATTTGAACCCGTTGAAGAGCGGTGAGTGTGCATGTTCTTCTCAGGACATCATGTTTGGGCCAAGCAACTAGCTGACATAGGCGAGGCGAATTTCTCTACGCCTTGTCATAGGCCATCACAATTTAATATTAAGCATCAAATTGATAGATGGATTGGACCATTAATGCTTGTTTTGAAATCATACACCTTATACGCACAAAGCTTTGTTGAAGTTATATAACTCATCTTGGATCTTGTACACGTTGTATACTGGATTTGAATAGAAGTGTTTCCGGCACCATTTATAAATGAGTATAGTGGACACTTGATATGTGTATAAGAGATTTGAACTCACCACCGACCAATGATTTACCCATGTCATTCATCTCAAATCCTTTTTAGATTCTAAAGCTACAAGCAAAAAGAACAAGCGATATCGGCAAGAATTTTTGGGAGTTGGATTTTGGCACATGTTCTTTTTGAATGGACTTCATAACTCGATCCTACAACCATTTTGGGCTCTACTGGATGCGTTTCTTATTTTAACATACCGGTGCCCGTATGCCATGCATCCCTAATTGTTAAACGAATATTTTTCTTTTTCTTTAACTAAGAATATTCTCGAAGTTTTACATCTCAAAGTTCGGATGAAGAAGTATAAGCACTTACTTAGATCCAAACTTTGTGATAAGATAGATGGATAGACATATATAGTTCTATGACTGGCTAATATTGGCTATGTGTATGAGTTTGCGTTCCTTCGAATGTGAGGACGGCGGTATCATGTTGCTTGTAATTGTAGATCGGAGTGTGACAATAAGTGCCTTAACTTCTATTCACGGGGGGGAGAACAAGTTAAAAAGGAAAAGAAACACGTGTATTTGCAAATGCATTATATGCTTTTCTGGTCTAGTTTGCCAATGATTAGGGAGGGAGGTTCTGGCCACGTGTGTGAAGAGAAGAACACGTTGACCAATTTAGGCAAGTGCAGGACATGAACTGCTGCTGTACCGGGAGTACCAGAAGGGCTGCCTAACAAGCAACATACGTGTCTTATCAATTAGCATTGGTATATTCCACCTCGCTTTGTAACGTGATTTATATGTTATTTATATACATGCGATTCTCTTACCATTTATGAGCAAATTCGAGTTCTATCCTTTTTTGTTTGTGTTGTCAACACGTGTCAGTCAAATTCCACGCACCACTCCTAATCCAATTCGCACGTGAGAGGAGTAACTTTCTAAATAATTGGCTTTGTTAATTTATTAAAGTATGTGGTGCGCAAGATTCAGTTCAGGCCATTGCTGCAGATTTTGATCACTGGAATGAGTTTCTACCCTGTCACTTCCCCCTAGAATGGCAGTATCTTCTGCATTAATTTCCCTGATCAACATGCTACGGTGATGGAAGGAGCAGCACAGATTGTGCTTTGCGTTGTGGCTTGTGACAATCAAGCACCCGCGTATAATTAGTGAACATTTCAAGATCCTTGACCAGGACTTCAAGTTGGCGAGCACAACATAACATACAAATTGGTAGGGATTAAGAACCCAAAAGCTTCAAGCGTCCCCTTTGGGGTTGAGATGATCTTGAACTGTTTGCTTAGGATCTTTGGCCACTCAAGCTGGCAACCAAGCTGACTATACCAATCCGAGACATTTGAATAGCAATAGTATGGCTCGATTAGGGCTTATATGGTAATTATTCTGATTCTCTAATTCCGTTCTTCATAATAAAAAAAAGATGAGAATCTTATTTGGTAACGTAAATGATTCCGATTCCGATTTTGTTCCGAAAATAATTTTGGAGTAAAAATAAGAACAAAAAAAAAGTTGGTTACGAAAAAAAATTACTTTTGATAATCACAAAACAGAATCAAGTTCCATATCTCTCACTTTTCCTTTTCGGTTCTCCTAATTTTTCTTCGACCTAAACAAAACAAGGTCTCATTTTCAAAAAATAATAATAAGATCATAAAATATTACGTACAAAATAAAAACATCGAAAAAATTTGGAAAAATTCTAAAAAATAAGAAAAATTTCAGAAAATCCCTAAAAATAGAAAAAAGTTTAGATTAGGCTAGTTTGATCTCATTTTCATAAATTTGGGCCTAAATTTCATAGATTTTATTCTTTTTTAGAAAAATCATAAACACCTTTGCAATTAAACTCGAACCACATTTCTCTAAGCCCTTAGGTAGGGTTTTATGATGTGATTTATCAATTCCATGATTTCTTGATTGCATACTTCGTTTCATTGGTTGTGATTTGTCTAGTTTTATGTACTTTAGACTTAGTCTAATTTTAAATTTTTTGGAAAAAGACAAAAATAACCATTGTGAGTACTTAGCAAGCTCTCGTTTTTAAGTTTTCGATGAATTAAGACTGAGATTTGATTTCCTAGAACCAAAAATGCATATAACTCGGGGCAATGCAGTGCATTTTCCTTGTAGAACGAATGTGTCGCTCATGCCGGTTATCCGCTCACTCAAAAAAATTCGACAAAACCCCACAAAAAATGGCGAAAATGACTCGTGATGATTCTTGATATTTATTTTTACATTTCAATATGCAATATGTTATATAGGAGAATCAATATGAATTAATCTTCAATTAATTTGAAATGTAGGATGAAATTTCACATAAGAACTACTTTATTATTTGACTTAAATGGAAAAAATTGGGAAGAGCAATTGTTACTAGGAACTTAAATTTTGTGCAGTTATCAAACGAGTTTTCGCTCGGAAACGAATTTTTGTAGTTATTAAAGTTTCTCTAGGAACGGAAATTTTAGGCGATTACTAAACGCGTTCGATTTTCTAAAATTCATCCGGAGAATAGAATCGAAAAAAGTCATTTTAATCGGGATCGCTTTTTCGGATCGGAATGGTTGTCATATAGGCTCTTAGATACCGTAAAATCAAGCCTGTATACTCTTTAGTTGCACGGATCCGTAGTGCAGGACACCATGTTCTAAGTCCAAACCAACCATCGCAAAAGGATATAACCACTAAGCCAATTGGAAATGAACTAGGACAGGGCGTATATTGTTGCAAAACTACTGTCATTAATCTAGTAATAAGTACTGGTACGTGCTATATCTGTCAGCTACAAACAAGAATTTCTGGGTTTTCTAATGCTTGATTGAAAGCTAAGGATGATGAGCGGCTCTGTCTGGTGAACGACAGAAGCAAAGCATTCTCTTGGTCCTTAGCCAAGCCTCTTCTACTTAATGAAATTATGTACTCCATAGATAGTGCATCGATCGGAAGCATGATTGGACCATCGCATGGAATCCCAAACTCTTCTTCCGATGCTCTAAAGAGCTCCCTCACTATGTCGTGGCCGAGAAACGAGAGAGGGATCACGAAGCGCCTCTCATCTGTTGTATAAAAGACGAAGTGACCATTTTGAGCAACTGATGATCCATTCGCATGTGCCGAAGCGGACTTGCTGTTCGTCCGATGAAATGGAATTCTTTTTCTTCCAACTGCGGCTATCTTGTGCCACTTCCTTGCCATTTGAATCAGCTTCTTTGTGCTTATCATTTTGTTCAACTCCACGAAATTCTCAAACGGAAGAGAGAACTTGCTTTCTGTTGAATTTGAGTGTTTTTCCTGGTTGTGCAGAAAGTATTGGCCTTTCATGAGTTTTATACTGAGAGGGCTAACGAATTGGCATTCAATGTATATCTTTCCAACGTGGAGTCACATGGCAAGCAAACCCATGTGGTCATGTTGAGAAAAACTTCATGGAGGGTCAAGATTTTTGGTTCTGTGGGGCTCATTAGGACAAGATTGCACAACAGACGAGAAGGATTCTCTTACTATTTTTGCAAGTGAGTTTAGCTTCACAGTAGGGTCCAGATCAGTTTGGTTGTCCACTCGAGTAACCACATTCTCTCCATGACTCACAAGATCAACCAAAAATTGCTGAAGGTCACGGAAAAGTTGGCACTATCGGTTCCTGCCGGTTCTCATATTATCGATACGGACAGACAATTGAATAGTTTATCAGAAACTCCTGGTCACATTGGCAAGCAATGCTGCTGGTCCCAGAAAATTCAGACATGTCAAGCGCATAAATAGGTGATAGTTGGGTCTTCCCACTCCTGTCTGTCGAGTTGCAAGAAGACGTATTAAATAACAGTATGAACTGATGATTTGCACCAAGAGCTAGGAACAACCATCAGACTCGGTGAGTATGAGCCACACGCTCTAAGGCATGTCTGGTGTGAGCTTAACATATCTTGTGTCCAGCAGTAATGTATTGTGCCTGCCCTAAACTTGCCAAGTCCATTCTCTCACAAACCACCAAACTGTCTGCCCAGCAGAGAACATATCATGTGAAATAAAAGGAATCTGCAGTTCCATTTCATCATTCTTATGCTGGTGCAATACAGGTGCTACGGTCATCTCGAGCAACTGAGCTGTACTTGCCGGGAGACGAACTGATGGCCTGACCGAAACCGACATCGCCCCCGCCCCTAACATTCTCTTGCGAGACAAATCACATGGATCTGCACCATCACAAGGTGACTCCCGTTAATGCAGTGTCCTCCTGATGCACCACTATTTAACAGACCCCAGTTAGTCCATTATCTTCAACTCAATAGCTTTGGCATTTTTCAAAGCCCTCGAGATCAGAAACAAAAATCTCCTATTTCTTCTTCATCCACATCCCAATACAGAGACAATGATCAGCCCGAAGCACTTGGTCAAGATTGCAAGAAAATGGCAGGGAGTAGCCGCCATGAGAAGGAAAAGGATCTCATTCCCACAAGTCGATGGAGGCGAGGAAGTACTAGCTCAGAGAGGACATTTCGTTGTCTACTCGATCGACCAAAAGCGATTCATGTTTCCGATTGGGTACTTGGACAACCAGATCGTTCGAGAGCTGCTCAAGTTATCCGAGGAAGAGTTTGGGCTGCCAAGCAATGGACCCATCACTTTGCCGTGCAATGCCTTGTTCATGGACTACATGGTTTCGATGATCCAGCGGCGTGCCGATGCAGAAATTGAGAAGGCTCTCCTTATGTCTATCACAGCCAACACATGCTCACTATCTAACTTTCTCCAGCAGAATCACACTGGACAACAATTGCTAGTGTGCAGTCATTGAAGCTTTGTATTTATGCTTTTGCCTTTCATGTATTGAGGCTTTTAGGATGTACATAATGAGAGAATTGAAGGACAGTTACAGTTCATATTTTTTTAGCTCGTCAGATTCTAATGAAAATAGATCCTTCACTCCTATGATTAGCGTACTTTTCTCTGTTGAGTGGACGCAAATTGATTCCAGTCAACTCCTGTGTCAATTTTTTGTTTTTTGGGTCGAATTCTCCTATGTCAATTAGACCCACCATTTTGTGAAGGGAAAGCTACCCAAAAGTCGTAAACCTTTTGACAATTTTTCAATTCAATCCTAAACCTTTCAATTATGCCAATTTAGTCCTAAACCTTTTGTTGATTTGCCAATTTAGTCTTAAACCTTTCAATTATTTCAATTTAGTCTTAAATCTTTTGAAATTGTACCAATTTAGCCCTAAGTCTTTTGAAATTTTGTCATTTTAGTCTTAAACTTATTATTTGAGTAATTTGTAGGAAGGACAAAATTGGCAAATCGTTAAAAGGTTTAGGACTAGTTTGACAAATCATTAAAAGATTGAGGACTAAATTGATATAATTTAAAGGTATAGGACTAAATTGGCACGTTGTCAAAAGTTTTAGGACTGAATTGCCATAATTAAAAGATTTAGGACCGAATTGACACAAGTGCAATAGATTTACAATTTTTTGGATAATTTTCCTATTTTGTGAACTTTACCCTCTATAATTGCATCTGGATAAATATTTTGTACTTTTGTGATTCCATGTTGCTACTTTGAGTCACAAACTTGAACATGACCAAAATCAAAGGACATTCTCAGGTCGCTTACGAAAAAAATTACAAAAGAAGTCCTAAACTTATTTATGGCGGCTAATTCGGTTCTAAATTTTTCAATTTGACAAATTCAGCTTTTAAAGCTTTAGATAATTTGCCAATATGGCCTTTGCAACTAAGTTTGGTAAGAAATCGGCGAGGTAGATGCCGGTTGCCCCTACGTGTCATGGTGGCCACTAGTGCTGGCATGGATTTTACAATTTTTTTTGAATTTTTCTAAATTTCTTATATTACTTTTTTTTTTTTTTTTTTTTTCACTATGGGCCGGCGACCATCACGGCCCTTTGCGGCCCCCGTCAACCTCCTCTAAGGTCGTGAAGTGGTTGAGGGAAAATAAAATAAACGGAAAAAAAAGAGAAAGGAAAGAAATGAAAAAGGAAAAAAAATTAAAAGAGAAGAAAAAATTCAGAAAAATGTAAATAGAGAGAAGGGGTATGCAAATAGAGTAGGAAAGGAGTTTTTGGGTGTACATGCTAGTAAAATAGGTATTTCTAGGTTGGGAAGATGAAAAATACAGGTTTTGAAATGAGACGAGAACACATCTACCTTGATTTTGATAATTCATCTTATTATCCTGGAGTTTGTTTTGTTTTGAAATTGTAATTGACTTAAAGTTGGACTCGCGATGTTTCACTCTAATTTTTTCGAAAATGACTGAAACGTTATTTTGGCAAAAAAAAAATTAAACAAGAATTTGTCATATGAAAAGAGTAATCATCTACTTTGTCCATTTTATTTTCCTCTTCTTCTTTTTTTTTGCTTCGCCCAAACGTAGCGTGCGCATATATTTCAATTTTACATCAAATAAATGATGAAATGTCCGAGAATTTACACATAAAAAGGTAAAAAAAAAAATAGTCGAAGAAATTCACAACAAATAGAATGCGTGCAACATAATCTTGCGAATTCCGACCCCAAAAAAAAAACCATAATCTTGAGAATTATTTCTCATGAAAAGGTTTTTTGATGGAAAAATTATCCGGCTTAAAACCGTTGCAGTCGAAAAGAGTAAATAGTTCATCAAAGACATTGCATGGAGGAATGGGAGTCCCCTTCCCCTTTGGTCTCTTTGCCTCTGTGGCTCACTTGTGCCCACAATTCTTGGGGTCATGGCCATGGACTCGTTTCTGCATTAAACATCTCAGCGGGCGTCCACCTCAGAATAGGCTTATCTCCTTCTGTCCACTCTTCTCTCTCAACTCCCGACGGATCAAAAGCTGCATTTTTTTTTTTTTGCTTTTTGTCCCTGTGAATACTTTGGATTGGACTGAAGCAGCATATGAGTCCACTGTGACTGAGTGAGTGAGTGACAGGGAGAGAGGCCATGGAAGGGCTGAAGCTGCCTTCATCTGTGCACAGCACGGCAAGCTTGTTCCCCAAATTCCCCTTCCCCATCCGACCCACTACTCATGCGGTCCGTTCGACTGGTATGTCTCTTGCTTTCGGAGTTCATCCCCTGCTTTTTCTTCTCTTTTGAACTTGCTACGATTCAATTAGTAGTTCACTTGACGAAAAGGGGGTGATACGGAAGCAAAACAATTGTGGGTGATTACCGAAGCAGCAAAATTTCCATGAGCGAAGAGTTCACGATAAGTCCTTCAGTTTTATCGGTTTGTTTTGCCTGGAAGTTGTTTGCTCTTTGGTCTTGTATCATTGTCAGTATCAACGACATGTACCCATATACCGCGTAGTTCCCTATGAGCTTAATCGAGTAACCGATTACTTCAAAAGCTTGAGCTTAAGCTCGTTGAAGAGGACATGTTATACTTCTCATTAGCCAAGTTATGAAGTGGACTTCAGTAGTGGTGTAAAAATGTCCTGTCTAGCTCTTGTTTTGATACTGCTACTATAATTGCACGTTCATTGGTGGCCCGTACATTGAACTGTTTAATTGCTAATGGCTCCCAAAGAGTGAATGTGCATCGCAAATCCGGAATTATTATTATTTTGAGAGCTGGGAACTAGCCTGAGCTGTGGTCTCTGGATATAACGGGCTCATCTGACAGTGCAAGCGTTTTCTCTAGTAAAAGAGATTACCAGTCTGACTCGAAAAAGTGGCATGTGACAGAACATGCCGCGAATTGGGCTCAATATGAAAAGGTAAGTAGTATTTGTGGTTATTGCTACTTAAGATGAAGAGGATGGAATTGGGAAGTAAGGCAGAACCTAAGGCCCTTCTTTCTCTATCGCTCTTTATGAAAAGGCTAAGTAGCAGCAGTGGTTATTGATATTGATGATAAAGATGATGGAATCAGAAGTGAGGCAGAACCTGAGGCCTTTCTTTGTCTATCTCTCTTTATTCTTGTTCTTTTTGCATTGCTTCGGCAACGTAATTTTAGCAATTTTTTCTGCTTATGAAGCTTCATTGTTGGGATTTTATGAACTATTCTATGTGTCGTACACTGCTGTGACTTACTATATTACGCAACACCTGGTAATTTGAAGCTGTTTATTGTGCAGGCCTCATTAGAAGATCTCTTGCCAATTCACCTTGTATAATATCCTGTAAATACTTTGATCTAAAGGGAGCGCACGATTCACATATTAAAGGAAAAGGTGCTAGATTGTATACCTCTTTTTTCCGGAACTTCACTGGTGACTTTGTCTATTGTTCTCCATCTTCCATATTCCACCTATTGATCATGCCTCTTTCAGCATCTGTGCAGCCAGTAACGGAGGAATTAATACAGGAGAAACCCAATGATCTTTCAGTCAGTGGGGATTCTATACGCCGTCGATTTCTTGATTTTTATGCTTCACATGGTCACAAAGTACTTCCAAGTGCATCTCTGGTGCCAGATGATCCCACAGTGCTATTGACTATTGCCGGAATGCTTCAATTTAAGCCTATATTCCTTGGAAAGGCACGTTAGGCATATCTACTTGAACAATTTCAAAATGTTCTTGAACCGTTTGAATCAACAATTTCGTTTCTTTTCCTACAGTGAAGATGTTATAGTATAATTAGTTTTACTTGAGTGACATGCTATATGGTATTAAAGGTTTATTTGGGAAACAACTGGTATAACCTGCTTTTTTATCAGCTATAACATTTATAGATGGATAGCTTTTCGTTTAGGAAATTATGACCCACCTTTGCAAAGATCCCTACTTATTACTACGTCCGCAACATACTTAAATCTCATGGTACTTGAAGGGGTAATGACACTTGATAGATAATGAGAAGCAGAAGAATACAGTTATTGTACCACAGATCTAGAGCATGTATATATGTGTATCAATTTTCCGGTGGATATCCTTGAATTTTAAGTTTCACATTTTTCATTCGAAGCAAATCTAAATCTAGTTCCCTGAAGTTCGATATAATTTTTATACGTAGAACTGTGGGGATTGTGCGTAGGTTCCCAGACAAGTGCCATGTGCTGCAACTGCTCAAAGGTGCATACGCACAAATGACGTGGAAAATGTGGGCAGAACAACTAGGCATCATACATTCTTTGAGATGCTTGGAAACTTCAGTTTCGGTGATTACTTTAAGAAGGAAGCGATTAAGTGGGCATGGGAGCTTTCTACAGCAGAGTATGGATGAACTTTTACATGGCTACTGGCCTCTTAAGCTTATATGAATGTACCCGTTGAATGCTGATCTGTGGCTTGGTTTCCCCGGCAGGTTAGGATTTCCAGCTGAGAGGTTGTGGATCAGTGTTTTTGAAGACGATGATGAAGCTTTTGAGATATGGCATCAAGAAGTAGGTTTTTGTGAAATTCTTGATTATAGCACCTGCACAACCATTCTTTCCGTTCAATGCTATTCTCTCCCTTCAACTCTATCTATGCAGAATTATTTTCTTTCGAAATTCATTTGACATACTTGTCATGAATGCTTACTTTTTGTCTGGTTCTTCTCATTCATTTCTGTCGCTATTTATTTCAGTTGATACAATCACAGAGATGATGAATGTATCATATATATTAATTTATTCATTCTCCAGATATGATGCTCGAAGCATTACTGTTTCTTCTAACTGCGCTGTGGCAGCAACTTGGATGTTGAAAAACACATGAGCTATGCTTTCCATAAGGAGTAGCAATTGAACTAAATCACACCAGCATCTCTGCTAGAAATGCATAAGAAATGGTGATAACGCTATTGTGATGTTTACGTATCATGATTGACACTGCCCCAGGTAGGAGTTCCTGCTGATCGTATAAAGAGAATGGGCGAAGACGACAACTTTTGGACCAGTGGAGTAACTGGCCCCTGTGGTCCTTGCTCTGAGATTTACTATGATTTCCATCCTGAGAGGGGAACTTTTGATGCGGTACTATTCCTGAAATAACTGGTTCTCTCGAATGTCGAGGATTTACTAACACATTTGTGTGATCCATGTGATAGATTGCTTTTGAAGAACATTACTATTGCTGCCATGTTTTACCTGCTTTAAAAATTTTTAATGTCTTTTGATTTTCATTTGCAGGATCTTGGAGATGATAGTCGGTTTATAGAATTCTATAACTTGGTATTCATGCAATACAACAAAAAAGATGATGGGTCACTTGAACCGTTAAAGCAGAAGAACATAGATACTGGAATGGGACTGGAGCGGGTTGCTCGCATTCTTCAGATGGTAAATACCACAGGCAACACCACTGATAAATATCCAATTGGCCTCACTTAATTAACATGTAAATTGCTACATTTGGTCCAAATATTTTCTAATTGTAGCGCAAACTGTTCTTCCAGGTTCCCAGCAATTATGAGACAGACTTGATTTATCCTATAATTGAGAAGGCATCAGAATTGGCTAATATTCCATATGGCCTTGCAGATGATCCAACAAAATTGAAGCTCAAAGTTTGTATCAGTAGTAATTTTTAAGTGCCATTCAGTCTTTTGGATTAATTTACAGGATGGTGATCATCTTTTTCTTCAAGGAGTGCTGATAACCTCACACGTGTTTATTTTGCAGATTATAGGGGACCATATGCGGGCAATTGTATATCTCATCTCGGATGGAGTGAACCCGTCGAACATAGGAAGAGGATATGTAGTTAGGCGTCTTATTCGGAGGGTTGTACGTACTGGCAGGTTACTAGGAATAAGGGGTGATGGCAGAGAAAATCTTGAAGGAGCATTTTTGCCAGCTATAGCAGAAAAAGTTATAGATTTAGGTACTCACATAAATTCAGATGTGAAGGCTAGAGCACCCCGCATACTCGAGGAGATAAAAAGGGAAGAATATCGGTTTGTCCAGACTTTGGAGAGGGGAGAAGAGTTGCTGGAACTTATGATAGCTGATGCATTATCAAGTGCTCGTGAAAAGGGTACAGTACCATGCTTGGCAGGCGAAGATGCATTTCTATTGTATGACACGTATGGGTTTCCAGTAGAAATAACAGTTGAAGTTGCTGAAGAGCATGGTGTTACGGTTGATATGAATGCTTTTGATAATGAAATGGAGAAACAAAGGCGTCGATCGCAAGCTGCACACCATGCTGTTAAACTTGAAGTTGGAGATGATGCACACCTCACAGCTAATGTTCCTGATACCGAATTTTTAGGATATGATACACTTTCTGCTAGAGCTGTAATTAAAAGCCTTTTGGTGAACGGAAAATCAGTCATTCATGTTCCTGAGGGAAGTGAAGTAGAAGTCTTGCTTGATAAGACTCCATTCTATGCAGAATCTGGTGGTCAAATTGCAGATCACGGTCTAATATGTGTTTCTGATGGTGAGAATCAACAGAGAACTGTGGTGGAGATCAGAGATGTTCAAAAATCTATGGGTAACTTATTTGTTCATAAAGGCACTATAAAGGAGGGAGTTTTAGAAGTTGGCAAAGAGGTGGAAGCTGAAGTGAATCCAAAACTGAGGCAGCGGGCTAAGGTACTTCTCAATTGTGTGCATTTACGCCTGCCTGTAAGGAGTTCTGAACTATTATTAAGACTGGATTTAAATCCTTTGTTCTTCTTAATCTTTATTTTCCATAAAATACGCACAAAGTCGTTGCTATGCCTTATATCTACTGAACAACCTTCTTTTGGATGATGGAGATGTCCTATTATTTGCCATGAATTCTATACTTAGGAATTCTTCCAGCTTCTAATTTAAACTGCTTAGTCTTTGGCAGGTTCATCATACTGCTACTCATCTACTACAGTCTGCACTCAAAAAGGTGATAGGCCAGGAAACATCACAAGCCGGGTCTTTGGTGGCCTTTGATCGTTTGAGGTTTGATTTTGACTTCCATCGGCCACTACTTGACGATGAGATCCTGGAGATCGAAAGACTGATAAATGGTTGGATTGGAGATGCTGCGGTTCTCCAAACTAAAGTTATGCCTCTTACAGAAGCAAAAGAGGCTGGCGCTATTGCGATGTTTGGAGAGAAATATGGTGAAGAGGTATGAAAGTCTTCTGTATTGCTTTTGGATACTGCAATACATTTGATTCTCTTTGAGGCATGTTGTCTGATGTATGTTCCTGTTAAAAGATGGTTTTACATAACTTTTGGTGAGCAAATGAGGTGCTTCATTGCTGCGTCTATCTTTATGGTCTCTGGAGTTGATTAGATGCAGAACCCAAATCTATCCCCAACTCTAACTGAATTCCACTCAGAGTGGAGAGCTTTACCAACTTTTTACTTTTTTCGTGCTTGATTCTTGTAGATGCTGTGGGAGTTACTCCTACCCTATCATGCATACTTCCAAGTTTCGGGTGGTGACTAAAAAACGATATGCATATTGAAGTGGGTTCTAACTTGATAAAGTACAAATATTTTTCTAGTCAACATCATTCTTCACTATTTTGGGAGCAATGATTGTTGAACACACCGCAGGGAACTTAATCGTATTGCTTGTCATCTGATGTGCCGTAGGTACGTGTCGTAGAGGTTCCAGGCATATCTATGGAGCTGTGTGGTGGGACCCATGTCAGCAACACAGCAGAAATACGAGGCTTCAAAATAATCTCCGAGCAGGGTATTGCATCTGGAATCAGGCGAATAGAAGCTGTTGCTGGGGAAGCTTTCATTGAGTATGCCAATTCCAGAGATTACTACATGAAACAGTTGTGCAACAATCTCAAGGTTGGGTTTTCTTTTAGCCAGTTAAAGTCAATTCGTTCTTGCTCTCTGCAAAATTATATGACTTCTCCAAAGGCACATAGG
The DNA here is from genome assembly GCA_021437795.1 of Rhodamnia rubescens. Classification (NCBI taxonomy): domain Eukaryota; kingdom Viridiplantae; phylum Streptophyta; class Magnoliopsida; order Myrtales; family Myrtaceae; genus Rhodamnia; species Rhodamnia rubescens. The sequence goes on from JAILYA010000012.1 coordinate 3,625,566, forward strand.
GACCAACAAGGCCCAATAACTTTTTCTCATTAAGGTGAAAGCTGAAGACGTCACAACCAGGGTAGACAATCTCTTAGAGGAGTTGAGAACGGCGAGAAATGAAGTTTCTTTATTGCGTTCCAAGGCTGCTGTGTATAAAGCGTCTACCATTGCGAGCAAAGCAGTATTAGTGGGCAGTTCGAAAGAAATCAGGTAATCACATTTATCTAGTCCATTCCTCAAATTTGACAAAACGGTTTTCTCCTTAAATATCTCTTCTCAGTGATTAGTCTCTGAATGTTCTTGCTGCATAAGTTTTTAGTGGCATCTACTCACTAGTGAATGTTTTGTCATTGTGCTTATTGTTCTTTTTTAACTCTTTATACTATGAAAGCAATGCCTTTTCATCTGATATTGCTCAACACTCATGATTTGCCACAAGATGATTATACGTTCATGTCATCATTAGATGCAATTTGCATGATTTCTGAGGTCTGTGAGCTGGGTAGTGCCTCGTCTCGTGCACCATACTTTGTGACTGTCATTTTCTGAACATATTGAAATCATCTCCACTTCAGGGTACTAGTGGAGTCTATGGACGACACTGACGCCGATTCACTTAAAAGTGCGGCCGAATATTTGATCGATTGCCTACAAGATCCGGCAGCTGTAGTGCTGGGCTCAAGTCCAACTGAAGGAAAGGTGAGTTTGGTTGCTGCCTTCACTCCAGGAGTTGTCGAACTGGGAATCCAAGCTGGGAAGTTTATCGGGCCCATAGCAAAATTATGCGGTGGAGGAGGTGGTGGGAGGCCCAACTTCGCTCAGGCCGGAGGCAGAAAGCCCGAGAACTTGTCGAGCGCTCTAGAGAAAGCTCAATCGGAGCTCATGGCGATCCTATCGGAGAAGGGAAGCTGACGCTCCCTCTATGGAATGTGGAATTGCTTAGGTCATCCTCCCATCTCTTATCAGATTCAACTACTTAGCTCTCAAATCTCTCCTGTTGTCCATCGCAGAGTGGTCGGATTTGCCAATCCGGCAGTTGGGTTGGGGATGGATTAACAGTTCTCATATGCATTAAGCATAGTTTGAACTCCATTCATTACAAGTTAAAAAAGGCAAAAAAGTTGTGAGACTTCAGGTTTCATACATCAACCAATTACAGAATATAAATTGTGGGTTGTGTAAACCAAGCAGCATCCCTAATTGCTTACCGAGACCATCAGAGTTTAGTTTAAAATGGCCGGGCTTGTCTGTTGTTGGAGTGTCCAGCTTGCAATCCCTCTCGATAATTCGCCGTCGTTGTTTCGCCGGAAACAAAATGACTTTCCGACTTCGGATGCGAGTACAATGCCTAGGTGCCAACCATTTACAGAGTAATAATGGGTCCCAACTAATCAACTTTGACTTTGGCGGCTGCTTGGCTTTGACCAATATTCCCACTTCCCAATGCGAACCCGATGTCAAAAGGACCAAGCTGGTCGGCAGACCCAACATGAATTTTCTCTCATAAATTGAGGTGGACCGTTCTCTCGCGAAGAGAATTTTTTAAAGGTCTTATTAGGCATAAAATTTACTTTGAATTATTTCTTGAAAATTGGATTCACTTCAAATTCTTATTTAAAATATCACATGAATTCAATGGATCGCTTTCAAATTCAAATAAGTAATTAAGTTGGACAACAAGCGGATAAGGTTTTCTAAAAGGGATTCTCTTACATTGTCACAAACCCCCCACCCTATTAACCAGTATAAAAATGAAATAGGCTCTGATCATTGAGTGCTTTTCCAAAAAAAAAAAGGTAAGTGAAGTTTCGTAGTGACTAATTCATAGTGGTGGGTGAAAAAAATCTAGGACAAGAAGGTTCCTATTGGCATCCCATTGCCTACCTTTGATAGCTGTCGGATTTTGGCAAATATTCTTAGAAAACTTTTTTCGGCGAGTGGACGAAGGCATGATGGCACGCTCTTTTGCTCTCTCTTATCTCCTCGCTCGTTGCCCAAAAACAACAATGACTCACACATGACACGGCCACATACATTACTCACTATCTGTCTTTTCTTTCCCCTTCTAATCACACCTAAAATAGAGCTTCAGCCTATGTAAAAAGTACGCAAAAAAGAACAAAGAAAGGGATAAAAAAGTTAGAACAACGAAAGAGAAAAATAATGATAAAAAAGGATAGTTGAAATCACTCTTACATCAATTGCGTACAAATTACTTTGAGTCGAGATCGCTTGCACAATCCAAAGGTCTTGATTTAAGTGATTCACTGTGCTTTTAAGGTGTTTTATGAATTTCGAATAGTTGGATGACGCGTGTCTATTTCTTAATTATGATGCTGATCCACGGAATAGTCACCATAGCGATCATTTATCCTCTCTCTTGAGATACTTTTGCCTTTTTTCTGGCAAAATCCAGCCTTTCCTTCCATGAATTCAGCACAATCTTTTAAAAGACGCGTTTCAACTTTCAGGAACAGAGCAGAAGCTTCGTCTTGAAGGCAAGTGCGGAAAGAACTGTCACTCACTAGCAAAGCATTGCGCTCTCTCTCTCCAACACAATATCACGGACACTCGCACAATGTCGGTGAGACGCCATGATTTTTGTTTTAAATTTTCTTAATCTGCAGAAGTTTATTTGACGAGATCGGATGAAAAAGCTTACGAACTTTTCTGACGACGCTCTTTGAGAACCGCGTCTGAGTGAATGCCCGCCCGCGTCTTTCCTTATCATTAGACGCCACCAAGGAACAAACTTTGTCCGACCCAAGAAAGAATCACTGTCGATCCTAATCCTTTTCGGAAAAAGCTGACCTGTAGTCCACACTCCAAAGCTCTTACCTCTCCCTCACTACTCGCCACTCTATAAATGCCGCATTTCTCCATCGATCTTCATTCGACACTGACTCGACAACGGCAACAAACCAAGATGGCCTTCTTTCTCTGTTTCCTCCTCTCTCTGATTGTCTCATCTGCCACTGCCTGCGATCGCTGCGTCCACCAGTCCAAGGCTGCTTACTTCAACAAGGCCTCTGCACTCTCGTGTGAGCACTCGGTTCTTGATCTTGCTTGTCGTTCCTTTATAGTCAATACCCAGATGGATTTTATGGCGAAAGGCTTAGTTTTGGCTCGGACCCAGATGATGTTTTTGTATGAGTTAAAGAGGGATTGATCTGTTCTGGGGTGGAAATTTTTTGCAGCTGGAGCATGTGGGTATGGCTCTTTGGCTGTGGGCTTCAACAGTGGCTTTCTCGCAGCAGCCATTCCTTCCCTTTACAAAGATGGAGCTGGCTGTGGTGCTTGCTTTCAGGTGCGTCGTCTCGAAGCTTCTACCGTTGCGTCAATCGTCGCCGGTAGACTCGGCCGATCACCGTACGACGCGGATCGATGTGATTGGCCAAACTTTCTAAATTATTAAGCTATTAGTACAGTGTGTACATGCCTCTTAATGTTGTTAACGACGTCTTTTTGACTGATTTGGGGAAAAAATATGTATGGATTTGCAGATAAGGTGCAAGAACGGGAATCTGTGTACCAAAGAAGGGACTAGAGTGATCGTGACTGATCTCAACCACAGCAACAAGACAGACTTTGTGCTCAGCAGCCGAGCTTTCACGGCCATGGCTCACCAGGGGATGAGCCAGGACATCTTGAGACAAGGCATTGTCGACGTTGATTACAAAAGGTGAGCAGCTGATGCAACTTGGCAATTATTGGAGACTAGGATAGGAAACCACTGAGCGATCAAATCCGTTTTTGTCTTTGTTTTTTTGTGTTTGTTTTGCGCCTGTTCATGTGGATTTCTTCTTCTGATGGTTCTGGTGCAACTACTCCCTGGGGCTCTGTTGCAGGCGGACACCAATTATTGTAATGGGTCCATGCCACGAACACCAAACACATTGATTGCTTCGTAACGTTACTCTCTTTTGTAGGTTCGGTCGGACCAGTAGATGTGCTTTTTTATATGATCTCTGCCATTACTTTAATGATATTAAGTTGCGATTTACACGTACAACGCTCACGATAGCTCGGTCGTGCAGAGTCCCTTGCGACTACAAGGACCGGAATCTGGCCGTGCGGGTGGAGGAGTCGAGCCGGAAGCCAAATTACCTCGCCGTCAAAGTGCTGTACCAAGGCGGTCAGACTGAAATAGTGGCCATGGACGTAGCACAGGTGACCCAGACACACCTCATCTCATCAATCCCCAAATGATCTCTCGGCCAATCATGTCGATAACATCTCAATTTCCATATGCACAGGTCGGTTCGTCGAATTGGAACTACATGAGCAGGAACTACGGCGCCGTTTGGGACACGAGCCGAGTCCCCGAAGGGGCATTGCAGTTCCGGTTCGTGGTGACCTCCGGCTACGACGGGAAGTGGATTTGGGCCAAGAGCGTCCTCCCTGCGGATTGGCAAAAGGGGGTCATCTACGACTCAGGAGTCCAAATCTCCGATGTTGCACAAGAGGGTTGCTCTCCATGCGACTACGGGAGCTGGTGATGAGGATCTTGGACCGACCCTTGATATTAACTATTGCCAGCACTAACTTCTTCTATATAGATGAATCGTGGTATAGATAATGTTCTTTTTTTTTTTTTTTTTGGGTAATCGATGGGATTTCTCCTGCATATAGTGAATAAGGGTAAATGATGGCCAAGGGTATCTGACTCGGGTGTAACATAGACAGGAGGGAGGGCATTTGCTAGGCACAGTTCTTCAGATTTCTCTTTGTGATACGAAGTGTTCTCTGCTGAGGCATTAATGAGAAGGCTTGGTAATAAGTTTCATGTGAAACCCTCTCTCTATCTCTCTCTACAATGCTGGTTGTGTACTTCTTGACCTTCATACAATGGGGGCTCACGCCGTAGGGTTGAAAATGGGCTTGGTCTACCTGATTTTAAGACCATACAATTCAATAGGCCCGGCCCAAAACCCAATACCCACAGGCATTACAAGGATAGGGCCCAATTCTTTCTCATGTGACGGTGTCCAAGTTTAGCCACAACAGCTTAAAGATGGCAATTCTCTAAGGCTGCGTTTGATGGAACGGATCTATATGATATTTTCACTCGAGGGTTGGCATGTTATGTGAATGTTGCCCCAATGCTCATCTCTCTCTCTCTTCTTAGCCACGATCAACACAATCAATGTAGCAGCTCGAAAGCTGTTGTCGAGCAATCGAGCCCTGACCACCAACCCCTCACCTCCCTCTCCCTCACTCCACACTTAGATCTAAGTTCGGAAAGTGCGATCCACATCCTTGAGCCCTGATCTTGCATCACCGACCTTCGGCAACCCTAGATCTAGTGTCACCCAAGGTCAGCGATGGCATCTGAGGCAATCGTGAGGCAGCAAGGGTCGCAATGTGAAGGATCAAGACAGGATGGAGGTCGCGATCAATTGGGCCCCACAAGTTGGTGACTGGGCGATAATAGGGGACACATCGATAGTGGCACGACGAGGCGGGGCAATGTCAATGGTGGCTTGGTAGATGGCAACGAAGAGCGAAACCCATCAGATTTTTTCCTATATTACAAAACTCATCGTGTTTTTTTTTTTTTAAATCCTGGTCGACCTTATCCCATCGAGCAAAAAGGTGCTAGATGGCCAAATGCAACCTAAGGATGTTAAGATCGAAACATTCGGCACCGAGTCAAACAATGGTATTGTCTTTTCACGAATGACAATAGTTTGGCTCCTTTCCGGATAGGAGCTCCTTCTCTTTACATGACCATATCTTAGAGATCTATCAATCACCTTACTTACAAGCACTTTCTAATTTCATTCATCCGAATAAGGATGGTGCCCCCTATTCCACAACCGTAAGCAAGGAGAATTGTTCAACTTGCTCGGTGTGCATGTTTAAAACGAGGCAGTAGCTCCTTAGTCCTTTGGTTCCAATTGGAGTGTTCTTCACGATCCCTCAAGTTCATCCAAAATGTTATTGCCGCTCATCCATGCCCACACTCCAACCTCACCAATTGACAGGTTGGGAAAATATATATTTTAGTCACGACAATGGTGCCCACTTTTTGGAACTTTGGAGTCATCATGCTTTTTGAAAGGGTTTCCACATTTTTTTTCTTCCATGATTCCGAAAGAGGATTCTATTTAGATTAGGCATCTAAACGTTCTTTTATCGACTAATCGGGTTTTGAAGCTTTAATAGTTCACATTCGACATGGTTTAGCAGCGGCGAACCACCGTTCACGGAGTAATTTTCTCTTTTGCGATACGAACAGAATTAGCATAGGGAAATTCCTAACTAAATAAGTAAATGGACCTAAAGCTCATGCCAAATGTGCATGAATCAAGAACTTCATACTTTCAATGTGACGTTATATGTGATGTGTGCAAAGAATCGTGAATGAGAGCGCTCATGCCTCTCCTCTCGCCTCTCGACTCTTAAAGTCTTGTGGATTATGCCCGCATGGATATGTCAAAACTTATGAAAATTATAGTTACTAAAAGAGAAATACTTAGAGCCTCCACAAACCGTTCAATTGTGGTCCCTTCAATTAAATTCACTCTTTTTTTTTCTTCCCAAAATGGAAAACGTGAGTGAATTTAATGCAATTGACTCCATCTAAGAGAAGATTTGGAAGTTAGTCACATGGACAGCTCTCTTTGTAGATAGACTCCAAACTTTTACGTCCATATCCATGTGAAAATGGCTTTGGTGGTGAAAGCCCAAAGGCTTGGCCACAGTCAAGTGCTGGGGACAGCCCCATTAACGCCTCAATTTTAGCAAATCTTTTGGAACGACCTCGCCTTTTTTCCTTTCTTCTTTTGTCTGATTGTCATCCCCGTTACTTTTCAATTTTTCTAAAAAATTCCTACCCCTAAAAAAAAAAAAATACATCTAATCAAGTTTTTCCGACGCAAAATCCGACTAACTTTAGCTTACATGGTCGTTAAGAGGATCCATTTACCATCCATGACTTACTATTTAGTCTGTGTCGCACTCCGACACGTCCACGTTAGCTGAATTTGGTCAGATTTCATGTTCTTGAGTGATTTGATCGGACGTATTTTTTTTTTTTCAATAGAGGGACTTGATTAGAAAATATTAAGATCACAGAAACGAAAAAACAGAATTTTTCCTCATAAAAAGCATACAGAATGCAAACATTTTAAGGATATTTGTACTAATTCGAGTGTTCTTTTTCGTTGTAACTTTCCGAAAGTCAAGATACTTGTTGATTTTCCCGGAAAAAAGCAAAACGCATTCGAGGGTACCTCAGGGGTCGTCCTCCTACCGATCTTGCTCCAAGAGAGATCCGATATCTTTGGAGAAAGGCCACGACGTCGTTCGGTCAGAAGCCGGTTCGATCTTCCGGCAACTATGAAGAAGGTTCTCGAGCAATTTCTCTAGGGGTGTACGCAATTACGCATGGTAGTACACAACAAACAAAGCTTTGAACTTTTCCGGGTTCCTCCTTGGCAGCACTTGATTGGTAATGATTGCTCTGTTCTGGCTAAGTTCCAGGCAAGAAGCATTACGGGGATGTTTCCTGCAAACGACTGGAATTTGCAAATCAAGAAACAAAGACTGTTGAATTCCTCGAGCTGTTTGAAAGATATTATAAACTAGAAGCTTAGGAGCTATCCCACCAAAAAAAAAAAAATCCCATGTAGCTATGGATCTGTAAGGACAAGAAGATGCGGGGAAATTGCAGTGAAGGCCCCCCCCCTCCTCCACTGATGTGCTGTCTATAAAGTTACCGCTTCATCGGTCCTAGTGCGCTATTAGAATAAGGCTTTTCATTAGTTAAATAATTGACTTGAAAACGCGAATTGGACGATTCATACTACCGATTTTTCGATGGGCCGACAAATCGATAACTTACAAAATCGTACCATCATATATTAAATACACTTCGTATAGTAACCGGGGTTAACTCCTTGTGGACTTTATGGTTCCGGAGTATCCATAGATCATCGAAACTTTAAGACTAGCCCCCCATCTCCTAATGAAGCGGGCTGTAGACCTAGCGAATCATTTTAGGTCCGTCCGAGGCCGATCCTCAAGCTCCCTAATTCCTGTCAAATTAATTTTTTCTTTCGTCGGAAGGAGAGAAACCCCACAAAGTCTTAGAAAAGCCTAACTTCTAGCTATTCGTTAAGCCTCTTAAGAACATGCCCAAATACGATACTATTTCATTATAAGTATACTTTGCAAGTGTCTCGAAGGCGTCGCCATGCTTGGTCGTTAGAACACAGAACGAAAGACCGAATGTTGGTGGAATTTGATCGTGGTTACTTACTAGAAGCAATGGAAAGTCTCTGTTCTTCAGCCGATCATCATTTACCGACGATTATTTTATTTTTTTTGTGGGCGGGGAAGAGGGGGGGTTTGGGTTTGAGGAGACTCTCTTTTGGGTCTCCAGGGAAGACTTCCAAGTCAAAGTATTGAGAGAGGGAGAAGAGGGAGAGAGAGAAGAGACCCGACAATGGTGATTCGTCCCTTTGCCCCTCAGTTTCGTAACACGCATAAATATCAGCGTACGATAGAACGCGGAGTTGCCCAGGAACTTGATTCTGACAACCTAGGAAAAATTAAAGGAAAATCCCAAAATGTCTTCCAACTCTTTGTCGGACAAATTTTCATGGGTGTGGTCCCAGATGAAATTTAAAAGATCTGTTCGGAAAATGAGGAAATTGACCCGAGACGAGTCAGTCCGCGGGTGCTGTATGAACTTGATTCGGTTCGATTGATGTCATGCCCATTGCCCCCTACAATCAATTTCACTTTTTGGTCACCATAATTGTAATCCCCGTGCTTTGGCTTTTGTTCTGATATGGGTCGGTAAAATGTGTAACGATCCCCACTTGGGTTTTTTAATATTTGGATTTTCCCAAAGTTCTGCTAGGAAGACGAAGCCCGTTCAGAAGAGGAGGAGACGCTTGGAGGGTTTTGGAGAGTGCCGATGTTCCTCTCCAGCCTGTTCCCATGTCTTGGAGTCTTGATGTGTACACTAAGAAAATGGGTAAAAAAGTTTCGATAAATTTGGACACTCGATTATTTGTTTGGATTAAATGAAATATCGCTCTATTTAAGTGATGTGTTGATAGAAATTCGGACGTATGATTATGTTTTGCATCGTGTTTTCGGAAGCTCGATCCGCAAGAGATGGAGGGGAATGTTATTGAGAGGCGGCGACTCCTCCTCCACTACCTCTCTATTGGCAACCTTAGGTATAGGAATTTGGGAGTCTTTTAATTGATGGGTTAACGGAGGTTATGTTACCTATTCCGCCTGTCTACATGAGTTAAGTTGAATTAAGTAATCAAGAGAATCTCGTTTCTTGAAATTTTATTCGTATTTGATAACCGAAGACAAGCGAGTCAATCAAGAATATCATAAAGCATTTGGCTATAGATTTCCGAGACTTTTACCCAAAAACTTTGATTTTTCAGCCATGACTACAATAAAGTATAGTACTTTGAAGTTGGAATTCTGCGATCTTTGGAGTTATTGTCTTTGTAACTAGATCATGGACGAGCGCCCGGGGAAGCAAACCACGAATCTTGGTTCGTTTCAAACTATCATCTTGTCTTTCGGTGTCGGCTCGAGGTGAAAAGGCAAGGGACTTTCGGCTCCGGAACCGAACTCGAATTTAAGTGAGAGGCGTGAGAATGGGTTGTTACGCTAATTCTCCCTCGTCCGGCTGGTTAACGACGGTCTCGGCCACCGCTTTCGCAGAGGGTGCATGGTGCAAATGGTGTCAGCTTCGTCATCTTTTCCTCGTCAGTGGAAACAGAGTTAGCTGCAAAACGTGAATAGAATAACATTATTAAAGGGAGATGAACACTTGTTGCTGATATTGCTGACCACGAATGGTGGCCGTTCTGATGCTGTGGTCGTGAGGACGAGCCTCCTGGCGTTCAGTGCGCGCGGCGGCTGCGGCTTCCACCACTTCATTGGGTTGAAACCCCAACTTGGTTCATCCATCAAGATTAACAAAACAGATCAAACATCCTAACCTAGGCAACAACAAGAGTTGGAAAAAAGGGGAAAAAGAGAGCTTCAATTGATGCCACGCCAAACACTGCTCCTTACGTTACATTGAGCAATTAGAGCTGGGTGATTGAGATTTTGCATAATGAAGATTCACCTTTTATTGGCAATAATCGATGCCAAACTACTCTTCTTGATGAGACACGGGCAACCATTGTTTTGCCGGGTGTTTCGAGAATTTCAGACATGAATCCCGCTCAAAATAGCACTGCGAATCGCACGATTCAATCATCAAGGGTGAGCGCAATTCCAAAGTAAAATCGAAAATCGAGAAGCCGGATAAATGAAAATCGATCCAGTTTCATATTTTAGGGTGTGCAAAGTAGGTTCCAAATTTAAAAAATTGGGAAATCGGTTCCGATGGGCAGAGTCTCTACAATCCGAAACTTGAAATAAGTCTCCGTGTTTTTCTTATTCTACATCTTCGCGCGATCCTGTGATATTTTACGGTGTCTAATGATGAGTGTGTAATCCGAGAACCAGGTAGTCCGAGTTTCCATTTTCAACGATTTTCATGATTGAGACTTTTGCTTTGTTAAGATTTCATATTATTTGTGTGTCTAAGTATAAGTTATGGGCAATGGATTGTAACAATAAATGATTATCATTAGAGGTGATAATTCCTTACAATCGTTCAATTAAGAATACTGATTGAATCTCGTTGAACCGACCTTGGAATGTGTGATTAGGTAAATTCCAGATTTCGGGGTATGCATGGTAAGTTTCGATTTCAAAATTAAAGAAGTGATTTCAATGGATAGGTTTCGGGTTTTAGGTGAAATCGACCGACTCCGAAACCTCTCACCCCTATTAAGCGTAATAACGACTACCATCATAAATTTATTGTACACAAATTAGATCAACATAGGTTGCGAAGATGTTGGGTAAACATATACTTCACCGAAACAAAAAAAAGGTCTTTGCTCGAGTCGCTCTATTTCCCATGGCAATTTCTATAGACGTATCGGCCAATTTTCCCAACCAGATAGAGTTGGTAATTGTAGTACAATTGGATCATTGTTTTCCGGCCCCGAGACAAAGGAACGTATGGAAAATTCCTTCTCATGGCTGAACGGCTGAAAGTTAAGGCGGATGGCAATTCGATACGAGTCATCTCATACTTCTTAAAATGCAAGAATCCTAATCGCCAGTTTTTTTTTTTTGGTCGGAAATCCTGATCGCTAGTTCGTTCGGTGCAATTCTTGGGGTCGCTGACTGGTTAATCAAACTTAGGATCTCAATGCGGAAGGAAGACTAATGCCATAACGACGATGAAAATCGACTTATGTGGTGGAAATTTGCTTGGAAAAAAGAAAAAAAAGAAAAAAGGTCAAGCAGAATCCAAAAGTTCCTTGCCAGTCACCATCGTCCTGTTAAAGTCTGCGAGACTTATGACTCTACTTAAGCGCGTGGGTTCCACAACGATGGGCAAAGGCAAGACTCCTAGGTCATCGCAAACTTCCAACGCTCCAGTGACTTCAGTTCATTTCTTGCCCGGGATCATCAGCCCTTAGGAACGATGACCCGGTCATCCCTGTCCGAGCAAAAAAAAAAGACTTGGAAAGTTTTTTTAAATTATTCTACCAGACTTAGTTCGCTCCCTATATATACATTCCCTGAATGATCCAGGAAGTGCAGCATCTTGCGCACAGTGTTCTTCGAAACGTAGACAAAGCGCAAACATAGGAAAAACAAAAGAGTTCTCTCACACTTGTCCCCAGTGTGCAACCCGAGAGTTGGCTGACGTGGCCCGGTACCGATGGCAGAGCCGACGCCGGAGCTCGAACTCCCAGGTTTCCGATTCCACCCCACCGAAGAGGAGCTCCTCGATTTCTATCTCCGGAACATGATTTCCAACAAGAAGCTGCGGTTCGACGTGATCGGGTTCTTGAACATCTACAACTACGACCCGCGGGAATTGCCCAGTACGTGCAGCACGTTCCGCTATTTTATCTGATTACCAAAGAAGTATATTTATGATCTTGCGAGTTACTGACGTTGAGATTAATTAATTTTGATGGAACAGGACTGGCTAAGATTGGCGAAAGAGAGTGGTACTTCTTTGTGCCCAGAGATAGGAAGCACGGGAGCGGCGGTCGGCCGAACCGGACCACCAAGCACGGCTTCTGGAAGGCCACAGGCTCGGACCGGAAGATTGTGAGCCTGTCGGACCACAAGAGGGTGCTTGGCCTGAGAAAGACCCTCGTGTTCTACGAGGGCAGGGCGCCGCGAGGAAGCAAGACGGATTGGGTCATGAATGAGTACAGATTGCCCGATGACTCGTCGCCCAAGGTATACATCCGTTTTTAATCAAACGCATGGAACTGGATTAGCATGTTCCCTACTTGTATGTTGCCATGGAGAAAACATGAAATGTACCTAATATTTCCGCCATTATCAATCTCGTAACGCTTGATTATCGACGAACCCCGGGAAAACCAATGGGAAGAAACCGAAGAAGAAGAGAGAATGAGAAGCGAAAATGGATTGAAAGTTGTACTGTAGTTTCTCTTCCCTTGACTTTCCTGGAAATTGCCACTAGACTAGGCTGGTCTTTGAAGTTTTGATCCATGCCAGGAAGATAGGCCCAATTAACAAAACCAGGACCACTTGGGAACTTACTATGGAATTTCCAAGCCTGAAGCTGTAGAGAAGTTTCCTGGAAGTGAGTTGACGGTTTTGATACTTATTGTGGAAATAAAACATGATTGCCTGGCCACCAAGTTAAAAAAAAAAAATGTTTTGATGATCTTGTTAATGTTTAACACCTGACTTTGACTTCCAAAACTCATCGCCAAGAAAAAAGTTTGAAGGGACGCGAACCGTTTAACTTGATTCCGCTGCGACGACCGTAAATCCTAAGTCCTAAACCAACCGGACTATAGAATTCGATACAATTGTAACAAGAAGGGTCAAGGCACCAGAGTCAAGTCGAAAAACAGAGCACGCAATTCTCATATCTTTCCATTGGAAATGTTGCAGGAAATGGTCCTGTGCAAGATATACAGGAAGGCCACCTCCCTGAAAGTGCTGGAGCAGAGAGCGGCGATGGAGGAATGCCTGATTAAGGCCGCCCCTACTGCCTCTGCTCACCCCTCTCCTCCATCTCCGTTCTCACCGATGGAGACCCCCTCATCCTTCTCCACTCAGCCATCAATGAACGCGTCTAACATTGTGCTCAAGCAGGAACTACTGGAGGAGGCAGAAGATGGACAGGAAGTACAGGGTTTCATCACAAGCCCAGCACAAGATTATGACATGAACAAGGTGATGACCAAACCGTCGTCCTCTTCACTGCAAATACCAATTGGGAAGGAGAAATTGCCGGAGCTGCAAGTGCCCAAGATGCCTGTGGACTGGACACAGGACAGCTTCTGGACTCAGTTCAACAGCCCCTGGCTTCAGAGCTTGAACACCCCTTATGCCAACATTCTGAACTTCTAATTTGTTGATAGACCCGAGTTTAATTCAAAGCCCAGTGGTTATAGATTGTCAAGAGTGCTCCACATCGCTTGTCTACGGAACACCCTCGAGTCGGACTTTCGGGAGCTGCCCACGAATCACATCGACTCTCGGGAGCTGCCCACGAATCACATCGACTCTCGGGAGCTGCCCACGAATCACATCTATCTAACAGTGTCGTCGCCCAATGTTTATGCTCCAATAAGTGAGGGGCCTCTCATGCTTAGGTTAGTGCTAGGAAGAGCTCAGCTTGGCTGTACAATCCATTGTGACAACTTCTGTCGCGAATCGAATCAAAATTGGGATTCCTTTCTTTTCCCTTAATTTCATCACTCAAGTTTGCAAAGAAGCCTGCAACGAGGTGATCTCTTATCAATCTAATTTTTCTCAGGCCCCGTGAAAACATCATGAGTTGATTCTTGCGCAAACTTCAAAACAGAGGAATTCACGAGATTATGAGGCGACAGCCCAGGCAGAAATTGCATTTGAATCTCCTAAAGCTCTGTTCGTGCATGTTCTTTGGTTTGGGCAAAAATCAAATAGCAGACAACGTAGCCAGACATAGGAAGACCCTAAGCTTCTTTATTTCATAGGTGGTCCCATACACAACGAGTCACAGTCAACAAGCATGACTTTTCCTTGATCAGTGTAGCTCCTCACGTTATTGAGTAATTTATACGTCGTATCATCGCCAACCGCTAATCTTGTGGATACCGATCCACAAAGCCCACATGATTAATAGTTGAGATGAACTTGATTTGTGCGATCCATGGACCGTAAGTTACATGGTGTCAACAAAGAGACCGGACCCGAACGGCCTCTGGCCGTAGCAGTCGAGGTTGTTGCCATAACCGACCCCGAGCACATCGCAATACCTCTTGTAGAACCCGATCCGGTCCTCCACCCTCGCGTCCTTCCCTCTCCCGCACTCGAGGCCTCCGTTGATGATGTTGGTCACGGCCCCGTACCCTGCGACCCGCCCCGCGGACTTGTCCGTCCCGGATGGGTTCCACCGGCCTGTGATGACGTCGTGGCAGGATGGCTTGGGCGACTGCGGGGTCACCCAGAACCAGATGGCCGTCTTGAACGAGACGACCGGGTCCGTTGCGACCAGGTCCGGGTTCTTGAGGATGTCCGCTCCTATTGCCTTGCCGCACCTCCCGTAGTTGTAGTTCCTAAGAGATCGGACCTTAGTTATTGCAAATGCTTGGAACAGTCAAGACAAGTAGACAGCAGCATATCTTAAAGTTCTTGACGACATTAATGCTAGGGATGGGCCAAAATTATGGGCCAATTACAAGGTTGTTGCAAAGAATACCATGAGAGCTGGATTGGCCCACGGCCGTAGTATTGCTTGCCAGGAGCACAAGGGTAGGTTGGATCAGGAGAGCAATAGGCGCTTGGGTTTTGTTCCTTCACATGGCAATATCCCCATGAGTATGGCCCGTCCGGTGCACTAGCCCACCCACCTGTTTCTCCATAAGATAAGATAGAACGCTAAATCATGTTTAATAGATTAATTACATCATCGGTAATCCATAAGAGTCCTTGGTTTACTCATCATTCTCATCTTAATTATCTGCCGGAAGAACCCACCTGTCGTTTCATGGGAAGTCTGTGCCAAGAAAGCCGCGATCTCCCGCTTACGTGTGGCGGCATCGCCGGTGGTTCCGAACGCCGGGAACGACTTGGCGGCCGCAACGAAAGCATCGTACGTGTAGAACCCTTTGGCGGGGCAGCCAGCATCGTTCCTGTGCTTCAGCACCTGGTTGAACGTATCTCTCGAGATGAGGCCACTAACGTCGCCCCCACCGCCCCCTCCGCCGCCGCATTGGCTTTGGCATCCGTTCATACAATATTCAGTTGTGGTGCCGCACCACCCGTACTTGCTGCAGCACTGTCCTCCCGGGCACAGCTGGCCGCCGGCTTGGCTGCCGCATTGCTCGGCGTAGGCGCCGCGGGTCAGGGCTGAGAGGACAGAGAGAATCGCTAGGGTTTTGATCGGGACCATTTTCTTGGCTTGCATGGATGGGTTCTAGGGAGTGCGTGAGATGGTTACGACACCCTAGGAGAGGTGTTCCAATTGCCGGGTCCAATATATAGGAGGAGGAATTAATGTAGGAGGCGACAAAAAAAAAATGTTTGTTTCCTTTTACATTATATCTCTCGATTAAGATTATAAAATATGTATAGGCTTCACTTTTGTTAAAGCTTCTCGTCCTCATCTTGTTAACTATAAAGGCCAAAAAGGGCACGTGGGGCGGCTGTAAGAAAACACGTTTTGGCTTCATCTACATGAATGTCCTGAAGTCAAGAAATGTGGATAATCGTCGTTCACCTTAGGGCTTGTTCTTCTTGGTACAACTAATGAGTGCTAGCATTCCAGAAAATAAAAGCATCCCTAGGATCCAACTAGAGAGTTTCCTTCAGTGATATATAGCCAATGTTAGTCCAACCACTCTGAAAATTAAAACGACTAATCTTTCGTGCGATGATATACAACGACGACGACGGGATAAATTCAAAATCTCATGATTTTCGATCGAACAATAAGATTGATATTTTTGCTTTTGGAATAACACATCGGGCATTGAACGAGCTGGAAAAATTAACATCTAAGTTGTTCTTATGACACTTATCGCCTCCTACATCAATTATCTCATCGTCATCTATGGCGTCGAGAGATCATGATCAGCGGGATATAATAATCTATAGCCTGGAAAGCGGAACGTACCCTACTTGAATGTCCTAATTTTTATCAAGACGTGCTTTTTGATGGTGGAGGCTTTAACCATATATAAAAGAGGGGATATGCCCTGGTGAAGTGAGAATATGCTCGGATCTATTATTTGGTTCTCTGTTCATCGTATCCACTCCGGTGGAAAAGGGGTGGGTCGAAAGTGATGTATGATCACCAATAGTATCATATTATCGTTTCAATCACGAATATTTAAATATCGAATCATCCTTTTTATTTATTAATTTAAATTTTTTAGGATAAATATCAGTGATTCCACAAAATTACTCATGATATTAAAGAAGAATATCCTGAATTTAAAACTTTCCACTCTCCTTATTCGGTTGTTTAATTGTTTTAAAATAGTTAGCGATGATCTCGTAAAATTATTCAGAAAACTTTCTTTTCGTTACATTATATGAGTGCATCCCGAACGGATCAGAGAGAGAGAGAGAAATTCAACTTACACTACTTCAAATCAAGTACATATTAAACCTAGGGTCATTGGTATCACTATTAATTTTCTTTTTGTAATAATCTCGAGAAGTTGATAGGATTTGAGCAGATGATCTACCGCCTCCGACCCGAAAACCCCTCGACATCTCGCATAACTGCACTAATCCTTAGGATGAACTTTTAACTTTGTCCTATCGGCCATATATCAAATGAGCATGATCTTAAAGTCGAACTAATTAAGAATGCTCCAGAAGTTAACTCTACAGCGATTAGGCTCAAAGTGCCATCATTTCATTGCACGATGCACTTGGATGAGGAATCATTTCAGCTAGCCTGCCAACCCTAATCCTATAAACCTCCATGTGTCTTGAACTCACCCGGCGTATACAGGCATACTTATTGTGATGGGACATAAAGGAGGAACTGGTGGGTCCTAGGGAGGTTTTGATCATTATAGCTTGGACCAATTCAAAAGTACAAATGTCAAAAGCAAGCTTTTTTCCAATCCTTATCTTTCCACGTACTTCCTAAGTTCCTTGTTAATTTCTCAGTTGCGGGTCACCCTAGAACGTCACTGTCTTGTCAATCGCATGTTCATGGTGTTCTGAAATCTGCCATTGCTTTCTTTATAGTGGAGAGACTTTGAATAATGCGTGCCCGCTTTTGATTGGAACGACGATGGGGGGAAGCCAGGATTAGGAAGCCATCCTTGACCATGGGCGACGACATTGACAGTCATGAAACGCGATTTGGATCGGTCAAAAGTAAAAGATGTTGGTGCATATCCTTTTATTCATGAGTATATGGTCTAATTATTATCGAATATTATAAAGCACAGAGGTACCCTAAAAAGAAAATTTTTATATCCATTGTTGTAGTTTGGACTAAAATGAGGAAGTAGTCCTTGGACATTATTATAGTTGTTATCAACTTGTGGGATGGATGTGCTTGCTTGCAATCTTGTCCGAGGACTACTTCCTCCTACCTTTTCGATTCATTAATGCACTCATGAAATGGGATAAATCTATGAGTGTTCATAAGGAAGAATGTTTACGGGGAAAGTTACTGAGCATATACAATAAAGAAATGTTCAATTTTTAAATTATTTATTGCACGTACCGAGAGAAAAGTCGATGCATAGAAAACAAGTAATATTTTCTTATTTGGTATCTTTGCAAAGTGCCCCACGGCACTCGTCAACAAGATCCCATTAATAAAGTTATTCTGATAAGAGCAAGGGAATTGAACTTGTGTGTATTCTCGATTCACAAAGCTTATAATGAGACGAGGTTAACATGTTAGATGTTACCGGTTACAGAGGACGAGATTTGAGTCCTTATCATGTGCATTTCATTGAAATTATCTTCTCCCAGACAGATGGAATCTTGACAGCTTTGGTTTCTGTTCTGAACTTAAGAATTCAGATTCCTTCCTTCAACAATAACCCAATTAAAACACACAGACCGGCATGGTTGAACTGCATATTCCATTTAACTAAGTAAATTCAAAACTTTGCAACATGAAAATCATCAAATTTGTTCTCTTTCCCTCTTCAACTGTATTATGTTGCAATGATTCAGGAATTGAACTGGCGATTTGTTCATCATCTTGAAGCTTGCTATAGTTAGCATTTTGAACTTGTGAGTAGACGTGGCCACGGGCCGTGAACCCCCGTTTTGATTTATGAATTGGCGATTCGGGTTCGTGGCCTAGATGGGATCGGAACCGGCCCTTGTAGGGGTGGTCCCGGTTCTAGTTCGGAACCGCCGGTCCGGGCCTGTTCAAGGACCGGTTTTGGTTTCGAATTTAAAATTTAATTTTAAATAATAAATTATAAAAATTATAAAATTTCAATTATAAATTATAATCAAATTGTACATTATAATCAAATTTGAGGGGAAAAAAAGGAAGAGAGAAGGGGCTTGAATTTAATGAATTATCATTAAGCGCTTACATATTTTTTGAGAATAGAAGAATCAAAATCAATATAGTTATTTTACCTTTGATAACGCCAACTTACCTCATCCTCAATCATCGCTACCCGTTGTGATACTCGTGGCGGTGGTATCTTCACTATTATTATTGAATAATTTATCGTCTTGATCCTAGCTTTTGTTGTCGAAATTTAGCCTTTATCCAATCATGGACACAAACTTGAGCCTCCACGGCATTCGGATTTAATCTTGAACGGCGGTCGTCCAAAATTAATTCTCCAACGCTAAATACTTGTTCAACCGCAATCGTTGAAGAAGGGGTTGTTAACATCTATCTTTCAATGAGAGCAAGGAGCGAGAATCGGGTTGAATAATTCTCCCACCACTTTAAAATTTTGAAATTTATGCTTTGTGTTCGAATCACGAAACTCAAAAGTAATGGTTAAATAACTTTCTAATTCGAAAATATTACATGTTGCTCTCTTTTATCTTTTTTGCCTACTAATGAGCAAATTATACCTTCTACTAAATTTAGAACTCTCCTCCCTTTATGAAGTACTAGGTTGAGAAGATCCACTATCACCTAAATCATATCTACTACAAAATTCATTATATAATGCTACTATAGCGTCTTTAACCTCTACTTGTATAGTTTTAATATCTACTATTTCATTCAAATGTAAATAATCACAATAATAATCCTTCAAATAATCATACAAATTATCTAATTTAGTACGTGAATAAAAAAAATAGAAACCAAATAAACAAGAGGAATGCATGCATAATAATGCAGCCATTTTGCTTTCATTGCTATAATAGTCGGAGCTAATTGAGTATATTTTTTATATTCACGAAAAACACCAACAATGTTAACACACTCTATTAAAAATAAATATGTAGTAGGATAATAAACATCGGATAAAATATAAGTTGCATCATTAAAAACTTTCAAAACATCAATTTTTTTTTACAAACAACCCAATCTTACGGAAATAAACTAATTTCGAAAACATTATCAGAAATAAACCTACATAATAAATCTTTATAAGCAAAAGATTGATGAAACAACTCGTAAGTAAAATTCTAACAAATCGAAAAATTTTTGAAATTTTTTTTATTTTTGTCCATGTGATTTACAAAATCGCCCCATTCTTTTATAACTTGAGGGCGACTCTATAAAAATTTAATTGCTCTCTTTATTAGGGTGAGAAAAGACTTAAAAATTCGTAAACCATCTTGTACATATAAATTTAAAACATGACAAGCACATCTAATGTAAAAAAATTACCCGCCAAAAGAGGGTTTACAAATATTTTTTGAATAGGGAATGGAAGCGGTATTTGACGCGGCATTATCAAAATCAACCGAAAAAATTTTATTAATCAAATTATATTCTTCTAAAATTTGCATAATTATTCTATAAATATTATTGGTCGTATGCCTTTTATCAAACACTCGAAATGCAAGTACTTTTTTTTTAAATGTTCCAATCGTCATCTATCGAATGACATGTGATACCCATATAAGAATGAATTTGTCAAGGATCTCTCCAAATATCGCTACTTATATGCACACGTCCATTGAAATCCTTAAAAAATTTTTGCAAAGCATTTTTTTTTTTTTATAAACCCTAAAAAGTTCACGTTTAAAAGTAGTTCTTGAAACAGATTTTATTTAGGAGTACACGCAGTGTTTATAAAAAATTCAAACCAAAATTTTCACCAGGTAGTAAACGGTAAATGTTCAATGGCAACATATTGAGTTAATGTTTCTTTATAAAGTTTATCACCGTAACAAAATAAAGGTGAAGTATTAGATTGTTTCGAAAATTTGTTGTTGCCTAGTGTCGATCTCCGCTTGCGTTGCATGTTTTTCATCGGATGCCGACGGCATGTTTTATAACTATCTCCTTTATTAAAATTATATGATTTCGTATAATATTTACGGTTTATCTTATACTTATCTCCGTTTACATATACATTGTTGAAGTGTTGTCATAAGTTGGATGTACCCTCCCTAGGCCCTTTGTTCGGCTCCTTTCTTTGTTGACGTTTTCTTTGACGCCGGTAGGAGAATGAAGACTTTCTTGGGTTGGGAAGTGCTCGACGTTGGAAACATAGTTGATATTATCATCATCGTCTACCCAACATGTAAACTCACGAGGATCATATTGATCATGAGGTTGAGGATAATTGAATTCCCCTATTGTCATCTACATCGGGCTCTTTTCCTCCATCACCAGCTCCGCTTCCACTTGCCATTTTTGTCGGAGAATTGAGCGAAAAATCGATTTAGTAAATTGAGAATTAGCGGATTGAGAAAATTTGAGAGAATTGAGAGAATTTGAGAATTGAGAATTAAGAGAAATTGTGAGAAAAAAATAAAATAGGGGGAATGATATTTAAAAGAAATTAGAATGAAAAAAAAGGTGATTGAACGGCCATATTATGGATTGGGGTGGGGCTCTTCTTTTTTGTTTTTGGGTTGCCCGTGAGTTCGGTGCCTACTTGTGGAATTCATCCCAAGAAAACATGTAACAAAAATTCAAGATATGTATTCTCTCGCAATGTAATGCTTTCCTTTACAAGATTTCCTACTATCTCAATGTTGTCAATATCTTCATGAACTAATGGTTGAGGATGTTGACAACTGATGCTCTGGTTCGGATCAAGCGTCGGACAATGAATTCAAGTTCTTCCCCCAAGATCTTGAATGGTTAGCACCAATTGTCTCAGCTCATTTTGCATTGCCTTCGGTCTGCCCATTGTTAGATTTCCAGTTCTTGTGACCCAAGACGGCTCGCAGTACATCATCTACCTTTTCAGATTCACTGAGCACAGTGGCTTCTTCCTCACAAATGACCCGCCTGGAGGAGTGCATCAATTTCGAAAACAAGGACTGGACACATTGTTTTGACAGTGCTTTATTTTTGCGTGTATGAAGGAACACAAGGATTCGAACACTGCAACAGTGACCGTTTCAACTTGTCCTAGCATTCTAGATGTGGCTGTTGTCTTGCTGTCGAAAGAAGAAAAGGCGCATTTGCTCTTTAAGTCCCTCAGGGACTTGTTGGCTACCATTTTGGCCTTGATCCTAGAGGCCAAATACTTCTCAGCTTCCTAGACCCATCTCCTGTTCATAGCCTCTCTTGCGACGCGATATCAACTATAGCTTTTGTGCTTGCTCTTTGGTCTACATCTGATTGAGCGGGTGTGGTAACCAGCAGTTTGATTTGGAGGAAGGCGAGCCATTTTTCTCTCCCAAATGTATGTACTCTCTATATGTTGTTGTATGGTTTGAGACAGGATGAATCTCCTTCTCTTCGCAGTTGAATGATGGGAAAAATTATTCTATTAGAATTCGTGCAACATCTCATCAATTTCCTTGCAGTGTTTCCGACCAGCAGGCTTTCACCCACATCACACCCCACTAAACAATTGCCCGGAGCCAACGAAGCATTCATGGAGGTGACATATTTGTGAAATGATCCGAAAAGTATGCGATGTACGGGCAAGTCAGGAACCTTGTCGTCTATGACCAGACACAGCAGATTCCTGCATTCACCAGACTCATTAGCTTGTAACTATTCTTCTTGTCAGAAAGGAAACATCTTGGTGTCGAGATTTGAATCTGTTCGTTGCCCTCATGCCAATAAATTAGTCCTGTGAGATCAATCAAATCTCAACAGACAGCGACCATGTGGTGCTCAATTCTTCGTGCTTGAATGGAGTCGAAACTATTTTCATAAAGAGCCGCGGAAAGGATAAAAATAAGTTTGCGCACGAGCGGCATTAATGGTGAAGTTGTTCCGCGATTAGATTAGATAGATATAGAAAATTGTTTGCTCTGCACTTGTTTATCTCATTTCGCCTGCAAGTATCAGAGATTGCCGTCCCACGAGGAAGTTGATTCCCCCATCCAGCTCATCCTGCTGTTCCTGAGAAGGCCATCTTAATGTAGACATGTGATAATTCCATGAAGCTGACATTTTCTCGGTATTGCAAATGTCTATACTTCATCTGAATATTTGGCAAAGCCTGTGAATATTTTATCCCTTTCCTTGGTTTTCTTCTGATAATGTTCTCACTTGTTGGCTTATGCAATGCTGCTTGTTGCCTTCAAGTCCATGTTCATACTTTTTTTCCTTGCACAACCTGACCATCCAGAAGCTCTGTTTTACCGATCTTCTGTTTTACACTACAGAGGCACTTGATAAGTCTCAGTGTTTTCTTCTAAGCTAGGATGGACCAAATGTCTCTCGGACATGAGTCGCTTTTTTGTTTGCATACTTAAGTAGATCATAAGTTTCTGTAAAAGCTGTAATAACTTTCACCGGGTGCCTGGGAGATGGTGTTCGGATCCTTCAAGAATCATGGTGACCTGAGATTTGGTTCTTTTTTATAGTTTGTGGTAAATATTAAGATTATTCAGATTACAACGTTGACCTTTCTTCTGTAACTGATATTGATGCCATGGTAAGTCCCATGAAACCGACATCTTAGTCACCCGTTACTGATAAATGATAATCACCTGAGATTTCATTCTGTCTTGTCGAATTAAGATAAGCACTTTGGAGGGAGGACAACATCAATTTTTTGTGCATTGTTGGTTTGATAGAGTCATTCGACACGGAATTTCCCCGTGCAATTAATCATTTAGTTGTCAAATGCTTCAGCGAACGGAGAAAAAAAATGTAAAGTTAGGCAATCTAGTTTGGCAGCAGAGATGACTTGTATTGATTTGTGTTTGAGTTGTACACAAGTATTTCACCAAAAATATGTACTATACATATGCTAGACACTACTACATCCTAGGATTCATGAATTGCCAGCTAGTGGTTGAGGATATTGAGTAGGGACACTCGGGTTTTGGATCAAGCGCCTGATCAGGTGCTCGACTTCTTCTTCGAGGTCCTGAATGCTGGACTCTGTCTCTCCCGCTATTTTCTGCACGTATTCCATTTGGATCAGTTTACCATTCTTGTGGCTGGGGAGGTTGTGAATGGCGAAATCCACCTTCTCTAGCTCGCTGTCAGATGCTCTCCCATCAGCTGCTACTCGTCTGGAATGAATCAAGTTACAGAAGAAAGAGCAGCTTCTCGACTTTCCATGTACCAATGTCAACAATGATTCAATTGACCTGAGAGCGAATTCCTCCGCTTCTCGTAACATGGAAACTGTTGTCATACGGCTTTGATCCTTAGAAGAAAAGGTCGATATGATCTTCAAATTTTTCAAGCAGTTTTGAATTCTCTTCTTTGCTTTCTTCCTTGGGGTCAAGTATGCCTCGGCCTTGTTTCTCAGTGCCACGTCATTGCCCCATCTCCTACGCAACGTGGATTGTAGTTCCTGCATGTTTTCCTTCGTCTGCGCTATGACATCTTTTCCGGTAGTGCACAAGTCCAGGAGACTGAGGGATCTCTCGAGCACCTCATCGCAGCCCTCTTGAACCAAGGCATGTTGGGTATCTGGAAAGAGAAGCAAGTCTTCGACAGAGTCGTAGAAGTCCACGACACTGCCTATCGTGTGGCTTACCGATGCAAATGAACATGCGGTGGCTTCTGAGCTCCTGATCCTCCTCAGGTGCTCCTCCGCTTGAGGAATGAGTGGGTTTGGCTTCGAAGGCAAGCTCACCGAGCGAGCGTGAAAGTGGGATTTCGGGTTTGGTGAAGCCATTGTATGAGAGGTGGTCTTGCTACTGAAATGTTTCAGAGGCAATTGGATCGGGTTGCCTTATCCTGGCCGTGGCAAGGAAAGAAGGGGAGGCAATGGGAATCAAAGTTCCTAGAATCATTGAGTCCCTAACATGATTTTGAATTGGATTTCAGCGCTTTGTTCACCGATGTTTGCGCAGTGTCCCCCACCGCCCTTCTCATTTTCCAATGAATTAGAGACCAATTAACACATGCTCAGTATTGTATTGCAGAGAGTGCTGCATATGAAAACTTTGCACGAGCGGTGCTAGGACCTTGTCTCGCCTCTCAATGGGCAAAAAAGAATTATGCTAACATGTTGGATCCTACATTATAATGCTTGACAAATAGGCACAAAAGGACTACTGAATTCATCATGCATCAAGCGCCGTTGAAATGAATCTCATTCGATTAAAACGTCACATGGGCGATGTTCATGCACTGCCTCCTTCCCACGAGAAACCAGTTCATTTTCAAATGACCGGACCAGATGTGGCAGCAGAGGAGCTCTTAAGAGACATTGTTCAGCAAAATGTGCTGCAGAAAGATAAAATTAACTTCATGCACGAGGGGCATTAATGATAAAAGACTAGCATCATTCGAGAGATGTAGGTTATTATTTTCTCCGTACTTCTTTATTTTATTATTTCTGCCTTGCATCCGTAATTGCTGTCAAATTATCGTGAATGCGTAAGCCAAGGAACATAAGGAATTCCAGTTCCTTCTGTCCAGCTCGTCCTGCCATTCCGGAGAGTAAAGCTGTTATGTTCATTGCTAAACTTGTTGAAGAGATACTGTGTTAATGCAGGCATGTGAAATAATTCCACGGAACTAATGTTTTTCTCTGTATTGCAAGTGCCTGTACCCGTATGACTATTTAGCAAGTGAAACAAATGTGTCACCGTTTTTACTTTGGTTTTCTTGGATAGCGATTCTGCTGGTTGGCTTACTGCTTAGCAGTCAGTGATGTCTCTAATCCAGGATTATACCTCATTGCTTCTTTTCTTGTAGTCTGACTATCCATAACATGAACTTAATGATTTTGCACATCTGCTTATTCATGCTGGAGAAGTATCTCGCTGATAAGTTTCAGTCATTAATGCTGATAAGGTAGGATGACCCAAATGTCTCACAGACATCGGTCTGTTCCTTGAATACATGAGTCATAACATTCATGTAAAACCTGCAACACTGCTGCTGATGGTGTTTGGCACCTTCACGAATCATTGGTTAGATGAGGTTTTATTCTTTTTCAGGGTTTGATGGAACATTTAATTTTCTGCTATAATGGATGTAAAAATAAGCCGATTCAACCAACATCTTAGTTACTGATATTCCGGCAATCATCTCAAATTTTGTTCTTCTCATGGAAGTAAGAAAGCCACTTTGCAGGAATGATGACGTTAAATATTTGCATTTTGTTAGTATTGATTGGATATTCAGACAACAAAATGCATGTCAAATGAATCAGCATGAGGGGAAGAGAAGCAAAAAGAAGTGAAGCAACTTAACTTTGGCAAAAGATCGGATCTGTTTATATTTGTATCTATTTGAGTTTAAAACAAACAGTACAACAAATATCTCAACCAAGGATTCATGGCTTCTCAGACTAGTGGTTGAGGATATTGAGGAGGGACACTCGAGTTTTGATCAAGCGCCTGATCAGGCGCTCCATCTCTTCTTCGATGTCCTGAATGTGGGACTCAAGTTCCGCCAACACTTTCCGTACATGTTCCGTTTGAATGTTACATGCTTTTCCAATCTTATGGCTTAGGAGGGCATCAACCGCAGCGTCCACAATCTCTAATTCGCCGTTGGACGCTCTCTCATCGGCCGCCACTCGGTTGGAACGCATCCACATGGAGAAGAAAGAGCAGCTCGTCGACTTTCCGTGTACCAATGTCAACAATGATTTGATCATCTTGAGAGCAACTCCCTCCGCTTCTCTTAACATGGAAACCATTCGCACACCGCTTTGATCTGCAGAAGAGATGGTTGATTTGATCTTCGAATTTTTCAAGCAGTTTTTAATGGTCTTCTTTGCTCTCTTCCTAGAGGCCAAGTATACCCTGACCTCGACTCTCAGCGCCAGTTCATCGCCCCGTCTCCTGCGCAACATCGATTGTAGCTCCTGCACCGCTTCTTTTGTCTGCGCTACAACATCTCTGCCGGTGCTACAAATGTCCAGGAGACTGAGGGAACTCTCAAGCACCTCGGCACAGCCCTCTTGAACCAAGGCCTGTTGGGCATGTGGCAAGAGAAGCGAGTCATCGACAGAGGCGTAAAAGCCCTCGAGGCTGCTTATCATGCCGCGCACCGATGAAAAGGAACTGTTGGTGGCTGCTTCCGAACTACTGATCCTCCTCAAGTAATCCTCTGCTTGAGGAATGAGGGGGTTAGGCTTGGAAGGCAAGCTCACAGAGCGAGCATGAAAGTGGGATTTCGGGTTTGCGGGTGAAGCCATTGCCTGATAGGTGATCTTGTTACCAAAATTTTCTCAAAGGCAATTGAATTCGGATCGCCTTCTCCTGGCCATGGAAAGACCATGTATATATGGGAAGGAGAGAAGGGGAGGCAGAGGGAATCAAAATTCCTAGACTCAATGTGTCCTAACATGATTTTGAATTGGGTCTGATGCTTTGTTCACCGATGTCTGCGCAGTGTCTCCCACCACCCTGCTCATTTTCCAATGAATTAAGAGACTAAATTAGGATCAACTCATCTCATCATTAGAAAATAATTGCACGAGTGGTGCTAGGACGCTGTCTCACCTCTAGAGGAATAAAACAAGGATGCTTAACTTGTTTAAATCTACATAATACTGCATGATTCACGAAGGCTCCTTAAATTATTCTGCATTATTGTATAGCTACAGAAGGGAGAATTTCTTCTGCGAAATGGTGATGAGCAAGTGTTGTCACCTATCCGGTCGAGGGTACACAAGATGTGAAGGAATACTTTCTTTAAGGTGCCTTCTGTTGAGGCTATGATAAGGAATAACCACGTAGGAAAGAAGAATTAAACAAAAGGATAAAAAAAAAAAAAAAAAGAACTTCACTCCGATGTATTACGGGCAGGCTCAGGAAGGAGCTTGTCTGTGTATTGGTGATTGCTGATCTCGAATTGACGTGTCATCGGATATCCAGCATAACTCTACATGGTTTTGGCTTTAATTCCAGCGTACCTTTACGTGGTTCAGCTTTAACTGTGACTCTGATGTTGTTCGGTTCCATGCGGGGGAGCAAATTTAGCAAGACTGCAGTAAGAACAGTAGTAACAGAAAACTGATATCAACACAAAGTACTTTCATTGCTTTAGTTGGTTTCTGCTCATTGCCTGCCAGAAAAATTTCTGTTATTACTGGTCATTAATACCAACAAAATTGTTGCCTTGATTATATGCCGCGACAGAGCCAAATTCTTTTCCTTTTTATCCTCCTCATCTCGTTCCTGGATAATTTGTCGGCTTTTCTCGGGTGATAATATACTCAAGAAGTGCTTAATCATATACACATAAAAGCTAGTCAGAACTTGGAATGAGATGGAACCGATGTAATATCTCATGTGATATCTCAGATATTAATGCTGATAAGCTAGAATGGCCCGAATGTCTCTCGGACCTCGATCTCTTCCTTGTACGACATAGATCATGGAATTCCTGTAAAATCTGCAACACTGGGTCAGAAGGTGTTTAGCATCTTCGCTAATCATTGTTTGGAAGAGATTTTATTCTTTTTCAGAGTTTGATGGATAATAACATTGTTCAGACTAAAACATTTGATGTTCTGCCAATGGTAAGTGACATAAAAATAAGATGATTTAACCTGCAATTTAGTCAACATTATACTGGTAATCATCTCAGTTTTCGTTCTTCTTATTGAATTACGATAGCCACTTTGTAGGAATGATGACATCAAATATTCGCGTTATGTTAGCTTGATAGGATATTCGGATAACAAAATGCACGTCAAATGAATCAGCGAAAGAGGAAGATAAGGAAAAAGATGTGAAGCGGCTTAGTTTGGCAGAAGATCAGATCAGTATCAGTTTGTACTCTTTGAGTTGTATACAAGTAGGACAACAAAAATCTGTACTACATATGTGCTAGACATTTCTATACATCCTAGGATTCATGACCAATTAGACTAGTGGTTGAGGATATTGAGGACGGACACTCTAGTTTTGATCATGCGCCTGATCAGGCGCTCCATCTCTTCTTCAAGGTCCTGAATGTGGGACTCAAGTTCTGCCAACACCTTCTGTACATGTTCCATTTGGATGTTACTTGCTTTACGACGCTTGTGGCTTAGGAGGGTATCGACCGCAGCGTCCACGATCTCTAGTTCGGTGTTCAACGATCTCTCATCGTCCGCCACTCGGTTGGAATGCATCAACTTGGAGAAGAATGAGCGGCTGGACTTTCCGTGTGCCAATGTCAACAAAGATTCGACCGTCGTGAGAGCAACTCCCTCCCCTTCTCTTAACATGGAAACCATCTTCACACAGTTTTTATCCGCAGAAGAGACGGTTGATTTGATCTTCAAAACTTTTAAGCAGTTTTGAATTGTCTTCTTTGCTTTCTTCCTGGAGGCTAAGTATGCCCCGATCTCATTTCTCAGCGCCATTTCATTGCCCCGTCTCCTGCGTAACGCCGATTGTAGCTCCTGCACGGTTTCCTTTGTCTGTGTTACAACGTCTTTGCTGGTGCAGCAAATGTCAAGGAGACCGAGGGATCTCTCAAGCACCTCGTCCTGTCCCTCTTGAACCAAGGCCTGTTGGGTATGTGGCAAGAGAAGTGAGTCATCGATGGAGTCGTAAAAGTCCACGAGACCACTTATCATGCCGCTCACCGATGAAATTGAACAGGTGGTGGCTGCTTCTGAACTCCTGATCCTCCTCAAGTGATCCTCTGCTTGAGGGATGAGTGGGTTAGGCTTGGAAGGCAAGCTCGTCGAGCGAGCATGAAAGTGGGATTTCGGGATTGCTGGCGAAGCCATTGTCCGAGATTTGATCTTGTTACTGAAATTTTTTCAGAGGCAATTGAATTTGGATCGCCTTCTCTTGGCCGTGGCAACTGGCAAGACCACAGATAGATATATAAAGGAAAGAACGGAGGCAAAGAGAATCAAAATTCCTAGACTCCATGTGTCCTAACGTGATTTTGAATTGGATCTGAATCCTTTGTTCGCCGATGTTTGCGCTGTGTCTCCCACCACCCTGCTCATCTTCCAGTGAATTAAGAGACTGAATGTGGATCAACTCATCTTATCATAATCTCAATAATGTATTGCAGCAACAAAAATTATTGCACGAGTGGTGCTAGGACACTGTCTCGCCTCTAGAGGAATAAAAGAATGGTGCTTGACTTGTTTAATCCTCCATAATAATGCATGATTCAGGAAGGCTAATTAAACTAGCATGCACTATTGTATTAATCATAGAAAGGAGAACTTCTTTTGTCAAATGGTGATGAGCAAGTGTCGCCACATTTCCGGTCGAGGGGACACGAGATCTGAG
Organism: Rhodamnia rubescens; assembly: GCA_021437795.1. NCBI lineage: Eukaryota > Viridiplantae > Streptophyta > Magnoliopsida > Myrtales > Myrtaceae > Rhodamnia > Rhodamnia rubescens. Next base: position 3,655,365 of record JAILYA010000012.1, read on the forward strand.
GGAATACTTTCTTGACGGCGCATTCTGTCAAGACAATGATCAGTGATAACTGTGTAGGAAAGAAGAATTAAACAAAAGGCCAAAAAAAAAAAAAAAAGAGATCATTCGGATGTATTACGACCGGGCTTGGAAGCAGCTTGCCCATTTACCGGCGATTGCTGATCTCAAATTATGCGTCATTGGGCATACAGCATAAATTTACTTGGTTTCGGCTTTAAATATCTAGTGTACTTTTAGGCAGTTCAGCTTTCTAACTCTGGTTCTGATGTAGTTTGGTTCATGTGTTGAGTTGGCTTGAATTAGATGCAGTAGGAACAGTTTAACAGAAAATTCATATTTGCACAGTGATTTTATTGCTTTAGTTGTTTTTAATTCACTAACTACCAGAAGAATTTCTGCTATTACTCGGGTCATAATGCCTAATAAACTGTTGTAAATGTTTAATATGCCACCAAAGAGCCAAATTCATTTCTTTTTATCCTCCTAATCTTGTTTCCCGGATAATTTATCCTTTTTTCTCGACCGATAATGTACACGCGAAAGTAAGTCAGAACTCAGAATGAGATGGAACTGATATGATCTGCTGATTTGTGATTCCATGTGTAAAAGCCATCTGTTGAGCAAGTCGTTATGCATACATAATATATGATCAGGCATAAAAAAGTTATGGTTCTGTGGTTATCAGATTCCGTTTCTTCATTTATAGTCTGCGAAATGTACAAGTACTATCTATGATACAGATGTTGCGACGACTCTCCTCTGTCGACTAATGCCGGGGAGAAATTTCTCGACTAGTGAGTCAACATATTGAGAAGGGATGCCCTGGTTTTGATTAAATGCCTTTGCAGGCGCTCCAGATCTTCGTCGAGACCCTGAATGCTTGACTCGATACCCCTCAACATTTGCTTTAGATCTTCCCCTAGATCACCAGACATTACCAACTTGCTGCCGAGGAGGGAGGTCACTGCAACATCCGCCGTCAAGAACTCGTCACCTTGGAAACTAAAGGCCAGCCTCTTCTCTTGTCCTGTGCCTTTGTCCCATTTAACAAGTGCAACAAAGACTCGAATGTTGCTAGAGCAATCTCCTCACTTTCTCTCAACATGGAAACCAACACCATGTCCTCGGGGTCCGAAGGAGAGAAGTCATGTGAGCTCTTCAAGTTTTTCAAGCATCCTTTGATCATCTTCTTCACCATCTTCCCGGAGGTCAAGTATCGCGCCACCTCGTTTCTGAGCCCGAATTCGTCGCCCCGCCTTCTGCGCAGAGCCGATTGAAGTTCATGCACACTTCCATTGGTCTGTACAATCACGTCCTTCATGCTACTGCACAAATCCTAGAGCCTGAGAGATCGGTCCGGCAGCTCATCGCGGCATTCTTCACGGGCAAAGCTCTGTTTGGCATAGAGCAACAGAAGCAAGTCGTCCAGAGAATTGTAGAATTCTCCGAGACAGCTTATCCTGCTGCTTGCCAATGACAGCGAGGGAGATGCCACGGCATCCGAGCATCTCAGTCTATCCAATTGCTCAACGGGTTGACGAATGAGTGGGTGATGTTTAGAAGGAAGTGGGATTTGAGATTCGACGCGGAAGCAATCGTCTGAAAGACTACGCTGTTTGCTCTAAGTTTGTTCCCAAAGACAAAGTTGAAGCCTCAGTTTCATGGTCTCTTGCCATTGCCAAGAGCTTAAATAGAAGGAGAGGCGAGAGGCGAAAGGAGACAAACGATTCGACTCCTCATGCGGCCTAATATGATATTTGATCCGGATCCGAAGCTTTCTTCGCCGATGTCCACTCATTGTCTCCCGCCACCCTGCCCAATGTGTAGCCTTATCGAAAACTATGGATCTAATAATTGCAAGAGAAGCTAGAATAACGAGGTACGGGGTTTTGTACACTGCGCACGAGCGGGCGGTGATGCTGGCCTGTCTCCGTTGCCTGCGCATCAGAATAAAAGATACAGCTGCTTAGCTGTTTCTGTCCATTATATAATGGTGCTTGATGCAGGAGGACTCGTCAGATCAATGACTTCTGATCAACCAAATGAAAAGGGTTGATGAGAGAAATTCGGTGCGTTAGGAGTAGACAGCAGACCACATCGGACAAGACTCGTTTTTTCAGGTGAAGTTCATGGACGTCGATCATCAATGGCTGTCCCGAAACAACGAGAGAGAGTTGAAACTGAAGGGGACAAAGCAGCAACAACAGCTCATTCAAGATTTCACAGGTTCCAAAACCGCCTGTCCCTGTTGAATTCTCACCTGCGCATGATGCAACTCACATACGTTCGGAGCAGATACAACACATTACATTTTATATGAATTTACATGTTCTTTTTTCCAACATTAAATTTGGAAGAAATTAACTTTCGACCTTGATTCTTTTACAAATTTTTTGTAATGATTGCAACTTCTCATTTAGGAACTTATCGTAGTCCTTTAAAACAGCATCTATGAGAAATTACATTCGAATTGTTCTTTAAAAAATCGCAATATAACCATATTTATTTGTGATGATTAAAAAAGTCTCACTAAATCGGTATCCAATATCTTTCAGATTTTATTTTTTAAAAAATTATTTTGAGATTTGCATAGTCAGGAATATATTAAATTTTATTTTTTCTGCTATGAACTAATTGTAATTATTAGTCATTAATTCAACAGCTATAAGGGATGAGAATTCGTTCATTTAGATTTTGTTGTAATGATTACATTTTAGTATTATTATACACCGAACCTTATTGATAGTGCTAAGAATTTTCGTGTAGTAAAACCTCAACACAAGGGCTTTGTTCCCAATTTAGAAATAAGAATATTGTCGTGCAATATGCCTTCAATTCAAAAAAAAGAAAGGAGAGAGAGAGAGAGATTTGAGAACAAAATAGAATTTACCAGCCCTGCATCTTGGACCATACATCTAAATAGAACCTATATATACATAGATTAATGTTCTTATTCACTACATAGTAGAATTTAGTGATTAGAGATTTATCGAGAAAAGGATATTTTAGTGCCAAAACTACGAAGATCGCTTTAGTGCTAAAAGTTGTCGGATCTATGTGCCAAACGGAGACAAAAGATTACTTTGGTGTCTCCGCGAAAATTCGGTCATTCTTAATACGTGGCATTTTTAATTAATTTTTTAATTTTAATTGGTATATTTAAAAGAATGAAGTCCACGTGGACTTCAACATTCAGAAAAATTTAAAAATAAAAATTAACAGGAAATTTTTAAAATAAAAACTTTATTTAAAATAAATTGAAATAAGCTAAATATTTAGAAAAAATATTTAAAAAAGAGATTAGGCGACGAGGGTTGCTATAACCCTCGCCGCTTGGTTTGTGGTCCCTTGTTTTAATTTTTAATTTTTTAAATTTTCAGCTTATTTTTAAAATTATTTTAAATAAAAATTGAAATTTAAAATAAAATATCATGGTGGCCTCCGGCCTCGGCATTATATATTAATAAAAAAGTGCCGCATCGGATTTCCAGCAAAAAAAATCGGAGTTATCATTTAAGTGATCCTTTTTCAAAAAATTTGGCACGTGAAGTGATCCGACGAAAACTTTTGGCACTAAAGTAATCTCCATACGTAACTTTTGACATCAAAAGTGTCTTTTGTTCGAGATTTGTTGGTAAACTCTACATAAAAACTAGACACTAGCTAGGATTTAATTATCAAAATATCAAATAACTCTATTACCTTCCGACGTCCGTACATCAATTAGAGATTTATAATCAAAATATGCACAAGAAATTAGAAATTTACTAGGGTAGAGATTTTCTAAAGTATCATGAAAATTAAATTGCAAAATAAAACTCTCGCGAGCATGCCATGTGGCTCGACCTCGTGCAAGCTATTATCAAAAATGGGGAAATTATTTTAAACTTTATGCACGAGTGATTTCGAAAACCCTTTGGCTGCGTTTGGTTGTCCAGATTTGGATTGCGATAGGTTAGGATAAGGTCCGATTAAAAATCCTTCAAATATCCTCCGGATTCATAGAAAATCGCATCAAATGTTTGGTACAACCCAAAATGGGATAAAAATCATTGAAGATTTTTGAAAATCTCACTTGTCTAATACAAACCAGATCAAAGAAGATGCGACAATACCGATGATCAATGTCGGACATGAAAAGAGAAAGTCATAGAGCTTTTTTTTTTAGCTCACTTGTTATTTACGTTCCCAATCGTTAGTGAGCTTTCTTCGCTTGAGGGAGGAGACGATGCATTAAGGCACTCCGAACGATTTGATTACGCTTTTTGTAGGCTGCAGAACTTTCCCTACTCATCAATGAGTTGCTTCGATCAATCGATCGATGAGAGAGCAATAGCTTCAAGCAGAGAAGAAACAGAGCAATCTCCTCAGTCTTGAAAGCGAAGAAGAGGATAAACTCCTCCGTTGGAGATTCTTCAAAAAAATTTCCTTGAGGGAGATGGTGTCAAGCTAACGGATTGAGAGGTGCAAAGAGGACGATTTTTTTTTTTTGTTGGTCAGCAAAAGACGACCATGTTGAATAGTGAAAAGGAAGCATTTTCCCTTTTTTATATGTGTTTTTTTTTCTCAATTTTTTATATTAGATATTCTATCCGGCTTTATCCGACCCTTTAGGTGGGATTTTTTTATCAAGATTCTATCCGAATCCAATGTTCTTCAAAATATCGGATAGGATAATTATATCTAGAGCTATATCCGATTATATCCGAACATATCTAAATTCGGTGTTCTTCCAAATATCGGATAGGATAATTTTTATCCTATCCGGAGTTAAGCCCTGTTTGGTTCAAAGATTTGAAATAAGGCTTTGGGGCTCTAAAGTCCCTTGACTAAATGCAAATGGTATTTGGCCAATTTTTTAACTAGCGTTGGGAGATGCATTGCATCTCAAATGTTCTCCAAAGCATTTTTGCCAAAATTTCTAAAGCTACTTTGGGAAGTTACTTTTGCGGAATGCAACTATTTTTTTCTCTTTTAACTTTATTACCTTCACCTACCGCCACCCATCGTCGCCGCCGCCGCCCGCCGATCGCCGATGCCACTGATCGCCCACCGCCGCACACCAACCACCACCGTACACCGACCACCATCGCTTGCCGACCGTCGCTTCCACCACTAATTGCCACTCGCCAACTACCGCCTACCTGGCACCACCGCTAGCAACCATTGCCCGTCGACCGCCGCTGCCGCCGCCGATTGTCGCTCGCCGCCGTCGATCACCGCTTGTCTCCACCACCGACGCACCGCCACCGTTGATCACCGCCTCCCGCCAACCGCCTTTGATCGCCGTCACCCGTCGACCGCCATTTTTTTTTCAAAAAGTAAAATTACTTTACAAAGTATATTTTTCACCAAACGGCATTTACGTCGAAGTTGATTTTCAATATGTTTTTAAAATACATTTTCCCAAACACTACTTGATTTTTTTTTTTTTAAAGGTTTCAAAGATATTTGCGATATTCTCAAAATCCCGTGGTCAAATCTTTGAACCAAATAAGCCCTTATATTTGATCCCCCAAACGCAGCCTTTGAGAATCGAGCCATTGTTTTCTTACGCACTTCCCCACCTTCTCGGCTTATCTATCCTCAAATGAAGCATTGAAAACCTATTTGGTAATAATTCTATTTTCGAAAATAATTTTTAAGCAGAATTAATTTTTTTCTAATTTTGTTTCGAAAATGGAGTAGATTTTTTTCTTCCCGTTTTTGTTCCAAATCTGCTCCCTAGTCACTAATCTATTTTCGAGAACAAAAAGAATGATTGACATTATCAAATAGATTTATATTCTTTTTCTATTCTCGTGAAAAGGAAAAAACGAATCAGCAAAAATAGAAATGTTAACAAACAAGCCCGCCGGCGCTTCTCTCAGGCCTCCTTAAGAAGCCAACATCATCATTTCTCACATCAAGCTCCTCACGTTACTCCAACAGATTAAGCAGAACATAAAAGCAAGAACCAAACCGGATAAAAAAGTCAAGCGAGTCGAGAAAAGTAAACTGCTGCATGACAGGCTGGCTCTGCTATAATTCCAAGATCCCCCTCAACTCTTAAATCTATCAATGTACAACAATAAATGAAATGTTTGGTAGCAGCAAATTAGATCTTACATGGTTCCGGTTTAACATACAGGCACCTTCAGTGCATTTACTCTAAGAGAAACTTCCCAACCCTCAAACTATACTGATGCAAAACTGAGGGATATGGAGCTGTACAAATTGTGACGGACAACGGACCGGTCACATAGTTCTGTCCATCCATCACAAAAGGAGGAAAGTGAGAATGGGAGACGTTGCTTCACGCCGCAGATGCAAACCTGATCTCCAACAGGAGAACCTTTGTTATCTTAAACATGACGCGTTGCCTCAGTTTTCAGATATCCTTGGCACTCACTGCCATTTCTCCACAGCAATGCAATCCCGTCAACTCTGGACTGATGTTTGCACTGCTGTTCAATGTCTCTCACACTCTCACTGCTGTCATTATAGTCATCCCGAGATCCACTATACTGAAAAAACTGCAAGTCCAGATCTCCCATTGCCATGACCAAGTCCTTCCCCAAATAAAAGAAGCTTTCACCAGACTCTTCCATAAGGGGAGGCCCAGCAGGAGATTCAGATGTCCAGCAGGAGAGAGTAAACTGTGAACCCTCGAATCAACATACAGGCGGCAAGCCAATCCTCAGATTGCAGATCGATTAAGATGAACGCTTGTCCACACTCTCATGATTGCGCTCCCGAGCGATCTTGATTTCTTCCTCACTCCGTTGCATTAGTTCCTCGTATGCTCGCATAGAGTCTGCAGTATACCTCTCCATTGCCTCAAAAACTCGTTGCAAATTTGCCTGCAAGTTATTACTACTGACATCGCTCTGGTACACAAGCTGCCCTGTTACTGTTGGGATGTCATTATTCCCTGAGACCTGAATGATTTTCTTTTCCAGTGCCTGAATTTCTTTCTGTATTTTCTGGTCCTCTCTGTCCAACTCCCTTACTACTCTCTCCAAGTCCTTATTTGCCGTCATCCTCTGGTGCATCTCCAGCTTGTCCCGCTCCCTGAGCTGAAATACACTGGATGTGAAGCCAAACATCGCAATTACAACTTCCTTCTCAGATATTCTGTCCATAGCTTGCGACCACTGATGACAAATTACGAATATTGGAGGTGCGCCTATCCTACCAGGTGAGAAGGGAACTACTCCATCAGGAGTATCTTCAGGCACATAAAGAAGACATTCTAGAAGCCAATTGTTTAGAGCCCTGACGTATTCCTTCTGCGCAGTTACCCAACTTGTGAATCGGTTAGCCCAGTTGATAAGTTCACGCTGGAACTGCAGTATGGTGTCAGGAGACGCATCTCCAAGCTTTCTTGCAGAACCAATGGGACCAAAGCTCTGAGCTTCCTTCATTGCTTGACACTGATTCCGGTGGCATTCAAGTAGACATTTCCACATTCTCATTAACCTGTAGTTAACAGATCATGAATTAGCATGATAGGACAACGTATGTGCCATTAAAGTGCAATGAGCATCCCATGGTGAAGTCCCTTCATCTAAATCCCGAATCCATCATCATTCATTCTATGCAGATTATGGCTATTAACTAGAAATTAGATTGCTGCGTACACAGATCAACTGCTCACGTTGTGGTTGACCCCTATGCCAACAAGCAAATTTAACTTATGAAAAGCGAATGCATGGGATTGACCTATGTCAACTTTTTAAATTTAGGCACTACTTTAGCATGACATCATACCTCTGGAATTTTCTACATCTATAATCTATTTCATCAAGAAAAAGCTGCAAGGTATTTGCCACTTGTCAGCGTATGGAAGTCAGGAGTTTTATTATCTAGGGGCACACCACACTGGACATGAATAAGTACAGAAGTACTAAAGTAACATACTTAAATGTGCGTATCTATATGAATTGCACGTTTCAGATGTTCATAATTTCAACCCAATCCAACAATCCATGGAGAGATCGAGGTACAAATAGCTCAAGCAAATATAATAAGTACATCCTAAAATGGTAAACAAGCATCTCAGAGAAGCTAAGAAGTGACAATTACTACTACACGAGCTCACACGCACATAGACAAAAAGGCAAAAATTATTCTGAAGGAAATCATGAAAACAGCAACTCTAAGTCGCAGCATCAGGAGTTGAGTTGGTTCCAGTGCAAACAAAGGTGGGGAGGAACAACTAAAAATCTAGCATTTTGAAGTTAGTAAGTGGACATACCCTTCTATCAATTCATTTATCTGCGGCCACAGTTCTTCGTCTCTTATCTTGTTGATAGTCATAGATATCTTGTCAACAACCTGAATTGCAATTCTTATCTTTGTCGATAGACTTCTGATCGTGTTCCTCGTTTGCTCGACCTTGGGAGCCTCGGCACCCCTGTCATCCAAATGTTGCAACCTCTCGACCTTCCTATCATGAGTGACGCGCATCTTTTCCTCAGCCTGCAAAAGGACAAAGATCAACCAAAACATGAGACGAAGGCACCAGAAGAAATGGCCAGCAGAGAAGGAGATTCAACTTAAAATGTGCGCCACACTAAAGAGTATCCAAAGAAATTGCTCCCGAGGAAATTACATTTAGCCTCTTATAGATCCCCATAGAAAGGCTTCAATTTTCATAGTATCAAACACGAGCAGCATAAAATTGCACCTGCCTCTCCATCAAGTAAATAAAGATTGGAAATGTTGCACCGCGGTGAGATATGAGAAGAGAGTGGAGAGAGAAATTAAATGCAGATGCTATACCTTAACCTCGTTATACAGCTTCTTCTCCCAGAGATAGAGCTTGTGCAAGGTGGAAGAAAGATTTCCCGACCTCATTCCCATTTCTTCATTAAAAGCCAAGGAAGCTGGCCCAGCATTCTCAGCAGAGGCTGACGGCTCAGCACCCTTGGAAGAAGGCGGTTGTGCCGATACAACAGACAATGAAGGAGTATTGCCATGTGCCTTCTTCGAAGAAACTGCCGGCAGAACATTAAGTATCAAGTTCAACAGTCCAAAAGAGCAGTCGATGAGGCTAAACTCTCAAACTCAATGAAGTAAGTACAGTAATCATAATAAAGTCTAGTAAGTGCAGGACAAAAACACAACCAAATGATCTTAATACCAGACAACCTGCAAACAACAATGCTTTTATCACTGAATACGAGAAAACACACGTATCGGGAAAGTATTGACTACAGCAAAAGCCACTCACTCAAAAAGAAGAAAACTTGCGCAATCCAAAGGATCTGGAGATAGACTCACCGTGACTTTTACGCCTATAGGGAACCTTCCCCACTTCCAGCATCTTGGCAATCTCATGTCCTGACTCTGCTGCTCTTTCAAATTCAGCCTCGATTTCCCTCAACAATTCAGAAACACTCCGAATACCCTTGAACCTGGAGGCATTGCCGCCTTCGTCGGACCTTCCTTCACCATCAACGACCTTCTTCTCCACCACGTGGACCTCATACTCCGCCCCATCATTAGCTTTATCGATCGAAACACTAGGCCTGCCTTGAAACACAGACGTCGATGCGCCACTATTGACTTTCCCATCTTCTTCCTCATCATCATCCTCATCAACCATCACAGATTTCAAATGATTCCCTACATCAACAAACTTTGGCTTTCCATGGACTTGCTTCACCACCTCGTGCTCGTCCTCCAGATCAGGAATCCCTTCCTCCTCCCTCAACTCCTTTGAGTCCCTGCTTGGCGTGTAAGCCGGATAAAACTTCTCATAAACCTCAAAAGGATTCAGAAAGTCCCACGCGGAAGCCGGAGGAGGCGAGGGGGGGCGGTGGTGGCGGCTTCTCCTCAACATGCCGCCGGGGCGAAGACAAAGATCCGTAATTTGTCTGAGAACCATAGTACCCACCAACTGAACTACCGAAGCCAGGATTACTATAACCATAGGAATAAGGAGCTAAGTTATTATTTGAATAGGGAAAATGATTAGAAGACGACGATTCGCCCATGTAAACAGTCTCCGAAGTCACGGGCTTTTGCTCGTAGACCACGGAAGGCGTCGCTTTACTCTTCATGTACTTCATGTCCAAAAAACCACCTGAATACGAGCCCATACCCATCCCCATCCCCATCCCCATCCCCATACCCATACCCATACCCATACCTGGCGGCTCCTGATCCGAACTCATGTACTCAATGTGGTGGCCATCGTATCCGTGCAGAGGCGAGGAGTGGCCCGAGTGATGGAGCTCGCCGGAGAAAGAGCCGTCGTCGGAATCGGAGGGGAAGTGGAGGTGGGAGCCGGAATTGGAGCCCTTGGAGGGGGAATTCGCGAAAGCGACGGCGGCCGCGTGGTCTCCCTTCCTCTGCGGGGGCAAATTGAGGACGGGGCCTCCCGAGGCGGCGACACCGTGGGAAAGGAACTCGCGGAGGGAGTGGCCGACGCCCCTCAGCGACGCCATGTAGGTGACGTGGGCCTGGGCCAGGTCGTACCGGTGGCGGATCGCCTCCTCGAGGAAGGAGCACCGCTTGCGGCAGAGCGCCACGGCGGGGAGATCGTCCAGCTTGGAGCTGGCGCAGCCCATTTCGCTCGCCAAAAGAAAAACCGGAACTTTTCAACTTAAACCCACCACTAAATCGACGGAGGGAAGAGAGAGAGAGAGAAAGGAAATGATAGCTAAGTTGGTGGCTAGATTATGGTGGCCATGGTGTGGATGGAGGAGAGCGAGGCGGCGAGTTAGAGAGAGAGAGAGAGAGAGAGGGATGGGTGTTTGTTTCTCGAGAAAATCGATGAGAAAGAGAAAGGGAAAGTAGAGAGAGAGAGAGAGAGAGAGAGAGAGGGAATCTTATGACAGCACGGCGATTTCTCGTCGGTATGTAGCAGAGAGAAAGAGTGGTGGAACAGTAGGAGCATTGTGCGTCGGTGTTGCGATGCTGTAATCTGTGAAAAAAAAAAAAAAAAACTGTCCCTTTTTCCTTAGACTGTAAATAATTTGTACAACAAATTGGATCATACGTTGATTTGTGGTAATAAAATAACATTAACGTAGACAGAGTCCCGCAGAGCCGAGGGAGAGATTCCCTTTCTGGGAATATTTCCTACTTAATTAATCCAGATTAAATTAAATTACGTTGAAGGTTGAAGGTCCTTGGAGTGGACTTCAGTCCATGCCAATTCTTAATTACCACCTTTAGTCCGTTTCTATAATATGAATAGGTACAAAAGAAAATCATAACGATGGCCCGAATCAAGTTAAAACAGTTTTAAAAAATATCATAAAAAATGATAATTACTTCGAAAATCGCAATTTTTTCCCTCGTGCATTAATTGATTTCACTGATTAATATTATTCGATGAGATACATTAGAAAATGATTTTCGGAATTTATGTTTTGGTAAAATACTTAAATGCCGAATCGGGAATTTTTGCATATGGCTCGCAATCAGAAAATATGCTAACCTCGCTACGTGGAGTTTAAAAAAATAATCATTATAAGGTCGGGGACGTTCATGAGTTGTGAGTCTTGTGACTAGATTGGTATATATTTTTTTTTTATATATATATATAAGATCAGTGCGAGAGTGATTGTGGGGGTGGTTAGTACATACGAATTGGGTGTTGGAATTTTTTTAATAATCGTATGAAGGAGGAGGAAGTATTTAATTAATTAATTGGACCGGGGGTTCAAATCAGAGGGTCGCCCTTAGGAAAAGCAAAAGGAGAAGTTGGACTGGGAACTCAGGAGGAAGGGAAAAGCTGGTTTGGTTTGACGGCAAGCCGAACTTTTTTTTACGCTATGTTGCCGCCAATTGGGGTTTGGGTTCGGTACCTGATTTCTCCATATTACCCCTCCTAATCCTTCGTAATTGTTATACTGACCTCCCAATTTCCAAATCTAGACCCTAACCCTAAGCCTAACCTCGCTTTTCGCAATATTCGAACCCGTCCGACCAACCTCCGTTAGCTAAATCCGCCAAATAGCAGGTTAGATCGGGTTTGATTCGAGTCATAAATGATCCGATCCAAATACGCCTGCTTAATTAGCTTATAAAGATTTACGCAATGCAATTTCAACGACACATGCTCGATCCGACGTATATCTAAACATATATCCGACTCAACTCATCATACATAGATAAAAAAAAATGTATTTATGATTCATCTTGACAGGCCTAGTTATCTCACGAGACTCCATGCATAAGTTGTCCAGATGGTGATAAACTCGTTTCAAATGGCGATAGCGGCAACATAAGCAAGAAATTTGTTCTTTAGATCTCGCATACTTAATCATTCGGTCATTCAGCCAGAGCTGGAATTCATCAAAATATCGTCTTTCCTCTAAATTCCATGAACACGTCTAATTCCAACTTCAATGCCTCGAGTGGTTCGTATATGCATCATGCATGCATTAACACCGCAGATGTCCTAATTAATGACCAAGACTCTCTAATTATCCCGAAATTATCACTCAATAAAGACAAGCTTTGTTTCCGTTCGACATCGGACGACGTTACTCCCCATCGACACGATCTTCATCTTCTTCTCGTTGTCCGCACGCGGGGGGAATCTTGACCTTCGCAAGTCTTCAGAGTTACGTTGATGTTTATCAACGAAAATTTATTTATTTTCTTTTTTATTTTTTCTTGTTTTTTTTCACCTTGGCACTTAGCGGGTAGAAAACGTAAGGAGAGGACAATTATCAGTTTCTGCGCAGTGGAACGGACCTAGTAACGGCGTTAAGACTCGTGAGACGACAAAGGACCTGCCCCAACTGGGGTGAAGCCGACGTCGCCTCGATCGATTGAAAAGGCAAAAAACTGCGACTGTCGAAACCTTTTGTTCCCGCCCGGTCCTCTCGGCCAAATCCGAGATGGATGCTCATCCATCAACTTCGATTCTCTCGCCCGACAACGCCGGTCGCCTCGGCCGCCCGGTCGCCGCGCCCGGGGGCCGGACCGTTCGTTGGCCCATAGGAGGGCGAGAGAAGGCGTAGGGATGTCCAAATCCCGCAAAAAGTCAAAACAAAGCGATTGACCCGCCTTGATCTTCCCCCAAATTCCAGAGCGCACGCCTTTCGAAGAAAAGTCGAGGCGGAATTTGGAGACGACATCGAAGACGTGTTGGACTCGCGTTTCTCTCTGCGGCGGCCGTTTTGAGATAAATGTCCAAAGCGTCGCCCTACGTCCCTCGACTCCCACGCGGGGCGAAACGCGCACACGGGCTTTTGCTCTTTTCATAAAACGCAGACCGTATTTAGGAAACGCCTAACCAGTGGCGGTCGGGCGCATTGGTGCATAAACAAAGTCGTTGTCGGATTATGGTTCCGGGGTTGGTCGTGACCTTTCCTTTTCTTTTTCTTTTTTTATCTTAAGAGTTGTAAATCGCATGCGTAAAAACAGAACGATACACAACTATTTACATAATGGGTCACCACATAATGCACCAACCGTATGCGTATATCCAAATCGTCCTATAGGCATTGTGCATTCATTCACCGTCCTCAATCCTCTTAACTGTATCCGTACCTCCATTTAGTTTCGCACGAGCTTCATCTCGATCATCAAATTAGATCTTATAGATTCAAGTTCATGAGTAATGGTAATTGCGGTTGTGATAGGTTTTCTTAAGATAGAAGTCGCTTAACAATCCCCACGACTTTGATGTAGCGAATTGTTCCACCGGATCCCATAACTTTTTCGACACGCAATCGATATAGAGAAATTCACATTCGTCCTCACAGGTCTTTTTATTGGGGTCTGTCTTTTTCTGTTTAGCAAGAAATAACATCATATCTAGCAACAAACCCCACTCACCCACCTCAACTCATTTACTAAACCCTCTTAGGGTTTTGCTTTTCTCAGCTTCAATAACCTTCTTACTTGAACCAAAGGGTTTTGCTCTTACTCCCATTTCGTCTCATAAACAGTAATGTACAATAGATGGAAAAGGGAATTGCTGCACGTTCAAGGAAAGTACTTTTCTAGGGTTTTCTTGCTACCAGCAATTGAACCTCATCACTTTATCTTTCCTTCTCTCCCTCTCTCTTTTTTTTTTTTTTTTTTGGGGGTTGCGCTTTTGATAAGGCTGCTGCATTTATATTCCACATCAACCCCAACAACAATCTAAGAAATGTAAGAGTCAAGTCATCCTCCCCCTGGCCAAACCTAACCCCGAAGAACATTCGACAGATCAGCAAGACCCCACGCAAGAAAGCGACGGACGGCATACTGCGATCTTTCTTTTTCCTATGAGAGAGCTTTGAAAGCTGTTTAGTTTTGGAATATTCAAGTTACTGGTGCACGTGGCGGGGGGCTGGGGAGGAAACCCTAAGTGCCATGCTTCCGAAGGAACAGTTGCCAATTCGGGAAATGTTGCGTTCTGCTTATAAATGTTGTTGGATACACCTGATGAAAAAGTGATCTTGACCCACGTTTTCTTTTTTAACTATAAGAGGTTTTGGACGGTGGAGTTATTGCGTGTGGTTGAGAATTGCTATCTCGAGCTGATGTGGATTAGGCTTCGACATCTATGTGATCGATTGATCTCGAATAAAGTTGATTAGAAGGGAAAGACAAATCTTTATAATGTGATTTATGTGAGTCGATGTATCTATCGTTTGAAGATATGGTCGATATTTCGTCAAAGCATTCATGGATTGTGCTTTGAGGTTTTGTTTCTTTTTTGGGTTTTTATAGATGGGTAACTAAAAAATTGAAGAGATTTTTGGAGTACAACATCACATGACCATGATCTGATACTTGAGAAGGCACGGAACAATCTCTCTATGATGAAAACCGGATGATGAAGACAACCTTTTTTTTTCCTCAAATTAATGAATTCTAACCATCCAAAAAGTCCCAACTTTTATTCCGTCAACAAATATCATGATGGAAAATTTGATAATGGCAAGTCCCATTCGATACTAAATAAACTTTCAGGCATCGATCGAAAATTGGGAATATGCCCGTCCTCTCATAAGAAATTATAGCCAACTCGAACGCCCTTAAAAGCTATCTCTCTCTTGGTTATGGTAAGGGCGGCCAATATATAGATAAAAAAAATCGGATGTATGCGAAAATCATATCAACACGGGACATATTGGTGTTGTGAGATATTTGATATGTAGAATTTGACGAACGGAGAGCAATACACGATATATAAATCGGGACAAATTACAACTTTGATATTATGTTATAATTACCGATCTAAAAATTTAAGTTAAAGAATGAAGAGAGATCACGTGTATATCCACGGTGAGTAAAACAAACCCTCCAGAGAAGACGGTTTTATGACGCGATATAACTCGACTCCGAAAGCCAAGTCGAGTGACCCCGCAATAAGTTGAATAGCATGCAGAGGCTGGGTGGCTTCTTTATGTCGACATCAATTGTGCTGTGAAAATTTCTGTTCGAAGATTGATTGGCCAATTAGTGGGTGAATAATGACTGATCCCTTGACATTATTGTTGCGGAAAAGGGAATGGCAATTACATTTCCATGATGGAATCAACATTGCAAGCCAATCTCTTCTCCTCCACCAGCTTGTTGATTTTCACTGTAGGAAAAGCAAAGTCAAAAGGGAATTGCGTTCCCACGTCAGCAACAGCTCCTTTTTGTTAGTGGCCACCATTTGCGGATAAAGAAAACAACTATGATAACTAGGGACGTGCAAAATGGACGGGCTAAATCTGAAATTGCTCAGATCGGATCAATTTGGCCTGAGCAAAGTGGACTAATCGAACAGAAAAATTGCCGAGAATCGGACCGAATCGGCCCAATTCCTAGTTTCATAAAATTGGAACCGGTGATTTTCGATCGAGTTCCCTGTTTTGGGGAGAATCGGACCGTCCGGACCGATTATTTTTTTATTTTTCAAATGCAAAAATAATTAAAGATTGAAGTTCGTATTGCTCGCCTCAATCAATAATTCATTAGTTCGAATCGGTGCGACTAGATTTAAGCGGGAATCAATCACCGCTAACGACTATAAGCATGCTCAAGAGTTTTGATTGAATTATATGTGGTCCTCCTACAGATTTCTGGATGTAAGATAATTTTTCTGGGATAATTGTCCAAAAAATCTTAATTTATTGTAAATCTTTCAATCGCCACAATTTAGTCCCAAATAATAAGTTTATGACTTAATTTACAGATCTTCAAAAGGTTTTTTTTATTAAATTGAAAAAATGAAAATGTTTAGGGCTAAGTTGAATTATTACAGGTTATTGCTTTAAGGTTGCCTAAAACCTTGAAACCTAGGATTTTAGATTAGCTAAAAAGGCCTTCTCTTGGTTGCATGAAATGATTTTTATTGCATTTCTTCCCACCTAGTGCAGCAAGCAAATAGCATGTTGAATTACATTGATTTCTCGATAAAACCAATATCGATTTGCATTAAGGAGCGGCACATGCGTGATCGTGGGGACTCCAACGATTTCAAAAGGATTTTCAAGGCTTCTTCGTTGATTTCGTGGACATTTTTTGTTCGAGCGCTCCGCAAGTCTCTGAAGCTCATCTCTCATTGCATTTAATAGCGAGTTTATCTGAAATTATTTTGATCAATTAGAGTAGTTTTGCAACTTTTCTCTCCCGATTTAAAGTTAGATCTAAATTTGGAAGTTCTTCTATCTTCATCTAAATATAGATATGGGGTTTACAAGATGTTATTTGTACTTTTTCAATATATTAATGTTGTTGTTATCTCTATACGGTGATGGCATGTGCTCATCATCAATGTAACTTTGGGTGATCGGCGCCGATTGTGCTATGATACCATGACAAATCCATTCTTGCGGAAGGAGGGAGTTGCTTTGCAGATTATACAAAGCTG
Source organism: Rhodamnia rubescens (assembly GCA_021437795.1). NCBI lineage: Eukaryota > Viridiplantae > Streptophyta > Magnoliopsida > Myrtales > Myrtaceae > Rhodamnia > Rhodamnia rubescens. Next base: position 3,672,169 of record JAILYA010000012.1, read on the forward strand.
ATCAATTTTTTAGATTTGCATTGGATTGTAAGATTTTGTGATTGGTTTTGTCTAGGAATTGTGTTTTTTTTTAGTGAAATGAAAATTTATTTCTGACAAAAAAATTGCTTCTAAAGTTGACTAAATTGGACGATATTGGCAGCGCAGCCCTAATGACGTGGAGGGGTCATTTTTTCTTTCTTCTTATATTGAGATAACAAAAGAGATCTCCCGAAACAAGTGAGTGTGAATGTTTGAAACTTCCGAGAGAAAATAATCAGTGGATTGGCTTTCTTGAGTTTGCTCTTACATCTCTAATGGTGAGAGTATGAGCATTAGGTGTGTTTGTTTCACGAAAAAAAAAAAAATCATTTTCCTAAAACGATCGCTTGTATGTGTAGAAAAATGAATAATCGAAAGATATTTTCATTATCTACAAAAATGATTATGCATAAATTGTTGTCGACAAAAAAAAAAAAAAATTCACCCACTATATATTTTAAACATACAAACGATCATTTTTAGAAAATTATTTTCTTAAATCATCCATTTTTTGCTAAACAAACGGAGTTTCAAGGAAAACTATTTTCAGAAAGTTATTTTTTGACTTTCCGGTGTTTGGATAACGGAAACTTAATCGATATACGAAAGACCTTTTTTTTCCATGAAATGAAAATAACATGCTTAAATTAGGAGAAAACGGCTTTCCCTCCCTTTTGGCAAGAAAGAAATCACTTTCCCTAAACCACAAAACAATGAAAACTATTTTTCTCTAAAATAATTTACAAGCAAAATATTTTCCTTTATCATGAAGTTTTCAAAAATGAATGGTTCGAGAAACATTATCCTAAAAATAATCGTTTATATCGCTTGAGATAATTAATCAATAAAAAATACTTCATTATCGATGACAATTTATGTTTAACATATTTTTGTAACTATCGATTTCGTTCATTAATCTTTATAAATGATACAAACGATTATTCTTAATAAAATATTTTTCAAATTATTCATTTTTCGCTATTTTGCTAAAAACTTCAAGATAAAATAAAATATTTTACGTGAAAAATCATTTTCAAGAAAATTTGTCCGTTTTCATTTGTTTGGTGGTTTGAAGAAAGTGATTTCTTTTTTGCCGTAAGGAAAATCAATCGAAACTAGTTGCTTTTTAGCTCATAAAAAATGTTTTCCGTACGTGGATTAGTTTTTTTTGCTGGTCAAGCACCAAAAAGCTGGAAAACAAATTTTCAATCAAACGAAGGGACCCCTGTGTAAGTTTAGTTTTAAGTGTGAAAATCAAGGCTGCATGGAGCATATCTCTAAAGCAAACAGTCTCAAAAAGCTCCGTCGCTTGCATCGATCGTTTTCATCCCCAGTACGAGGATATGCACACGAAAGCGACGGCGACCAATAATGGTTGACGCGGAGTCCGCGACGATGCGCGACGGTCTCGATCCAAGTCCTTGACGTCTGGGCAAGGAACTCTCGAGTGTAATGTGGATTCGGTTGTCTCGTCAATAACGTAATTCATGCCTAAGTCCGAGGATTCTTGTCCTTCTCTCCTAAATTCATCTTAGTTGATTGAACGGATTTAGACTTCTCGGGTCGATCGCCGATGTATCGGCAATTTCGCGACGATACAATGAAAGATGTGAAATCCCCTCGATTTAGAAGGTCTTGTTCCCATAGTTAACATTTTAGCGACGGATCCTATAGTGACGTGTAGTTATCGGACGGATCAGCTCCACACACGTGTATAGGGTGGTCCCTTAAAAAGAAAAAGACGTTTACTGCCGGTGAAGAGTGAGAAATTAAGAGAGAAGTAAAACTACCGTAAGAGAAATTACGTGAAGAAGAAGATGTCCTCCGCCTACCCTCTTCCCACAGGGGGAAGGTCTCACGGGCCACGGCAACGGGTGCAAAGAGGCACGTGGACCCACAGGAGTCCCACGCGACGCGCTTCCACGTCAGCTGCGACCGTAAGTAAGTTCTCTCCTTGGGTCGAAAAATTCTCCCCAGTACGGATGTGTTTGTGTGGGCCCGGGCGGAGTAATCATCGGGTGCGACCGCGACCCGTCTGATCCCGCCACTTGGGGGCGTGGTCCCCACCGAAGGATTTTTAATAAAGTGGGGGTGGGGCTGCCGCTGAGAGGTGAGAGTGGGAGATGGGGCCCAGCGTCAATGATTGCAGGAGCACAGTGGGCCCAAGATTGGGATCCTCTTGTCTTCTTCCGATCCCATCATCGACCATTTGTCTTAATTTTTGTTTGTTCAAATTTTACCGTGCGGAGCGAGTGAAGCGAACCGACTCGCACTTTCACGTAGCCGGCCCGTGTGCGTACGGTCAGGCCTGTGATTCGATCGAGCGATTCCGATCCGGGCCGTGTTTTCAGGGACGCTCCTAATAACCAATCATCCAATCGTGCTTGCATTTCGAGACATTGGTGTCGGCGAACCGTCGGGTCTCGCGACTCTAGCGCTCCCCCCAAAGATTTGAGGATCCATGGTGATAACGGGAAAATTAACCCGGACTTCAGTCTTAAATCGACCTTTGTTTTCTTTGTTTTGCACCAGGCATCGGAACGAGGTGGGGAAAAGCTTTGTGATCGTTGTTTGTACACTTCGTAGCCGTTGTAAAAGGGCAAAAAAAAACGCTCCCTGCATTCATGCAAGACAGAGTAGCCAAAGACAAGCGAGATGACAGGCCTTCGTGCTTGTCCCAACAAGAGGACAAAAGCACCCACGAGCCGAAACCCTAATCCGTGGCCCACTACAGCATAAAGAAAACACAGTCCCACACTATTCATAACAGGAACAGGAAGAGGGTAAAACGAGAAGAAGAAGGGGGAGGGGGGGGGGGGTGTGGGTTCGTACATGGGAGTGGGGCTAAAGGCAGTCAAGTCGTGGCGTTATTACTAGAGAGAGAGAGACAGAGGAGAGAGAGAGAGAGAATGGACAATAATTCTGCAATCTTTTAAAAGCTGAACCATCGCAGAGGTACACGCTCCAATTCCAACGCCCCACCCTCCCCCAAGATCACATGCCATGCAACTTTTTTTGAATCTAGTTTCACCATCGTCTGCTCATCATCATGGACTTAAAATTATTGTGGGCATCGATCGATCAGGAGAGAGATGACTTTTTTCAGAGGATCTTCGAGATTGAAACATTCATAAGGGGGTTCGAGTGCTCGAATCTGCAAATAAACATGTGTTTTTCTTGCGGGGTTAGCTGGCCAACCGCGAGAGCCGTCATCATTAGGCGAGTCTATCTTAGCGCTTAAGCTTTAATCATAAAGTATGAGCAAATGATGAAAGTATCTGTTGTATCCCGAAAAAATTTGGCATTTTACACATGTCCTTACTAATATACGTGTACACATTGTTTATATGGTCGCCAATGATTGTAAACTTTATGCAATATTGGGTATAGAAAGTGAAACGCTGTAATTTGATTTCCTAAGATGCCGGATTCATGGTGTCTAACCACGTCACCAAGTTTATAGAATGTAAATGCATCGGAGAGGAAATTGTCCATGTGAATATAAAAGGATCCTGATCTAATCTAGTCCTCGACCCCAAAAAAAAAACACAAGGATCTAAGCCAGTCACGTGACAACTAGTGTACGGTCACGTGAGAAACTGTGTGGTGGCAGCTGGCCACATCGTTATCGTCTTCTTCTGTCCAAATTTTTTGGGCTAGAAATCATTTCATGAAAGGAAAAAGAGAGAGAGGGGGAAAAAATAGAGAGAGTGAGGACAGGACAGGACATGATACGATAATACGATAAGCTTATGTTACTAGTCACTTTCACTTTTATTTTTATTAATTTATAATATTTATTTCAAATTCCTTTTTTTTTTTTTTTTACATGTGATCAGTTCAGCCCACCACCACCACCACCACCACCAAAGACTGATCATACAGTGGGAGGAAATGGAAAGAGATCCAAACCAAAAAGAATGTTAGGCTTTCTCTCTGCTAACACTTTGCTGCTTTTGCTTTTATGGATCGATGGGAACTAAAATTATTGTCCCATGGCTTTTATTGGATCTCGCGGCTAACCAGGTAAGGATAGTCCGGGTTGAGCTTTGATTTGTTGCCTAGGCCTGCCTGTTGATAAGAGAAACTTCGCGACCGGAACTTCCGGGATAAGCAAAAGCCGAATCGGCCCTAAATGGGTCTCTTCCGGCGGGATTTTACGAGAGAATGCTCAAGTCCGGACTAGAGGTGGTCATGAGTCCGGCGGCTCGTTGGGCCGCGTCAGGTTCAGGAGGCTTGAAGCGCGAAATAGGTAGACACCCTCACTCAAAGCAATTTCCTTTCGAGCCTTATCTATCCATTTTAGCATGTTTCGCGAGATATGAGCATTTTTTAAAATCATCTATTTAAAAATAATTGTTCAGGTCACTAAAACCCCCCACCCCCAAAAAAAAAAAAATTAGCTAATGAAAAAAGCTTTCATCTACAACTATTAATATTTGAAGTTTCTTACCGACGGCAAAAAGTACTCAATCATTTCTCGTAAGGGATAGTTACACAAACATGCCCTAAAATTTGATCTAATGTGCAATTTGGTCAATGAACTTTTAATTTGATCAATATAATCTCTAAACTTTACTTCAATATGTAGTGTGGTTTCTTAACTTTTAATTTGATCAATATGACCTTTGAACTTTTGAAATATATTTAACTTAGTCCTTGAATTATAGGAAGATGTTCAACGTAGTCCTTCCATTGATTCAAGTTTAGAGATAACTTTGAATATTTTCTTATAGTTCATGGACTTAAGTCGAGTATGTTTCAAAAGTTCGAGAACCATAATGAACAAATTGAAAGTTTAGGGATTATATTGGTCAAATCAAAAGTTCATTGATGACATCGCATATCAACCAAAGTTCATTGACCATTCGAGTCATTTTTCCTTTCTCGTAAACAATAAAAGCCATCATTCTCATTTTAGGATAAATGCTTCCCAAACAATTGATATTTAGAAAAACGAGCTTAACGATATTTAATCATAGGCGATTTGGGCAGGATTTCTAGGATTGGCCAGCTTGTTGATCGGGTTTAGTCCAAAGTCTCCCGACCTGCTCGGATTGGTTTCCACGTTGATTCGGTTGAGGCGACCTGCGAAACATCGAGTCCATGTTCAGGACCTACCAGGCAGCTACTCCCACGTTCCAGTTCAAATTCTTTCATCAATTTGATCCTAAACTTGTTAGATCATTTTGGTCCTAAAATTGTCCAGTGACTTATGCACAGCACAAGAATGGTGTCATGCTTTGGTGTGGTTTCATCATCTAGCAAAAATCCAGGGTGACGTCATGAAGCAATCTGTGGAGCATCTTGGCTGGGTCGCTGGTTCGAGCCATTTCCTCCTCTAATCTCGTTCATCTTCGGAATTTGTGAAAGTTGTCCGCAGCTTTCGGGGTCGGCCTATTACCCCTTTTCTTTGTACGGATAAACGTTTTTATTTCTTATTTTTGCCCTTTTGAGCCGAATATCAGTTCAAATAATCTTTTTATTTTGAATCCTAAGCTCATGCCCGATATGGATCCACATCAAATGAATACCCGCATAAAATTTCAAATTTCTAAGGGTTAATACCACGAAAAATCTCAAATCGATACATTTATGATAAATTTACTCTAAATTATTTTTTTAACCACGAAAAATCTCAAACCGATACACTTATAATAAATTTATCCCAAACCGATACACCCGTGACAAATTTACCTCCCATGTTAATTTTCATTAAATTTAACCATCAAATTGTTAAGTTAGATGGCATGTGTTAGTTCACAAATGTATCATTTTAGGATTTTTACTCTTTATTTATCACATGTTTATCAATTTGAAATTTTTTGTAGTATTAATCCAATTTAATGAAGAGTAAATTTGTCATAGGTATATCAACTTGAAAAAAATTAGGTTGGGGTGAATTTATTACAAAAGTACTAGTATAGAATTTTTGGTGGTTAAAAAAATAATTTGGGGGTGAATTTATCATAAGTGTACTAATTTGAAATTTTTCGTGGTAAAAAAATAATTTAGGTTAAAATTATCACAAGTGTATCGGTTTGAGATTTTCTATGGTATTAACCCAATCAGTAATTGCGTGGCACATTTTACCCAAACGAATTTGTCTCCCAAAACATCTCAAACGAGAACCACCTTCATACATGTACCTCAAACTAATTTTCATCTCCTTTTTTATATATAAAAAAGCACAAATCAATACCGTAGTCCGTATATCCGTCTATTAATATTTTTCTGATAAAATGCATACATGCGTCAAACATATGTGTGAGAAGATTGAACACCTGATTTGACGTGGAAAATCCACGCATGTTAACAAGCATGGCATGTATTTTGACTAAGGGTAAATTTGGATCAGGGATACAATTTTTAAATTTTTAATGAGATGAAAATTAGTTTGGAGTAATAAATCACGACATTATCAATTTGGTATTTTTAAAGACATTAGCCGTTTCTTTATTACCAATGTTACGACATGTTTAGCTCAAACGAACAAAAAAAAAAAGTTTAACCTAAAGTCATTCTTTGATATTTACGAGAGGAAACAGGTTCTAGGTTAATTTCGGATAAGAAATATCACAATAGACAAGAAAATTGATACCTTCACTTCAAACAAAACTGAACGTACACAATCTATGTTGGAATTATCAACCACAAAGTCTAATGACTTAATCACTTCAACGGAACCAAACGTACACAAACAATGCCGAAATTTAATCAACGACAATGCCTTAGACCATAGAGATATGTTGCTGAAATTTAATCGACGACAAGACATTTAGGATATACAACAAAGATACATGTCGGAATTTAACTAGCTACATGGATCTATAAACTACAACGAAGAAACACGTCAGAATTTAATTGATGACTCTAGAAACTATAATTATTATGCAAGAATATGAAAAATAATATGATTGTTTGTTTGTGCGCGGGGTTTCGAAGAGTGACAATGTGACTTTTTAAAATCTACAATCGATGAGTTATGAACAGGTTACAAAAGAGAGGTTATAAATAAATATTACAAACGGTTGTTGAATGGTTACGTGGACAATTACATTGACTCGAAAATGCAAATACCTTGGCTAAAGGCGCCTTTTTAAAATGCAAGTAGTGTTTGGTAAAGTGTATTTTAAAAACACATTTGAAAAGTAAGTTTGAAAATTTTAAAAAAAAAAAAAAAAAAAAAAAAAAAAAAAAAAAAAAAAAAAAAAAAAAAAAAAAAAAAAAAAAAAAAAAAAAAAAAAAAAAAAAAAAAAAAAAAAAACTTCTTCCACTCCATTATCTTGGCGGTTTCTTTATTCCACTCCGTTGACGATTGTATCCGAGATTGTGGACTCCAACTTTTTGTCGATTCCTTCAAACTATCAATTCATAAAGTTATCGACTTTTCAAGTTGTCGATAATTCTATTCATAAACGATCACATTCCACTCTCTTAAACAAGTTTATCACATATGGATAATGATCATAAGTTTATCATTTTATGGTGCAACAAGATTGGCTCCCAATATTAGCAGAGGGGAAATTGAAAAGCAAACTCCAAAATACGAGTCATAGTTCAGAGCGAGTGCGAGTGCGATTTCCAAGCCCCAGCGCACGTACATCCCCGTTTGATAACGGCGATCAGTATGGTCGACCCGTAATTATTCATATCCTAAGAGAGGCGTATGAGCTACTACATAGCTCATCTTCTGTTCGTGAGGCCACGAGAAACTTCGACATCTTCTTATAATTAACAGAATGCGACTTTGATTAGGCGCTCTTACGAGCTCGGGACGATCAATTTTTCGCCTCGCGAAACCGGACGGTACACGATCGCGACACCTACGTATGCCTTCGACGGTACATCAAAGTCGGACCCGAGTCCTGATTTTGGACGATAATCTTTTAGTTCTACGCATGAATACACATTAAGTCCTCAAATTATCAAGAAAAGAGGTTCTCTCCACCACCCTTCCCTCCACTCAAAAAGACGATGACTTGTTCCTTTCATGGACGCACCAACCGCACTTTCATGTGCAGACAACCTGCTGCTTAAACTAGGTTTATCCCGTACACACAATGCATCATGGATTGGGACAATGTAAAAAGCAAACATACCAAAATTAATTGATGATATAAAATCGAAAAAAAAATAAAACGTTCGGGGACCTTATCGATCGTGACTTGATCTTATCCTTTTTGGCTTCGCATTTGGCGAGCGAGTTGATTTCGATCGCCGAGGAGTGGCTGTAGCCGCTCGAGTGGTTTTGACTCGCGCCTCACCCGATTTATTAGATCAAGGGGATATGCTTTGCGACCCGAGAATTATCGATGGGAACACGGGTTCTCTCGTTAAGGACAACAATTATCGAAGAGGGCTTTGGTGTTTTGGTGAGTTTAGTTGACGAGCTGGGCTCAGCTGAAGTGGACTTGTACGTGGGCCAGAGACGAAGGCTTTGTGATTCGACCCACTGAATCACCAGCCGAGCACAGAGCACGTCCTTACAAAAGATAAGGTGCATTTTCCTCAATGGCAAGTTCTTGTTCACTAATTCACTCGTAGAGGCAGCTCATGAAAGTCCAACTCAAGCATCCGAAAACTCTCTAAAATGGCTCTACCATTATTTCCTTTCCCTTTCGGGTTATCGGGTAGGCGGCGCCTGGCGTTCCCCTATTGATCAAAACGAATTGGTCCAACTTGGACGATTTCTGCGCCTCCCTGAAAGTGAAGGTCATGCTGATCAGGATTAATGAGACACCCATGAAAAATGAAAATGCTGTGACATTGGAAGTACAGAACTAGATCATGCTGATCAGTCAGACTAACTGAAAGTGAAGGTCTCGATTTCGCGTACCGACCTCTTTCGAGGAGCGTCGCTGTTGCTCGTGTGGCGTAGTTCTAGCCAAACATCAACGTTTTCCCAAAAAGGATGGGGAAGTACATCACTACCTCGTCACTGCAGAGAGGCTCCGAGGAGAGGTTTCTGAGAGACCGACGTTCGGCAAGTCTATGGTTCTTATGGTATAGTAAAGATCGATTTCTAATTGGGCGCATCAACATTTGGTTTGAGCTTCCTTAAACAGAAGAAAGCTCAAGGAGCCAGAAGATTGTTTGTGGGTGGTGTGCTGCAGTGTCTTCTTGTGCTGGACATATGCAACTTCATTTATCTGAGAAATAGGCTTCCTGCCATTGATAATAGTCGGCGAATGGCTTAACCCTCCACCTTGTCCCGCTCCGTTTGCTTTTACAAACAGGAGGACGAATCGAGGTCTCGCCTGTTCTTCGGCTGTCTGTTATCTTCTCAAAGTATGGAGGCAGGCATTGCTGTTATGTTGCATCGACAGATCTCCCGGGGGGTCGCGACGCGGAGTTCTCTTGGGCTAAAATGCAGAGTGCCAAAGGATCTTATAGCTTGAAGTCTACGACGCTAAAAGTCGGCTCGGAATGCCCTCGATGACCGTCTTTCACTCGCAGAGTCCTCCTTCCATGGAGGCAGTGATGAAGAGGATTAGATTTGCTGCGTGTTCTGCTACAGCTTTGTAGGACAAAACCTGCTAGCATCCTACGAACAGCTAATCCTTGGGAAACACTCCGCAAAACTAACGTGCCAATCAGCTCAAATCGGCTGTCTAAAACGTTCTTAAAGCCTATTGCAGTTTGGCGAATTCGGCTCCATAATCAATTCTATCCTCATTTAAAGATCCACCAAATTTAGAAGAAAAAAAAAAAAAAGATTCCCACTATCAAAAATATTTATTGAGATTTACTCGGCCGTCTCTTTTGGGAATGTGATAAATGTCAAAATTAAAGTTCACCGATAAGAATCACCCTAAATCCTGCGTTGATTCCGATCTTTTCCATGTTTAATTTTGCTAATTGAGTCAAAAACCTTTTCACATTTTGCCAATCAAGTTCATCCGATCAATTTTTACTTGAAATGGGTGACGTGAATATTGGCCGGCCCTACGACAGGCACGACCGGTGTCGATGTTAATAATTTTTATTAATATTTTCTTCCTTCTTCTTTGTTTCTTTTTCTTTTCCGTCCAAACCCAACAAGCTGGCCAATCCTCGTCGGACTTGGTAGAAAAAAATGAAAAACTTGAAAATAAAATAATTTATAAAAATTTATTCATGTTATTATCGGTCGTTGTCAGACGTGGCATTTACTAGAAGTCCACATAAGCAATTTTTAAGTTAAAATTGATCGGATTGAACTCAATTAATAAAGTGTGAAAATATTTAGGACTCTATTTGAAAAAATAAAAAAATGTAGGATTGAATTGATCAAAGTGCAATAAGTTGATGGCTTCGAATTCGAGAAAAAAGAGCAACAATTTCCTTCCGAAGGATTCATCCGAACTGTACATGTCAATAGTCAATCCAACGATGGAAACCAAGTTGACAAGCTATAAAGGATTTGGAGGCGTCGTTCACCCACTCCCCATCCAACGCAGAAGGTGCCATGATGACCTCATCGAGTTGGTAATCCACGCTTCTCGGCTTCTCGGATCATTTACACGAGTATAGCGTTTGGCAGATGCTAATATTACTAATCAATTGCCAAAAAAGCTTAACAAAACTCTTGGAATTCCATACCGTGTCGTGTGAATTTCATCTAATGGTTTTCTCCCAAGACACTCGAATCGTACCCGTTTTTCGGATGATGGCTATAATGTCTACGAGCAATAACACGGATAGGCGAGCATTCTCATTTGTATAAAAAGAGGAATTTTATCAAAAGCATATGTACGTTTTCCCCTTTGGTCGGAAGAAAAAAAAAGCATAGATACGTTGTGAATCTCTATCTCCCTGAAATCACATCGCACCATACTTTATGAATGCCTTTATTTTACAAAAAATGAATGATTCGGAAAATATTTTCTCTTTAAAATGATCATCCTTATCGCTTATAAAACCGATCGGACCAAAAATACTTTTATTATCCATGAAAATGTATGGATATAAATCGTTATCGATAATAAAAATATTTTTAATTGACTAATTATTTTGAGCGGTACAAACAATTTTATTTAAAAAATAATTTAAATATCATTCTCTTTTTTTTTTTTCGAAACAAACGAAGCATATGTCATCATATTCCGTACCGTTGAAAAATATCCACCACGTAAATTTTTGAAAATCTCACATGTTGTGGATGGGTTGATCTAATTTGCGAGTTCTTTCGAACATTTTCGCTCACAAGTATTCCGAGTGCATTTTATAAGTGATCAATTAAGAAAATTTTATGATTCCGGATGAATCTTATATTACGCATAATCGCTATTTTAGAAATTAAATTATTTCAAATAAAACATATCTAACAGATGTCTTGGTCGCACATTAGTATTTTTTTTTTTTTGGCAAAGCATGAGATGCTAATAAGTGCGACTTTAGAAAAAGGGGGATGTTTTTTTTTTTTTGGGTAATTTTTTAAAGTCACGTCGGTATTCAATTACATCAATTTGATAAATTTTAGGACTCGAATGTATTTTTTTGTAAGTTTTAAAATTTAATTATAATTTTTTTATAAGTTTTAGGACTCAGCGAACATATCTTTTTTTTTTTTCGATAAAAAAAAAAGAACATATCTGGTTTTCAAAAAAAAAAGGAAAAGAAAATGAGAAAATATATCGTTAAATAAAAACCCAAAATGAGTGAAGGGAAATTCAGGGGGGATCGAGAAGAATTCAATCACCGTTCCGTTCCCAGGTGACAGAAGCAGCCTGAAAGATGCCTTGATGTGCGTGTGCGGGGGAAAGCTAAGCGCGACTGTGAGCCAGTTCTCTCTCTCTCTCTCTCTCCTGCCCGCGAAGAGGAGGAGGAGGAGGAGGAGGAAGCAAGCAAGGCCGACCATGGCGAGCCCCGGGAAGCTTAAGACCTCGAGCTCCGAACTGGACCTGGATCGCCCCAACATCGAGGATTACCTCCCTTCGGGATCCTCCATCCACGAGCCTCGCGGCAAGCTCCGCCTGTCCGTACTCCCTCCCTCCCTCCCTCTCTCGATCGTTTGGTGGTTCGGAAACGATGGACCGCGTGTGCGATTGAGTTCTCGCGGAAGTTACTCCCAGTTTTAGCCACCAGTTCTTCTTTTCCAGTCATTGCACCGGACCGATCGAGATTAATTTCAGTAGCATTCGGCGCTTTTCTGATCGTCCGTTTCTTTTGGTTGGCAGGCGCGATTTGCTTGATGTCACGCCGACTCTGACCGAGGCTGCCGGTGCTATCATCGATGTAAGTCGTGCTTCACTTGGCTTCGTGTGGGATTCGCTGTAAACCGAAAATGTGAGCATCCGCCTTTCGAGGCCGCCTTGGTCGACGGCGTTTGATTTGGGAGTTGTTGTCTAATGGTCGGGCCAGGACTCTTTCACGCGGTGTTTCAAGTCGAATCCGCCGGAACCTTGGAACTGGAACATATATCTCTTCCCGCTGTGGTGCTTCGGGGTGCTGGTTCGGTACTTGATCCTGTTCCCAGCAAGGTTAGTCGCTTAAAAGTCTGTTAAATTCTATTTGAATGTGACGCACCGATAGAAATTCACTTCACTGAATCCGGGTTGCTAATCCTGAAATCTATAACTGATCAAGAAAATGACAAACAAAGCGATAGTAATGTCCATTTCTAACTTTTATGTTGCGTTTTGATCTACGTTTGTTACTAATCTTAGCATGTCTTTTCACATGAGTTAAATTGCTATGAATCTTGTTCTTTTGGATATAAGTGGCGCATCAGTTCATGAGTACATCATCAAGGGTGAAACAGGGTTTTCAGCTTTAGTTTATAAAGGAATTGTTTCTTCATGCTTGCTCGCACTCATTGTGCATGTCCCATGAAACTTTGCTTTACTCTATCTGTTTGACTTTGGCCTCTTTGGATTTTTTTTTTCGAATTGTTTTTTTATTATAAATAATTATCACAATGTATAAGTCTTAAAACAGGTCTAATGCATGAAAGCATCCAAAAAAAGCCCTTTGTTGAATATTAGGTTCTTACATTGAGGGCTTTTGAGTTTTTTGATTTGGAGATTACAGTTGCTAGCAAATTTATTCGGAAATTGTGTGATGCTGCGACAATTGATAGTTACCGTAGCTGTGGCAATTTTTTTCTATTATGATGTCTAGCCAATCTATAATGCAGCGCTCAAAAGTTCTGGGCCCTTCATTGTCGGAAACTGAATGGTGCTAGGCTCTTACATGGGAGAAAATGTTTTGCTAGGACCAACTTGTATTTTGGTTGTTCTACTTGTATTTACCATGTCCTTCGACATATTGCCTACTGAAAGGGCCTTCCATTTTGTCCTGCAGCTTTATTGTTCATCTTGTCAGTGTGATACCTTTCTTAGGCAATAAGGAAACTGACATGACTAAATTGACGTTACATCGTGTATGGATGATGTCTGCTGCTTTAAGGGACAGTCAGAAAATGAATGGATCTTCTCCTTCTACTTCTTCTTCTTCCTCCTCCTCCTCTTCTTTCTTATCTTAAGGGGCATGAGAAGATCTGCATTGTGCTTTAAGTTTCCAAAATTATCGTTGTCATTATACTTTTGGAAGTCATCATAGTGGCCTCTCTTGGTACAGGTTTTGATTAATGATCTTTGACTGCAGGGTTTTAGTATTGACAATCGGGTGGATAATATTCCTCTCATCATTTGCCCTTGTTCATTCTATGCTTAAAGGGCATGATGCACTGAGAAAGAAGCTGGAGGTGAAAGCACTTTTGTTAACGATGTTGCTATTTTCACTTACATCTGTAGGTTGTTTAGTCTGTCTATTTCTGTATAGCTGGTTGGAGGCTTTTTCCCTTTTGATTTCCTTACTAGGTCGGATTGAGTTCCATTCTTTGGGTGCAAATCTGATTCCACTTTTCCCACTCTTGAACTTCTTGACTGTTTATTTGGGATTTATACGCAATGTTTCCTTTATCTTATTTAACTTTACGCTTCATTGTTGGGTATCCATATTTCATGTTTCCTTTTGCTTTACAAGCTAACCTTTCAGAAGTATGAGGTACTTCTCTCTTTCATGCGGACCTTCTTTTTTTCTATGTTTTTTTCTTTTGGGGATTTTATGCACGCACACTGTGTGCTTTGTTTGGGGGAGGGGCTTTGGAGGGACCATGTATTTGACACTCATCTTATATCCAATGTGCTTGAAGGCTACTGGTGTCCGACTAACCTTTCCTTATGTTCTTCTAAATGATTGAGCTTTCTCACGAGGGTTCTTGTTGCAGCTAGCTTTTAGATGCTTAAGTTAAAAAGTTTTCTGATGCTTTGGTCCTTGCAGAGGTTGCTGGTGGAGTTAATTTGCAGCTTCTTTGTCGCTTCGTGGACTGGGGCGGTCAAATATCATGGGCCACGGCCAAGCATTCGGCCCAAACAGGTAATACAACTAAACTGTTGATGTTTATCTTTTTACTTTTTCCATTTCCTGTGAGTCTTACAATTTTTATCTCATGTATAGTGACTTCATGCATTTTAAATTTAATTTTGTGTGTTGAACAGGTTTTTGTTGCCAATCACACCTCCATGATTGATTTCATCATCTTGGAGCAAATGACTGCCTTCGCTGTTATTATGCAGAAGCATCCTGGATGGGTTGGTTAGTAGATTGTAGTGTATGCTCAATATATTCGGGATATCTTTATCTTTCGTAGGGCATTGAGAGTTTTACCACTGAGTTTCACATTTTCTTTTTCGGTGAGAGAACCCCAAAACATTGCTGTATATATGCTGTGATAGAATAATAAACAGTAAATCACACCTTCATCTAACAACTTAAACTTTTAGAACAATTGGTAGTGCTTCCTCAAAATCTCACATGTTCTTTGAAGATGCATTGATTACTCCTTGTAGTCCTCAATTGCTAGAGTGATTATGAACTCTTAATTTTGATTCTTTCATAGGACTACTGCAAAGCACTATTTTGGAGAGCGTAGGATGCATCTGGTTTAATCGAAATGAGGCCAAAGATCGTGAAATTGTGGCAAAAAGTAAGAGCATAGGTGCAGCATAAGTGTTGCTCAATTTGATTACGGTGAATTGCTATGTAAATATCTGTTAAAATTTTCAGGTTGAGAGATCACGTACAGGGAACTGATAACAACCCTCTTCTCATATTTCCTGAAGGGACTTGTGTGAACAATCACTATACTGTCATGTTCAAAAAGGTACTTTAAATTATTGTTTCCTATGCAGAGAGCCATCATAAAGAATGGATCTATATGTCCTTGTCCTAAATTGGGCAGTACTCTGGGTCATAATTTCTCTATCTGTCAACATTTGATCGTTCACTGTAAATGTTTTTCCTATGAAATAGCTCGTTGCTTCAGATTGCATGCTTCTTGGATGTCTTTGATAATTTACTGCTCCAAATTTCGATAAAAAGATATGTGCAATGACTAATTTTTTAATAGGTTATTTGGTTAAAACTGATTCTTTCTTCATGATACCTAGGGTGCATTTGAGCTTGGATGCACTGTTTGCCCTATCGCAATCAAGTACAATAAGATCTTCGTGGATGCCTTTTGGAACAGCAGGAAGTATGGGACTGCCTACAAGAACTTATGTTGTACAGTTTGTACTTATTGGCCATAAATGAATGCCTTAGGAGCACTTGTTAAGCATGTCCAATAAGGGAAGTTCCACTTTTGAAAGCACAGATTATACTAATCACAAGAATAGTATTCTGGAATTTGAAACTCCCTTTATTTAGATGCTTAACAAATGCCTCGAGGGCACTCTTCCCATAAATCCATGTAATTTTATGGACATAGAGTGAAGGATTAGCTGAGTTTCCAGAACACTTAACTTTTTTCAGTGGTAACTAACAAAATAGCATGACTTCTTTGCCATATTTGAGGCTAATAATTATTCGATGCATCTGTGTAGGTAGAAAAATCTTGTCTGAATCAGTGAAATACCTCTCTTCTATATCATATTGGTTCATTAGCAGCAATTGGAGGCTAATGCCCGAGTCACTCTGTATGCAGACAATCTTTCACAAAGCATCTGCTGCAGCTTATGACATCCTGGGCTGTTGTTTGTGATGTCTGGTACTTGGAACCCCAAACCTTGAAACCCGGTGAGACACCAATTGAGTTTGCAGAGAGGTAATTGTTCACTATTTATGCACAATAATAAGCTGCAAGGTTATTAGGCTGAGGGTACTTGAGTTTCCTATATTAGGTGGCTTGATGGGCAATTTTGATGTCGACAACCTTCTCTTTGTACTACCATGTCACTCTTGTACAGGGTCCGGGACATCATATCTGTTCGAGCTGGTTTGAAAAAGGTTCCTTGGGATGGATATCTGAAATACTCCCGCCCTAGCCCCAAGCATAGAGAAGGGAAGTAAGTCAAGTCTAGTCCATTTTCTAAGATCCAGTTTGATTTGGCAATTGGCACCAAACAATGATACTGGAGCATCCCATCAACTTCCCCTTATTTTGTTTGAGGGGTCGGGGGGTTTTAAGTGTGTGTGAGCCTTTGCATAGTTACATGGTGGCTAATATGTTTTCTCTATTTTGATTTTTCTTTCTACAAACAGGCAACGGAGCTTTGCTGAGTTGGTGCTGCAGCGACTTGAGGAGAAGTGAAGAATTTTGTCGATCATTTCAGCTGGTAGTACTCCTGCTGTATAGCATTTGTTAATGCCTTAGATCTGATTACCCGATCAAATACATGCTTCGCCGGTTTTAGCGTAGTAGGCATATTTTTTCCAAAGCAAGTTGTTAGATCTTCTCCTTCAGATCATTTTGCTAGAGAATAAGTTTTTAGCGAAAGCAGGTCCTCTTAGCTTCTCTTGAAAGGTGCGATGAGTTATGACACCAGTCTGGACGAGAACTGATGGCTGTGGGAGATCAAATCAGCAGACAAAGGGCATGCGTATCTATTTATCTTCATTTGAGGGCTACTGTCTACAATTTTGAGACTGTAGGTATGATTTGTCTCGTCTTTGGGACATTGACCTGCTGTGGCAAGTGAGAACTAGTGTGGATTGCTGCTAACTACTTTTTAACCATGCTTCGTTCTTCGTTCCCCTAATCATTTGCATGTATAGATGTTCGAGATTGTAATTCTTGACTTTTGCCTGAGATGGTCGAGGTTTTTCATTCGCAAAAAGAGTCCTCCCAACAATTTCTTCCTTGAAATAGCAAGTAGATTAAGCAATCTTCTGTTAGGAGGAAGTCAGCGCATGTGGTGGCGGTGATGTCCAGGATCTGCAGGGTGTTTTTACTAAGCGCAGAGGCATTGTATAGTCTCCCGAATTCTTGCTCAATCAAAATCTTACCGGAGAGTCGCGCTAGGTAGGGCTCCCGGCTTTTCCTGCCCAATGTCAGATTCTAAGTACGAACGGTTCCCGGGCACGATCGTAGAATTGTATCATTTTCCTATGACCCATTGTCGAGGGCATTGACGTTGACTTGTCTCAATTAGCTGGACTATTCGAAGACCAAAAGGGGAAAAACATCGTTGTCCTCGTCCGGTGCCAGCTGTCCATCTCGTAAGCGAATCGAAACGTAAGTCATGTGAACCCTCTCTTGACTAATGAAGGCTTCACTGACGATGTACTTGTTCTAAACAAGAATGATTGTCCCGTCAATGCTCCAATTCCGGGTTGAAATGGGGATTCCTCCCGCGATATGTTGCGTACCAAAGCTGGCTCATTGGCGACTCATTCCACCCGAAATTTAGTATCAGTGTCTTCCCCACCTTAGGAGGAAGTCGCACGTTCACGGTCAGGACGTCATTTTTCTCCGTAGTTGGCGGGTAAAAAGGGGCGCATGGAAACAGGCCTGCCTATAAAGGTATTATGCGAAAGGGGTTTTTCAAATATGGTCAAACTCAAATGGCATAGAAAGAGGATGGATGTCCCCCGCCCCATGTCCCTCCGGATTACGATCTAGAGAGTTAAGGTTGATACGCCAGTCACGAATGGACCAATCCCCAGAAATGCGTTTGGTTCTTGAAAATTCAAACTCGTGCTCTCGCAAAAGCAAGCTTGGAAATTATTGAATTTGATCGGGCTTGGTGGTTCGCATAAGTCCGCTCCAGATCGTGTATAAAATGAAAGATTAGAAACTTGGAGAGTTGAAGTAGACAGGACTCACTTAAAGACTTAGAAGCAGACCTTTCGATTTAATTCAGACCCCAGCTGGACCTTCACCAATTTGACCAGCTGTTCCTGTTCTCCATGAGAGAGAGAGAGAGAGAGAGATGGATGAGTCAAGTGTGAAAGCGGCGAATTTCCTTCTCCCTCCAAATTTTTCAACACCTGCAGTATAAGATCCACTCATTCTCCGGTCAACCCCAAAGTCTCCGGTCAACTCTTGCTCATCGCCATCCGCTCGTTTTCTTCTTTGCTGCTTCGCCACCATTTCAAGCGTCGCCATTCCATTTTGCTCCTCCTCTAACAGAAACCCAACCCTCACCGATCCTCGCAAAAAAAAAAAGGAACCAATCTTTCTTGAGAGAGAGAGAGATGGGGTGCGTCGCGGTGCTCGTGTGCCTCTCCGTCCTCCTCTGCGCTCTCGCGCCGGCGACGCACGCCCTCGGCTTCCGCTGCACCTCCCAGCCTGAGGCCACTTGCCAGGCGCTGGTCGGCTACAAATCCCCCAACACCACCACCCTCAGGTCCATCCAGTCCCTCTTCGGCGTCAAGCACCTCCACTCCCTCCTCGCCGCCAACAACCTCAGCCCCACCGCCCCTCCCACCACCACCGTCCAGGCCCAAGACACCGTCATCATCCCCTTCACTTGCAGGTAACCCCCAAACAACGAAAAGAAAACAAATCATAATCGACTTGAGTCGAGTGGACCCATTTCATAATAAACTGTGTTCGAAGTGGCAACCTCTGTTTCTTCACATCGCGCTTCATTAAAAGCTTAAGCTTGAAGAAGAGATGCTTGCGTAAGTAAAATGCTCGACTTTGTTGACGAGGACGTACGTGCAGGTGCTCGAACGGGTCGGGTATATCGTACCCTGGCCCCGTGTACACAGTCCAGAAGGACGACGGCCTCTACTACATCGCGTCGATCGTGTTCTCGTACCTGCTGGTGTACCAGGACATCCAGCTGGTGAACCCCATCGAGAACGCCAACCTCATCAAAATCGGGCAGCAGCTGCGGATCCCGCTGCCGTGCAGCTGCGACCCAGTGGACGGGCAGAGGGTGGTGCACTACGCCCACGTGGTGGCGGAGGGAAGCTCTGTGGAGGAGATTGCCAGGAAGTTCGGCGCGCCGGAGCAGACCCTGCTGGACCTGAACGGGTTGGCCAAGGCCAACGATCTCATGGCCGACACGGCTTTCGACGTCCCTCTTAAAGGTGATCTCTCTCTCTCTCTCTCTCCTCTTTTGCGAAAATTAGTTTTAACGGTTGGTGACCGTTGTTGGTTGGCGGGGCCTGCAAGATGAAATCCTTCTGTTTTTTTCCATGGAAGTAAGACGAGCGATTTTGGTAACTCTGTGTGAGTAATTGACTCCGATGGGTCGATCATCGTGCAGCTTGTACCTCCAAGATCGGTAATGGATCGCTGGACGCCTCGCTGCTCGTGCCGAACGGCTCTTACGCCTTCACGGCCAACAACTGCGTGCAGTGCAGCTGTGATTCCATCAATAACTGGACGTCGGTATCTATTTTCCGGCCAAATGTTTTCGGGTTATCGGTTCAGTTCCTCTTTCGTTTGAAGAATCTGCAAGTTACTGAGACATCACCGTGCTTTGGTTCGTTTCGTTGCGGTTCAGATTACAATGCCAGCCCTCCAAGATTGCGGCTTCGGGTGATTCGACGTGCCATTTGATGCAGTGCCCGGGTGCCGATAATCTGACCATTGGCAACACGACCACGACGTCTTGCAGCAGTGTGACGTGTTCTTATGCCGGTTACACGAGCCAGAACACCATCCTCACGACCCTCGACACAAAATCCACTTGTCCGGGTACGTGCTCCTTGCTAGCATTTTTCAAGCGATTGACTTTTAGTCCTCCGATTTGTTTCGAGCGCGCCCCGTCCTAGGACTTAGGTTTCTCCAAGAGGCCCCGAGATCAAACGCGTAGACTACATTCGAGCGATGTAGACTGTATGTCTGTAAGACGGGTGTCCCCTGCCGCTAACGATCGACGAACTTCGTTTTGCTTCCGTCGACTTTAGCTGATCTATTCCGTGGTTGACTACCATGACAAATCGATCGAAAAGGTCAGAGACTGGTCGAGCGCGTGTCCTGATGAAGTCCCGAGTAGTTTTAATGCCGAGATCACGCGCATGTGCGCCCCTGCTATAGTGTCGGGCCGAATTGTGTCGAGCGTCGCTGATTTTGTCTGCTTTGCTCGTCGCATTCTTCGTCTCTGTACCCGGAAACTCACCCGATGTATATCTGTTGTTGGTCGTTGAACAGCTCCACCGCCCAGTTCCGGTGACAACGGCAATGGCCACGCGGCGAAGATAGATATGGGAACATTCAGTTGGAGCTTCCTCGCGACGGCGACGTCGATACTGCTTTCCATGCGACGTATTTAGCGACATTTTTTAGTGCACGCTCCGTATACATTTATGATAGAGCCCCAATAATTCTCAGGACAGTACGTCACTACAGTTTTGTTCTGCAATTGTAAGGAATAATGATCCTTTCCCAGTTCATTCAGCGCATCCGAATCCAAAAGTTGTCGCTCGAAGAGCCATCTCGCGCATTTTTATGATGATGCACGCGGTTCATTCGACTCGCTACAGACTCCGCGAATCTATCACAGAACGTAGCGAATCACCCGCATCGATCCGTCGTGTAAGGACTGCATTAACCATCTGATTGACAAACTGAAGGCTTCTCATTTCTCGCTAAGTTTCAAAAGACGCGGGAGCTTTATTTTTTATTTTTTTCTGAACGTAACACGTGAAAGCAATTTTCTATAGGCCCGCCAAACGGGTGAATGAGCCCGGATCGAAACTGACCGATCCAAATTGGTTCATCTAACCCGTTTTTTTATCCATTTCCATACAATGCAAATCTAGTGTTATATATCCGACTTGACCCGCACCCTATCCATATCCGATTTGATTCATGCTTCGAAATACTTTTATATTTAACCCAACGTAAGAAAAGTTATACGCAAAAGGTTGGCTGAGTCTAAGTAAATTATAAATCTATTTAACACTCATATTATATTAAACTCACTTATGACCCATTTATTGAGTGTAAGTTATAGCTAACCTATAGAACGACTCAACCTATCATACATGAGTTAAGAAATGAATTTATAACTTATTTTGACGGTTATAATTCTCAAGTATGAGCCGCAGACAAAAAAACATTTATAAGTCTCATTTTCGTTATAACATGATACTTGAAATTTTATCAATATTTTCATGAAATTATGAATACGCATCGACTTTCCGTTCCGCTCTCCGAACGCAAGATTCCGCCGCGCAGATGTGCCAACCGGGCAAATGTATCGTCGCCTTTGCACGACACGTGGAAAATTCAACGTCGAATCAGCACAACTTTCATTAATTTCGCAATCGGCGAGTAGGGCTAAGTATGGGTTTGATCTTTTTGAAGTCTCCGTATCTGGTGCGATTTAGTCCTCTTTGATATGTGTTTATTTTGTTCAGTCAAACTTTCTAACTTTCTTGATTTATGCAACTGGGATAAATGGTCGAAAGCCCTAAAATTTTTCAAAATGTAATTAAATTCTAAAATTTTCAAAAAATATAATTAAATTTTGAAACTAATCAGAAAATATAATTCAGGCTTGGAATTTTAAAAAAATTGCTACCGGATCCCGAAACTCATCTAATTTATGAAATCAAGTCCTTCCGTATATTGTACGTTGTGAAAACTTTAAGATTCGATTGTCATTTTTATGATCAATTTTTAACACTTGATTGTATATTTTGAAAGTTTTACAATTTAATTATATTTTTTTAAAAAAAATTTAAGGCTCAATTATATTTTTATTATAAATTTTAGGACTTTCGATCCATTTATGTTTTTGAACTTTTGTGCCACAAAAACGCATGGATTACACGAATCAAAGCGATATCAGCTGGCAACATTCTTTTCTCCCTCGCTTCCCAATAAATGAAAAATAGCAGTGTTATAATAACGATAATAAAGCCAGCCTCCGCGCAGCCGTCCATGGCTATGGCGGTGCTTACGGTTACGGCACTCCCCTCGCGCGCTTCGTCCACCATTTCGCCGCTCTAGGGCACTTCGCCGCCGTATGTTTCTCTCTCTCGGTCCCTCTCCGGTCTTTTCACCGCGATGCTCGGTTCGAGATTGAGGCGACTTCTTCTTTCTTGTGCGCGGTGATGCCCGAGTCGTGTTGTGATTGTCTCGTTTTAGCTGCGGCAAAGTTGTTGCTCATTTCGAGTCGCGCGATGAGGAGTGGATTGTTTGCTTCATGTCGTGCTCGGAGTCTTTTTTTTTCTTTTTTCTTTCGCGGTTTTGTCTGTCCGGTTTCGATTCGGTCCTCACGCGTTCGTTTTTTCCATTGAGCTTGCAGTTGTGTAGTGGAAAATTGTGGTTCGTTCTTGCCAACGATAGAGAGTGGTGCGATGTCGGGAGCGCAGCTCGCTGGTGCTTCGGTTTCTAATGGCCCGACGAGTAGGCAGAGCGAATTGAGCGCGGCAATCAGAAGGAAAAGATTGCTCGCCCCTCTCCGCACAAGTGGTGTTTGTAGTTTTTCGGCTTTGGTAGATCGAAAGAGATTCTACTGGTGTGGATGCCGTCTATCTGCGAATCACAGGAGGTCCTCACTGCTTTCGGTCCGTAGTCAGTGGAGTTCAGATTGTGGAATAGGTTCTCCAGATGTTGATGAATACGTGCGTTCTCCGTCTGTGGGAGATCAGCTCCCTCCAAGAGATGATCCTCGTACCAAGCAAACAGAGGAAGCTGCGTAAAGTCCTTAATTCCTTGTACTTGGTTTTATAGTTTTGGCTAGAAATATGTGCTGCTGACATTGCTGGGTGCTGCTTGAAGTGATGTGCACTTGCGGTATGCATCTTTTGCTTAATTTTTCCTCGGTAATGCCAAAATAAGTCTAAACACATGGCAAAGCGTATGGTTATCTGCTTTGACGGCCAACATACAAGTATTGACAGATGATAATTCTACTGGGGTATTATTATAGTTGACTCAAAGCGAGGTGAACCCTAATTTGGGTTTGCAAGATGGTATTCTTAGTCTTTGTCTTGAATTATGCCAGTGAGTTGATAGCGGTTTCTCAAGGTCAATCACATATCACTGATGTGAAAAGAGAGCTCATAGCACTCTCTCTGCCTGCACTGGCCGGACAAGCTTTTGAGCCCTTAGCACAGCTGATGGAGACAGCTTATATTGGCAGATTGGGTATGCAACCTTCTCTTTTATGTGAAGTTCATTAACTACCTTGTGTGGAAAAAATATGTATTGGCGAAGTCTTCTTGCTTTATGTTCGCTGGAAATGTTCTGGAAAATGTTCTGTCATCAGAGAACATGTTCGGCGCATTTTCTTCGACTTTGAATTTTTGTGTTCTTGAGATGATTACAATTGGATATCAGCAGAAATGATAATCTTTTGTCTTATCATAGTTCTCATCTCTTTTCCAGTCAGGATTGTGGATTTTACTTCTTAGTTATTCAGACAACTTCGCTTAATTCTTTGTTTGATTATGGAAGCAGAGGGAAAGAAAGGGAAACAAGATCTATACATGCATGAATAAATCTGGATTCTTCCCTCTTTGCTTTTTGTAGCACTTCCTAGGTATGAGTATGTTAAGACGTCCTTTAACCCAATGCATCATGAGTTGGTCCTAAGATCTTATCAAGCAAGAGATTTGGTTATATAATTCTATATATAGCTGATTTGATGAAGCCTTCTTTTTTTCTTGGTTACCCTACATTTCCACCCATCACAATTTATTTTCCAATAGAGCCATCCCTCTGTGTCATATTCGAATGTCACTGTTGGTTCTCAGCGGTTTTGAATTTAGCGCCTTTTATTGCAAAAGGCTTTTCCCTCGTCCAGGAACAATATGTAGATGAGTATGTTACGTATAAAATAACAAGTGAGTACACAATAACATGCAATTGTTGCCTTGTAGACTTCTTTAAGTTGCTCTTCCCATGGTTCCTCTCCTACTCAAAAGGTCCAATAAGAAAAGAAAGGTCCTATACCGCTTTTGATCCATGTGTTATTTCTCTTGAAGCTTCATATTTGAACGAAAGAATTTGTTTTTCAGGGGAATGAAATGCAAATGCAATTTTCTGTTAACTCGTAGTGGTAGTTTCCAAATGCGTGACTTTTTCCATCTTGTGCAATTGTTTTCTCTTGATAAGCATCTGGAACGTTAGGTGTTGGCTAATGAATATCACCAAGTGTGTCCATTCAACTTGTGAGTATTTCTCCTCGATTCTTTAGTCCTCAATGTTATTAGCTTTCATTAAGGTGTCCACAATCATATAAAAAGAGGGGTGAATTTTTTTACTGTCAAGATATGAATAATTGTCCCTTTCTTTGTTTAATCAAGCTTATGCCATATCAATTTTCGGTGATCCTTATATGTAACCTTTTTGTGGCTATTTTGTTCTTCTTGTGGTCCCCTTCATCTTCTAGGTGCTGTGGAGTTGGGCTCAGCTGGGCTTTCCATGTCAATATTTAACATCATATCAAAGCTTTTTAACATTCCTCTGCTTAGTGTTGCCACTTCGTTTGTGGCTGAGGACTTATCTAAAAGTGCAAGTAAAGATTCTGCTTCAGGTGAAGTGAAATTTTGACATGCTGCTCCTGCTAGGTTGATCATTACTATGCAACTTGTATTTTTTTGGTTTTCTGATGGGATCCTTTTGATGTTCAGAAGAGGGAATTCTTGAAAGTAACAGTAATCACACAGGCAAACCGTTTGCAGTGGCTGAGAGGAAGCAATTACCATCTGTGTCCACGGCTCTGCTATTGGCAGTTGGGATAGGCATTTTTGAGGCCATAGCTTTATACTTTGGGTCTGGACAATTTTTAAACTTGATGGGTGTATCGTCCGTAAGTTTTATTTACAAGATTTCATATTATGATAAGCCATGCAACAATCTTTGCAATGGCCTGTTATATATCTTCGCTGAAACATCGTTTACACTTGCCTTTCCATTCTCAAGCATTGCTTCGTTATTTGACTTTAGAAGAACCTGTCACCCAATACGTTTGAATTTTGAAGCAGTTCTTTTATCCATGTGTATGGTTTGTTATTAAGAATTTTAATATAGTCTCTTGAAATTGTTTACAGGCATCACCCATGCACAGTCCAGCACAACGCATTCTTTCTCTAAGAGCACTGGGAGCCCCTGCAGTGGTAGCGTCCTTGGCACTGCAAGGAATTTTTCGTGGGTTTAAGGATACAAAAACTCCTGTTTTCTGTCTAGGCAAGTACTTGTTAAGATTTGTGTAATTATTACTTGTTAACTTTTGGACGGTTGCTTTTCTTTCTTCTTGGTATATTGCTCAAAATTATCACAGTTACATGTTAATTCCTAGAGCTCTGGACTTCTCTTCCTCCCCACATCAAGTAAATTAACATAACAATTTTCTGTAACTCTCCAAGTTATTGTTGGAGTTCGTGGCTATGAGAAGCTCATCATTAGAAGTTACCTTCAAATAATGATGTTAAGCTTATCATCCCGTGTGATGTTTTCCTTCTCCAACCTTCAAAAAATGATATTAAGCTTATTATCCTGTGTGATGTATTCCTTCTCCAGCCTAGACATAGATCACATTTTTCTGAGCCTATTATGTCCATCAATTTAATGATGGCAAAGGGATGGTGCAGTACATGCAAAAAGGAGGATAATCAAGGAAGACTGCACCACTTCCTGAGTTATGCCCAGTTTCTTTCCTAGCTTCTTGTGATTAGGCGCAAAGAAAGCAGCTTCAAAACCAGTTTTAGACCCATAGATTATTTCTAGGGTCTTATTTGCTTATATTTTTTAAAATATGAGAGTCATGGACTCATGAAAAGAGTCAAACTGTATCTCATGAATTCAATGCCTCTATTGATGGAAATAGTTCCTTATATGCAGGTATCGGTAATTTAGCAGCAGTTTTCTTGTTTCCCGTACTTATGTATGGCTTTCGACTGGGTGTAGTTGGGGCAGCCCTTTCTACTGTTGCATCACAGTAAGTTCCTTCCTCTGTTTTATAAACCTTTGGTTTACTGAAGAACGACACTATATGAAGATTTATGTATATGTATCAGGTACCTTGTCGCCTTACTAATGATTTGGTATCTTAATAAAAGAGTTATTTTATTGCCTCCAAAGATGGGAGCACTGCAGTTTGGGGGATATATAAAATCTGGCAAGTGTTTGATTTCCTTCAGCATTGTTCATCCTCTCTCTCTTCCCCCACCCCCCACCCCCTCCTTTCCTCTTCTCTTTTTAATGGTAGTGGAGAATTTTTTGCTTCGGCTTCTCAATAAGGGGTTCGAATCAACTTGAGAGTTCACTTGCTCTTTTACTTTATAATCATATGCATCAAGACATAGGATATTATTCTATCTCCCTCAATAGTGGGATCCGACAGGTGGTTTTCTTCTTGGAAGAACTCTTGCCGTTCTTACAACCATGACTGTGGGAACATCTATGGCCGCTCGTCAAGGTCCATTGGCAATGGCTGCTCATCAGATATGCATGCAAGTTTGGTTGGCTGTCTCTCTTTTGACAGATGCACTGGCTGCATCTGCCCAGGTGAACATTATTTTCTTCCCTCGATTAGATTTGTAATTTCCTCTTTCCTTTGTAGTAGTTGACTTAGCCTCTATTTTAAGGATTAACCAAAGCTCTTTATTTTACTGGCCAAAGACTAAAGCTCTATAATTGTTGTCCGTTTAATCAATCAGTTGCTGGTTTTTATAACTACGTCAAATTTTCTTCAAAGAGTAGGATTGAGGAGTGGACTAACTATTCCTGGGAATAGAATTAAGGAGGAAAGGTATGGCGTAGCTCACTTAAATGGATACAGATAGCTATTAATAATTTGCTTCTTGTCTTGGTTTTCCCATATATGATGGGTACCAATAATTGTCAGTGGCATGTTGATTCCAAAATTGCCTGCGACTGCAAAACTTAAATTGTTAATTTCAATTGTGGAATTATAATGCCATGGATCTTGGAATAAAGGACTTAGCCATCATAAGAGATATGTATCCATAAATGATTAACAGAAACTGACATATTTTTCTGGGAGAGAAGGCGACGGCCGTTGTAATTCCGGTGGAGAAAAACTGATGAAACCTTTGTTGTGCCAGTTTAAGTGCAGTAAGTTATTTTTTTCCTCACCTGTCCCTATGTAAATTGGTCCAAAAGGAAACACTTGTAGATGGTCTACATAGAAATTAATGTAAAGCCCAATTACATTTATCTTTTATTTAGTGATTATCTCAATAATAGATGCTTGTCGATAACTTTTAGGCTTTGGCCAGATTTCCGCGAGTGTTCTGATCAGAGAGCTGTAATAATAAGGGGGAAATAACCATGAGAGCACTTGTGAGGGAGAAAACTGAAGGAAAATTAGCCAGAGGGAAAGCAATTCGGCTCATGGCCGTTTACATCGGAATAGCAACTTCATAAAAAAAGACCAAGAATGGGATAGCTATATTGTCGAAACCAAACATACCTTAGGCATAAATATTGGCTAGTGAAGTTTAATAGTTAGGCAACTAAACAAGTTCTTTGTAAAGATGCATTACGTTATTCCTTGATAATGCGCTTCTTTCCTAAAATTTCTAGTTTCTGTATTTCCTATATATTTTTCATTCCGCCTAACTTGTAGTCAAACTAATTATGTTTTTATTCATCTACTTTATAGGCCCTGATTGCTGGTTCAGTATCTAAATCTGACTATAGAACTGTAAGAGAAGTGACAAACTTTGTCTTAAAGGTGAGATTTCATAGCTTGCATCTGCCAGAAATACGTTTATTTAGGTGGAATGTCTCAGAACTCTCTCATAGGATTGAAGTTCACTAGCTTGGCTATTGCTCTATTTTGTTTCGCATAAAACTGATGCTCCTACTTTTTCAGATAGGATTATTGACAGGAATCTCGCTAGCTGCAATTCTCCTAATATCTTTTGGCTCTTTAGCAAATTTGTTTACCAAGGATGCTGACGTGTTACTTATTGTAAAAACTGGGGTACTGGTATGTATGGTGGATTATCAAGATTCTGTTGACATGAACATATTTAGGGTCTCACCTCATGTCTCTCTCTCTCTTTCTTCCTCCCCCCAAACAACAAAAACACAGTTTGTTAGCGCTAGTCAACCATTGAATGCTCTGGCTTACATTTTTGATGGCCTCCACTATGGTGTTTCTGACTTCCCATATGCAGCTTGCTCCATGGTGAGTTGAGAATGTGTAATGATGGACCTTGCGAGGATGATTTTTACGGGCCTTGGGTTGCCTAACAATGGAATTTTCTCCTTTATAGATGTTGGTCGGGACAATATCTTCGGCATTTTTGCTGTTTGCTCCTAGGATGATTGGTCTTCCTGGGGTTTGGCTGGGCTTGTCTCTCTTTATGGGCTTGCGTACAGCAGCTGGCTATTTCAGGTATAGCGTGTCATACTTTTGCAAATTTTTAGATTTGATTATAGATGACATGTAAAATAGCATCGGCATTATGACACAGATAGTACTTTATCTTTGCTCTCTGTGGTCTTCACAATTTAAAAGGATGTGATAGACATTGTTCTAACGATAGGCCCTGGTATCATACATTAATAATTTTTTGATTCCTTGCATGCAGTTCAGTTCCTATACATATATATAAAAACCGTGTATACAAGAAAGTGAGTTTCTAAATATGTGTGTGTGTGTGTGTTTCATATATGATGGTAAACTGGCAATGCTTCTTGCATGATACTTGAACGGAAAATAATTTTTGCAGCATTTCTCTCATATAGCAGTTGTCTAAGGACATGATTTCCACCAATTTTCAGATTATCAGCAAAGACTGGTCCATGGTGGTTCATGCACAGAGAGATGCAGAAATTCGATGCGAGTAAAGTATACTCTTGTTTTTCACCCAGGGTGCGTTAAATTTATTGATAGCAGCTCATGATGCGATTACTAGTGTATAATTGCTTGTTTATCTTAAGGTCTGTTAATATTTTTTTCCCTAAAACAGCTTTCTACACGGGAGATAATAATTAGTAAAAGAAGTATTCCCATGTTTGAGGCATTTTCAATGAGTTCCCTTAAAGAAGTTTCAGGGGCATTGATCAGCCCAATAAGTCACGAAGGACCGCTAATGGTGGTGATGTGTTGTTGTCTTTGGTGGCAACCAGCTTACTGGTTCCCCCAATTTACTTTCTAGTATTTTGTTCCTATCTTTGTCCTTTCTATTTTACTGCAGCATTAGATTTTTCCACTTTCTCGGGAAAGGTTAACCAGTTCTGTCTTGTGGATGGAAGTTCATTTCACTGGAAGTGGAATGGATATTATCTAGTGAATTAGAAGGCTATGTCTGAAATTTGTAGGTGTAGCAAAACCTTAGAAGGCATTAAGGTACTAGCCTAAATGGTACTGATTCGAGAGAAATATATGGCAGTTTCTGCTCCGCAAATTTATAAAGCTAAGTTGTGAAGAAGTCTTGAGATGAGCTTTAGTGGTTGTTCACAACTGTACATCTTTTGTATTAAAGTTGAATGAATACTCGAGTTATTATGACATTGAATGGTTTGTGTTTTCAAATTACTCAATTTTCTTGAAGCTCTCTTCAGCCTCATAGTCATCCAGTCTTCTTACAGTTTTATTGTTTCGATCCTCTAGCTAAATGATGTTAACCTTTCTGTTAACTGTTTATGATGAACGTTATCGGGTACTCATAGATGATTATGATTCCAGTGTTTCCTTTGAGGGGGAGTTTATTTGGCCGATTTCCCATGGAAATTACTGAGTTATGCCTTATGTCTTTCTAAAGCAATTTGTTCTAATGCATACTCGCTCTCCAGCTGGCTGGTTGAGATGGGGATATTGTTCAGTTACGGGGTGCTTCTTGCTATTGATATTCTGATCCAGGATTAGGCTTCATGCTATTGACAATCCAATCCAGCATATGCATATGATGCAGATTTTAGCGCAAAGGCGTACTTCCGTGCCCTTGCCAACTTTTGAGTCTATTAGGAAAAAAGGGATGAAATCGAGCAACTATATCTTCATTCCCTTGTTCTGTTTCAATCTCTCTTCGGTTTTTGGTGGGGGGTCAAATATTTGTGAATAGCATGGCCATTAATTAATCTAGTTGGAATTCCTATAAGCAAGGTTGAAGACGATGTCTAATGGCGAAGGTCGAAATGGGCAAGCCAAGGACTTTTTACGGATGGATTCTGCAGCTTCAGAATATCAATGAGGGATCGATCATTCCGGCACCTTCAGTCATATCACTTGTGACGCAATTCGCGGATCAACTTCCTCTCTCGATGTGTCACTTGATTGGGGATGATCTATTGAAATCGATATGGCATACTTAGAGGTGAACATTTTGTTTTCTCAAATGGTATATCCGCTCCAATTGTTAGGACCCACCCCACCTTGGCTATGGGAATAGAACCGCATTGCTTGTTTTTTTCCCAGATTTTTAACTTTCTTGAAAAGAACTGATATGGAATAAGCGTTGTGTATTCTTTGCTAATCGTTATTGAAGTGGGGGATAGCTTGGCAAAAGCAATCTCTCATTTTCCAGAACATGAGGTTGAGTAGTAATTCCTCGGTCAACAGCAGCTCGGTCCGCATATCAGCGATAGCTTGATCAAGAAAATCCCCTGGACCGTCAGAAGTTCCAGTTGAATTATGGCTCTCCTTTATCATGTTCCTCAACAGAGTGTAAGACCATTATACATCCAAAGGATGTCTCAAATAGCAGGTCTTTGCTCTTTGTACCTTCAGGAAATTATGGTACGCTTGGTCTAGACTTGATCAATTTCTGGCCGATCTTCTCTGGTGATTTGGCAAAATTGTAGCCGAACATGAACTCTGTCCTCAACTTGAAAATCATCTGCAACATTCAAGTACTTTGGTTATCCACTGAGGTACATGTATAGATTTTGTGTTACTTGTAACGAGAGTTTGAAGCACTCTCTCAGTTTACCGATGCAGAACAGTTGTGGACTTCTACGGACTCCCGCTCAGTGTTCTGCCAATCATCTCTTCCATCTGAGTAATAATAGCTCAGTATAATGGCTTAGTGTAATGCTTTAGACTCTTGGTACCGAAATGGCTCAGTGTAATGCTTCTCGGTTACTTGTGAACCCCTCCAAGAGTGTTTCGTTTACCCTTGCCTCGCCATCATGCGTGAAGAGCTTGGAGACTGAGTCCACGTACCAAAGCTCAACCCGTCTTCCTTCTTGATGGATGGTATAAGTGTCGAGGATCAGTGGACACGGCAACATGTTGCCCTCCCAAGTTTGTCCGGGAAAGACGTTCTGTAAGACGCATCCTGCAACAGGTAAACACACAGTAGAGGTAATCCAATTAGGAGCAAGTTACTTTCGAACTCTTTCTACAATGAATGGATGAAGACCGGACAAGTAACTGGGCCGAATCTACTGAGGGGTCTCTCCAATCAGAGGCAAGCCCTTGTTGCCTGGAGGTGGAGTACCCTGGTTTGTGGTTGTCGGGGCTGTGCTTATGCATCTTCTGATCAATCTTGGATCGAGACGCATCCATATCCGGTCAGAATGGTCTGATATTTAGGTAGTGCAATTTTTTCCCCTTTCCGGAGGGGATAATGCCGAGGTGTTCAACACCAGTTGGGAATGGACTAATCCCCAACAGAACTTGTCCAAGAAGTTGACAACGGGGAGGATCGCCGTTGAGACCTCTCGCTTCTTGAGGTGGAAGTCTCAAAACGCGCAACCAATTGGCTCAACGCACTTGGCCTTCGAGGTTAGGCAAATTACTTATCGGGAACACGCCGAAAGAATTTTCATGTAGGGTTAACGACGTAAGTAGCTATCACAAGTGGTCATATATGCGCGCATCGAAAGTGGTTGTATATGCGCTCGGTGCCCATCTAGGATGGATTTGAAGTAGATTTTCCGTCTTTTGGTAAAAAATTTGTAAGTAGATTATTAAAGGCATAGTATTCAAACCAGACTTGAACCATCTCTTGCTTCCTAGGAAGAAGAACCAATTATTCTGGTACCAACCCTAAGCCGACCCATTTATGAGGTCGAACTGCAACAAGAGATGGTGGAGCTTACAAGTCGGCAATGTAAATGCATGAGTAGCCCCATGCTCATCTGTAGCCTTTTCGCTGAAAATCCAAAGTCGTGGGTACTTATTGCCGACTAGTAATTGCCTTAGTCGACATATGAAGTGCTGCTCGAAATCCAAATTGGCTCCGAAATGCAGAAATAGAAAGCTCAAAGAACTTTACGTGGAAAAAATAATGGTTTTGAGTTCCATAACCTAAGGAAATAAGAAGAAGCATCTTCTGTAGTCCGAAAACACTGATAATATCAAAATCCGAAGCCGTAGTGATCGCATGAGGAATTGATAGCTGCTCAGACTCGAAGACATGCCTATAACTATGTCAGGGCGAGAGCATAGTTAAGTCCAAATCCTCCTTAGAGAACCGATAAGTTACTTAACGCGTTAGCTACAACATTTTACGGGTCGACCTATTGATTGCAGCTTTCTCCGGACATCTGGAAAAAGCATGAAAAAAAAAGCTCAAATGGTATGATCCCTCCATCACCCCGGAATGAAAGAGGTGACCTCGTACTGCTTGGTCTGTGAAGATACGTTGTTAGGTGCTTTATTTTATTTTCCCATTGAGGCCAAACCTAAATCTGTTCTCGAGAGATAGCTGTCCATATACCGATAAGGATGTATGAATTCTCGAGAAAAGAGGAGCCGTAAAGGTCCTCTTCGGACTGCCCGATCCTA
Source organism: Rhodamnia rubescens (assembly GCA_021437795.1). Lineage (NCBI taxonomy): Eukaryota > Viridiplantae > Streptophyta > Magnoliopsida > Myrtales > Myrtaceae > Rhodamnia > Rhodamnia rubescens. Next base: position 3,705,081 of record JAILYA010000012.1, read on the forward strand.
CGAATGAATAAAAAGTTGGATCTACATTAGATTTCGCATGAATTGCCCCATCTATCCTCCCGAGAAGAGGTTTGGTTTCAAACCCATCTCGAACAAGAGAAGTACATCATGCTAATGTGCCTTGGATGATCCACATCTCGGGATCGGGCGTTAATAAAGCGCATTGAACTATCCATGTGGTTGAAAGCCCTCACAATCCAGGTACAACGACACAATTATTAGGGACGCGCTCTACCACCGAGCTAATAGCCTATCATGTGGGCCTCCCACCCGCTATGTCAAAAGCGAGAGAAACCCATCCTCCTCTTTCAAGATCTAATAAAAAAAATCAAATAATTCAAATTCCTTTTTCAATTAATGAGTTTTTGATTCCCAAATATCCAAGTGACTAATTAATTCTTTATAATGTATTCTATTTTTCTTTGACAAATAAGACAGGATCGTTGACATTTTCCCGAATTTTACGTAGACCTCTCGAGATAAGTAATCTTTTTTGTGCAATTCCAAATGGGAAGTACGTCTTCGTATCTTATTAACGAAATACTTGAAATTCAACGGACCCCCTATTTTCTTCTTTTTCTTCTTTGAAAAAATTGAAATGAGTGAATTTTTTACCATAAAACGGATTTTCTATCCTCCTTTTTTTTTAAATGAATTTTACTGATTAGTAAGAATAATGCCGGTCATTTTAATACGCACAGCGCCTAATATCCATCATTTACAACTAGGACTACCGAGGGACGAATTATCCAAAGAGGATCGCTTAACCCTAGCAAGAGCACATCAATCCCACGAGCCTCTTATCCATCCCCATTCGACCACGGCGGGAGAGTAAGTCAAAACCCCAAAATATCACTTCGATTTCAAGGCATGTGGAATTTTCACAAATAAACTGTCCAAGACTACTTGTCGTGGATCTTTCTCCCAAATTACATGAACGGATTTTCCGCGCAGAACTCTTCATTTATAGATACTAATCACACTACATAAGAAATACGCAGGGTTAGCCAAAAAAAATTGACATCGGAGCAATTTCAAGAACCAAAACATACAAGAATGGCAAAAGGACTGTATTCAGAAGTATTAATCAGCTGTCACAAGGAGGTTCTAACAGTTAATCCAGCTTAGCAATGACGGCATCTACAACCTCCTGGGTTGTACTGTCTCCTCCGAGAACTTTTGTCCGGACTTTACCCTCTGAGATAACTCGCTTTACCGCTGTCTCAAGTCGATCGGCAAAAGATGGAAATTGCAAGTGCCGCAACATCATAGCAGATGACAGAAGCAAGGCCACTGGATTTGCCTTCTTCTGCTCCACTATCTTTTCGTTCCCAACATTTCCTGCCGACGCACCTTGTTCAAAAACAGCAGTATCTGCCCCCACATTGCCTGTCCCATTAAAAAGTTGATGAGACATCCGCAGCAATTGCATGACAAGGCAATTTCAGGCAACTCCCTTAAAATCGACTTAATCCCATGAGAATCTAATTCCGCATATCATCCCCAGGAAAACAAAATGTTCAAACAAAGAAAGGGCTGAGTAATGATACCTCCAGGCATAACACCTGTTCCTCCGGCAATACCAGCTGCTGTATTGGCTACTAAATTGCCATAAAGATTTGGAGTCACCTATTTATTAAGAAAGATTAAAACTTGCACTATTTGGATGGAACATAAAAGAAACACGGTACAATATCGGAGCCACACTAGAAAAACATGGTGATTAGAACTCTTAAAACAACTTCCTGAAGACTAAAGTGCATAAACCCAAACAGGAAGAGAAGTGAAGAACAACAACTGAAGCATACCATCACGTCAAATTGCTCAGGCTTTGAAACAAGTTGCATGCAGCAATTATCAACTATGATCTCGTTGTACTTGATGCTGGGATATTTTGTTGCAACCTCCCGACAAGATTCTAAAAATAAGCCATCAGCAAGTTTCATAATGTTGGCTTTGTGGACAGCTGTCACCTTCTTTCTGTTGTTTAAGTATGCATATTCAAATGCATATTTTGCAATGCGTTCCGAACAGAACTTTGTAATCACCTAGCAAATAGTTTAATGAGCAACGGAGGCCACAAAATTCCTTAACTTAATACACGCATGGACGCACAAGCACACGGACGCAGAGATGGCAGAGGAACAATCTGACATAGCATTTGATGGGAGCTGTGATAACAGATTACATATCAAGTAATTGATAATTACAATCAAGAGAGCTGTGCTTGGTGACACAAAACACAATGGCAAAATATGTAGAAGCAGACCAATCGATAAAGCTTTGAAGTTGTATTTGTCTAAGAAAAAATCCCATCATCAATGCATTAACTATCGCCGGCTACAATCCTTCTCATCGTTAAAGAACAACACTGAGGCAAGTTACGCGTAATCATCTGTTCGTGAAGGACTTATCCGAGAAAAAATTAATCTCTGAACTCCAGCCAGCCAGACCTGACGGCTCTCATAACACTAGGGGAGTACGCAATTCCCAACTCTCGACTTACAAACCCACAATTCTGCAGTGACAACCTACTTAATTTCTCAGAAGTATAGTTCTCAATCGTCAGTCAGCATTTTCCACAAGCACTTGAGTATGTGGCAAAACTTTCTGCCAAGTTTCACATTCAAATCCATCAACATATGAACATGTCTCCATTCTAAGAGAGAAAACTAGCCATACAAAACCCAAGTGAACTCTTAAATTGACGAGTCCGTAAGCTAAACAAGCAAGAACAACAGTTGTTCACACAAGCCGAAAACAAAGAACAACTTTGCGCGTACCTTCAGGCTCTCCACGACGCCGGGAACAACCTCGTGCTCGAGCCCAGAGTACTCGCCCTCCGTGTTCTCCCTGATCACCACGATATCCACCCCCTCGTGCCGCGTGGGCAACCCGGGCAAGTTAAAGCAATTCACCAGCGAAGCGTACAAGTCGAGCTCCTTCCTCAGCTGCACGTTCAGCGAGCTGACTCCGCCGCCGACCGGAGTCCTCAACCCCCCTTCAGGCACACCTTGTTATTGCGTATCGACTCGATCACCTCCTCGGGCACGCGCTTCATGTCGCCGTGGACCTCGTAGGTGTCGAAGTAGACGGGCGCGTGCATCGCCGACATGACCTGCTCGACAGCGTTGGTGACCAGAGGGCCGATTCCGTCTCCGGGGATCAGGGTCACGGCGCGCGGAGCCCCGTCGCCGGGGCGGGGCATGTAGGTGACGGTCCGGGCGGGCTGGGAGGAAGGGAGCAGGCGTGTGGCGCTGGCGGTGGAAGAGTCAGATAGGCGTTTGAGGACGGCGAGGGTCAGGGCTCGACGAGCCATTACGGAGTGATCAGCGGTAGTTGAGTCGAGCGTGGTTACTGGTTAGGAATGGCCTTTCGAGCAAGAACATGAACAGGGAGAGAGAGAGGGGAGAGAGGGCGGGTAAATAACTCGCGCGCGTGGGCGCGTGGCAAAGAGAGAGAAAACGCGCGCACTGAAATAATATTTCTTCTGGAAGTATCTTTTCCTTTCTTTCTTATTTTGGACCCACAAAAACGAGGGACAATTTAAAAAAAATGCCCGAAATCCTCTCATTTTTAAGGGCTTTAAATAAACTCTATTCTAAATAAAAGCCGAAAGTATTCTCATTTTTTTCAAATAAAGATTTGAAGTGAATATTATTAAAATAAAAGCCTGAAATTGCCATAAAATCTCAAAAAAGAGCATGATTTCAAGGGCATTTTTATCTTTTTGCTTATTTAATTTTTTTCTTTTTTATTAAACTTTTCTTTTTTCTGCTTCCTAAAAAATTAACAAAAAAAATTATAAAAAAAAAAAAAAAGCAAAACACAACATATACAAGGCGGCCGCTACCCTATCGCCCACCGAGGGGGAAGAGGGGGAGGGGGAAAGGTCAACGGGTCGCCAGGCACCTCGACAAGGGCCAACATGGCCTCGACAAAATAGAGGGAGGGTCGGGCCCTCTAAAGAATTTGAGCGGCCCTTTCCACGGTCGGGCGAGGGTCGCCGGGCCTCGAGATTCGAGATAGGGCCCGACTCTCTCTCAATTTTCACGAGGGTTGTCAACCCTCGCCGAGAGCCGCCGGTGACCCCGCCGGCCTTCACTACCCCGTCGACCCCCCAATAGCGGTGGGTTTGGTTACCATAGGCGAGAGAGGGGCATCCTCCCTTATGTCCGGCTATTTCTTTTCTTTTTTAACTTTTAAAAAATAGAGAAAAAATAAGAAATGATGAAAATGCCATTTAGGTCAAATCCTTTTTGAAATACTATGGTACTTCGTACACTCATTTGAAATATCCTATGTCACTGGGCCCTTATTTAAATAATGTTCACTTTGGGCTCTTATTTGACAAAATAAAAGGACTTGAACCTTTATTTGAAATTTTCCCTCAAAACGATTTTGTCTTTTTTTTGGGTCCGAACTAAAATTAATTTTTTACAAAGTATTGTAATATTTTTTTTTGGAAAAATTTCAAATAAATGCAATGTTATTTCAAACAAAGGTCATTTTTTCAAATAAGGATTTAAATAAGGTCGTGAAGCGATCATATCATTCTCGAAGAATAGCATAACCATCCTTTATTTTTTTTATTAATTTTCTTTTTCTTTCTTTTTTTCTTTTCCATTTACTACAGCCTGCGAGGGTCCCGGTTGTCACTCCCTTTCTAGTGACTGACCATTGTCTGAGACCGATTATAGGCGAAAAGAGAGGGAAAAGGCGAAAAAAAGAAAGGAAAAAACAAAAAATTTAAAAAATTTTAAAGTAAGGGACAAAAATGCCTCGATCGAAGAGGTTGAGCTTTTCTTTTAGATTGAAATAGTCGATTTAGACTCGTATTTGGAATGGGATTCATTTCGTGTCCTTATCCAAGAAATTAAGAGTATTTGCATTTTTTCCCTTTTTCAGTTAATAGAAAGTTTAAATTTTTTCCAAATGCGCTGAATTTGGAATATCAAGGGTATATGTCACCACCATCGGAGAAGATCGTATGAATGGCAGACGTGTCGTTTCGAGAATGGTCGGCCCGCGATCCTGTCTGTTAAATGTGCTGCGATGAGCTCCGAGGAGTGTCGATCCCATGAAAATGGAGACGGCGTTGGGGTTGAGGAACCGGTACTGGGTCTTGCGGCACGGCAAGAGCATCCCCAATGAGAAGGGTCTCGTTGTTTCCTCGCTGGTTCCTCTCTCTCTCTCTCTCGCCCGCTTTCTGATTCTGGACAAATTACAGACAATTCGGGACAAAACCCAGTACTAGATTCTCGTTTCCTGTGATGCTCGATTGTCTCTGCTCGCAATGGATTGGAAAAAGATGCTTGGTTTTGGCCTCTTTGCTCGCATTTTTAGCTAACTTCCGGCGTCGATTATGCTGTGCTTGTTTACTTTTGGTATCTGAATTGATTTTGGGTTCGTTGCTGATCCGGAGTCTTGGGGGTGATGTCTTTTCTAGGAAAATGGCACACTTCCGGAGTATGCATTGGCCTCGGACGGTATCGATCAGGCGCGAGTGGCCGGCGAGCTGTTTCTCCAGGTTAGGGAGTTTCCCCGAGAACTATGCTTTTGTTGTTATTCATCATTAATTGCACCTCGTGCTCGAACTCGTGAGATTCTAGCCACTGAATGGGGCTCCAATTCCAATTCAATGGGTTTCTGCCTCGGGGATGCAAGCGCGAGTCTTTGATAAGGGAATCCAATTTGACATGGTAGTTTCAAGATGTTGGATGGCGTAGAACATACATGCTTATCGACTGTTTCATAGTCGGAGACTCTTCTGTTTTCACGAGAGGAAGAGGGGTAAAATTAACTTCAAACTTCAAAGAAGCTTTATTCCATGATAATGACAGTATCCACACTAGAGGATTGTTCAGGACTTGACCAGCAATGGAAATGTACTTCCGATAATGAGGAGTAAATATTTAGAGGAGGCAATTGTTGCAGGATCACAGTGCTTTAGCGAATTCATGGCGCTGTTTGTGCAGGCGCTGAAAGAAAATAATATTCCTCTAGAGAATGTCCGTATTTGTTACTCACCATTTGCCAGGACCAGCCACACTGCGAGAGTTGTTGCATTGGTTCTGAATATTCCATTCGAGGGTCCTCAATGCAAGGTAAGCTAATTTCTAATTCAAGAACATTGTTCAGTGTCAGCTTGGCATAGGGAAGTATTATGCCCGATAGCCACTAATAGATGCTAATGGACTGATTCACAAAACTTCTCCAGCCAAGCATAATTAGTGAACTTGTTGAGGGCGTTCTAGTCCCATTTGATCCATTTTGCTTCTATGAGATTAATGTAATTCGACCACACTAAAACTTGGACAGTACATGCTCTCCTTGTGAATTAACAAGTCAGCATGGCAGAGCTGCTGCTTCATATTCGCTACTGACATGCGTTAAGCAACGACTCGGTGTGGATAGGTGATGGTGGATCTTCGGGAACGTTACTTCGGTCCTTCGTTTGAGCTCAAGTCACATGATAAAGTGAGCATGTTTCAGCTACTTCATTCTCAGTATGCTGCTCTCGTGCTATCCAATTGGCTGATTGGTGTTTCTCCTTCCTGTTTGTAATCAGTACACTGAAATATGGGCGCTCGATGAGAAAGATCCGTTTCAGAGGCCAGAAGGCGGAGAATGCGTCGATGATGTTGCTTCCAGATTTGCAAAAGCTATGGTTAATATTGAGACAGAATTTCAAGGGTAATTGCGCTTTATCATCATTCGCTTGTTCAATTGGCAAGAGGAAGAACTAAAAATGCGCCAATGGTATCTATCTGGGTGCACGAGCTAAACATCCGCTTCCTTTGCACCATGGTCTGCTGGGTCTATGCCAACATATTATCTTTGCATTTGTTGTTAACTGTTCCTCTCTTTGACAGATGCGCTGTATTGATCGTTAGCCATGGCGATCCATTGCAGATTTTGCAGACAATAGTTTCTGCAGCTAAACTGGGAAATCCAAACGGTAACGAGTTTTTATCAAGCATACAGGCAACCAGAACCTTTGCAGTATTATCACAACACCGAAAGTTTGCCTTGCTTACCGGAGAACTCAGGGCACTCGCATAGTTCAGGGCCTTTTGCTTTGGTTTATCAGCCTTTCAATTCGGCGGACTTACATGTCTGGACTAGATTCTGATAAATTCATTTGACACTTCTTCATTGACAGTGTCGAGTAATTATGAATACATCTTTGCTATATTAGTAGGTACATACTATAGAACTTGTTTGTTGTCCACGTATACATTCTATAGAACTCGTTTGTTATCCACGTATAGGTAACTGGAGCCAGCTCCTTAGCTTCGAATTCATTCAGTCGTACTGTCGGAAAAGATAATCTACATCTATTTTCCCTTCAAATTATAGTTACATTCTCCAAAAAGTTTCTCACTGAAGAACGTCCCATATCGAATCTGCTGCAAAGTTCAGACACCAGTCTCACTCGCGACTATGGCCATATGAGTCCATCCACCGGACACACTTGCACAACTGTCAGTTCTGAGTATAGTTAAGCATGTAAATCCGGCAGCAGAGAGGAACCTGTCCTCCATAACCACGGTGTTTATCTGTTTTAACATGAAAGCGTTTTTTCTTCTTTGGCCAGTAACACTGGAAGCCTTTGAAAACAAAGAAAATAATTCACAAGTGACACACAGATCCCTCATCCTTGGTGCCAATAATGAGATGAGCCACAGGGACTTAAAAAACCATCGCCTATGGCACGTAACCACAGTCGGTGACCATCTTGCAGATTGCTTCCTCATTGGTATAAGCATCTGGGAAGAGAATATACATATGTCGACCAAAACTTGCAAGGCTTTTCTCGACGTGCAGAATGAAGTGGCCGACCTAGATGACATCGACCCAAGATAAAAAGCCATTCTCGGAGGGAATGCAAGTTCAACCTATCAGAAGCAATTTCAGAAAAGAACATCAAATTGATGCGCTTGTTCCTCACATACTACTCCTTGGTAATCCACCGCCGGCCCCTGACCTGGTACCCACCATAACTTTGGTCGCTGCTGCTTTCACCTCCACTTTCTCCGCTGGTATGCCCTGATTTCCGTCGATGCTTCTTTGCTCTTGAAACACCACTGTCACTAAAGCTGCCATTCAACAGGGGGTCATCTATTCCACGAATCACTCTCCTTGTGGATGATGACGAAGCAATGCAGCTGTCATCCTTTGTTCTTCTCTTCTCTTTGTCATGTCTCTTTATATTTTGAGAGATCTTGTGCAGCTTCTCATTGAATCTCGTAATCCCTTTCTCCACAGGTTCTACTGCCTGGGTCACTGTGAACTTCACATCATTCACGATCTGCTCAAGAGTTGAAATAGCAAGTTGTCAGAGGAGATGCTACAAGAAATATTTTCACAAAATTATAACTGCACGAGTTTTTCCATGTCCCTCAGTTCACAAGAATGACACAAAGATCCATAAGCTTTCGTCTTTTCCCCTGAACGTCATGTATCACTTTCTTCCTTCAAACAGGTCCTATGAGCTCGCATTGAAAGAAGAAAATACACTAATATCACCCCATTGTAAAATAAATCTCCGATCATTCTTCATTCTCCAAGAAAAAAACGATTCTAGCATGTTTCCGGAAGTGACTCTGAAAGTGACACTTCACGAGGAAATAGTTTGTTGTTGTTCTTTCATGTATGCAACACAGACAACACACAATCAGTACAACTGCTAGTCAATACTTACATCAAATTGACTTTAAAATCACAAAAAATTGTAATTGAAATAAAAGCATCATGACCATAACAATCGCATTGCAGAGGCAGCCAGCAAGTTATTTGGAAGTTTTTAAGGTGGATCCCTACTTTAAGTATTCAGACGTATTTAACAAAGCCCCCACTGAATCTCAGTAAGGAAGGATCTGAAACGCAGAAGTCTGATATTCTTCCTTTATCAACAGGACCGTATTTGTAAACAAGAATGAGATACATGCACACACCACCCGTAGAAGGGCCGGTATCTAACTGTACTAAAAAATCAGTTCATTTGACAAAACAGAAACATGCATCCAAAATGCAAAGGAAAAATTATAGTTACTAGGAATATAATAAGACTGCACGGTCAATTTGCCATCAGCAAATTCCTCTAAGCAATATAAACATTCATTCCTGCATTTATTCTCCAGGTGGTTATAAAGGTTAACTTTATGATTGACATAATTCAACATCTTTAAGTTCATGAACAGGTTTGATAGTTGTCATTGTAAAACAAAAGAAAGAACTCAGTGAAATGCATTAACATAAAGAGTCAACGAGCACTTCCAAGATACAACCAGTAAGTTCTCCACGTTGCTTGCTATTATTATTTTTTTTTTTTGGGTCGAACATTGCTTGCTATTCAATGCTTAAAAACAGAACAATCAAAAGAATTCAATTTTTCTCACAAAATCAGGGTGGCTTTTATTTTGTATATAGCAAACTCAAAGCTTCGTCTTAAGGACAAATGTAGAGCAGTAGATTAAAGATTAGAAAATAACTTACATGTCCGCCACCACCTACAAATACATCCCGCACACTTTCTGTGATAGTCATTCCACTCCTTATATCAGCATCAGGCTGTGGAAGGCGTAACTTAGTGGGGCGCTCACTGTCCCTAACCTCGTCTGGATCCAGGGGGCAATCGACAGATGCATAGTCTCCAAGAACTGAGACAGTTCCAGTAAACCGGTCTCCCATAAGTTCATATGGTTTTGCTGGGAATACATACAGATGTACAACAGAAGCTATGCCCATCTGCACTGGTGAATAAACAGACCTGTTAAACCCCTTTTGTCCCTGGGAATCTTGGACAGTTTAACCCTCCACCTAATAAATATCAAGCTGAAAACATGGGAAAGAAAATTCTTTGCGAGGATCCTATGTATCAAGTGCCAATATTGTCCAAAACTCTTTTGCAGATGCACAAAAGACAGCAACGCAGATAGGAGGTGCAAATACATTAGGCCTTAATGAGTATATCTGTGATAAGCATTCCTACATATCACCTTTAAATGGTAAGATAGACATAACACAAGTAACAAAGATAATCAATCATCATGCAAGGAAACATCAATCCATTAGATCATGACAGAAAATGATCTGAAATCAAACTTTCCTGCAATAAAGAAGCAGAGCTTCTGCAGCTATACGGATCACTTGCAATAGCCTCTATTAACCATGCTTAAGTCAACCTTAAAAAAACATATGACATATATAAAATAGGCCCCACCAATATTCATACCCTTACTAATGCGATGACAACCTTAGAAAGAAGACATGCGTAAGAAATGGAAAAGATCTACCTCTATACAGATAATGAAGTCTTGCACACTTGACTTAAACTGCAAAGCTTGAGCTATAGGACTTTTAAACAAACCAAGGGCGTAAAGAAGAGCTATTGCAACGCCCTGCCACCAAGTCAAAAACACAATCGACTTAAATGTGAGAAACTTGGCCAAGGGACTTATATGTGCCAATTCGTCCTTGGTGACAGTGTAAAACTGAACTAAGCAGTACAGAGCCCAGGACTGGCTGAAATTTAGAACAACAGCCATGTAAGGGTATCTGCAAGAACAAGAAAAGACAAACAAATTAGTAATATCAGCAAATAAGACTTCAAATGATGCCACAGTCTTGTGAACCGTAGGAATGCTGTTAAAGCATTTAGGGGCCTATGTGATCAAGGTTTAAATATAAAAAAAAATACATGTTGCAGTGAAGGCCAATTTGCACTAACTTAATTGCAAAATTTCTTGCTACTGCTTAGCTTAAATGGTAAAAACATTCGACTCAGATAGTTTTTCTTTTGAATAGTAACATAATAACCTCATTTACAAGAGATCACAACAATATTAAGACCCACTGATAATTTGAAAGACAATCTAGCATCCTCCAGATGAGAGGGTCCCTTTATCCTTATGTCCTCAATAATATTCTCTGGCCATGCCATGAATATGAACCTTTATAGGTGTTGTCTGTGAGTTTCTTAGATGTCCCAACTCATTTTCACTTTGAACAGAAAAATATTCCTCTTTTTTCCTGAAATCTAAGCAAACAATTGATGAAACAATCAAGCTACTGACTAGGGATGGCACTATGAAAATAGTGCCTGGATGAAGGGATGAAGAAGCTAATTCAAGTGCTAGCTTTATAAAGGCTCAAGTTAGCTTGTCATTGATAAAAGGGAAAGCAGCTGGCGTGCTTTCAAGTGCAACTATTCAAAATCTCGGTTTAATCAGTTTATCAATGAGAAGCACGAAAAGGCAATCGTCAATCCACACAAACATTAAGAAAGAGCATGTATTTTAACTATAGTAGAAGCTTGAAAACTGATAAAAAGAAAACACCTCAGAGTATAATGAGCTATTAACAGGCAGGTGCTCCCCAACATAAAATAGAGAAGCTTAAGTTTTAACAATATTTGAGAAAGCATAGCTTTATTGCCACTCGCATAACTTCTAGAAACAGTAGTCATGATATACTCACCCACATCCCCACTCAAAATCTCCATCACAGTAAACATCGAAGGCTTCAAGAATTACGGCTAAGACAGCACTTAGAGCCTTTATTATCATCTGCCAGACAAAAGCACATTTTGCACTGTCTAAGAATGAAATAGCTAAGCCATGAAAGAAAATTTAAGAGCAGAGCTAAAGAGTGATGCTTCGCAAGTCATACATACATATTGAACAATCCCAATCTTGATAACTTGGTAGAACCATTGACCGAGTTTCCATGGTTTAAGGAAGTAGTTCATTGGAAAAGGATGCTTCACAATGCCGTGCTCAGAATAATGTTCTAATAGAGGATCTTTAGCAGCCATACGTCCTTGTCTTTCCATAAACTCAATAGTCCTTTCTTCACCCCCTGAAAGAAAGGTCAATGAAAGAAAAGGCTATCAGACAAGAACTCATCCGATGTCTGTTAGAATCCAAAGAGAAGCCAGGAAAGTAAATCAAAACTCTGAAAATGGGCATACCCAAGCATGCAACGAGGTATCTCCCGAAGCAATACATTGCGAAGGATTCATAGCAATCTCGCAATATTTCACAATCAACACTGATTGATGGATTCACCAATGAGACAAACTGCTAGTAAAACATCCAAATTAGAAATCAACATATTACAATATACGATAAGTGCCAAAAGGTGGCACAATACTATCCCACATGAAGGCAGCATAATTGTGAAAAAATCCTTGTAAGTATACATATGCAAGTATATTAGCATTCAAAATATAGTGCATGCGTACGTGTTAAAACATAGTTATTTCCTGTGCAAAAAAAAAAAGAGTATCAATCAACCAAGAAAAGAAGGTACATTTGGTATCACCAGACATGAACGTAAAATATTCTGCATCTCAGACTTTTAAACACAATGAATCAAGTTTATCTCTGTACAACTTACTGACTCTACCGCATAACAGGGAACCATAAGGATGACACCAATGAGAAATTTTTGCTCCTGGTAAGCACAAAAAGAAAGGGAGGGGTCAAAGTGATAATAAAATAATGTGCAGTCACGACCTACACATAGTGTTGACGAAGATCTTAGCATTCAAGAGAAGGAATATACCTCAGGATTCTTGTAGGCAGCCAAGTGCTCAAATAAAAGGTAGATCGAGAGAGCCAGAGTCACGAGCACCAATGCACCAGCAACAACAGTTGCCCATGTAGGAGCCGTGTATGTCAAGAAAGTGATGAGATCTCGATAAGTAGTTATCTTCATCGGCTATCTCTTCAAAGATACCCAGCATAATGGATTGACAGACACCCGGGGTAGTGCACCCAGTGATTAATCATAAGCATCGCTATCGAGATAAGCAGACCTGCTCATAAAAATTGCAGATGTCAAGAAAAGCGAGAGTTCCAACCTAAAAGAAACTCTTCTCACTCGAGAGACTACATTTATGTCAAATTATGAGGTACAAGAACTTCACCTATCATTCATAAGGTATTATTACCTCAAAATGATGACCGGTTCATCATGGTACAATCAACCAGACAGCTGAGGAGTTACAATGTCAAATCAACGACATGTACAACTACAAGAACGCGCCCATGGACCACAACTTAAACTTAAGGAGAGACAAAGCATGCTTGCACTCAGACCACAACAGAAACGCATAGAACTGAAGAGAACAGCCATATGACACAGAGAAACAATACGCTAACAGAAACAGGCGAAACTAGGTTCAGTAGGTGAATCAATCCGAAAAAGTTGGGAACTTATTCCCCACATTTCTCCAGAAAGAAGCAAACTTCAGGTCAATTTGAGAGCATACTATCAGCCAAATCTAGGCTCAAGCCCTAAAATGCCAAAACACCCATCTGAGACCATTTCTCATCAATCCAAATCGCCATCTTACGACACGACCATCTTCTTCTGGCACGTCACGAAATCGAAGGAAGGGATCGACGCCCAACAGTAAATCCACGGATTCACGTGAACGAGACGAAATCTTCGGTGTTCCCATCGAATTACAGTTAATTACCTCGAAAAGTGTCGAAGAGAAGGCCTCTAGCTCACATGCCCAGCTGGATTACGTTGCCGGACATAGATTCTCGTTTCCACCGAAATGAAATTTCTGCACGAGCCCTAGAATCGTTTCTTTCTTCTGTTTTAACGATTTCACAGAAACTTTTTAATAAAATTTCTAGCGAGCCGTATTTGATGATATTTTCTAAATTACACGAAAATCATTTTGTATATCTACTACAAAAACATTATGTAAGATATATGTGAAAAAAAACTGGAAAAATTACCAAAAAAAAAATCTTAAACGAAAGAATGTCAATTTAGTTATAAATCTTTCAAATTTGCCAATTGAGTCTTAAATGTCTTGATGATTTGCCAATGTCTTCCTTTTTTATGATTTTCAAAAAAAAAAAAGTTTGACATTATGACTAAATTAACGTTCGTACAATAAGATTATGACTTTTTTGATAATTATCCGGGAGAAAAACTAAATCTCGAGCTCGCGAGCTGAAGACATGTGTTTGGCTGCTTGATCCCAAGCGTGATCACTAGGCTTTCGAGCATGGGCGTTGAGGTCCCATCCCATCCTCCGCAAACTCGGGCTCGAGATTTGAGGACTCGAGATCAGCCTCGAGTGACCTAGGCAAGAGCATTGACAACTCAGGCACAAGCCCAAAGGACCTTGGCCATACCTAACAGGTCATAGGTCTAAGTGTCGATGCTACGGTATTTAAACTATTCGTAGATATACAATGTAGTCTCTAAATTATATAAAAATATTTCAAAAGTTCACTGATTATATTAAACATTAACCAAAATTCGGGGATCACGTTACACAAATTAAAAAACATGAACGATATTATACATTAGATCAAAATTCATGAACCTGTTTTGTGTCATTTTCACAAATGAGAAAAACTTTTCTATTAGAACTTTTTTTCTCGAAACAAACATACTCATGAAAAACGAATGATTTCACAACTTCCACAAAAATGTTTATATGCTTGATTAAAAGAATATTTTTCATTAATTAATCATTTTAAGCAGTCATTTTTATAAAAAAATATTTTTAAATTATTTATTTTTTACGAAATAAATGGAATTTCATGGCCCGCAACTTTAAAAATACTATAAAATTCTCGTGTGGCCCCATCAATTCTCCGAGCTAAAGGATATCACGAATCCCATATTATGATTTTTTTCATTTTTTTTTCTTTTCCTAAACCAAGAAATTGAGGAAGGGTGACCAGGCCACTCCTTGACGTTATCACGAGTCACACCTATTATAGTATCTTTCAAGATGGTCCAGTAAGCGTCAGTCAACATCACTGTGATAGGCAAGCCCGTAACCATAATCGGACCGAAGCCTTAGAGATCCTAAACCTATTCACCAGAGTAAGATGCACGTGCTTTTATAGGTTTGAACTCGCGACCTCGTGTTTAAGGTTAGCAGCACGTGCTACTGAGCCGCCACCATAGGCGATGGATCCTATGTTAGTAGTTTCGCAGAGAAGGCAACTGTAGCATGTTGTATGTTCCGAGAAGGATAAAGATGGGATAACGTGTGGGAAGGCCGATTCATCTTCATATCATATCCCTTCTGATAATTTCCTGATTTCGGTCCGAACCCATTATGGCATTTGACATAAATGTTCTCAAATCTCGGTCATTGAACATAATTGAATATTTATTGAACAAAAGCAGTATTAGTTCATAAGGAATCTTTTCTAATTTGGAACCACCGACATGTCATTTGAAACTGATGCATTTTCATTATGCAAATTAGAAACTACAAAGTTGCTCAAAATTCACGTGACCACTTAAATTAATTTGTTACACCATGTCATATGGGCCAGAACGTAAAACACCATCTAGGATTTTTCTCTTTCTCTCAGGTTGGCGTTTATTGAAATGGCTTATAGTTGGACCCATTGCAGCACACGGAGCTTCTAGACATAGGGATAAACTCCTCAACAACATCAGATTTGCCCCTTTGCATGGAGAGGATCAACAGCCACAGCCCGGACTTCAGTAAGGACATCATTGGCAGAAGACTTGATTTTCATTGGCTCAACAATCTTGTTGTCACCTTCTCCTCAAGCTTCAGGAATTTTCTGAATGTTCTGTGTCCGGTTCCAGATTCCTCTGCATTTTTTTCCTGAGCTTTACTGCCCTCAGGCTTCAAACTTGAAGCTGAACCCTTTAGGTTATCAGCAGCCTTGACCATCCTCTCTCCCAGTCGTAACTATACTGGAAAAGTTATAGTATTTGCTCTTGCTTCTTTCCCTTGACAAAAAGCCCTTCTCAAGTTGTTCAGAGTCGCCATCAGAAGCTTCTGTTAAGAACTTTCCTTTCACCTTTCCATCCGTTATCACAGATGCTTAGATTGTTCTCTGTCCAGAGGCCCACTAATTTCAGCACTCGAGATTCTTTTCCTCTTCCTTCCGCTCTTCTTAGTTTCCTCCTTGTGACTGCACTGATGCCACCATCCATCTCAACATTAGAATCGAACCTTATGAATCCCACCTGCTCCTTTTTTGAAGAACTCTTCATCATCAACGCTGGCTTTATCAACCTTAACTTTTTCCTCTTTCACATATGACCCTGCGCCTTCCTTGCCTTTATTCCCCTGATTAACAGCCGCCTGAGTATCGAGGTTGCCACCAATAATTTCAGCAGCGCTCTTCTGCTTCGGTTTCTTGTACCCTCCATTGGCGGATGCTTTATGGCATTTCTGCAACACAGCCTTTTTAGGAGGTGAAGAAAGCCAATCTTCCAATAGTGGCCCCTGAAATGGGATCCCAACTTTGCCATCAATACCTGAGGGACAGTCTCTTGAGCAGGGCAAGGAGCCCTTTAGACATTTCATGGCTGAGTTCCATGAAGTTATTATCCTGATTCTAGTAATAAAAACACAAGTAAAGAAAAATTAGAAAGAAGAAGGTAATAAACCAATTTATCATTACAAAGTAAAGGAAAATAAGACAGAACAGCAGAACTAAACATTCTGTTATGCGAAGTTTAGGAAAGAACAACAAATTTACGAACACCATATTTATAAAGACAGTTGACCAAAACTCACCTACAAGATGTTCTACTTTGCTTCTTTTGAATATATAAATATTAAACCCACCTTCTTCTAATAGTTTTAGTTGGTCGTGGTTTATAAATTAATTTCAATTCGCTTAGTTTGGTCTTTCTCTAGAACTAGCGTGAGGGGAGTGTTGGAATATATAAATATTAAACACACCTTCTTCTAATAGCTTAGCTTTTGGGGTTGTCGTGGTTTCATAAATCTTAGCTTCAAAGCGACAATAGGAAGAAATAACTGTAGGGCCCATACAGTAAGGTAGAATCCACACATACCCAAAAGGTGTAAAGTCAATCTCCAGCAACAAGTATCACAACAAAACCTAGTCACCTCTTCGCTCATCCAAAAGATAAAAATCCTAGCTGCTACTCGTCCAGTTGAAACTCTCCCAGTGCTAACCTTTTCCTTCCCAGTAAGTCTCAAGACAGCCACACTGACTCCAGCATACATGAGAAATTACTCATGCTCTACCTCTGTGGTCGACGTCTGGAGAGAACATGTGTTCTGCACCAATTTCGAGGACTCATACTCTTTCCTAGAGATCAATATAACAACAACTCTGTGGTTTTGGACATTCCAGACCATTCCAGCAGGAAATATCAAGGTCATTTTAATGCGTCTCACCAGTTTAAAGCTACACCATTGCATGCGGACTATTCTATTTTTGTCGATATGCAAAATCTATTTAAAGTGTCAATTACTATCACACCAAATGAAAAATCTCATGAAAAAAACATATCTCAGTGAACACTCATATTTGATATCACACTTCCAAATGGCACCCAACAGTTGTTCCAAATTGCAGCCGACATTCTTTCTCAGTCCATTAAGCTCTAAGCATACAATCAAACAAACAGTAAATGATTAGCCCGTAAATTCATACGCAAAAGCAGCTTATCTCCCACCATTGTCCCAACAAAAAACTTCTAAAGCGAATACAAAAAAATTAGGGAACTAAAAGAGTCTCTTTACGGAATATTAATTGACAATGGAAAGGCATAAGAGATTGACTTTTGTACTCTCCAAACTGCTGAATCTGATGAGCTTTATTTTTTCCAACCCAAAATTCTTACATCCAAAAATTACGTATAAAAATGCAATTTCTCTCTGCCAATTAGAAACTTTACTAAAAAGATCGAATTGACATAAGGCAAGGAATAATACCATAAATTGAACCAAAAAGAAAAGGCAACACAAATTTCAAAAACTATGACATAGACCATCATCAAAACGAGATGACCACCTCACTGCAAGTGAAATCATCGGAGTTCCCAATCAAATCCTCCGGCCACGAGTCTTGGAGCAGCTTCAGCAGGAGCTGGGCCTGCCTCTTCAATCTCCCCATGCAGTCGCTCTGCATCAGCAGCAGTAGCTGCGTAACCACGCCTGCGGAAAACGCCTTCTTCTGGCACTGCTCCAACACTGAGTACAGCACCGGCAGCGCACTCCGCGCATACTTGGTCGCGCTGTCTGACACCTTCAGGATCATCCGCACCAGCAGCAGCGCACTCAAAGCATACAGACTAGAATAAATAATAGATCTTATATTCAGTATAACAATATCAAATGAACAACTAAAAAGTAGTCAAGCTTATCTTATCTTAAGCATAAAATAGATCAGATGGGAATTTGAGAAATTTCTCTCTGATGAGAGTAGTCAGAGAAAATGGAAAATGATGGGAAAATGAGTGGATTGGAAGAAGTGCAAAACTCTGATGCAGGAAGAGGGGACAGAACGCAAGCCTGTTTTGTTTCCACGGGAGTGCTATTGGAGTTCTCAAGAAATGGACAGGGCAAGCTTGGAAAATGCTCTTCCAATCTTTATAGTGACAGGATAGGGTAGGAATCTACATAATATCTATTTTCACAATAGATGACTCAAATTTATGAAAGCATGCAGAAACTGCAGTCCTGTTGTATAAAAGGTCATGTAGCATCTTACCTTTAGTGCAACCAATTAGCTTTGTGTCATGAGACCATATGCTTTTCTTTGTGAGCGTTCTAAGGAAAGCAGCCAAAAACATTGGACCTGCTCAAGCCTTGGGCATCAAAATAATTGGACAACCATAAAACAGCAGAATTGTTGATTGTAAGCTCAGCAGATTCAGAGAAAATAGATTTTCTGTCGATGCTTTCGACTTTCTTAGAGAACTCAGCTAAGCTAGTAAATAGCATTGAAGCATGAGACGCAGCCCACATTTGGAGGACGGCAGCAGAAAAGTTATGAAACACGTTATTGGGTACCAGCAAGACTGCCCCAACAAAGCTCGGATGTAGGTAATCGAGAGCAGCACAAATCTTACCTGCATTTATTTTGCCTGAGCAAAATAATTTTAAGATCAACTTCTCCAATTGAAACTGAGAACCCACAAGTTCCAGTCTAATCAGACTCCAGAACTTATGTTGCTCATCAGCTCCCCAGTGAAGGGAGCTTTCGATCAAACCAAGAACAGTTTCCACGTTCTCCCTCAGTATGAAGAGCTTCTTTAGCCCAATCTCAAACTTTATATTGACAATATCGCCATCATCCAAGTGACTCACAAGTAATCTGATGGCATGCTCCTTGCCAATGGATAAATCAGAAAGCTGAGAAAAGACACTGTGGAACAAAAGCTTCCATTTCACCGCCTTCCACTCTGAGCAAGACGCTAAATCAAAAACAAGAAGCTCTGAGACAGTTCTATCGGCTTCTTCAGGTAAGATGGTCGTTAGATGTAAAAGGTAACGTCTATAGGCAAAAAAAGCATCCTGTACCACTGTAACAGCTAACTCTCTGTCTAAACCAGCTGCAGCTAAAACTGGTTCATGTAAGTTCTCCCACCTTTTATCTGAAAAGGCAAGATAACGATCAATGTGACCCATCAGGAATGGCACCCGGGTGTTGATCAACTTGTGAAGACTATCTCCCGCGAGTTCATGAATCATATGATTTGCCACATCTGCCTCATAAGCTAGTCTTGATGCGTAATATAGAAGGTGTGCTCCCACAGGAAAGCCATTCATCGACCAAAACAAAAGCAGTTGAACTAACCTTTCGTCCCTATTTCCGAATAATTAAGGTTGTGGGAGACTCGCATTCATCAACATCAAGATTATATTGTGGGTGCTCAAGAGGTGCAAAGAGTTTGTATCCATTCAACCCCTCGCTATAGTTGAAGATAAAACCTCAGGAGATGTTGGATAATGCGTGGACAAGTCATTGCCAACATCCATATACAAATCGAGGATTTGCACTAAAGCCTGAAGACTTATGCATTTGAGCTCTTAATTGCTTTGCTGAGAACTTCGACCAATTTTTGGTTATCATTCTCTTGGATTTCTGAAGTGCCGGTCAATAATCTAGAAGTAAAGGAAGCAGAATTATCAGCCGACTTGGTCCCAACTTCATCTTTCTGGACATAGGTAAGGTGTTCCTCAGGCAAAGCTGTTCCGACCTCCATGGGAATTAAATGACCAAGAGTTTTAGCTGGTTGTATTTCTTGAGCAGTCCCAACTCTCGTATCTGATATATCTGATAAGAAACACCTAAGCTTCTCCTTCAGAGGTGGAGAAATTATTTCAGCTGATGTCAAATTTTCAAGATTGCGGCTCAATCCTTGGTTAATGAGCCGAGTAAAAGATGACAAAACACTGCTAGCTATCATATCCTTGTGTTACACGTCATAGTTATCCACAAGAAGAAACAAAAATTCAATGCTGGTTCAATGTTCATAACTTTATCCACTCTTTCATCAAAGAAAAGCCAATCTTTGCTTGGGCTTCCACATAATTTTTCCTGCAGGACTTCAGAATCCAACCAATGACAGCCCATCTTGGGATAGTATTAGAATGAATGATTTCTCTAGGTGGTTGGCGTGCACAACATTTAAAGCGAACAATATCAACTATAAGAGTTTCTCTCTCCGGAGTGCAAAAAAACTTGCTCGCAAACCAGGTTTGATGCCGCTTTTGGTTCCCAAACTTCGTGCGTGAGTATAAACCTTAATTGCGTTTCTGCCGTTGGGGTAAGTTGAAGCGAGAAATAACGACTCGAAGTCCTCATGGAATATATCTGCGCAATATCCAAGAATCCAGCGAGTCTCTTGGGTTCGGAACCAAATCCCTCTATATTGCTCGAAACTCGGGCACATGGAACAAGTCTTGCAACAACCGTATTAAATCCCTCCCAATCTTCAAACACAAACCAAACTGCTCTCTCAACATCTCAACACCAAACTCAATTTCCAACCTCTTCAGTGCATCCAGTCTTGAATCAGCAGTCACCCTACAATACTAGTCAAAACCAAAGGATCCCCTTACAGCAAGCAGTCCCATTTACCCAAAAACAGGCTCGCCATCTCAAAACACAAACACAGATTCCCACTGCCAAAATCGCCCCGGACTATTTGCCTCAACAATGAGACCAGCAATACACCAAACCCCACTGCAGAAACATCAATTATCTCGCTAGCAGCGCACAGGACCTGAGTTTTCGCCGTCTCGTCGAGCTTATCGTACAACTCATTGACAATTCGAGCCAGCAGATTCACGAGTGCCAGCAGATTCACGAAGAGTGCGTAGCCGTCGGTGACGATGGCGTGCAAGTGCTTGATGTGAGTTTTGGCGAGATGGGTCTCGGTGAGAGCTCCATAGAGGATGGCGCGAGTGAGATCGGGGCATTCGTCTGAGGTTAGGATCTTGAGAGGGAAGGGCGGTCTGAGCTTGGGCTCGTGGAGCTACAAGGCTTGACGGAGAGAGAGCTCGAGACGTTCTCTGCTTCGTGAGGTGCGAGTTGGAGTAGCTTCAAGGCCATGGCATAACTAAAGAAGAAGAAGAAGAAATAATTTAACGGTCGGCAGTGTGCGAAGCGATCTGGAGGGTTCTGTGAGCAAATTGTGAAGGGTTAAAAAAGAAGAAGAAAGAAACAGAATGTCGTCCCGGCCGTTGCGAGCGCCGTCGCTCGCCACAGTCGCATATCTTAAAATCCTTTTTTTACAAACGATTTAACACAAATTTTTTAATGAAATTTCTAGTGAGTCATAAAAATAAATTTTATTGAGGAAATATTTTGGAAGTGACTTATTTTCAAGGAAAAATTTATTTTCCTAAATTTGATTGTATTTTGTGAATAATACGAAAATAATTTATTTTTGAGAAAATCTGAAAAAGAAAATTACCATAATGGCCCTAAATATCTGCCACGGATATCAATTCGAGTCATACAACTTTTGACAATTTATCAATATAATCCTTTCAATCAATCTTAATCAAGAATTACCAAGGTGAATGACAATTGTTATGGCTCGGAAGATTGTAATTGACCCGTGCGGTGACTCGGGCTTCCTTTGTATTCTTTGGAGCGTTCGAGCTAAGTCTTTTATCTATATTCCGCCTTTTTTCTAACTTGGATCGCACGAGAAAAAGGAAATCGCGTAGAGAGAAGAGATGATCGAGAGAAAGGCTCTAGAAAGAAATGCTTTGTATTTCTTTTTATGGATTCTCAAATGACTAGGAGAATGCCTCTTTACATAGGAGAAGCCCTCTAATTACAATCGTAGATCGCTATCCAATCTAACGGCTAAAATTGCACCTCCTATCTTCCCAACTATTGACATTTAGTAAGAAGGTTCCATAACCCCAGGCGAATTATCGTCTCGCCCGTCCCTAAGAACCTTCTAGAACATTATAAAAACTAGTAGAAAACCCTAGACAAATCCTAGGATCCAAGACACAGCAAGTCTTAAGGTGTTCGTCGGCCATATGCAAGATCGGTTGGGACACAAAAACCTCGGCCCGTGTCACAATCATGTACCTAAATACAATCAGTGATGACATAAAAAATTTATAATAATTTTAAACATTTTTTAGAAATTATAGAATGCGCCCTAAGGCAAGATGGGTATACCTAAGTGCTTTAAATCCCATATCTTAGTTAATGTACCCATTTTCATCCGAGTTTTATTGAGCAAGCAAATTTTACGAAACGGAAAAGGAAAAGACTAACATTTTCCGCAAATGGAATGTGCAGTAATAAATGCATTTTAAAAGTTGAAATTGCTCGTTGATGCCAACACCGAAGGTCGAATCACATAGCCAGAGGTTAGAGAAGAATCGAAGATGGAAAGCTATTTTTGCATTAAGGGTAAAAGGAGACGGAGAACTGAATGTGTAGAACTGTCGTTCCAAGCACAAACACGCCTCTCTTTCCATGCCACTTATCACATTGTCGAGTCTTGCACACACTAATGCATATCTCACCAAAGATTTAAGGAAATGCATGTCTCAAACTCAAAGCCTAAACAGCCATGTCCCCGAGTCTCCTCACCACAATGCGTTCTACCGGTTCGGTCCCGACAGTCATGGGAAGATCTTGTGAACTTAAGTCTTGGAGGCAGAGACGACTCTGCAATTTATAGGGAATCCGCTAATTCAAAATTTATAGCAAAAGGCAGCATCGCCTTTCACCTCTTAAACATCATCAGGGGCAAGATATCCATGACCCGCATAGAAATTGGGAAACAAGAAACAAACGGTATGTAACTGTCTGAGAAAAGAACCAGTCCTAGAAAACCAGACATGCTTCTTATGAATGGCGAGGTGCATCTATAGCTCAACAATTGCAATACAGAAACAACCAAATGATCTCGACAGCTTCACAGAGAGAGAGAGAGAGAGAGAGAGAGAGAGAGAGAGAGAGATTTTGACATTCAACTATTATGAACAAACAGCCGCATGTTTCTGTAGGAACTTTTAGACTATAAGACTCTGATCATCTACTTTAACCAACATTCGATAACCTGACTATTGTATATCCCTAAACAGACAATAAAAGCAACATAAAAGGTTGAGGTTGCCTGCACAACTCAATACATCTGATCTCTAATCTAAAATGCTCAACACCTGCCTAGGAACTTACCTTCTCCAAGAGGTCCTTTATCTCGCCCTCTAGACTGGACTTCATCTTTTTCGACAACTTGCCATGGGACTTATCCACCATTGATGTCATCTTCTCAAGCTTCAGCTTTATGTATTGAAGTTCAGGTGCTTCTTCTGTTGATGGTTGCGAGGCAGCTTGCTTCTTAGGGGTCATGTTGCTGTGCTGGTTGGGAAAAGGAGAATCTTCAGCGTTTGCATCACCACCATGTCCATGTGTCTTGGGAGTAGCTGAATCGCACTGGAGCTCGAAGCTGGCATTGGCAGATCCAAACGGATTCTCCTTTTGTGAACTTTTCAGGGCTTCTTCAGCATTAGAGTTCTTTTGAAAGACCACAAGAGCATATAGACTGTTGTAGCACATATCTGTTTCTGTTTCAATCAAAACCCCAAATTTACTATATATCTTGATGAGATCGTCTTTCGTGGGTAAAATAGCACCTGGACTGAACGTAACTAGAAGCCGTCCTGGGACTTCTTTTGTCTTCCCACTTGATCTCTTAGACGCTGGTTGACTTTTAGGCGTATCCATTTTTGACTCGTCCTTCTTGATTCTTTTCCTCCCTGGTTTACTTGGAGCTGATTTGCCAGAAGTTTCGGATTGATCGGTCGGGGCTCCCTTCAGTGACTTTCTCTTTCTCCCAGGTTGGCGTTTATTGAATGTCTTATAGTTCGACCCATTGCGGTACACGGAGCTTCTATACATAGGGAAGAACTCCTCAACAACATCAGATTTGCTCTCCCTTGCATGTACAGGATCAACAGCGACAGCCCGAACTTCAGATAGGACATCATGGGCAGAAGCCTTGACTTTCATTGGCTCAACAATCTTGTTGTCACCTTCTCCTTGACTTTCAGGAATTTTTTCACTGGTCCTGTGTCCGGTTCCAGATTCCTCTGCATCTTTTTCCTGACCTTCACTGCGCTCAGACTTCAAACTGGAAGTTGAACCCTTTAGGTTATCAGCAGCCTTGACCATCCTCTCTCCAAATCTTACTACACTGGAAATTTTTAAGGATTCAGCTTCAATGTCACCCTTTTTCTGACCCCTACTTATATTCATGTATGGTGGAGACAAGTATTTGCTCTTCTTCCTTTCCCTTGACAAAAAGCCCTTCCCAAGTTGTTCAGAGTCACCATCAGAAGCTTCTGTATTAGAACCTTCTTTCACCTTTCCCTCTGTTATCACAGAGTGCTTGGATTGTTCTTTGTCCTGAGGCCCAATAATTTCAGGACTCAAGATTCTTGTCCTCTTCCTTCTGCTCTTCTTAGTTTCCTCCTTGTGACTGCCGATGTTGCCACCATCCATCTCAACATTTGAATCGGACCTTTTGAACTCCACCAAGTCATGTCTTGAAGAACTCTTATCATCAATGCCAGCTTCATCAACAATAACTTTTTTCTCTTTCACAGATGACCCTGCACCTTCTTTGGTTTTATTCCCCTGATTAACATCCGCCTGAGTATCCAGGTTGCCACCAATAATTTCAGCAATGCTCTTCTGCTTCGGTTTCTTGTACCCTCCATTGGTGGATGCACCATGACATTTCTGCAACACAGCCTTTTCGATAGGGGAAGAAAGCCATTCTTCCATTACTGGCCCCTGAAATGGGATCCCCACTTTGCCATCAACCATTGCAACATCTTCTCTCAGGTCTTCAAGACCGGGTATCTCCACAGCTTCGTGGTAACCAGGCAACTGATCGAACCCTTTCGCGCTATAAAAAGCTAAGAGCCAATTCTTCAACACTGTCAGCTCAAGTATACTGGATGTAGAAGCAAGATGCGTCAAAAACTTCAAATGAGAAAGCAACTTCCCGGGTTCAGTCCAAACAACCGAAAGCCTCCCGATCCCATCATCAGAAAAAAAAACTTCTTCCTTAATGCCAGAATTCCCTACCAAGGGCCTAGTTAAACGCTTTTCCATGGGCACACAAGAGCAAGTCATCCTCATATTCACGAATCTACCTATCTGGTGTACCGCAGCCTCTACGGCGTTCAAAAAATTCTTTGAAGTGCTCTGCT
The DNA here is from genome assembly GCA_021437795.1 of Rhodamnia rubescens. NCBI lineage: Eukaryota > Viridiplantae > Streptophyta > Magnoliopsida > Myrtales > Myrtaceae > Rhodamnia > Rhodamnia rubescens. The sequence continues at coordinate 3,730,585 of JAILYA010000012.1, forward strand.
TCGTCATTACCTCGAAATTCTCCTCGAAGGGCTTCAACTGAGTAGGGTGACACCAGGCAAATGTTCCATCACCAAAGTACGATACAAGGAGCTTACCCTTGGTCCTGAGCTTCGCAGCAAAATCCGAGGCATCTGACGAATCATAAATCTGCCCCGGCCACCACGGATGGCTCTTCACTTTACCCCACACCAAGTCCCCAACAGAATACTGACATTCTCCAACATCCTCCCCTTCTCCATCCGCAGGTTCGCTCGTCAACTCACTGATTTTCCCAATATCCTCTGCCGAATCAGCTGGAGTTGCGCCATTTTCATCGGGCGCGAGAAATTTTCCTCCGCCGTCAGGCACCCCACCGGCCAAAGCAGGTGTGCTCAATGGACCCTTGACGGCCCCCACATCCTCACCGACCCCAACCGAAGGTCCCAACGACCCATCTTTGATATCGACCACTCTCCCACTTCCCTTCATTTTCAACAAAGACGACACTCCATTCATCTCGAAATCTTCTAGCCCGCCAACCCTACCGCCCGGAACATCCTCATTCCCGCCCCCCCGCTTCACCGCTTCGACAGCCTTGCCTCCGCAACCATCCTTCCCATTAACAGAAACCCTAGCCCCGTCCTCGCGCCTCCCTTCAACAAAACCCCGGTCCGCACGAGCCCCGCCTCCTCCATCGACGCTCCCCTCTCCCGGCGCTCGGGCCGCAGCCGCCTTATCGGCCAAAGACTCGACCTTCGCTTCGACCGTACCCATTTCAGCGGAAAAAGGAAAAACCCTTTTTTTTTTATCCTACACACAAGGCAAGCGCAACCACCCACGTATATATATATGTATCGGGGAAATGAAATGAACCGAAACCCACGAAGGCAGAGAGAAATAATAACAATAATAAAGAGGGAAAGAAGAAGAAGAAGAAGAAGAAGAGGAATACGTTTAGGGTTTTCTCGTAGAGGGAAGATGCGCACCCAAATAGAAAGAAGAAGAGAAAAAGACAAAAGAGAGAGACAGAGAGAGAGGACTAGAGGAACGTCAATACCTGAGCGCGTGCGAGCGAGAGAGAGAGAGAGAGAGAGAGGAATAAGACCAACCCCACGTCTAAGCCTACAGATACTGGTTCTCTACGTACACCACCACTACCACCAACGCCATCTTCTTCCTCGCCGCCAGCTAGAGAGAGAGAGAGAGAGAGAGAGAGAGAGAGAGAGAGATTTTTGGGGGAGTTGGTAAATTTTAACTCTCGTGGACGTACGACGATGCGAAGAGAAAAGACGAAACTTTTCGTTTTTTTATTTTTTATGTGGGGGGCTTGGGTGGCGGTGAAATCAAAATGGGGTTTTAATTAAACGACTAGATAGTCCCGCGCCGGCTGTATACGCCTATCTCCTTTTTATTTTTTGCTCTCCTTCTTCCTATTTTCAAAAGCTTCGCAAAATATAAAGCATAGGATAAAAGATCGGATGGGAGGCCAACCATAAAATGACACGCGCACTACTCGCTCGTAGTGCTTAGCCTAGGTCTTTCTCTCCTTGGTGAAAAAAAAAAAAATACAAAACGAGTCTCGTCCATTGATTTTACAACTTCATAACTTTCCGTGTTGCGCATTTTGTCAAGCAATTATGAAGAGGTATAAAGAGTTACAATCAGAAGAAATTTTTTTTTTTGGGTAAATTACAATCAGAAGATTCATCCCCCCATGAATCATAAAAAAAAATTTATGGGACAGGCATTTAAGATATAATCATGTACGTGATGTCTCGGTTATAAGATATTTCAATATCATTAGTATTTTTTGTTCTGAAATAGATGAAAATGGAACGATTTTCACGTAGTGTTAATTGTGTAACGTCATGTCAAGTTCGAGCTTTTTTTTTTTCCTCACACAATGGTTGAGGTGTTCTCCCATGCCCTCGAACCATGACAAAAAATTCTCCATCCTTAGGGCTATAGACAGGCCGTAATCAAGTCGCCCAGACCAAGTCTAGAGATATGTTCAATCAGTTTATCCACAACAGATCGAGGCAAAAGAAGAAGAAGAAAAAAAAAGGATACCGACACGACTTTAACGTGAAATTCATGCATCTCGACTTTACCGCAAATACATTTAAGTTATGCAAAACATGTAGTATGCCTTTTAGAGTTCCTTTTTTGAAAAATGGCCTCTTTCCAATTCATGATCTGGGAAATCATGTAGCTCCAGGCTTATGCTGTGAAATGTAATTGACCATTGCAAAGTCAAAACTCCAAATGCACGTGGGTTTTGTATTACGAAAACACGCAAGTGATTAGTGAACCTTATGGGAAATCACCAAGTCAAGTGAATCCTGCTCGGGGGAAACCAGACATCGTTCTATTGGTGGAAATATCAATACTACTTTCTATCTGTATAACCGAAATTGGTCACTAAATCTTCCGAACAAAACAAGCTCGCGCTAGAAAACTATACACTGACATACTCGCATCCATATCGCTATTGCACAGACAAACCGTTCAATTACACAATCGCTAAAAAGGTGTACACAAGTTCATGAGAAATGTAATGTTTCATGTAGCAACGTACGGCATAGTGATATGAGAAGAAATAGGTTCATGAGATACGCATTGTTCTGGAAAATTTTCGAAATAAAAATGTGATTAGTTCATATTGTAGGCAATTGAATTTGTTGGTTGCACAATGTCAAAGACAGCCAAAACATGAAACGCTTTTCTAAAGCGACACAGAAGGAGCAATCGCATTAGATTCCATGGAACTATTTCGGTTTTGTGGCTACCACACTTTTCCGTCAGGAGGATTGGACCTGCAAAACAAAACAATGTCTCCAGCAATTTTTACATGCATTTGATCGTTCCTTCATCCAAAGCCCAGCCCCCCCCCGGGAAATACACACAAGTTTGGTCTAAGAGTGGATCTCGTTCTTGAGTATATTATATCAACAAGATGCACCCATTATAATATGCTTCAAACACGAAAGAATCAATAATAATATGCATCAATAAAGGATGAGTGATTTTCCCTGGGAAACGATCTTGATGCTTCATGTAACATGAACGAATCTACAACTATAGTATGATATACAAGAAAAAGAGGGTCTTCAAAGTACAAACATGCCTTTCTCCTCTTTCACCAATGATGTTGTTGAGTCTGTATAAACATGATTTCTCGTACAGCTTTTGCCGTTGCATTGACTTCATGTGAGTTGATTTCATATCCGACAATTGGCAGCTGTACAGCCACATGAATATTGTCAGAACTTATTCATTAGTTCACTAGGCAACAAAATTCAAAACATCTGTTTCTCAAACTAAGCCCATCTGATGAATTTTTATGGAGTCTGTCTATCTTTTCCCTTTCTCACCATCATTGCTAGTCGAATCCAAAGGGACTAAAGATAATTCAAACTCCCTTTACCTATTTTGTATTAGATAGGATGTTAGATGACATGTCAGCACACATTTGGACTAGAAAAACGGGTAAGCATGACTAATGCTTGAGTGAACACACAAAAATTTAAAGAACCATCAATTCTACCCATTTAGAGTCAACATTATGAGATTATCAGGACATATGAAGAGAGGACAAAAAGAAGACTGAAAGCATGTATTTCTTCAATAGTTTTTTCAGACAAGTTGAATACAAGGTACTTGTCCAACAAAAGTACTTACAGCAATAGACAAATTGGTTGAAGTCAAGAGTAACCCTCCCCTGCTTAGCTGTATCAAAAGAACTAAAAAGATTCCTGCAACAAGCAAATGGAGCGCAGGCATTTAACCAAGTATTGAGATGAAGTAGATTGAGTATACCAGGATTTTCACATAACTGCAATAACAACTTGCGCCAATACTGGTTCTGTTCACATCATATGAAGAATTATTTCCAAATCACAATAATAAGCATGCCAAATTCTATACATGACCAATGAGACGTGTAGGCAAAGCACACAAATTGCGCACATTTGAACTATTCCTTCTCATACCGTAGTATTTACATTCTTGAAAGAAGCAACATCATGTACTTTACTGGAGGAACACTTACCTTGTAGACTGAACAAATATACAAAGAGACATGAAATCATCCAGCCGAAACCTTCCATTCTTCTTCTGATCGAAGCTCTTCATAATGAAGCAAAAAGAGTGTCAATAATTAAATAGCGGCTGGCACTTGCAATTATAAAACTTAAAAGTACTAATTGACGATCTCAACATCTGTTTGCCTTGAGCTAGAAAAATGATCTCCATTAGAAAAAGAAAAATAACATCCATCAATTCTCCAAGTCTTCTCTGAGAGAACCAGGGAGTTATTTTGACAAAACCATACAAGGGAAACTAATAAGTGGAATAATCACAGTTGCCCGTCTACATAAGTAGAGTGATTTCCAGAATGCAAATAGAATGAAAACAAGAAAATATTCACCATAGCTTAAAGTTTAAGAGAGAGTTTCACAAGAGAAGCGGGTAAAATCTATGAACTACAAGTCTACATTTATTTAGCTGAAAAATAAGTAATTTGAAAAACATCTTTCAAAAAATGATCACTTGTTTCGCTTGAGATAATTAGTGGATGAAAAATATACCGATAGCAATTTATGTCTAAACATTTTCGATTAAATACTTTTCGTTCATTCATCTTTGTAAGAGATACAAACGACCAACTTTAGGAAATATTTTTCAAATCATTCATTTTCCACGAAATGAACATTGAGCCTAGCCTAATTATCTTCAATAGCATTGGACAGCAAATGTTTGCCCTGGTAGAGGAATTGAACTACTTATTTTATTATCAATCTGAGCAGAAAGTAGTTTTGTGCCTCTATACTCATGAGTATACCTCTCTCCACATACAGACCATGGATAAAATGTCCACAGAAACCTTGCGGTTCAGATTCTGTTCCTATTAAATATCCAATACAGATCATGTTCAACATCCACTAGCTAAAGACAGCTTATACTTCACTGTCCTAGGTCAAAAATAGCAGGGACATCCACCAGTCATCACTATGATCATGCAATAGAGCTCATTAACCTAAAATCTTGTCAGATCTTGCATGCACAATAGGAAATACACGTTACCTCACAGACACTGTAAAATGATGGAGAGTCAAGCGAGAACCCAATTTTCACCAGGCCCTGCAATAACACTAAGGACATGAGGTAGGAAGAGAATAAAATTCATGAACAGCCATCACAAATGTCCAAACATCAATGGAAAGACCATCATATATGTCCTTCGTGCATCCTTAAAGATTGAAAAAATGAATGTCCCAAAGCATGACTGATAATAGACAATCGGGACATCAATGAGTTTTACCAGTTCAGTTTCAAAAGTCAAGAGAAGACAAGAAACTGAGTGAACCGAAATCTTGGTGAGAGAGATGATTCCATGATTTACAGAAAATTCACTACTTTAAAGTGATAGGAAGCAGCGTCACTCACCTCATACACATCATCAGGGACAAGAAATCCACGACCCCTGTAACAATGAAAAAACAAGAAACAATTGTTTGGTATTGTCTGAACAAAGTGCTTGAAGAACCAGTCCAAATAAATAGACATGAAATGAAAGGGGCTAGAATCTCCAGGTTGCCAGTTTAATTGAGATAACGCGGGGCTTATTCTATTCTCAAATAAGCTCGAGAGATGTTGCCTCGAGTTGGAGTTCATTCAAAACCTCGTTAAAGAATTTCTTCAAGCTTTGGTTTACCTGTTTCGTACCAATGCTGTTTTTTTTTTTATAATGGAAAATGCATATAATCTGCATATCTTATATCTCATATGCTTTTCTCTCTTTCCAAAAAACAATTTTTGTGCTGTTGAAGAAAGATGTTCATCAGAATGGGTGAAAGTGGGTGCCTTGGGGTATGCCGTTAGTGTGATTGCAAAAATCCCCCCATTTATTGTCAACGAGTGGCATTTTACAAAAACTAATATAGGATCACAGAAGGACTGATTTTCCTTTCCCAAGTAGGATTGAATTACATTGATTAGAAGCACATGGTCGATGTCGTCAAAGATGATGAATTATCACAGGCGACTCAACAACAAGCAACTTGTAGGAAACAATCACTTGCCAGAGAGATCAGCACAAGTATCACAAAATCCAATGTGGAAAATCAAACTTCTAAAAAGGAATTTGCAGTTCGATGTTAAGGCAGGCTAGCCATCATGGCATCATTGGATGAAAAGGTTAATTAGTGAAATACAATGTCAAACTTGCATCATGCATCAGCTAATTGTTGCATTTATGGCAGATTTTGAGATTGTCAAACAAGAGCAAGCAATGTGTCTGAAGGACCTAACCGGACATCCAATTACTCATTTCTCCAAGCATTCTACAACTTACAGGGCAAGCAATATAAAGCCCAACCTTGATATCCATACCTAATCATGCTGTTATTTATACCTTTTCCTTAAGTAGGAAAAAAGACCCACCCAAAAAAAATGGGAAAAGAACAATTGTGTCAAAGAAAGCATGCAATTGTGCATGTGTCTACTAGAACCATGGATGGGACCAATCGGCCTCTGCAACATAAAATGTTGACTCACCTCTCAAGGTCTGAGAAGGCATGTTGAACCTGAAGACATCAGAAGAAATTAGTCGCTAAGACCCTCGAAGGCAGATCCTTCAATATGCTTTGGTATACAATTTAATTGAGTGCAGTAATAACATGAGACTCCTTAAAGGCAAAGGCAAGGATTGGTAGAGGCTTTTTCTGGATCTTTTGCTAAGAAAATATAGTCACGAAAGAGAACCATTGGAAACAAACGATACCCCCAATCGCTTCATTTGCTTCAAAAAAAGTTGAAGGGAAATGGATGCAAGGAAAACTGAAGTAATTTTATTTTCAAAATTCACATGCAAGGAACTTCAGTGCTCTGGTACAAAATGGGGAGAATTTTGCATGGAGCAAACTATTCTAGATGTCACATATGCTATGCAACGTTTCTCCATGAATTGATGCCTTAGTGTTGTTTCATCAACCGCAAAAAAGAAAAGAAAAAAGGCATCAAATACCAGAATACTAACCTTAAGAAGGAACTTGTTGAGAGCAACAAATTCTGTGCAAAAAAAGAAGAAGAGAGAACATAGAGAATCAAATAAAGCATCTTCAGATTATACTATTTTTGAAAAAGAAAAATATTAATTGAGATGATATCAATTCAAACTAATCTGAATCTGCAAATAACGTGTCCAAAGATGACCAACAGATGGACAGATGATTTTCACTTGATTGCAACACCGAGACTTTGTACCAGCTTACATTGAGATCTTCTATTTATATACCAGCTTACATTGGAATCTCCTAATTCTAGACCCTGATAATTTGTTCCATTGGTAACCCAGAGCAAGAACCATTCCTCCAAAATAGACGAAATCAGAGCCTAGGTCCTTGTGAAATCACGTATGTCTTTTAATTTAAACTATTGTAGCATGCCAGCTCTAGGCACGCTCCGATCAACTTCAGCATAATCCTTGAAATGACATAAAAGTCCTGCTAACCTTTCAGTGTATGGCACAGCAAGTTCCTGTGAAGTCTAGCCGCAACATGTTGGAGGGAGAATACCCGTCCCAGATTAAGCTCACGACTACTGAGTACTTCAACTAAGCACTTCTATGCTAAAATTGACGAAAACAACCCACATAACCTGGACCAGCTTTTCTCAGCATTTGCACCGAGTACATTCTCGATTTACGCGCATAATACCTCAATACTATTATACTACTAATTCATTAGACAGCACGTATCGCGCGAAAACGTAAGAGTATCGACAATCAACAGAGGCAGCATCCACTTGCCTTCGAAGCTCATAGTCCCGTTCCTATCAAAATCATACATCCTGCCCAAAAAGAAAACATCCGATTACCTTCCAATCCAACCGATGCCGACCCGGACATATACGCAAGAAAAAAAGGGCAAATCGGACAGCGAAATTCGAGGACCTGATCATCTGCTCCACGACCGAGATGGACAATTCAAGGTTCCCAACCGCGAGAGCTCGCTGATTCAAAAAAAAAAAGAGGAGCCAAAATCAACGTCCCTCGACGACGGAGTAAAGAGAGGTCTTCGATCCTTTCCAGTTGACTAAGGGAGGTCAGAAGAGAGGTGAGCGAATGAGAGAGAGAACCTTGAGCTGAACGGCGGTGATGCTCCCGGTTTTGTCCGAGTCAACTCGCTCGAACCACTCCTTCAGAATCGCCTTGTTCTCCATCTTCCAACTCGGAGCTCCAAGCTGCAGCGAATCGCCTCTCACTCAATCGACGCTTCCCGTCCGACAACAAAATATTAAAAATAAGAGCGAATTCGAAATAAGGCCACAAAGTTAAGCCATTTTCTCAAAATTACCCGAAGTGCATTCTTATTTCCAAAGGCTATCAATCTCAAATAAAAGTATTTTTTCCTAAGTTCGCCGACCGCGGCGAGTAAAAGTGATTTTTCCAGCAGCCGAAATAAAGGCATTTTTGCAAACACAAAATATGAACAAAAATATTACAACACTTAAAAAATAAAAAAATAGAATCCCGAATTAGTTTTTCTTTATCATGGATGTGTCTGATTAATTATGATATCGATATCGAAATCGAAATTTCAATGAAGTGATTTTATACGTAAATAACATCCGGAAACAATAATCGGATAAAGCGCTTGAGTTGTTGTGTGGATCAACACGCAACATCGGTGATTCAACGCTATTTCAAATTTCATCCGATTTGACGTGATACATTACTAGGAAACATGGGACAATTTGCGATATGGTGTTTTTTTTTTTTTTTTTTCCTCCGAATTCTTTTTTTATAGGCAACTTGCAAAGTTAATGTGGATAGGGTCACATTTAGATTGCATCCTAGTCAAGAGGAGGACTTGTCAGAATGATTATGTATGATTGGGCCGGGCCGGGCCGGGCCGGGTCACGGGCTCAGTGCTAGTTGCCTTCGAGCCTCTGTCCAAATTTGAACCCTCTTTAAGTTTTGGGCCTCAACTAATTCCCCCTAACGAAACTTGTAAGGGGTAAGCGAAGCATCGATCATGTTTAATTTGATCTGATGTGGCGGCCTCTCTGCCCTCCTCTACTGCAATTTTATACATGTGCTCTAGCAACAAAAAGGGAAAAAAATGACATTTCATTGTCAAAACTTTGGGTTCACATGCAGCATCGTTTTTTCACTTCTAATTCGTTCAATGTGGCGTTGAATTATTCCTTAATTAGACAATGTACCCTGATCGGACGAGAAGAAAGGCACAATGAGTCCTTAAACTATTGCGAAATGCACATTGGATCCCCTAAGTTTGATTTTGATCAATCTAGCACTTCACTTTTCCACAACAAAGTCAAATCAATTCACGAGTTTCTATTACCAAGATTTCAGAATCTCTCTTTGTACGATCCGTTTCCTAAGGTAAAAAAAAAATCAGGAGTAAGGCAGGTGGGGAAGTGGGTAATTACACGATGGATTCACCAGAATAATTTTCACACTAAGCGCCATAACTCAGGCTGTGCATGGCAGAGTAAAAATAAAGAAAAATATGTTGTGTCCATCTAATCCTAGTGTGAATACTAATTAATAAAGTGAATCGCTTGATTAGGAAGCAGCCCGAATTGAAATTCAACCTTCACCACCAAGTAATCTCTTTTTATCTTTTCGCCTTTTTTGGGCCAAGCATCGTTAAGTTTAGAACAATGATACCCCGTCCAACATTTCACAGTGTGTGTATACATATATATATATATATATATATATATATATATGTATGTATGTACATAAGTATATATGTAAAATATACTTTTGGACATTGAATGCGCTAAATTTATTGGGATGGGTATTTTCTTTTTCAATGAAAATAAAGATTATTAGAAAAGTGAAAATACTTTTTGAAATCTCAATGCACTTATAAATGCTTAAGTATGTCATCATGTTTCATATATGCAATGAAACTCACCGTGTACAGTAGTCGCGAAGTAGAGAGAAATATTTAAGAATCTCTAATTCCATTGTAATTCGTACGTGCAAATCACACTGATTGAGTCCGTCACCGCATTCATTGAATTGAGGAAGCATAACGCCATGCACAGATTGGCCGGCGAGGTTCGACCTATCTAGTTTTCCCCTGTGTATCCAAGCCACGAGCAACGTTTCTCGAAAACCTGTCTCGCGATCTCAACCGAATCGAGGGACGGTGACGTCATTCCCGCCTTTGAATTCGACATGAAATCCGATTCGTTGATTTTTGAATTTGTTGATTTTTGGCTTTTTCGTTTTTTTTTCTCTCTATTTTATCCACTAAGACATTGGCTCTTTTTCTCCTCACATACGGGTAGAATTCAGGATGACTTCGATGGCGATACAAAGTGCATCAATCCCTACCTCTTTCGTTGACAACGAAGAGGGGAAGGATCAGAAGACATTGGTGGGGTCATGGCACCAACCAAAAAAAAACCCAATCCATAAGAACTGAGCTTAGCAAACAACATTAGCTGTCAGCCATTTTAACTCAATCTCTCATCAAAGTTGCAACTTTCTTTTGCTCGGTGGCCCCAAAAGAAAGGTGGGAGTCTATTGGAGCGTGGACTCCTTTTTCTGATAATTTTTCATTTAATTCAATCACGTTATATTTAAAATGCGTGAACAATTCAAGATTACGCTCTAGATAATTTCTCATTTAACTCGCTCTCGTGATTTATATAAAAGGTGAGTAATTTTGATAAGACATCGTCTGTTCATTCTTGAAATATTTCGCAAAAAAAAAAAATAAAGGAAAGAAATTAGCTCTAAAGTAAATACCATTTATAACATGTTGTCTCGTCACCAAGCCGAAACAAAAGGCCCCCCCCCTCAATTTTCTGGGACACACGAATCAGGACAAGACAGGCACAACCCAAAATAGGCAATCGAAATTAAAAAAAAAATACAAAGGAAAAAGGAAAATAGACAAAGAACACTATTTGGGACCCACCAATAAACCGAGGAATTGTCGCGAAAGTTAGCATGTGAATGCGCGCCACCCATGGCAAAAAAATATCAAGGGGTAGATCTCTAATACTATCGCAGTAAAACAAGGGATCTAAAAGATGCTAGTCGAACTTAAAAATCGAGTACTTTGCTGTTGAGTTAGCAATCCGAAAAATAAAATAAAATACGTAGATACAATCGTAATAAATTTTTAAAGAAATTTAATTGCATAACACAATCAAAACATCTAACTAGCAATAAAATTCGAATTGATTTTGAAATTCTGAATATTAAAAAATAAAAATAAACAGATCCAATAAGAATAATAAAATTTTCAGATAAAAGAAAAAAAAAGACAATTTGGATAAACCGCCTCTTCTCGCTTATAGAAATTCTATTGATTAATTATTTTTATATTAAGTAATAAAAATATTAACTAATCCAAAATGTCACATGATTAATGGCAAAAGTATAGCAAAAGTATCAATGTTTATGTACGACGTTCACTTAGTGTAAATATTTTTTTTTGATCATTTAAATGTCAATTTTTTTGAAAAACGGTTATTTCAATGCTAACTCCGATGAGTTTCGTTGGTAATCCTACGTGGCGTCCTCGTAGCTCGCCGGAGCTTCCAATTTAGCAATAAAAAAAAAAACCAAAAATTAAAAATATAAAAATATGTCAAAAAATAAGATAAAAGGTCTGTTGCAATGGCGAGGGCTATAAGCCCTCGTCGCTGCAAACTCAGGCTTCCTTTTTTTAGGCTATTTTTCTATTTAATTTTGCTTTAAAAAAAAATTAATTATTTTTAAGTTGAATAGTCCATGTGGACGCCACATGGGTTGATTTTATTTTAAAAAAAATTTGACACGTAGTATTAAAAAATTAATAAAAAAAATGACACATGTATTGTTTGGCGGAATTGACACTTAAATAATCATGTCTTGGGCCACAATCATTTGGTCTTTTGGATCCGATTAAAAAGAGTACCGTATATGAATATTGGCATTAAAGTGAGCGTTGCACATGAATATCGGCACTCTTACCGTATTTTAGCCCATGATTAACTGATTTTCGATATCCTTCTATCTTCTTCCTCTACAGATAGACGCCACAGGATCCGCGAAATCCCGTGCCGGGCCGCAATCATTTGATCTTCTGGATCCGATTCGAAGAGCTTGGAAAGAAAAAGAGAAGAAATCACAGTCGTCCTGTACATGTTTGGGATGCAGTGGAGTCAAGTCTTGGGCTTGCCCCTTCACGTGAACAGGCCCCTTCAGCACCCTCTGGGTCGCTCTCCCTTTGCCTTTTTATAGGAAAAGACTGTTCGTTCTCCCGGAAAACCGAGCGGCGCTGAGCCTTTGGGAAGTCCGACTGGCGGGAGATGGAGAGGCGGGTGGAGGGGGGAGTGAGAAAGAGCTCCGTCTCTAGCTCGCCGAGCTCATCGTGTGGTGGCATGGACGGTAATGGAGGCAGCGCCGACAGCATCGTCGAGGACTTGATAGGAGTGATCGAGAAGGCCGGGTCCTATGGCGGGTACAGGACGACGCAGAAGAAGGAGTGTCTGAATCTGGCGAGGAGGTTGAAGCTGCTCGTGCCGCTTCTGGAAGAGATCGGAGAGGCCCGCTGCGCCACTGATGTCCCCAGCGATGCTTTGGACGCTACTCTGGTTCATCTCAGGCAAGCTGTGGTTGCGGCTAACAAGTTGTTGAAGCAATGCCACTGCGGAAGCAAGATTTATCTGGTTTGCTACTGTTACCTAGTTGTGTGCTCATTCGGGTTGCTCGTTTTCGACCTTCTAAATTAAGGTTTCGGTCGAAAATGCAGGCGCTGGAGAACGAGGCCGTCATGAGTAGATTCCATGCTGCTTACGATCAGTTAAATGAGGCCTTGGATGAAATGCCTTATGATGAGCTCGGTGTCTCAGTTGAAGTCCAGGAGCAAGTAAGTTTGCAGAGACTCTTTAGTTTGACGACATTTTAGTCTCCTTCAGATCAAGCTTTCGGGTTCAGTCTCGACGAATCAAGAGGAACACAACTGACAGAGTGAATTCATGAGCTCAAAGCTCAGTATGTGATTTCGCGATCGAACAACATATGGCCCCTATTAAGCCAAATTAGTAGATTTAGATGAATTTTGTGTGTTGTTCCATCGGTCCTTCACCGATATACTGATGCGTCTTATGAACACGGAGGTCGAGCTAATGCGGATGCAACTCAAGAGGGCTCAGAAGAGGAGGGACACCCAGGACATGGAGCTGGCGATGGATCTGATGGTGGTGCTATCGGAGAAGGACGATCGGAATGTGGACGATGCCATCCTACAACGCCTCGCGAACAGATTAGAACTACGGACCCTGTGCGATCTGAAATCAGAAACGGCTGCTCTCAGGAAGCTTGGGAAGCGGTTTGGAAAAGACGCGCAGAACGTCCGGCAAATGACGGCCTTATTTGGTAAGTTCAAACGGATCGCGGGTTTTGACGAGCCGAACGCGCTGGATTGTTCTTTTCCGTCGAGGACTCTGGAAAAGTCGCCATCCTTCTCCGTTCCTCATGAGTTTTTATGCCCGATCGCACTAGAGATAATGACAGATCCTGTTATTGTGGCCACCGGACAGGTAATTCCACCAACCACCACCAAAACACAAGCATTCTTGCAGAACTAAATGACAAGTAGTTTAACTGAGACACTTCGTGGTTAATTAAAGCTCAGTCCTCTGCAAATTTTTCTAGACATTGATGTTCACTTCATACAACAGTAGCAATTCAGAGCATGGATATAAGTTGTTTGTAAGCTAAGACATCGTTTTTTTGTCTATATAAGACCTATGAAAGAGAGAGTGTACAGAAATGGCTGGATTCGAATAATCGGACGTGCCCGAAGACCGGACAAATCTTGGATCACTTGTTGGTGGTGCCGAATTACGCTCTCCGCAACCTTATTCTCCACTGGTGCGAGAAGAACGGCTTCGAGCTCCCCAGAAAGGCTATCTCTATTGGTTCTGGTGGCTCTTCGAATGAACTCACGAAGCAAATATCTTGCCTTGTACAAGATCTGTCCTCTCCTCAGCCGAATGCGCGAAGGGACGCGATCCTGAAGCTCCGGGCTCTCTCCAAGGAAAATCCTGATAACAGGATCCTGATAGCCAACCTCGGAGGAATCACGCCGCTGGTTCAGCTCTTGTCGTTTCCAGACTCTAAAATCCAAGAACATGCCGTGACTGCACTCCTGAACTTGTCCCTCAACGAGGCGAACAAGAGAGTGATTGCCCGAGAAGGCGCTGTTCCTACTATAATTGATGTACTGCAGAAAGGAACGGATGAGGCAAGGGAAAATTCTGCGGCGGCCTTGTTTAGCATATCGATGCTCGATGAGAACAAGGTGCTTGTGGGATCCGCGAATGGGATTCCTCCTTTAGTGGATCTTCTGAAAAACGGAACAGTTCGAGGCAAGAAGGATGCGGCTACCGCGCTTTTCAACTTGTCCTTGCACCAAGCAAACAAGTCCAGGGCCATCAAGGCGGGTATCATACCGCCATTGCTCGATTTGCTCGAGGACAAGGATTTGGGAATGGTCGATGAGGCGCTCTCGATCTTGTTGCTTCTCACATCGCACCCCGAAGGGCGAAGCGAGATGGGGCGGCCATCTTTCATCAAGACACTAGTGGAGATCATCAAGAACGGGACACCCAAGAACAAGGAGTGCGCAACGTCGGTGCTGCTGGAGCTGGGGCTGCACAACTCGTCTTTCGTGTTGGCCTCACTTCAGTACGGAGTATACGAACATCTGGTGGAGATCACCAGGAATGGGACTAATAGAGCCCAGAGAAAAGCCAATTCTCTGTTGCAGCACATGAGCAAGTGCGAGCACATTCCCTGAGACAGCTCGGAATGTGCGGCTTCTCTTTCGACCCCCGCCGGTCACACTTTCCGAGCTTTCGACAGCGACTCCACGTCTGTGTGGTCCTTTGGACAAGAGGCGCGAGTACACAAACGGCGAATCCTGTTCTTGTTCTCGTAAGAACGTGGCAATGAAGTTTCGGTTTGAGTTGAATTAGCAGCGAGAGAGCATTTTCTATCAGCTGAGACTGTGAGATAGATGGACCTGTAAGGCGGGCAAGAGTTCTGGTCGGCCGCCTCCAATAGTTGCATATGGCGTTTGCTCAAAGGGCAACCAGATGCAGTCTTTCCAAGATAATATCACTGAAACAGTTTGTTGCTTCGACTGCCGTAACAGACAACTTTAGAAGTGATTCTTGAGTAGTTCTTACGGCATAGTTTCATTGAGTGTGAGAGTAGGCTACCGCGTGTCGGCTCTCTTTCGTCTGGAAAATATTCGGTGATTTGCGAGCGTCACGTCAACAGCTGACGTGGCATGCATTTTTCGACCATTGACGTGGACTTAGTCGAACAAAATCAAAAATCTCAACCCACCTCACTTTTCCTCCTCCATCTCCAGCCACCTTGAGCCCAGCCTCCTCCCCCATCTCTCCCTCCGCCGTCGCCGCCAGAGCTGCGTCCAGCCCTCTCCGTTATCTTTGTGGTCGGCCTTCCTTCCTTTTAACTTCTTTGCCGCAAATCAAGATCATTGCGACGGAGCTGCAGCTGGGTTTTTATATTCAATTTTTTTTTTAATATTTGTCAATTGCTAAAAGTTCAAATTATTACTTTTATGCATTCCAATTCCATGCGATGGTAGATTCTGTTGTGTAGCGTCTAATCAAATTGATTATATCTCTTTAACATCTATCATTATATTGCTTGTGTAGCTGAGTTAATTTGATTATGTGTACAGGAATAAGATGTAATCAGACATTTTAAAATATTTATTTCTATTTCGAAATTATTGTGCATTGTCAACCTCATTAATTAGCAAATATAATAACACAATTAAATATTTGCATGTGCGTTGAGATTTCAAAAGATTTTTTCTAGAATTTGTTTTTCTTTTTTGGCAATACCATTTAAATTTTTATTCGTAAAAAAAAAGGAAAAAAAAAGGTTCATATTAAATTTAGTACATCGAATGTCCCAAAGTCACTTTCACTATCATATGTTAGGTCATCATAGATTTCTTTGGTTAAAACTCTCGGTAAATGAATATCAATTAACATCGACAGTTACTGCGATGTTGGGGAGTTTGGGAAAAATGGGAGTGATTGAACTTTCGAATGGAAAATATTAAAAAACTTACGAGATGGGAAAAAGAATAAATTGCAAATATTTTCCTCTCATTTCTTCACGGAGGGGGATCTCGAAGAGAGTCTACTGCTCGACCGATCAATCATTACTGCCATCTCTACATCTACCTCTACCAACGACAATTAGAGTTATCGCTATCGTCATCACCAACTTCGTATCAATCATCCACAACCAATGATGAGTGATTTGACCCAAAAAAAAAAACCAATGACTCATAAAATCCATCAATCAAAACATAATTTTTCAAGTACCAAAAGTAGAAAACATTGTGTCTCGAAGATCTTATCGATAGCAAAATATTCTACCCGAAAGAGTAGAGAGAACTACCAAAGAAGTCCTAAATTTATTAAGTTTTTTTTTTGCCAACTCAATCCTAAACCTTTTGTAATTGTGTCAATTTAATCCATTCTACCAATTTTGATTAGGTGATACTTTTTTTTTTGAATTTTTTTATTTACTTTTTTTTCTTTTTTTTGGTCTGTCATCTCCTTCCTTTGGTCGGCCGGAGAGGATACCCGGCTTGGCGAGGTTGCGGGCGATGATGGCCCGTTGATGGCGAGGTTGAGCCTCGCCATCGCCGGGCGAGGTCATCCTTGCTAGGTCGGGCGTCCCCTCGGGCAGGCCGGAGGAAGGAGATGATTGAATAAAAAGAATAAAAATAAAAATAAAAAAAAAATAAAAATTCAAAAAATATATTAATATGTTAGGTCTTGGCGGCAAGTAAAAAGTTAGTTGAACAGATCGAATTGACATAATCGCAAAATGTTTAGGATTGAATCGACAAAAAAGAAAGATGTAGGATTGAATTGCAGACAATCACAATATGTTTAGGGCTTTTTTGGTAATTTTGCTCGGAAGAATGCCCTGAAGCACACACACTAACAAGTCAAAACTTCTATTACTTCTCATGCATTTTTGCCTCAAATTCAAATTTTCATATCCTAAATTTAGTGCATTTTCTACCCATTTTCATTCAATACTCATAATTTTTTTTTTTTTTTTGTCTTTTACCAGAAAAGCAGTCAAATACAAAAAAAAAAAAAATACCCTCGGTATTCTTTTGCTCCTTACTGTTTGTGCTGGACTGCTGGGTGTTTGCATCCAGCGGAAATATAATTCGGAGGGTATTTTAGGGAAGAAAGCCCTAATTTTCACCACGTGGCGAAACACGGTTGGTTGTCTTTCTGGAACGTACGATACCAAACCCATTTCGTTGGTTGGAATATGCGAACCAAACTGCAGAGAATCCAAACCCTCCCCTTCCCCTGTCCCTCTGCAAAAGACTTTCCTTCGCATTGGAAGCACCCGACGCAAAATTCCGCACCTCTCTCCTTCTTTTTGTCCCCTCTCTCCCCCGTCGTAATTCGATTACACCTGCACAGAATTGTCATTCGAAAGCCGCTCGATCCTCTCTCTCTCTCTCCAATTACGTATTTGATTGGGGAGGTGTTGTTTTCTTCCTGGGTTCTCTAGGGTTAGGGTTTTCTTCTTGATCGATCGGTGTTGCGGCGGAGCAATGGGATCGGAGGGCGATTCGAGCGACGCCAGAGTCGGCGGCGGCGAGGAAGGGGTGGTCGTCAACATACGGTGCTCCAATGGCTCAAAATTTACGGTCAAGACCGGCTTGGACTCGACCGTCGAGGCTTTCAAGGCGGTCCTGGCTCAGAGCTGCGACGTGCCAGCTGATCAGCAGAGGTTGATCTACAAAGGTCGCATTTTGAAGGACAATGAGACCCTCGAAAGTTACGGTATGTCCTCGTGGTCTCTTGTCTCTGATTTCTGGTACTTTGCTTGGGTGAGGGGGTTTAGCTGAATTGTACGTCGACATCAATGGAGGGTGGGCCGGCGTTGGTTTTGATTTGGGGAATTGGCTGCTTAATAGTTTTGGTTCCTTGAAGCAGTTGATGGAAGGCGTGGATTTCAGCTATTTCCTCTGCTATTAAGTATGTTTTGTTGTTATGGAAGTGATTTCTTATGCTTTGGTGGCTTAGATTGGGATTTCTGGATTTCATGCTTTTAGGTCCTTCTCCTAGTTTGGTAAATCTTGACGGTTACGTTCTCGTTTGGCATTCCGTTAAACAGGGCCAGTATGGACCTTATCAAATTTAACGATTTCATAATTGTAGGTCGTAGAATGTTATATACCATAGACATTTGATATCAGAAGTTCTGAGAATCTGGAGAAAACCTGCCAGTTAGTTTTCATTTTTATCTATACGGAACATAAGCCTCTTTGTGGAAGCAGGGTAGTCCCCTTAATTGGAGGGATTCTCACCTAGGCTTGAGCTACTGAATTAGGCGATCCAGAAATGAATCTCTTTCTCCTATTTTCGTGTACTTTGATCGTTACGTTCTCGTGTGACATTCCGTTAAACAGGACCAATATGGACCTTTAACAGCAAATATAACGATTTCATAATTGAATCTGGAGAAAACCTGCAAATTAGTTTTTCATTTTTCTCTATATGGAACTTAAGCCTCTTCATGGAAGCTGGGTAGTTCCCTTAATTGGCACATACGGTTCAGGGATTCTCACCTATTTTGAGCTACTGAATTAGGCGATCCAGAAATGAATCGCTTTATCCTATTTTGGTATATCTTGATGGCTACGTTCTTGTGTAACATTCCGTTAAACCCAATATGGACCTTTAACAGCAAATATAACGATTTCATAATTGCTGGCCATAGAATGTTATACATAACATAGATATTTGATATCAGAAGTTCTGAGAATCTGGAGAAAACCTGCGAATTAATTTTTCATCTCGTGTGACATTCCCTTAAACAGGGCCAATATGGACCTTTAACAGCAAATATAACAATTTCATAATTGTAGGTCGTAGAAAGTTATACATACCATAGATATTTGATATCAGAAGTTCTAAGAATCTGGAGTAAACCTGCGAATTAGTTTGTGATTTTCTCTATATGGAACATAAGCCTCTTTGTGGAAGCTGTTTAGTCCCCTTAATTGGCACATATGTCACGGTTACTTCAGGGATTCTCACCTATTTTTGAGCTACTTAGGCTATCCAGAAATGAATCTCTTTCTCCTATTTTGGTATATCTTGACGTTTACGTTCTCGTGTGACATTCCGTTAAACAGGGCCACTAAGGACCTTTAACAGCAAAGATAAGGATTTCATAATTGTAGGTCGTAGAATGTTAATACATTCCATAGATATTTTATATCTGAAGTTCTAAGAATCTGAAGAAAACCTGCGAATTAGTTTTTCATTTTTCTCTATACAGAGCATAAGCCTCTTAGTGGAAGCTGGGTACTCCCCTTAATTGGCACATACTTCAAGGTTAGTTCAGAGATTCTCACCTATTTTTGAGCTACTGAATTAGGTGATCCTTCCGACAAAAAAAATAAAATGAAAATTAGGCGATCCAAAGATGAATCTCTCTCATCTCCCTTCTATTGGAAGAGGGGGTGTCGGCTATGACTTGGTGGTAGTGCAGTGTATATATCAAGGTAGAATAGACCTTGGGCTCCCGGGCTTAGTTCCTCCGAGTCTTGTTTGTGATGGCAATTACTGACAAAGAGCTCATGCGTGAGGATGTATTTATTTTTTGATTGTTGGTGAAGGTTGGAAAAGTACATTAGGAATGTTGGATGGTCATCCATCTGGTGTCAGAAGTATGATGAATGAGCGCTCTATTTTCAAAAGCTGTATCGATATCTTGACAGTTGCCGGACACAGACTAGATTCAGATGTAAACCTTTTTCTTGGCAAGAACAGCTTGGTCTTAGGAAATTAAGTTGTCATCATGTTATCAGACTACCATTTTGCAAGTCATAGATGGTCACAGAGTGTGATCCCTCTCAGTCATCTGAGTGAACTATTCTTAGGGTGAAGGAGATGGCTACCTCTTTTAGTCCAAAATCCATTATTAGTTTGAATCCACTAAAACTGGACCAATCACAAGAGGATGTGAGATAATTATGTCTTTCCCTCCCGAGATATCAAGCTATGTCTGATAAATGACCCTGGAAGCACTTGGAACAGACTGTCTCTGCATCAGAATTTCTCCTCTTTTTTCTTCTCTCCTTCGTTTGATATCATATAGTCCTCTTGAGAATAATTTTTCTTTAGGGTTTCTTTATTGTCTAGGTATTATTCCTATTAATTTAGAAGACGATGATATTATGAATATGGATAAATTTACAGATAGAAAATATTTTGATTGGAGAATTTTCGGTTTTTGTCTCAGAAATAAAGTCAATATTGAGTCCTGGATTGATATCGATCCCAATGGTAATAGGAATACTCAAGTTCTCCGGTGATATTTGTAGCCTGAACTTGGTTTTCAGTTGCTTATGTACTAGGAGAGCTTCTAATCTTTTTTTCATGGAGGCATCTGTGATTGAAATAGTGGGTTTCTTCATGGTGCTTTCAGCTTCAATCCCGTCTTCGTGTGTCAGTGCTACCACCTTTTTCTAGTTCATATTCATGTTGGGGAGACTCATCTGTTATTTTTCTTCTTTGTTTATGAGATCCCTTTTCATCAGGTGTTTTTTTCTTGTTGCTTTTCCATTTATTAAGGTTTGCAAGCTGATCACACGGTTCATATGGTCCGGGGGTTGCCATCAGCAACACCTCCTCCCCCTGCTACTTCTGGTGGTGGAATTTCTGACACTGCCCCAGGTGTCACACGAGGTGTTGGTTCCAATGAAGGTGGGGGAGCTGGTCTTGGGGCATCTTTGTTCCCTGGGCTTGGTCTAAATGCCTTGGGTGGTGGTGGGGCCTCTGGATTATTTGGAGCTGGACTTCCAGACTTGGAACAAGTACAGCAACAGCTTACTCAGAACCCCAACATCATGAGGGAAATAATGAATATGCCTGCCATTCAAAACCTGATGAACAATCCTGAGTTGATGCGCAGTTTAATGATGAGCAATCCTCAAATGCGTGAGTTAATTGATAGAAACCCTGAGCTTGCACATATACTTAATGATCCTAGTATTCTGCGCCAGACATTAGAGGCCGCGAGGAATCCAGAGCTCATGCGTGAGATGATGCGAAATACGGATAGAGCTATGAGTAACATTGAAGCTTCTCCTGAGGGGTTTAACATGTTGCGGCGCATGTATGAAAATGTACAAGAACCTTTCCTCAATGCCACAACAATGGGAGGAAATAATGGAAACGATTTGGGTTCAAACCCATTTGCAGCTCTTTTAGGAGGCAGAGGTGGTGCACAGGGTGGGGATGGGACCAACAATCCTTCAAGCAATGGTTCTGAACGGGTCAGGGGCCTACTGCCCCAAATACAAATCCATTACCTAATCCTTGGAGTAATGCTAGCGGTAAGTGCACACTTCTTCTCTTACTCTACTCAAGCAAATCTTCTTTGTCGAGCTTTGGATTCCCATGTATGAATATTATTGCATTATGGCCAAAGCTAATAAAAGTCTCCAGCCATTGTTAACTTGGTAGGAGATGCGCCTCTTCAAAGATCAGCGGCTTTCCCTGATCTTCCGAGCTGGGTAAAATACTGTATGGACAAGAGGCCTTTATGTAGCTATTTCCATCCCGAGAATTTTCATTACTCATGGGAATTTCATCTGCGGATGCTGATTCTGCAGTCAGCGCATTATAATTAGTGACTTGGTGATGGTAATCTGGCAGCTGTGAATTTGCTGGATTGCCTCCGTCCCCACAAAATAATAATCATGTACATCTGCAGGATGCACATTATAATTAGTGACTTGGTGGGAATGTGTAGTTTTTGTTTCTTAAAATCTAAGAATGTTTTTTGATTTTCCAAAATGAGTAGCTTTCCTTATAAAATATTCTATGTAAAGCATTTTTTTTTATGTTAATGATGTCAATCTCAAGCTTGCCCATAGAAATTGAAGTTTTAATTTATTGGTGGTTTCAGGGCCAACGCAGACAAATACTACAGCAAGGTCAACCCCTGTCGGGGAAGCAAGAACACCTGGGGTTGCAGGTTTGGGGGGCTTGGTCTCACAGGGATGGATCAAATGTTCCCTGGGATGCCAGACACAACGATGATGAGCCAATTAATGCAAACCCTAATTTCGAATCCTCAGTACATAAATCAGGTACCGATATGAATGATAATGATATTTTCCTTTTCAGGTCGATTTTGCCATTACTCACCATCTTAGAAATCTTTATCTTGAATTGTAGATTATCAACCTTAACCCTCAGCTGCGAAGTATTGTTGATGCAAATCCCCAAATGAGAGAAATGATGCAAAATCCTGAACTTCTCCGTCAGTTTACTTCCCCTGAGACATTGCAGGTACTAGAAGTTTGAGGTGTTGTGTAACGCTTATACTGATACATAGTGGCATTAACTCTCACTATATATAACATGGTTGGGTTCCATCTGTCTTCTTTGTTTGTGGATATGTTGACTTGGAAATGTTTGCCGTCTTGATGTGAAGTATTAATCTGATGTCATTAATTGCAAATGAATGGTCTTGTCTACGTCCTCTCTTTTTAGATGAAACGTTCTGTTGAATATTTGGTTTGGTTTCTTGTGATCTCTTTCAGAATTGTTTGGACCTTCTTTGTTTGTGGACATGTGGACTTGGAGATGTTTGCCGTCTGGATATGAAGTATTAAGTTGATGCCATTAATTGCAAATGGATGGTCTTGTCTACATCCTCTCTATTTAGATGAAACGTTCTGTTGAATATTTGGTTTGGTTTCTTGAAATCTCTTTAAGAATTGTTTGGACCTCTATGCCAAAATCAATGAATTGTATGATGCCCTCAGAAAGTGAGGGGTGCAGAATGAGCTGTAATGACGTGCACACTCTGTTCTTCAAACGGAAAAGGAGAACTGGGAGAAGATTGGTGGTGCGGAGTGTTGGGGGGGGTGGGGAGGGGATTACCTTGCGATCGCTAGTGCTATAGCATTAGGAGAATATTTCCTTGCAAATTCTTGAGATTGACTCTCTTGCTTTCTCTACTTTCTTACAGCAAATGCTGGCAATGCAGCAGTCACTTTTTGCTCAACCAAATCGGTCACAAACAACCCAGTAAGTTTCTTGAAGCTAAAGAAACTGAAGAAAGGGCGGACTGGGTTTTTGAGATAAGCTGATCAATTAAATGCCACTTACTCCATCTATGTAGCATCCCTTACATTGTTCCTCAGCTGAAGGAAAAAACTAAAAAAATCTGAAACCTTAATTTGCCAGAACTTTTCGTTCCTCTTTCTCTCTCTCTCATTCCTTTTTGGGTTTCTTGTGGTTACTGACATATCTCTTGGGCAGGGAACCGGGTCAGACAGGGGGGACTGCAGGTAGCTTGATATTACCTAGAGTCCTAACGCCTGGACATGCTTGATTTATTACATTTAGCTTCATTTTCTCCTTTGTAATTTCCAACTTGATCTCTTGATTCTCTGAATATGCTTTCCATCTACCAGGAACAATGAATAACACCGGGCTGGAGTTATTGATGAATATGTTTGGTGGTCTTGGAGCTGGCGGTTTTACAGTACCAAACACACCAGATGGTTTGCACCTTTTTCCATTTTCTTGACCTCAACCTTCTGTCAAGGAGTTTTTGTTTTTAAGTGTGATACCATTCAGTTACTTAACCATGAAGTTTTGTTCTTAATTTCTTTTTCCGGCAGTACCTCCGGAAGAACTTTATGCAACTCAGCTGTCACAACTTCAAGAAATGGGCTTCTACGACATGCAGGAGAACATCAGGGCACTGCGTGCTACCTCTGGGAATGTTCATGCTGCTGTCGAGCGTCTTTTGGGGAATCCTGGTCAGTGAGGCATGTGAGGCTCCTTTCTTTTTTTTTTTCCTTAAATCGGGAGAATTCATGGTTGTGTAGGATTATCCGGTTTGGATTATACTGTACAATGGGACCATGCAGAAGAAGGATACACCCCATTTTGGACCAGCGAATAAGAATTATGGGAAAAATAGGTTCTTACTGTCGACTAGCTTATCGCTCGTCCCTTTTGTGTCTGTCTTCTCTTATTGGGTTATTTGTACATACGTCAATTATAGCACTTGTCTCGTTTACCTTTACTTTCTTGGCAAAATTTTCCCTAATTTAATGTGAACTAGGGCATTTTGATTTTCGTGTTGAAGTTCTTCGTTCTTAATCGGTGGGTTGCATTTTTGATCCTGTGGTTTAGTGGCATGATTCTCAGGTCTACAGCGAGCGCATTTAACAAGTCGTCATATCGTTTCTCTGCTTCTTGCCATCTAACTTCTCCTTGCCTTGTTTTGAGCATGTTGATTGTTCGATTCTCTCTCTGCGAGCAAGCGTGGCTTACCCTTCTGTTTGTGTTAGTATCATCTTTGCTGTCCGACGACGTAACGAGGCAAAGATTAGTTCCCTGTCGGGCAATGACCAAATGCCCAGGTTGATGATGCCTGGTAATGATTTTCATTTAACATCCGAGGACGATGGAGGTATGATCGGGCGGTGTTCTTTGGACATGTGCTTTGTTAAACTGGATGATGTCGGTGGGACTTTGAGAAGGTTTACACCTAGAAAAGTTTCCGGCGGAATCTTTTTTCCTTTATAAGAAATTTTTTTTTGGAGAGGCCCCTGTATTGCGGGCAAGGGTTGGAGACCCTTGTGGGTGTTGTGGCGGCCCTCGCCGCCATAGCCACTAAGTAAGGGCGAGCAAAGCGGTCGTCGGCCTGCTGTAAAGGGGCAGCGCGGTAGCCTGTGCAATCCCCGTTCCCTCTGTATATTTTCACTCCATATTAAGATTTTCGTTTGGGACTCTTAACAAGGTCTCAGAAAATGAAACGTTCACGTGGATGAGAAAATAACAGAAAATCCAGCTCAAACTTTTCGATGCACTAATAATGGCAATCAAAGATGACATAGGAACTAACATGACGGATGGCCACAATATTTATAATTGAAATACCCGATTTTATTTCATAAAACTAAAAAATATAAAAATTGTTTTGCCGACCGCCACCTACCACCGTTGTTGACGTGGCCCGCTATCTCATGCCCCCGCCGCCGCCACTGCGGCCCAGCCGTCTATCCTCCCACTCGTCTGGGCGGTCGCCACCGCTAGCCTTCGCCACCGTGGCCCACCCGCTGCAACCACCACCCACTGCCATGGCCCACGGTGTGATAGATAAACACTTAAAGATAGCTAGGGGCTCGTTCCTGGGCTTTTTTTTCAAAATATGGTAAAATTTTTTTTACCAATTTAAGTGATTTTTAAAAAAATTTACCAATTTAGGGCATGTGTGAAGAGGCGTTCGACAAAAAAAAAATGAAAGCAAAAAAAAAAAAATTGAGGCGCACACGGTCTGTAAGCCTATCAAAGAGGCGCACAAAATCTTTTTTTTTCTTTTGCTTTCATTTTATTTTCGAACCTTTTTGTCCATTTAATAACTGCGGAAAGTGTGCCGTTGTTAAATCGGCGGCCGATCTATTTGTAGGTGTGGGAATTGTCGCAATTGTTTCTTCATTCAATGGCAAATAAACCATGGTGTAATAAGAAGGATGCGATTGTGGTGTAATCATCAATTTGTGAACTCAAATTTCATTTCTTTATAAAAAAAAAAAGCTTAAATTTCAGTTTGCATTTTGTTTTTTTTTCATACGTTACAAACGGAAGGCTTCAATTCATATCAAACAATCACATTTTCGCCCAACTAAAATTACATTTAACCAGCTAATACTGCATTTGGCCGAAAAGAAGATTTGAGATTAATAAGTTGCCGCCCACCTTAGGATGCTGGCCAAAAAATTCTTCACATGTATGTGTAGATGGTGAACACAAGCTGTCTCCGTCGCTCGGTAGGTTTAGTGTTGTACCGAGAACGAGAACGAGGTTCCGGAACCTACACTTCTTACTCATCCGGAACCTCGTCCTCGTTCTCGGTACAACACTAGACGTTCACCGGACAATCTCGAAACCATTATGAACTCATTTTCCTCAAAATAGAGCCTCGGAATTGGGGAATTTT
Organism: Rhodamnia rubescens; assembly: GCA_021437795.1. Taxonomy (NCBI): domain Eukaryota; kingdom Viridiplantae; phylum Streptophyta; class Magnoliopsida; order Myrtales; family Myrtaceae; genus Rhodamnia; species Rhodamnia rubescens. The sequence goes on from JAILYA010000012.1 coordinate 3,756,675, forward strand.
CTCAAAAACAGTCTGGTTTAAATCTTGTCTCAAATATTCCTAAGGTGGGCGGCAACTTATTAATCTCAAATATTCTTTTCGGCTAAATACAGTGTTAGCTAGTTAAATGTAATTTTAGTTGGGTGAAAATGTGATTGTTTGATATGAAATTGAAGTCTTCCGTTTGTAAAATATATAAATAAATAAAAACAAAACGCAAAATGAAATTTGAGTTTTTTTTTAATAAAGAAATGAAATTTGAGTTCACAAATTAATGATCACATCTCAATTGCATCTTTCTTATTACACCGTTTGTTCATCTGCTGTTGAATGATGAAACAATCGCGACAATTCCCACACCTACAAATAGATCAATCGCGGATCTAACAACTGCACACTTTCCGCATTTATTAAATGAAAGAAAATGTTCGACAAAAAAATGATTAAAATGAAAGTAAAAGAAAAAAAAGATTTTGTATGCCTCTCAAAGAGGCCAAAATAAGAGGCGCAGATGTCCTAAAAGGGTAATTTTTTTTTAAAAATCACTCAAATTCGTAAATTTTTATACCATATTTTGGAAAAAAGCTCCTCGTTCCTAGACATAGCCCTGCAACTTCTCTATCAGAACCAGCAGAAACGATCGAGCGTTTCAACTTTTAGGTTGATGCTCGGCCCCTTGCAGGTATCGCTTCCACAGCCACTCGGCTGTGATTATCCCCGTACAACTATCGAAACCAAGAACGAAACGAAAAAAAAAAAAAAATACAAACAATTTCTTATTCTTCTCAGCTCGTTTTTCTACCTTTCGCTACGAGCCAAAGCTAACAAAGCGTCTCCTTTTTTCTTCTTCTTCTTACTCCTCATCGTCTCCATCTTCTTCTTCTTCTCGATTCCTTCTTGCAGTTGCAGGGATTGTTGTGCGAAACCCGGTAGACGCATCATTGCGTCATGGGTTTCTTCTCCAAACTCGAAAGGAGCAAAAGCTTGGTCAACGCAGCTCCAAGCTCTCCGCGACAGGGGTCGTAGTTTTTCACTCGCTGCGGCCGACCTCGGGCATCGCCATCATCATCGGCACAGCTGTCGTCCTTCATTTATAGATATCATCAAATTAGGATTCCCGGACCGCAACCATTTCAGGCAGGGAGGACCAGGTCGATCGCCGAACGCGTCGTCGAGGCGATACAGCTCGAACAAGTTCGTGTCGAGGAGAAGACGAAGCATGACCAGTTCAGTCTTTGGTCCATTGGAATCTCGGATGGAGTTTCAAGGTCGTCATGTACGATGCAGTGGCCCAGCGGGCGGTGGTTTACAAGGGAATAAAAGTGGCATGCGAAACTATAGGTCACAGATAGAAAATAATCCATATTTAAATAGATTTTATAAGCCCAAATTTATATTTGACTCATTTTTTAAATTTATCTAACCTATATTTGAACCAAATGGATAAAAGTGGGTTAACATATGGGTCAAAAATCTATTTTTTTTTTGGTCGAAAGGTCAAAGACCCATGTTGATACCCTTATTTTCAGCCCTCAAATCCCTTGGGGGAATGTTGAAATGTTTGGTCCAACTTTATCTTGGCTTTGGGAAAGATGAAAGCTCAATGCTGATAAGTATTTGGCCAAATACTAAAATATTTTTTTTTTCGTTCCAAAACTAATCTCGCTAGTTTTTTATTTTCCCGATTTTACCTCTCTCTATTACTATTCATCTTCTTCGTCGAGTTCTTCACCGAGGAGGACAAATCTTGTGCTCCAGGCGAGGGCCTGGTGAGGGATAGGTGACAATGCTTGGGTTGCGCGACCCAAGCGATGGCGCAACCCAACCGATGGCTCCTGGTTTGTGTGAACCTAGGTGTCGCTTGTGTCACGTGACCTTAGGCACGGTCGCCTAGGTCGTGCGAACCTAGTTGACGACGTCGAAGTAGCGCAACCCAAGTGCGGTTGCTTGGTCCGTGTGAACCCGGGTGTTGCCCGATGTAGCCCGACCTCGGGTGGCCCTTGCTGGGTCGCGTGACCCTCGGTGGGGGCGGCTTGAGGCCGTGCAACCTCAAGGCGACGATCGTTGACTCCAAATTTGACTTGCCGGTGGGCCTGGCGAAGTGTTTAAATTTTTTTATAAAAAAAATAGAAAATTGTATTCAAAACCCCTTTACAAAGTTATTTTCACCAAATATTTTTTAGTCCAAAGCTCATTTTCAAATGAGTTTTTACCAAAGATAATTAGTATTTTGTCAAATCCCTTTAGGCTAAAGGCATTTCCATTTTCTCAAAGCTTATTTCAAATTTTGAACCAAATAAAGAGTCGTGTTTACAAGATTAATCTGGGCGTGTAAGAAGATCTATCCTTGTTAACCAATAAAGAGTCGTGTTTAACTCATATTTGATGGGGAGGTTGACGGACTCATGTTATTAGACCCATGTCAATAATAAACAGGTTATGTTTGGTAGTCAGAAAAAAATTCAAGACAAGATAAAATTTACCCTTTCCTACTAAAAATTGAGTAAAATAAAATATAAAAGAGATATAGTCCGAAGAAAAGTATCCTATAAAGGAGTGAGATATTGGTGGATAAGATTTCTTATATTCATGATATAAAAGTTATTATTCTCAAATACCAAACTTCTGAATTCTGTTTTAAAATTTAAAAAATAAAAATAACACAACAATTTTCGTTTTTATTTATTCACCAATTGTATTAATATGTTTGAATTTATTTGTATTATTAATATAAATTCTATATACATATATGATTAGTATTTATAATTATTAAATATTTCGAGAAACTCGAAGCATTATACTTTTCCGAATGTGGAGGTCGATGATCATGTTTTCTTTCTCTTTCTAGATTCGGCATTCGCTAGCTCATCTATATTGTTGATGTTGCCTAAGCCCATTTGCATTTTTTTTTTGTTATAGGCGGACCTATAGGTTTGGAATGCTACGATGAGCTTTTTCGTTGTTTAAAATTTACATTGTACGGTAATCACGAATTTGTTGATGGAAGTTGTCTCCATTTTGTACATATGTGATTTTTTTAGCAGTGAATCATGAAATATTCTTATCATTTTTGTTTGTGTATTTTTAAGTTCATTTACGTTGATAAGATAGAATATAAAAGCATTCGAAAATTATTGTCATTTACCAAATAATGTACATGATATAACAAAATTTCTGAATTTCATGTCATATCCAATATTAGAAATTCAAGCAATCAAACACAGTGGAGGGGAAACGACGGACCGAATCTGAAGTTCGAGTTCACCGATTCGAGGGGCTGGAAGACAAATAAGAGGAATCCGAGGGACTGATTCTGAAGTTTCTTTTCTTGGCGGAGCCAAAGGAAAGCTCTCGCCTCCTCTTCTCCCCCTCCCTCCTCTTCCCTAACAATTCTCGCGGTCTTTCTCCGAGGCGGTTTTCAAAATCCACCAGCTACAGGTACTGCAGCACTTCATTCTCTGATTTAATGGCGGATTTCACTGTCTCTCCGATTTCTCTTTGACATTCTTTCGCTCGACATGCTCGCGACTGTTGATTTTTTTGTGCTGTTTTTGGGGGCGATCGCCCATTGATTTCTCGGACGTCCCGAGCCCCGTTTTTCCATTACGATTCCGTTCAATCGAATCATCCTCTTATGGCCGCACGAACCCGAAGTTTATAGTCGATTCGTTTCGCTTCTCTATCGTGGGATGCTTTTCTCGACGGTTGTCCTTTTAATTTTGCTCGGGGTTCAGCAGGAAAGTGGAGAAATCGCTAACGATTTGATGTGAAATCGATTTGGAGATTACCTACTGATGTGTGTAGTAACCATTTGTCTCTGTGTATCAGTTATATCGTTTCGGCTGTTACTCCTTTGCTTGGGCTCTGTATGTGGGTTGATGCTTCTCCCATGAAGTGCATATCCTTATGGCACTTCGCTAAACTTGGAAGATATGTGTGTCCATATGGAAATGTAATCAAAGAGAAGCTGAACCGAGATTTTCATGTACTTGAGGCCCAAGGTGCTGACCTCCAGGGACTGCTGATGATGGAACATTAAAAAGGACTTAGAGAGCAATGATCGCTTCAAAGATGTTTACCCTTTTTGTCCATCGTCAATGCTCGCCTCTTTTGTTAGTGGAAAAGTGCACGCTCTACTTTCGCGGTTACTGTACTTTCACGAGGAACAGAACAAGACAAAAATTTTCCTTCTGGGCAAATCCCGTAATGGGAGAATTAAGAGTTGAAGTGATAGTGAATAACTGCGAATGAGGAATGCGAGACACTCTCCCCTTTCGAAACTGGACTGATATTTCTTTTTTTTAGCATGAGTGCCGGGCGACTCATCCTCATGAGATACATTCTCCTCCTAGCTTATGTTGTTACAATGAAGCTGATCAACATGAAGTTCCCGACATGGATATTAGTGTATCACTGGAGTACTTTTGCAAAACTCATAAGAAAGCACATGTTTATCTCTAGTCTTGTCATTAATAGTTACTTTCTGAAGCTTGACTCCATTTTACAACTCAAACACGCTCTTCCGTTGGTTATTGTGTTAATTGTATTGTGATCCTAATTCTTCTTTTCAGCTTTACACTTATTCCTTGCCCTTTCTTATTCAATAATTATTCAATGGTGCACTGTCTTGGTGTTCGTTGTTCAGACCTCAAATTGCTTCAGATGGGTCAACAAGCATCTGGCCAAAATTATTTCACTGAGCATGGGCAGGGAAGAAGTGAATGTAATTTGGCCTCTAGCAATAAACCGTTGCCACTCTTTGCAAAGAAGACAGCATTGAGGGAGTTGCAGAATGAGAATAGAATCCTGGTCCCTAACTCCGATGGAAGTTCTTTTAAAAATAAAGTTCCAACAGTTGATGCCGTCAAGGTTTCCGGTGCTAAGAGACCCTCTTCCGAGTTGCTAGCCAGTCTGCCTTGCAACCAGTCTTCGCCTAGTACTGCAGCAAACAACCATCTAGTCTATGTCCGGAGAAAATCAGATGCAGAAATAGGCAAGAGTGGCATTTGCGAAAGCACTTCTGGTGGTGCTGGTTGTCCGGAAATTATGCTAAATTGTCAGGAGGAATTGCCTGAACTGCAATCCCAGATAAAGGAGCCAAAGCCTTCTTGTTTTCCAGCACTAGCACCTTTGCCTGTTGATTATTCACTGAGCTCATCGGGAAAACCTTCAATTCCTCCCATCGGAATATCCTGTGTGAAGTCAGCATCAACAGGACCTTATCACGACTCTGATACTGCGGGTGCCTCCGCATTGAAGAGAACAAAATATCTGCATTGGGAAGAGAGATATTATCATTGGCAGCAACTGTTGAGCAACTTGGAGCAATCGGATCCAAAGGATTACCAGCAAAGTATTCCCTTTCTGTTGGATAAGTTTCTTAGATGAATTTATTTTTCTTTTAAATTTTTTGCAGTACTAATACTTTGTTCTTGGTTTTGAATCTGTTAGTGCTAAGATCCCTCTCTTCAGTGGAACTTAGTCGGCATGCTGTTGAGTTGGAGAAAAGGTCCATTCAGTTGTCACTGGAGGAAGGTTAGATAAACCCGACGATTTCATCCTCTTGTTAAATTCATATTTTTTGCTGTTTTTTCCCTTTCTAATGTTCTCATATCAAAATGATTTTACTGAACCTACTTTGGGGCAGAAACTGAGAGAGAACGTGCAAAAGCACCGGGGAATTATTCTCTGTGTGCGCATCACTTTGATAACTGACTTGAACTATTTTTGTGCTTCAAACTGCTTAATCATTCCCTTCGAGAATTATTGGGTCTAAACGTGTGATTTATGCTTTGTCAATGTGTCTTTGTACTGAAATTAGGATGTGCTCCAGTGTAATTTGGCATTGTGTTTCTTTACTTGATATCAATTGCTTTCTATAGCAGCCCACCAAAACCATGGCCGCATGTTTGCGTTGGTAGAGCCACCTGCAATGTGGCAGTGAGAAATACTTGCCTTTTAATTGAGGATTGACATCCCCATTTTTTTCCTGAATGGTGGATTTCTGATGGCTATTGTGAAAGTTATGGGCAATTCATTTCTCTTTTCGTGCCCGAGTATTTTTTTTTTATATTTGTCTTCGGTCTGCAATAGGAAGCCAGTGGATGCTACTTTCTCACTCTTTCTATTTTACTTGTTATCACAGCAAAAGAGATGCAACGGGTTGGGATTCTAAATGTTTTGGGAAAATCCAGCTCCTGAAGCATATGTATTCTTTGGGCGGAGAGGGGGTCAAGCGACGAGCTCACTATTCTTTTCATCGACTTTGTGCACGAGTTGGCTTCATGATAGAATTTTCTCTATCGTTTGTAACACGACCGTCACAGTTTCTGCTGTATTCCTCCAGACCGGGAACTTAAAAAACACGAGCTTTCTCAATGGTATGTAATCTGTATGGCAGCTTCGAACTTCAAAGGTCGTGCACTCTAGTATATATGCATATCGTTCTTGGTTATTAAATTCAAGAAATTCCCACCATCTTATACCGTATCAAGATTATGAAGTGTTTATCTGCAAGAACATCGTATATAATTGGGTGAATCTGTACTTTAGTCTTTGCAGAAACTTGACATTGCTAAAGGGTGTGGGGAATTGGTGTGGTGGCACCGCTTTTTACTTGAACGTTTAAGTTGTTGGACGGACAGGAAGGGGAAGCAGAAAATTTTTCGGGTTTGCGACTAACCGACTGCCGCTTTTGGTGTGCTCTGGCTTACCGTCAGGAATAGGGAAGCGGGGATTGATTACGGGAATGATCTTTCGAAGCATATGATGTTAAAAAGAAGGCATGAGGCTCGGTTTCGGCAAACGAACATGAAACAAAGGAAGAGTTTCAATCGCTTCGAAGCCGCGTGAGGAGTATAACAGAAAATGAAACATTCTCAAATTTGCCAAGAGCTACGGGAAATATGTCAAGATCAGAGAAAAAGAAGAAGAAAGCCGCACGTGCTCGTCGGAACACGGGGAGAACGAGAGAGAGAGAGGTCATGGGTTATTCTGTCACGTGCAAATTTCGGAGCGATAGAAGTGGGATTCGCGTTGCATGGTGAGTGTGGACGTGCCCGTAGATTACATCTTTGTCCCCACCCCTCCTGCTGGGAAGGGCGCAACGGGAGGGGCATTATTGTCCTTCGACCCTTGTGGATAAACTTTCCGTACTAACCGAAAATAACCGCCTGTCCACAATGTCCTATCCGAAGTCCTAAGTAACCGCTCACTCCCCCCACTACATAACCCGCTCCAGTGCCATCGGTTAAGCTTTTTGGCCAACCCGTCTCTCTCACAGCATCTGTATTGGAAAAAAAACAAAGAAACATGAACACCGATTCCGACTTCCATTTCACTCTTCCTCCGACCCATGAAATCCTCACTTCGTTCGCTTCGATCCCCACCACCAACTCCTCTCTCGCGAGATACGACCCGAACCCACGCAAGAAGCGCACCCGACTGATACAGTTCGATTCCAACTTGAGCGTGCCGAGTTCCTCGGGCGTTTCGAGGCCCAAGTATGGGAAGAAGCCTGACCCCGGGTTGCCGAAGATCACCCGGCCGTGCAGTGAGTGTGGGAAGAAGTTCTGGTCGTGGAAGGCCCTGTTCGGCCACATGCGGTGCCACCCCGAGCGCCAGTGGCGTGGGATGAACCCGCCGGCAAACTTCCGACAGGTTGCGGATTCCCCAGCCAAGTCTTCGAGCAGTACCATCGTCGATCAAGGGGCGATGACAGAAGAGGATCATGAAGTCGCAATGTGCTTGCTTATGCTGGCTGACAACGCTCCGATGGATGCGGATTCCCCTCGTGCCGCAACAACAAATGAAGGGCTTCAGAGTTCTGACGTGTTTCCCGCAGGAGACGTGCGAATGGGGGTAGATCACAATACCGACGGGGGATGCCGGTCGGATTCAAACGGTCAGTTCGAGTGCTCGAGTTGCAAGAAGGTGTTCGGGTCGCACCAGGCCTTAGGGGGGCACAGGGCAAGCCACAAGAACGTCAAGGGCTGCTTCGCAATGGCGAGGAGCGGTGACGGCGAGGTGGGTTTCCATAATGCCAGTTACTCATTAGACTGTAATCAGGACTTCATTGCTGCGCCCTTTAAGGACCATGGTGGGGAGGATAATATGACGCTTGATTTAGGGCACCAGTGCAGTATTTGCTTGAAGGTCTTCTCTAGTGGTCAAGCCCTTGGCGGGCACAAGAGGTGCCACTGGGAGAAAGGAGAAGAGCCATTCTTGGCTCAAGGTCTCGACGCTTTTGCAACGAAAGAGCCGCCGCCTCGTTCTACTTTGGACTTAAACTTGCCTGCTTTGGTTGGAGAGGGTTCGACCTCGTCTTGCTTTTCTGATCTGACTCTGGATTTGAGGTTGGGAATTTGATTATGCGGGTTTGGTTTTCAAATTTTACTGTGTCATTTGAAGTTGTGCTGTTTTATGTGTACCATTGATATCTTCTGACTTGGATAGGGTTGGGCACCCCAACATTTATTAAGTGGGTTATAGTGATTATATGTTGTTATTGGTGATGCTGCAGTAAAAGTTCCTAAACATAATTTGCTGAATCCTTCCACTGTGCATACTTCTTTTCCAGTCTTTTTGTTCACGGATTAACGTCGACTGCGATGCCTGCTGCTGCTTAAAGGAAATCTGATAATTCATGCTTCACTGAGGACGACTAGCTTTACAAATTGTGTGCTCTCGTTCTGGTTCTTAATCTGATGATGTTAGAAAGCAAAATATTCAGCTACAGCACAGGGGAGAATGTCAAGAGAACAACTTGATAATCTGATGTCAATTTTGTTAGACTGCTATGATCACTATGCCGAACTTTCCCTTAATTGTACATTGCATTCGGACTGTCTGGACATCGCCTATGCGCAACTCTGAGGAACACGCTCCGACTTTTCACAAAGCAGCTGAACTCCCCTAAATGTTGTAACAGTCGAACTCCTCCTAGCATAAGATCTCCTAACCACAATAATCTGGCTACAGTTATCGGTCATTGGATTATATAGGGCGGCTATGCTTTGAATGTATTTGTGAAAATAGATTCTGTCGACCGAAATGGTAGGCTGGTACTCACATTTAAGAGGTTGGATTATAATGTTTGATAATGGTAAAGCCCGTTGGTCGGGGTTGTTAACTTGAGAAGAGCACGCATTGCTTTTGGAAAGTTTGCAGCTTTGCAATTCATGTATGGAGATCAGAAAAGCAACCTGTTTTTAAATGCCTACGGCATCAGCCAAATAACTGCATTCATCATAACAGACAGGCAGTGGCTAGAGGCACCAGTCACTGTGAAATCACATGATAACAACATTTCCAATACATTCATGCTTTTGTATTAGATTTGGACTTAGTCTAGAGAAGGAACCCATCAACACCGTCGCAGTCAAGTGTTCTCGCTCCTAGAAAGATCATGGCAGCTCGACACAAGAGACGTGGTATGTAAGTCGCCGCAAAACCTCTCATTTGTTTACAGGAAAATAGTTTGGGAGCCAAATTGCTTATTGGGTGAGCGCAGTTACACGATATATGGTTAATCTGTTTTGCAGATTCAAGATGCAACACGACCTTCATGTTTTGCACAACTTTCAGAAATAAGAAAATTTGATTGCACCAGTCTGTTCTGTTTGCTAGATGAATACCGACAGTGAACTAAAATTCCCACGTGAGATGATTTGGGTCGATTTTCATGAAACTCAAAAGAGTCTTCTTTGAACGAGTCATTATTTCCAAACAATCAGATCTTCTTTCGCAGCTGGCCGTGGTCTGTATTTCCATATGATCATGTTGCAGAAAGAAAAATTGTGATGTATTGTGTCGCAATATCTCGGTTCAATCACTCATTATGCAGATTTTCACCAACGAATATTCACATCGTTGACAGTACTTGCCCTTAAAATTAAGGTTTTCGTCTCAGAATATGACTGCTATTGCGAATAACTAACCAAGGTTTCATCATTGCTTATCCGGCTTGAATCCACATTAAGATACCTTTTCAAATGCCTCATCTTCATTCAGATTTCAGAAAACTTATGATACTCTCGATTGCCGACTTTGTACTATAGAAAAAACATACGGTAGAATCTTCCTGCTGCATATATAAATAAGCTAGCAGACATCAATAATGAATCCATTTAGTATCTTGCACCGATTCTATTGACTTGTGGTATCCACATCCCTAAACGTCGTAATCAACACCGAAATAATGCACTAAACAAATACAGTTTGACTCTAAAAGCTGATGCAAACCGCAAAAAAGCGTGCGCTGGATGTGCAGCTCGCTAAGATTGAAAAGAATACACAGCTCAAGACTTGGCAATATCATTTATAATTAAGCTGTGCTACGATAATCAGCAGCACCAGCCAGTCTCTTCGCAACATCTTATTCAACGGCGTCTTTCGAGAACTCGGTACTGTGGAAGGCCGGGAAGAAAGAAAGAAATGGAGATACAGTGTTAGTCATGTTTGTGCCAAACTGATGACCGCGTCTGGAAGTTTTGCCTGGGGCCTGCAGTCATAGCGGAATCAAATGGAGAATCGCTATCCGTTTTACATCTGTCGTTCATCGGCGGCTGAAAAACATCTAGGTGTAGCTAAAACAACCATGGACTCTTTCATCAAGAACTAGTAAGAGGCCAACAAAATTTTCAACTGCTAGAAAACTTGACACTAGAGAACAGCAACTGTGCAACTTCATGGAAAAACGGTCATGCTTCATCTAGAAAACTCAACACTTGAACAGCAACTGTGCAACTTCTTGGAAAAAGGGTGTCATCTTTCACTAAAAAGATGGGGAAAAATGACAAGAAAAGGCAAGAATCTTAACCCCACCAAGCAGAAGGCCAATTTGATTATCTAGTGGCGAGAAAGAAATTCCGGGTCTGACAAAGATCATGATGCAAGTGGACGGGTCATTATCTCAACTGATCCATCACCAAAGTCCACAATAATTGTGCTCTTCAAGAGCTTTTTCTGTGTAAAACACGGGTACAAGAAATCCAATTGTTTAGCGCATGAGTGCATTCACTAATCCCACCTTAAAATAAAAAGTTAATGGAACAGTTCACACTTTACAACACACAATTCAACTCAGGCATACATCATGTAGGAGAGCAACCCAAGAACATTTCTTACCAGTTCAATACTTGTCAGGCTTGAGGTTGAAACAAAATTTTAAAAAAAACTGCAATCACAGTTTGGGCTGCCGACTAAGGCCTTTCTCTTTCGATGGCTCATCTTCTTCGATTTCTTCAATTTGGTACCAAACACTCGCTGATGTGATAGCGACTCTCGAATCGATTATCACCCTCCATCAACGATCGATCGTGCTAAATACACCCGAGTCAAATTAACCAAAAGGATTGAGGATCACAAGTAGATTATTCTTTATGTTTTATGTACTAATGACCCTTCATTTTTAAGCCTTCAATGGAAATGCATGCATCTGGGTAGGGGAGTCAACCATATCTTATAGTCAGATACATACATCTGATCTAATCTCTCTATTTATGTGCTAATCAACGAATTAGATATAGGGGATCAAATTACTTTAATCTCTAATTGAGTATGACTTAGGGTGTTTCCTCGTGAGCAACAATGGTGGGGCCTGCTGGTTTTGCTCAAAGAAAAATTAATAACAAGCTTGAAGCCTTATCTCACACGAAGTGGATCACATGTCATGACCAATGACGGTGAGGATTCCATTATGCAATATGAATATACCAATGAAGCAATCAATCACTTAGTTAAATTGATGAAATGCTCAACGAAGTAAATAGTGAAAGATTTGATGGAGCAATGGCCAACTGCTCCAAAAGTTTAAGATTGTTAGATGAAAACGTGATTTAATATTTAATGACTTTAACAAATAGAACTAGTGCTTGCTTACCTCATCAAAAATGGATTGGAAGCGGCAACTCGAGGGTTGGCCCCAAAAGTTTTTTAGGGTCAATGGCGGGTTTTGATCCAGATGATGTAAATAATCGGTTTTGCTATGTTGTATTAATCAATTTTGATTTCATGAAAATTGTAAAATAAATAAGTAGGTATTCTTCTGGGCGATGAAATAGAACAAAATGAGTGTGATGAATTAAAAAAAAAAAGTTGTTGGCACCGTCACTTGTTTTTTTGCGCCGAAATATTCGATAATGGGAAAAAAACGAGAGTAGATCACGGATATCGACAATGAGTGGCTTTGCATTGTGGTCTCCAAAGTGATTTTCATGGTTGCTTCCAAGGGAAATACTCACCACTTGCTTCCCAAGTTGAGAACTGCCAAACCAACAAGATCGGGCATTCAATAATTTATATTATATTATTTTTATTTTTATATTACTGATATGATATGAGATTCAGTTATCTATGTAGCATTGACTCTCTCGGGGCCTTCATATTGTGTTCAATCTTCTCCGATATCTTTTCGATATGCGATCGATATGTTGTCGGCGCTCAGATATCCCAGGCGATATCGAAATCAAGATCCCGACACACCCATTTCGGCACGCATGATGTCAATTTTAAGCATTTTAATAAATTTACTTAAGTCATATACTCGGACATTTTTATTTTTTTCTTGGTGAATATATTAATTTTGGGATGATTGGTATATGACTTAAGTATGTATATTTTTAATAAATTTACTTGTTGACCTCTAATTTATTAAAAATGCTTAAAATTAACTTTGTGCTTACCTAAATGGCGTGCGGGATGCTAAACTCGCATATCGTTTGCACGTCCTGAAATGTGCGATAACGTATCGATCGTATATCCAAAAGTGTCGGAGAGTTTTGGACACAACACGGCGCCCGGAGAGTGTCCATGCTATATAGATCACTGAATCTCATATCATGTAATATAAAAATAATGAACCATGCTTTTCTTGAGAAAATTTAGAATCTCTTGGTCAAAGGTGGAATCCATCCCTCCCCCCAAAAAAAAAAAAGAATCAGAAGAAAAGAGAAAGCCATGTAGCGAAACTCAAAGAAAAATGCCAACTTTGGCTTCTCTGTTTCCATAACTTCCAAGAATCTTCTGCTCTTTCATCACCCTACGCCGTCTAATATTAACCTATTGACTAGACGGGGAGAAGGATTATCATGAACGAGGGGAAGAATCAGAAAATACCAAGTGGCAAATTATTTTTCGAGGGTCCTATTGTTTTTTGTTAGAGGAGATTCTCCCACCAGCTCAACATGAGGTAATGATATACCCAGAGCAAGAAGACGACAACAGACTACAAAGTTTGACGGAATTCAGACAAAATTAGCTCGAGAGAGAGAGAGAGAGAGAGAGAGAGGGAGAATGGGGACTAGAACTGATACATTAAATCTTTGTTGGTGATGTGTTGCTCCTTGTTGCTCAGATATAGAATATAGATTTGCCCGAAAAAGTAAGTGACTTTATCTTTCTTTCTCCAAAAACTTTGAATTTTTGGTTGTTTCCTGGATCTGTTCAGTTTCTGTTGTTTAGTACTGGGAAGACCCTGTGTTACTTCGAACAGTTAAGAGCTATCCTTTCGTCTGGATCTTCTATCTCCTTCAGTTTGTGTTGATTAGTTTAGGTGAGCGGTGTAGAGCACAGGCCTTGAAGCAGTAGAATTAATTGTAGAGCATAGCGTTCATCTTCATCTTCTTTTTCTTTTTCCTATAGGTAAAGACCCATTTGGATCTGATTTATGGGTTTTGAGTTCTTCGTTCAGAGGATGGGCGAAGTTGCTTATCTTGGAGTTTCGAAATGACACTCTCTCCTTGTGTTGTTTCCATTAATTTAAGTCCAAGTTGTCAATCCTGACATCACTACCTAATGTCAATTTCATTTCTAAATGGGCTTTCTTCTCTTTGAAGATTTATTATGAGCATAATTCACGCTTAACAAATTGCCGCCCCTGGATTTTGCAACCAAGCTGATGTTGGATTGCTATTAGACAATCGGGTTCACTGAAGAATGGGGCAATTTACTCCAAACTTTATGAATTCAATCCCAACCACCCTTTCAAACAGCTTTCCTGAAAAGAACTGTTAGTTCCTTAATTTCCCCCACTGAAATGCTTTTCTGATAGCAGTTCCTAATCAATTTTTCTTGATGATGTTTCGGCAACTCAGACAGATCAGAACGTTGGACGAGGCCGACATAAATCCTTCCTGGAAGTTCCTCTTTCTGTTTTTCATCTTCACCGTGCTTCTGTGTTTTGGGTCATAATGATGTTGCGGCCGACAATTCAGTGATAACTGGTTGTGGTATCTGCTTGATTATTTGAGGATAGAAAGAATGGAGGATGTTGCTTTCACCCCTAATTCCACAAGTGAGAATCTCTTGGATTCTGCCATGGACTTGGACCTGATGGATCAACTCTTGTTTGAAGGGTGCTGGTTAGAAACAACAGATGCCTCCAACTATTTGCCTTCGACAGAGTCTGATCAAGCCAATTATTATCCATTTCGGAGCATCTTTCAAGAGGAGGCAGGGAAAGACCTCGCCGAAAGTCTACCCTCAACATGTCCTAGAATAGAGGAAATATTGGAGATGGAGCAGAAAAATAGTATCACTTCCGAAGCTACAGCATCTTCAAGTAAATCCGAAGGTTTTCAGATTGAAGGGACTGAAGTTGGGAGACGGTGGTGGATTGCCCCATTGGCAAGCCCAGGTCCCTCTTCCTCCATGAAGCAAAGATTGATGATGGCTCTTGGGCGTCTGAAAGAATGCACTAAGGACAAAGACGTGCTAATTCAAATATGGGTGCCGGTAAAGAAAGGAGGGAGGAACGTGCTTACGACAATTGATCAGCCCTATGTCTATGATCCTAATAGCAAGAGCCTTGAGAGTTACAGAAATGTTTCAAAAACATATCAATTCCTGGTTGACGAGGACACTAAAGAGTCTGCTGGCTTGCCGGGTCGGGTTTTCTTGGGGAAGCTCCCGGAGTGGACTCCTGATGTTCGGTTCTTCAGCAGTGAAGAGTACCCACGTCTCAACTATGCTCAGCAGTATGATGTCCGTGGGTCCCTTGCACTTCCTGTTTTTGAACGGGGCAGCGGGACTTGCTTGTGTGTTGTTGAGATCATAACAACTTCCCAGAAGATCAATTATCGTCCAGAACTTGAAAATATCTGCAAAGCTCTCGAGGTCCCTTCTAATTCTTATTCTTGATTCCATGAGAGCAGATGTTTTTGAGTCTGATTTGATACAAGGAGAATTAAGCAAAAAGCTATCTGCTCGGCAATACAAAGAAAAGCATTGCCATATGTGGTAATAAGCTGTTAAAAAGTGTTGAAAGATAGGAAATGTCAGATTACGAGCTAGGCATAGTTCCTGAGCAGAATATATGCAGTCTGAATACGTCCTAGTGGGTTCTTCAGTACGTCAGCTAAATATTGAGAAATACCAAATAGCATTAGTGTCTTGCCTGTTTTCCTTGAGTCAGAGTTCACTGTTTAGTATTTTCCAGATTACGATCAGTGTGCACCTCATGTAACATGTTGTTTGGTGTGCAAAGCATTTTTCACATCCTTGTCAAGCAGAGAAGTTGGAGACATTTGACCCCACACTCTCTGTAGTCCATTTTCCCAGTTTCCTACTGAGGCATGTCTCAGCCAGCCATATGGCTAATTCCTTTTTTTTCTCTACGGATTATTTTCACTGGAGTCCCAATTTTCTTCATAATAATGTTATTTGACACTCTTTTGTCGTGGCATCTGTTACATTTGTTTGAAAGAAAAAGAACTTTTCAAACGGCTCTTTCTCCAATTATTTACGGTGTACCTCAGCAGACACCTATGAATGGCAAGAAAATTTGTCTTCTCATGTTTAATTAGAGTTCCATACATGCAGGCTGTTGATCTTAGAAGTTCCCAGACCTTCAGACCACCCAGTGCAAAGGTAAATGAATTTTCTACTAGAGTGTACCAGAAATCCATGATGTACTTAATGAAGCGTAAATGGGTTTATCACAGGCTTGCAATCCGTCATACCAAGCTGCACTGCCGCAGATCTTAGAGGTTTTGACATCTGTATGCGAACGATACAGACTGCCACTAGCTTTGACTTGGGCTTCTTGTCTCCAGCAAGGTAAAGAAGGACCTCGGCATTCTAATGAGAACTATGAATTCTGTGTGTCAACCGTCGATTCTGCTTGTTTTGTGGCCGATCAACACTACTTGGGGTTTCAGGAAGCATGTTCTGAGCATCACCTGTTAAGAGGACAAGGAATCGTTGGGAGGGCATTTACAATAAACAGGCCATGTTTTGCCACTGATGTAACTGCATTCAGCAAGAGGGAGTACCCTCTGGCTCACCATGCTCGGATGTTAGGGTTATGCTGTGCCACTGCAATTCCCTTAGCAAGCATCCACACCGGATCAGTTGATTTTGTCTTGGAGTTCTTTTTTCCAAAAGATTGCAAGGCCACCGAAGAACAAAAGCAGATGATAAATTCATTGTCCAGTTTTGTACATCAGGCACTCCAGAATTCCCGAAAGGAACGGAAGGAAGTGCTTGCGACATCCACAAGCGATACTGGAGTTTACACTTCAGATAAAAGATTTCTGTTTGAAGAAACTGATATGATGCTACCTTCTCTTAACGAACATCACCCACAAGAAGCATCGTGGATTGCAAACATGGTGGAGGCCCAAAAGAACAGCAAAGCAGTCTCTGTCCCATTGGAGGTTCAGAAAGAACACAAAGAAGAATTTACAGTGACAACCAAATGGGAAGAAACTGAATTAGGACTACAGCATGGACAGTTCCATCCAGAGTTTCACCAAGTTCAGCAAAACTTTGAAAACAAGCCTAGTGTCAAGGGTGGCGATGCTCTTGGTCGGTTTCGCTCCATAGGTGGTAGAAAATCAGGTCAGGGGACACGTACAAAGACTGATAAGACAATCAGCTTGGAGGTCCTCCGGCAATACTTCGCAGGGAGCCTCAAAGATGCTGCTAAAAGTATTGGGGGTACGGAATTTCTGTTTGCTACTTACTGATTCGTTTGTACTTAGTTGACTTTGTATTTTTAATTTGACACTTGGTGGGGTTTCACAAAGTAAACAAGAATTAGTGAACCGATGGGCTGTGAATACCCAATGAAACTTCACAAACCAGGCATAAATAATTTGTTACGTTAATTCTATAGCTTCAATAAAAGCGCACATCCGATGTGGTCCAGAAATGCTCGTCTTTTTTCTTTTATCGATGAACTGATATTGTTCTTAACTCAGAAGATAACACTAATACCTGATGCTGATTGACATATCACAAGCAAACTGACAAAGTTCTTTAAATCCGAATTTCTGATTTACATCTGCATCTGCTTAGAGAAGAACCTACTTTAGCCTTGTGGGGGTGTTCGATGAATACTCTCGACTCTTTAATTGCCAGTGTAGAAGTTGGGTACACAATCTTATGAATTCAAATCCTTTTCGTTTTCTATTAGTTGCTGATACTTCCATCCATGTGCGGTCTTCGAGAATATAAATCCAACTAGCCCCATAAGCTTGTTGCTTCTTGGAAAATTTCCTTTACCATGTCAACTGGAGCTTACGCGGCATAAATTGCCTTTCAGTTTTTTCTGTCATGTCACGGTGAGGCATCATGTGGCTTTGATTTGAGAATCTAAAATTGTCCCCTTTAGCACTTCACCAACTCACCTGAATGTTTCTTACGGAGGGGTTACCGAATGCTTCATACTCCTTTTGACTAACAAACTTCTGCTCTTGTGCTTATAAAATCTCCTGATCTTGGAGAATCTGGGCCTTTATTTAGCAGCAAGAGCACTTGTCACTTTTTCCAAGTACTATGGCCTTCCTGGCTAATAATGCTTACCCAGATTATTCTATGTGCAGTTTGTCCTACAACCTTGAAAAGGATATGCAGGCAACATGGCATCACTCGATGGCCTTCTCGAAAGATCAAGAAGGTAGGCCATTCTCTGAAGAAGCTTGAGAGTATTATAAATTCGGTCCAAGGTGCTGAGGGCACTATACATGTACGCTCATTTTATGAGAGCTTCCCAGAATTGAACTCTCCAAGACACTCTGAGAAGGGAACTTTTTCATCAGCTAATCTGAGTGATCCTTTGGAGCGATTAAATCCTCAGACTGAGAATGGTTTGTTCAGATCAGAAGCCACTACCTCGAATTCTCCATCTTCCTCGTGCAGCCAGAGCTCCGGTTCTACTACCTCTTGCTCGACCGGGACGAAGCAGTATTTTACTGCAATAAATGCTGCGAGCTGCAGTGATCAAGTGCTGTCCAATAACCCCTCTGAAGTGCTAAAACGAGCACGGAGCGATGCAGAATTACATATTTTCACTCATGAAGAGCCGAAGCTTCTTATAAGATCGCAAAGCCACAAATCGTTGGATGAGTGGGGAAGTCTCAAGAATGTAGCCGCTTTACCAAAAACCAACAGCCCATGCATAACACGAGATGTGGGCGTTTATAGAATTAAAGCAATTTTGGGAGAAGAAAAGATCAGGTTCAGCTTGAAACCCAGTTGGGGATTTAGGGATTTGCAATGTGAGGTTGCAAAACGTTTCAACATAGACGATATTGGAACGATCGATCTCAAGTACTTGGATGATGATCAAGAGTGGGTTCTTTTGACATGTGATGCTGATCTTGAGGAGTGCATTGATGTGAACAGAATGTCACGAAACCATACAATCCGGATCTCCATTCACCAATCTTCACATCACAATCTAAGAAGTCTTGGTGGTGGCAATGGCGAGGCTCAGCGCCAGGGCCATATCCAATGAGTAGCTCCCAGTATTTGGGATCTAAAAATCCATATGACGCAGAATCTCTCTTTTGTAGACGAGCAAGAAGGCAGACCATCCGTTGGAGGCGGGGACGTCAGACCAGGTTTGAACCCCAGCTATAGCCCAAATGAAAGAGAGAAAAAAAGGAAAATTGTTTCAAGGTACTTTTAGTTCATGTCCAGCTTTCCAGGGGCTGCTAGAGAACTTAGTGTAATTACACGGTAGATTTGCTTAATTCCCAGGTGCTAAGCATGTTTGCTTTGCTTAAAGCTGTTGCTTCCGTTGGACATGTAGTGTCATAATTCAAGTTTCCTTCGGCAATCACGATTATGGCCCAGTTGATTGAAGCTAGAGAACTTTTCCAGGCTGGAGATGACAGTGTACTTTCTTCTTCGTGACTTTGGAGAATCAACGACTTTTTCGGGCAGTCCAATTTACCGAATTCTGGGAAAGGAAAGAAAAAAAAAAAGAATTCTAGCCAAACAAGATTGGTGAGCACCAAGTAAATGACATTCAGGGTTAAAACATTACGATGGCTTCAGCAGGCATCTGTAAATTGGGGTGACGGAGGTACAAGTAATGGGATGTTTACATCAGCTACTACGTCAACTGAACTCATCATTTGGTGGAAAATACATCAGATGGCAAGATCAAATGAGTGGTTGGAATTAAGTATGCACGTTCAACACGACAAAAAGGGGAAGATGCAGCTTGAAAAATCCATCTGAATCTTTGACAGCAGATCATCCAGTAAATCTCAGACGGAGCAATCTCTCGCGATGACCTGAAAATTGGGAACTATATAAATATGACAATATTTGAAAAATCAATGATTAATGAAGAGCAAATTGGGAACTATATAAATATGACAATATTTGAAAAATCAATGATTAATGAAGAGCAAATCCAAATTACGCTGACGAGAATAGAATCCAACAAATAAATGAGCTTGCCAACAAAATTGCCTAGTGAACATATGAGGAATCTCACTATTCAAACCTCTTGAGTCTATATATACCATTTTACCCAAGTATATTATATGGTGGTAACTTAAGTCACAGAAAATGAAAAAGCTCTACTTGGGTTATTTGATATCCCCATCAAGTGACACTGGGTTATTCAAATGTCCATAGTAATACACAGGTCAAGCATGAGAGGAATTTTCACACAACAGAAGCATCCGTAATTAGAGACAACCTTCGCAGTGCCGTTATGTTGCTGCATTTTTATGACTCGCCATCCCTTCTGATTGGGTTCAGGGCTGGCATGTACACCCACCATGAAATGGCTGCCAGATCAGTGGATGACTTGTGAGATCTATGATATCACTGGTCAGATCATTCCCGGATTGTGGAGCTGGAACTAGGGAGGATCAACTAGGCATCAATAGTAGGATTAGCAAGCCACTCCAGACACATAATTCTGCACAGAATCCTCCATGAGGGCACTAAGATGGTGAGAGAACAGGATCTCTGATATTTCCACCAGATTGATGGTGGTAAATATAGCTTACATGCCATTCAACTGCAAAGATACTATCAAGAAATGAAAAGATGACTGGATGAACTTTTGGCATTTGACATTACCGTGCATGAAAAGGAATTCAGTATTCTACTAGTTACCTGACGCAATACATCAGGCTACACATCACGCATTCATTTTGTCAGAGCCCCACAGCAAAGCCCACTGTATGTCATGACATGAATATTCCGCTCCTGCAAGTTAATATTATCAAATGCTGCTAGTAAACTCCCCCATAGTAGAGCTCCAGGGAAGATACTGGATGTTTGGTAATAATTTAATTCATAAGAGGTTTCGCAAAGGTTCTCTACTAGTTAGTATGCTGAACTAGTCTCTACTATGAGATTTTGTGATACCACTGCCAATTGTTTTAAAAACTTAAACTAGTACATGAAGGCGTGGTTTATATTAATTATTCTAACACTCTCGTCACGCTTAGTTTGATCTTTTGGCTAATACTACGCATGGAAAAATTCAATTGGGAAGGCAAATGGGGCTTGGAAAAATTTAAACTCAGGACCATTTGCTTTGATACTATTGAAATATGTCCCATATTGCTTGACAACGGGTCCTAAATGCTCTCTATATTCATGTAGTCTCCTTCATCTATCAGCTTAAGCTTTTGAGTTTGATTTTCTAACATGGTATTAGAGCTAATGCTATCCCTTTTGCGAATGTGCGTGGTACAATTCCACGTGAATGTGCATAGTCAAAATCATAATTCCACGTGCCACTTGTTATCCGATGTAAGAGGGGGTGTTGAAGTATGTCCCACATTGCTCGACAATGGTCCTAAATGCTTTTTATATTCACCTATCAGCATAAGCTTTTGAGTTAGACTTTTTAACGGATACCGTGTGAGATTTTGTGGGGCCACTGCTAACTGTTTTAAAAGCTTAAGCTATTAGATGAAGGCGCCGCTTATCTTAATTATTCTATCATCTACAAATACAATGATCACAAACTACTGTATCCAGACATCTAGAGAGGAAAGGAGCAACCCAACAATGGATCTTCGCTCCTTTAGATCTGACAATCAAACAACCAAGGAAATTAAGAAAACAAAAAATAGGAAAAAATGGATTTTAAGATACCTGCATTCATCCAAAGGAGCCTAGACCCTTCCAATCCATTTGCTGTGACATCTAAAAAATGAGAGAAGAGAACTCAGAAATTTGTCGCAGGATGTTCATGAGAGAGTGAGTTACTGAGCTGCCAAGCATATCAAAGATGATTGTTTCTTTTATCTTCAAAATCCTATATGGTGCAGATGAACAATCAAACAAATTCCTAATCTGCACAAAAGAAAAAAGCACAATCAAGTTACTGAAAACATGGACAACATGTACTAGAAGCCAGAGAGATATTTCTTTGTCAATATACTTGTACAGCCAGATTTTTACGTCCAAATAACTGTCTAAGCTACAGCGAGTTCTGCTCATGGAAAGCAACTGATGAAGTGGACATCACCATCTCAAAAATCCAGGTAATCATTTTTCTTTTGCTGCAGACTTGGCACACTGCCCTGACCCCAACCTTTCTGTACTTGCTTGAGAGTTCTGGAGACAGTCCTGCTGCCATCATCTCTGTTCAAGAGCAAAGGTAAGCTATAGGAATGGGCATAAAAATTTCGAACTAAATGCATCCCAACAGGCGGCCACATACACATTACTTTCATTCAATAAGGAAAAATAGAGCATGTAAATTTCCGTGATAACGTGACTTAGTGCAAATTTGCAGCCATATTAGTTGCAACTTACAATTCAATACTCAACATATAATTAATCCAATAACTTCTCTAACACCATCCATACTTGCCACAATGGCTAGTCTGCAAGCATATCAAACTGCGTATATTTAGTGCAAGGAAGAATGATATCCAACCATAATCATTGACAAAACTGTGTGCCATTTATCGAAGAAGGCGCTGAATTGTTGTTATTGTTATTGGACAATTAAGTGAAATCAAGGACTGTAGAGATTTAATATAAGCAGTGAGGTGGCATACCAACACCCAAAAAGGGAGACCAGAAAGACAAAGTGAGATATTATATATCACTTAATATGTACCGTTGCACTATGCTTTGCCAATTGTATTCCTTATAGATATCCGGTCTTCCATGAAAGCTTTTCTCCTTACTTGTTGCTACCTCCTCATTCGACACTATGTCCATCATCCTCTCTGCAAGTTGATCAGCCTCCTTTTTATTTCCTTTATGCCTTAATCCGTCAATTACTGGCATGAATAATGCAGGGTCAACTCCATATCCACTATCAGTCATCTTATTAAGAATGCGACTGGCATCATCTATCTTCCCTTCATTACAAAGGCTGTTGATGAGATGATTACAGAGAAAATCTCCCAGATAAAAATGTCTGTTGATTGCAGCTTTGAACAACTCTTCAGCTGCTTCAATTTCCTTTCCTGCGAGCAACTCATTGAACAATAAGCTGTAGAGGGGTTCCTTGTGGCCACAAATATTAAGAGCTATTTCAAACATCTCCTGGGCCAGTCCAAAGTCGCCAGCCTTGCAGAAAGCTCTGATGAGTATCTTAAAAGTAGAAATATTAGGAAATACTCCCTTCTCAATCATCTCATCTAGAATAGGAGGGGCATCAGTAATTCTCCCACCTTCACATAGGCATCTGATGAAATTATTGTAAGTAGAGACATTAGGAGGTATTCCTCTTTCTTTCATTTCGTCAAGAAGTCCATATATCTCAAATATCTGATTCTTTCTTCCTAAGCCCAAAATCAATGAATTATATGTTTGTAGTGTCCTGCTGCAACCTTTTTTCTCCATGTCCTTGAGAACTCGAAATGCGGATGATAATTTTCCCTCTTTACAGAGAGCGTACACGAAGGCATCATAAATAACAGAATCAGGGCGTATTTTTCTACTCATCATCTCAGCAAACATCTTCTTAGCTTCTTCGACCCTACCAGCCTTGCATAAACCACTAATGACAGTTGAGTAAGAGATTAGATCTGGGGAACATTTGTTGCAATCATTGGCATTGTCAACTAAGCCAATAAATGAATTCCCCAGATTTCCAAGAGCAGCCCTTCCGTGACTCCACATCCCACTCACTATCTCCATTGCCTTATCCAACTCACCTCCGAGACATAATCCATGTATTACGATATTACAGGAGACAGTATCTAAGCCATAACCTCTCTCATTCATCTTCTGCAGTAACTTTTCAGCCTCTGATATCTTACCCACTTTCCAGAGGCTATGTAGCAGAAAATTAGAAGTGTGATTGTTTGGGAAACAGCCACTCTTCACCATCTCCTGGAGAATATTCCTCGCTTCCAGCATCTTCCCTTTGCTGCAGTATCCCTGGGCTAAAGTGCTATAAGTGATTGTATCTGGGGAGACACCGGAACTTTTCATTGAACGCATCACTGTCCTTGCGTCAGACAACATCCCATTCTTGCACAGCCCATCAATCACAATATTGTATGTGTAAATGCTGGGTTCAACACCACTTTCAATCATCTCATTTATTATTGATTGTGCCTCTAAGAGGTTCCCCTTCCTAATCAAACCTAACAACCAGATATTGTAGCTCTCCAATTTCATCAACTCACTCTTTCTCTTCATTGTATCGCACAGAGTTTTGGCTTCCTCCCACATCCCTTCCCTGCAAAATCCTTCAAGCATTAGATTGTATGTTACAGTGTTTGGCTCAGGGAGGCCCAACTCTTGATCTGTTAACATATCTCTAAAAATTCTAGAAGCTTCTAATACTTTACCGGCAGAGCAAAGAGCAGATATCCGGGAATTAAAGGTAACAATATCTGGAGACAAGCCATCCCCTCTCATCCTCTCTACCAATTTTTCGGCTTCATCAGTCATACCTTCCCTACAAAAGGTAGAAATCAAAGTATTGTACACTACTTTATTGGGCATAATGCCTGAGCATTTCATCTCACTCAAAAGCTCCAGCCCCTGGCCACAGAGTTGAGCTCTACAGTACCCACGAATCAAAATTCCAAAACTATACTCATTAGGCCGACATCCTTTTTTAGGCATTTTCTCAAACAAGTTCCGGGCATCATTCAAACGGCCCACCTCACAGAGCGCGCTGATCAAGAGATTAAACGTGTAAGTCTCAGGGCTCAACCCCGCAACAACCATATCCTTGTACAACCACAATACATAATCCACATCGTTTCCCCTCAGGCACGCCTGGATAAGCAAATTATACACGAAAACTGAAGGCGGGTGATCAGGGAAACAAGAACGGAGCGACTTGAATTGTGAGACGGCGGCTGCAAGAAGACCCGAATGGGCCAACAATTTCACGAGGGAAACGAGCGAAGAGGGGCGAGTCTCGGTGGGGCACGAGGAGAGGATGAGGCTCCGGAGGTCGTCGATCTCGGGGAGCATTTTGGCGCCAACCAAGATGCGGGCGATGATGGGCAGAGAGCGGACGATGCATTGGGTGTGAGCGGAGGAGGGAGGGGAGGAGAGAATGCGCTTGAAGAGATGCCATGCGAGCTTCGGATTGTTGGCGTTCTTGAAAAGTGCTTTGGCGAGTTTGGCGGTTTGGTCCATTCAACGGTCAAATCGTGTGTCCGTCGACAAAGTTTCGGTTTTTGTTTTGCCGTCGGTTTTCTTCCAGTTTTGATGTCCGTCCCTTCGCGCCACCTCTCTCTTTCTCTACACATATTAACTTTTCAATATTTTTTTTGGTCGAAAGTAACTTTTCAAGACTTTTTTTTTTTGGTCAGGTCTTTTCAAGATTAAAAAAGCCAATTTTTTTCAATTGTAATTTGGTAAAATTTCTTATGTGATATGGTAAACTTCAAATATCAACGAAGAAAAATCTCAAATAAAGATATGAAGACTTCTCATTTTCTTAAATAAATACATGAAATAGATGTTTTAATTAATGGTATGAACTGTCCTCATTTTTTTTAGATAAGAGATAAATGAATCTTATTTCAAACAAGAGTATGAAATGATAATATCAGTATAAAAAAACTGTCATTATTTTCTCAAATAAGGGGATAATGTGAATCTTATTTCAAAGAAAGGCATTTTTGTCCCTTATTTTTTATATATTTTTTCTTTCTTTTTTCCTTTTTAAAACTAAAAAAAGAAAACACACTAAAAAAAAAAAGAAGAAAAACCAGGGGCCGTCGCCAATCTCCTGTATTTTTTAATTAGTTTTTAAACTTTTAATCAAATTTAACTGAAATTTAGATTAAAATTATCTCTGGATGAAAATATCCCGAAATATTTGGCCAACAGGTAAGGTAATGTCTTTATTTGAAACAGTCCTAACCACTTAAGCATTTTATTTGAAATAAGATCCACTTCAAGTTTTTACTTGAGACAATGAAGATACTTCAAACTCTTATTTAAAATCTTGAAACTTGCAAATTGAGTATAAAAAGGCCATTTGCACGTTTCCATGTAATTTACCTATTAACTTCAGAAAACGAATAAAAGTAGTTAGCCAGTAATTTTTCACTGAAATTTACTAACGATTCAAATTACTGCAAAAATATGTCGCTTGGTGATGAGATTCGACGGCAGAAATATTTCTTATTAGAAGTTGTACACGATGCCTAACACCTACAGAGGATTCAAATTCATTCAATGAGAAACAAGATTTTCTTTTCCTTTTTTACCCCAAGCAAATAACCCGGGTGATCTGCGTGATGATCTACGTAGAATTAAGTTCGAAACTGTCTAGCGTTGGCTACACCAAAACCTGGTCTTTAATCATATAACCCGACATTTTGGAGGCTTAATATATTGAGCCCCAATAAATCAAAGTAAGTCAAAATTGGGTCATGGAGATGGAAGAAATCGCGAAGAGTTATATTAATCAAATTAATTTCTGTTCAAAAGTGTATATTCTGTTCACAGATTTTGCGGAAAGTTAAAATCATCTGGACCAGATCAAATGCAAAATGTAAACACGTTTAGCTATATCATGATCGAATTAGGAAATTGCCTAATGAAACGACATCCACAGTCCAAAGTCATCACCCGTAATGCGACATCTCGGGGTAAATGGTTTGAACCAAATCGAAATGGAATGAGTATGAGTCGAGATCAACTTTTCAGGATATCAATCGCACTAACACAAGCCTACTAACAATCATAGTAAGAACTCAGAATTCACTCTTCAATGTACCAAAGTATGAACAAACAGGAAGATGTTGATGCTCTGTAGATTCTGAAGCTGAGATAAGCCAAGGATTCCTAGATGCGCCACGACACCTTGGCGAGAGTGTATTTACCAGAAGGGAACAGGATATGGCAATCATTCTTGGAAGTTCTGAGATATCTTGTCATGCGTTGACCTTTTTATTTACATGTGTAGTGATATCATGTGATGAAATTTTATCACACACGCTTCGCTTTTATCATCTGGCATCAACTCTGCTGAGACGAAGCAGGTGTGTTTTCCTCTTGTTTCTCGTCCGTCACATTTCTTGGAGGTGGACCAAACAAACTCAGCAGTACCTGCAAGTGAGTTAATATACCAATGAATTGCCTAGAGCGCTATGTTGTGTATTCCAACTTGACAAGGGGATGGTCGGACTTGACAGACCAAACCAGGTCTAGTGTTGCAGAATCATTGCCTCCACCACCTTGGTGAACCACGGTTCTCGCCAATACAAGGATGAACTTTTATTTGCGATGTGTCATAAAACTATCCAGGAGTATTGGTTCATAAATTCTTCTTTAATATGGAAAGAAATAAAAAAAAATATTTTCATCCAGACAATAGACAGAATATGTTATCAAATTATTAGGATCCATGCATTAAGGAGTTTTCCTTAAACTTTAAGACTGCATTTGTATAAGGTGACATTGATTGGGATTGTTGAGAGTAGAAATCAGTATAAGGGTCTTTGAGTAAATATCCTAACTACTGATCATGTAACGTTGTGTGATCTTAGACTTCCTTATCTGTAAGCTACCTGTGTCATAGACTACATGTGTGTGATTCCAGAAAAACACAAAGTTTTTCTCTCAATCTGTGTTTTTCACCATTTCAGGGATAACAGCCAGCACTCAGCAGCAAATGAAAGATGAGGTCTCTAACCGACACATCCATTGAGACAAAGTGCTCCCTACTCCGACACTTCAAGGAGGTAAATGCAATTTCTATATTTTTGTTTAACTTACAGGTAGAAGGACAAGCCCATGCAAAAAGCCAATAAGAACCAATGCCAGGTACATTTGGAAGTAATAGACCTGCAAAAGACAAAAGGCATAAAATTAATATTCTCAAATAGCCATCTGACAGAAGTGCAGACTGGTAAGGAATACGATAGAGACCACAAAGATTTCTGATCTGGAGAAGTAAAGTACAAGTACTCCACATAGCTTTGTAAGGGTAATGCCGCTGCAATAAGCAAAAAAGCAAAGAGCGGTCAATAATTCAGAAGGATCAGATAAATTTCTCTGGCAAGCATCTCAATTTCTTAGAAGAAATTGCCAGATCAAGAGGGGAGAGGATATTGTTTCATCAACCTGAAAACAGAAGCACCCATGGTAATGAGAGCCCCTTGCATTCTTTGGCTTCGATCACCAGGGCATATCTGTATAAAATCGACACAAAGCAAAAGGATCATCACATTTTATGATTGCCTTTGAATGAGAACACGTAATTACAACCTAGGTCTTCTACAGTGAGATCACTGTCGACCCAAGATTTCAAATGTTCAAATTGTGGACAGGAGTTCAATAAGCAAGGATGAATCAACATCAGGCAAGTGACAAGACACCGTGTTCTTTGAAACCTTGGCGCATGCAATTCTAAAGATGAGGAAAGATGGGAAGAAGAAACACAATAAAATGATTCCACCAGCTCCCTGCATTTGCAGCCATAGGCACATTGCTAGTCAAGGACGAGCAAGCATTCTACAAGAATTGGATGACACAGAGATCAGATAAGGGCTCACCAGAAAGGCCTGTATTATATGCACACAAAATTCGACAGCAATCCCAATTGACATTACGAGATTAACAACAGAGACAGCATTTAGTTGGATATTAAGAACTGCCATGACGCCCTGTAAAGGAGTGAAGTTGTAAAGATCAATGAATAGTCATATTTTTCATTAAGAGTTAAAGTAACTAATGAAAAATAGTCAACATGATAAAAAATACAATAGATCATTGACAGTGCAGAGCTATACCATAAGATCTACAACAATCATTGCTAGTACAATCAATAGGATTATGGCACTCCATAAACTGCACCGGAAAAGACATCAAGTTGACAGTTACATCAGAATTGATTGTAGATAGGTAATCATTAGGTAATAGGAAGGAAAGAATGGGTGACAAGAGAGAGTACACACCTGGATGTGACAACCAAGAAAACAACGAAGATTGCACCTGTTAAAAAAACCACCAAAACTTAAAGAGGGAACACCCTAATGATCCTATAACCCAACATCCGCATCCTCTATGGGGTACACCTCAAGAATGACTAACAAAACAAAGTAAACAAATAACAGATGCAGAAAATGACATACACCAGCTGATTTTCCTAGAAGACAATCGTTATTTCGCTGACCAGGGAGTGACGATCAAAAGATCATGGAGGGTGGGTAGTCCAAGGCACAAATTTTATTTTTTATTATGTACTTTTCAGAAAATGCCAAGAACTACCCATACAAATATTAAAATATTGTGAGTAAGGGTAAGTAATTTAATTAGGAAAAGAAATCAGAACTAGTTTGGACTGAAAGCATAAAAAGGGGGGAAAAAGATGATGGGAGATCATTGGAGACTATTTGTAACGTACATGAAGTGCATGACTGCACTTTACACATAAATAGATAAGTTTACAGATACTTTCTTTAATTTTTTGTCAAATTTTCACAGATACTGGATTTGCTGAGAAATGGTCGCAATGGCTTAAAATGATTAATATAATGAATCCCCTTGAAAAGGCAAAGGCTTAACTATGTTCTCCCGCAGTTCGGATGTCACGATGCAGATGAATAGGGAATTACACCCGAGGTAATTTTTTGCAGACTATAATAATATGGTTTTCACTGCTTTTCAGTGACATACCAAGGGCTATGGCGATGTTGATCAAAGCCACCCTCCATATATCCAGGTATTGCTCAAAAAAGATATAGAAGACTGAATATGGAAATATTTCCATCTGTATCAGAAAAGAAAAGACCATCATATATGTCAATCAACAAAAGAACATAGCCACCCTCCAAATCATGCCAAAAGTAAGTACAAGATTGTGATGATATATCTAATGAAAAGATGTTCGTTCAAATATAAGCCAAACAATCAGAAAGAATTCAATAGTGAAAGGCGAAGTGGCAGGTGCATAGAAACTCCAGAAGCATTCAAATCATGATGCCCAACCATCAGTCATATAGATTATTACAGATTAATGACGAGCCTATAATGGAATACCTGTCATCAATGTAACCATGAGACTACTGCCAAACTCCATATTGAGAAATTACCAAACAGATTGCAATTTATTTAAAAAAGTTTGGCTAATCATATGCAACAATCCTCCATATGAACCAACACGTCAAAAATGGATGGCAAATTTGAGGTTCAGGTGCACATAAGCTCAGCCGTCATCACCTCCAAATGATTCTAGCTCTTGACAGCGCTGCACTTACAAACCCTTGCATGCTGGTCCTAACAAACGTGGGACACTTCAAGCTTTTTACAGCAAAATGAATGAGCCAAAGAAACGAAGCATTCTTAAATATTGTCACCGCTAAGTTTCCACCTTAGCTTGCCAACCTCTGTTTGCTAGTTATTAGAGATTATAAACATAAAGTTGAACAACTTTGGAACCTTGAGAGAAGAAGAAACTCTTGCGCTAAACTCCCTTGCAGCACGCATGGAATTAACGTAGTCACCCTACAAATCACAGACATATCCAACCAAGTAAGGATGATTGACATATTTTGTGGTCTTTTATTTTGTATTATTCAACCCATATGGTCTCCGTAGAGACCATTTTCTCCCAACCCCTCGGGGAGCAGGAGCAAACTCCTGTTTGCGTGGTTCTCCCCTCAAATGTTGGCCACTAGACCAACAAAGGAGATGCAGAAAGAACATGAACAGATAAACCAATAAAAAAGAGAAAGAAGATGCTGTTTCAGCTCTCCTACTTGTTTATTGAGGGGTGTGTGGAATGTTCGGAACTCCGATGCTTGTATAACACCACTCTTATAACCTGGTGAAAGTCACAAGGACAGGAAATTTTAGCTTTTTCCCAGCAAGAACATTCCAAACCAAGTACTCAGCAGTATCTATACACGTTCAAAGTGGAACCATAGATATCAACCCAAGAATGAAGGACATTCAGAAGATCTTGATTCATTAAACATAATACACTAGCTAATTCCATAGAGCTCATTTTATGAGATTGAAGAATACAAAGGAAAGGTGTAATCTGCCTTGATGACATACATGTAAGAATAGGCTCGCATGTAACAACTGTGAGCACATGCATAAGACCATAAACAGGATCTTATCATACTTAATTTACAAACGGAAAATTTCCTTTATTCTTTTGGGCTTTTATCTCTCGACTTTTTTATAAAGTGCCCAGAGCAGATGGAGGAGACCATGGCTATAAGATAAAAAAAATACTTTGCTTGTAAGTGCCTAATAAAACAATTGAGCTCCAAATTCATGGTGTCATTGCAAGTTGATGTGACATTGGAGACTCACAGATGTCTTAACCATAAAGGAGGAGGCTGTCTACTCCACCCAAAAAGAAGAAGAAGAGGAGACCAAAGTCCTCATCAGTTGGGGAGGACTGCTAATTTTCAAAAAGGATCTATTTGTCTGATTGGGCGGAGATGGGTCAATGCATATTTGAATATGTGTGTGCCAAGTTCTGTTTCATATATATAAATCCAGATGACAAAATGATATTACAAACCATTAAGATCGACACTGCTTGTATAAGCTCCATGACCACCCTTTGCACAATCAGCAGATGGCAGTGCTTTAAGAAACCAAGGGAGCTTGTCTCTGAATTGCTCAGTAGATGGACGACCATTTTTCAGATCTGACTGGAGGAAGCACTGGAACAATCCCAAACAGTCAGCTACTAGAAGTTCTTCACTTAATTTTTTTTTGTTGCCCCAGTTGACAACAACAGAAAACAGACCCCACAGTGATGTTTGTTCTTTCACCCGTCAATTATGAGCCCATCCTTAGATTTTCAAATTACACATAGATTGGGGGTATTACCGTTGTACAGTCTCTGCATACGCCACCTAGACCACAAGGCCCTTCATCTGGTGAGCAGCAAGGAGGCTGAAGACAAGGTAGATTTCCAACTTTAGACATCAAAGCAAAGTCAAGTTTACTTGAAGCAGTTAATGGTGCAAAATACAGCAATGCTAGTAAAAGATTGTGATGACAGGACGGTTTTCCTAGTCCACTCTTAAAAAGTAGGTAGATTTCCTTGCTGATAAAACTCAACTGCTGGCAATTCATGATCACTGTTGGCAACTTCTTGCAACCGAACAATGTTTAGCAGGTTAAATATTGGTTAGTCCTCCGACCAGAAAAAAAAAAAAAAATTTGGTAAGTCATCAACAAATATCAACTAACTCTTCTTACTTAAATTACAAACTCTTATTTGAATAGCTTACCAATATTAAATAGTGAGATTACCAACTTTTATCATCAATTTTTTCTTGGGTAGGTTACCAATGTTTATTGCAAATTTATCCATGGATTCAAAGTTACCAACTCTTCTATAAAGTTACCAGCCGCCATTTGAGTGACTAACCATTATTCTCAAATTAAGTTATCAAGTGTTAGTTACCAACTTTAACTTGATACCTTATCAAATTTTTGCTTCATTATTCTCAAATCACCAACTTCTGTAACTAACTTATCTTTGTGCAACTTACCAAATATCAATTTACCATCTAGAAGTAGAGTGACTTACCAACATTCATCATATCAAATTATCAAAAAGTGTTAGGATGCCAATTCTATTTGAATAGGTTATTAATGCCAACTTATCCTTTCCAAATTTTCAACTTTGGTACTAACGGACTTATATTTGGGCATCCTACTGACATGTATATTTGCATCTACTTTTATTTGGGCATTTTATCAATGTTCATTTGCGTATATAACCCACTTTTTCAAATTAGGAACATATTATACTGAATTAACATCGATTTTACACAATCAAGTTACCGACTAGTGGTATGTTATCAGCTATCAATTGAATAGCTCATCAACTTTTGTTTGAGTGTTTGCAAAGTACTAAATTTTGCAGTAACTTACAAATTTTATTTGCATAGTTCACCAGCATTTATGCACAATTAACCTACTGTCTTAAGAGCGACTTACCAACTGTTCTCCAATTACTTTGTTACAAACTGTATTAAATTACCAACTCTTATTTTGAAAAGTTTACCTCAATTTACTTAATTGTTCCAAAATTACCAATTTCTAATAATTTATCAATTTTCATTTGCTCAGCTTACAAAAGTTTATTTGCATATCTTACCCACTTTTTTAAAGTCGTCAATTCTCATATCTATTTATCAACCTTGATTTGAATGACTGACTTATATTTATCCATCAAATTACCAAGAAGTATTGATGTATCAGCTCTAATTTGTATAGCTTACTAGCATTAGCTGATTGTCACCAAATCACCAACGCTTATAATACTTCCCAGATTTTCATTTGCGAAACTTACCAATGCCTATTTGCACATCTTACCCATTGTTTTAAAGTTACTACTAGCTCTTATATTGAGTTATATTATTTATTTGAGTTTTTCAAATTACCAACTTGTATAATAACTCATCAATCTTTATTTGCGCCCGGAACCTACATAGCTGATCGTCACCAAATAACCAACGCTTATAATACTTCCCAGATTTTCATTTGCGAAACTTACCAATGCCTATTTGCGCATCTTACCCATTGTTTGAAAGTTACTATTAACTCTTTTATTGAGTTATAAATGGGTGACCTATCATCAATTAAGCTACAAATCAGTGTTTATTTGAGTTTTTCAAATTACCAACTTGTATAATAACTCATCAATCTGTATTTGCGCCGGAACCTGACGTTTACTTGTGTGATCTACTCCCAATTTTAAAGTTACCAACTCGTATATTCATTACCAACCACAATTTGAGTGACTTACCACTAATTTTTCGTTTTAAATAACTAGTATTAGGTTTCCAAGTCTTACTTGAATAGCTTATCAATGTTTACTTGATTATTCCGAATTACCAACTCTTGTAATAACATGCCAATTTTTGTAATACCCATTTTAAATTTATTTGAATAGCTTACCAATGCTTAACCAATGTTTAATTGCATAATTTTCAGACTGTTTAAAGGTTAAGGTCACTCAAACAAGGGTTAGTAATCTAAACCTAGTTGGTAACTTAGTCACTCAAATTGAGGTTTTCGATATAAGAGTTCGTAATGTAAGTTATTACAAAAAAGTTGGTAATTTGAGAATACCTAAATAAACATTGCTAAGTCATTCAAATAAAATTTGGTAAGTTATTACAGGTGTCTTTTTTTACCAACAATATTTGAAACTCACCAACCTTAACTGCAAAAACCATGAACAGATTTGTACACGGAATGATAAAGTTTGCTATGCTGACATAAGGGCTTACTATGAAGTCAAACAGGAAACCAGAGTAGTGCTGCAGGTTTTTGGGGTGTGCATGTTCGCGTGGGGTTGGGCGAGTTTTTTTTTTTTTTTGCGTGGCTTAAGAGAGAGAGAGAGAGAGAGAGAGAGAGATGCTGCCAACCTGATCATCGGGCGGACAGTAAGTACCATTTATGAACTTGCGACAGCAACCAAAAGCTTCTGGAGATAGCCATACTAGAAAATCATCCAACCATGATGCAGCTGGCTTAGCAATATAGCTTGATTCTGGTGTTAAAGATGCTCTTGATATCTGCGGGAGAAATCTATCACTGTAGTTTTTATTTTTCTTTTTTCAGGATAAACCACTGAGGTTTGCATCTGGTATCTAAGCTCACATGGCCATCAACAACAACCCTCCCCCTCCCCCCCAAAAAAAAAAAGAAGGATTCTTGTCCTAACAATTGAAGGAGCACTCCATATAAACAACTTTCTGTTACCATGAAGACTTTCCATTGTTGTCATTGTTGTCGACACCATCCTCACAGGCCATGGGTGATAAACCACAAGATGACTTGACTATTTTGAATTTTAGGTGCCTCAAGACTATTGTTATTGTTGATGTAAGATTTTATAAGACCAAGACCACGACCAACAGCTCTAAAAAGCTTAAGCTATTAGAAGAAGGCGTGGTTTAATATTTATATATTTCAACACTCCCCCTCACGCTTAGTCTAGTCTTTTACCTAGTACTAAGGCATGGACATATTCATTGGGGAGGCAAATAGAGGCTTAGAAAGATTTGAACTCGGGACCTCCCGTTACGATACCATATGAGATTTTATAAGACCACGACTAACCGCTTCTAAAAGCTTAAGCTATTAGAAGAAGGCGTGGTTTAATATTTATATATTTCAACGAGTTGAAAGGGTAGTTTAGTCTTTTCCATAATTAGTGAGCCCTAATGCTCACTATATATATATATATATATATATATAGAGAGAGAGAGAGAGATATAGACGATGTAATCTCGATAAGGTAAATGATGATTATGTTTTTTATCATGGTATCGAGCCTACGATCGTCGCCAAAATCCTTCTCCGCTTTCGGTGGAAAAAAAAAAAAAAAACTAGATCTAGATCGGCCGGCATTGCCTCGACGCCACTCGGCGTTACTCGACGCAGCCCAGATTCAGCGTCACCTGACCCTACCCAGTGTCGCCTGACGTCCAGATCTAGCAAAGCATCGTTGACCAGCGTTGCCGGACGCTTGGTGCTGTCCCCCGTCTCGCGCGTCCCTACGTTGTGGCTCGATAAAACACAGGGCAAGAACTGAACAGAGAGAGATTAGGCATGAGTTGGCGGTAACTTCTTTTATTGTTAATGCACTTGGGTAATTGTTGATTGCTCGTGTTGAATCCGAAGCTTTATCTACTCCCAGTGCTTGAGTGTGGGATGGAGTTGTAGCCGACTAATCCGAATTGAGGAGCGCAGCTTGTGACTACTGATTGCAGAAAACCTGATGATCTTTCTGAATTTGATGGCTTATACGCAGCATGACTATGCCTTTTGGGTTCGAATTTTGTTGGGGCTTTCTTGGTGGTTGATGAAAAACTGTTGTTTTCTAAGAAGAAAAATAGTTTCTTTATTTCTTGATAATCACAATGTTATGGAGAACATTCACATAAATAGAGTTTTGGACAACTATGCTAAAGAAAGGAAATAAAGACGGAAAAGGAAAAGATTTCCTACTTCTAATCTTGAGGATTGAAATAAAGAAAATAAAATAAATGGAAACAAAAGAAATCATATCCCAAGATTGTCTCCGATTTTCCGAGATCTTTCTTGATTCTTGCCGCCCCCTCAAGTTGGTGCGTAAATATCTATCATGCCAACTGTTATGAGAGGTTAGGTTGAATAGTCCTTCGTAAGAATGTGCTATTTGTTGCGTTGTTGGCACAAATGGCATACAAATAGCTCGCATCAATCTTTCCTTGATAAAGTGTATCGATCTCAACATGCTTGGTTTGTCATGTTGTGGATTATGTGGATGTTTATTGCAGCCTTGTTGTCGCAGACTTCATAGGCATTTTCGGCCTCAGTTCTTTAGTACCCGGGTTAGACAACATCTCACTGTGCTTTCTTTTTCACTTTTAACAAGTTCCCAGGCATATGTACTATCCTGAAGTCGACCTTCCTCGGGAAAGTCCACCCTCCTCGGTATTAATTTCTTGTTGAGTAGACTTTTTGAATAGTAATCCTTTCAGGTGTGCTCTTTAGGTATCTCAAGATCCTATCGCAGCCTCAAGATGTCTTCATGGGGAGAATGCATAAATTGGCTTACCATACTTGATGTAGGCAATATGCCGAGTATGAGATAAATAGATCGTTTCCTACGAGCTTTTGGTATCTCGATGTATCCAGGAACCTATCTTTGTCATTTCAAGTTTCGATTTGGTCTATTGGAGTATCCGCGGTCTACACATCTCCTTTAGAAGATCCAACACATATTTTTTTGAAACTACAATTCCTTTTTTGATCGAGCGCCTCCGTTCCAAGGAAATACCTTAGAGTTCCCAAATCCTTGATCTCAAATTAGACAAGACATTCTTTTAACTTTGTTCATTTGGATATCATTCCCTGTGAGAATGATGTCATAACGGACACTATCAAAATTGCAACCTTCCCATCACGAGAATGCTTTACAAACATGGTATGTCGCTGTCTTGAACATACCCTTGTTTCTTCACGCGAGTGAACTTCTCAAACCAGGCCTTGATTTGTTTCATCCATATAACGACTTCTTCAATTTACAAACCTTTGATCCGAACTTTCTATCAAAGCCCGGAGGGAAATCCATGTATACTTCTTCCTCCAAATCTCCATTTAGAAATGCATTCTTACATCTAGTTGCTGAGCAATCAAGATTGGTTAGCGATAGAGTACTCGATGGTGTTTAGCTTTGACTGGAGCGAAGGTCTCAAAGTAATCGATGCCGTAAGTCTGCGTGAATCCTTTGGAACCAACCGAGCTTTATACCTTTCAAGGGACCCATCAGCCCTATGCTTGGTTGTGAATACCCATTTGCATCCAACCGTGGACTTTCCCTTGGGTAGATACCACATCCCATGTTCCATTTTTTCTAGAGCTTTCATCTCCTCAAGAATTGCTTCATTCCATTCGGGAACTTGGAGCATCTGTGGTTTTTGGAATCTCGCACAAGACGAGGTTGAGGTAAAAGGCACGCAAATTGAGTGAGAGGTTTTCATAAGACACATAATGAGACATGGGATGTTTGGTACAAGACCTAACTCCTTTTCGGATAGCAATAGGTATGTGCGTTCATCAATAGACTCATTTTTTGACTATGATCGGGTTGGACAGATTGAGTTGGGATATTACCGATGATTGTATGGAGTTCGTGCCCGGTTCGGACTCATGGCAAGAAGACTCATTTCTTTGAGTTTTGTTTCTTTCGTGTAGACTTGAGCATAGGATGGGAGCTCGGTGTTCTTGGTACTAGTTTCGCATCCGTTATGCTCAAAGTAGGATGAGATGCCAAAATAGGTGGACCCGAACTTTCATTATTTGAAAAACATGGTTCAAAATCAGGTATAAGAGTCGCGGGAAGAGGATTTTCAGGTTTGAAAAGACTCTATTATGGTGTTGTGCGAATCTGCACTTTCTTTCCCCATGAAGATGAGCTCCAAAAAAGGTGTGAATTCGAAAAGGTGGCATCATGGTAACGAACATTTTTTGGAAATCGGGTCAAGATTTATACCCTTTTTGGTTAGGTGCATAACCAACAAACACACATCTTTTTGCTCTAGGATCAAGTTTGCCCGATTTCTATCATGGATGTGAACAAAGGAGGTACAGAAATAGTTTTAAGGGTAAGGCTGCAGCAAGTCTAGAGGCTGGATAGGTCTTCAAGGACTCTTAGGGGTGTTTGAAAGTTTAACACTCTAGAAGGCATTTGTTGATAAGATATGTGGATGTAAGAAGAGCTTCACCCCGTAGGTATGTGGGAACTTTAGTTGTGAAGAGTAGAGCTCTAGTTACTTCTAAAAGGTGTTTATTCTTCCTCTTGCCCCCATTTTGTTGAGGAGTGTCGGGACAAGAACTTTGATGCACAATTCCCTTTTCCAAGAAAAACGTCCCAAAGTTTATTGAAATATTCTCTCCCATTGTCACTCCCGATAATCTGAATTTGTACTTGAAATTGTGTTTGTATCATGGTGTAAAAATTTTTGAAAACAGACTCTACTTCAGATTTTTCTTTTAACATGTACACCCGACTTACTCTCGTATGATCATCAATGAATGTAGCGAACCATTTCTTTCCCGAGGGTGTAGGAATTCGAGATGGACCCCGAACATCACTATGAATTAATGAGAATGGTTTCGACGGCTTGTAGGTTTGAGAGGGAAAATTGGTTCGATGATGTTTGGCTAATTCACAAAATTCACCTGAAATGAAGATGGACTTTTATTCAAGAATAACTTTGGGAATAAGAACTTCAAATATTGAAAATTCGGATGACCTAGCCTATAATGCCATAACATAATATCATCATCCTTACAAATAGTAACAGATTCGAAACAGCTACCATGAAGATGTCTACTTGAGCTTATTCCATCTTCAAAGAAATAGAGTCCTCCGCTCTCTCTAGCACTGCATCGTCCTCCCCGAGGTCAAGTCCTGAAACTCACAATGAGATGAGAAAAATTAGCTCGACACTTTTGATCGGAGGTTATTTTGCTAATGGACAGCAAGTTACAAGATAGCTTTGGAACATGAAGGACATTATGAAGCGTGAGGGCAGGGGAGAGCTTGATGGATCCTAATCCAGCTATGGCCGAAGAGAACCATCTGCAATTGTGATTTTTTATTTCCTGCACACGGATTATAGGTAGAAAGAGTTTTGAACAGCCTGTCATGTGATCGGTTGCTCTGAATCAAGAATCCATGGTGTATTTTGGTGCAGATTTTCTATGAGGAAAGCAGTAGAAAAATGATTACCTTGATGGGCTAAAGAACAAGAAGGATTTAAAGAAGGTTGTGGAGGTTGAAGGAGTTTGTACAGGTGCTCTAACTGTTCCTTTGTGGATGGAACCGAATCGACTTGATTTGCTCTTCCTCATTTGTCGCTTGGAACGCACGACCATTACCACTGCTTCTTCTCTTCCAGCCTTCGTTTTCCAATTCTGCGGTTTGCCATGAATTTTCCAGCAGGTTTCTTTGGTATGCCATGGTTTCTTGCAATGTTCACACCATGGTTTCTTCCTCCTCTCTTCTTGAGTCAAGCCCCCGAGCTACAAGTGCAGAATTCTCGAATATAGACTTATCATTTGTTTCCGAATCACGTAGCATGATTCGCCTCGAGATTCCTCCTCCTAACTTCGAGAAAACCTCGCGGATGGATGGCAGAGGTTTCTGACCAAGGATTCTGCCTCTCACCTCATCAAGCTTCGATTAAGGCCTGCTAGAAACATGTATACTCTATCATTCTCTTCTCTCTTCATGTGTCTCTTGCAATCAGCCGGACTTTCCCATGTATCATCATAGCATTGATCTAATTCCTGCCATAAGGTCACCATTTCATTGAAGTAAACAGTGACCTCGATCTCCTTGCCTTGATTGCCATAGCTTTGTCTTCAATTCAAAGATCGGGAAGAGTTCTCAAATCAGAATATGTCTCTTCGCCGCATCTTTAGCGGTCGGAAGGAATAGATGCGGTTTTCCAATTGCAGCCTCCATAGAATTGATCAGCCAGGCAATTACTAAGGAGTTCTCCGATCTCCGGGCCTTCCATCTTGGATCGCTTTTTGCTGGTTCTTTTTCCTGCCTGTCAGTGGGAGCTTCCCTCGCCGTGATTGCTAGTTTCACCGATTGAGCCCACTCCAAGTAATTTGGCCATTCAATCGGTGAACTGTTAATAGTAGGCTGGAATTCGGGAGAATTGCTCTCCACTATTGCTCGATTGTCCGGAGAAATCGGTTGAAATTCTCTCTGGCGGGACACTGAATCGGTGTCCCTGCGAGCTCCGGTCATGCCGTTTTCACCATAGTAGGAGCTGGATTCAAAATGTCCGCTCGATACCATGTTGTTTTCTAAGAAGAAAAATAGTTTCTTCTATTTCTTGATAATCACAATGTTACGGAGAACATTACACATAAATAGAGTTTTGGACAACTATGCTAAAGAAAGGAAATAAAGACAGAAAGGAAAGATTTCCTACTTCCTAATCTTGAGGATTCGAAATAAAGAAAATAAAATAAATGGAAACAAAGAAATCATATCCCAAGATTGTCTCTGATTTTCGAGATCTTTCTTGATTCTTCGACAAAAACAACCGACTCAGAAATACTGAATGTGGGATATTGCATAGGCATTCTATTCTTGCGAAACTAAGGTCCCCACCTGGTGTTGAACTTTACTCGCGATGGTTGATTAGTGGGTTTGTTAATGCCCTATCTTGATTTGTGCTTCTATTCTGATGAGTAACTGTGTCTGGCGGTAATTGGTGGTAATTATTACGTTTGGTGCACAAGGTGCAAATTTCTGTTAAGTTCACTTTTATATTATTATTGAGTTATGGCTGGCAATTTTGGAAACACGGATACCAGTCTCACTAATCTAAAGTTGACCTTTGTTAAGCTCAATGGGACCAATTACCCTTCTTGGTCTATGGCAGTCGAAACATATATTTTGGACACCAAACAATGGAGTTATCTGACTTCATCTCCACCTACGGATAAAACAAAGGAGGAGGATTGTCGCTCTGGTGAGGCCGCTTATTAGGACGTTGTGGAATACCACGGATTCCAAGATTAGTCCTCAATTTATGTGGTGTACATCAGACAAAGCTATTTGGGACAAATGTGCTCTTATGTTTTTAGGTCGCAACAATATGACCTTTGCTTGTGATGTGTGGGAGGAGATATTTGACCTACGCATTGGAGACATGTCTGCATCTGATTGCTATTCTAGATTCACTACCCTTTGTGAGAAATTGGATGCTTATTTGCCTGCCCCATCGAGGACATTAGAGAGTTAGCCAAGTATCAACAGGATATGAGAGTTGTGTTATTTCTCCGGGAACTTGGTCCTACTCATTCTTCTCTCCGACAGCAGATTATCTCCCAAGGTACTCTTCCATCAATAGATGAGGTTTTTTTTCTTGAGTCGTTTGATGCGTGCCTAACTCATTATCATAGGCACCTGTAGAGAGTGCTATGGTCCCTCGGTCTTCTGGTGGTCGTGGAGGCCGGGGGCGTGATCCTCGGGATCGTGGCAAGTCTGTCTTTTCACCAGGTCGTGGCTGAGATGGTGGTAGGGGTGCTGGAAGTTCTCGTTATTGCAACCATTGTCAGCGAGCTGGCCATATTGAGCCTTATTGCTATACTCTACATCCGAAGCTTCGTCCATGGGCTGCTTATGCCGAAGCAGTAGAATCCCCAGTACAGAAGGTTCATGATTAGTCACAAGAGTTACCTAGTACCATTATGCTGACTCGCACCTAGTATGAGTCCCTAGTGCGTCCCAACCAAGTGGTGGATTCCTCTACTCCTACTGCTACTTTGGCACATACTTCTTCGGGTAGTCCATCTTGTTTACTTTTGTCTGCCCACTTCCTGGGTCATAAGACTCCGGTGCCACAAATCATATGACCGGCAATTTTAAGTCGTTGTCTGGTATTACCTCTATGTCACCTAGTTCTGTTACACCTGTTGATGGTTCAAAGTCCCATATCACTAGTCAAGGGAATGCAACCTTGGATCCCTCTCTTACTCTTTCATCTGTTTACCATTTGCCAGCTTTCCCATATAACTTGTTCTCAGTTAGTTCTCTTACTAGAGATTTGAATTGTTCTGTAACGCTTACTTCCACTCGTTGTGTCTTTCAAAATCTGAGGACCGGACGGATGATTGGTGGCGGACATGAGTGCAATGAGCTGTACTACCTGAACAAAAACCTTATTGTTGCGGCTGCTCAGAAGAAAACTGCTTCTGACTTATTTCAGATGCATTGTCATATGAGTCATCCACCACCTAACATTCTTCGTCATTTCACCTGTTTCAGAATCTATTGAGTCCTACCTAGTGTGATGCTTGCCAATTTGGCAAACACCATCGAGTGTCGTTTCCTTCTTGTGTCCAGCGTCGTGTGTCAAGTTCTTTTGAGTTGATCCATTCTAATGTTTGGGGACGTGTCGTATCGTTGATATGTCTGGTTATAAGAATTTCGTTACATTCGTGGATAATTCTTCCCGAATGTCATGGTTATATTTAATAAAAGATCGAACTGAAGTTTTTTTTTTTTGTTTCCGTATGTTTTACCTTGAAATTCTCAATCAATATCATGTTTCCATTAAATGTTTGCGTTCGATAATGCCAACGAATATATGGCTGTTTCATTTGATTTTCAATCATTTCTTATATCTCATGGGATTTTGTATTAGACTTCTTGTCCCCATACCCTCCAACGGAATGGGGTGGTTGAACGAAAAAATCGTCATCTCCTGGATGTGGCCCGTTGCCTCCTTTTCATATGAACCTCCCCCAAAATGTATTGGAGGCATGCTATTCTTACAACATCCTATCTCATAAATCGCCTTCCATCCTCGGTGCTTCATGGGGGCATACCTTTATCCATCCTACAAGTCCACTTCGTGCGTTCGGGTGCTGCTCTTTTTGTGCATCGTCTTACTCCTAGTCATGATAAGCTCGGTCCACGGGATAACAAGTGTGTGTTTCTAGGGTATTCTCGAACTCGGGAAAGGGTATAAGTGTTATAGTCTAGTTCATCGGTGGTTGTATGTCTTAATGAGATACAACCTTTTCGAGGATCGTCATATTACTCCTCTACAGCGGGTCCTTCTAAAGATGTTTTGTCTTCGACTATGGCTCCACTACCACCTATTCCATTAGCGAGTATGCTTGATTCATCAGCGTCATTGCCTAGTTTTCAGTTTGCCGACGATACCTATCAACGGCACCGGTCTGTTCAACGTGAGGTAGTACTTTGGATATGCATGATTCTCCACCAGTCAATGTCTCATCTTCTGATCCACCAATTGCTTTCGAGCCCGATTCTAGTATTGGCATTCCCATTGCATTGTGCAAAGGTACACGTTCTTGTGTTGGTCAACCCAATCCTTGATTTACTCCTTATAGTGGATTGTCTTAAATACACATACTTGTTACCCTCTTTCTCGATTTTTATCCAACGATTGTCATTCTCCCACATATCCCTCGTTCATTGCTTCTTTATCTTGTTTGTACATGCCAAGTCTTGTTGTAGAGGCTCTTGCTCATCCAGGTTGGTGACAGGCTATGGAGGATGAAATGCAGGTGTTACGGGATAATGGGACATGGCAACTTACATCGTTACTCTGGGAAACAGGCCGTTGGGTTTTCACGGTGAAGTTCCAACCAGATGGCATTGTTGAGCGTCTAAAGGCACGTCCTAATCGCCAAAGGTCACACCCGGACATATGGAGTTGATTATGATGATACATTCTCTCATGTAGCAAAGATACCTTTCGTTTGTGTTTTCATCTCTCTTGCTATCCATTATGGTTGGACTCTTCACCAAGTTGATGTCAAGAATGCCTTTCTTCATGAGGACTTGCCGGAAGAGGTCTATATGGAGCAACCTCCGGGGTTCGTTCCTCGGGGGAGTCTACCAGTGTTTGTCGTCTACGCAAGGCATTATATGGGTTGAAACAGTTTCCTTGTGCCTAGTTTGGTCGTTTCGGTGATACGGTTATACGGTTTGGTTTGCGACGTTGTACAATAGATCATTACGTATTTAGCTCTACTTCCTCTGTGGGTGTGTTCTCCTGGTTGTGTATGTGGATGATATCATTATTACTTGGTAGGGATTCTGTGGGCATAAAAAAATTGAAACGATTTTTACAGGTAGAGTTTAGCACAAAAGATATGGGTTGTTTGCGGTATTTCTTGGGCATTGAGGTGGCTGTTCACGTGATGGTATCTCATTATCACAACAGAAATATGTACTTGGTATTCTCGGTGAGGTTGGTTTTCTTGGAACGAAGCTTGTTAATACTCCAATGGATCCTATTGTGAAGCTTAATGCAGAACATGGCGAATTACTTCATGATCCACGTAAGTATCGGAGACTGGAGGGT
Organism: Rhodamnia rubescens; assembly: GCA_021437795.1. Taxonomy (NCBI): domain Eukaryota; kingdom Viridiplantae; phylum Streptophyta; class Magnoliopsida; order Myrtales; family Myrtaceae; genus Rhodamnia; species Rhodamnia rubescens. Next base: position 3,800,708 of record JAILYA010000012.1, read on the forward strand.
AAGCTCAATTATTTAACTGTTACTCGACCAGATATCATTTTTGTTGTCCGTGCTGTTAGTCAATTTATGAGTACTCCTTGTACTACACATCGGGAGGTAGTGCTACATATAGTTAAATACTTGAAGGGAGCACCAGGAAAAAGGATATTGTTTAAGAATCATGGACATCTTGATGTTATTGGCTACTACGATGCTGATTGGGCTGGTTATCCTTTCAATAGACGATCAACTTCTGGTTCCTGTGTATTCTTGGAAGGCAATCTTGTGAGTTGGAAAAGTAAGAAACAACAGGTGGTGTCTCGATTGAGTGTTGAGGCGGAATATCGGGCCATGGCTTATGTGACTAGTGAGTTGATTTGGTTAAGTATCTTATTATCCGAACTTAGTATGTCATCTTCAGCTCCCTCAATTCTGTGTTGTGATAATCAATCTTCTATGCATATCTCTTCAAATCCAGATTTTCATGAGCGCACGAAGCATATTGAAGTAGATTGCCACTTTGTGCAAGAAAAGATTCAAAACAAGGACATAATACTTCAATACACACGGACTGAAGACCAACTTGCTGACATTTTCACTAAGTCATTGCAGGGCAGTAGAGTAATTACTTTGTGTAACAAGTTAGGGCTCTTTGATGTTTATGCCCCAACTTGAGGGGAAGTGTTGAAAGGGTAGTTTAGCCTTTTCCATAATTAGTGAGCCCTAATGCTCACTATATATATAGAGAGATGACGTAATCTGATAAAGTGAATGATGATTATGTTTTCCTCGGTTATGCTGAAATTGGAGTGTGCGAGGCATGCTAAGGATCCAACATACTCCATACCATGTGTATTACCATTGAAAAGTCAGTACAATTAGACTTGGGGCTTCCATCGAAAACACCATCAAAAGTGAATTTTGGATTAGGTATGTTTATTGCAATCACAGAACTTGCATTTCTCAACCATGGGGCTTGGCATCTCAAAACCCTTGAAGATTTTTAATGCATGTGAAGTAAACCGAGTTCATCTTAGGTAGTGAGATTTCCATACTGTAAAGTAATTTGAACTACAGCATTTGGCAAAAACAAAATCACATTGGAAAGAAGACTTGCAGATGTCAGCTAAATTAATAGTGCTTCCAAAGACAATATAGTTTTAGAAGAGACTGCTACTAACTAGGCCTCATAAAGCATTTCATTTGCAATGAAGAAATAATTGATTGGCAAATGGACCTGCTCCACTTTTTTGGCTAGATTCCCAAAGTACAAAATGTGTCACAGGTGTATCCATGACAAAGACATGCTATATCTACCTCAGCCAGCAGTTCACTTAAAAGAGTAATCGAACAATGTGCACATCCTAGGAGATAAATTGGCGGTGCATTACTAAATGACAATGAAGTTATTTCGTTACCTCATTCAGAAGAGAGTTTGCATCACAATGGCTGATGGAGCATAACTTGTCTGTATGGCTTGATTCCGAACTGAAAACAAAGCCAAACAACTAAATAGTTTGATAAAAGCAGCACTATTAGACCTATAAGATAAGACGTTAGACAGAAACATCCATAACCGATTAAGCTTCGAAAATTACTATTCCCAGAATGCTAGCAGCCAGATCATCTCATGACAGGTGATTAAGCCCAAACACATAAAGGTCCCTGACAAATATTACATCTTCTCAAATGATTGTTCTGCATATGCTTAGTGGGTGGTATTAGGGTGAGGTAGGATAACTCATGTCCTTTCAGTCTGATATACTTTCATATCTGAACGAAACTGGGCAGAAAAAGTCATACCTGTAGTTGTAGTCCTTAACAACAAAATACAATGGCGGCCCAACTCGAAGATACTCAGACACGTTGTTGAAATAACCCTGCCACAAAATACATGATAAGAAAAGAACAAGGAAGCAAGTCCCCAAAAGCCATGGTTAAAGTTGAAACCTGAAGATAGGAGTCTTGAGGGAGAACAATCTGCTGCTCCAGTCCTGCTTCAATCCTTGTGCATAACGCCTGAACAGATGATTAAGAGATGACCAAAAAATCCAAGAGAAACCCTTAGCAGTATATCATTCAGATGAATGAAAAAGCTAATTTCATGTAATTAGAACTTAGAATCACTAAAGATTGACTAGAATTACTTACAATGCTTGCTAATGAAAAAGCAACAAAGACGGCAACTACAAATATTTCAATTGCCCAATGTTCGAGTATACGAGTGTGAATGTCCTGCACATGGTAGAGAAACTGACTACATTTTCAAAGCCACCAATGAATGAATCATAAACAAGTTGGTCCATGACACAAAATTTCCATGAGAAAATTTCTAGATACCTTCATGTAATGAACCAGCAATCCAGGATTTCTCTGATGAGAGACTACATGACAGAAGGAACTCTCTCAGTTTGATCATGAAATTTATTCAAAGAGCATCACAAGGTATAAAACATCCCATTAGAAATTAGTATTACAACTATATAGGAACAAGGCACAATTGCATGGATACTGAAAGACAGAACAGGTACCTTCATCAGAAGCCCTGGAAGAATCTTTCTTTATGCAAGGGAGACAGTCAACCCTGTTATTCTCAGCTCTGGTGAAGTCAAAAACGATCAATGCAACAAAAGCAGTGACTTGCAGAAGAAAGTCCAAAAGAATAGCCAAAGCTGCAGAAAAAAGTGTGACTATAATAAGTCTTTAACACAATAAACCTGAAACTGCAAAACAAGGTAGGAGTAAAACCTCATTACCTGCAAACATTGAGAAGACACGACACGCTGGCATAGGAATGAAAGCTCCAACTGCAAATGCCAAAACCTCAGACAAACTGGCCAAAGTAATGGATGGACCAACTTCTACAAGTGCACTACTTATTCGTTCCTCCAAAGACATGTCTGACGGTTGCCTTTTCACAGCATGGACCAATATGCACATGTTATCCACTCCAACCTAGAGAATTCCCACAGCACATATAAATTGAAGGGAAAAAAAGTATAATGAAAACTGTAAAAAGGGGTGTCGAACCTAACTAGAACAACCCACACTTTCCTGATAGGAACACATGTTACATACTGAAGAAGAAGAAGAAGAAGAGTAGTAAAGGCCTTAATACGGAGTGGGTTGGAAGTGACATCACAGGAGCTAGACAAACAGGAAACTTTTCTGACAAGCAAAGATATAGAATTGCTGGAAGAAAATGAACAAAAGAAAGTATTTACGTAGAAATGTCACTCGGATTCATATAACCTATTTCCTCAGAGAAGGTTACTGTAATATTACTAAAGCAGTGGGAATCCTCCCTCTGATGATTAGGAACAGAAACTAATAATCCTCTCTCTGATGATTAGGAACAGAAACTCCTAGAACAAAAGCATCAGTATAACAAGGTTGTGACATTCAATCGAACACAAGAACGAAAGAAAATAATTGATCAGAAGAACAACAAATTTACCGCCAAGACCAGGAAAGGGATGACTTCCATTATAATCAATGTAGACCTAATTCCAATTGCACTGAAAAATCCAACAGAACCAAGGACAGAGAGCACGACGATCAAAACTCCTGCGAGACCCAGTAATACCTGGCACCCAGAATCTTATGAGTACTGCAGTTATTTAAAGGAACAAAAAACAGTATAGAAGTAACAATTAGAACAATATATAAGCAACCAGATACACTTGTGGACTTAGAAACTTAAAATATCATTGCCTTTCTCAATTTAAGAAACAAGATGGACTGGTGCATGCATGTGGGGCGTGTAGGTATTGTTAAAGTATATTTGAGGATATTAGTTAGTAGTTAGCATATGGTCAATAAAGTAATTAGGGTTTTGTTAGCGTCTCTCATGCTAAATAAAGTAGAGCCATCTTATGTACTTTTCAGTCATTAAGTAAAGATGTAGCCTTTACAATACTCTCTCTCCCTCTCTCATGAAGATCCTTGAATATTTACAGGTACATATAATGCACGTATGCAGTTATATTCTCATATCGCTCACAAAAGGATAAACATGACAACCATAGCACAGGACAGGAATACTCCAGGACAGGAGCAGCAATTAACTGACTACATGTTCCACAAAGTTGCAATTCGTGGGGACGTTGCTTACTTTGAACAGCTAGTGTGTGTGTGTGTGTGTGCCAGGCCATTTTCACGTGTGCGCGTATGGATGAGTAATTACTGTTCATCCAGATAAAGCAATATAACTTGTCAAAATTGTTAAGTCGAACCTTTGAGGAGATGTAGAAAGTGGATAAACTGGGTGGATCTCCCAGCGTGAAGGAAATGTAAGCGAACATCACAAGGTAGCTGACCTGGTGCACAATTAGAAAGAGTAAAATAACTAATATACAGGATCCAATGTGACATATTCTTCACTAGTCAATGAAGTATTTATCAAAAAAGCGAAAAACTAAACTCCAAAACAGGGCATACTACTATCGTGAGAACATCTGCAGTACTTTCTCTCTTTAGTTCTTCCTCAATCGAGCTTTCAGATGAAAAGGAAAGGGTCAAATTGTTAGACTGTGCAGATGGCAGAAGCTCCTCCTGTTAATTTGATAAGGACGGAAAATATTAAGAGCTCAGTTCAAAAGATATTTCTGTTGAAACAGTGATTAATCTTGCTTCCATATATTTCGATAATCATAAAGAACAAAAGAACATTAGTCGAGCAAATCCGTAGACTAGAAGGTACACCAAAACACAATAGAACACATGCTTATCATGAATCACAAGATTCTTCACTAGGACGAGCATATAACAAGCACAATTTACCACTCGAGGTTAAGAAATTGTTGATTTCTAAGAAGAAAAATAGTTTCTTCTATTTCTTGATAATCACAATGTTACGAGAGAACATTACACATAAATAGAGTTTTGGACAACTATGCTAAAGAAAGGAAATAAAGACAGAAAAGGAAAAGATTTCCTACTTCCTAATCTTGAGGATTCAGAAATAAAGAAAATAAAATAAATGGAAACAAAAGAAATCATATCCCAAGATTGTCTCCTGATTTTCCGAGATCTTTTCTTGATTCTTCGATACGCCCCTCAAGTTGGTGCGTAAATATCTATCATGCCCAACTTGCTTATGAGAGACTCGAAGTTAGGTCCGAATAGTCCCTTCGTAAGAATGTCAGCTATTTGTTGCGTTGTTGGCACAAATGGCATACAAATAGCTCCTGCATCAATCTTCTCCTTGATAAAGTGTCTATCGATCTCAACATGCTTAGTTCTGTCATGTTGCCTTTGGATTATGTGCAATGTTTATTGCAGCCTTGTTGTCACAGTACAGCTTCATAGGCATTTTCACTGGCACTCGAAGTTCTTCTAGTACCCGGGTTAGCCACAACATCTCCACGGACTCCATGGGCCATTGCTCGGTACTCTGCTTCCTGCACCGCTTCGTGCCACCACATTACGCTTCTTACTTCGCCAAGTAACCAAGTTCCCCCAGGACATATGTACAATATCCTGAAGTCGACCTTACGTCGATGGTAATTGACCCCCCGCCTACTGCATACGTGTATGCTTCAATTTCTTGTTGAGTAGACTTTTTGAATAGTAATCCTTTTCCAGGTGTGCTCTTTAGGTATCTCAAGATCCTATACACAGCCTCAAGATGTCTTTCATAGGGAGAATGCATAAATTGGCTTACCATACTCACGGCATAGGCAATGTCCGGCCGAGTATGAGATAAATAGATCGGTTTCCCTACGAGCTTTTGGTATCTCGATGTATCAACGGGAACCTCATCTTTGTCATTTCCAAGTTTCGATTTGGATCTATTGGAGTATCTCGCGGTCTACAACCACTCATTCCGTCTCCTTTAGAAGATCCAACACATATTTCCTTTGTGAAACTACAATTCCTTTTTTTGATCGAGCCACCTCCATTCCAAGGAAATACCTTAGAGTTCCCAAATCCTTGATCTCAAATTCGGAAGCAAGACATTCTTTTAACTTTGTTCATTTTCGCAATATCATTCCCTGTGAGAATGATGTCATCAACGTACACTATCAAAATTGCAACCTTCCCATCACGAGAATGCTTTACAAACATGGTATGATCAGCTTGTCCTTGAACATACCCTTGTTTCTTCACAGGCCTGAGTGAACTTCTCAAACCAGGCCCTTGGTGATTTGTTTCAGTCCATATAACGACTTCTTCAATTTACAAACCTTTGATCCGAACTTTCTATCAAAGCCCGGAGGGAAATCCATGTATACTTCTTCCTCCAAATCTCCATTTAGAAATGCATTCTTCACATCTAGTTGCTGCAGAGGCCAATCAAGATTATTTGATGCAAGCGATAGGAGTACTCTACGATAGTGTTTAGCTTTGCAACTGGAGCGAAGGTCTCAAAGTAATCGATGCCATAAGTCTGCGTGAATCCTTTGGCAACCAACCGAGCTTTATACCTTTCAAGGGACCCATCAGCCCTATGCTTGGTTGTGAATACCCATTTGCATCCAACCGTGGACTTTCCCTTGGGTAGATCCACCACATCCCATGTTCCATTTTTTTCTAGAGCTTTCATCTCCTCAAGAATTGCTTCATTCCATTCAGGAACTTGTAGAGCATCCTGCACAGTTTTGGAATCTCCACACAAGACAAGGTTGAGGTAAAGGCACGCAAATTGAGTGAGAGGTTTTCATAAGACACATAATGAGACATAGGATGTTTGGTACAAGACCTAACTCCTTTTCGGATAGCAATAGGTATGTCAAGTTCATCAATAGACTCATTTTTTTGACTATGATCGGGTTGGACAGATTGAGTTGGGATATTACCCGATGATTGTATGGAGTTACAGTCGGGCCCGGTTCGGACTCATGGCACCTTAAGGAAGCAGAAGACTCATTTCTTTGAGTTTTGTTTCTTCTCGTGTAGACTTGAGCATAGGATGGGAGCTCGGTGTTCTTGGTACTAGTTTCGCATCTGTTATGCTCACAAGTAGGATGAGATGCCAAAATAGGTGGACCCGAACTTTCATTATTTGAAAAACATGGTTCAAAATCAGGTATAAGAGTCGCGGGAAGAGGATTTTCAGGTTACGCAAGACGAAAAGACTCTATTATGGTGTTGTGCGAATCTGCACTTTCTTTCCCCCATGAAGATGAGCTCCAAAAAAGGTGTGAATTCGAAAAAGGTGACATCCATGGTAACGAACATTTTTTTGGAAATCGGGTCAAAGCATTTATACCCTTTTTGGTTAGGTGCATAACCAACAAACACACATCTTTTTGCTCTAGGATCAAGTTTGCCCGATTTCTATCATGGATGTGAACAAAGGAGGTACAGCCAAATAGTTTTAAGGGTAAGGCTGCAGCAAGTCTAGAGGCTGGATAGGTCTTCTGAAGGACTCTTAGGGGTGTTTGAAAGTTTAACACTCTAGAAGGCATTCCGTTGATAAGATATGTGGATGTAAGAAGAGCTTCACCCCATAGGTATGTGGGAACTTTAGTTGTGAAGAGTAGAGCTCTAGTTACTTCTAAAAGGTGTTTATTCTTCCTCTCTCTCGCCACCCCATTTTGTTGAGGAGTGTCAGGACAAGAACTTTGATGCACAATTCCCTTTTCCAAGAAAAACTGTCCCAAAAGTTTATTGAAATATTCTCTCCCATTGTCACTCCCGATAATCTGAATTTGTACTTGAAATTGTGTTTGTATCATGGTGTAAAAATTTTTGAAAACAGACTCTACTTCAGATTTTTCTTTTAACATGTACACCCAACTCACTCTCGTATGATCATCAATGAATGTAACGAACCATTTCTTTCCGAGGGTGTAGGAATTCGAGATGGACCCCAAACATCACTATGAATTAATGAGAATGGTTTCGACAGCTTGTAGGTTTGAGAGGGAAAATTGGTTCGATGATGTTTGGCTAATTCACAAAATTCACACTGAAATGAAGATGGACTTTTATTCAAGAATAACTTTGGGAATAAGAACTTCAAATATTGAAAATTCGGATGACCTAGCCTATAATGCCATAACATAATATCATCATCCTTACAAATAGTAACAGATTCGAAACAGCTACCATGAAGATGTCTACTTGAGCTTATTCCATCTTCAAAGAAATAGAGTCCTCCACTCTCTCTAGGCATCCTCCCCGAGGTCAAGTCCTGAAACTCACAATGAGATGAGAAAAAATTAGCTCGACACTTTTGATCAGAGGTTATTTTGCTAATGGACAGCAAGTTACAAGATAGCTTTGGAACATGAAGGACATTATGAAGCGTGAGGGCAGGGGAGAGCTTGATGGATCCTAATCCAGCTATGGCCGAAAGAGAACCATCTGCAATTGTGATTTTTTTATTTCCTGCACACGGATTATAGGTAGAAAAGAGTTTTGAACAGCCTGTCATGTGATCGGTTGCTCCTGAATCAAGAATCCATGGTGTATTTTGGTGCAGATTTTCTATGAGGAAAGCAGTAGAAAAATGATTATCTTGATGGGCTAAAGAACAAGAAGGATTTAAAGAAGGTTGTGGAGGTTGAAGGAGTTTGTACAGGTGCTCTAACTGTTCCTTTGTGAATGGAACCGAATCTGACTTGATTTGCTCTTCCTCATTTGTCGCTTGGAACGCACGACCATTACCACTGCTTCTTCTCTTCCAGCCTTCGTTTTTCCAATTCTGCGGTTTGCCATGAATTTTCCAGCAGGTTTCTTTGGTATGCCATGGTTTCTTGCAATGTTCACACCATGGTTTCTTCCTCCTCTCTTCTTCAGAGTCAAGCCCCCGAGCTACAAGTGCAGAATTCTCGAATATAGACTTATCATTTGTTTCCGAATCACGTAGCATGATTCGCCTCCGAGATTCCTCCCTCCTAACTTCAGAGAAAACCTCGCGGATGGATGGCAGAGGTTTCTGACCAAGGATTCTGCCTCTCACCTCATCCAAGCTTCGATTAAGGCCTGCTAGAAACATGTATACTCTATCATTCTCTTCTCTCTTCATGTGTCTCTTGCAATCAGCCGGACTTTCCCATGTATCATCATAGCATTGATCTAATTCCTGCCATAAGGTCACCATTTCATTGAAGTAAACAGTGACCTCACGATCTCCTTGCCTTGATTGCCATAGCTTTGTCTTCAATTCAAAGATCTGGGAAGAGTTCTCCAAATCAGAATATGTCTCTCTCACAACGTCCCACACATCTTTAGCGGTCGGAAGGAATAGATGCGGTTTTCCAATTGCAGCCTCCATAGAATTGATCAGCCAAGCAATTACTAAGGAGTTCTCCGATCTCCAGGCCTTCCATCTTGGATCGCTTTTTGCTGGTTCTTTTTCCTCGCCTGTCAAGTGGCCAAGCTTCCCTCTGCCATCGATTGCTAGTTTCACCGATTGAGCCCACTCCAAGTAATTTCGGCCATTCAATCGGTGAACTGTTAATAGTAGGCTGGAATTCTGGGAGAATTGCTCTCCACTATTGCTCGATTGTCCAGAGAAATCAGTTGAAATTCTCTCTGGCAGGACACCTGAATCGGTGTCCCTACGAGCTCCGGTCATCGCCGTTTTCACCATAGTAGGAGCTGGATTCAAAATGTCCGCTCTGATACCATGTTGATTTCTAAGAAGAAAAATAGTTTCTTCTATTTCTTGATAATCACAATGTTACAGAGAACATTACACATAAATAGAGTTTTGGACAACTATGCTAAAGAAAGGAAATAAAGACAGAAAAGGAAAAGATTTCCTACTTCCTAATCTTGAGGATTCAGAAATAAAGAAAATAAAATAAATGGAAACAAAAGAAATCATATCCCAAGATTGTCTCCTGATTTTCCGAGATCTTTTCTTGATTCTTCGACAGAAATAAACACAAATGGCATGTTCAGAATACCAAAAAAACCTTTGCTAATTGAATAAAAGCCTTCTCCCATGCCAGAGCCATCCCATTCTCATTGGTTGAATCATCCATTGCATTGTTAACTGGGTATGTCACAACAAATGCAGAAGCCTGGACAAAGAAGACCATCAAAGAGTTAATAGAAATTTGATAGGCAAGAAAAGGATGAATATCTCACCTCAGAATAGTTTTTTCCAGAAAAACCCCCTAGCGCAGTGCTTGGATCTAGTGGAGCCTTAAAAGCACTCAGACAAGTGTCTGCAGAAGTATAATGCTGAAAAAACGGAGATGACAAGAGAGTCACATAAGTAGTCAAATAGTTTTAATCATCCAATAATAATGATATCAATGGGGCAAAGAAGCTGTTCTTCAGTTGGAGTTGGACTTCATGTCAGCGACTCAGCAATCAGTTATTCAAGGGGGCTAACATCTCCAATAGTTGCTTTTCACAGGATAACGAAAAACTACATCCATCTTGTCCCTTTTCAAACTAATGTTCAACAGAAAAAAAGCATCTGAGATTGTCACCAGTCATGAGAGCCTCAATTCCTGCATTGCATTATTATCATTTCTCAAGAAGTTGGCATTCTTGTCCATCTTCTGATCAAGATCAGCAAAAAGGATGCACTGACCAGGACATTTCAATTACAAACAATTTTTGTTTTCAGTGTCTACTCAACATGGCAAACATCATCCTGGAATTGTTTTTTTGTTCCCTTTCTGGTAGAACTTTTTGGTGAAAGAGACCCATATGAGCAAGTCCAAGAGGATTAGCAATATTTATTTAATGCTGTGTCATAGTCCACCTATGGTGGAAATTGAAGATGGAATCAAGAGCGAGTCTAACCTGAAACTGGCCCACTAATTCAGTAAGATATAAGCTCACTTATTCTACCTATCTTTGAGTATCATGTTTAGCATCAGAGTCGTCCAACCAAAAATAAGAATCCTAATGACACTGACAGCTTGACAGGTTAACATGACACACCACCAGCTTGTCAAGTGCCTTCCAAAGCAAGGATTCTATAAGTAGCTTCCTTAGCCTAAATATATTAGCACTATGCTTCATTTTTCTCTCATTCGATGAATTCTGATGATGCATACAATTGACAGGTTTCTTCACTTAGATGAGCTTTGTGATGTTCAAATACCAAAATCCAGGAGGAAACCTCAGAACGCAGAGTCATGCATTACTGTCCTCTGCAAACCTAGAAGAAAGACATCTAAGCACCTCACACAATGGAGTAAGAAAGCTATCTGTTACCACTTGGTGGAAATAGAACTAGAATTCAACACCAAGAAGATATTTCTTTCACATATTAGGTACTTGAATTTTGGAGTTGTCCTCTTAATCCTTAGTTATAAAGTCATCAACATGATAACGGACCTCCAAAGTGAATGTCAAACAAATAGACAAAAAAAACAAATGCAGTTTTCCACAGAGTACAGATGTTACCTGAAAGCAATACTCTGCATGTGTAACCCCTCCGTACATGTTGTAGTTATCCAGATCCATTTTATAATACTGGAATATGTACACCGACATACAGTTGAGATGTCCGTAGATGAAAACACCAGCATTACTATCTCAAAACCAATTTCAACGCACCAAAAAAGTTTATTTATCGGTCATCTCACGACTACTTACTGCTTATTATTACTCTAACAAACATAACGGAATATTCCATTCCCATCTCATCCGTATAAGCAACTCATGACGCATAATTTGGAAACTTATATGATGGTGAAGCCAGACACAACCGTAATGACAAGGACTGCTGGAGGACTCCAAAAAAAGGAAGACTAGAGCAAAAAGGAGAAGAGCAAGGCAGACTAAGATATTTCTTGTGTACAGAGGGTCAAGAGTGGAACAAACAAGCCACAACAAAGCCTTTCTCAAGGAAGTGAGGTAGGCTCCACGGAACCTCTCAAGCCACTGATGCTTATTAAAGACGGTTATTCTCCAAGATCCATATTTTGAAGGTCCTTCCAATGCTTAGGAACTGATAAAGAGAATAAAAAGTAGATTGTTGCCACATATGTAAATCACCACTTCAACTACTTGGTTCTCCCAAATGAGTAGAGTACTATACTTTTAGCTTCACTAAAGCTGGTTGACGGAAATGAAGATAACCTCAGCAGTGGGAGGAAAAGCCTATCTCCAGGCCTGACCAGTGAGGAAGGAAGAGAAGGGAAAGAGGCCCCTTTCTCTATTGACTTAGCTGGAACATAGGCCACTGATTAGCAAATACTACAATCATCTATGTTTTGCTTGATGATAAAATTTAGAGCAACACATGTCAATTCTAGAACTTCCACAAAAGAATCGTTCCTCACTCTTGAACTTATGCATGGCACTTTTATCTTCTCTTTTCATACGTTGTACAAAGGGCGGTAGCATGTGGGTACATTCCATGACACAGGTCACTTACAGAGGATATTAGAAGGAGCCATTCAGCAAGCCTACTGCACTTAACATTTAGCAAAAATGACAAACTAACTCAAGGGGGTGCAATCATTTGAAAATGCTCCCTGACAAAGTTTAGGAAAACTTCGAAAGAATTTAATGGATACATATGGAAGGTATGACACTTAAATATCCAGAGGTTTAAGATGTGAAATGATAAAATAAACCTGCAGAATACTTTGAGTTGCACAATCATTGCCCAGTGGCTTCAAGCAAATGTCAGCTAGAGACACCATTGTGCCTGAAAAATTGACACGGATTTCATCCACCTGATTAAATGAAATCACATTAGAATCAATGAGAATACAAAATATATGACAGTTAACTGAAAGATTCCTGAATCCTGATTCCACACTATCAACCTTGAAGGCAGTTGCCAAAGAGAAAAGGTAATGCCACCACTATACCTTTTGCTGTAATTCAAAAAGCAGCTGGATATTTCTATCTGTTACAATACTTGGTTGCTGGCCACCCTCTGCGTCAGGCACAGTCGCCAAAATGAGCTGAAGATATGTCACATCATATACAAGGTAAATTACAATGAGCACGTGAGAGAGAGTGAGAAAACAGCGTTACGCGAAAATCAATTTCAGTTGACGCGAGGAAGACTATGAAGAGATCCTATAAATCTACCTTAATTGACATGCAGACATATAGAGGAGAGAAATTCCTTTATCCCATGTCTCCATGAGTCAATTCAAAGGCCCAAGGATCAAAAGATAAAAGTACCCAATTTGGGTAACTAGGAAAAGGAATTCACCAAAAATATCAGTATGAAAAGCAAATAGATATTAGAGCTCTTTCAGAAGTAACCCATCTAAGAAAAAGCAAAGACCACCTTCAAAGCTGACCAGTAGATCACAAGGTCAAAACTATTGCTCTCAGATTTAGAGATCCTAGTAACTAGCAGCAAATAAAGTTCCGAGTAGGGCAGTAGGGAGATGGTGGAAGGAAGGGAAAGGTTACCTTTTTTCCTATTTAACGCTGGAGGAGATTATGGAAAGCTCTATTGACTATAATAGAGCAACATTGAACTGAAAAAACAACTGAGTAGTGCACACTTCATCCACGTAGATGTCAATACAACTACATGCTAATGGCTACTTGACATACTTAGATGAGATAACCTACATGTAACCACGGAAGAACTTTTGTTTGAAACATAAAACACATCATAGTTCTCAGAACTTATGCAAAGGTCAAGGAAATGACACGAATATACAAGAGATTTCACGACCTATAGAATTTTTCATAAAGCAAAGACCTTATGCAGAAACAGCAATAGGAAAATTGAAAGATCGTGACCACAGCATGTACAAACCTGCTCAATTCTATAGAATGGTGCAAGATGACTGTCAAAGAATTGTTTTTCTTCTGCTGCTTTACTTCCAGGGCCAACCCACAACTGCAATAGAGTTATTTCAAAACTGGTTCTTTAACGAGGCATAACCACAAGGAAGAAGTGTCTTAGTAAAGATCAGACAATCACCAGACATAGTATTTTCTACATTGAAATCTCTTGAAAAAGCACTGTAAATCTTTTCAAATGAACGAAGCAATACCGCCCCACAAAATAGGTATATTTTCCCATATCAAAGTGAAAAACTACCTAGACAAGCAAGACTATGGCTACGCAATGAAGTCAAAAGTTCGTACTTGTTAAATTTAGATGAGAACTGTGACAGGAAGCCCTAAGTTTATGAGGCGTGAACCATGTAGCTAATTTATTCAAACTTCATTTGTTAAAGATCAAATACAGTTGAAATTTGGTAATGGCAACAATACCTTCTCTGGACGGGTCTCCACCTCAAAACGAAGTAGGCCTAAACAGAGTAATAGAACAATGGCCAAGGATGAACAAAGCACTAAAGTTGGATTTCTGGCAATCCACAGACCATAACTCCTGAAGAAACAAATGGAGCCATTCAGCATCTGTCAATGACAGAAAAAGACAAACCATTGAAGTAGACCTGTAAAAGCTTGAAATATATCCTTGAACAGAAGAAAATTGGACCATGTTACTTTCTGCTGGAACCATTTCTTGCATCTGAACAAAGAAGGAACCAATCACGAAGCAGCCAAAAAAGGTAGGACATAAAGCAATAAAAAGTTGACAAGTAAGCAAAGAAACACGACTTCTACATAAGTATCAAGAAACCAAGTATCATGCTTGCAAGTGATCCTACCAACTGCCAGCACAGCTCATCCACGTCATTCATTTCAGTCTGATAGTTAATTTTAACATCGTGTCCAAGCCATTCAGAACAAAATCAACAGAAGTGGCAATTTATTCTAAGTTATTTCCCATCAATTAACAGTGTTTGGCATTGAGCCTTTTCCTTGAAGATAAGCAGAAGGGGCACTGCTCCTCCTCTTCTTCTAACATAGCGTAAGTTATATATATATATATATATATATATATTTATATATATATATATAATAAAAAGATGATAACCATGAGATGCATTCCACTGACAGACAACACAATAATGAATGCATCATTCACATGTGAACCAACAGGCAGGTGGAAAACAGACAGTCCGCATGATGTCATCTCCCTTGAAGTCTGAGAGATGAACTGTCATGAGTAAGCACACGAAAGTCGACAGCTGTAAGCTTAGTTGAAAGAGGAAAAAGGCCATGAACAATAAGATTGCTATTAGAAGCACCCATTCAGATGAAGACTATAAATAGCAATTACTACGTCCAAGACATTTGGGAATAGAAGCACACCTTCACAGGACGTTCCTTATCCTCCTCGAGAATAGAACTAATTTCACCATGGTTTATGGAATCCAACAGTGGCTTTTTTATTGGTGCAGGTCTCCTCCTTTCTCTTCTTCTATAACATGAACTCCATCCAAAAAATGCAGAGATCAAAACAATATATAGGACACCTAGGGAAAGCTCAACACATGTGACCTGCCATGATCAGCCAAAGGCTCTAGGTGAGGAATTCCAAAGGGACAAATCAAAAGAGCACTAAAACCGAGGAGTTAATCAATTACTCCAATAGTCCAAAATATATATGGATTAAAAGGATTAATAAAAAATATAGTACAAAAGAGAGATAAAATCAGCTTTCCAATAACTCCAACCTCTAAAGGTCCAATAGTGATGGAACATGAATCCATTTGATGAGGAGGAGGAGGTTCTGCATCAGAGCAAAAAGGAGCTGCAGGGCAATCTCCGCAAGAGCAGCCCAGGGAAGTGTCACCACAGGAATATGAAGAGACATTCATCAGCTCCATCCCAGATAATTCAGGGACATTTGACTTAAAACTTATGGTATACGGTGAACCAGGAAACCCAAGATCTGCTTTCTGACCAATAAATGAGAACCATTCTGGCAGAACAAATTAAGTCAATGAATTGACATGTGAAGATGGATGCAAAGCATGATGAAATAAGAAAAAAATCCTATAAAAAGACTGATAGGCACAAGCAAAGAAAAAAAGATGCTTAAACTATGTCAAATAATCTATACAATTCATGGACCTGATACCAAACTATTGCTTGTTCAAAGAAAAAGTTTCCTTCCAACATAGCGCACAGTTGAGGCTGATTAAAGAAAGAAATAACTATGGAAGAAGCTCTGCATGATATAAGACTGCATTTGCATCAGTAGCTAATTATATGTGAGAGCTTGAGTTTCTTTTCCCCTTTCAATAAATCTCATGAGCTCAATTGCTGCCGACAACAGAAGTTCTCTATCTACAAATTTAGAGTTATAAATTCTGATTTAGAACAACATGCAATTTGAGGGGAGCTACACCTACATATGAGATGTGGCTAATTAGATAGAAACAACTCAGCAACTTCCACTGAAGAGACGCAAACAATTGAAAGAGAGCTAGCGTCAAAACTCATCATCAAACAAATATAACGAGAAGATACCTCTATAGCTTTTAGCACCGGCACCAATAAAATCTATGGCCCGTGTATTCATAGTCCCAAACTTTACGTCCTTGCAGGAATCATATAACCTCTCTCCAAAAGTATCGGTGACGAAGAAGTCTATTGCATCAACAGCTACATTGCCATCAATCTGAAAAAGTATTAGAAACATGTAGTAGGAGCTGCAGAGAATACTATCAGAATAAGCTAATAAACATTCCCCATACACAAAACAGTCTTGAATTCTTCAACTGCAAGTAAGCTTTGTATATTCAAGGGAACAACAATGTATCGAAAATATCTTAAATATATACTTTATATACTTTTCTGAAGAAGTAGAAGTCTTGAACCCAATTATTCTCTTTATACAGATGACTGGAGCCCCAAGTAGTTAATATATGTGCACTACCTCAGTAACAGAAGTCACATTGATGAAAAGGCTTTGATTCGGAGAGCAGGACAACTCGCAGAAAAGGTTCAAGAAGTTCCTTAAGCATGCTGGACAGCCCACCAGTAATGGTATTGCCTGAAAAATACACAAAACATAATGGTGTCACTTGATAGTGAGAACATGAAACAATTACTTTGGGAAAGATACAACGATCGTTTTTTCTTAATTAAAGTAAAGTCTCTCAATAAGTTCTTCTAAAACTAAGCAGAAAGAATATCTCTCATTTTCTTTTGGGTGGGTTGTTCTTGGGGGGGGGTGGGGTCGCCCACAGAGGGGTATTGAGGTTATCAAAGAGGATCAATTGACCATGGAAGTAAACTGGAGCAATAGAATCTGACTCAATGTAAGCAAGAACAAATTTGTTAAAACAACCACACTCTAAGCGTCAGTAATTTCAAGTGGTGCCAAAATCAGAAGGAAAAGGCTATATATGAAAAGCTCCATTAGTAACAATTAAAAGCGATCGCTCCCACATTTTACTAAAAACCACTGCACAGGCATACGTGTGTGGCAATCTACACACACCAGCATCGTGTAACCAAGAGGTTGCAGGACAGAAATCACCAATTGCATATTAGTATATCCGTTCTACAGCAATCCAACTCAATAGCAGATGGGATGCCCCAACATCAGTACTACAGGTTTGACAAAATTCATCTTTGACCAGTAAGTGGATGATCACAACACAATCATAGGAGCACCAAAGACAGGCAGATAACAGCCCCCAATAACACAAGGATCTCTGATGGCAGATGGTGTATATAAGTATAGTGAGTTTTTACTATCTCACTCATCCAGGAAAAAAGAAAGTATAGCGAGCTTTATCACAATTACACTAGTAAGAATTTCTTTTTATTTTAGTATAGGGCCGGCATATGGAATGAGCATGTTAATCTATTCATCTAAGAACAGGGTAAAGAGATTCCCATCATGAAAGCAAATATATTAATGACAGTATGATTAGCCTTCTGAAGAATTGCCTAAAAGAGTAACGAAAAAACTGTCCAGGATATACACATTTGGGGTTATGTAAAGCAAAAACATTGCATCATCGAGGCATTAGAATACATAGATTTTCATGGAAGATAAACCTCAAGGTGCATGTGCACCTGCGCTGCGGACAATGAAATCTCAGGATCAAACCCGAAATGCTTAAAAGCTTACTTGTTGAACTTGAGCACGTAATGTCTCAAACTGAGTCTCCGTACAACAAACATTTCCATTTATAGTAGGACATAAGCTTTGAATTTTGGCAGACAAAAGCTCATCAGGCTGCAAAAAAACAGGTGTTAACTCATAAAGGCATTGTTATGCCAGCACTAGGAATTCCGAAAATAATATGAAAAGAGCTTTAATGCTTCTTTTTCTTTTTCAATGTCCACAACACGATACCTTGACAGAAGGAGAACCATATGGGCAGTTTAGAACTTTGCCATCACTGCGTTCTCCACATATATCATACATTGCACAGTAATCTTCCGAATGCCTTTCTCTGATCATCATATCAAATGTCTCAAAAGGCAATGAATGAAGAGGATAAAAATTTCCGCAAATTCAAGACAAATAAACTTGTGGCAGGAACATCACTATTCAAGTTCACTACATTGAAAAGACTAGAGCAACTTGCATGGCAGGAACGACAACCTAAAATCACCATAAACTCCACATTGAGGAGAATTAACCAACTTATTAAAGAGTAGATGGGCCTCAATTAAATCACTGACAAAGATGAGAGGAAAGCACATGAGACTGAATCGCAGAAAAACTCTCACGGGGCTGAAAATTTAAGGAACAGACAGCATTATCGTGAATCACGGACATAAGACAACTGATAAAAGCAGGCTTACAGGGACATGGCACTGGAACTCAAAAGCATCCCCATCTCAATCTTCTCACAGCTGAGCAAGGAGGAATAACTGATCACCTATAAAATCAAAATTTCCTACGTGAATGAAGACCAACCCATGAATCATCAACTAATCTGAGAAAAGTTGTCCCAGTTAAAATAAATTCCCAGAGCGAGCGCGATTTAACCGTTGGCGATGACCCACTACAATATCAGATTCAGACACCTACTGCATAACGAAACGCGCAGGCAGACACCCAGAAATCCATTCAGTGCTGAGCTAATAGTCCGAGCAACCACCATGAAAAGGAAGTACAAATTCATGCCTGTAAGCAGAGAGCAAGGAATGCCCGAAAAGAGGGACCCGAGAGCTCGCGCTTGAAGATGGCCATTCCAATGTTCGTCTTCTTGCTGACGCGCGAGGACCCAGAAAAGAAACGAGGGGGAAAAGGATGAAGCAAAAAACGAGCCCAGCCAGGCGGGTACCAACTACACCACGACTCTTGTAGTGGAAGCCATCATCTGCGGGGCTTTCGGAGGGTAGGAGAGAAGGGGACGGAGTAATGGCAATAAGACACGAAGCATTAATGCGACTAGAGTCAAAAGGCGAACGATATTATTTGTTCGCGCCAGGTGCGACTGCCTGAACGCAAGATTTCTTTGACTTGACTTCAAGCTCGTCTCGAATGTCTCTATGCCTTACGGAACTTCCTGGGAATATCCTTCCGTAAGATTGTCGATGGGGCAATTTGAGAATAATAAAAAAAACAGTTCATTTATCTTAAAATCAGCCCTCCAAAAATGCCGAATGTCGATGCTGGCATTTCTCTGACGTGGCCCAAAAAAAATTTGCAAGGCATCTAATTTTTTCGAAAGCCAAACCAAAGGCTCCCATAAATGAAAAGAAAATTGATATTTAATAAATATTAATTTATTAGATCATGCTATTTTAATTATAGCACGAAAGATATCGTAAACTTCATAAAGTTCTTGATAAAATTAGATAAAATTACTCCATCGACAATAATATTTTATGTTAGTTGTATTTTACATCTCTCGTGTAACAATTCACACACCAGTCAATTTGGCCGTGATCCTTTATTTCGAACCAAACGGTGGTTACAGTTCCTTACGCAAAATGCCATTGTCGATACCCAAGCAATTCCCTCCTCTCCTTATTGAGACGAACCATCAAAGCACATGTAAAGAGTACCCATCAGCACGGGGCTGACTCTAACATATTCGGGTCTTTGGTCGGCGGGAGGATTTCGATCGCAAATTTCACGTCGGTGTTCATTTCTGATCGAGAGGGATGATAATACTTCTATGAGGACCGCTATCCCAAAATTTACATTTATATCTCGTTTAGAAAGACAAGTGAAGTTCGATTGTGTAGGCTTAAAGCGGCATCAGCCGGGGGGTAGAGCAACTGTAAATGTTGAGCAGAACCATTAAAGAAACACATCATGATCTCGGTTGCCCTTTCATTGGATGAACTGGTTAACTTCACAAAAACTGGTGCTTTAGCATCCGATCGACATCAAATCGCTGCTCCCGTTGGTCCTCATGCAGCAATGCAACTGCTTAACCATGGATTGTATCGCACAGGCTCGCGGATGCGACTCGTCCCCAGCAATAAATCTACAGGATCTGTTGTTGACATTGACAGAGCTGTAACCGGCCATTACACCGATCCCTCTCTCTTTTGCCAATCTCCTCATCCTCGCAGCATCACTCCACAAACCACACGCAGCATACATGTTCGACGCGAGCATGTAGTTTGCTGAGTTCGACGGTTCCAACTCGAGAATCCGAGGAACGACGTCCTTGCCCATATCTTTGTTTCTGAAGCTTTTAGAAGCGCTCAATAGTGCCCCCAAACACTGGCCTTGGATGCCAATACTTCGGGCATCTCTTTGATCAAGTCTATGGCTTTATCGAACTTTCCTGCTCGACTTAACATGTCTACCACGCACGAATAGTGCTCTACCCCTTGGTGGAGATCGTACTCATCGACCATCGATTCAAAGAAGGAAAGCCCCTCTTTGACGAAACCCCCATGGCTACAAGCCGATAAAACAGAAAGGGCAGTCACTTCATTGGGCTTAATTTTGTGCAGCTTCATCTCGGCAAGCAAAGTTAGGGCTTCACGTGCAAGGCCATTCATGCCATACCCAGCTACCATGGCGCTCCATGAGAGGACATTCTTGTCGGAAATTTGGTCAAAACTCTTTCTTGCCGATTCTATTGTGCCACATTTTGAGTACATATCGACAATGGCAGTTCCAACAGCTACTTCTGGAGCCAGGCACGTCCGGATTGCTATTCCATGGGCAGACTTTGACCTTTTCAGTTCAGCCGAAACTGAACAAGCCTCGAGCAAATTGATGATGGTGATTGCATTCGGCTTCTCTTGAGCATGTATCATCTTGTTGAACACTGTGACAGCCTCGTCGGGCTCCCCCATTGTAGGTGAGTCCGGAAATCATTGTGCTCCATGAAACAGTGTCTTTTTTAGCCATGCTGTTGAAAAGGTCCCAGGCAATCTCTATCCTACCACATTTTATGTATGCATCAATCAGAGAGTTATGCAGAAAGTCATTCGATTCGTATCCCTTCCGAAAAACTACACAGTGTACTGACTTGCACCTGGAAAGATTCACGTAATACTTGCATGTTTGAAGGACATTCACAAGAGTCACTTCATCTGCCTCAATCCCATCCTTTCCCATTGAACGAAACACTGACAGAGCTTCCGAGTACTTCTCGTTGAGAACACAACCTGAAACTATCGAGTTCCACGAGACGAGGTTCACCCACGTCATATGACTGAAAACTCTGAATGCAGAATCAACATCTCCACACTTGCCATACATATCAATCAGGGAATTTTCAACGAACGAATCGGCATCCAAACCCTTTCCAAGGACAAAGCCATGGGCCATTCTTCCCACTATCAGAGACTGGATACTAGCGCAAGCTTTCAGGACACTGACGAAAGTCACCTCATCGGGGTCAATCTTGGCCTCAGAAACCATCTTTACAAACATCCGCAAGCCAAGATCAGCTTCCTCATTATGCACATACCCAGCAATCATCACACTCCATGATATGACGTCCCTCTCGAGCATTTCATCAAACATGTCCTCCGCACGCTCCATATCAAAGCCTGAGTATGCGCCTAACAGAGAGTTCTGCACCGGGACAGAGCCCCAGAACCCACTCTTAGTTATGTAACCATGTAGCTCAAATAGTTGATTCATCAACCAAGTGCTACGACACAACTGGAGAAGCAGTACCAAGGTAGAGACAGTGGGTTCGAATCCATCAACCCTGGCTCGCCGAAACCACCCCAACCCTCGTCCCAAATCTTGCTGATCAAGAAACCCATGAATGATCACATTCCACGACACGGAGTCCCTACTTCGCATCGACCTGAAGATGCCCATCGCAGAGTCCAAGTCCCTGCACTTCATGTACGAGTCCAGGATGGAGTTGCTGACGGAGGAGAACGTATCGAGACCCTGCTTGAGCACCCAACCATGGATGGACTTCCCATGTTTATTCGAGAGCTTCGAAGATGCTTTGACGACGGAATTAATCACAGAAGGCTCAGTGATTTCAACTCCTGCTCGCTTCGCTTCGTTGAAGTGGACTAACACTTCATGCCAACTTCCATTGCAGGACAGTTCTTTGACCCGCGAGATTGTGCTGGTGATCCTGGTGAACGACCGGTCGAAATGTGATCCCATTGCAAAGAATGAAATACCATCTCTTCAAATGTCATCGGTTCATTGTTCACTTAAGAGTGAATCTTTCGCCTTGGAGGACCCCCATTTGCATCATAGACAAAATAGTTGTGCGTACATGGCAGTTCGCAAATGCATTCTCGTAGATGGGTGGCCATACGATCAACAAAGGCTTATCGTTTTGGCCACAAAGGCACTTGAAGTTCGATCTGTGTCGTGAACACAGTAAGTAACGTTGAATTTACAGTTAAATAATGCACCCTGAAACTGAAAGATCGACAGTTGAATGGAACTTTCTCTTCTTTGTTATGACTGCAAAACTGCAATTGCGAAGTTCAAACGGAAAACAGAGATTTGATGTTTCGTGCCATCAATTGTCAAAGTGGAAAGAATATCTCGGCCTTCACCGAGCGGATCGTTGCTTCTGCCAGAGAAAGCAATCTAAATTTTTTCACACAGAGAGAGGGTTATTCGCTTATGTTACACCGACGAAGATATGGGTTGTCAAACATAACGTATTTCGACCAATAAGGTTTGTACTTGGAGACCGCCAAATCCAACCATGGTTTATAGTTTCCGTTGTAATGAATGACGGCTGCATTCTCTATTTCTGTCAGGTTGAGTGCCGGATCATAGCCAAGTCCCAACACGTGCCACCGCCGATCCAGCGGGTAAGTCAGATTGTAGAAGGTGATCAATCCAGGGGGTAACGTGCCAAGTTTCCACAATGTCCTATCCTCGTTCTGCATTAAATTTTGAATGAGTCAGTTACATCATAGCAAAGACAGCATCCTCAGGTAAGCCCAAGAGCCATACATTCAGTCATTGCATGTTGCGCTTCGGATATAATCATACTCGCACGCAAATCAGCACTTTCATTCATAAAGCAGAACAAGGGGTTCAGTGAAGACTCAGGAAAAGATAGAGCAGACATCAAGGACCCACAGAGCTGCAACTCCAAACATGGCAAACTCAAAGACGGGATATGAACCCAATTGAAGCAACAATGTACATCATCATAAGCTATCACTTCTCTGTTTCCGAGATGAGCGATATTTACTCAATACACCTAGGAGTTGTCGAGAAGATGGAAGCAGAAAGGACAAGAGGCATTGGAATTACCATGTCCTGCCAGCGGTGATATATTTCCGTGATTTTTCGCTTCTTCCACTCCTTGAGGTCAAACATATTCATACCATATGCCCAACCACAAGCACCAGGATCAAAGTTCTCGGAGATGATTGGATTAGAAAAGTTGAGATACTTATCAAACCTATGGAAACTCTCCTTACAAGTCTCAACGGCACCATTTACCATCCCATGCAGATCAACAGACCAAAGAGGTGTCAAGTCCTTCTGAACCACTATGTCATCATCCAAGAATAGTATCTTAGTTAACTTGGGGTAAACTTCAGGAAGGTAAAATCGAAGATGATTCAGCATAGACAAATACTTTGGATTTCTGTACTTGAGATTCTCAGTCCCAGCAGATAGGGAGGAAGGGTGATTTGCCTTGAAATAATATTCTTTTATCCTGGCAGACTCAAGTTGACGTAGAACAGAACAATATGAAGAATTGAGCCATGTGAAGTCATCAATATTTTCAACCTGAACAGTTGCTTTGGCAGGAGGATTCACAAGGAACCACATCTTCATTGCTGCAAAATTTAGCTTATCTGTCACAATATGGAACACGTGCTTCTCAGGCTCCTGCGCATGCTGCATTGTAGAATTCACAACCACAGAAGTCGCTAGCACATTATCAGAAAAGATCGAATAGTGGTACAGTGAAGGATCTTCAATCTTCTCTATGTCCAGGTCTCCTTTATTAGCATAATGCATAAAATAATAATCGGCAGTGAGCTGTAGAGGAAGGCAATGCAATGGAATAGGAACTGTTTTAGCGGCTAGCTGAGTGAGAAATGCACTCTTTTTCCTAAGAGCATTCACGTTTTCTTCAGTTGACTGAAGCATCCCTCTTAGTTTCCTTGCAACTGTAAGGCAATCATATAATTGGTCCTTCGCCAAAGAGAGGATGTGGCCCATTGCTTTTGCCTGATCAAGTGCACTAGAGAGAAAGGAAATGAGGAGGCAACCACATATATAATAAAAAACTGAAAGCATGTTCAAGTTCCAGAAAACAAAGGTCATTGGACTAACGAGAGTACCTGGAATGAAGCTCAGCATCCGAACTTGCTTCTCCAATGACTTGATGACTTTCTCTAGAGCGCTTCATGAGAGCACTGTAAAGGCTAGTATTATTTTTTGATTTAGCAATGGTAGCATATGCTTTTGCCATTATGATCTGGTCACGCATAAGTTTCAATGTAGAATCAGAATTAGGATTCTCATAATCTCTTCTCCATATGCTGTACTTTCCCTTCACTGTGGTATCGAGATTTTTGGACCTTTCTATTGCTGCTTCAACCATCTGATCATCCTTTTCTTTACCTTGTTGGAGAAGCTCTGCGGTTCGGAGAACCCTCCTTTCCTGCCGCATCATCTGAAAAGAAAGGCAGGCAGTTATTACAGATTTGATCGTCCATGAAACCCGGACAGCACGTCTGAAAAGTTCAACTGGTGGATATCGCAATTTACCCGACGCTTGAGCTTCACAGGGCTTGATGGGGGCACAAGTCGATATTGAGTTCCACTTCCACCATCAAATCTCATCTCCGAGTGATTGCTCGTGGTCTTCTCTACCTAAATTTGTGTTTCTATGTCAGCTTGCTACAACAACCACCAATGACAGTGACATGTACAAACATAATACTGAAGACCATAATTCCTCTACTTTACTCCATGTGCTGTCTAATTCCTGGCCCCAAAGTGACCAGCAGCTATTCTTTCAGAACCTGGTGTCTGAATTCCTTATGAACAAAAGAAAAGCAAAGGTGTCTGAATAAAAATTATTACCAGGAGACTATTTATGCGACCATGGTTGCCATCAACTGGATTTTCCCACGCCCATGAATTAGAAAGGTCCTTCATTCTTACAATACCCATCCGAACTTCCCCGGAGGAGTGGCTGTATGTGGCAATAATCTTAATATCCTGTATGCAACAGGTAACAATAACGTGAGCAGGTTTGTCTTCTGTACATATGTAGATTCAGCCACTTACTGGCTTATCTGGAAAATTGCCAAGTTCAGCAAAAAATTGACACAGACTAGCTTCCAGTTCTTACCTCTTCATCTGCAAAACTGCCTTTTTGAGCATGAAAGATGCTCTGCTCCTGTTTAGCCACACAACAAGAAATCAGAAACTCTAGACAGCAGCAAATGTTTGGTGAAATAAACGATACATTTTTGATACAATAGCTGTGGTCAATATAGTGTAAAAAGTCGGATTTAAAACCTTACATCAAGAAATCTACAGCTAAATCCAGACGCCAAAAAGTCAGAGACAAAACCCTAAAGCCATGGTGTAAAGCCTCAGCGACCCCAAGCACCCCCTAATGTTATAGGAGGCCAATGTCCGCCATCTTTCGTGGAGACATTTATTTTTACCTATCAGTTGGTTCTTATAAACAATAGGCTGACTCAATATCCATGTTTCTTTCAACTGCAAATTTTTGTTGGGCTTCTTGTTTGAGTATCTTTTCTACCCTTAAGTTGCTCAGATACAACTGCTTGATTGTATGGCCCACCAATCTAGTGGCAGGAACCATGAGTTGCAATCGATCTTCTGATAAAAATGCAGACATGCCAGAGACCAGTCATCGAGGAAAACAAGTACACAAGTAGTAATCTAGACTCAGCGCTCTGTGATCCAACTTCTGACTTATCTGGAAAAGTCTGCAAGATAACTGGTGTCTCCTCGTATGGTTCTAAGTAAACTTCTGGCTAAATTTCTCTGTCTAGAGTAATTGCAAAGGGCAAGATCCGTGCATAATTCCCATTTCTGAGATCGCCGAAAAAGTTAATGTCATGTCTCATGGAACTGAAAACTCAGATGCTGGAGTTTGGAGCTACTAATAAAGGACGCTAAGGCAATTGAGTTATGTTAGGTCGACCGCTTGGAGAGTAATTCTATGACCGTTCAATCCAAACCTAAGACCAAGATATGGAATGCGGAGGTCTGGGACAGTAAAAGAGACTGTGATCCGGCAAAACAAGACTCACCAAGTATCTGCCGTCGACATAACAGGCCAAGCACAAGAGCATAAGAAGGAAGCAGCACGACATCACAAAACCCATCTTTCAACATCTGGTTCAGTTTCGTGCCTCCGTCGAATCTCCCAAATTCAAGCCATCAGCTGCACAAAAAAAAACAAAAAAACCCACACACACACACATAATGCCCGACAATCATGAACTAGAACAGGTGAGCTCTTTCACTTCAACGAAAAATTTGGTCAGCCACCATCCGGTCTGAGCCGAAATCCACACGACGGACGGTGTCGGCAAGCACGGAGTGCCCCATACAAGACGACTAAGAACACCGTATGAACATTTGACGCGCACCATCCACTTCAATTCGTCTCGTCCTGAACTAAATGTGCCATTTTGAACCGGACAAAGCATTAAAGCACACACTCACCATTTCCTGATCGGAGTCGCCTCTGCTTCGATCGACTATAGCAGCAACAATCCAGAGAGAGAGAGAGAGAGAGAGACGCGTTCGTTTTTTACAGTGGCATGGGAGAGAGATCTGTGTCGTCTTTGGCCGCTAAAACGACTCAACGGCATGGACGCGCGATGCGCGACGAGCCTGTTGAGCCGCGTCGTTTTTGCGATCCGGATCTCGCATTTTTCAAGAAAGTAAAAATCGCATTTTTTTTATATCGATAATTAGGACTAAATATAGAAGTAAAAAAGTTATTAGCCCTTAGCATAAATTTAAAAGTTGTTAACCACATGGGGAGATCATCAATTGCTTTTTTGCTTGGTAACTTTCAATTTTTTCTCCCTCCATTTTTTAATAATATTATGATTTTGAAATATCTTTTTCTATTTTAAATCTTAAAATTTGCCACATCAACTCTAACATCCATGCAATTACTATGCAGACCGTGTAACTCAAGGGGCTTAATTGCAAAAATTATAAATTCGAGAGCTCAATTGAACAAAATACTCAAGTTGAAGGACTGGAATTGGACTTATCTTGCCATACTCTTAGTCTTCCATCTCATTTCTACTATATAAAAAACAAACCCAAAGATAAAATTTTAACCTCAATGTTTGCATGCACACAAAAAAAAAAAAAAAATTCATGCATCCCCTCATATCAAATGAATGGATATAATTGCAATGTGATTTCTCAAATATCTCATATTTAACTATTTTCAATTTGACAATTAATGGATATAATTGCCGTCCATTCAGTGTATAAATTGGCTTTAAATTTTACTTTTTGCTTTTCAATATTTGAGATTTGGCTTTTACATTGGCAATCATGTCGAATTTTAAGCAAAGTTTTTTTTTTTTTGGGTTGAAGAAGTTCACATCTAATCCTTTTAACTTGTGCCATTTTTCTTCGACCAAAAAAAAAAAAACTTGTGCAATTTTTCATAATCAGCAGGAGGAGAGAGAGAGGCACTGCATCGCCTTCCATCTATGTGGCCATCGCCATCACCCTCTACCGTCGTTGCCGGTGGAAAATAAGACATTTTACATAAAAAAAGTCGAAACAAATAAAATACCATAGTCTTGGTAAATAATATACACGATCAAAATTTACTAGAAAGAAAAATCTCTGCTTGCAATTCGTTTACGAGTGTACAGAACAAGTAGCAACTAGCAATAGGACGTGCCATAGTCTCCATTTAACAAAACCGACATGCTCAGGCTCGAACCCTTTTCCAAACGCAAACATTGACCAAAAAAACAAATCCTATAATCCAACGAGCCACATCTTCATTGCTGAACATCACCCCTTAATTCCTACTACCTAAGTTGAGGTGAGTGTTGGTAAGCTGAGATCCCGTTATGCCTCGAGTGAAGCGGAGACCGGGGTTGCATAGCCAGCGGCGGCGGCGGGGGCAGCGGCAGCTGGTGCTGGACTTGCCTGTGAGCCGCGGGACGCAAGCCGGAGCGATTCCTCGACTCGGCTGCTCTCTCGGTGGCCGCCTCCAGCGTCTCCAGAGTCCTCACGACCTCCTCCATCGATGGCCGGGACTTTGGCTCCGGTGCCAGGCAGTTCAACGCGAGCTGGGCGATCTCGTACACGGTTTTCGAGGGGTACTTCCCCTGAAGCATGGAGTCCATGATAGTCTTTAGCTTTCGCCTGTCGGACAGGTATGGTTTCACCCACTCGACCAGATTCTCCTGTCCGCTAGGACGGGAAGAGTCGACCGCCCGGAGGCCTGTCAACATCTCGACTAGGACTACACCGAACCCGAACACGTCGCTCTTAACATAAAGATGTCCTGAAAATGCACAAGAAAATCTCTTATTGCTCGACAAATGAAAGATTGATCAACCAACGGAACATGTCAATAAGGTCGGACTTCAACAGAGAAAGAGGACTGCAGACCGGTCGCGATGTACTCCGGAGCTGCATAACCTTGTGTTCCCATGATCCGGGTCGAGACATGAGACTGGCTCTCTGAAGGACCCATCTTGGCCAGGCCAAAGTCTGAGATCTTGGCATTGTAGAACTAACGAAGCAGCAAAAAGTTAGAAACTGGTCCATCTGACCATCTATCTATACAGAAGTACTACTTTCTTCTTGGTTTTTCAGATGATTGCAAAATCTGAACTGTGGTTGTATCTCACTTACTCCGTCGAGCAGTATGTTTGAGGCCTTGAAGTCTCGATAAATGACTTGCTTTTCGGAAGTGTGCAGGAACGCCAGGCCATGGGCCGCTCCTACTGCGATTTTAAGCCTCAAGCCCCACGGAAGCGGCTGAACCACCGCACCCCCTGCCAGGCAAGGAAATTGGTCTCGGCGAAAGCCAAATACTTTGAAAAAGAACTGAGAAGAATCGGCAAGATTATGTTAAACGCATTTGCCAAGTGATTTCGACTAGGTTTGCGCCTTACTTCCGAATAAATGGTTTTCCAAGCTGCCCTTCTGCATGAACTCATACACCAGGAGAAGTTCCGTCTCCTCCAGGCAATACCCAATAAGCTTCACGAGGTTTGGATGAGAAAGCCGTCCTAGGAAATCTATCTCGGCCTGCAAAAAGCGACGCGTGAAACACCATTCGTTGAATAGTGCTAGGACTAATTCCGGATAAGCATAGAAAGGCTTGAGGTACAATTCAAAGCAAGATGCTTTAATTCCGGTTGCATTTCAATCGAAGAGAAGCACCTGCCACTCCTGGAAACCCTGCACGCTCTCAGATTTCAGTTTCTTGACAGCGATTACCAACCCGCTGCCATTCTTCGATGAAGGCTTTTCATCAAGCCAACCCTTGTAAACTTTTCCAAAGCCACCCTCTCCAAGAAGTGTGTCGGACTTAAAGTTTTTAGTCGCGGCCTTCAGCTCCGCCAATGAGAAGATCCTTAAATTCGGGTGCGGCAAGATCTGGCCATGAGGGGAAGCCTCGTCCCCGCTCGAAGCAGAGAAGTGGCTGATCGGGGATATGCTGCTGCCGGCCGAAGTTGTCGTCGTTGTCATAGTGCTTGTTGACTGTGATGATGTCCCTGCAACGATTTACACCACTTAAGCAAGAGAAATGGAGGAGGCGATATAGTTCAAACGCCCTATCCACTGTGCATCGGACACATGTTCATCGAAGGAAAACCATATAAAGATTCCATTTCCATGCAGATTGAAGACATTGAATCATGGCCTGAGAAGATGCTGCAAGCAGGTAGGAATCTTTGGATCTGGTCAAGAACTGAGCACATGTTCCAATCATCTAGAACCAGCAGTATCGGACATGGAAAAGCTAGGAACTTTGGCAAAGACGGACAACATAGGACACTTTGCACCGACAAAACAAGCGCAAACTCGGTTTTTACCTGTGGCGCCGAGATGGGTGTCAGCACTTGAGCTTGGATTTGCAGCAGAGGAACCCCAACAATTCCCCATGAGTTGAACTGAATCTTGCCTTCAGAACCTACCCACGTTGAAAAAGAAACCCAAGAAACCCAGGCTTCCTGTTTCTTCTTCAATTTGCAAATCGTGGTTTGATCAAAAGGTGAATCACTGGAGCTTGGTCGAGGAGCTCTCCTTCCCTGATATGGACCATGACCACCGCAGGTTTCAACAACCTTTGTTGCTGCTGCTGCTGCTGATGATGCCTAATATAAGCCACCTAAACATCATCTTTTCAAAAGGCCTTGTAATTTCCACACCCTTGACCAAAAGCCTTCTCCTTCATATTCCCATGTAGTTTCGCTTGAAGGGGAGAGAGAGAGAGAGAGAGACAGAAACAGAGACAGAGACAGAGAGAGCAAAACAGTTCCAAGTCAACTGCCGTGTAAGAAAAACTTGTACCAGTCAAAACCCGGAGACGCGAAATAAGATTTTTTAAAGGTAGAGAGAAGGCGACAGTGGCGTACCCCGCCCAAAGGTTGCTGCCTCCTTTCCTACAGGACAAAGCAATGTGAATTGCCGATTGACCAGAGCACATCCAACACTATCGTCGTCATTGACACGGAAAAAACTCAGAAAGGTTTGAGCAATTCTTTCAGTATGTCACAGAAGTAGCAAAGTAAAAAAAAAAGAAGAGGATGAATAGAGCTTAATCTCGTGCTACATCTACATAATATCCTTTTTCGCTTAGTTGGGAGACGGAAAAGACTAGGAAAAATTATCAAAAAAAGTCTTAAATCGATTACAATTATGCCAATTTAGTCCTAAATTATTATCGTTTTCGATTCTTAAAGTAAAAGATCAAACCATATTGTCCTCCTAATAACCTTTTTTTATTTTATTTTTCCTTCCTTTACGGTAATGAGTTCCATCCCACACCGTATAACTAGCACAATGCACCGGCCTGGTTTCATGAAGTTTGGGCTCAAGAGAACACGCAACTATGTTAAATCGAAATGAGGAGCCAGAATAAATGGTCGCTCTTGTTACTAGGGGGGAAAAATCTTGAAAAAAGTCATAAATTTATTGGAATCGTGCCATTCACTTCTAAACTTTTTTTTTTTGCCAATTTGAGTCCCGAACTATTTGAATCTTTGTCGGTTCAGTCCATCAAGCCAACTCATTGGTCGGCATTGATGTGGCAATTTTAATAATATTTCTTCAAATTTTTTATTTTCTTTATTTGCTTCTTCTTCTTTCTCCAGCAAGTCGGCGAATTGCTAGAGGAGGAGGAGGAAGAAGAAGAAGAAGAAAAAGATAAAAGTTAAAAAACCACTAAAATATTATTAAATTTTGCCACGTTAATGCCGGCCGATCAAAATTGACCGGATAAATGAATCGACACAAATGCAAAAAGTTTAGAACTCGACTGAAAAAAAAATAAAATTTAATTAACATAATTATAATAAATTTATAATTTTTTTAATTATAATTTTTCATCACGAGAACAATCCACTATAATTCGTCAATGTCTTGCCGGTTCTTGTCGTTTTTCAAATTGAAAATCTCCCGAAGGCTTGACTTCTTCCATCCGATCCTTGAATGGGCCGGCAAGGGGCCAATCGCTATCGCTATCGCTTTTGGACTATAAAGCCTCCACTTGGACGGTAAGTTCCGCGTTCCCGCGATGTGCCCGTCTTCCACTCCAAAAGTCACAATCTGACAAAGTCTTTACCATAAAAAAGCCGTCCCCTTCATGAATCTGCGGCTGAAATGTTTGGGTCTGACATTTTGGTGAAGTTGCTTCGTGTGCGGATCTGAAGAAGAGCATGCCTTGGGCCAAATAAAGAAACAAAACGTTTGTCAACCTCGAATTCGATTAAAATCCCACGAAAGTTTTAAATTTTAGATCGACCGATGTGGTCCGGCTTTGAAATTTCTGGAACAACTCCTTTCTTGAGGATTCACGACGACCTTACTTGAGAGTTTCCTACATTATGCGGCTCATCATTCATTCCTCGTTGTGTCTCGATCTTTTTCTTTTTTTCTCTTTTGGCTCGGGTCAGTCGGAAAAAAAAAAAGAAAGAGGAAATAATCCGTGATTCTGACTTGTAATTCGAGAAACGGTCAGCAAAGAAATTTGGGTTCTGTATGCGGACAACAGATTGGAGTGAAGTCGCGCATTGAAAAGTCAAGCACTTCGTATTCTACAGGTTCGGGTCTCTTGTACTCCGGGTTTCTTACCGGAAATGTCATAGCTTCGATTTAACTATATGTATCTTCAACACGAAACCATTTTATTTTCGCGATGAGGTGACCTCGCATGCTTGCCCTGACATCTAAAAGTCTTGTCTTTAGCTTATTTAAACGTTTTCTGTCGCCAGCACGCTTTGTCTGGAAATATAGTTGAGAGAAGATGGGCTTGTTTCCAAACTACTGAAGTACGGTTGTGTAAACGAGTGGAACATCACCTGCTCAGAAGCGCCGTGCACTCGAAAACATTGAATCTCCGTCTTTCCCACAGTACGATTTTCACATAGTTTGTAGGAATTGAATGAGCAATGGCCGTCGGGTGATCGTTGATCGTTGTCCTAGATATGAGAACCCACAAGTCACAAACTGCCAACAGAACCAGACCGAAGCACGTAACAGTACTAGTGAATCGGGATTCTATCGGGTCATGCCTTCAATAACGATTACAAATGCAAAAAAGCATATTCTACTAGGCCACAGGGTCTCAAAGGCACTATATTCCTTAGGGCCTAGTGTTACAAAGCTGCAATGCTAAATCTGGCTTTTCCGTCTGAGTCTTACCCGAAGTAGGGGAGCTAGGGGCCTGGAACCCAAAGGTTAACTCGGGTGGCAGAGAAGCCGGTCTCTGTTGTTGCGACATTTGCGAGTCGCGTTTTCGTTGTGATGATGATTCATTTGAAGGAGGACTGCGATGAAGCCCCGCAGTCTCCTCCTGGAGTCCTAGGATCTTCCACATTTAAGTTCTGGGCAGATCCTGGAGCAACGGACTTCGTACCCATCCTGGAACTTGGTTCCAGCAAACGAGGGGATCAGAAGTTGAATCCATCGGCCCTAAGATACTCCAATCAATTTCCCCAAATGAGCTGCAAGATTAATCTTTGGCACACCATCAATCCCATTAATGCCCATCCCCGTGCAGCTTCGAGAAATCTGAAAGGGAGGCCTCGGTTCGTTTAAGCTGCTCCCGGTTTTTAAGGCATTTGGCTCAGAAGCAGAGTTCAACCTGATCAGTATTTTCCACCTTGTCTAACTGAACTTCTGCAGATTCCTCAGAATCGGGAAGTGAGGGTACAGAGTTCACCCAGTGAAGCAGTTGTCAGCAGAAGAAAATTAACCCCCAAATGTTAAAATTCTTGGCGAAAGCCGTCGCCTCATGTCTCAAGAATTCAAACTCTCACAAGGTAAAATGAAGATGAAAGACTTATGAATTATCCTGAACTTTTGATATATGCTAAGTAAGCTTATAGCCGAAAAAAGGCTTTTGCCTTTTCCAAAAGAAAAGGTGAGGAATTGGACACATACAGCCATTAGCTGCTTCCTCTCCCTGCTGAATGTAGCCAAGAAGGAAGGCTCCTGTCCGCATGCAGATGGATGAAACTGGCTATGTGTATTACGCCTGTTCGCAGTGGATATAGCTTGCTTCCTGTCATGCTTTGCTGAATTGCGCTTATATAGGAAACCTGGAAAAGAAAAAAATCAAAGAAGTAAGAACAAGCCAGCTCTTTATCAGATGTACAGACCAGCATATTCATCAATAAGGTTATTGCGAGAGCCATGATGAAGTCGTCCCGATGAATTGATCGGACTGTATTTACCACCATAACATGGTCCCTTTCTGAGATCATACGTTGATGATGTTGTGTTCTCTCCTCCAGTTGCAAGAGTTGCGTCACAAGAAAATTCTGAACCAGAGCGGTCCAAGGGACAGGAAGGGTCAGGTTAGCGCATTATTCTCGATATCAATGTCTTGAACAATTGTATGGCAACTGTTCCACGGTAATCTTGTAGTGTGGGTACAGCATATGCAAATGTGAACTTGCTGGTAACTGCAACGCAGAAAAGGTATCTTTCTTCAAATGTATTAGCTTAACCAGCCATTACCATATATGCAAACCTCTCTAACCCGGCCAAGTTTTAGTTAGTGTGTGAAAGAAGTTACTTATTTTTCAATAAATTTCATTTGATACATATTTACGGGGTTCGATGGTCAGCAGTGATAACAAATCTTTGCGGGGGAGATGTATGAGAAAATGAAAAATGCTCATATCAAGTATGAAGTAGTGATCAATCATTGGCCCGCAGTACTCCCTCGTCCTGGAAAATGTAAGCACTATTTCTGTCCTAGAGTTGAGAACAAGTCTAGGATATGAATGCAATTATTGGCTAAATAAAATGCAATAACCAATTGCATGCTATCTTGTGATCATCGTATGGATTGATGTTACTAGCATAAATAAATTAAGGCGGTCGCCGTCGACGTGGAACTGGCAATTGTAAAAGAACTGAAGAAGCTATATAATGGCATCTTGACTCCGTTAAGAGACAGCATCCCAAAGGAGATGAATATACAGGTTCAAAAGCTGAGAAGGCGACAGTCAACAACAATATATTCTGTTCCCAGCCAGGCAAGTACTTTAAAAGTGCATAACATCAGCATGCTGTCGTAGGTCATCTTGACACTGTTAAACGACAGCATCGCAAAGAGGTTGAATATGCAAGTTCAAAAGCTGACCAGACGACAGTCAACAACAGTACATTATGTTCGAAGCCAAGCAAGTACTTTAAAAGTACAAGACATCAACATCCCGTCGTAGTAGTTATCGTTCACTCATGCTTTTCTGAAACAAGGAATTACAAATTACAATCGCCAGAAGGCTGAGAGATTGAAATTTGGTTCTTTCTTCAGTTGGGGATATTCCTGAACATCGGCATGCTCCAATTTAGAATGGATTTCTAGCAAACATAAAACGTATGATGTTACAAGTTGCAAAGCATATATTTCACCCACCTTGCTTCCACGCTGCAAGATAAGAATCTAAACGACCACGTGAAGCAAAATAAGAAATCATATGTATATTTGGCAAGGCTTCCAACCAAGAAAAGATTAATGAACAAAAACAATTATTGCGGAAACACACTTCTCCAAAGTACACAAAGGAAAGCCAAAACCCTGTTCCCTTCCGTTAGATATATTTAGGCTATTTTAGATATACTTAGATATCCTGATTCTGAATATTTATACTTAAAATGTTTTTGTAGTATTTTGTTAGTGTAGATCGTCATCCTATAAACCATGAACTTCTTATTATTACAAGTCGAAATGTACAGAAATTCCCAACTGCCCTCTCCTTTTATCTTTACCTTTTTTCAAGTTGCCGCGAACACATTTTCTCTCTCGCTCACGCACACATTGTCATGCCAATCCGACAAAGCCTCGATGACCGAACATCTTGGGGAGCATGGCAAAAGTAACAAACAGCGGTCGAGGCGACCTAAATTTGCTTGGGTGCTATGATACAAAAACTTGCGCTCCAAGTAAGTAATATAGATCTAGAGGATATAGCTTCCGATGATTCATGTTGATGGATTGGTCACATACCAAAGTCTCTGAGGAAATAGGTAAAGGCCATTACGGATCACGGTCATTAAGCTACTGTAGGGGTGATTCGACGCCGTGAAAATATTTCCTTTTGGTCATGTTCATGTAAATGAGTGCATCATAAAAAATAAAAAAAAATCCTAAACTTATTATAATTGTGCCAATTCAATCATAAACCTTTCGATATGTGATAATTCAGTCATTCCGGTAAATTTTAGTCGGAGATTGCTAATATGGTGAGACCGGCACTAACATGGTTAATTTTTTTAATAATTACATTTATCGGTTGAAAGTATGATTTCCTCTTATAGTGTTTTCAATATTTTAGTTCGGCTTAAGTGGCTATGTTTTTCATCTCTTTACAACAATTAAGGTTAAAATAAAAATTTCCTCCAACAAAAGGAGAAATGAAAATATACTGTTACCTCTTAAAAGTCACGTGAATTGCAAATTCGAAAAGACAATGTGCTTCTACGAAGTCTGGGGGGTTTTGTGTAATTTTCTTCCAAATTAGCCGTTGATCCCACGCCACCATCTCAATTCAAAAGAATGATCTTTTTTTTTTTTTTTTTTTTGGTCGGATTGCGCGCCAAATGTTTTTTTTCTTATTCGGATTGCGCGCCGATTGAACGCGTTGTTTTCACGCCCAAATCCAAAAACTCACACAAAAAAAAAACTAATTCTCTCACTTCTCTTCTCCTCTTATCCTCTTCTCTGCTCAACCGGTAGCAGCTGAATCAATATCGTCGATCGTCAAAGCATGGGGAAGAGGCTGAAGCGAACCGCGAGCCAGCGAGGCGACGCCCGATCGTCTTCTGAGGAGCAGCAGCCGCAGCAGCAATCCACCAAGACGACGACGACGACCGCCCGGGCGAACAAGCGCGTCAAGGCCGCGAAGCCGGAGGCCGAGCCGGAGTTCTTCAAGGATAAGCGCAACTTGGTAAATCCCAACTCGCTGTTCTCTAGGTTGCGTGTCTGTGGGGTAGTGGGTTTCGTGAGCGGGGAGTGTTGTCTGATTCTCTCGGTGAAGGTTTCGGGCCCTCGATCTCTCTTGTTTTTAGGGTTCGGGAATGGGGTCAAGCGTGTTTTTTTCGTAAGCTCAGTAGGTGTAGGTGTCAGAGTGTGTGCACTTGCGATGATGTACGAGTATATCTGGTTTAGAGTTCGTTATTGTAACGTGGGTTTCGGATTCTGGTGTTTGAGAAATCACAGTGAGTTTGGGAGTGTTGAGCGTCCGATGCTCGAATTCGGTGAATGTAACTGTTTGTCCTCCTCAAATTCTTGTCAATGTTACCTATGTGCTTTCGTTTCTGTTCGTTGCAATATGACTTTGATTGTTAGGCGGATGTAGTTCTGAAATTCTGCTTCTATCCCCGCTCAGTCAAGTAGTTCTTTTTTGAATGGATGAAACATCATGAAAGAACATTATCTGGGCCTGATTTCCATGCATGGATATCTTGTGGAAGTGTGTTCCTCTTACTATGAGAAAGGTGGTAGATTTATACGCAACAAAAGCCTTCTGGCTCCTATAGTCATGCAGAGTTTCTTGTTTGCTTCTCCAGATTTTGGGGTTTTGAGTATTTTGGACTGCGTTTTGTTTAGAGAACTAAGTATATGTGGTTTTGGACATGTATGCACTGACGGCAAATATGCAAGTTTTTGCTTGATATTTTGTTATGGGATCACGGGTTTAGGATTTTAATGTTTGAAAACAGTAAGGTCATGGAGACTGTTCAGCATCTGACACTCGAAGTTGGTGAATTCTTCTGCTTTTTCTTCCCAAATGTAACTGTTTCCCTTTTGACCAAATATTATTTTGGATGTTACTTCGAATGGGTGAAATATCAACAATGAACATTATTTAGGATTGATGTCCACAATGGACTACTTTGAGCAAGTGCCTTCCTTTCATATTCATGAAAAGTTTCTTGTGATCCTACGGAGGCAGTATTGTCAAGCATTGGTCCAAGGGCCTCTTTGATAAACCAATCAAGTGCCGAATATTAAAAGGTTCAACACTTAACTTGTTTGACAATCACAACTAACATTGGCCTATACGATTTAATCATGTCTACAAAATACACTTGATGGGGTAAGTAATGAAGGTGTTACTTAATTCATTAAGTAGAAAAAGCTACTGATGGTACTTAGAATCTTGCCAATCATATTGTTAGAAGTTACGAATGGTAATACCATTCCACGGACGGTATGGAATGTCAATATTTCGTGATCAATTTTTCGTTGTCATCAAACAACTATTTATTTTTGTTTTCAGCTCTTAAAATTGTTACTTAGAATTCTGTACTTACAATGTCAGCACTCATTCTTCAATTTTGTCAAACAAGCCCCAAGTTGAAGTTCTAAATTTGCTTTGCAGGAAGATTTGTGGAAAGCTGTCTTTCCTGTGGGAACAGAGGTTTGCGATGGAATGTATTTACTCTTTGGTTTTATCTGCGTGGCATTTCTTTGTCGCTGACATGCACTGATATTGTTATGGCAGTGGGATCAAGTGGACAGAGTCTACCAAATGAACTGGGATTTCTCTAATCTTGAAGTGAGATCAGCCTTTTTTAATGTTATGTTCAAAGCTTGGATTGGGAAACAGACCGAAAAAGCCAATTTGTTGCCATTGCTTATATTGTAATCATCTAATCTAATTGTTACTTCTGCAGAATGCTTTTGAGGAGGGTGGGAAGCTGTATGGCGAGAAGGTTTATCTCTTTGGATGTACAGAACGTATGTGGTTCTCGGACTCCCTTATGTCCTGAGTTCATTGCTATGTTTCTCACTGTGTCCTGACGAAAGAATTTTTGTTACTGCAGCTCAGTTGGTTTTTTTTAAGGGCGAGCGCAAGATTATGTATATCCCTGCTGTTGTAGCTGTAAGTTTTGTACTCAAAGACTATGTCATCTGTGTTGAACAAAGCAAGCTAAATGATGGTCAAATATAGAATGTCTTTGGTTGTAAAGGAGGTGTTTAATTTTCTTATAAATAGATATTCCTATGGAAATTTATTAGAAACACACATCTGACAGATTTAGTTCTTTCAAACTCTGAAATTTAGGTTGTCCGACAAATTTCTCTCACCTTTAAGTTATTGGAAGAATCAACTTGTATTTGCCACTTTTCTAAGGTTGTAATGTGTCCCTTGGTTGCAGGTTGTATCTCCTTTTCCACCATCTGATAAGATTGGAATTACATCAGTTCAAAGGGAGTCTGAAGAAATAATTCCAATGAAGCAGATGAAAATGGATTGGGTCCCATATATTCCTTTGGAGAATAGGTATTCTAATGGACTTTAGTCTGTCCCTTAATTCTTCGGTTGTAATATATAGTTTATTGCATTGCAGAGACAGTCAAGTTGATAGGTTGAAATCTCCAATATTTATATTGAGCTGCACGCAGCGAAGGTACATAAACAACCCCCCGCATCTTTCTCTCTCTCTCTCTCTCTCTCTCTTGTGCACATAGATCCTCCCATCCACAATCTCATGGAACAATCAAACAAAAGCGCAGACAAACATGCAGCCCAAGTTCATGGTTCTCCTTTATTTTATCTATCATATAGAATACATGTTATATGTCATTTTGAGTCCTTGGCTATGTCATACAATTGTTGAGAAATCAATGAGTATTCTTTTAGTATACCATTATGTTAGTTTTGCAGCATATCTGCTTAGCTGTAGATTTTTTGAAGTTATATGCATAGGTTCCTTTTGTAATTCTCTGGAGGAGTACGGTCAAGATCACGTGGTTCCTGAACATTCATTTTCTTATTTCTATTGTTTTCTTTTGAAAATATAACTCTTGATATGGCTATATTATCTAATAGGGGATGGCAAGTTTAGTGCACGGGTATCGTCTATTTTCTGCGGTGAAGTGGATCATTGATACTTAAATGTCTTGACTAATTGATGTTGAAGGCAATGTCATAGTTTACCTATTTGGTGATGCTGAGCTTTTGACCCTGAGTATTTATTTCTTTTTGCATAGTGCATCATGTATCTCTAATTGAGGGTTGAGACGTGACATTTTGTCATTGATGTTCCTCAACCAATGTGTTTTGACTAATAGATTTCTTGAAAACCTTAATTATGTTCCAATAACATGAAAACACATCACTTTGCAGGGCTGCTTTGAAGCATTTGAAGATAGACCGGGTTAAGAAATATGAGTACTGCCTACCTTGTGAGTCATGGTTGCATTTAGTCATGTGTCCATTATTTTTTGGTCTCTCCTCATTGGTCCGTGGAAGACAATCATTGGTACACTAAGATGGAAGATCATTTTCTGATATTGGATTGTTTTTCATATGGAGCGATGGAACTAGAATCTCTCTTTTCTTTTGGGGTTTATATGGACATAGCAATGTGCTTTGCTGGATGCGAATGCATCTTAGAATGTGGAACAGAAGGGCAGAGGGAGTGGTTTTGTTTCATTGTGAGAAGCAAAAACAGAACCCTTCAAATCTAAATTCCAATTAGCTAGGGAAAAAGGGCGGCCCCCCTCAAACCACCCCCTCTGGGGGGGGGGAGGGAAAAAAAAAAAAAAAACCCCCACCCCCCCTTTTTTGGGGGGGGGGAGAAAAAAACAAAAACCAAAACCCAAACGAAAAAAAGCCGAGGCGGCCCTTCTGAATTAGCTAGGATACAATTATGGAAATCCTCAGCAACATTCATATAATGGGAATGTAATGAGGCAGGATAATTGTTTTAACTTGAATAAATTTCTTTTCTGTGTTAACTTGCTACAGCTATGTATTCAATTGATAGAACACGGAGTTGGGAAAAAGAAAAGGAAGATGAAATTATCCAATTGTTGCTGATTGGTGATTGTTCAGTGACGTGTGCCCTAGAGAGAGGCTGAAATGCAAAAATTACAGACTTGTGTGTAGCACGAATCTCGGTCCATAATTGACTGGGAGTGGCTTTTAGGTCCTCGTGACTGACTTGGTTCTCAGATCCAGGTCATGCCCAGTGATAGAGGGGGGAGTTGCAACTGGGCATCGCCGGTGACTTGCAAGGTCGATGCCGTGGCCGGTGGCATCTGTTGATGTTAGCTATCATGGCCCAACACCATTGATCAAAGACTCTAGTAAATCTGCTCTTAACACATTCTTCACATTCTTATAGGATATTATTTTTCTAGTAGAATCAGAAAACGTTTAGGTACAAGCAAAATACTGAACTGGCAGCTGCCAGTCTCTCTCTCTCACCCTTCTCTTTTTGAAGGCATTCATCTTTCTATAAAATACTCTTCCTGGGTGGAGAATAGCTGTTGCTTCCATTCTTTGCGAGTCTTTTATATTGCTAATAGAGGCAGTATCAGGCTTTATCCCATTCGATGTCCATCAAGAAAATCAAATGGGGCTGACACATTTTATGTACTGCTAGAGGGAGTGATATAAATAATTCTATCTGGAGCTGTAGAATCTATATAATTCATCCTTTAAGGCGCACGCTAATCAGATGGGCAGATATGCTAACTCAACTGAAGTTCTAGAGTAGTTCTCTTTCTGCATATGTCAACCAATTTTCTTTTTCTGATAAAAAAAAACAATTTTCTTCATGTATAAATGACCTTTAGGGTTATACTTCATGGTAATGTCTCCCTTAAAATAATTATATGTGCACCCCAAGTGGATTTCACTGTATATCCTTTGTAACTCATTTTCTTCTCTCTTTTAGATTTTTATCAGCCATTCAAGGAGGATGAGTTTGAACAGAGCACCAGTATTTCAATTATGTATCCAGTAGAACCACCGGTAAGCGATTCCCGGATAACAGTAGTCTATGTAAAGCTACTGGCATCCATTCATGTCAAATTGTAAATCATATCCGTGAAGTAAGTGATGTAGTTGTTGTTAATGGATGAGTTTTCTGTAGCAGATTTTAAGACATTTTTCTTTTCTTTAGCTGTATGATTTATAACTCTGCATATGAGGACAGGATGATTCTGCTGGCTATTCTGCGTGGTAATAATATATGTAACTGTTTCTCCCATTCCACCTTGCAGTTTTTTTTGCGAATTTGACTGGGAGGTGGGTGGACTTGAGGTACAGATGTTAATCCTCCTTTATTGCCTTGACGGTGCCGTACCAGCTGACATGTGATAGTATAAATAAGGCTGTGTTTTGATGCCATGAGATTTATCATTTTGGGTCCTGTGCTACCTTTTCTGGATGTTATGTTCTCTGTAAGTTTCTTAAAATTGCAAACACCATGATTAGAGTGTTGAAACTAGGGCTCTATGGTAACTGGAAGGGTACCTTTGTATGGAAGATGCTGATAATTGGGACTCCTCTTGGTCAGATGCTCGTCCAAACCTTCCAAGTATACATGACATATCAATGCTGTATAATCAGTTAGATACTTGGCTTTTAAAGCATACACCGTTGGGGTTATGTTTATTGCAAGCATATTCATTTAACTAGATTGAAAGGAAGGTAAAACGTTCGCTCAGCTTGCAAAACATAGGTTCCTTAGAGAATCTGTCTCGTGACAAATTGAACCTTATGACAGGATCTCTAACTCATTACAAACAACGAGGAGATGTTATTGCTGTTTCTTGTAAACCTTCTCTCTTGCCTTTGAGGCAAATCATATCGGGAAAAAAAGTTCCTAGCAACTAAATCTCATTTCCTTAGAAACAGAAACTGTAGTTTCTGTGATGATCTCCTTCTGGCAACAAAGCACGACAGAACCTATAT
Organism: Rhodamnia rubescens; assembly: GCA_021437795.1. NCBI lineage: Eukaryota > Viridiplantae > Streptophyta > Magnoliopsida > Myrtales > Myrtaceae > Rhodamnia > Rhodamnia rubescens. The sequence continues at coordinate 3,843,236 of JAILYA010000012.1, forward strand.
TTGATTTGTTCAGACATTGTTTTCAGGATTTAACTGATAATCTAATTGAAGAGCGGTATCTGACCGAAGATCAAAAGGATGATTTCAAGGTATGATGTTGTATCTATGCGTGCGCATGACGTGGGCTTGCAACTTTTAGCATCTGCAGAATGTGATTCAGTTCTTTTTCAGGACCACGTGAAGAAGACAGTTAGAGAGGCAAAGAAAGCTAATAGAGAGGTATCTCAAGGAATATGCTAAATTGATGTGTATGTAAGAGCTCCTGTCATATATTAAGGAAGCTTCCTATGTTTATTGTAGGCAAGGGAAGCTCGCAAAAGGCCATTGAAGAAATGAGTGAGGAAACTAAGTCCGCATTCCAATCAATGAAGTTCTATAAATTTTATCCTGTGCAAACACCAGATACCCCAGATGTATCCAATTCTAAGGTACAACTCCTCCTTCACATTTTATACTTAGCATTGGTGAAGCTTGAGGACCAGCCACTGGTGTAACGTGTGCAGCTATTCTTTAAATTGAAATTCTGTTTTAAGATGACCATGCCTCAGATCCTTAAGTTCGTATTTGGAGATCATCCCCAATGATTCAGTACGTGAAAAGGGAAATGGGCTTTCTTACTTCAATTTGACGTGTGGGCTTTATTGGTTCATCATAAAACTCTAATTGACGTGTTAATCTTTTGAACTTTGTGATCTAGTCCTATAGTAACCTTTGACACCAAACTTTGGCTTGTGGAACGCTTCAAAACCTTCTACTATCCACTTTCCAATAAATTTAGTGAGAGTAGAGTTCCTTACAAAGTTGGACATGAAATACTGCGTCACATGTCGAGTTCTGCGAGGCCCTGATAAAGATGGCTTCTTTTGTGAATTCACCACTGCATCATTCTTTGCTATGGGAAGATTTCGCACTATTTAAGCTCAAAACACTGCATAACTGAGAAAATATTCCTTGGGTACCAGCATAGACATTATCTCAGTATTGTTATAAGATTGGGACTGAAGAAAATCATCCAGATTCTCACTGTCTGATTTGATTTGCTGGTAAATGCGTAAATAGCGATTCCAGCCCAATCAGTTTGACCTTTAGAGCGTCAATGTGCCGTTGGATTTAAATTAGCTTTAGATTTTTAAGGGGTATTATGCTTGAAGCCATGTGCTATTCGTGCAGTTTGAATTCATGGCGGAGATTAAGGGTTCCCCTTTGTGATCCTTGCAGGTTCCTTTCATAAACAGATACTATGGAAAAGCACGTGAAGTTCTCTGATGCTATCTATCTGCAGTGCGGGGGTCCGGCCTGGAGACTTTCTGCATCTCAATTTGCTGCTTAGCAGTAAAATAGTGAGTTGCTCGATAATTCTCGTGCACCAGTTCAGGTGGCAGCGCCTTGTGCACTATTCTTTTTATCAGCAGAGTAGTTGTCTGATGGTGGAACGAGATTGTATTTCCTAGATGCCATTAGATCTTCACTTATTTGCATTGGTTTTTTTGGCAGAAATCTCTAGTTTTTAGAGGAGTAGCTTCTAACAGGTATCTCTGAGGCCTATGTACTTCTGAAGAAGAGGGAGCTTCACGAAATTCCATTCCTTCATTTTGCTTTTGTTCCGCTCTTCTCAAAGATCCATCTTATATCTTTCATTGACAAATCGATCATTCATGTTCAATACTGCAACCTTTGAAAACGCCGAGATTATTTCATTTTACCACGAGAAATTGTTAGGAACCTTATCCAAGCAATTTAATCAGTGCTTTAGTCATATGCCAACCTGTGGTAACATCCAGTGAATTAGCGAGTTGGATCTGTATTGCCGAGAAATGTGTCATAACACATGCATTTTGGAGGATAAGTGTCAAAAAAGTTCTAAATCTATTGCATTAGAGCCAATTAAATCCTAAATCGTTTTTTGGTGTCAATTCGGTCCTAAGCCTTTTGTATCGGTGCCAATTAAGTCCTAAACCTTTTATTAGTGTCAATTCGGGTTCTAGGCCTTCAGTATTGGTGCCAATTCGGTTCTAAATTTTTTATATTATGCTAGTTGAGTCAATCCCGAGTTAATTTTGACTGAAAATCATTAACGTGGACGTCGATTGACCTACGTGGCATGGCTGGTGTTGACTTAGAAATTTTTTCGTATTATTTTGATATTTTAAATAATTTTTTAATAATTTTTTGGTTTTTTAGATATTTTTAAAACAATATTTACAATATCAAAAAGTATTAAAAAAATATCCACGTTAGCGGAAGCCATCTTTGCGTAGGACAATTGATGTCAACGCTAGCGATTTATGGCCAAAATTGACTCAATTGATATAAATACAAAATATTTAGGACTAAATTGGCACTAATGTAAAATGTTTAGAACCGAATTGGCACCAATGCAACAGGTTTATGATTGAATTGGTATAAAAAAAAATATTTAGGACTTAATTGGCATTACCGTAATAGGTTTAAGACTTTTTGACACTTTTTCCAGTATTTGGGTGTCTCACAAAGTTCCAAGTTGTTCAATAAATTTAGAAAAAAAAATGCTTTCTTTTGTCGAAAAGATAAAAAAAGAATTCTTGCTTTATATTGTATCCATTAGATCAGTAGGTCTTTTCATTCGAATTTGCTCTGTTAACGTCGTTTCGCCTTTCCTTTTGCCACCAAAAGCATAGTCCCAAGCCTTTCCATTCGAATTTGGCGAACCAGGGTTCGTCGTCCAAGCTTGTCGTTGTCGGGTCGGGTCCACGTAAGGATCTGATCTCCAAATGCAAACGGATTCACTTTCGACGATTCATGTTCGACTCACCCACCGCATTGGTTATTGCTCATGATTTACCCGACTTGTAGCCGAGTCAAATAATGAAAAAATTGTCCAAAAAATCATGGACTTATTACAGTTTTGCCATTGCAGTCATAAATTTTTTAATTATATTAATTGAGTCTCGGTTTTTTCACGTTTTGTCAATTGAGTCGATCCCGCTAATTTTGAAGAAATCGCTGATGTGAATCTTGGTGTCTTACATGACATGATCCACGCTAACATGGACATTTTAAATAGTATTTTAATATGTTTAAATTATTTTTTTAGGTTCTTATTTTCTTTATTTTTTTGAGTGGGCAAGGGCCGCGACACCCTCGCTTCGCGATCCTCATTGGCTAGTCCAAAAAAAACAAAGAAGAGAGAAAAAAAAAACTAAACTAAATCATAAAAAATTCAAGATATCATTTAAGAATTATTTAAGAAAAGTCCATGTGAGTGATTGGACAAAATTGGCAAAGAACCCATAGTTTTAGAACTTTTTGGACAATTTTCCTTGAAATACTTCATGGGGTCGAGATATACTCAACTAAGTCGAGCTTATTGTCACCCGAAAAGACATATTTCCTATCATAACAAAATGACTAATCTATACGCAAGGGAATAACATACATATGATATTAAGATTATGCTAATTGCATCCTCTCTAAATTGAGATGTGGCGTCGGCGCTTGTTTGGAGGTTCGAGTTCGGGATAGTTCGGTTCGCATTATGAATTGGGATGGTCGAAGATTTTAACAATTAGAGTGTCCGACAACCTTATTATTAGAAATATAAAAATTAGTTCACGAAACCGGTTTAAATTGAGTATATCATATGCCTCTACCAATTAATTTTTCGCACTGCGACATTATTCCAATTTTTAGATCGTTGCGACCGTGTGGTACAAAGGGATGGACGATTTTGAGAAGATTCGTCAGTTATAAACAGGACGGCGCCAAACGACTATACGCACCGCAGACGAACGAGAGGCAATTCGAACGCCCCCGAAGGCAGCGCACACGCGTTCTTCATTTGTATCTCACTTCGTCCTCGGTCAACTCAAATCCTCTCTTCTTCTTCGCAATCTGTCTTCATCATCATCTTCATCAATGGCATCAATCTACACCTGCAGGGAAAGCGGAACCAACCTCAACCTCAGCACCCTCCACCTCTGCCCGCCGGACTTCTACTTCGAGGCCGGGAACAAGGACCTCTCTCTCTCCTTCTCCTCCGTCGACGCCTCCAACTTCCGATTCCAAAAGGAGGACAAGATAGGCAAGCGAAGAAGTAGAATGGGATGACATATTAGCAATCAAGTACTCAAATCCTCGTGCTATGAGCTCATCAAATCTTTGGATCCTATGCGGACTTGGAGGTACGTGATCATTATACACGAGATTCGAGAGTTCTACAAATCTAGAAAACCATGAATTTCATCAAACAGCTAGAATGCGTTTACGAGTAAACGCCCAAAAGCCCCTAATGTTTCAAAAATGTCAAGATTCCTTTAAAACTCAGGAAAACCCACTTCATCTGAGCCAATAGACTTCATTTGAATCAATTTAGAACTCGAAAAACGTAAGTTTTTTTTTTCGACACAGGATTCAAGTGGACATGATTAGCAGGCACACAAATTTACCCGACTAACTGAATTGATTGTGAATTCGTTTCACATCGATAAGGTTTGGATGGTGGTATAAAGTTGCCCTCTCTACGCCCTTCACGATCTTAGGCCCCGTTTGGTTCAAAGATTTGAGATAAGCATTGGTGTCCTAAAGTCTCTTGACCAAATGCAAATGTTGTTTGGCTATTTTTTTTAAGTCACATTGGGGAGATGCAATTGCATCTCAAATGCTCTCTAAAGTTTAACCCAATACCTTTAGAAGTACTTTGGTTTAAAAGGACTTTTGTGAAATGCAACAAATTTTTTTTTTTTAATTTTGTTACATTCGCTTGCCGCCGGCCGCCTCCGCCTCGGCCGCCCTCTCGCCTCCGCCGGTTGCCGTCGGCCTTCGCCGTAGTTGCCCGCCGCCGCGTCGCGCGGCCACCCCCCCGCCACCGGTTGCCGGTTGCCGTCGGATGCCGCCGGTCGTCGCCGCCGGTTGCCGCCGCCGCCGCCACCCACGACCGCCGCCGTCGCCGCGCGCCGCCCGCCACCACCGTCGTCTCTGCGCCGCCCGCCACCGCCGTCGTCGCCGGCCGCCGCCGGTCGCAGCATCGCTTTTTTTTCAAAAAAGAAAAAAATACTTTACCAAGTTCATTTTTCATTAAATAACATTTACGTCAAAGGTACTTTTTAAATGTGTTTTTAAAATACTCTTTACCAAACACTACTTGCATTTTGAAAAAGTCCTTTAGCCTAAAGGTATTTGCATTTTCTCAAAATCCCCTGGCCAAATCTTTGAACCAAACAGGGCCTTAAGTAGGAGAGTAGTGCTTCATCTAGTTTTGGCGTAATCAAGGCACCCATGCAACCGACGGTGGTCTTTCCTTATTGAAGAGTGCATTTATTTTAAAAAATAGGAAGATACTTATTTTTGGTGATAAACGAATTCAATTAATGTGCAATAATTCTTTCTTTCAAAGATCAAATGCCCAATTACATGACTACTCAAAAGAGAAAACATGCTTATTCGAGAGATAACTACACTCAAACCAATTTGCATTCGAATCACAATGTTTCAAATTAGATAAATAGATATTTGATCAGGATATTATTTAGGAAATTACCTAAAATGGACAATAGACTCCAACGACAAGAGAATACGAAAGTCATCCTAGTTAAAGTAATTTAATCGAAAAAGAGATTGAATTTGGAAAATCTCCGTCAAATGAGTTTATAACATATAGAAAAGTAGGAAATAAATCTACACACGATGACCTAATTTAAACTAGGAAATAAATCTACGTGATAATGTATTAAGCTTGTCCTTATTTATGATTTTATTTTTTAGTTAAGTTTATAAATATACATGATGACCTAATTTAAACTAGGAAATAATTTGTATTAAATCTTGATCTGAATTAGGTAATATCATGTACGGGTCGGGTTGAGGATATGTCGGGTTTGGCTTAGGTCGGGTATGGGTTATTAAATTTGTATTACGTGAAAATTGATCAAAACGGATTAAATTGGTCAATATGGGTCGGACCATATTCGACCCGACCCACCCATTTGACACCCTATACAACTACATCCATCCTAATGCATGCAAAGTCTGTGTGTCTTGGTCCGTTTCATCTCCTCATTATCTCACATTTGCCCCTTATAGACTTTAACAAAGTCTGAGGACGCAAAATGTAAAGGATATACAAGCTTATCAAGAAAAGGCCTCTCCATATGAATGGACCATCATTGGATCCTATGCAGATTTGGAGGTACGCAATCTCTGTACACGGGATTCGAGGGTTTGCCTCGGGATAAAAAATGCAAAAAAAAAAAAATCAAGATGAAAAATCGAAAGTAAAGGCCATTCTATACGAATTGAGAAATTCACGAATTTCATGGTCAAAGTATTTCGAAAATTCGGAGAAATGACAATGTTATGCGAATCGATCGTAACTTTAATCCGGAAAAAAAATATAAACTAACTCTAGTAATTACGAGATTACCAAATATATTGTGGAGGCAAGGAGATATCATATTGAATTAATCCATGCAATTAAGGACTATATCCTAATTGTTAATCACATAATGATTGAAACATTGAAAAATGTTGTACGTGTAGAAGCTTCGAACTTCAACAAGTTTTCTGCCATGCCGGTGCCACCTCTCGGCGCATCCCTGCAATAAAAATTCCAAATAAAAATCGATGTGTTCGAGTCTTCGATTTCCAGATCTTTGCTCCGGTCTCCCACCGGAATCGGACTCAGCAAATCGACTTCCGGTCTCTTTTCTTCTTCTTGAGGCGTCCAGATTGCAACTTTGATAGTTGGAATATGCACCAACATCAGAGTTTCATTGGCTTCGTGAACCGGAAAATAGTCCAAAAGTCCTAAACCTTTTATACTTTTTGCCAATTCATTCCTAAGCCTTTTGCATTTATCCAAATTCTGTCATTTTCGCCCAATTTTAAGCTGAAAATCGCTGATGAATTTTGGTGCACTTAATGATCGATTAAAATACCTTATTCTACACTTTCCATCGCAAACTGCCTTCACGTGCTTAAGTTGGCAGCAAATTGTGATTTTTATTGAGGCCTATGACTGGCAAGTCCATTTGCACGTCGGAACTCTACACCCTTTGCCTGTATGCAAGTCTAAGGAAGAATGTTTCCATTGAAATCCCATGGAAGTTTCATTCTTTAAAGTGACCAATGTCGACAAGTTTTGAAATTTCTAGAACTCCTTTCCCGAGGATCCACAACGATCATATTTGAGAGTTCCCTGCCTCATAACGTTTATCATTTAATTCTCGTGGTCTCCTTTTTTTTTTTTTTTTGTGGCCCGGATTAATTAAAAGCAAAAGAGGTTTATTCCATGAGTTTCAAACTTGAATTTTTATCGATAATTAAGAAACAATCCGTGCTTTCTGACTTTCAATTCTAGAAATGGTCAGCAAAGTGAGTTGGGTTCTGTATGCAAACAAAAGATTCAAACGACGTCTCATAAAATATCATAGCTCCGATTTACTAATGTTTCTTCAAAAGGAAACCATTTTTTTTTTGCAATGAACAGGCCTATATGCTTGCACTGACATGTAAGAGTTGTCTGGTCTCACTCCTTTATTAGCCGAAATAATTTTGCATCTTGCGCTGGACTCTTTTTAAGATGTACTGTTAATTTGTGGAGAAGGGATCGTTGGAAGTCATGGGAGATTGGGAACTAAACCCTTTTATAGTCAGGGGATAACGTTGGAAAATTTTTGCAGGATCTGATTCTAGAGATAATATAGCATAAGTGTCGTAACGTTTTCGTACGACACTCACTTAAACACCGTAACTTTTTTTTTCTGTCCATTTTAGTGCCACGCTCTAAAAATCTGACGTGACATAGCACTTATGGTGAGTATTTTTAAAAAGTGGCGGCACTCAAGTGATTGATTTAAAACTTATACGGCACTCAAGTAATCCGAAAAAAAAAAAGTTATGACATTTAAATTAGCACCATACGTAAGTTATAGCACTCAAGTTATTGAAAAAAAAATATGATACTCAAATTCAAGTGAGAGCCGTACGAAAGTTATGACACTTTTGGTGATCTTTTTCTCTCTGATTCTATGTAAGTTAGCAGCAATGTTCAATGTGGTTCTGAGTAGCTCTGTAGGGCTTAGGTGCTTGCCGGTACGTTAATTGGAATCTTCACATAACCTTTTGTTTTCCTTATTCCATTCACCTGTTTTTTTTATCCCTGTTAATATCATGAACTGTAATGATACAAGAGGATCCTTCTCGCTGAGCATACTTATTTAAAAAGGCCCAGGCGCCGTTGTTGATACATTCCCCAATCCCATATAATATATTGGCAATGATCTACTAAGGCTAATGGATTCATTCCATCGAAGCTTGCCTTGGCCAAAATTAAGAATGTTATGGACCAGTTAACACGGTTTATCCCAGAGTACTGAAGCAGACTTGATGAATTTAATCCAAGTAATTACAACATTTAGATGCTGCATTATGTTATTGTATTTTGTTTTATTTTATTTCTTACTTTAGATCTGTTTTTCATCTTAGTTTCTTGGGTGCTTAATCAATTGAGACCGTGGTTTGATTCACCAGACAGCAACTGGATGGAATCGGATAATCTTTTACTTGTTACTAATTGATCTGAGCATCTGACAGTGCTGTGAAGTGGTAATTTAGTGTTGCGATCTTCAATTCCTGTGAAATTTTTCATGCTTGCTGCAGCGCATCTATCTGAATGGCTTTTAAACAAATGTAAGCGGTCTGTGTCTTGGTCCGTTTCATCTCCTCACTATCTCACATTTGCCCCTTATAGGCTTTAACAAAGTCTCAGGATGCTAAGGGCTGTTTGGTTTCTTGAATCTCTCTCTTGATCGCTTTGAGCAATCGTAGATGCATTGTGACGGAATGCTATGCGATTCTTTGTTTATGTTCTCTTTCACTAGTTCAGTGGAATACTCAAAGGTCACTTTTGAAAACACAATGAGGACAAATTTTTAGACAGAACTCAAGAGTTCCTGTTCATGAGTCCTTCGACCAACCATGAGTTAGTTCTTTCCCCCATTTTATGCTCCGGGTTTTGGTGCACTTAGTTATAAATGGTCATCACGTGATCGTTGCTCGTTGTCCTAGAAATGAATGAGCACCCAAAAGTCACAAACTGCCGACAGAACCAGACCGAAGCACTTAACAGCATTAGTTAATTGGCAAGGAAATTTCTATTGGGTCATGCCTTCAACAATGATTACAAATGCAAATAAGCATATTCTACAGGGCTACAGAGTCTCGGAGACAACTATATTCGTCAGGGCAAATTATGGCTTCTAGTGTTACAAATTCAGACCCCATTTTGCTAGCGGACCTAAAGGATCAGGAGGGCCCATGAATCTCTCTATCTATACAAGAATAAGACCTACTCTTTCACAACATCAGGTGATCAGATTGTAGCTCTGGCCTGGATTCACGTGCAGGACCCTTAATTGGCCTTGTGGCGTCATGTGAATCCCCACTTCATCTTCCTAAGGTTAATAAATCAAAAAGAAAAAGAAGTAGAAACAAATTCACTAACCCTCTATTCTCAGAGCTGCAAAGCTAAATCTGGCCTTTCCGTCTCAGGCTTACCAGAAGCAGGGGAGCTAGGGGACTGGAACCCAAAATTTAAATCAGGTGGCAGAGAACCCGGTCTGTGTTGCTGCGACAATTCCGAGTCAGTTTTATGTTGTGATGATTCATTTGAAGGAGGACTGCGATGAAGCCCTGCAGTCTCTCCTGGGGTCCTAGGATCTTCCACATTTAAGTTCTGGGCAGATCCTGGAGCAACGGAATTCGTACCCGACCTGGAACTTGGGTCCAGCAAACGAGGGGACTGGAAGTTGAATCCATCGGCCCTAGCTACTCCAATCAATTTCCCCATATGAGCTGCAAGATTAATCTTTGACACACCATTAATCCCATTAATGCCTAGCCCCGTGCAGCTTTGAGGAATCTGAAAGGGAGGCCTCAGTACGTTTAAGCTGCTCCCGCTTTTTAAGGCATTCGACTCAGAAGCAGAGTTCCAACCCCTCAGTATTTTCCACCTTGTCTAACTGAACTTCTGCAGATTCCGTAGAATCGGGAAGTGAGGGTACAGTAGTCTCCGGTAAACTCGCTCTTTGCTGCTTCTCCAGTAAATTATCCTTCAATTCAGCGCCACACTGAACAGCTTTAGGAGACAAACTGGCAGGGGCAGAGAAAGGACCAAGTACCCGTCTCTGTGGTGAAATGTCATTCTCACCAACCCACCCGGGGCCAAACTTTACACCAGCGGGCAAGGACCTTTCTATCTTCTTTGAAGCAACTTTCCAAGCAACTGGTCCCAGATTAGCAGCAAAACGAGCTAGGCTTCTAGCATAACTGTGATCTGGGTGTAGCCCCACCTGCTCCCAAAGGTAAAGCGGTTGTCAGCAGAAGAAAATATATCTCCAAATGCTAAAATTCTTGGGGAAAGCCATTGCCTCATGTCTCAGAAATTCAAACGCATCACAGGGGGAACTGAAGATGTAACAATTTTAAGTTATCCTAAACTTTTGATGTATGCTATATGTTAAGTAAGCTTATTGCAGAAATAGGCTTTTGCCTCTCCCAAAAGAAGAGGAGATGAATTGGACACATACAGCCATTAGCTGCTTCCTCTCCTTGCTGAATGTATTCAGGACGGAAGGCTCATGTCCACATGCAGATGGAGGGAACTGGCTATATGTATTACGCCTGTTCTCAGTAGATATAGCTTGCTTCCTGTCATGCTTTGCTGAACTGCCCTTATATAGGAGACCTGGAAAGGCAAAAATCAAAGTCACTATGAAGACCAGATCTGTGCATTTATGGCTAATCATATAAAACAAGTAAGAACAAGCCAGCTCTTTATCAGATGTACAGACCTGCATACTCATCATTCCTATCATGTCTCTTCTCCAGAAATGGACTTGCATAAATATCATTATTGCGAGAGCCATAATGAAGTCGTCCCGATAAATTAATCGGACCATATTTACCAGCATAAGATGGTCCCTTTCTGAGATCATACGTTGATGGCGTAGTGTTCTCTCCTCCAGTTGCAAGAGTTGCATCAGAAGAAAATTCTGAACCAGCACGGTCCAAGGGTGGCCTTCCCACTGGCCTCTTCAAATTTTTTGTTGGTGGTCTGCCTCTTCTCACTACCTTTTGTTCAGGTTCATTGTCATCGCTATCTTGCCTCAGATTCTCAAAATTCTTGTTCGCCAGCTCTTGTATAGCACGAGCCTGTAAGGAGAAGATTTCATCTCATAAAGAACTATGGTGATTTCAGCAAGATATGCATGGAAAACAAACTGTACCTGTCGAAAGTAGATGGTGTCGGGGGCATTATACTGCATTGCATTTGAACAAATCAGGAAAACATCTTTCTGCAAGAATAGATGCAAAGGACATTAGTACTACAGTTATTTCAAACAATCAGATAAAAGGAAGCATGAATATAGAAGTCTTATAAACATAGCATCTTGTTGAATGATGCAAGCCCACCAAATTAACAATGGTAATGCAGGTATAGTAAATACGATACCAACTATGCAATATCATGATCGCAGTGGAAGCAAGGACAGAGAACAGTTTGCTTGCTGATATGGAACCATCTTGTAGCAGTGGATAAAAAATGAGAAAGAAGACCATGCGTCCTAGCCATGCTTAACGCGATAGGCCAACCAGGAAAGGAGCTAAGAATTCATGGCCAATGCAAAAGCAGCACTAACATGATGCAAATCATAAACACTACCATACTGTCAATCACAGGGCAACCAACAAGCAGAAAACAGAGTGGGCACAAGCAAGGAAGCAACATGCACAGGACCAGCAGATGTTCTACATTTCTCTGGCACAAATTGCAACTCCACATGACAGCAGCAGGCCTCAAACCATCTAAGAGGACAGAGCATATGGAGAGTCCTGTCCACAGTAGAACTAGCAATATGACCATTAAGACGAATTAAAGGAAGAGCGGTACATGGGCACAGATAAATCTACTCGAACCACCCATTTTTCTGGGAGCTACCATGATACTGGTTAAATTAGACGGAATCATGGAAGCCTAAAGTTCCTTCCGTCCTCCTTTTCCTGCATGGGGAGATGGGACGAGAAACAGCAAAGACAAGATCCAACTGTGTAAATCCCCTTAAATGCTATGCATCTGGACTTGAATTACGAACTCTCCACAGCAAACATCTAAGACAAACTAGAAGACAGAATGCACTTATTTACCACAAACTGAGGTCTTCAAGAAGCAATTTATAACATTTCTGTCTAGATACACTGGTTGAATGAATGCTATGGCTTATACACCCAGAAAAACAAATCATGTGCGTAAAGTACAACGTCAGTTCACTAAAAAAATAAATAAATAAAATAAAAAATAACCTCCCGAAATAGCAATGAAATGACAGATACCACATAAGGAAAAGAAGACAAAAAAAAACCAATACGAATGAGTGCCAAAAAAATTGAAAAATGATGTGATGATTGGATGCGAGAAGCAATATGACCGACCACAGAAGCATGACCAAAGTCCAATCAACTCTCAACAGATAGCACGTAACACCAGCAAGATCGATTGAAAGCTTTATGTGCTGTTAGCAAACAAACATAACAGATGCAACAGCTATACAATCGACACAATAGAAACTTAAATGTATCCGCAGGTAACGGTTCCATTTGAAGGATATTCCTCTCCACCACATAATCACAAGCATCGATACTAAATGACTAGCGAGAACCAACAGGAAAGAAGAATATAAATAACCTCGAATTGTTCCAAGTTGGCATATGCTCCACCGGCAAGTTTCTTCCGCACAGTTCCAAAATCCATGGGATGCTCTATGACTTCATGGTAGTCAGGGAGCTGGGCAGCAGAAACAAAAAAATGCAACAAATAAGGAAAACAGCTTTTTTTACCAAAAGCCTTGGAATTTAATGTATCATCACTTCCACAACTTACTTCCTTGGGGTCCACTGGTTCGGAAAACACACCATAAGTGTCCTTCCTGAAATTGAATTGATACACCAACTCAGCATATGGACTATCAAAAGCCACATAAAAGCAACCAACACCAAACCTGAAGAGCTTAAAAACGCACTTTTGAAGCCTCTCGAGTATGAAGACCAGAAGCTTTTTATCAGGCAAGGGAGTTGAAGGTCCCGAATCCATCTGAGTCCCTGCACACGGATGCAGGACACCAAAATTCAGCAAAGCAGTAGCAACTTTCCGCGTTAAGAGCTCGAAAAGCTTGATTTAATACACACCTTGATGGTTAGCCGTGGTTTTCGGCCCAGAAAGAGGTTTCTCTCCCTGCACAACGTCGATAAACATGACTTACCAAATACCAAAAATGAAGATTGGCAAATGCATTTTCCATAATGAGTACAGAACCATCGGAAATGGCCGTGGAAAAGCAAAGTGGGATGGAGTCCAAAAGGGCCCAAAAATGGAAAACGCGGTTGAGAAAACCGTGAATAACAGTTGAAGAAAAGACAAATCAAAACTTTTCGCGATCAACTCTGTCTGCCAAAATGATCATAACCTTCGAATATCAACGATGGCTCAATAGCAAGAACAATCGAAAGAATTTCTTGAAGAGGAATTAAAAAAGGCAATCATCACATGTTATTCAATTCAACTGAAGAAGAAGTTCCATAAGGTGGAGGGGAAAAAGTCTGCTCTCGTTTACTAAAAACAGCCTATAAAGAACCCCAGCAACAAAGCAGTACACACAGTTCAAAGGCCCGACTTTCAAGGACAAGAATTTCAAGTCGGGTCAACTTATATTCCTCCATTGGAACCCAAAAGACGACAAATTCGCCCCTCAGAAAACAGGACAAAGTTAAAAATAGCGCTTTTTAATTCATACTCTCTCAATTCAAAACCCACGAAACAAAAACCCCCAAAATTCAGCCCCCTCACTGGCAGCAAAGGAGAAAGATTCACAACCTTTTCACCATCAGCAGCCCCAGACACGTCCCCGATCTCTCTCATCTTGCGCTTCCTCTGATTAACCCCCGAACCATCCTCCTCCGCGCTCGACTCCGCCGGCCCCGTCGCACCCGCACCCGGCGGCGACCCCTCCTGGCCCGCGGCGGGCAGCTTGAGGACGAGCTTGAGCTTCTTCTCGCGGCGCTTGCCGGAGAATTCCCCGTCGTCCTCGTCGTCGTCGTCGGTCTTTCCGGGGGAGGGGGCGTCCGGGATAGGGTTCCGGCGCGTAGATCGGCGGGGGGCGGCGGGATCATGACCGCGAGACAAGCTCGGGGCCGAATTGTCCCGCTGGTGCCTCTGGGTCTGCTGCTCCTCCTGCTGCTGCTTGAGGTTGCGCTTCTGGAGATCCAACAGCGAAGGCCTCCCCTTCTTCTTCCTCTTCTTCTCCACTATCTTCCCCATTCCTTTTCCCCTCTCTCTCTCTCTCCCTCCCCTTTCTCTCTCCTCTCTCTATGTGTGCGTCGACAGACGAACGGGGCATTAACCTTATATATTTTTTTAATTTAATTATATATGTTCGCATTTCGTTGTGGAGAACAACACTTGTTTTATTCGGTTTCGGTTTTTGGTGACTTTGAGGTAGAGAGAGCACGCTCGGCACGTGAGCTCGGCACCCCCACTCCCTCTTTCGTTCCCGAGATTGCACACGTGGCGATGTGGAGCCCCGGGTTTGAGTCGGGCTAAAGCAACCGGGCCAAAAGCCAAACGGGCTTTTTTGGCCTTTTTGACGCTTTGGCCGGCAAGTGACTTCGAGGACGTTTCGTATCACCAAAAGTGAAATCCCTCCGAGATTCCCTTTTATAAAAAAAAAATTTTAAAAAAAGAGAGAGAAAAAAATAAAACCCCTATCCGTAATTAATCATTGTAATATACTCGGTAATAATAATTATAAATAATTCTAAAAATAATCGCTAAATTTTGATCTAATATATAATTTTATCCTTAAAAATTTTAATATATCCGATGTAGTCTCTAAATTTTTGTCCAACATATAACTTCAAAGATAACGCTAAATATTTATATAATTCATGAATTAAATTAAAAATATATTAAAAATTTTAAAAATTATATTAAATAAATTATAAATTTAAAGACGATGTTATATGGTCAGCGAATATTCGGAGGCCACCGGTGTTGTTCTCCCAACTATTATCCATCAATGATAAGGCGGTAGGATGCCTAAGGGCCCGAGCGTGTCGTGAATTCATTGGTCCATTTTGCATCTAACCCATAGAAGCAGCAGTAGTGGGTGGCAATGCGAATTGACACGCAGTTCAGCCAAAAACACGACACCTTCAGTTCGCGGTACACCTGTCCGTGTCTGCGAAAGAGCTAGCGTTGACTGCCGTCACGCCGTGACCAGACGAGAAGACCCGTCCAAAGGCTAATGATAAGTCACGCTTTTCCTCCTTAACGTTACATCACAAGGTCCTTTTTTTTTTTTTTGGGCTTTAATCATCAGTATCTCGAAAATTTAAATATGTAAGGCTCCGTTTATTTCGTAATAAATAAATTATTTAAAAATATTTTTCAAAAAAAATACTCGTATTGTTCAAAATAATTAGCCGATGAAAAAACTTTTCTTTGTCGGCAATAATTTATATATTCATGGACGATAAAATATGTGTCGATCGTTAGTTTTTGTAAGCGATTGTAAGATAAATGGTTTGCTTTTCTAAAGAAATCATTTACCTTCTATTTTTTTTATCTTTTTAGAGAAAAGCTTGAAAATTCCTTGATGTGCTTTCGATCATAGCACTATGGCAACTCACTTCAACACTAGCAAACCATTGAGCGAGCGATCACTACGATGACAAAGGCAAGCATTCAAGGCACGGTATACTTTGTGAATTGACCCTCGTGTAAAAAAGAGTCATTTTCGCTTGGACTATGGTAGAGATGCAATTGTGAGCTTACCAATTTCAAAATCTCAATTAAGAGAATTCCCTCGTAAGTTGAGACTCTTGCTTGGTGGTCATGACTTATAATATGTTATTAAAGAGGGATTAAAACACAATGGTGATTAAATGGAGAGATTAGGGGGAAACGGTAATTTTCCTAAGTAAAATAGGGCTTGGATAAATTTATGCATCCATAAATAAATATATTCTGCATTATAGCTTCTATCTTTTTCTGATCATTCTTTTTTGCTTGCCAATATCGAAGATGGCATCATAACTCAATCTTTTCAAATATGTACTATCCTAAGTTTTGACTGGTGATTATCTCTCTCTCTCTTTATTTTTTGTTTTTCCATCATTGATGTTTACTCCATCCATTCAATTTAGTGTAAAGAAGCTCTGAAAATGAGGGCTGTCCTTTGTAACTAATGATTACGCCGAAGCGAAGGAGGATCGCGAGGCTACGACGGCTTTTTTATCGTACAGACAAAAAGTTTCAGCACCAGTAGCACCAAACTCAAATTCACAGAATAGAACATTTTGACCGGCGGCGGCTCTTGGAAGAGTTCTTCTTGAATACATAATCGCGTGAGTCCTCAGCACAAGGCAGAAGCAGAAGCGAAACTCCAACAACTCAAAACCCAGTCGGCAGAATCAAAAGCGACGGGGCGAAGTTTTGAAGCTACAACCTACGACTTCTCGACGCTTGGAAGAGCGACGTCGAAGACCATGTGCATCGCCGTGTTCCTCTGGCAGGCTCACCCTCTCTACCCATTCTTCCTCCTGCACAACCGAGACGAATACTACAGTCGGTAAGTCTTGTATCGGTCGAGAGTCGATTTCTCATTCTGGGTTCGGCAGAATTTCGCAAATCACGGAGAAAGATTGTGTCTTTTGTTTCTGAAAGACCGACGGAACCGGTGGCATGGTGGGACAATGGCGAAATCCTCGGAGGGAGAGATGGTCTGGCCGGCGGGACGTGGCTGGCTTGTTCGAGGAACGGCAAGATCGCTTTCGTCACCAACGTCAGAGAAGTCGCCGAAGGCCCCCAGCCCAAGAGCAGAGGAGATTTGCCTGTTCGTTTTTTGGAGGTGAAGAGATCCTGACTCACTTGGCTTCTTTTTGTTCAATTTCGTGATGGGTCAATGTGAAAATCGGAGGTTGTCTAATGAATCGGTCTGAGAGTTGCTTCGCATTCTGCTGATTCTACTAGATTTTATGCTCTTATAGTGATGGAATTGATTTTCAGTGCCCTTTGTGATGCTCCTTATGGTGCGATTGCAAGGTATGGGACTTGGTATCCTTAGTCCACGAAACAGTCAAGAGTGATGAATTAAACTTAGATTAAGAACATCATGCATGTCAAGAAGAGACTACAGAAAGTCCTGTTTGTATTGTTATTGTACTGGTGAGTAATGCTTACGCTTACTTCTACCTTGAAGTTGAGCTTGTCTTGTGATTGACACGGTATCATCCATTTGGGATGCGATCACTTGATCTTTGTAAGAGGTGGTATCTATTTTCTGTGGTGTTGACCTCGAGTTGCAACGTTTTTTGTTAGATCAATTGTTATGTTGGATGATAGCTTCGGTGTCATACTTCTCCGCCCATTCTTAAGTGAATTGTCTTATCTATGGAAGATCACATCACAATCCTTATTCCACCTTACCTTTTTCAGACCAAGATGAATCCCACCGAGTTTGCAGAAGAGTTTGTGATGGAGGCACATCAATATAGCGGATTTAACCTGATACTAGTGGATCTATGTTCCAAATCCATGATCTATGTGACCAATAGACCAAAAGATGGCAAGGCTCTTGTCTCAGAGGTTCCTCCTGGGATCCACATGCTATCAAATGCAAGTCTAGACACCCCTTGGCCTAAGGTAAGAAGGTGTCTTGCTCTGGTCGATTTTGTGTTGTCCTTTGTTTGTCTTTTCTATGTTGAAGTGGATTACAAGTTCCAGTTGGAAATTCGAGGAAGATAAAACAGCTGCAGAAATGGTCAGTTGAATTTGTTTGTCACGCATATTAGATTACAATCTCCACTCCGAGCAATCTAGACCTCAATTCTTTGAGGGACTGCCTAGTTAGCATTCCCCAACTACAAAGTTTTGGAGCCCTTTACCTATCAATCATTGATATGCAAGCAGCATAAAAATCTTCATATTCTGGAAATGTGTGCCTTCAGATGTATGAAATTCCCATGGCAAGTGGACTTTGAATATATCATCAACTGAGTATATATGTTCACAGATATACGTATAGATGCATCACCCATTTTTCTCCAGATTAGGATGCTTTGTTCAGATCGTCATATGAGTCATGACTCTGCCTGTTCGTGTTCTGTACTTTCTTGGAGGCTTTGATAATGAACTTATTCAATTGTTATTGCTTCTCTTTGCAGTTTGGCAGCTTAGTAATATACTCTGATCAGGTCTTTTGTAACTCAGGCTGTTCTATTGAGGAGTAATTTCGAGAAGTTTTTGGAGAAATATGGCGCTGGTGAACTTCCAGCAGAAGATATGGCCGATAAACTGATGAGGGACACAACTAAGGCCGACAAAACAACGCTTCCTGGCGTTTATTCTGTAGAGTTTGAGTATTTGCTCAGTTCAATTTTTGTTGAGGCAAACACCGAGCAGGTAACATTTTACATTCCTCCTCCTTTTTTTTTTTTTGCAGTATGCAAGCACATCGTGCGACATTTTAACAGAGTTTTTTTTTTTTCACAAAGTTGCATGCCAATATAAATGTTTTACGGACGAGCATGTAGTAAGCGATATTCTTGTGTGAACTTAATCCACATGGTGGATCGGAGTAGGCTGATTCTAGGCAATATTTTCACACCAGGCAGAATGGTTCCCTTGTGTTTGACAACTAATAGGAGATCATCATCATTCATGACACTTAACGAGAAACTCGTGATAGTGCTTTCCAGATGACAATTATCCTTGAATCTGGACGTTGAAAGGTCCATTGAATGACTTTTTTCCCTTGACATTGTGCATTTCTTTCATGCTTAGGGATGTTATGGCACAAGAAGCATATCTGCTTTATCGGTGAAGACAAATGGGGAAGTTTACTTTTACGAAAAATACCTCGAGGAAAGTTGGAAGGAGCACAAAGTGAGTTACATGATGGAGCAGACAGGTGCCGGCTGAATATTTCCTCCCTTCGCTTTGCTGTGCCTGCGATTATCGTAAGTCATTTTCGTTTTCAATACTCATGATTGAGGCCTGATAGAAAGAAGTTAGATTTCACAACAATGGACAACTAGATTTTATCCCCACAACAGGGCAATGCTGTCATAGGCAACTCTAATGAATGAATTTGAAGCACAAGAAAAGACTGTGCTCGAGCTTTTCCATCTTTTTTTTTTTTGTGGGGGCAGTCGAAGAGCTTTTCCATCTTGTGGAGCAGCAAAAGTGGTCTTGGATATTGTTCAGGAATCGGTCTGTCACGCACTCATCCCACATCAAAAAGAGGATGAAAGTTCCTTCTGAGAATGTCATGGCAATGTCCATTCATACTTTTGAGATCTCTGCTGGTGTGGCTGGTGACTTACATTGTTGCAGGGATTATTTTGTCTATGAACCTCCAGTCCGGAAACTATTGTAACAAGATGTGCCGGATGATATCAATGATAAAAACCTTTTTCTTGTGGGGCCTCTTGGGGGATGTGTTTCTGAATTCAGAGCTTGCCTATGTCAGTGAAAGGTTGAGGTCTCTGTAGATCGTGTCAAGATGGAGGAAGTCACAGGCATTAGGCCGCTAGTGATCCAACAATCTCAGTCCAGGATCTTTCACTTTCGTTTCCCAGCTGAGACAATACAAGAAGCTCGGAATGATAATGTGCCGAACTGATGAAGGGCCCGACCCGTGTCAATTAGCACACTGAGGTTTGCTAGATCGGAAAAGCAAGCCAAAAACAGTGGTCAGTTTTCAATTTCAAGCCGAACAGAGGATGGTACAACTTCATGTTGGTTAGAATAAGGTGGTTTGCTAGATCACCAAGCACATGTGCTATTTATTCAATCAAAGATTCTCTACTTGTATGGTCACTCTGTTTGTCATTTTCCTGAGAGGGCAGTTGGCCGGCAGCTCATCTAATTTTTTACCATTTTGTGTTTTTTGAATAAGGGGAGTTTCGCTTTCGCATCCTTCTCTTCATGGCTTTGGGCCTGCCTAAAGCCGGGGTTCGGTAGGCCCTTTGCTTTGACTGAGATTTTCTTCTTGTCCCATTTTTCTGACTCAAAGGAGGACGCCACGCTGTCTTGTTCACTCCAAAGATTAGAAGAAGGGTCAGATTCCAATGACGGTTTAGTGCTGAGACTGTCATGGACTCATTACCCCATTTGCGTATAACAACAATAGGTGGGATTGTCATGCAATTCAGCAAAACTTCTGAGTTCTGGCACGAGGTACATTTGTCCATGCCTGTGGAATAGTTAGCAATAGAACCTCGAGCGAGAGCGTTGACTCGATGATAGAGGCACACATTATAAGCACTCGAGCGAGAGCGTTGACTCGATGGCGAAGGCTGGCATTATAAGCAGGGAAGGTTTGCGAGTCAATCTCGCGGAAAATAGGTCCTTTTTTTTTTTTTGGTGATCCAGACTCCGCATTTATGACTTGCACTATATCCGAGAGAAGGAAGGGAAATGGTTCTGAAAATCGTGATTAGATGGAGGAAATGAAACGGAGAGATCACAAGGGAGTGGCCTCATCAGTTTTGTACACATTTTAAATCCCAAAGTATTGCTATAAATAGGCCTAATATTAAAAAAATCTTCAACTTTAACATTTATGATAATTTTATCTCAAAAAAATTTATCTCATAAAAAATCCATCAATTTTTATTTTTATCTCAATTTTATTAATCTAATACACACAAAAATCTATCAATTTTAGCATATATCTCTAATTATATATAAAACTTTTTTTGTCTTATAAAAAATTTGAAACTTTTACTTTTATCTCAATTCTACCGCCATTAACCCTTCGTTCATAATCACCGTTACTTAATTTTAAGTGGTTCGAATTTTCTCCCAAAACTTACCAATGAATCTTCTAAATTTAGAAACAAGAGGTTTTAGAAATGACGAGATTTTAGATCGTTTGTCTAAATATTTCCATGTCTAGCCATTTTTTGGGCTATTTAGTACCAAAGAAAATACGAAACACGCTGTCTCGAAATGATTTCTATATCTTTCGACAATATATAGGGAAACAAGCAACAAAAAAGAGGAAGAAATGTAAAAAAAAAAAGTCCTAATTTTTTTTTTAAAAAAAAAGTCCTAAACTTATTGCATTGATTTAGAACTAAATTCGACACTAAAATCTGATAGATTTAAGAATTGAATCGACACAAATGCAATATGTTTAATATTTTTTTAACATTTTTCCCAAAAAAAAAAATTCAAGAGTTTTTCCATATCAATTTTGCTGAGGATATAATTCATTAACGATGTAAAAATATCACGTAGGATTAACTAATGATGATTATGAATGAAAGACTAACGATGGTAGAATTGGGATAAAAGTAAAAGTTGAAGGTTTTTTATAAGATAAAAAAAGTTTTGGATATAATTGAGACATATGCTAAAGTTAATGGTTTTTTTTTTTTTGTGAAACTAAAAGTTTCGGTAGAATTGAGCAAAATAAAAATACAAATTTTTTATGAGATAATTTTTTAAAAAATATAAATATTAAAATTGATTTTTTGGCTGCTATAAATATAATGAGATTCGGAGGTACTCACATTTTAATCTTGGCGGACGGGAGGGCCAAGGCCGACCGTTAATGGAGTTCAACTTTACGACTTCTTGACGCTTGGAAGAGAGACGTCAAAGACCATGTGCATCGCCGTGTTCATCTGGCGAGCTCACCCCCTCTACCCATTCTTCCTCCTGCACAACCGAGACGAATTCCACAGTCGGTAAGTCTTAATATCAGTGGAGAGTCATTTCTCATTCTGGGTTCGGTAGAATTTCGCAAATCATGGAGAAAGTTTGTATCTTATGTTTTCTTGAAAGACCGACGGAACCGGTGGCATGGTGGGACAATGGCGAAATCCTCGGAGGAAAAGATGGTCTGGCCGGTGGGACATGGCTGGCTTGTTCGAGGGACGGCAAGATCGCTTTCGTCACCAACGTCAGAGAAGTCGGCAACGTCCCCGAGCCCAAGAGCAGAGGAGACTTGCCTGTTCGTTTCTTGGAGGTGAGGGGTTTCCGACTCACTTTGCTTCTTTTTGTTTCATTTCGTGATGGGTCGATGTGAAAATCGGAGCTTGTGCAGTGAATCGGTACGAGAGTTGCTTAGAATTCAGCTGATTCTACTAGGTTTTGTGCTCCTGTTGTGATGGGATCGATCATCGGTGCCCTTCGTCATGCTCCTAATTGCGTTGTCGGGAGGCATGAGACTTGGCATCTTCAGTCCATGAGCTAGCCCAGAGTGGTGACTTAAATTGAATAGGCCTCATTTCCAATTTACTAAGTCCGATTTGATATGTCTTGCGAGTATTTACATTAGGAACAGCATGCAAAACTTTTTATGTCGAGAAGAGATTCCGGATTGTATTGTCACCATTTTGCAGTCGTTGATATGGATGTAGGTTGCGGAATGCGGATGGTGGGGGAAGATGTGTTTTTCTGTGATTGAACGATGTACTTCTGTTCTGAATTTGTTCTTCCTTTGGTCGGTTGTTTACAGAGTAATTACATCTCAGTAAATTCTGGATAGGAAGCGATGATCGATCTATGTTTATGCTTACTTCTACCTTGAAGTTGAGCCTGTCTTGTGGTTGACTCGGTATTATCCATTTGATATGTGATTATGTGATCTTTGTGAGAGGTGGTATCTAGTTTTTTTGTGTCGTTGCTTTTGAATTGCAGAGTTTCCATCAGATCAAATGTTATGTTGGATGATTCGTTAGTGTGATATCACTCCACCCATTCTGGTCACAATCCTGTTTTCGCCTTACCATTTTCAGAGCAAGAAAAATCCCACTGAGTTCGCAGAAGAGGTTGTGATGGAGGCACATCGATATAACGGATTTAACCTAATACTAGTGGATCTATCTTCCAAATCCATGATCTATGTGACCAATAGAGCAAAAGATGACGAGGCTCTTGTCTCAGAGGTTCCTCCCGGGATCCATGTGCTATCAACTGCAAGTCTAGACACATCTTGGCCTAAGGTAAGAAAACATGTTGCTCTGATTGATTTTGCATTTTCCTTGGTTTGTGTTTTACATGTTGAAGTGGATTACAAGTTCAAGTTGGAAAGTCGAAGCAGTTAAAACCGTTGCAAAGATGGCCAGTTGAATCAATTTGTCAAACCTGTCAGATTACGATCTCTACCGTGAGCATTCTAGACTTGATCTGTTGAGGAACTATCTAATTAGTATTCTTCATACTCAGGAAATGCATGCCTTCAGATCCATGACATCCCATGGCAAATGAACTCTAAATATGTCATCAACTGATGTATATCCATTCACAGATGTATGTTAAGATGAATCACCCATACATATTTCTCCAGATCAGGATGTGCCTTATTTGGATCCTCATATGATTGTGACTCTGCGGGTTTGTGTTCTGTACTTTTTTGGAGGCTTTGATGCTAAATATTATTCAATTGCATTGCTTCTTGTTGCAGTTTAGCAGCCTGGTAATATATTCTGATCAGGTCTTTTGTTACTCAGGCTGTTCGATTGAGGAGTAATTTGGAAAATTTTTTGGAGAAATATGGCGGCGGTGAACTTCCAGCAGAAGAAATGGCCGACAAACTGATGACGGACGCGACTAAGGCCGATAAAACAACGCTTCCCGGTATTTTTTCTGTAGAATTCGAGTATTCGCTGAGTTCAATCTTTGTTGAGGCAAACACCAAGCAGGTAAAGATCGTACTTTCCTTGTAAAGAGACTTTTTTTTCGTGGTATGCAAGCACATTGCACCACATTTTAGCAGAGCAGATTTACAAAACGACCTCTCTTTTTCTTTTCATGCTTAGGGATGTTATGGCACGAGAAGCATATCTGCAGTATCGGCGAAGACAAGCGGCGAAGTCGCCTTTTACGAGAAGTACCTCGAGGGGGAAAGTTGGAAAGAGCACATGTCGAGTTACATGGTGGAGCAGACAGGTACCGGCTGAGTGATTTCTTCCCTTGGCTTTGCTCGTGCGCGATGAAGCCGATTACAAAAGGAGTTGGATTTCACAACAATGTCGTGAAATCCAAGACCTACAAGCTTTTCCATCCTGAACAGCAGCAGCAGCAGCAAACAGTGATCTATCTTTGCTGTGGCTTTCTAGGAAGTGAAGAATGGCGGTCTTCGTTCCCGAGCAAGTAACGATTTGTGTAACATAGTAATCCTTTCATCAATTGTTCAAATAACAATAATATATCATTAAATTAGCAAAACTTCGAGAAATTTGAAACAAATTGATAAATCAAGTTAGACATTATTAAAAATTTTAGAATTAAATTGACAAATCATCAAACAAATTTAAAACTAAATTGATCAGAGACCGCGGCCAAGTTACTGGACGTGGCCTCGAGACTTCTATCGGTGATCTCAGCATCTGAAGGCTGCGCAATGATCCCACATGAGAAGCACGACGAGAAGTAACTTCTAACAATGCGTCGTGCGGCAATGTCCGAGGATAGTTTTGCGCATGGACCTCCGTTCCTAGAACTATGGTAACACGACGTGCCGGGAATATTCAATGATGAGAGAGGAGAGAGAGAGAGAGAGAGAGAGCCATTTCTTGTGAGGGCTCCTGAGTGAGAACATGTTTCAGAATTTCAGAGCTGGCCTATGCCAGTGTAAGATTGATCTCTCTGTGGGACAGGCATTGGGAGGCCGAGGAAAAGCTCAAAAGAAGGCCCGGCCCAGCCCGACCCGTGTCGATTAGCACACTGGAGGTTTGCTCTATCGGCAAAGCAAAGTCGGAAAAGACGGTTGGTCTGTTTTCAATCTCAAGCCGAAAAGAGGATGGTACAACTTCATATTGATTAAGCTTAAGATAGTTGCTAATTATAACCTCGGTTGTTCATGGGATAGCCTAGCTACATAGCTTGCAGCAATTTGGTCACGGACCGTCCTTTAGTCATTTTTAGGAAGGAAAGCTTCCTACCCCGCCTAACATTCTTGGCGCTGCTTTATCAACTTGGTCCCCGCGATTTACCTTCTATCGACAATGAAGTTTCCGTAGACGGCAACCTTTCAATTCCTGTTGAAGTTTCCATTGCTTTATCAACCCTTACCCAAGCGGATTAGCACCCCGAAGGTTTGCTAGATTGGGAAGCAAAATCGAAAAAGACTGTTCGTCTGTTTTCAATTTCAAGCCGAACAGAGGAGGGTACAACTACGTATTGATTAAGCCTTAAGACAGTTGCTAATTATAACCTCGGATGTTAATGGGATAGCCTAGCTATAGCTTACAGCAATTATGGTCATGCCCATGGACCGTCCTTCAGTCATTATTAGGAAGGAAAGCTTCCCACCCCGCCTAACATTCTTGTTGAGGCTGGCTGCAGATAAGCTAAGTTCGCCCGCAAACAGACGCATTCATCATCGTCTTTATCAAGGAGACGTAGCACCAACTACTGCTTTCATTCCTATGTTACAGGTGGAAACCCGAGAAAAAAAAAAAGGAAAAAGGAAGAGGAGACGACGTAGAGAGACTCCACTACTGCATCACTGTTCATTGCATCGGTTTCTGCTGTTCAAGTGGCACAAGTGATGCACGTGCAACCCGGTCCGCACCGGCAGTTGGCCCGCCCCGTCCCGACGGCCACCACCGACCCGCAGCTGCAAGGGTTGCAGCCGCAGTGGTCCCCGCACGGGCACTTCTTGTGGTCCATTCTTCCTTCAGCTTCCCCGCCCGAGGTGGCGCACCTGCGCAACTTATCCACCAATTAGCACGGACTGCGAATAGCGGTTGAAGCATGTCCGCGTATTCCTTTTACGAGGATCTCAGCTCACGTGTTATTCGCGTGATCTTAACCAGTGAAAAAAACCTCTGGTACTCTCGACCTAACAAGGCTTGGTGGATGGACCTAGCTCGTGAAAGATCCATTCGACACAACACGACTATGCGGTGAACCGGGTTCAGAGTATTATAACCCGAAAGATTAACAAGTCACCTGCAAGAGGCGCCGCCGGGGCAAGGGTAAAGGCAGCCACACCTCTCGTCGCAGGCGGCAGCGCCGGCACGAGCTCCAGTCACGTCGGACATGGCGGATTTTCTTCTTACGGCTGTGGAACTACTTCGTTTTCCCGAGCGTAGGATATACCGAGAGCTCTGTGGAAGGCGGCGGGGTACGAGGAAGGAAGATTCGAGGTCCCTTTATAAGTAGGAGAGAGAGTTAAAGGATGGCGTTGCATGCATGGCGGATGACAAATGGATTCAAGCCGCATCGCATATGGCATGGGTACGTGTTGGACTCGCCAAGGGCACGTGGCACGTCCCTTCCATGCAGCCTCTCCGACCGGGACAGCCCAGAGTTTCGGAGAAATCCGAGGAAGTCGAGGATCCACGATCCGACCACCTCTCTGGTTCGGGAATGTTTTTTGCTCCGCGGTTGGACTTTGCTGGTCAGGTCTCGTGTTGATCTTGTCTTCCGTAGGTCCATACATGCAACGCCATGGTGTGAGGGCTATTAGTTCTTGCAGGGAGTATTATATGGACCAACATATGGTTAATGAAGCTAATCTAGCGGCTTTTGTGCAGCAGATTAGCGCCTCGCGCAACATTAGAAGCTCTTCGTGTAAACTTCGCATTATTCTATTGATTTGATATAAATTTTTGTGAAAATCCTTTTACCATAAACAAATTTTTGTGAAAATTCACCGGATTAAGTTGTTAGACTAGGACACGGTTTTAACACTAATAATAAAGTTAGAAGCGCAACTGATAGCGATCGAAAGTGAAGGGTTGAAAGAGAGATGGATGGTTAGGAGATTTAGGTGCCTTTGGTACTTAGTGGATTTGGATTTGATTCATGGTGGCATTTCTTTCCGAATTGAGATTCAAGGATAACCCTATTTCTTTATTTAAGATTATGGAAATTTGTTTAATAGTGCCATTGAGTTGTGAAGATGATGAGATTCACTGTTAAGTCAACGAATGCTAGAGGCGATAGTTTTTATATATATATATATATATATATATATATATATATATATATAATTTTCAATCTGTCGTAGGAATCCTCATAATTTAAGATGGACCATTGAGTGAGATTGATCCATCTTGAATCTTTATTGCTTTTGGTTGACGTTTTCAAAAGTGAAAATTAGTGTTTGCTATTTTTTCTTCAATATATGACCAAATTCATCTTCAATGCTGAACCTACTCTTTCAAGTTCTAATTTAATTATTTTGTTTCCATGAAGAAGCAAAGCAAGTAACTTGATATGCGATGACAAATTGTATTCTCACCCCAAATCGTGAATTGAAATGTCTATATGTTCGGAATTAATATGATGTTCTTTTTTCGTTATAAGTTTTGAAAATTGGAAAAATTAGAATATTTATTGATCTCGATATATTTATGTTTTACATAATTAAAAATTTTGAGATGGCCAACATTGAATAAAAATAAACGATCAAACTCTACAAGGAAAAATAAAGGTAAAATAAGCCAAACGGGTCTTCTTCTCAACACCATTTACCTTCGCATCTCCATTGCGCAAATTAGATTTGATAGGAGCTGTCAAAACCTACCATTTTTCCCATTTCAAATGTCAGTTGTTACGCATTTGCAATCTAATAAATCTCCCATTCCCTCTCTCTCTCTCCCTCTTCCCCCCTCTCTCTCTCTCTCTCTGTGCAGAAAGTCAAATCTAGGGTAGATAGCAGCGACCCAGCTCCAAATCCCATTTGTTTAATCCGTCAAACTTGAGAAAGAACAGCAAGATCGCATCTTTTACCGGGTTCTCTTGTGCAGTGCCAGTGCTAGATGGCAACGTGATGAACTCGGATTATTAAAACCCCGAGTCTTTCCTCTGTCTCAAGCTCCACACGGGAAGCTTCAGCCGAGTCGTTAACCGGAGCAAGGCCCCTTTGTTTCGGTTGACTTTTGGGTGTGTTCTTGATGCTCTCGTTTAGCGTTCCGGCGATGCGATTTGAGAATGGCGGCTCAATTTCTTGTCTGGGTCGGGCATTGATCGGCCGATGACTTCTCAAAGTGATGAACTTGGTCGCCGGTTCGGGGATTTATGGCCATTTAGGTACTTCTGTTTTTGCCTTTTACGTATCACTCATTCTTGTTACTGTGCTTAGTCTTTTGGGTCAGGGTATTCCCTAGGGTAATGCCGTGGAGATTGGATTGTTTGGTTTTGTTATTCTTGAAAAATTAACTTGCTTAATAGGATTCCTTCTAATTTAGCTTTCTGCAAGCTTAAGCTTTTAAATGGAAATCTCTCTTCCACCTCACTTTGTTCTGATCTGTTGCGTTAGATACTTAGTAATCAGCTTAGGATTTTGGTGCATTTACTTCCAAAAAAAGGTGCAGTTTGGCTCTGCTTTTGATTTTCTGCTATTTGCGAGTTATCAATTTGGCTTAAATGATCTTCGTTAGGACAATGCGGCCCTTATTGGACTACATTTGGGATGGAAAACCCAGTAGATAAGTTGGACGAGGTTATATATGCTTCCGATGGCACGCCTGTATCAACTGCACTTGTCAAGTGTTTAACTCATGACTGCACTGTCGCTTCCAACTGCCTTGCTGCTGTCATTTGCATTTTCAGATGAATAAATTTGTACATCAATTTTCTTTCTAGCAGTTATTGCCTATCAGAGAATAAATAATTGAGAATGTTTGTCGAGAATTGGATTTTCTGTTTGAAGAATATAACTGCAGCTGTTAAAGTGGTGGTTTTCCAAGGCCATCCTACTCAGTATGTATAGCTACCCTGCCGAGATGTGGATGGCAGTCAGGCTATTAATTTGGAAAGTCTGTTCAAGCAAGTTTTTAGTGTTTGGATGATAATGTTAATGCTTTATCTTGTTACGTTTGTTTTCATCCCGTGACTGACATGACGTATTCGTTCGTTCTTGTGCCCGTGATATGCACTCACAGCAAAATCTTGTAGAAAGACATCGCTGCCGCTGTTATTTTTTAAGCCCCCAGACGGCAGGAAAGGAACCGATCAGAAGCTAGCTGGCAGGCAGGGCTCAGGTCAATCAGGGACATGAGTGGGTGATAATGCAACTTGCAATTCTTTAAGAAAGTATGAAGAGAATAAGATTTCCCAAACGATACTTGATCGTCATTTTGACGTTTATATCTACATGTGTCTGCTATATAGAACGTGTAGGATTCTCAATTGCCTATACCGTTGCAGCAGATGCAGCTGGAGTAAACCAATCTAGTAAAGGCACGATACTTTCTACCTTTTATTATGGTTATGCCTGTTCACAGGTGCCCGGAGGATGGGCTGCTCAGAAAATAGGGGGAAGACGCATTCTCCTCCTCTCCTTTGTGATATGGTCACTAACTTGTGCATTCTTTCCACTGGACCCAAATAGAATTGTAGTACTAGTGGTTGCTCGCTTGCTTGTTGGTGTGGCACAAGGTTTCATCTTCCCGTCTATCCATACCGTCCTAGCTGAGTGGGTTCCCCCTCACGAAAGGTCTAGATCTGTTTCTCTCACAACTTCAGGGATGTATCTTGGAGCGGCTGCAGGAATGCTTTTTCTTCCTACACTGGTGAAACTGAGGGGTCCGCAGTCGGTGTTTGTCGCTGAAGCAGCATTAGGTGCCATGTGGTGTCTACTTTGGATAAAATATGCCAGTGATCCCCCAAGACCGGAACATCCAAAAGCCACAGCTGCTAGTTCTGGGGAGTCTTTGTTGCCAATGAAAAGAAGCCAAAAGGTGAAAGTGGAGAATGGAGGAGGTTCTGTCAAAACTGCCGGTATCCCATGGAAGAGCATTATATTTTGCTTACCGGTGTGGGCCATTGTGGTAAACAACTTCACATTCCACTATGCCTTGTATGTATTGATGAACTGGTTACCAACATACTTCGAACAAGGTCTCCAACTTAGCCTCCATGAGATGGGTTCATCGAAGATGATGCCCTATCTCAACATGTTCATATTCTCGAATATTGGTGGGGTCGTGGCTGACCACCTGATTACCCGCAAAATTCTGTCCGTGACTGCAACCAGGAAGTTCCTGAACACAATAGGGTTCATAGTTGCTTCTTTTGCACTAGTGGCACTTCCCTTATTCAGAACTGCTGGTGGAGCTGTCTTTTGTTCATCCGTGGCTCTTGGGTTCTTGGCCCTTGGCAGAGCAGGGTTCGCGGTAAACCACATGGACATTGCTCCAAAATATGCAGGAATTGTTATGGGAGTTTCCAATACTGCCGGTACATTAGCAGGCATAATCGGGGTCGATCTTACCGGCCAGCTTCTTGAAGCAGCTAAAGCTAATTACTCTGATCTTTCAACCCCTGAAAGTTGGAAAAAGTGTTCTTGATACCCGGTCTTCTTTGTACTTTCAGTTCGATAGTGTTTGTGCTATTCTCGACGGGGGAGAAGATTTTTGACTGAGGCTAATCTGGCTATATCTTTTAAAGAGCTAATTATTCATGGATTGTTGCTGTTGCTTGAGCTGATTGAAGCTTTACTGCATGTCATCTTGCTATACATTCTATTCATGAAACCCACAGGAAACTGCAGTGGGAACATAGTGACAGTTTTCTAGGGCCTTTTTTTTTTTTTTTTGTATTTCCTTTTTATGTTTGAATTTGTAGATCCGTGGAGCTGGATCCATATGCTCATTCCTTTCTAGTAGCTTTTCCCAATAATTCAAACGATGTCACCTGGCAATTTAGCCAGAGTTTTACATGTTTTGGTACTTGGCCTATCTCATGCAACTGGCCATGCACGAAGGGTGACGGTTCTTCTGATTTCTGCAAAGCATGATCGATCTGCTCAGGATTCATATGATAATTTTAGTCCGCCCGTCCAGGCATGAAGTGCTGGGGATTCATGCTCCAGGTGATATATCTGCAGCTTACCGCCCTTTACCTCTTTTCATTGGTTTACCACAATATGAACACGTTTTCCACGGATTCACTGCCTGGCTTGCCCTCGGCGCACCATAGAATAGCGGGTGCCTCTTTAGGCTGTGTTTCGGCGGTGGCGGCTGTTCCACCGGTTCATGTGTCGGGGGTTTGTCGTTGTCATTTGTGCTGTTGTGGGGAGCTCCAGCTGCTGGGCCACGGATTTTGGCTTGGACGGCGATGCTGCAATGAAGAGTTTTCCCCTAAGTGGGGAATCAAGGACACATCGTTCGTTTCGATGGTCATGTCTGCACTCATTGCAGCTGCCCGATGCTGTCATGCATCATCCCAACAGTTCCACTTAACCCTGTAATTTGCTTTTGACGGGTGACTTTAGCAGGTCTTGGACGCTTCTCTCGGTCTTTTACGCATGTTTTTGGTGATGAATCCCCATCGAATTTCTAATTTTGCATCTGTTAAGTCTCTGTATACTTTGGTCAAATGTAACAAAGTCGCCCATCATAGAAGAGAGAGAACCTATTTTTAGAGTCTTCTAATATTACTTAAAAGTTAAAATGTCGTGAAATTAAAGTTATAAACGAAAATACGTGTCCATGTTTTGCTTTTCTAAGGAATATCCGATAAATAAGAATGTGTTTCAGAAAATGACAATATTATTCGTCAAATATTGGCATCCTAGCGATTTCTTTTTTCAACTTCGAACAATTTTTACGTAAATTAGATGAAAAAAAAAGTTCAAAAAAATCTGAAGGATGTTTCTAGACGGTTAATCTGATTCCTAATTTCAATTAGGGGTTCTTTTTAAACAATTTTCGGAAAAAAGTACCAAAAAAGTGTTAAATTTATGGCATTTGTACCAACTCGGTCATAAATTTTTTTGCTTTGATACAAATTCAATTCCCATTTTGACGGGAAATCCCTTACGTGGACGTCGGCGATACCACATAGGACGGTTGGCGTTGACGAGGATACTTTTCAATGTTATTTTATAAAATTATTTTTTTTTTTCAAAAGTTAGGGTTGGCTAGCGAGGGTCATATAAAAATTTTTTTTTTTCTTTTTTTTTTTTTTTTCAAAAGTTAGGGTTTGGCCAGCGAGGGTTGCGACCCTCTCGGCCCCCGGAGGATGGCCTTCACGGCCTTGCGCCTGCCCGCGATGTCGTGATGGCCCCGGCGGCCATCAAGTGTAGGTCGACCCTCGCCGACCAAATCCTAACTTTTAGAAAGGAAAAAAATAAATAAATATTAATAAATAATATCCACGTTAGTGCCGGCCATTCTACATAGTATTGCGGCGTCAACGTCAGCGATATATGGCTAAAATTGGTCGGATGGACCAAATTGATATCAACGCAAAAAGGTTTATGTTTAAATTGATCCAATTGAAAGATTAAGGATCGAATTGATACTAATGTAATAGCTTTATTATTTTTTTTTTCTTTTTCCCCACTATCACAATGCATAGTTTTACAAAAGAAAGCAACAAATTTAAAATATAGTCTGATTGACACTTTATGTTATGTTCTTACCAGTTTCTGCGTTTTCTTTTGCATAAACTTGTCTCATTGTCCGCATCAATCAAAGCTTTCTATGTTCCCTCTCTTCCTCCCTTCGTTCGCGGCCACTTTTCTCGAAGGATCAGGAAGATAACGCCTTTTAGCAAATTGCAAGCGTCCACCGCCGATCACCCCAGTCGCTATATCTCTCTCTCCCCATCCGTTACGCAGCGCCACCCCTCGTGAAACCCGCCTTCCAAATGCTCTTCCGCCATCGCTGACCGAACGGGGGAAAGGCCTAAAGGGGTGCCAGATCTGGCTCCCCTTCGACGGGTGAAGACTGAGAGTCGTGGTGAGCGAGAGAGAGAGAGAGAGAGAGAGAGAGAGTCTCGGGAGGCGGTGGAGGAGAGACAGACTCCGCCGGCCGCCCTGTCGAAGTGGGTGCGGCGGTGGCGGTAAGACACGGCGGTACTAGTCGTTGGCCACTGTCTTCACCGGCGGCTAAACATTAGCAACCTCCAAGGTTAGCGTTCTGCGCTTTAAACAGAACAAACACGTGAGAATCAAAACTCAAAAGACGATAACGGTCGAGCTCTTGAAGATGATGCAGATGAAAATGATCAAGATCACATGGTGGGCCATAGTTGGATTGTTACACACTCAGAAAAGCCTCGATTGAGGGACAAGATTCGATCAATTTCGTGGTGAATCCTCTGCGTTATTATTAAATTCATCCCACTCGACTTCGTGCTCACAGCACTAGCCCCACTGCTGCACTAAAACAAGGTTGGATTGCATTGCACAAGCAGAGGAAGCAATCATGCAGTAAACTAACGAATGAACTCATTTTTTTATTCAAAATCAGAACTTTCAAGAGAATTTGCTGTATGTTTCAACCTGCAAGAGCAAGAGCAAGTCCCCACCAGAGTAGAGCCGGTGCAGACATTCTCACGATAAATATACAGACAAATTACATTAAGCCAGGTCGACAACGCCACCAGTGGTACTGGTTCTTGACCACTGTCCTCATTTCTCTTTATCATCAATATATCAGCCTTGTCTTCTTCTTGTTCTTCTTCTATTTCCTTTTCTTTTTCCCCTTTTGCTGGGCCATGAAAATTGAAACCCCTCCATCTGCAAAGAATTCAACCCTGTAATTCTGGCGGGGAAGAAAAGAACAAGAAGTGAACTTGGGCGTGTTCTTCTCTGTTCCCACATGTTTGCGTAACCCCAAGTCTCAAAGTGGCTCTCTTTCTCCTGCTTCAAGTATTCCCTTCATAATTATAAAGAAACAGAAAGTGTACAGCGCAGAGCCATGTGAGTACGCTTTCCTGTGATTAAAAAGCTTTTCTTTCTTCTTATTTTTCTGCTCTCTCGCGAGTCTTGCTGCTTTTTGTTTGGTGTATTTGCATCAGAAAAAGAGTTTGATTTCTCCTTTTGAACTTGAAAGTTCAGGGTTCCTTGAGACTTAATACTTCTTCCTTGCTTTTCTGGAGAATGGAGGGTTCTCGTTTCTCATTGCCCTCTCTCAAATTTCAGTGACGTTGGCTCTCATTCAAGGGGAGCTCAGTGTAATTCCGGTTGAACTTTTGGAACCACCTAAAAGTTTTGCTTTTTTTTTCCTCTTTTAGGCTAAGTAAGCTTGATGGGTATATGTGGGTTTTTCACTTTGGACGTAATTGATAGATTGGAAGAAGTTAAGGACATACTAGCCCTCTTTTGCTGCGCCTGCTGCAAAAGTCAAAAAACATTATGCTTAATGTTCTCTTTGTCTCTGGCAGGTTGTGTCTATGCTAGCTTTTATGAGTCTAAGAGACGGAATATTTTCTTCTTAAATCAATTTAGCGACTTGCTTTCATCAAGATTATAGGCCTTCCCACTTTTGGTTGATTTACTTCATTATCAAAAGGCTGTTGATTCATGTTTCCATTGAAGTATCCTCAGATGAGTTCTTTAGCCACTCATATTATGGGAAGCTTGTCTTAGGTTGTTGATCTAAGGATCACAATGGATCTGGTTTGGCTTCTCTGCATTTTCGTCCTCTTTTTCGGAGAATTGTCACTAGGACAGTCCCAACCCAATGCAGACACAGTGACTATTGGAGCTATTTTCACCTTTACAACTATCAATGGGAAAGTCGCTCAAATCGCTATGAAGGCTGCAGAGAACGATGTCAATGCAGATCCAACTTTTCTTGGGGGACGCAGACTGTCTATATCCATGCACGATTCCAATTTCAGTGGATTTCTTGGCATCATCGGCGGTATACATCCTCCTCAAAGTTCTTTTTCATTCAGAATTGTTTTCATCGGTATAATCTCTTCCCTGTGCATATTAATCCGATGGTTATTTGATTGTCAACCGTAAATAACAGCTTTGCAGTTCATGGAGACGGACACGGTTGCAATAATAGGTCCACAGAATTCAGGAACGGCCCACATTCTCTCGCATCTAGCAAATGAACTACACGTTCCCATGCTGTCATTCACGGCGCTGGACCCCATGCTCTCTCCCCTCCAGTACCCCTACTTCGTTCAAACTGCACCCAGCGATCTGTTCCAGATGATGGCTGTTGCAGATATGATCAGCTATTACAGATGGCGAGAGGTGGTTACAATTTACTCCGATGATGATCATAGCAGGAATGGCATCACTGTGTTAGGTGATCAACTGGCGGAGAGACGCTGCGATATAATGTATAAGGCAGCTCTCCCCCCAGATCCCACGGCAACTGAGAGTGATGTTATAGCTGAATTGAATAAGATAAAATTGATGGAATCTCGAGTGATCATATTGCATACATACACAAAGACGGGTCTTTTGGTTTTTGATGTGGCCAAGAACCTCAGTATGATGGAGAGTGGGTATGTTTGGTTCGCAACTACATGGTTGTCTAGTGTTCTGGATTCTAATTCATCACTTTCCTCAAAGGTTACCGACTCTATTCAGGGAGCTCTCGCACTTAGGCTCCACACCGCCGACTCAAAAAGAAAAGCGGATTTTTCAGCGAGGTGGAACTCATTGAGCAATGGTACTGTTGGGTTGAACCCTTATGGTCTTTATGCCTATGATACAGTATGGATGATTGCTCGTGCAGTTAAAATGTTCCTGGCTCAGGGAAACAACATTTCATTCTCGAATGACGCGAAATTAAGTAACATTGGGGGAGGAGCTCTGAATCTTGAGGCATTGAGCATTTTTGATGGCGGGAAGCAGTTGCTTAACAATGTCCTGCAGACAAATATGAATGGTCTGAGTGGCCCGATCAAATTTAATCCAGACAGATCTCTAGTGCATCCTTCTTATGACGTCATTAACGTACTTGAAAATGGGTATCGCCAGATAGGATATTGGTCCAACTACTCTGGGCTTTCCATTGTTCCTCCTGAAGAACTTTATACCCAACCACCTAACCGTTCTAGTTCGAACCAACATTTGAACAGTGTGATTTGGCCTGGAGGCACCAGTACCAAGCCTCGCGGTTGGGTTTTTCCGAAGAATGGAAAGCAACTAAGGATAGGAATTCCAAGGAGAGTCAGTTACCGGGACTTTGTCGAGCAGGTCAATGGTACTGACATCGCCCAGGGGTATTGCATAGATGTGTTTCTTGCTGCCATAAAATTGCTTCCCTATGCAGTTCCACACAAACTTATCTTGTTTGGAGATGGTAAAAAAAATCCTAGCTACAGCGAGCTCGTAAATAAGATTGCAGCAGATGTGAGTTGGTTATAAGGCAGAGGACTATATTTACCATCTTAAAGTCTGCCTTACATCTGCTGATCACATTTCTTTCTGCAGGTTTTTGATGCTGCTGTGGGAGATATCGCGATTGTTACAAATCGAACAAAGATCGTAGATTTTACTCAGCCATACATTGAGTCGGGTCTAGTTGTCGTTGCCCCTGTTAGGAATTTGAATTCAAGTCCTTGGGCCTTCTTGCGTCCATTTACTCCATCGATGTGGGCTGTCACAGGGGTCTTCTTCCTCATTGTAGGAGCAGTAGTGTGGATTCTTGAACACAGAATTAATGATGAGTTCCGGGGATCTCCCAGGAAACAGGTCATCACAATTCTATGGTGAGCATTGGGTAAATGGAAATGCCACATACTGGTCTACTTTATAAGACGAAAACTGCGCATAAATCTCTAGTTTTCATTTTCTCTTCTACGTAGTTTGCATGCTTTCCCAGTATTTTAGGCTCTACTTTCTTTGAGGATTATGCTACATTGATTTTTTGAGGCCAAATCATCATTCATAGACACAGCTTGAAGGGTAGCCACATCATCTTTGCATGAGTTCATCCTAATGACCGCTCACGGTGCTCTCTGCAACTTCTGATCTGCACTACTTTCTCTTCTCACAGGTTCAGCTTTTCTACCATGTTCTTTGCCCACAGTAAGTCTTACTTTAATGCGTGATAATTTAACTGAAAAAATGTTGAAGCGACTTTAGCATATTGTGACTCTAAATGTGTTCAAATCTTCAGGAGAAAACACCGTAAGCACACTCGGTCGCATGGTGCTGATCATCTGGCTTTTCGTGATTTTGATAATTAACTCAAGCTATATAGCGAGCCTCACATCAATCCTGACCGTTCAACAGCTATCCTCGCCGATCAGAGGGATAGATTCGTTAATAATCAGCGATTCCCCCATTGGCTTCCAAGTGGGGTCTTTTGCAGAGAACTATATGGTTGAGGAACTGAACATTCCAAAATCAAGACTTATTTCGCTTGACTCGCCAGAGGATTATGCTTCAGCCCTCAAGACTGGAAGAGTGGCTGCTGTTGTTGACGAAAAACCATACATAGACCTCTTCCTTTCAAATCACTGCCAGTTCTCAATCAGGGGCCAAGAGTTCACCAAAAGTGGGTGGGGTTTCGTAAGTATCTCAAGACTGTATTCATCAGCTTTAAACATATAACGCGTTTAGAAGTTGCAACCCTTGATCCGAAGAAATTAGTCAGTTCTGATATATGACGTGTTCTTCTATGGGTGAATGGAGGGAAATCGAACTTCGACATTATGGCATGTTTCCGATTCTTTGCTCGATTGTGCATCCTGTGCCGAAAAAGGAGTGACTGATCCTCGATAACTTAGTATATCCCTTGTTATGTGATGATATAATAAACTCCAACAGCAGTTCACTTTCAATGATTTTTCTGCAGGCATTCCCTAGAGACTCCCCTCTAGCCATCGACATGTCCACTGCCATGCTCACTCTATCAGAGAACGGTGAGCTCCAGAAGATTCATGACCGGTGGCTGTCCAGAAAGGCTTGCGGGTCCCAGAACGCAGGATCTGACCAGCTTCATCTCCAAAGCTTCTGGGGCCTGTTCCTTATTTGCGGGGTTTCATGCGCTATAGCTCTCCTCCTATATCTCTTCTTTATCTTGCGCAAGTTCAAAGAGCATTCTCATCAAGTACCTGAGCCATCTTCCCATGGAAGCTCTCGTTCTGCACGCCTTCAGACTTTTTTGTCCTTCGTGGATAGGAAGGAGGATAAGTCTCGGAGCAAGTCAAAGAGAAAGCGGAGTCAAGAGCTTATGAATCAATATGGGGAATCTAACCTATCAATCAATGGATCCGATAGACTAGAAATTGACGTCTCCGGTCAATGTTGAAAGGGGGATGTACTGGATCCACGAGTTTACATAGCTAATAACAGCTTGGTTGCTTATTTTCAATCTTTGGTCTGGAAAGAACCAGGAATTCTCCGAGTGTAGAGTTTCACTTAATAGTTCGGGGCGGCAGTTCTTAGAGTAGGCGACCAGTTTGTTGTACAGAGTTTTAACCGAAGACATTGTCCTCTTTTCTGTTTCGAAACGTCATGCAGTTGGAGGGGGGATTACTCAAAGGCCAGTAAAGGTGATCCAGAGATGCGACTGTCTGTCGCCGACCCTGAGCCAGTTGAAGGGCTTACATTTAGGAGTCCACAACCCTGTGTCGTGCTGGAAGTTGGAGCAGTCAAATGCCTATGCTGATGCAGAAGTAGAAGAAGCTGTGTGATCTTGGAAGTGAGGAAATGGTAGTAAGTTTTCTTGCCGAAACAAAACAAAGGGACTGTGGTAAAGAACACGAACGTTTAAGATCATTTGCAATCTGACGGTGGATGAATGCAAAAACGATGCTAGTTTTGTGTATCTTTGGCTGCAATGATCAGCTGAATTCGAAAGCACGAGTCTGTCGCACTTTGTAGCAGAATAAGCTGTGACACAGCAAGAGTTTGAACTTGTTCTTGCTTCTCAAAATGGATGGCATGGCACTTCGTCAACTCGAGTATCACATTTGAGTCATATTTTTGGAAATTTATCTACTCAATTGAACAGAAATTAAGGTAAGATAATACTCGATTAAAAAACACGGAGAGAAATTCAGGTGCTTGCGATCTCAATATCCCTTTTCAAATCTCATCAGAATTTCCAAACTCAAGTTTAATTTTTTAGTTGTACGCCCGTTATGGAATGTGATTTGATTTACAATTTCTATGTGAATAATGTAGTTTATGCAAAAGAAATCAACCCGTGAAATATGACGTCATCCATGCTTTGCTTGTAATAATAACAAGGTTTGGTAGACAACAGGCATACGGATTACAGACCCACGAAACAGATTCTCTGCACTTTTGCACACTCACCAACGCCATCTTCCTCCGCCGCCGCCGTCACCACCGGCGACCACCCCTCTGACCAATCCAAACTTTCTCCGCGAAAAGCCTTAGCGAACTATAATGGCGATCTTCTACCAATCTCCCTTCAAACCCATCACCACACTCTCCCTCCCCAAACCCCGCCAACCCCACAAAACCCAACCTTGCCTCGTCAAATGCTCCAAGACCCAACTCCTCTCCGACCCGAGCCCGAGCCCGTCTTCACCTCCGTCCGCTCCTTCGCCCCAGCCACCGTAGCCAACCTCGGCCCCGGCTTCGACTTCCTCGGCTGTGCCGTCGATGGCCTTGGCGACCATGTCTCCGCCCGCGTCGACCCCGGCGTCCACCCGGGCGAGGTCTCCATCTCCGAGATCTCCGGCGACAACGCGAAGAAGCTCAGCAAGAACCCCCTCTGGAACTGCGCCGGGATCGCTGCCATCGAGGTCATGCGGCGGCTCGGGGTCCGCTCCGTCGGCCTGTCGCTGATCCTCGAGAAGGGCCTGCCTTTGGGGAGCGGGCTCGGCTCCAGCGCCGCCAGCGCTGCCGCGGCCGCCGTCGCCGTCAACGAGATCTTTGGCGCGAGGTTGAGCACGGAGGAGTTGGTGCTCGCCGGGCTGAAATCGGAGGAGAAGGTCTCCGGCTACCACGCTGACAACGTGGGGCCGGCGATCATGGGCGGGTTCGTGCTGATCAGGAGCTACGAGCCATTGGAATTGCTCTCGCTGAAGTTCCCAGCCGAAAAGGAGCTCTTTTTCGTGCTGGCTAGCCCAGATTTCGAAGCTCCGACGAAGAAGATGAGGGCGGCGCTCCCGGCGGAAATCGGGATGCCACATCACGTGTGGAACAGCAGCCAGGCGGGGGCGCTGGTGGCGGCGGTGCTGCAAGGGGACGTGGAGGGGCTCGGAAGGGCGCTCTCGTCGGACAAGATCGTGGAGCCGAGGAGGGCACCGCTGATCCCGGGGATGGAGGCGGTGAAGAGGGCGGCGATCGAGGCCGGGGCATTTGGTTGTACCATCAGCGGGGCAGGGCCAACTGCGGTGGCGGTCACGGACGACGAGGCGAGGGGGCGAGCCATCGGGGAGCAGATGGTGGAGGCCTTCAAGGTGGAAGGGAGGCTGAGGGCGGAGGCTGTGGTGAGGAGGCTGGACAGGGTTGGTGCTAGGCTTGTCAGCAGCATTCCACGTTGATGATGATAGCTCTTTCTGATTGTTGCATCTCTGTGCTTGTGATATTGGTGCTCTACTGATTTTGGTTCATGAGGGATTGTGACTTGAAAATTTTGGTTGACAATTGAAGTTTGATTCTGAGGGAAATCAGAGTTCAGAATGCAGATTTGTCACCTATGAGTCGTCTTTTGTTTGCAAGCACAAATTCATAAATCTGGATTGTCTTCTTATGCAGCAATTTGGCTAGGATGGAACAAAATTTGTCTGTTAGTTTAGTGATCAAAAACCGTAAAACTCGGATTTGTTGGTTCAGAGGCAGACTGGGATTTGTTGTTTGTCCACTCTGCACTAGTCGTAACTACAAGTCATTCTGTTCATGCTTACATGCTATCCACGAGTTCGTTTCCTTCAACTGGCATGCCGAAACCAGTGCTAAGCCGGGGATTCAAGAACCTCCCCTTGATTATAACCGGACAAATAGCAGTTGCAGCACAATAGTGTGAGCAACAAAACAGTAAGAAATGAAACATCTATACAAAACCTGCCGATCACTCATTCTTAGCAGCAAAAGTCTGCTTCGTGCCGAGACGGAAGAAGTCCGTGATCACTTCAAGGGGCATGCCCTTGGTTTCGGGGACTTTCCTAAAAACGAAGGCCCATGATAGGAGACAGACCCCTGCGAAGATGCTGAAAATGCTTGCCAAGCTCGCCGATCTGAGCATCAATGGCAACGAGTAGGCGACAATAGCATTGCTCACCCAAAATGCAAGCCCACATATGGCGACACAGAGACTGCGGGCCCTGGTAGGGAAGATTTCTGCACAGAGGACATTAGGGGCCGGACCGAATCCCATAACGAAGAAACAGATGTAGAGGACGATGCCGATGGTGGAGAACACTGCATGAACAGCAGAGCCTGCATTTACCATGTCGCCCAGCACTACGATGATGAGCGATAATATCAGCATGGGGATCGTACCCAGGAGCAAGCTCCTGCCATTGCAGAAGAACCAAAAGTAATTAGAAGCAAATAGAAGGTGACACAAATTCAAAACACACAGCAATTTGCACAGTGAAATCACCACAAAAGGAAGTCTCGCAGAGAATAAACAAACTTACCCAGCAAAGGACATGAGAAAAGAGACGGGAAGAATTTTTTTCAGACTACAATACAGATTTTCATTTCAAACTTATTCCAAGCAAATATAAAAGAATCCTTCCAACTTCTCCCAATATAAAAGACTGTCTGCCAACAGCAGTTACCCACAAGATTGAAATGATGTTTCGAAGAACTTTCAATATGGCAAAACTTTTACGTTCAATAGAACTACCTTCTGCCAGATACATCCATGAGCCTCATAGCAACAGCAATGGAGGGTAGCATCAGCAAGGTCGTGATGGCGCTAAGAAGTAGTGATACCGACTCGGAGCTGATGTGCAATTCTGAAAGAAGAGCTCCAACACCAGTCTGCTTAAGAATTTGGGGAGTGTAGTATACAACACCATTTATTCCCGAGAACTGCATTGACAATCTACATCAGCTAAACTCTGAGCTTGTTCAGCATCTAATGCTGCGTAGACAGAGAGTAACACGGCGAATCAGGATGGGGAGTGTAGTATAGAACACCATTTATTCCCGAGAACTGCATTGACAATCTACATCAGATAAACTCTGAGCTTGTTCAGCATCTAATGCTGCGTAGACAGAGAGTAACATGGAACAAATCAAATCCTGATTCTTAAGATGAAATCTAGGTGAGAACTTATCAACAGTGTGAACGTATCAACATGGTAGCCAGCCACCCCATCACGCCTCTCGATGAACCTAGATTGGAACAACTTGCTACTTAAGCTCAAAATAGAAAGCAACTCAAATTTTGATTACCTGCTGAAGTATTTGAATTCCCACACCGACGAACAAAGCGTGCTTAACTCCTGGCTCAAATAGATCCCTCCACCATAGTCCCTTTGTTGCAATTTCTGATGGATGAAGCATAGCTGGACCCAAAGGACGCAGTTGCAGCAGCTCCTCGGTGAAGAGAGCCGGTCGGCCAACCAAGCCAACTGCCTGGACTAGCCCCCCCATCTGCAGGCTGGTCCATGCCAGGAAAAGAAGCAGCAGACGCACGCGAGCCCACAACACCCCATCCATGCAAATAAATTCTCTGAAATCCTCCCTTCTTTCCATTTTCATCCTCTGTCTTGGGTCCTTTCCATGCTAGCTGCCACTCGGGGCCAATGGCCACCCTATCTTCCGGTCCTCCAGTTCCTTGCATCAAACTACCCCGACCGATGCTAATAGCGCTGCCTTGAGCAGGCGGGACCCATTCCTTCTCCGTACTTGTTGCCTGACGCGAAATCAACGGGCTCTGTAAATTATCATTGGAATCACCACTTGCAGCATCAGATGGGTACTCATCACCCTCCATGCCAATAATCTCCTCCTCATCCTCTTCATTTGCCTGCTGCTGTCCTCCCACACTGAACAGGCTTCCTAAGTGCGGAAATAGCGTGCTTCGCATGCTTGCCATCTCCGTTAGTTTCTTATGGACCCTACCAAAGAGGTTAACAAGGGGATCCACAAAACGCACGGTTTGGCTTCCCTGCAAAGACGCAAGGCCAAGGGTGTCCTCCTGACCAGTGACTGGTCTGGCAACCC
Organism: Rhodamnia rubescens; assembly: GCA_021437795.1. Taxonomy (NCBI): domain Eukaryota; kingdom Viridiplantae; phylum Streptophyta; class Magnoliopsida; order Myrtales; family Myrtaceae; genus Rhodamnia; species Rhodamnia rubescens. The sequence goes on from JAILYA010000012.1 coordinate 3,886,102, forward strand.
ATGAGGTACCCTTCTCTGGTTTATATATCAGGACTTGATCTTCCTCACTAGACAAACCTGGGTCATCATGAAGATCATTGGCGGGCCTAATTAAGTATTCCTCTACAGAGGCGTCACATCCTACCCCAATTCCTTCTATCAACAGAGCCATCTCACCTGTTTACAGGAAGATGCATGACATAAAACAATGTCGAACACGTGTAAAGCAATGACGTTGGTTCGAGCAAATTAGGGAAAGATAACCATTCCTATAGCAGTTGATACAAGAAATTCGATTCGAGCTGGTGCTCAGAGGAATCTGGTGGGTTTTCCAGAGAGGGCTGCATGATTTGTAGAAACTTAATGTCTGTAACAGCAAATTGTGCTATCCTACTTTCAATTCCATCTATCATCTTTCTGCATGTCTCTGAAACTCAGTGCTACACTCAAAAGAAATAAATGAAATACGGTGATGGCAAAGTATACTTCATCATCTATCTAGAAACCACAGAAACATGAACTGAATGAACACTTCATGTTGCCCCCTCGTGAAAAGCTTATCCTGAAAACTTTATAGTCCTACACGCCCTAGATCAATTTGTGTCAAAAAAGAATGATTACCACGAGGAAAGAAAAGACTAACCAGAAACATCTTCTGCGCCACGTATCACTTGTAAGACTTTCTTGGCCTCAAGCACTCGCCCTTTGCTCACAAGCCACCGTGGAGACTCGGGCAGCAAAAGTATTGCCAGCACAACATAAACAAGTGATGGAATAGAAAGGACTCCAAGCATCAATCTCCAACTTCGTGAATGCACCAATGACAAACCAAAGACCAAGCAATACGACACGAACATCCCGCAGGAGCCCGAAAACTGGGGGAGGGTATTCAGTAGACCCCTTATCTCGGGCGGGGACAGCTCTGATATGTAGAGCGGAACCAGAGTGACGGCCAGACCTACTCCAAGCCCTCCTACAAATCTTGCCAAGAGCAGTGCATAAAGATTGGGCGACCAGAACATCAGGAGACCGCTAACCAAATAGAAGTTGGACGACAATATCAGCATAGGCCGCCGGCCTATGCAGTCAGCCATGGCTCCGGAACATGCAGTGACTAAAGTGGCTCCAAGAAGCGATATGGCCACAATTAGTCCTTCCATGGCGGGGTCACTCTCCAGATGGAACTCCCTCTTTATGTACAATATAGCCCCTGATGCAGAATAACAAACAAATTATTCATGGACATGATCAACCAACAGTAATCACCAATCTCAACGGAAAGCCCTGGTGTATGGATTGTTACTAAAACACAGGCGGAACCCTTCTTTCTCTTTTGAGAAGTTTAAAAGCCTGAAACCTTTCGAGTATGAATATTTACCAGCGATGGTAGCATTGTCCCATCCTTGAAGCAAGTTCCCAAAGGCAGCAACAACAGCTATAAGCACAGTTCTGCTCATTCTTTGTACGTCTGAACTACAACTACGAGGACACAGTCAAAACTCAGAGAGAGATTGCGAAAGTTACTGATCTGAACAGGCAAAGCTGGCTCCTTTTCATCAAGTCCTGCAAATTCAGCTGCTGGCAATGAACACCCACTTGTTCATTCTCGTTCCTCCAGTTAAAAAGCATCTATCAAATTTCAGTATGGCCGTGTCCAGAGGAACCAGAGTGTTCTACAAGAAGAAAGAAAAAGAAAAAGGAGGGCAGCGTAGGCAAAGAATAGGATGATCCACACAAGAAGCCCTCGGCCTTAGAAAGGGAGACACATGCTTTCATGGCCTTCTCAGCGGCTTACACGTCAGCTTTCTCCTTGACATCACATCATCTGTTGTTGTTGGCTCTCCTCTCTCTCTCTCTGTTCAGTCCCCAGTGGCAGTAAACCAGCGGAGTTTTTGGTAAAGTTGCATCCGAAGCTGAACTTTCGAGTCGAGAAGGCGTGATCTTTCAGCAGTCGATCCGTCTCAATACGGAAAAGGGCCACGTACGAGGATGAAGATGACATTAATGGAATAGATTCCACGGGCATTTTCTCAATGTTCATACTGTCTGTATCGTTTCGGGTCAGTCGACAGAAGGCACTTTACATGCCGTGTGGGGTTGTGGAATCTTTCTCCACTGTGATGAAAACGTTGGCTTATGGGGCAAATCTGAACTTTGGTTTAAACACACCAGTAAAATGTTGTGGCTTGGTTTCAATTGGGAAAAAGGGAGACAGAAAAATAAAATTTGGCTTTTTGATCCGATAATGGACAAGTGGCTTGATCGAATACAGTTTTAGCAGCACTCGACATGTATATATTTTTTTAAGATTAATATCACGAAAAATTCCAAATCGTACACGTATAATAAATTTTGGCCCAAACTATTTTTTTGATCCCCAAAATTCCCAAACCGATATACACGTGATAATTTATCCTGAAACATTTTTGTAATACAAAAACCCAAAACCCAGTACACGTGTGATAAATTTACCACAAATTAATTTTTTTACCATAATAAACTCCAATAGGTACACATGTAACAATTTTAACTCAAACTATTTTTTTACATACTAAAACATAAAAGCGTGACAAATTTACCTCAAATCAATTTTTTGCCACCAAAATTCTCAAATTAGTACACACGTGATAAATTTACCTCAAACTAAAATTTTTATCACAAAATTCCTCAAATGAGAATACATGTGACAAATTTACCTCAAACTAAATTTTTGACAAAAAAAAAACTCAAGACTGGCACATCTCGTGAAAATTTTACCCTTCATTGATTTCGTTAAATTGGGTTAACACAACGAGAAAATCCCAAACCGATATATATGTGACAAATAAAGGGTAAAAATCCTAAATTGATACGCCTGTCAACTATCGAGTGCCATCCAAATCAACAATTTGATTGTAAAATTTAACGAAAATTAATGGAGGGTAAATTTTTTACGGTATATACCAGTTTGTGTTTTTTGTGGTAAAAAAATAATTTGGATAAATTTCTCACGAATATATCGTTTGAGATTTTTTCACAAATAATTTGGATAAATTTTAATATTTTTGTAAATTTAATATAAAATAAGGGGGTAAAATTTATGTAGATTTAGGTTTTTGTGATAAAAAATAATTTGATAATTTATCCAAATATATTAGTTAAGTTTTTTGTAGTATTAACTTTATTTTTTTAGTATATAATGAATGATTAAATTGTATTGATTTTCATTTTTAGGGAATAAATATATGAAGATATGGCATTGGTGAGATCGCTCTTATTGTCGATAGACTAAAAACTGTCTACGTATACAATCGTTGAACCTTTATTTATTGTCGCGTACTTTGACGCATGACCGACAAGATGCAACCTCAAAGTGGACAGACAATACTTCAAGGCCTTCCTATTTCGAGAGAAGAGCATCCATTTGGTTCAATTTTTAATCGAATGGAGCTCCTCTTGATGGTATTTTACTCGAACCTGTGGCATGAATCCCCAAAATACAAATCACAAGATGCACGGTGCGCTGACTCCTCTACCAATGTAAAGGACTTTTGACTTTTCTGAACTTGGAAAAGTTTAGCCGTCTTCGATTTTGGCCCCTTGCCGATCCTACCCGATCGACTGGCAAGCCCGAGTGAGCGGGTTCGACCCTCAGAATTAGGCGTGGACTCAATCCCGAACCCGAATCAACTCGTCCGTGGGGAGAAGGATCTAATCAAGAGCTACTCCATCCACGTCATGCCATTAGAAAGAATAGTCAGAGAGCAATGGGAAAACCTCCCTCTGGCCCATTTCGGTACGCAGCAGCCACAGCCATGTTGTTTTCTTGAAACCGTCTTTGACCCAACAAGCGACGACCTTTAGCCATGCCCAGCATACAACGTTAATCAAATTCTCCCAACAAAAGGAGAAAAAGAAAATGAAAATGAAAAAGATCGTCAATCCTGATGTAGTCCGATGACTGGACAAAACAGGGGCGGCTGAAAAATGGAAGCTTTCCATCATAACACGAGCCTTTTTAACTTTCACTGTTTTGCATAATATAATCAACAAGATAAACGGTGTTCATTATTAGGAGCAGCAGCAGCAGCAAAAATCTTCGAAGGAAAACAAAAAAAACCTTGAATTACAAAAGACAGAGAGAGGGAGAGGGAGAGAGAGATGAGAAGCAACCGTGAAGCCGCGTGAGGCGATTGCGGGGAGAGAGTGAGCTGGTCACCACTGTCCTCCGACGTTTCTCAGCAACACCCTTCTCCTCCTTCTACCCCGCAAAAAAAATAAAAAATATTAAATTGTCAGACCATTCAAACCCTTATATAGAAACATGGGCGTTGATGTCCTGTCGTCGTTCAAGATTAGTCGTCTTCGTCTTCTTCTTCTTCGAACGTGAGCGCCCCGGAGCGAAGGACGCTTCAAGATTCGTCCAACCCTTCATCTTTTTCTTCTTCAGGTATCAGATCTCTGTTTTCTTCTCTCTCTCTCTCTCTCTCTCTCTCTCCACATGTTGGCTTTCAAGATTTGCTTTACCGTAGACTGTAGATGGATGAGCTATATGTGAGCTTGCTAATTTGTTTGAACGGTGTATTTTCTTGATTGAAAAGTTTTCTATTTTCGTACGTTCGAAGTAGGTAAAATCGAGCTGTAAGTCTGATCTGGTATGAAGTTTTTGTCACGTCATGTTTTTCTGTCTCTTTGGATCCTTTAGTTTATCTGTCAAGTGTCTGATCTGGGCATTGCACGGAATCTCTTTTCCTTCCCCCCCTTTCCCACCCTAGTTGCAGGTTCTGCAATTGAAATTACATTGCTGGATGAGGAAAAGGCCGTGAAGTGAATCTGGTGATTGCTAATTGCATTTTTTATGGGCAATTCATGCCGCGGATCTTTCGGAGAAAAAGATTTTCAGGGCTTCACTCAGCCCCAAGACCAGTCCAAATCCAGGAGGAGCACACGATCTGACCATTCTAGTTCGGACAATTCACCCTCAACCTTAAACTCCCAGCAACTCGTAGCTCAGGAATTCTCCGCAGAGACGCCCAAGAAGGGTAACGATAATAACAACAATAATCTTCAACTTAATAGTGCAGCCAAGAAGGACACTTTCATGAGGAGAGGCATTGATAACCAGTCTTATTTTGTATTGGGTCATAAGACCGAAAATATTCGCGATCTTTATGTGTTGGGTCGTAAACTAGGACAAGGACAGTTCGGGACTACTTATTTGTGCACCGAGGTTGCCACTGGGACTGAGTACGCATGTAAGTCCATCTCGAAGAGGAAGTTGATCTCTAAGGAGGATGTGGAGGATGTTAGGAGGGAGATTCAGATAATGCACCATTTGGCAGGACACAAGAATATTGTCACAATTAAGGGTGCTTATGAGGACTCATTGTATGTCCACATTGTGATGGAGCTTTGCTCTGGAGGTGAGTTGTTCGATCGGATTATTCAAAGGGGACACTACAGTGAGAGGAAGGCAGCTGAGCTGACTAAAATCATTGTCGGGGTTGTTGAGGCTTGTCATTCACTCGGTGTGATGCATAGAGATCTCAAGCCTGAGAACTTCTTGTTGGTTAACAAGGATGATGATTTTTCTCTTAAAGCCATTGACTTTGGGCTCTCTGTTTTCTTTAAACCAGGTAACAAGTTCACACGTTACATTCCATTGGCGTCCAAGCATTTGTCAGTGGGTGTTCGTGTTTTGAGTACCATGTGCTCAGTTTATGTTTTTCCTCTCTGTTTTCAGCAGTACGATCAATCAAAATATAAGCTTTAGTTTGTTGCCATCAGAATTATATCCACACCACACATTTTTTCCAAACAGCCATTGTCCTGGCTATTTTTCATGCATGTGTATAAAATGGCGTTTAGGGCAGAGCCATTGTGAGTTGAAAAGTTCTTCATTTCTGCTTTCAGGTTAAATTAGTCTATAACTGCTGGCTTGAGTTAAATTTTCTTGTGTCATATTTCTTCCATTTGAGATCTTCCCATGCACAATATAATTGTCTGGGCATTGTAGTGAATCGTGATCCGTAGTTTCTGCTCTTTGATCCAGGCCAAATATTTACTGATGTTGTTGGAAGCCCATATTATGTTGCCCCTGAGGTACTTTCGAAGCATTATGGGCCAGAAGCGGATGTGTGGACAGCAGGAGTCATATTATATATATTGTTGAGTGGTGTGCCACCATTTTGGGCGGGTACGACTATCTTGCTTAATCACTCAGGATACTCTGTTGGATATTGATAAATTGCTATTGATATTCATCCTATGGGCTGACACAATTGCTGTTTTCAACTGGATATCAGAAACGCAGCAGGGAATATTTGATGCCGTGTTGAAGGGACACATAGACTTTGATTCAGAACCATGGCCCTTAATATCTGATAGTGCAAAGGACCTGATCCGAAAGATGCTTTGCTCTCAACCTTCTGAACGCTTGACTGCTCATGAAGTGCTATGTATGTCAACTCTTTTGCATCTACAATTCTCAATGGCTTTTGATGGCTTAATGAAGCTGCTTGCATTGTTATAAGTTAGAGAGTACTAGTCTATTTGATGAGCAAGTCAACATGGCTGATGACAAGAAGGATATAGAAGTATTAAGGTTCCACCCTCTGACAACCCTTGCTTCAACCTAATACAATCCTTGTGGTAGCGAGCTATAGGGTATTCTATTGGTGTTTGAAAGTGCTGATTCGTAGTATCTTCTTTGGAGATTTTAACCAAAAAAAGTGCATCTTGAAGGTTAGAATTCGTATCATTTGAAGGCCTGTGATTTCATGAACTATTTGCAACTCTGCCATGCGCTTGTATCGGATATTACGTTCATTTAGATCAAGGGTTTTTTTCTCCTCTCGTTTGAACAATTGAGGAGACTGAAAATAGAATGTGCAATAGATGATTGTTTTTAATGTGGTTCACTGTGTCTAACATTTTCTTGACGTAATTTCTCAGGTCATCCATGGATTTGCAAAAGTGGAGTTGCTCCTGATAGGGCGCTCGATCCAGCTGTCATGTCCCGTCTCAAACAGTTCTCTGCTATGAATAAATTGAAGAAGATGGCTTTGCGGGTATGATATTATTATTTGGTTGTACAAAGATGCATATCCTAATGATTTTGTAATTGTGAGTGCTCAACGCACAGCATATTAGTGCTATTCAGATTCCTTAGGAAGAAAACTTATAAATAATTGAGCAGAATCAGAAAATACCTCTTCTAATCAAATTACCTTAAAATGCATCTAGTTGAGGGATTGAGTAAATTTAAGGACATTTATGGATGTTCATATTGTTTCAAGCATGCACCCAAGAAACTTCAAAGTATCTTAATACAGGAGTAAGTCTAATCTGTGTCTTTGCTGCCATCAGGTAATAGCTGAAAGACTTTCAGAGGAGGAGATTGCTGGTTTGAGAGAAATGTTCAAGTCAATGGACACTGATAATAGTGGTGCGATCACATTCGATGAACTGAAAGCTGGCCTGAGAAGATATGGCTCCACAATGAAAGATACTGAGATCAAAGATCTGATGGATGCAGTGAGTAGTTTGCTTTAAAGCGAGTATTCGTTGCCTATGCTGTTCACACCTGAATACTTTTGAATTTCATCACTCTTCTTTGAATGATCATGTGACTTACATGCGTTTTTTCATCTTTGCCCTTTTGTTTCTCGCATTTTGCCTTTTAATTCATTAAATTCATTCTAGTTGCATTTCCATACCCCTCATTGTTGTCCCCAGTTTGCTTTGACAAATTAGAATGAGTGGGGGCATATTTTAGTTATCAAGGCTAGTTATGCACCTTAAGAAGGAATTAATTATGCTTGGAGAAAGATCCTTGCTTCTATGTATATCAATGTGAATGTTTTAAGTCTACTCAAACTACTCTTTCTTCTTCTTCAATGGCTTGAGATTTAAGTGAAGTAATAACTAAAAGGGGCAAGTTAGGGGCTGACTGACTGGCTGAGAAGTGCCAAAAGCTTCCATAAGTTACTTGGTTAGTGATGTAAGATTGCGTTTTTTCACTTGACCTAAACCCGCTACCTTTTTTTTTTTTGTCCGCCTATGTTATTCTGTCGTTTTCTAAGTAGATGAATTTACTGCTCAGGCCGACGTGGACAACAGTGGAACCATTGATTATGGGGAATTTATTGCTGCGACAATTCACCTTAATAAACTAGAACGCGAGGAACATCTCGTTGCGGCGTTTCGATACTTTGATAAGGACGGAAGTGGTTATATTACTATTGATGAGCTTCAGCAAGCATGTGTGGAGCATAATATGACCGACGTCTTCCTTGAAGATATCATCAAAGAAGTCGATCAAGATAATGTAAGTCGACATAAACCGCTGAGGCGGAACATCCTTACTTTTATTTCTTTGAATTGCAAGCTGGTTCTCAGAAAGTCTACATTAGCATGTCAGGGAACAAAAGAAAACTTGACTTGATGGAGACTCTTCAAATCAATGTATGGAACTGTTGATCAGACATTGTGTATCTTCACGAGTGTTGAATGGAGGATTTTACATATTAACATTTTTCTTTCGTCATAATTTGTTGGTAAGCTTGTTCAAAGAAAATTGCAGGGTCCTAGGAAAAGATATGTCTTGTCTAGGGTCATATGCCACATTTAATGTGATGCTGGCATTTAAACATTGGGGCTAAGGTTGGAATCGAATTGATCCCTTTGTAGTTTGTAGTATTAGTTCAGGGAAGCTGTGAGAATCTCTCCTATGTAGCTGACTGGTCACTGTCTTATCCTGTCTTTTCCCTTTATCTGCCTTTTTATAAGTAATTGTGATATCTTCAATTCTTATTCATGGATGTTGTAGCCTCATGGAAAGCCCGCTTATAGCTGATATCATGCTTTTGCTGATATCGTGATATTGCAATTCTCTGATCCCTGCATTGTGTATGACAGGATGGAAGAATTGATTACGGTGAATTTGTTGCGATGATGCAAAAAGGAAATGCCGGCATTGGAAGACGAACCATGCGAAACAGTGTGAATATAAGCATGAGGGACGCACCAGGGGCCCTTCAGCTTCCAAAGTAGGAGACCTGTTCTAAGGTAGCTTCTCGTAGCCAGGAACTTTACTTTTTTGTACAAGATTTATCGATGGAAAGAGTAGAAATAATTCTACATGTTCGCTTTCTCAATCTGGAACCAACGACAACTGCGTTTACAATCATGGGCAAGTGCCTTGGTATTTCTCTATCTCATCTCGGGTTTAGTCTCATAGCTTTGCTCTGGCTCCGGAACAGGTTGAGTAAGAGTTGCAGATTCGTGGCCGACTGCAAGACGCGGGCAGATTCTAGTTCCTTCCTCCGTATCACTTGGAAGGTCTGTGATGTCGGTGAGCATTCGGGCCATCGAGAGAGGCTCCGTGGCTCAAGTCGTGCTTTCTACCTTGCTATGTTGCTGTATAACTGTTAAGAAGTGTGTTTGTTCTTTAGCGTTTGTGAGCTCTTGCCTGTAGTTGTACAGCTATTGCTCTGATTTCCTGTACGTAGAATAGTTGATTTGAGAGAGTTCCTTCTTATTCATGAGGACCTGTGTATGGAGTTCCTTTCTTTTTTCTTTTTTGTGGGTAGAACCATGCAATGTGTAAGAGTTAATGAAGTTGGGTTATTCCAATATTTGGTTATCTTTATGCTTGCCAGGAAAATATTGCTCGAAAATAATGCGTTTGTTTAACTAAAAATTAATTATCAATTTAAAATTTTATTTTGGCAAATACGACTGCTTATATTGCTTGAAAATTTTAGCCGTGCTATATTGTCATTAATGATTATAATTCCTATCGAAATGAATTTTTTCTTTTTTGGTCGAAATATCGAAATGATTAAATGGTCGTTTTTATTGCTTCCAATTAGGAATCCTCGCTCTTCTAGGTGCTTGCCTGCTCGTTCAATACCATGGTATTAATTAGTTAGTTTTAACGTCGCGAATTAACGATGTGACTTTCCCTATCATATATTTCATTTTATGATTCTTGTTAATTTTAATTCAATCTTATGATTAGTAGTACTATTGAGAACATGTAAAATGGCACTGTGTCTCGTAACAACTTCAGTAAGAAACTTGCGGTCGTTGTCGAATCCGCACTGTTGGTATTAATGTGCGATATGAACTAAGAATTTCGCCCTTCTATTTACACTAAAGATTAGAATTCCCATATGCAATTTGGTATGACTTAATAAATTATCTATTTCAAGATACGTTCTGATTCTGCGCGAATGAAGATATCCACGAATAACTTAAGCAGGAGTGACTCGTGAAGTTTAGAAAATGGGAAAATAAGTATATTTTCAGAGAAAAGAAAATACGCGTATAAATAATTTTATATGGCGGTATTGGTAAAACTCAAAAAAAAAAAAAGGGTCTAAGGCACTTTACATTAAATAAAAATTTTGGAATCTCGAAATTTCAAGAAGTCCAAAATCTTTTCTTTTTTTCTTATTTTTCGATAAGGATAATATTACGAAATACCTTAAATTAATACATTTATGTGATAAATTTACCCAAAAATCTTAAACCGACACAAATATGATAAATTTATTCCTCCATTAATTTTTGTTAAATTTTACCTTCAAATTATGGATTTGAATGATAAGTGGCAGTTGGAGGAGGGTGCATCGGTTTGGTTTTTTTTTTTTATCTTCTATTTGTTAAGTGGGTCAGTTTGGGGTTTTTTGAGATATTAACCTAACTTAACGTAAACTAATGGAGGATAAATTCATCACATGTATATAAATTTATGATTTTTTGTGGTAAGAAAATAGTTTTGGAGGGTAAATTTATCACAAACGTATTAGTTTTGTATTTTTTATAGTAAAAAAATAAGTTTTGGTCAATTTATCGTAAGTGTATTAGTTTATATTTTTTTGTCTTAAAAAAATAGTTAAGATAAATTTATCTTTATGTGTACTAGCTTGACGTTTTTGTGGTACTGACCCTTTTCCATATTGTAATTTTTCCAATGAATGTAAAATGGCAATAATGACCTCGGGTCCCCGTGCACCGACACTTTAACTGTGATGATTTGGAGGCAAGCCTCCCGCTGGCTCGCTGTCCCCCACAATTCCGTCCTTTTTGTTTTATACTCTGTATTTTCTCGCTCCCTCCATCTTCAATTAAACAAAATTGAAAGAGCGACCAAATTTTGTCCCATGTGAAAATACTTTTATTTCTTGTCCGTCAATTTCTCGACATTCCGGCTCAATTAATTTTTAGATTTTACTAAGCGTAATAATCTTTGAACGACTATAAAAATAATAGCATATTATGAGTTATAAATTTTTAAAAAATAAACTTTATAGTGAGTAATTTTTATTATTTAATTTTTATGGTTCATAATATAATATGCTGTCAGTTAATTTTGTATTAAATGAAAAATTGCCACGTAAATAAATAACGAAATTGAAAATAAAAATCAAACTTCTTTTCCGTCTTTTAACATCACATCAACCTCGCTGGCAATGATTGGCATCTCCCTCTCTCTCTCTCTCTCTTCTTCTTCGTCTAGCAATCGACCTGTCACCGACCGACATCGCAAGACAGGGAAGAGGAAAAGCGCTGGTGCGTACGAAGCAACCTCGTTCGGCTCGGGGGTGTTGTGGTTGGATCTCAGAACGTGGTCAGGTCAGTGGTCAACGTGGGTGAGCTCACCCTCCATTTCCCTTCCCTTGTTCCAGATCACGACCCGCCAACTCAAAAGATGCCGGCAACGCAACCATAGCCTCGCTGCAGAGATTTCTCGGCGCTGGAAAAGTTTCCAAGCTCATTGCAATGTGATTCAAGCGAGTCTCGCTCGCAGATCTCGTCTCTGCGACGTGCTTCGTGCTCCAGGCGTTTGTGAAACAGATGCTTGAGCAGAGGGAAGAACAGAGGCTGCTAACACCAGAGAGACCCAGAAAAACAACAACACAGCAACTGTTCTTTATACTGCAATAACTCTGAATCTGACTTCCAGATGGAGAGAAGCCAGCCTTGATTTAATATAACACACTCTCGGTTTGGTCTCTAATTACAGGCCCAGAAGGGAAAAACGGAAAAAAGAGCAATCTTTTTCATCAACATCACGAACATGAGGAGAGAGAGAGAGAAGAAATGAGAAAACAAGAAAAGAATAAGCACATGAAACAATCACCGTAACAGCAAGAAAAAAGAAGAAGAAGAAGAAGAAGAGGGAACTCGGTCCATTGGGGTCTGGATCTCGGGGTCTTTTATTCCACATCGTTTCTGGATCTTGGGATCTCTCCTCCTCCTCCTCGTCCTTCTTGTTGTCGTTCTTCTTCTTCGATCTCTCCCTTACAAGCTCTCTCGGTACGGGCATTACATCAATCCATTAATAAGCTTCCACGAACGACGGCGATCTCCTGCCGTGATCGAAGTTCTGGGCATAGCTCACCGGGTCGTACCGACAGGTCTGGGGGAGGCCGACGTGGTCGTCCGACCCGACGAGCCGCCGGATCTCGGACCGGACCTTGTAGAACACGTGCCTCCAGCTCCCCTGTTGTGGGACCCGAGGGCCTTGGTCTCCTCCTCGTTCATCTCCAGATCCTGAGCGAAGACGGGCCTGCGGGACATGATCCAGGACCAGCCCCAGTCCCACCACTTCCTGATGGAGCCGCCGGCGGAGGCCCCGATGGAGGAGACGGACCTGGTCCGGCGGAGCAGGTCCCACGAGGAGGAGGTCGCCGGCTGGATCTTGAGGGAGAGGGAGGAGAGACGCCGGCGGAGGCCCCGCTGGAAGGTGTCGAGGCCGCTGTCCTGATGCTCTGCCGCTCTCTGGGAGAGAGGGAGGGACGGGGCGGTGGACGTGAGGTTGGGGATGAAGCTCCGATTCTGCATCGTGGGAGTTGGTTATGGAGGCGCGCGTGCACCGGAAGAAGGAAGACGAATGGAGAGAAATGGCGATGGAGGAGGAAGAGAGGCAGAGGTGATCACAGCTGCATCACAGGCTGGTTTTTATTCGCCTTTTTTTCCGCGGAAGGCATACGACGGTGGGGGGGTGGCCGTGGCGCGTGGGGTCCACCGCTCGTATTACGTGGAACTAATGTTGGTGCCGTCGGGCGATCCATCGTAATTGCACAATGTCATTACCGTAATTTTCATAAGAATTCCAGTCGTGTTAAATAAATAAATAAATAATCTTGAACGATTTTAACGTTAAAATTCGAACGAAGCACTCGTCATTCAATGTCGGTGGTACAATTGTTAAAGTCCTTAAGTTGGGAGATGGCGCATCGTGGGACATGCCACGATTTTCTGTCGACTGCCAAAAAACAAAATTAGAAAAAAAAAGAATAATGTAAACAATAAGGCAAAAAGAGAAGGAAATGATGATCAAAAGGTCTAATCATCCTTTAACCAGGGCTAGTTATATTCTCGACCTCGATGCGAAGGGAATTTACTTTTTGGCCCGTAATTCCTGCGAAATTACCCTATAGAGGACACGTCGAATTGTCCGTTTTGCCCCTTCCTTAGTCATCGTTGTGTAGGGCAAAGTGTAACCAGAGGTTTCGGTTTGCCCTGGATTGGGAAACCGGCGAGCCGTTTTGTAGGAGGGCTGGAGTTTGATTACGCCTGATAAATGTAGTTTTCGGCCGATAATTCATTTTTGGTCGGTGACCGTTACCGCCAAAAAAAGACGACGGTATTTCTTATTTGGAAATCGGGGTTCATCCATTTGAATCTTATTAGATACGCTCAAAATAGCTCCGAGTCAAAACTCGTTGTTTGAATCCATAAAAGATGTGGTTCATGCTTCTTATCCATAGGAAGGGCGAAGATCCCGCTCCCCACAGAGTGGGCTGGGATCCAGGGTGCGCTCGATGGAGATCGCAAAGGCACCCTAGCCTTGGAGGATATTTATAGTTTGAGCTCATAATATTTCATTAGGAGTTTGGGCTTATTATGCCCATAAATAACTACTTGTTATATATTATTTCTTTCTTATTGCAATTGAGGGATTTAATAAAGAGGTGTGATGTGCTAATTGTAGTGGAATCATTCAACTTGATATAGCCTTAATTTTAAGGATGAATCAAGATAAATCTCGTGTCACGATTTCATTTCTCTCTTTTACGTTTTGCTTCTTTGTTGTTTCGAATTCTAATACGGTTGAGGATTCAAATTTAACCGCTCCAAGTGGATTTAATGTTCCATGGATTTTCAAATAGTTCGATCTCCGCACTCATGCCCTGGATTATCAACTTGTGCATTGCGAACTGCTTTGAATCAGAGCAACCTACGCATTTCGAATCTAATCGATCTACGGGACTTGTGTAATATTTTACAGGCCTTTAGGTAAAATCGAGTATTCACGTCCGTGTTCTTAATTTTTTTTTTTTTTTTTTCGTATATATTGTATCATTACTTGCCGAAGCGCCCATCAACATCATTACTTGCCAAAGCACATGGGGATCTCGTGAGATTATCTGTCGTCCAAACGTCGTTGCCATCGGAGACGAGGCTACTTCCCCAATCATTAAGCATCACATGTGCTGATTTAGCAATCGTAATTATGAACAATTAGAAGAAGTTTAAGAAAAATAGTTTTTTTTTCGGGTGTCGTTCGTAGTTCTTTATTTGATTTTTTTTTAAATTTTGGACACTTTCTATGAATTTTAGAATTTGAATTCGAACTCCTACGAAGCGTTAGATACCGAATTTTCGAAATTAAAATAGGTAAAGTACCTCGAATCTTGAAAACACACAAACATTGTGGTTTTTTAAGCCACCTGGAGGATTTTCACGGCTTCTTGCGAACTGAAACTTTGATTTTCTTTCCGCATAAATTTTTGCGCGTAATTTATTGATTTGGCTTAGAGAAAAAGCAAATAACATCAAGGGAAAATGCCATAAAAATTTTTTAACTATGCCCATTGTGACACGTTTACCCTGATTTTTTTTTTTGTGACACAAAAATCCCGAACTATACCTATTGTGATACTGATTACCTAATTTTTTTTTGTGACACTAAAAATCCTAAACGTGTACTAGTGTGATACATTTACCATCCGTTAAGTTTCCGCCGTTAAAAATCTGACGTGGCATGATTATATTTTTTAGAATAAATCAGGACAGTGTGGCGCTTGCCACATCAGAAAAAGATTAAAAGTAAAAAACTGGAAAAGCAGAGGGGGAAAAAAAACAAACAAGAGGAGAGAGAGATTGCAGATAGTCTCTGGGAGCCATCGTCGTTCCGACTACGCTGCCTAGGACCATCAATCCTCGTGGGCAAGCGGAGCTCAATCCCAGATAGCATCGAGTTTAGCATCATGGTCGAGCTTGCCCAAATTTGGAACATGTTTGAGCTTTACCCAAATCGAACAGATGACGAAGAAGCTTCTAAGTTCTCGGTTGATTCTTGAATTTCGACCGAGTAATGATAGAAATTCCAATGAACATGGTCCAGACAATTCAAACAAAAGAGAGAGAACAAGAAAAAGCACGTTCTTTGGCCGGCACAATTAGCAAAAGTCGATGAAAAAGCAACAGAACTGGGTACAAATTTGTCAAGAGAAACACAATCCGAAAACACCCAAATGAACAGGAAACGTTACACATACCATCAGAGCCATCAATTCCTTTTGGAGCGAGTATAACAAAACAAGAAGCAACGCAACAACAATCAAACCCGAAAATTCATCCACAACATGAACCCAACAAAAAGCTATCGAAAGGACAAAAAAAAAACCACCTCTAAGTGACGGAGGTCAAATCGACGGGAACAGACGACGGCTTTGCCTGTTTCGCCGCCTGCAGGCATTCGAACTCCGACAAGTTGTCCACCGTCAGGTTTTGGCGGACTTCCATTTCAACGTCCAGAGATCAGATTCTCAGAGCAAATCCTTTATTCATTTAAATTTTTTATTGAGGGTTTTATCAAGTGCTCTCCAAAATATGACAAATTACAAATCAAGAGTCAACCTAAAACTGAGACACTTATTCGTCATCTGCTCGATTTGGGCAAACTTAAATATGTTACAGATTTGGGCAAGCTCGGCCATGACACTAAACTTAATGCCGTATAGGACCGAGCTCCGCTTGCCCGCGGGAGTCGATGGTCCGCGGTGGTCGACGGCCTTAGGTGGCGAAGTCGGAACCACGGTGGCTCCCAAGACTATCTGCACTCTCTCTCTCCTCTAGTTTGTCTTTTCTTCTCCCTTTACTTTTTAGTTTTTTTCTTTTCAATTTTTTTTTCTAACGTGGCAAGCGCCACATCATCCTAATTTATTCTAGAAAAGTATAGCCACGCCACATTCCCCGTCAGATATTTAACGACGGAAACTTAACGGAAGACAAATACGTTACATCGGTATAAGTTTGGGGTTTTTAGTGTCACAAAAAAAAGTTCATGATAAATGTGTCACAATTGGTATAGTTCGGGATTTTTTGGCGTCGCGAAAACAAGTTCGAGGTAAACGTGTCGCAATTGGCATAATTCAGGGATTTTTGATGGTATTCTCCCTAACATCTAATATAGAGTATTTTTCACAATAGCGATAAAAAAAAAGTCAATGATTTTTCGAGTAACCAAAACAATTGATTTATTTTTTATGTTACTTTTCTTTTTTAAAGTGTACAGGAAAAAAAGCTTACTTTAATTAGTTAAACTTCCGATCAGGAGATATTATGCTAACTTTATTGGTCGAGTAAAACAACAAGCTAAAGCCCAAGTATATGTCTTGATTTATGGAGTTGTTTGTACGCGGAATGTTGGACTTGTGATATGCTCCTGGTCGGGGCATCGATCCATTTCAAAATGATTAAACCGATTGCGAAATATCATATTTATTTTATTGTACTCTATTCATAATGCTCGAATATGAATATCTATTCAAAATGCTCAAATATGAATACCGATCACTTATTTATTCAACGTTTCATGATGCCCGTATTCGGATATTACGATAGAAGCTCAAAATTAAAGGAGTCAAAGCGGGTGCTCTTAAAAATAAAAAATGAAAAGTAAAGTCACTCCAGAAAAACTCTCAATAAATCTCGACCATATATTTTTATTTTTTTTTTTTTTTTGCGAAAACACGAATATATTTATTTTTTTTTATTTGAAGGAACAAAGAAGAAGAGATATAAGTAATTGGAGGCCTCAAGTACAAGCCCAGCCCATATGCATTTGCAGGATCATCGTCTTCTTCTTCTTCCGGTCTGTCTCCACTGATTAGTGAAGCGTGCGAACGCTGGAAAGGAAGTTGATTTGCGCTGCTCGCCAGCTCGAGATCTCGAAGGAAACACGCAGCCGATTCGACATCGAAAATGGAGTATCGGAAGCTCAAAGATCAGGTCTGTGCTCTGAGCCTCGGACATCTTCTCATTCGTACGACGTTGTTGTTGTGCGCTGTGGACGGATGTGACGATTCGTCGTGCGCGAGTGCGGGCCATCGCATCTCTTTTTTTTTTTTTGGCCTTTTGGTTTGTTTTGAGTCGAACCAGCTGGATTTCGTTGCTGTAAAGTAGATCGTGACTGCTTGGAGTTCGCTTCCTCCGCTCCTTTCGGAAACTTTGTGCTTCTCGGCGCGCTTTGTTTGTACTGATCGCGGCATTGATCCTCAATTAGCTGGAACACGTCCCTTTCCAAGTATTTTTAGGAACTCTCCGGTAATCGAGTCGTGTATTTGTCGAATTGGCTTGCAGAAAGTTTTCCTGCGTTGAAAATGCTTGTGGTTTTCGGGTTCTGTGAAGTTTGAGTTCTTCTCAATTCCTGTGTGGCCAATTCCGCTGTCATTGTCCCTGAATTTTAGCTAAAATGGTGTGGAACGGTGTAATTTTTCAGGATAAAGATGGGGACACAAAAGAAGACGACGTAGAAAGCCTACGAGGAAAAGCTATTTCAGGCGGTATGTTTCTGTTAAAGCCCACCCTAGAACTTGATGCAGCTTTTGATGGGTAATCTATCTAATTTATGTTAGGTTCCATGCATCTGCTTTTTCTGTAAATCAAATTTGGCGTGACTATTCGATATTTTCTACTGATCATGCAGTTTCACTGAACCCCTTGGCTACCTTGGGAGGCAGCTCGGGTGACCGGTCTAAGTGGAAGCGCAAGTGTGAACACTTGGTTTTCTCTGTTATACTATTGTAGATCACCTCTTTTTTGGGTTTTTGCAAGGAAGTATTGATGGCAGGTCTTTTTTTCTATGGAAATAGGTCAATCGTCACGCTTGCTTTGACAATTCTTACTAGTTCACAATCAATCCTCATTGTTTGGTCCAAGAGAGCTGGGAAGTATGAGTATAGTGTTACCACTGCAAATTTCATGGTGAGATTACATCGGTACCTTCTGATGTCATGACGTGAATGAGCGTTCAGAAATCTAATAAAATCTTTGGATGCCTAGGGTGGGTATATGTATGAGCTTGCTTTAACCTTTTCACTGTTTGTTGGAGTCAGGTGGAGACTCTAAAATGCGCCTTGTCACTTGCTGCCTTGGCAAGAATATGGAGAAGGGAAGGGGTTACTGAAGATAACAGGTTACTTTGCCATTCATTCTCTGGAAGTTAATTAGTAGGAGCTTGCCCGAGACAAAAACGATATTTAGCATGGTTATCGTGTTGTCGATTTTCCTGTTTTTTGTATTTTTTTTAGCATCCCATTAGTATCTCTTTGAGATGATTCCGCAATATATTTCGCTTGGATGGTGCGATATTAGTGTTTCTTAATGGTCTCCTGTTTATGAAGACCTTCAAGAAGATCCCATTGGGAAGTTGTTTGCCTTGTTTATTATTCTAATCACCTATATAAATGAACATTTTTCATTGCTATGATGAAAATTGGGTGAAGTCGTTCTCCTCTTCTTTCTAATCTTGGTGTAGGTTGAGTACAACATTGAATGAAGTCATTGTCTATCCTATTCCTGCAT
Organism: Rhodamnia rubescens; assembly: GCA_021437795.1. NCBI lineage: Eukaryota > Viridiplantae > Streptophyta > Magnoliopsida > Myrtales > Myrtaceae > Rhodamnia > Rhodamnia rubescens. The sequence goes on from JAILYA010000012.1 coordinate 3,904,948, forward strand.
TTCTTTACCTTGTCAAGAATTTGCTTCAGGTCAGTTGTTGCGCTCTGTTCATTCTTTTATTTGTGGTGATATTGATTTAATCTTTCTTCCCTAATTAATTATATGCAATTACAATTCAATTTCTCTGGCAGTATTATATCTTTGCATACGTGAATGCTCCTGGATATCAGATACTGAAGAACCTGAACATCATAAGTACTGGTGTTTTATACAGAATCATACTTAAGAGAGAGTAAGTCCATCTTTACACACTTGCATGGTTTTTATTTTTTATGAGAAGTGTGTTTTTGTCAATCGGGTAAAGGCAATATGGGACGGCAGGTATGATACTAGGATCCAAAGAAAAGCTTATTTGTCCTTTTTGTGGGAACTATGTTGGTTTTAGAACCATTGCAAATGATGGACACAAGAAAATAGTAAAGGGGTCATCCCACTTCGTACCACGCCCCGCCTACACAAGAAAATAGTAAAGTACGAAAAAAAAAAATTAAAATGAAGTATACCATAAAAAGGTGCAGACTGCATTCAGTTAGTTTTCACAATTTTGGCTATTCAATGATGAATTGTCTAATGGCTCTGGCATCTCAGATTGAGTGAGATTCAGTGGGCAGCCTTTGTTCTCCTTTGTGCAGGCTGCACTACGGCGCAACTAAACTCAAAGTGAGTTTGTCCTTCCTCTCAATTTTTTTCTTGCTGTAATTTGCTAGACCATGTGTTATGTCTAAATGCTTCCCAGTCCTGGTCATGTAATCTTTTGTTATTAACCATCTGTGCCGGTAAAATGGCTACAAAGTAGATTAAGATCTGCATAAGCTTTTATTTTCACTAGCAGTAGTTTCCAAATATTGTTGCCTCTGTTCTATAGTATATACTTTTATTAGAGAACTCTAAAATACTGTCGAATTGATTCTTTATGATGTCTTGGGTAATTAAAACCCTGTGCAGCTCAGATCGCGTCCTTGAAACTCCAGTTCAAGGTTGGATAATGGCAATTGTAAGTTGCTGGCTTCTTTTCTTATCTTTTGGAGTTTGGGTAGAGCAAAATAAAAATTAAGGGGAGAAAAGCATTGTTTATTTTAGTAAGTTTAGCCTTCACTTTTCTCAATTTATTCTCAGGTAATGGCACTTCTGAGTGGGTTTGCTGGAGTTTACACTGAGGTATGTTGTGTATGATCTTAAAGTTTCTGGACTTGGCTTCATCGAAGCATCACTTGGTAATTGAACGCTCTACTAGTTCTGTATAATGTGACCAGGGATGTCATGTAAATACATTCGATTATGTTTGCCTGAAATGCATAGTGTTTCAGGATTTGTTGGAACAAAGGAAGAGATATGCTGCACATGCTTTGATGCCGATTAAGAGGTTCCTCTTTTGCAGGCTATAATGAAAAAGCGGCCTTCTAGAAACATAAATGTGCAGAACTTCTGGCTGTATATATTTGGGATGATCTTCAATGCTATCGCAATAGTCATCCAAGATTTTGATGCAGTTGCAAACAAGTAATCTAACCTTCCTTTATGCATCTATGTCTAAGATTGCACCTTTGAATGAGACCTTGACATACTTGAAGAATAGTTATCTGGTGCGCTCTACCATTGAAGTGCTGCAGTGCTGATGCTTCATTGAAGTAGTTGCTTTCCTCTTTGAACTTCCAGGGGCTTTTTCCATGGATATTCTTTGATTACAACACTCATGATTCTCAACCATGCACTGAGGTGCGTAATTTTTTGGTATTAAAGCTTTGCTGCTTATAGCAGACTATTAGCTGTGAATTGACCAAACAATTTTAAGCTCCCTCTGCCATTTTTGCGGAGTGTCATTTGTTCATATGTTATTGCTATTGTGGTGTCAACCTTTTCTGATTTTAGTCTTAGCATTTTTCTGTCTGTTTTCTGATATCACAGACCAAAATAGGACAATTTGTTTTCTTTCTCTTTTTGCATGGATGCACAGGTGACTCAATATTATTGGAAGCCAGATATGGTTAAACCTTCTCTTCTTTGAGTTAAATTGATCTACAGTTCTTATTCTTGTTGTCCGTAAACAGTGGCATTGCTGTGTCTATGGTGATGAAGTACGCAGACAATATTGTGAAGGTAAGATGTCTTTTGCATTTGGCATCAAAGAGTGAAACATTATGCCAAATTGGGATCCAGTGTGGTATATTATTTTTCTTCCATCTCAACATTTTGTACATTTCATATTTCACTTTGAGGCTACATTTTAAGTACCTAATATGCCTGTAATTTTTGCCATGAAAAGGTTAATTTGCTTGTAGCTTGAGCAAACTCTTTAATAGTCTCCCACATCAGTAAAAGTGTATAAGCCACAGAGGCCTTGCTTGTCCATAATCTGGTGTTTTTCTGCCAAAGGAAATCAAGCAATGCTACTCTATCGCCAGATTCTTTAGACACGTTGCCTTGATTTTATGTCCCAAAAAGCTAGGATTGAGGTTGTTCACTATGTTTATGCCTTTTATATGACATAATCACTAAATGATTAGGATGATGGTTGTTGGTTTTCATAGGTCATAATAAGTGGACTGGAAACGACTGACACTCTTCTGTGCTTGTTTTGGAGAGTTCCTACTAAATTTTATAAATTTCAAATGAGCAGGTATATTCTACTTCAGTGGCAATGCTTCTGACAGCTGTTGTTTCTGTGTTTCTCTTTGGGTTTCATCTGTCCCTTGCCTTCTTCCTTGGTTCAACGTAAGATTCTATTATTCATCTCTATTCATGTCTCATTTCTTATTCGTCACATTTTGAACTGTACTTTTCTCCATTCTCCAGTCGCCAAACATTAAGAATCTGCTGGCTTTGTTAGCATAGTCGGTTGTTGAGAAGGATCATATAGTGAACAAAACTCTTGACAATGCATTTTCTGCTACTGTTTGCACCAGCATATGTTAAAACACTCACAAAAGGGATCTGCTATGGTCCCGTGCTAAAAAGCCACGGCATGGTATCTTGCTTCAGAATAGTAATTTCTCCTATATGGGTAGTAATTTAGTGTTAGTAACCTTCATTTTTGAGGTGGTAACAATGACACAGGACCGAGGAAATCCCCATCTTATAGGATGAACCTCGGTGATTCTTCAGTTAATGTCCTAATTGTTCTCTGTATATTTGCAGAGTTGTCTCTGTCTCAGTGTACTTGCACTCCATTGGGAAGCTGCGAAGATAGTAAGTTATGTCTTCTCTGTCCACCGAACAACATTGTGCTCTACGGCTTCTCCTGCAGTTCTTCCTTTCAATGATTAATTCCTTCATTGATATTGAATCATACGGTCAAAGAATCAGATTAACCAGAGCAAAGATCACCTCCTGCAACTCTCATATGTGTGCAGAGTAGAAGGGTAGAAAGAACAGTTATTTTGCAAGTGTTGCTTCTTGGGCAAGTAAGATATAGGTCGGCTTGCAATTTGTTTGGTTATTGAAGCTGTGCCTATAAGGCCTTGATCTATTGTGCTATCGTATATTTGATGTGCCGACCACCGGGCACTGGCAGTGTTAATCTCCGATTGAGCAAAAATTAGGCAATCTGAGCGTTAAGAGAAGTTCAGAAGCAAAAAGATCTCTTGATAACGCCCTTCTTTTCTGCTCTGGCTTCTCACACCAGCCTTATAAGAGCGGTAGCCGCTCTGGGGCTGTGCCTGTTTGCTTTTTCATTTTAGAACTGAAAATCTAACTCAGATCCTATCATATCGATCATTGTCCAATAGAATCCTAATTTATAAAGCACTTCCAACACATTTAAAAATATAATAAGAAAGATTATTTATGCGTCGTTTAATATATTTATTTTTGTTTATTTGATTAGTGATATAACATTTAATTTTCTTTTAGTTTATCTAAACATCTCTTCATCGAAAGCAATGTTTGGTTACGTCTTATAATATTATTTTTAAATTTTTGTCATGTCTAACTTCTAGTTATAGTTTCTTTTTTTTTTTTTAATTGCTTCATAATACTTCTCGATGATATCCTACAAAACAAATATTAACCACTTAAAATAAGTACCAGAAAAAAGAGGTAACATTTGTTTATTTATTTTGGTCGGAGGTAACATTTAAATTTAATGAGCAATTAATATACAGTATATTATTCATCGTGCACATATTTAAAGGAGAAAATGAAAGGAAGTAGAACGGTTGTGTGAATTTTAGTGCGACGCATAATAAAGCCTAAATGAATATATACATTTTGGTAATTACATAAATCTATAACTTACAATATGAACTTCACATTTAAAAAAGGAAACATAGCTTTGCAAAAAAAAAAAAAAAATCTTTTGAGTGGTCTTGAAGGTAGTTTTAAGTAAGTTTGATCAATTTCGCTATGAAGCAGAAGAAAACACACGTTCTAAAAAAGGAAAAGATCTGCCATTGGGGCCAAAATAGTTTTTCGGGAAGAATTATAAAAAAAGTCTTAAATTTATTATAATTATGTTAATTCAATCATAACTTTTTTTTTGTCAATTCATCTTTTACGTTTGTGCCAATTCGGTTTATTTGATCAATTTTGATTGAAAATCGCCGACATGACATTATTAATGCTAATGTAGATAATTTTTAATTGTATTTTAATTTTTTCCAGTTTTAATTTTTTTTTATTTTTCTCTCTCTTTTATTCTTCCCTTTCTTCTACCTCCAGCGGGCCGTCTTGCAATCTTTTTAATGTTTTAACTTATTTTTTAATATTTGCTTTTCTTTTTCTCCTTTTTCTTTCTTTTCTCTTTTTTTGTTTTAACTTCCTTCTTTCTCCTACCGATGGCCAACGTGTAGTGATGGGCAGAGGGGCAAAGAGGTTGGGCACAAGGTCCAACCTCGCCATGGCTAGGCAAGGCTAACCTTGTCGGCTAGCCCTCGCCTCTAGGCGATTGTCGGACCTCGATGCAACCTTTCAAGGAAAAGAAAGTAAAAAACAAAGATAAAAATAAATAAATAAATAAATAATTGAAAAAAAAACTAAAATATCATTTAAAATTGTCCATATCAAGCCTGGTCTTGGTCCGCACCATGCGGGATGGTGGCATCCATGCCGCCGACTTTCAATCAAAATTAACCGGATGAACTAAATTAAGCACAAATGCAAAAGGTTTATAATTGAATTGGCACAAAAAAAATAAGATTGAATATGCAAAATTGCAATATGTTCAAGATTTTTTTGATAATTCTCTCTCCAATCGGTGAAAAACTTTGCTTTTTCAAAATGAAAAAGAAATTATATTTACTAAAATGCCTTCGCCTCCTTACGAAGTCACCATATGCTAGTTAATAGAAAGCAGCATCCTTTAAAGGAGAGGGAGAGCACCACATTGAAGGGCTGACAATCCGGCCTAGAAGATTCTGCTTCACAAGAAGATGACAGGAATGTGGCATTGCATTGTTAAAGCCTTTGTGCTACCTTCACTTGATTCTCGAGAAATATCATTTAGCACCCGTGCTTGAACAAAGCACATCATAGGACTACGAACTTCATCAACTCTGTTGACGTGACGCCATTGTACAAGAATAATGCCAATCTAGAGACAAAGTTCCCCAAATTACCAATATACAGCTACGGTTTCAAATGGCAGAACATCTTTGTTCCGGCTTCGTCTCGCCCCCACACCTTTATTTGAATGCCTCATTTCTTCGCCTTTGCAAACCGGAGGCATCTATATTTCTCACCACTCACAGTGATTTCAAGAGCTCCATCTTGATTGTCTTGAGATGCGGTACCCATCAGAACGCTTTTCTCTTTCTCGAGGTTTTCTTTCTCCATCTTCAGTCTTGCTTCTTGTCGGGCAATTTCTGCCTGAAATACGATAAAGCTCGAATATATTGCTCCTCTCTTTACACAAGGTAGAAAGAAAAACAGATCAAGCACGATATTATACTGCAACCTAACCTAAAAAGAAAGTGACAGGCAGGCTATCAGACAAACTCAAAGACAAATTTTTTTTTTTTGGGGGGGCTGAAAAACTCCAAAAAAGAAATACCTTAAATGAGCATAAAGTATAAAATTTTGTATACTTCCAATAAGAGTCTACAAATAGCTTCATGCATGATGTTGAGAAACAGAGGTGACTGATTTGAGCCTAATAGCAGGTCAATGCAGAAGCCAATTTCAGAGCAGGAGCCAATATGAGATAGATGAACCAACAGACTTGTTAGCAAAAATTAGAAAACTTGAAATAAACTATCCACGACTTGATGGTCGAGCAACTTGCACAGACATTAATTTCATGAAGCTGTTTGTATCAAGATATTGAATTAACAGGAAAAGAAAACATGCGGCTTGCTGCTGACAGCAGATTGGTATTTCCTTAAATGGAGACCTCAAAAATTGGCAGTGTCTATATTCTTAGGATTGGATACCTCTCTGAATGTGGAATGACGTAAAAGTGTTTGAACTTGAACAATCCTCCTCATGAGACACCATCATCCTAGCAACGTGGCACATGAAATGAAACACACTAGACGAGATATATGGGGAAATACTTCTATACAATTCATCCTTATAGCTTTTCAGGCATCTTAAGGGCTATATTCTTTGATGTGGCACCATTAAGTTTGTAGGAAGCACCCAGCAGAGTACAGACAACATAGAAATAACAGAGTGGAGTTGATAGACAATTCGTGATCAAACCAACCACCCCATTTAACCATAGGAGTAAGTAGTAGGCATGGACCCCTTAAACAGCAAGGATGAAAATGGATGCTTAGCAGTTTACCCCTCTTCATCGGGAGGAACGTATGGGGGATCCAGTGCACCATATGAACGTTGTAAAGAAACCATACTATCGATATTTACTTACTCAGACTATGGTACAACTTTCGCAATAATTCGTCGGGAACACATGATGCGAAACAAATATAATCTCACCCAGTTCATATCAATCAGTCATGCAAACTATAGTACTACTAGGGATCACAGATGAACCACCATCTGCTTCCATCCTCTTCTTCTGAGGAATAATGCAAGTGGCAATCCCATTATGGCATCGTCACAATGTATTAATACTTACCACAAAAGACTCTAAATCACCAGTTTACCAATCTTGTTAGTAGAAGGCTGCTTGCAATCACAGTCCATCAATGACAAGCAACAGAGGGTCATGCTATGGGTTACCTCGCGACGAGAAAGCTCGGCCTTCCAAGCAGCCTCACGCTCGGCAACCTCGCGCTCGCGTTCCTCGATGTAACTCTGCATCTCCCTCTCCTTCATGATGCGGTCCTGAATGTCCGCATCCAGGGCTTCCTTGAGCTCCTGCACAAACTTGTCCACCACCGCCTTTATTCTCAGAGACATATCTATCCTAAGCTTATATATGAACGCGAAATCCCAACCAAATCGTTCCCTCGAATATCCAGCGGCTGCGGCGAGCCGGTCCGATTCAGACACTGCAAAGGCAGACAGAAACCAAGGAAGAAGATAAAGGAATGGACGAGTCCTAAAAGAAACAAACGCCAACCAAGACAAGATTCAATCTGAGAAGAAGAAAGTGGAAAAAAAAGGGGATGCTACGAATCCGGGCTCGATCAAATCAACCCCGATGGCAACCACGGACGCTCGACGTGATCATCCCAATCACGAGTTCACGCACCGCGAGCGCAAGAGGGGAGTACGTAGAACACGGGCAGAAAGGAAAGATTACCGCGGCTCGCGTCTGACCAAGATTGACACGAAAATGCGGCGATCGACAGCAAGGACATACCTTACCTATAGTTCTTCATCCAACGAGGAACCGCTGTAACCGGGATGAGACGGTGGAGCTCATGGTGGGGGTTAACAACCGATGCTATGAGGAGAAGAAGAAGAAGAAGAAGAAGAAGAAGAGAAGATGGAGATTCACTGGGAATTGGAGCGGCTTGTCGCTAAGAGGCGCTTCCCATTTCGGCCATATCGAAGCAAAAGGAACACCACCCAGTCCACACAGACAGACAGACAGACACAGAGAATTGCGTGAACAAGGAGAAACGAACTTTGCGAAGCCAATTTTGCTTTGCTACAGCTACAGCTAAAAGCTGATCCTACAACTTTCTACTCCATTCGTAAATTTTGGAAAATTTTAAAAAATAAAAAAGGAATTATGAAACGTTTTATATGGTTTCTACCATTTTAACTACTTTGCGGCTAAAACATTGTAAACGCTCTCGAATATTTGAAAATCCCAACGTGATCCGATTTCAAAAATCAGAAAACCTAATCAGTGAAAACATGTTCGAATTTACATTTTGATGATTTTAAATTCAGAACATGCAGGATACATTTCAAATTTCAAAAATCGAATAGTCGATTTCAATGAGTAAATTTCAAAATAAATCAGAACTGACCATGAAGTAATCCTAAAACCGCTCGTGCTTAGAACGGATGACGAGTAATTTCGGGTCGAACTAACGGATTTTCTCATATTGCGAATCCAGAGAAGCAATTTCGCTAATTGTGAATCAGTCAATTCCATGCCCTTACAAAAAAAAAAATCATGCCCTTAAACTCGGAGCAAGTCCCCTGTTACCCCATTGTATTGATTGTCGGAGTCGCGATGCCCCTTACAGATGCACGCGACCAGAGACCACAATTTCCTGATACCTGCTGCGCACATTCGCGAGTAATCCTCGCTCGAAACAGCGGGTTGTATGACGAGCCGACTGGGAGACGGGCGAATCAGAAAGGTTCCATGATAAAATTAGACCGAAACAGAAATACTGCTACTCTTTTCGCAGAGTCTCTGTATCATACACTGTGCATTCCATCATTCAGCAATTAACAAGAAAGCACTGCCCCAAGAAGGCCTGTTGAAGTTATCCTACGAGATGCGGCATCATACATGGTTGCCAACTCCTCCTCAGCGCACATACATGTCAGGGCCCTGAATACTTGGGTCCCTGATGGGTTGGTTGCCGGCATATTCTCTCGATTTTATTCGGCTTATCACATTACAACACGAGAGAGAATCAGGGACCTGGCAATTTATCCGACTGTTGGAGATTCACAGCTTATAGCTCGTCTTTGAAGCTCCCATCTCCCGATCGTCCGGTGTATGATGCGTAGGCTTTAATTATGGACTTGTAGATTTCAACTCCTTTCAAATACTCGGTTTTGCTGAGGAACTGCAAACACAGGGGAATCAATCAGCATCGTAATGATACCGCCAGCAAGGTAAAAAGATGGAGACTTGAGAAAAGAAGCTCAAATGCTATACTTCACCTCATTATGGTCATGGAGCAGAATAGGAGTATTAGCCATGGGCGAGAAGCCAATTGCTGGCAAACCCAGATCCCGAAAGTAGCGAGCATCTGTTGAAGCAGGAAAGATCTCGGGATTCCCAAGTTTTCCATTAGCCTTTTTGACAGCCTCTTCCAGCAATGACCACCAGGGATTAGAGCTGTCTGTAGCAGTAAGGATTGGATTTCCCAATTTGTCATGCGGAGAAACCTTGTGCTTGAACTGCCCAAAATTCAGAAATCGATTAGACTATATACTGTTAGTATAATCATCCCCAGCAAGCCAATGTGCATAAGCAGAAATACAGATTAAAGCATCAGTAAATGCAAGATAAAGAGTGCTTCAAAGCAGGAACACGCTGTTGCTCTACCGCTCAACCAGCAACACATGGGTTCAGCGGGCCTCATTTGTAACCGACCTCTAGGAACTCGTGACTGACAAACTCAAACTGAAAGAGCGGTGATTGGTCATGATTAAATAACTTTATACTGAAATCGCCATTTAGGGCCATAGCAATCCAAATATCCGGACATTAAACCGTCTGACCAATGTGGAATTTGTGCATAATAACATCAAAATTACAATGCATAGCTTGCAAAGATGTTTCTAAGTACTGCAAAATATATCTAAACCTTTGTGCTGTAATATAAAGAACATGAAGGTTTCAAGATATTCAAGGCCCCTATTACTGTTCCTCTCATCATCTCACCACACAATATGCACAGTGATATCATGCACTCTTCCCATTCTTAACATCACAAACTATTTGCAAACATATTTTCATTTGCATGAGTACAGGTAGCATGCTGATCAACATCACTTTGAGGAAGAGGGGACTAGACTCTTCTTTTAGAAGTGACATCGATTTTTTTTTTCCGAAAGTCATAGATTTTTGTAATTGGCCAAAAAAGCAAAACCTCTAAAGGTTGTTCCACATACACAATCCAATCGGAAAGTTTATTAAAGTAGATATAGTAACAATGAATGTAAGCGACTTTTTGAGCTTCCACGAGTATAGAGATGTTACTAAGAGAAAACTGTTAAGTGACCACTACCTCAAATGTCATATTGCGTGAGATAGGTGCCCATTCTTCTTCTATCCTTTTCATTAAAGCTTGAGGATCAGCAGTTGGTGGGACCCTGACATCAAAACCTGCTTCAGCTTCCGATGGCTGCAAGTTCATGACAAAACCCTGGCAGGGGAGTACAAAGATAAGCAAAGAAAAGTATGTATCAGGTTTAGTCCTCAATTGGAGCACATGTCAAGCCAAGTGACACCTTCTATAATAAGTACACATAAGGCATATTGTTGAATGTCGAATTGTTTACCAAAGTCGCTAAGAATGTCACTCGGACAACTTATCATTCTAACGAACATTAATCTTTTCTCTGTGATCCTATCTATGGGCAATAGCAGCGAGCCAATAAGTACAATCAAACAATCAAGGAAAAATGTTTAGTAGGATCTTAGATGACACCATAGAAGAACAAATAGCAGCACACAGGCAATGTGGTGTCCATGCACTTTCTATGGGACCAGGAGTAATTTTCATGGTCTTTTCAATGAAAATGAGCGATAGGACATGGGAATTCTTTTATAATTAAGAGACTAACGGTAGTAAATACAGCCGAAAAATGTTAAGAGTGTATAGTATTTATCAGAAATTGGACTTAAAATTGCATTTGCGAGTGTAAATGCAGCATCAAGTGATCTCGCCAAATTGATTTGAGAGACAAACTGACAAATGACACCTATTCATCGAAGTAATAAGCTCTGGTGCTCGTGATAGATAAAGGAACTTACAGTGGGAGATGGAGTGCCAGCCTTGAGGGACACCATATTAACTGAAATAACCTCTCCTTCAGCCTTCAAACCTGCTTTCACCATATCGAACTGTGAAGCCCTAAACCTCCTCACACTCTCGATACTTTTCAGCAAGTTCTCCATTGCGGTATTATCATACAACTTCGCACCATGTCCAGGTGCTCCAGTTGCCTTGATCACCAGCCACCACGGGCATCTCTCTCCATAAAATGCCCGATAATATTCCGTCGGTGATGCCAACCCTACATTAGAAAAATCGACAAATGCTTCTCATTTTCACACCCCGGTGTAGGCAAGAACTCGATATGCAGAAAAGTGTACATTATTTTTCCATCCACTCCACGTATGCACCCAGTAACCTATCTCTCGGAAAGGTTTTGTTCACGGATGTCCTAATATCACTTGCTATGTCTAATCCAACATAGTAACCTATGCTTTCGTAGGCTGAGTAAAGTATGAGGATTCTATCGGATCAAAAAATTCGACATTCAAAAATTAATCACCTTTACTTGGCCCGAAAAAAGAAAACTACCTTACGAGTTACAGATAGCTCAACCGGTGTCCTGAAGTCAACGGTCTAGATTTTTCTATTTACAGATCCCCTATTGATTTCAACACATGACTTTCGCCCCGACGAAAAAATTATAGGCTGATAAGCTCGAACACGAAAATCAATTTACCTTCGTCAAGAACAATGCCAACGTTCATATCCCTGAACTCATCGGACGCCACGAGCTTGGCGGCACCGTCGTGCCCGCCAATCTCCTCGTCGGGCACGAACGAGAGATAGACGTCGCGTACCGGCGCGAACCCCGAGCGCTTGAGCCTTCGGATCGCCTCCAGGTACTGCGTCCCCACGCATTTCATATCCTGCGAGCCGCGGGCGTAAATCCGGCCCTCGGCGTCGGCGCGGGCGGCGAACGGGGGGTGGGACCACTTGTCGTCCTCGGCCGGCTGGACGTCGGTGTGCGAGTTGAGCAGCACGGAGGGGAGGGAGGCGTCGGAACCGGGCCACTTGAGGAGGACCACGGGCTTGCCGGGAACGAACTCGATGGCTCGGCCCTCGAGCGAGAGGGACTTGGCCTCAGAGAGGAGGAAATCGGTGGATTGGGGGTAGTCAGGGTTTGGCTGGGCGGTGTTGATTCGGAGGTAGCGTTGGAATCTGGCGACGATCGAGGAGTCCTCATCGCCGTCGCCGGCGGCGGCGGAGTAAGGGGGTGAGACGAGCAGTATGAGTGCGAGGAGAGAGAGGACGCGCAGGCTTCTGCGATTGAGCTCCATGGTCGAAGTCAAAGATGAGAGTGGGCGCACACTGGTGTCTAGATGGAAGCTGCGGGTCCTTTCTTTTTCTGAGCAGGAGAGGTGTGATCCGCTGCGGGGAGGGTGCACCGTAGGTTCTCGAGCGAGCGACACAGGGTCTCCTTTTTTTTTTTTTTTTCAAGTGATTTTGACATCGTCATTCTTTCAGGTCATGTGTTTATACATTTCACTTTCGATTAATCGGTCACGTCATACGTCATCATACTGCGACGTATTCTCGTGCAAAAATATGTCCCAATAATTAATTTGACAAAAGGTTATAATTTTTCCCCATCCAATACATCTTGCGATTACGGTTAAAAATAATAATAATAATAATACATTTTACGACAAGCGGTAATCGTGCTTATCACAAGACAAAAAAAAAAAAATGAGCCTCCCCCGTTCGTCAAGCCACGGCTTCACCTTTGTCCCGATCACGCCAACGCCGTCCGCTCGCCATCTTCCATGCTCGATCATGTCGCCACCTATTCTCAACCCCTCCGTCCTTATTTTTCTCTCCCTTCGCACACTTGTAGTAAATACTATTCTCTTTCCAAAATTTTGATTTATTATGGTAATTATCTAAATTAGGAATTGCTCGAGAAATTCTACATTCATATTTTTTTTCCTGTTTAGTGGACTTTCGTTTATCTTACATGGGATGCGTTTGGTTGGGGTTTGAAAATAAGTTTTTGAGCAAATGCATATGTCTTTAATCTAAGTGATTGTGGGGAAATGTAAATGGTGTTTGGTAAAAAATTCTTTGAATTGCAACTTTTGTTGCGTTTGGGAAAAAGGACTTGCAAAGGACTTTTGGCTGCATATATTTTTTTTTATTTCTTTTTTTTATTCATTTTTTTATTTTTATTTAAAAAAAAATAAAAACCCTTCTTCGGCCGTCAAGTGGGGTCATGTGACCAAAGGTAGTCTTTGCCGCCCTTCACCGGCCCCACCTGAAAAAGAAGATGAACAGTAACTACAGTTTCACTTTTAAAAAAAGGGTAAAGATGAATTTTTAGTAAGGTCTTGATAACAAAATAGGCGAGTGGCTAATTTTTATTAATAGAGCCTTCGGCATTTCGAAAATACTGAAGCCCAGTAGCATTGTGCTTCAGCCTTCCCAAAGCAAGCATTTGGCCCAATGCCTCTTGAAAATGCTTGTCAAACACCCAACATTTTTTAAGGGACTTTAGAGGCCCAAAACCCTCGAAAAAACTAAACCAAACGCATCCATAATATCATTGTCATAAGTTCAATATTTATGGCATCCACGCACCAAAAAAAAATAATATCATAAGTGCCCTCGTTGTCTTATTTATTGATCCCTAAATCAAGCTAGAGTTTCGAAGGAAGCCGCTAAGGCTATGTTTAATAGTCAAGATAAAATTTAGGATTTTATTCTGTGTTTCGTGCATGCTCAAGGTAGCATAAAGTTGGATATAAAGAGGAATATAGCATGGATAAAATTATCCCAATAGAAAAGATGGGATAAAGATGAATAAGATCTATAATATCCAAAAGTACAAAAGTTATTTTCTCAAATAACAAAATTTTAAATAAATAGAATTAGAATAATATTTGAATTCTAATAAAGAAATAAAAATAGCACCAAACCCGTTTATTTATTCCTACGCGTCTGTCTCTTTGATAGATCCAATCGCCAAGCGTATCGGAGATTTCTTCGTATTCGGATAATTATTCGTTAGAGGAAACGATGCGAATGCGCCCCCCTAGACGGTTCACAAGCTCTGTAGCTGCGGATTAAATATCATACGTATGTTCATGGATTTCAAATGATTCATGGAACAAGGTCCACATCTTGCCCTCTTGGACCGTCACATGAATCCAAGGAGGTTACGCTAATTTCTTCTGCTCGTTGTTCCCATTTTGCCCTCGCTGCCCCGGCTTTGACTGCCGCGTCGACCACGCATTCAGCTTCCATATTTAAAAATATTTCATGGGATTCTCGCATCTCTCTCTCTAAAATCTCTCACAAAATCAAGTAAAAAAGGAAAAAGAAAAAAAAATATCACTCTAAAACCCACACCTCCAGGAGTCGCTTAAACCCATTTCCAGAGAGAGAGAGAGAGAGAGAGTGTTTGAATAGGAAGTAAAGCGGCCACCGCCGAGAGGAGGAGGCCGAGAACGCCGGAGAGAAGAGGCGGAGGCAAATGGAGGAATCGATGAGAGAGTGCATGAGGAAGCTCGCCCTCTGGCACACTCGCACCTTCAAGCCCATCATGACCCACGACGAGCTCGAGCCCCTCATGGCCACCCTCGGCTTCGTCGGCCTCCCCCCTCCGCCTCCGCCGGCGGCGCCGTCGCCTGGAAGGAGTACGCCTATTCCCCCTCCAGGAGGAGGAGGAGCGGCGGCGGCGGGGCGAGGCCGAGGCCGAGGCTGCCGTACCCGAGGATCGATGGTCTGCACAGCTACACGTACCAGGCCTTCGTCGACGGCGTCAACTCCTACCTCGAGATGTGCGACATCTCCGTGCTCTTCCACATTCGGTGCGATTCCCTCCGTCCTTGCTCTCTGCTATTTTCGCTCTGCTCTCTTTTTATTTATCCCTATTTTTGCTGCGCCTTTTTCGTTTATTATCTTTTTTTTAGGGTTCTTTCTTTTTTAGCGTTTCTGACGTGGCACTCGCGAAAGGATACAATCTTTTTTTTTAAATCATTTTTCTTTTCCTACCTTTTCAGTTTTCAGTGCGATTGTCTTTTTTTTTTCTTCTTTTCTTTTCTTTTGCCAACGAGTTTGATAGTTTATTGGGAAATTATTTGAATTAAGAAGAGTAGATTGTTTGACTCCCGAAAATTGGACTTCCAAATAATCTTTTCAGATGATTAACAAAATTAATTGATGCTCCAATATTATTATTATTATTTTTGTGTTTTTCCGCTTTTAAAATGCCAAAAGCAATTTTTTTTTATCTTCCATTCGAATATAATACTTTTATTCGAATTTCAATGATAATGAAGAAACAACATGTGAAAACCCATGTAACTCGAGGCTATTTTTAGAAATTTCAACTATTTTGAATTGAAAAAATGGTGAGGGGAAAGTCATAAAATTTGTTAAGAAAGTGTAATTTGGTCTTGAAAAATTTTCAAAAAAGTACAGTTAGGTCCTAAAATTTTCAAAAAGTACGATTCAAGTCATAAAATTTGTCTAGAAAGTGCAATTAAGAAATTTAATTTAATTAAATCCGGATTTTGGTCAGGGGCATGCCGCTGCACAGGCTTGATCTGTACAAGAAATGGCGACGCATGCAGGAGGATGAGAGCGTCTTCGTCTACAGAGAAGGGACTCTGGATCAAGCCACTTACAATCTCTACCATTTCGACCATCACGACGGTGATGGCGATGGCGATGACAATGGCGTCGGCACGAGCATCTATTGCTATGGCGGTGGCGGGGATGGAAGTAGCTCCCTAGTTATTCGCGACAAGGGCAACAGCGCGCCGGTCAGCTTTCTCGTTCCTCTGAAGGACATTATACTCTGACGGTAGGGGTGGCGGCAGCAGCGACAGTGGGCGATCCGGAAATTTTTGTAAGTGTGGGAAAGCGGATGAAGTCGCTCTTTGGTTGATTTTCTTTGTCATTCGTTTCTTCTCTTTTCTGCTGAGTTACATGGCTAGTTTCTGGTGAAAAATATTTCAAAGGCTCCGTCTGTTTGAGGAGGATTATAACAGAGGTTCGTTGAGACTGTTAACGAAAGTGACATTGTTTTGTTAACATTTTTGTTAATGAAAGCAACATTTTTTTTTGGTTAACGAGCTAGATAATCTCTCTGAGCAAATGTCTTAATAATTTATGGAATATCTTTGTACTCTAAAAATGACGATACGTTGCGCCATTCCCATATGTCATCGATGAAGATGGTACTTGTAAGAAGATAGCCGAGCAAATCGTTTGCTAGGATGGTATCATGGATGAAGATATCCCTACGTCGTTCATCCTATCCAACCTTTGATGGTTACCAATTTGTGATTTGTGGGATAGTTGTACAAAGTCATAAAACGGTCAATTCAATTTTAACTTTTTCAATCGCGACAACTTAGTTCTACGTCTTTTGATGATTTTTTAATTTACTCATCCAGCCAATTTTGATCGGAAATTGCTTACTATGAATGCCATCCGATGCTAATGTGGATGATTGTCAAAAATTTCCTTTTCAAAATTTTTTTTTTTGAAAAATTCTAAATAAGTTGTTGGTTGGCCGCTCTTCCCTGTTCATCTTGTTGGATGAAGAAGATGATGAACAGGGAAGAAGAGAGATAAACAATTGTCTTTGATGGAAAATGGCATTGATCGGCTAACGAGATCGGATCCTTATTTGAGATGTCGTGGTCGCTTCATGCCTTTATCCACTTAGGGTCTTTTTTAAGAAAATGAGGGTACTTCAATCTTTTTTTGAAAATTTTCCTCCTTTTTTTGCCTTCTTTTTTGCAAATAGATGGCACCATGTGAGGGGGCCATCCTCGCCCTCCCTCAGGCCAACCATCGGCGATTGGCCACCATCCAAGAGGAAGGAAAAATAAAAAGAAAGGAAAAAAAGTAGAAAAGAGTTCATAATTTAAATAAAAAAAATTTAGCAATTATCCATGTCAATGCAAATCATGTCATGTATGCCGGTCGCTCGCCACATATGCTAGTCGGTCCATACAGATCATGCCACCCGGTCCACGTAAATGCAAATCATGCCAAGAACTAGCACAATTTTAATGTCTATGGTGAATTGGTCGCCGAGCAATATGTTTTAGATTTTTTGTACAATTTGTCGCCTTCATGAATCCATCCTTTCTAAGCTCTCTTGCATTGATCGGTTTGTTTGTTTATATTGTTATCTACAGTATCTATCTCACAGCTTTTTTTTTTGGTGGAAATCTCGCAGCTATTAAATGCTTTGGGGTTTTTGCATAGACTCTACAATATATATATATATATATTTGGGTTTAACATTTGAGTAAACATATCTCTATACAGCGGACGTTCGTTATATAAAAAGACTGGTGTTCCGCATTTACGCCAATTGAATATGACCTCAAACACAATATACATAGATTGATGAACTGAATATATTTACGGTGCGTTTGTTTTGTGAAAAATAAGTTAAATATTTTCTTAAAAATGATCGCTTGTATCGCATACAAAAATAAATCAATGGAAAAAAATTTCATCATCCATGAAGTTGTTTATATATAAATTGTCGTCGATAATGTAAAAAAATAATTTTTTTATCAATTGTTGCTGCAAAAAACACCTAGCATGTCTATTCCATTTATGCATTTTTTGCCATGATGGCGGTGTAATGGCTCCGTTTGTTTCATGAGAAATTAATAATTTTAAAAAATATTTTCTTAAAAATAATCGTTTGTATTGTTTGAATAATTAGTCAACATTAAATTTTTTCATTATGTCTGAACATTTTTATGGAGGATGAAACTATTTTACGTTCATTCATTTTTACAAGTGATTCAAGCGTTCGTTTTTTGAAAAAAAAATAATTCAAATCATTCATTTTTCGCGAAACAAACTCACCCTTAGCTCAAACTAGTTCCAACTTGGATAATGTGCAATTTTTATAAGGTATTTTATGTGTCGTGACTTTCCTTGATTAAACATCCTTTACTTGCCTTAATGCGTAGTAACTCGTCGGAGTTTGTCTCGCAATATTGATAATATCATAGTTAGCAACTACGTAGTAAACTAACATCAAGTTAATGTAATTTGTTTGATATTTCAGTAGTTTTGAAATATTCTTTTAAAATGATTTTGATTGAATTATGACCACAATGATCATCCATCGTTATTTCCAAAGGTTAGTTTTCCAACGGTTTTCTAACGGTCATATAACGGCCTTATAACGACTTTATAACATATGATTGATTTCTTCATAAACCCTCCAATTTTCTATAATGGCTATATAATGGTTATCTTCTATTATTACCAATTGATTTATAACGGTATTGTAACAACTTCATAACGACTCTCTCTAGTTTTGCCTATAAAATTGAACATCAAACCACAATCCTTGCATCTTTGATTGAGATAGAGAATTTTCATTTCTTGCAAACATCTTTCATTATATTGCTTGGATTATACACATAACATTGTTCATGTTCCTTTTAATATTCAATGCGGGATATTTTGTATCTTGAGAGGATAGCCGCTAGAAGACTTATGCATCGAGTTTCGTACTCCGAGGGGTGGAATTATCTTTAAGGATAGTGATCACACATCTCACACAATTATTCTTACTTATCTCCTCTTTTTCAACATATTTCCTACAATTGTTATTTTTCATGTTAGCTAATTCTTTTCAACAATCTTAAAGATAATGTCTTATGGATTCTCAACTTGGAGCTGCCATTGTTACCACTACTTGTGGAATTGAACGAGGAATTGGAGATGATGTAGGATAAGTATCGCATATTCATGAGCGGTTATCGGGGGACATTTACGAGCACGAGCACAAAAGAGATGTTGGCCATTTCGGTAAGGATATTGAGAGTCGAGTAAAATCAGTTTTAGAAGCTTTGAATTAATGCCCGAAGAAGGAGTAGTTGTCATATTGGCGTATTGTGTCGGCCTCTTGAGGAATCATCAACATTGTCTCTCATTTTGCTTGATGATCTTTATTGGGTTCGAATATTAAGTGGTTTGATCGGATGCCAAGATTTGCTTTACGGGGTTCTTAGTTTAAAATAAGACATTGGTTGCTATTGCTTTGGCTCGATCAAATGATAGCAGTAGCTTAGAATTGCTACTTGGTTAAATTTGGTGCAAATCATGTAATAGAGTCGGATGAATGCAACACTCCTTATTTTGATTATGATGATGTGTTTATGTGATGATCCGAAAATTTGAATTGCTTGTCCGGAAATATTATTGGATAATATGAAGTGAAAATGAGACAAGAAATATTTTTTGATAATTATGGGCTGAAAATAAGGCGACGGGATGACGTGGTATAATTTATTTTGGATATAAGTGGGCTGAATACATTTGAAATTATGACCGGGGGAGTACACATGGACGAGGTAGCCACGTGGCCAAATTTGGTAGGGCGGCCGAGGCGGTTGGCCGTGTCGACACAGCGTGTCACGACTTTCACCTCGCTTAAGTTGTAGAAGCGGGTTAGTGCTTGATAATTTAGGATCATTTGGCACGAAATTTGGAATTCGGCCAATGTAAGCACGATAAAACAATCGAGCTTGACAAAACGTCAAACACGACAAATCGAAACAAGTGACTCTTTTGCAAGCGGTGATTAAGCACGACACATCATAAGTTGATGATTGCAAGCTAATTGGACTAAGTTGAGAGCTATTATAAATAGAAATCGATGTCGGTTCATTTAAAGCAACTTCTATTGGAAATCCTATCGATACCTTGCCCAATCGCTACCACATGCCATACCCCGTCCGCCATTTGAGCCATATGCTTACCCCCGTGACCCGTTCCACCCTAGCCATCTTTCTTTGTTGAGGTCGTGCACTGTCGCCCTTTCGCCAATCGCCCATTGCCCATCGTCCGGTCATCATTCGGAAATTGAGTTTTCGAATCTAAGCGAGTGGATTTCTAACCTTTATGGTTTGTTTGAATTGGCATTAGAATCATTCATCAATAGTTTGAAAACCGCATCGTATTCTTGAAAATTTGCTTGATTTTTCGAATCGTTGGGTTTTTTTGGAAAGAATATGATCATGGATACGAATGATTCATTCATTTTATAAAGCTTATGAACGCCTATGACGGCAAGATTTCAATGTGTGTGCATGGCATGGCATGTCATGATGAAATAAATGAAACACTCGTCGTGAGGTTTATCCGACGTTATACCGCCATGAGGTTTATTTGGCAATGCTTCGTGGGAGTCGGACGGAATTTGAAATGTCCTTCGATGCTTTCCGTACGTCGAAGATGCCTCCGTCCTTGTGAGCTTGAAATGCCTCGGAGTGAGATGCCGGATGAGGTTTATCTCCGAGAACGGCACACCCGCATGAAGTTTATCTCGTGAAAGAGTCGGAGACATTGCATATCAATTCACGAGATTTTGAAAAGTAACTTGACTGAAAATCTTTGAGATGCGTACATTGAGTTTATCAATTATTGAGATGGCATTCGATTTCAATGCATACATTCCATCGTGTTAGACGTTCATTAGTTGGGTGTTACCTCACCGTTGTTGAATTGTGGTTTTATAGATAGCAAGAATGCCACAGGTTAGTCCCGCATCGCCGGTTTATGTTATAGAGTCCCCTCGGGATATATCTCATCCTGGGAGGACTATGTGGATACGGACCACCATAATGTGAAGTTTAAGAAACCGAGTAGTACCCCGGCAATCGAAGTATGATTGATTTATGCCCCGGTCCTATACCGTTTTGTAGCATTGTACATGGTTGGCGAGGGCGAAGTTTTTATGGGTCTTCTCCCATTCGTTGTAAATGATGATGATGCCGGTGATGGGTAAGTTAGGAGAAGAAGTTAGGGGTGATCGGTTCCAGGATGGGTGGTTTCCACCCTAAAATTGAGAATCGCCCGCTAGGGGACCGGTTTCGAAAAATGCGAACCGTGAACTATCCGCTTGTTCATGGATCCACTCGAGAACCGACCCATGACGGTCCTATCTTTGGCATTACATTCCTCACGTAGCACTCATTTCGTATAATAAGTGCACGAGTCTCCTTAGTAATGCTCCATAGCCACTTAGAGAGACAATCATCAACATGAAGTAGAAACTTAAACAGTTTATTCCAAGATATTAGCCTTAGGCGAGTATAGTGTGCAAAAAGGCTCGCATTGTTGCCTCAACTCTAGCCAGATGTGACCTCTGAACTTAAGCACGGCTTGATTCTCTGTTGCTCTCTACTTCCTGTTCCTAATAACATAAAATGCGTCTAAAGTTCCAAAGCTTCATTTTCAAATGCATCCATAGTGTACAACACATATCATTCATGAAAATAAGTTTGTCGCAACAAATTTGGGAGTAAGCAAGCAAATGAGATAAATCAACATCTCAACAGAGGATAAATGAAGTTGAATACTAATATCCTTTTCTCAATAATAAAAAAGCAAACTTCTTCTCAAGCTTTGAGAGCTCATAGGCCAACGAAAATAAACTAACATTCTCAAACTTTGAATCTAGAACCAAGTCTCGCAAAGCATCTACAAGTCATCTCCAACTTGAAACTTCAATTTATTCATAAAAGAAAAGACTCGCTCCGAGACTCCAAGTTGTAACCCCACGAAAACAAAACAATATTTAGTACATATGATTACTCAACATCAATTGTATATTACAATTACTAGAAATGGGACTAAAACAATAAAATGGAAAATCTCACCACCCATATTCCTTCCACTTCAACTTGCAAACTCTACGTATTGTTAATCTCCGCATTAACATTATCCATATCTAACACAAAGAAGCTATTATGTGGCGTCCTAGGCTTGCTACGTATACCAACGAATAATAATAATTAATAATTATTTAGATTAAAACACGCAATCGGATAAACAAAACACGACACTTATTTATTATCGTCGACAAAAGTCGGGTTCGATTTAGTTACAACCTAGGAGACCTCATCAATTGGTATCCAAAAAGTAGTCCGTCGCCCTACCCGGTACAAAACAACAGAGAGACAACTAATCTCCAACAAAAACTCTCATATCACGACCCGACAATATCTCCGATCAACTTGGATTTTGGCTTGTGCCGTACATAATCAACCTACCACCCCCCTCATTTGGGCCCTTTAGGGTGCCACATAATCCAAACGACGGTGGGCCCACAAAACCTAGGCCATCCTCTAAGCGGCCATATATCGCGATTTAAACGGTGGGGGACTTCCCCCACATCCAAACCTCCATTAATCCACATGGTAACCGTCACCCTTACAAACTCGAGCTCGAGACAACCCCGGGATCACATACGATGCCATACTCCACTAAAGGCGCAATGGCACCCCATACGACACACGGAAGGTAAGCTAGCCATGAAATTTACCTAAAAACATTAACAATAACATAGTGAGATAACTCAGCAAGTCACATCTCTAAATCACCAACTAATAATCTCAATAATATGTACGAAACAAGAGGTCCACTAAACAATCGGTTGGTAAAACCAATTCATTCAAAGGTAAGACAGGGACAACCTCACTCGTCCTTTAAGCATCAAGAATGCTCACTTCGGACTTCTTCATACCAGCCTATTCGTCCATTTGTCACCCATCGAACACCGTCAACCACCACCCGCTAATCGACTTTACTACAAAACAATTCGAATATAAATTGGGTCAAACAACTAATCTAAAGACCCATCGTAATCCGAACCATAATTTTCTTTTATTCAACGTCAATATATATACCAACCCAATGACAACTGTTCTTCACGTTTCCTCCTCGCACCATTCTGGTTTCACCTTCTACATGTACCATTGTTCCCATCTCTTGGCGCACACCGAGCCTCCACGCCACGTACCTAGTTTAGTAACCAAACCCAAGAACAACACTGGAAATTATGTTCGGCACCCACTACTTCGAATTGATATTCCTCAAGATCACCGCCAATCACTTGGCCCGATTAATATACCCTTATAGTTTCCGCATCCAAGGACCTCTTGGCGTTTTCGACAATTTCCACCTAACATTCATGCAATCGTTTTTCTCATAAAGCTTCCTGTCCCCTCACAACCGATGCCTACCAGTAGCTCACCCATAACAATTCACCGGTTTCGATATACATTGAAAGAACTAGTGAGCGGGTTAGAGAAGTCACTCCCCTGGGTTTCGGTCGTGCGCCTAAAAAACGAGTTACCGACTGCAGTGGAGTTCTTGGTCACCGATCCGGACAGAGGAACCGCCTTTGGAGGAGGAGAGAGAAAAAAAGGCTCTTGCAAGGTGACACAACCGAGGAGGACGAAGGGGTGGGTCCACTTCTTGCTCTATATCTTAGTTGCTCACAAAGCTAATCCCATGGCAACTAGGCTCACGTCTCTAACTAAAGGCAATTGGCCCTTTTCTTTGATAGCCTAAATCGACTAATACCCACAAAATATAAAGCCAGCCCTCTCAATTGCACCATGGGCTAGATGTTACCATAGGAGGGAAGGTGTTTTGGGCTTATTTCTTTAAGATGTCCACTGCCGGGGACACAACCCAACATTAAGTTGCCCTTTTGGGCGCGCTACCATTGGGGCGGGCAACCCAAAGACAAGCATCTTGCCCCATTTTTTTTTTATTTTGAGCAATGGTCCGCCCAATTCAAAAAGGCCGAATTGGGTCCCATTTGAAATGGCGTTCGACCTAAGCCAAAATTAATCGAAGTCCTAATCCGAGTCATCCACCACTTAGCCTCTCATAAGCCGGCTTTCCAATCCGTTTCGTATAATTCTCGTTTATTAAGAACTATTAAAATGGGTTGTCACATATTAGATAAAACAATCACTTATTAAATTTAAAAAAATACATGATGAGAAAAGATACGGACTTACCCAACTCAAACTTTTCGCATTCTCGATACACTCTTCAACAATACTGGGCTCATGAACCACTTTCAACAAATCTTGAGTGCAAATCAAAGTTTTCAAGACTCTAGGAGTCAAAGAACTTTGAAAGATATCAAGCATACTTCCGAATGTACTAAAAGTTGATTCCGAAGCAATGGTAGTTATGGGAATAGACAAAATATCTCGAGCCATCAAAGATAGGATTTTGAACTTTTGGCCAGTGAGTGTTCCACCACATCAAAATGTCAAAATCACGAGCTTCTTCACTTTCAGCCTAAAAATATTGATCGAGTTCGGTTAAGTCACCCTCAAACTCTTTTTTCTCCTTGTCGATGAAGGCATCATATGCCCTTTTCATAAGGAAATTGAAATCTTTCTCTTGGTTACCCTTATTGCAATTAGGTTCGCAACTACTACCAATCACAAGTTCACCACCCAAATTTTTCTCACAATAACTAAGAGAAGATCACTCATAAAATTTAAACAGACGCTCTAGGGTCAACTTCATCTCATTAAACATCTCTTCGACTTTCGCACTATCTTCATAAATGAATCCATAACAATGCCTCATACACTTCAATTTTTTTCTAGGATCCAACACTACCGTAATCAACACCATCTTATTCATTTTTTTGAAACCCCATAATATTTGTAAAATTTATCTTTAATTTTTTCACCCATAGCTTTCACCGTAGTATTCGTAGCCTTTGACACTACTTTCAAATAATTATACAAAGAAGCTATCTCATCAAAATACTCAATAGAAGGGATATACAAACTCCCCGACATCTTCTTGGTGGCACCATAAAACGTTTTCAAGAAATTGAAAGGGTAATGGTATTTTCCCAATCAACACAAGTCGGAGTGTCGAATTAAGCTCGGAAGATAAAGAAACACCATCTCCATCCATCCTTTCAAAAGCTTTTCTTAGCTTTAATGCGGTGTTTAACATTAGGTAAGTGGAGTTCTACCTAGTGCTAACATCAAGACAAATTGAACCTTTATAAGTGGTTCTTGTACTCTCAATGTAACCTTGAAATGTTTTAGCTCTCATAGGGGAACTTTTCACATACCTAATCGCGTTTCGAATACGTACAATGGAATCCCGTACCTTAGCCAAACCATCCTTCATAGCTAAGTTCAATATATGAGCTATGCACCTTATATGTAAAACTTAACCATCTAAGATCAATAGACTTTCTTTAGAAAATTATCGTTTCAAATAACTAAGAGCAAGTATCATTCGCACTAGTATTATCCATAGCAATTTGGACCCTTTTTTTCTCAATACCTCACTCGTAGATACATTCCTCAATTGCGTTCCTAATATCCTTGCCCTTGTGACTAGAAATCACTACAAAATTTATGATTCTTTTGTGCAATTTCCAATCTTCATCAATATACTTGTGCAGTTAGACACAAATAGTTCATATTCGAATGGAAGTTCATGTATTTGTTGTGAGTGCGATCCTAGACTTGAGCTTACGAAAGGAAGATTTCAACACTTTTTTTTTCACGAAGTATAACTTTATGCAATCTCTAGCCATAGTAAATCATAACAAATGTGTGAAGAGAGGTTGTAATTGTTAATGAAATTTTGAAATCCCACACATTCAACCAGCGAAAAAGGTTGTTCATCGATTATAATCATTTGAACAAGCATTTTCCTACAACTCTCTTGATCAAACTTCCATGTAGTTAAGACATTATTAGTACTAGTATTTCTCCTTGTCGCTTGAGCCCCACCTAATGTAAACAATTTTGCTTCATGTCTACATTAGCGGGATTCTTTCTACACTTTTTCACATGTTTCAACATATTTGAAGTACCATGATAACGAATTTGGACCCCACAATAATTGCATATCATCATAACTTTTTCATTAGCCTTTTTTTTTTGCCTTCATGAAAATGAAGCCAAGCTAACAATTTTCGATTATTAGGACAAGATTCGGATTCGAGTTACCTTGTTCGAGTTGGATGCCTCATCAAATCCTTATCCATCTCTTGATTCCATTATTGGATTCATCCCACTATTGGTATTCTCCATTTCCATTGACATGTTAACGGATCCCGAATGAAAAAACAAGAGCTTAGCGTGGTCGGTGACTCGGTCATGAGCACACTGGTCATGGCGGTTAAATGCTTAGTCCTTTTAAATCCCGGTGAAACCGTTTTCGACTTAACAAGAATAATTTTCATGTTCATCAAACCAGTCACATTCAGCGAACACCAATTCCTCTAGAGATTTCAATTGTAAAAAGAACTAGACTTATATCTGTCCTTATTCCCCATACGTACTAAGGGTGTGTGTCGATGAGAGACGAAGCAAAGGAACTAAGTACTAAGCAAGTAGTGGGAACTTACCGGAGAGAAGGCAAGGCCGACGACCATAAGATTAGAGGAGTGAAGAGAATCAAGGAGAGATTGAGAGCGGATCGAGTCTTCGAGACTAAAGGAGCGAAGAGAGGCGAGGTTAGAGGGTAGTTTTTTTTTTTCCATTTTGGTTCATGCGTGGGTGTACCATGTCCGGGTGGTGAGGTAATGGGTTTGGGCTTATTTTTTTGGATGAATGGGTCGAGCCTTTGAGGAGATAATTTCATAATTTCATTTAACAGGATATACATTCATATTGTGTAAAAGGGCCGGTTTGATTGGATCGGTTAGATGGTTCTCACCCAAAATCGAAAACCAAACCCGCACCCGTTGGTTCCAGGAAATTGGAACCGAGAATCGGACTTGTGCTGGCCGGTTACAATCCAAAATCACTGGTTGGGTACGGTTTGATCCGGTTTTGATGGATCATGATTTTTTTTTCTCAACTCTAAAAGGAGTAATTGTAGAAAACAGGATATTTTGCTCATATGTATTGTGGAGTTGTGGTCGTGAGCAGTTAACCATTTTTTGTTGTATATATCTGTTGATTGGCTTGGATGGTTATCTTTTGATCTCGTTTCCCAAATGTTTGACTATGGTTGTAAACTGAATCAAACCCCTTGTAAATATGTTTGACAAAATAAAGAGCTAACTTCGTTGTGTGTAATTTAGTTAGTGAACCAAGAACAGGCCATACCCTTTGGATTAGGCATGCCTATTATTGGTGTTTGAAGTTTTATTATGCACTTATTATGTATGGCCGATCGATCGATTGAATAGAGCTTTCACATGCGCTAAATTTATAATGAAAGATTAAAACCGAGAACGTAAGTCTCAAGGCTATGGCTCGCCGGGGACGTTACATGTCATGAGTTCGAATGGCTACTTGGACCTCAAGTAGAATATTTTGGAATATCGTGGAAGGCATATATTAATACTTTTCAATTTTTGTTGGCTTTGTTCATTGAAATTTTTTTTAAAGTTATATTATTCCTTTTGTGTTTTGCTTCTTTTATCTAAAGAAGTTTGAGAGATTGATCCTTATCCTATGTCTTCATACTATGAGCATACTATTTGTTGCAAGTCTAGCCTCAAAAGCGCCCTCGTTAGGGATATGCACATTGTCGATTGTGTGTCTAGCTCAATGCTAGGTTGGAGTAGTTCAAATGTGCGTGCCACATCAAACCATGAATTTTAATGTGCATATTTATGATTTTTAATATCTTTTGTAAGAAATTTTCTGAATTTCTTTTTCCATGAGGTTTCTAATATGTGTGAGAAATATTTAAGAGGTGGCCTATAATGTTTGGAACTTCTCCACTATCTGTTTAATCAAGTCCTAAGGAGTTTTTCTCTTCTTTCCATGTGTCCATTTCCGTGCATATCTAATGAGATCGAGTAATTAGCTACGGAAGATTCATATATGGATATATGTTCACATTTGTGGAGGTCTTTGTGACTTGAAAATCAGCCAAACAAAATTGTGAGATAAATGACAATCCTACTAAACCAAAAATCGACTTGGTTAAAGTAGATGATCCGACGACGTAATTGTTATGGGCACTTTCCAAGCCAATATTGTGGCCGAGTATGAAAGAATGAGTGGTAGAGTAAGGTGTTACCAAGCATATACATGAAAATATAACGCTTTATCCTCGTACACTCTAATAGGAGAAAAATACATTAATCTTGGTAATTCAAGAACTACTTTAGTTCTTGGGAAAGTGAATGAAACCAACACATTACGTGTCAAAGGCATTGCGATTGCCAATAGGTACTAGCCATTGTAAAGAATGAAACTTACAATGGTTAAAAGGGATACGTCCGATCGAGATGTGATGTGCTAAAGCAATTTCTTAAAGATAAAATTATGTACATTGATTATATGAAGTCATAAGTGGATTTGGCCAATCTTCTAATTATACATCGAGGAATGGGACAAGCCAGTTGAAGAAAATCGATGATAATGGTAACCCAATCGGTGTGATTGACGATCCCATGAATTAGGTTCATATGTAATAATAAGTCACTTATTGATCTAATAATGCACTATTAAATATTAGTGTCCCCCCTAAGGTGAGAATAATGCAATACTGCAAGGAAAAGAGGTTGAGCCAAACTCTTAATGAATTCCATAGTCATTATTGGTGGTGTATTAAGCTGCAGAATACACTTGATGGCATTACCTATATAAGTATGGAGTGATGCCGCTCGTATGAGAATTTTTGCTGAAAATCTCTCGAACACTTATGAATAATCTAAGCACGTACATGGCCTATTAGCGCAAAATCACGTTGAACAACAAACCTTGTGGGAGGGTAATGCGATTGATGAAAATTATAATTCACAAAAGAAATTCTTGGTTCATAAAAGTTTCAAACTTCAACAATGATTTTGCGAATTATATTTCATTCTTTATAGGGCTAGTTCATAACCTAACAAGTACTAGTTCCAATGCATTACGCTCCAATAACCCTACATTTTTTTCTATTTTTCCTTTTCAAAATTTTTTGAAATATGTGAGAGATTGTTAGGTATTTCAAGTAGTTTTGTAATATGCTTTTAAAATGGTTTTGATAGAATTATGACCGCAATGATTGGCCGTCGTTATTTCAAACGGTCGGTTTTCTAACGGTCGTATAACGGTTTTTTAACGGTTATATAGCGGCCTTATAATGACTTTACAACATATGATTGATTTCTTCATAAACCCTCCATTATTCTATAATGGCTATATAACAATCATATTCTATTATTACCAATTGATTTATAATGGTTTTGTAAAAACTTCATAACGACTCCCTCTCTTGTTTTGCCTATAAAATTGAACATCAAATCACAACCCTTACATCTTTGATTGAGATAGAGAATTTTCATTTCCTGCAAACATCTTTCATTCTATTGTTGGGTTATACACATAACGTTGTTCATGTTCCTTCTAATATTCGGTGCGGAGTATAGAAGAATATCTATTGTATCTCGAGAGAATAGCAGCTAGAAACTTTACGCATCGAGTTTCAGTACTCCGACAAATGGAATTATCTTTAAAGACTATTCTCGCATGCATTAGACAATTATTCTTATTTTTTCGTCTTTTTCAACATATTTTCCATAGTTATTATTTTTCATGCTATCTAATATTTTTCCAACATAATCGCCCACGGTAATTCTCGTGATTAACCTTATTAGAATAAATTTACCTCATGGGATGTAATTTGCCTTGGAAGGTATACGTTGGGCTTTATGGGTCAATGAATTACCTTTATGGATTGCGATTAACCTATTTTTTTCTTTTTGTAAAGTCAATTGCATGCGCTTCGTTCTATATTCGTAAATCTACATAGATGTTCCCTTTGGCATGGTAATTAACAAATACCATTCAAAAACTAGCCTTTGATGTCCGTAATGTGACCTTTGATTTTATAGATACCAGTTTCGTGAAATACAATATTCTATGTTGGATCGCAATTGATAAATAGAGTTTTGCAAATCACCCCTCATTGGTAAAATTCATGCAAATTGATCGTAAAATAGCTTTTACTTCCGTAAATTTTATTTTCAGATAGGTAATATTGATTTTTAATTTATGTTACCACATATTTAAATTGACCATAAGTTTTTATTTTATAATAATATTGCATGTTGCATCAACCGTAAGTTTTATGTTTTATGGGAATATGGCATTTTGCAACTTGTAATTTGCAAGCGTTGTCCCATCACACGACACTAGAACCAAAAAGGACCATCACCTCCCTCACCAAGTTCCCCACCTCCGATCTGACAAAGTCGTCCATCATCGCCCCACCTCTCTCTCTATTCTCTCTCTACGCATCGTTCATCTGGAGACTGATTCGCGATGCCATTTCGTCGCCCCAGATCTGCAAATGCGCCGACTTCCTGAACCTCCTCCTCCTCCTCCTCCCTCCCCAATGTCGGCCTCCCAATCCCTCGGCGGCCAGTCCCGCTGCGGTCGCGTGATCGGCCCCTCCCTCGACAAGATCATCAAGAACGCCGCCTGGAGGAAGCATTCCCACATCGTCTCCGCCTGCAAATCCGCCCTCGACAAGCTCGAGACCATCCCCTCCGCCCCCTCCCCCGCCTCGGCCGATCCTCCCTCTCCCTTGCTCGGCCTCTCCCTCTCCGACGCCGACTTCGTCCTCCAGCCCCTGATCCTCACCCTCGACTCCGCCTACGGCAAGATCGTGGAGCCCGCGCTCGAGTGCGCCTTCAGGCTCTTCTCGCTCAACCTCGTCCACGTGGAGATCGGTGACGGCGCCAGCTATGGCGACCAGGCGAGCGCCGGTGGAGGTTCGGGCTCGATCTTGAGGCTGTTGCAGGGCGTGTGTAAGTCGGGCGGGATCGGGGAGGAGGCCATCGAGCTCGGCGTGCTTAGGGTTGCGCTAGCAGCTGTACGGTCGCCTTGCCTTTTGATTCGAGGAGATTGCTTGTTGCATTTAGTCAGGACTTGTTACAATGTGTATCTCGGTGGCCAGAATGGGACTAACCAGATCTGTGCCAAGTCTGTTCTGGCGCAGATCGTGGTGATTGTTTTCAGTCGGGCTGAGGAGGACTCGATGGCTGTTAGTTTCAAGACGGTGTCTGTTAGTGAGCTATTGGAGTTTACGGATAAGAATTTGAACGAAGGGAGCTCCATACATTTTTGTCAGAATTTTGTTAACGAGGTTGTTGATGCCAACGATGGGACTGCTGTGAATAAGAATTTGGAATTGCATTCGACCTCAGACTTGCAAAATGGGGATGTCCCTGGGGTGAAAGAGGATGAGAAACACGAATTGAGTGATGCAGAGTCGACTGACGGAGCTAAATCAGGTGGTGGCAGTAAGATTAGAGAAGACGGGTTTCTTCTTTTTAAGAACTTGTGTAAACTGTCGATGAAATTCTCAACTCAAGAGCAGACCGATGATCAAATACTTTTGAGAGGGAAAATTTTATCTTTGGAGCTGCTGAAGGTCGTCATGGACAATGGTGGTCCTATTTGGCGCACAAACGAGAGGCAAGTGACAGTTGCTATTTAGTTTTACATTTCACTCAGCCTTTTCGGCTTCAGTAACATAGGCAGCTAATGTCAGCAAAATTGCTGTAGAATTAAAGTCAAATTTCTCATTCTTCAGCCTGCCATATGTATACCTGTAAACTCATAGTATACCATGGCCGATAGAGGGATTGAATCATGAACTCCACAATACTTGGCATGAAATCTCCTTTCTCCTTTTGAGCGATTTATGGTTTCATTACAATGTTCTAACCATATCAACGCTTGATATTTCAACTTCTTGGTCATTGACCAATGACCATAATATTGTCCAGCC
Source organism: Rhodamnia rubescens (assembly GCA_021437795.1). Classification (NCBI taxonomy): domain Eukaryota; kingdom Viridiplantae; phylum Streptophyta; class Magnoliopsida; order Myrtales; family Myrtaceae; genus Rhodamnia; species Rhodamnia rubescens. The sequence continues at coordinate 3,936,519 of JAILYA010000012.1, forward strand.
TAAGCTTTATTACAGTCTACGGGACTCTACAATTTTTGTTGTTGCTTTATACTGGTCTATTTTTATCATGTAAAGAAATTATTACACACAAGAAATGATAGTTGGTTACGGGGTTGGAGGGCTTATGCAGAATATAATAGCTGACTATACAACAGGACAAAGTTCCCTGCAATCGTTGGGAATTCTTCTGTAATAGTGTGTAAGTTGCAAAGGATTTCCTCCTGGTGTCTGCAACTAACATGTTCTCTAGCCAAGACAGTGGTAGAGGGATGAATACATTTTAGTCGCCTGCCTAATTTTGTCCTAAATTAGCAGGGTAAAGAATAAATGCGCAACCGTTGACTTTATATAAAACAATTCAGATTATTAATTGATGTACACCGACATATTATTTGGAAGCTTAGCTTTTGGGATGTGATGTGTGAGTACCGTTAACACTGTTACATTCTATTTTGTTTTTTACATGCACTATTACATGGGAGTTTTGTTACGTTGCGGGATACTCCATTGTTTGGTTTGCAATGGAAAAGGATAAGGAACGGAGAGAAGATATTAGTTATCCAAATTTGAAAATACTTAAGAGATTAGATTTTTAGGATACAACCTAGTGCCATGTGCTGTTAAGTTAGCATGTTTTGTTCATCAAGTTTGTGCACACATGGAGTTATAATGCTTCCTGAAAGTTGAGGGTTAGTTTCTAACGAGGCTTCATTTCCTTACCTTTGTGCAGGTTTCTGAGCGCCATTAAGCAGTTTCTCTGCTTATCATTGCTAAAGAACAGTGCATTGTCAGTCATGGCTATTTTCCAGCTTCAATGTTCTATTTTTATGAGCCTCTTATCAAAGTTCAGATCAGTGTTGAAAGCAGAAATTGGAATATTCTTTCCCATGCTTGTGCTTCGGGTGCTTGAGAATGTTCTGCAGCCTAGTTTTTTACAGAAAATGACGGTTCTCAGCCTATTGGAGAACATATCTGAGGATTCGCAGATTCTCATTGATATCTTTGTTAACTACGACTGTGACTTGGATGCCCCTAACATTTTTGAAAGGTACTACTTACTAGATATGTCTGAGAATTCTATAATCTATCAAGGGTCTCCTTATGATATGAGCGAATTACAATCAATTGCAGCAATAAGCTTGGCCACCAACTCTTAATAGATGCTTTAGTCATTGGTTTTATCGGAGGCACTTGGATGATTTGTTCTTGAGAGGCTAGAGCAGAATTGTTTGAGGCTGAAATTTAGGTTGATATGGGAACTTTAAATTGAGCGTAGCTTTAGGATCCGGCATCATGAGATAGCAAGTCCAGGATCTCGTGGAAATGCAGGATCAATACAGAATCTCATGGAACGTCTTATTGTTCTTTACTTAGTAAGCAGAGAGGTCTATATCTATAGGCTGATGGGACTCTTCATTGCTTGGTTTGCCTCCTCATGCTGTCCAAGTTCTGATGTTTTGTCTCGGGCAGTCAATTGATTAAGGTTTCCTCGGGGTTAATTTGGTGGCTCCAGTGTGGATTCTACCTCACGTGTTACCTGTCAATGACATGTTTCAGAAATTAGCTTATATTGGACTGTTATTGTTATTTGGTAGGAACATGTTAGCAGTTTTGATGTAAGACCTCGGTGGCTTGCCTTTTTGAGCATAGGATATTGTTTGGCTCATTCTATCCTAAAATTAATTCAGAGCGGTACTTTATTAACCATTTCTTCTATATCCCGCTATAGTCTATAAGTTTAGATACTTTGGAAGAAATCAAGAGTCCATCAGCCAAAGCAAACTGTCAAGTGAGGAATAAGTGATGCACCTAGTGGCTTTGACCTAGTAACTCTTGGATTTGATTTCTACATCCGTGCCCATTGAAACTAGAGATACAGGCACTGGAAATTCCTGAAATTTGGCAAATTGTTCAATTAGGTCCTACAATTCTCTTTTTCCAATTGGGTCACGAACTATGTATTTTTTTTGGGTCGAATTGGTCCTTCCATTTAAAAACAATTGGAATTGCGGATGTTGCGTTAAGTTTCTATTCAAAGAAAATGTGGGATCCTACGAGGCCATTAACAACTTTAGAGAGAGAGGCCAGTGAAGGGTTGAGCCACAGTGCACAACACGTCAAATGGGCAACACCTTCTCCTCCAAACCCCTTCTGCTGTCTGAACTTGACCTGCACTGACTTGCCAACACCTTATCCTCTAAACCCTTGCCTTCCCCACCGTGCAATCATCTCTTTGCACCTCTTGCAACCACACTTCAACACCATGCCATCCACCAAATCTATCTCTCACAACTCAGACTCGTTGGTGTATTCGATCAAGCAAGTAATAGTGGCACCGGAGGTCCTTGCCGGTGCTTGAGAGGTGGTGACGTGGCTCCAGCTGCCTCGCCTCCCTTTCTCTCTCTACTAGGGTTCAAATTTTTTATTCAATTTTCTAATTAATCCATGCCATCATCATAGGGACTGATATTCATGTCATCACTCGTAAGTCCAGTCACCACTGACATGGAATCCATGTCAGTATCTCTGTTTGCTTTATAATGGAAGAATTGTGAACAAAAAAGTACATAATTTGGGGATTCAATTGCAAAAAGAATTTGTTAAGAGAACTGATTGACCAATTTGCAATAGTTTAGGGACCTCCAGTGCCTTTATCCCTTGAAAATAATAAATAAAAACAGCAGCATAGTATTTTCTTGTTTATTTTGCGAAGAAGATCAATATATCTTTGTTCAAATAACTATTTGTAGGGTGGCACCTCATGGAAGATCCAACAATGGGACTGAATTTTATGTAAACTCGAGCTTAATGATGACAAATTTATGGGAAAGTATCAGTAATTTGTCATAGTCTACACCAAATTATTGATGACTGTCATCGGCAGGTCAAGATAGTAAGAATGAACTTGTTTTGAACTACCCTTGAGGTTGTTTTCTGTGAGATTGAGAAGTAGCTATAATGGTGTAGTAATGTTCTTTGAACATTGACAGTTGCTGTCTTGTGGCACCACCACTGCACCCACTTAACACAGATTGAAGCAGCAGAAGTGCAAGCTGAGATTCGGAAGAGAGAAAGAGAGAGGAGAGAGAAGATAGAGAAGGGGGCAAGGGGGGGTAGTGGGTTGAAAGTATGCCAGGTTATGGAAAAAATATTTAGGCTGTAGCTTTTTGTTTGATCGATTTTGAAATGTTAAGGACTTTTAGTGTCTATGGGTGCTATTAAGATTGTAGAGAAATATGAGGTATACTGAGATATGGTAGGCTCTTTAGAATTTTAAGTAGTTGGCCACTCTGAAGTCTGAAACAACAGTGAGCAAGGCATATCAGTAACGTGCTTTGAGCTTTCTTTGTAAGCTTTTTTTCCCCCTGTCTATGGTTTGTGCCACCTTGGTTGGTGGTGATTTGAAATTATTACGGTGTCCTTTATTTTGGTTTGAGCTTTGATAGCTTTGGTTCAAATAGAACCCATCACTTCTGGAAGCAGAATATTTTGTTGCCACCTTCAAACTTGAAAGCTATTGAGTCTACTTTGCCCTCTTGTTGATTTTTACCTTCACTCAGTCCTTATCTACACTGAGTTTTTTGTATTGTTGTTTTCAAATGTATTAAAACCCTTATAATTCCATCAGATAATCGCAGGACTGTTAATGGTCTACTTAAAACTGCCTTGGGACCACCAGCTGGTTCAGCCACAACCTTGTCTCCAGCTCAGGATATTACCTTTCGGCATGAGTCAGTGAAGTGCTTAGGTACCATCGTTAAATCAATGGGAGGTTGGATGGACCAGCAGCTGAGAATAGGAGAATCCGCTCATACACGATTTCCAGAAAGTGATGTATCAACAGAGGGTCATTCTACCTCCAATGGAGAGGATGCAGCTGTCCCAGATTATGATTTTCATCCTGAAGTAAATTCAGAATTTTCTGATGCTACCACCCTTGAGCAGCGTCGAGCCTACAAGATGGAGCTTCAGGTCATTTTCCGTTTATGGGGTTAGACCATATCAGTTAGTCATTAAGCTTTTGTGTAATCAAGTGACGCGTGATTGCATATCTGCTATTTAGGTCTTCTATGCATTCTGTTGGCTTATACTCTTGCTTCCTTTGTCTCTTTTTTACTGAATTAGATTCGTTTCAGTAGAATTGCGCCGAAAAGCCCCTCCCTGCCTTCACTGATTATTTTTCTGACTTTCTTGCAGAAAGGTATTGCACTGTTTAATAGGAAACCTTCCAAGGGAATTGAGTTTCTTATCAGCACCAAAAAACTTGGTGGTTCTCCTGAAGAAATCGCTGCTTTTCTGAAGAATGCTTCTGGTTTGAATGAAACTGTGATAGGTGATTATTTGGGGGAGAGGGATGAGTTTCCCTTAAAAGTTATGCATGCTTATGTGGATTCGTTCAATTTCAAAGAAATGGATTTTGGGGAGTCCATAAGGTTCTTCCTACGAGGCTTCAGGCTGCCTGGGGAGGCACAGAAGATTGATCGCATAATGGAGAAGTTCGCTGAACGCTATTGTAAATGCAACCCAAGTTCATTCACTAGCGCAGATACCGCATATGTTCTTGCTTACTCTGTGATAATGCTTAACACAGATGCGCATAATAACATGGTTAAAGATAAGGTATGGTAGGATAAATTGCTCTTATCTCCATCTCTCAGATATTCTAAAGTTTCTGTAATTATTAAGTTGGTGTCTCATGCATTTGGTTTTTTTGGTTGTGTTGTCATTTCTTTATTTTTGCCCCTCGTGTGGATTCACAGTCACAGAATAATTGAAACTGTTTGAAAGTGTTGTTGATACATGTCTTTAGGAACAGATTGAGACTTATTGATTGTAGGAGTGTATCAACTGGTGCTTTTTCGGTGTTCATTAATAAAAGGGCAAGCCAAGAAACATATGCAGCTAATTTTCCTACAAATTTCCTGAAAATTTTGTTCTTCTCTCTTTCAAGAGATCTTCTGTTGGTGTATACTAGCTTGTAAATGCAATATTGCCGTATAGTGGCACTGGAATGATCTATGACCTTATTTGCTGAAATATGCAAAATTGACAGTAAGCCTGTGCTGATCATCTGCTCTGGTGCTGAAATAGATGAGCAAGGCTGATTTCATCCGGAACAATCGAGGAATAGATGATGGGAAGGATTTACCGGAAGAATATCTTGGTGCCCTTTATGATCAAATTGTTAAAAATGAAATTAAGATGAGTTCTGATTCTCCAGCTCAACAGAGCAAGCAGGCGAACAGCCTGAATAAACTGCTAGGATTGGACGGTATTCTCAATCTAGTCACTGGGAAGCAGACAGAGGAAAAAGCATTAGGTGCAAATGGGCTTCTCATAAAGCACATCCAGGAACAGTTCAAGGCCAAAGCTGGAAAATCAGAGTAAGCTCATTAATAGCATATTCTGATAGTTTCAAAGTTCGAACATATGGTGGTGAGTAGTAATCGAGGACATCTAATGGAGAGCATGTACAAGGCAATGACGATCTTGGTGTTTTCAGTTATGTGCGTTGATTGTTCAGAAAAAGAAAAAAGAAAGAATGTGCTTGGCGTGTCATGTGCTTTTGTCAGTCTGCCTGAGTTGGATAAAAATCTGGGTTCTGTCGTTATGTGTCTGCTTTTCCATTGTAAGGGCTTTGCACGTTTCCTCTACATTAAAGATCTTGTTTATATTTGATAAATGTCGGGGGCTTCGTTGGAACCACCGTAAAATGATTAACGTCATGGGCACCTTTCCAGCCCTTGAAAATTCCAACACTGCAATTTTCTCTTGAATTTTCTGAAGTTATTAATGTACTTTTTCTCTGGTGCGACAGGTCTACGTATCATTCTGTCACCGATATAGCAATACTGAGATTTATGGTGGAGGTCTGCTGGGGTCCTATGTTGGCTGCATTCAGTATGACACTTGACCAGAGCGATGATAGGCTTGCTACTGCTCACTGTTTGCAGGGGTTTCGTTATGCCGTGCATGTCACTGCAGTCATGGGTATGCAAACCCAGAGAGATGCTTTCATGACGTCTGTTGCAAAGTTCACTTACCTCCACTGTGCTGCCGATATGAAGCAAAAGAATGTTGACGCCGTTAAGGTATGTGTTTGCTTATAATAATTTGACAGGTGGAGTTTCACGTATTCTATTAGATGATGGTAGCATGGCACAACTTGTTGAATATGTGAATTGAAAAATTTAGAGGGACTGCCTCCTCAGACATTTCTGAATTAACATTATGTGCAATAATTTGGTTTTGCTTCTTCAAACCGTATTTCTCTACTTTCTTGACTCTTCAAGATGATAGAGATTATAAGTCTCAGCAAAATGCTAGATACTTAGGTGTAATTAGGATTTTAGTTTTTAAGGTACTCTACGTGATGCTTATTGCTTTTAGTGTTTAACAGTTTTACGTTTGACCTTTTCATACTTTAGTGTTTCAACTTTGTGCAGGCAATCATATTGATTGCTCTTGAAGATGGTAATCATCTTCAGGAAGCCTGGGAGCACATACTAACGTGCCTTTCTCGAATTGAGCATCTTCAACTATTAGGAGAAGGTGCCCCTACTGATGCATCTTTTCTTACTGCATCAAATGGTGAAACAGAGGAACGAACACCTAAACCCATTGGGCTTTCATCTCTAAAGAAAAAGGGAACTATTCAGAATCCTGCAGTGATGGCTGTTGTTCGGGGGGGTTCATATGATAGTACTACAGTTGGAGTCAATTCTTCTGGACCAGTAACTCCTGAACAGCTCAGCAACTTCATATCAAACTTGAATTTGCTGGACCAGATTGGGAACTTTGAGCTAAACCACGTCTTTGTTCATAGCCAACAGTTGAACAGTGAAGCAATTGTTGCTTTTGTGAGGGCCCTTTGCAAGGTTGCTATGTCAGAATTGCAGTCTCCAACTGACCCTCGGGTTTTCAGCTTAACAAAAATTGTAGAAATAGCGTAAGAATCTTAACTCTTTTTCTTCTGTTTGGTTGTCTGCATCAACTTCCACCTTGATAGGTCTTTGCTATGGAAAGTACATCACCTGAAAATTATCAGAAGAAACTGAAAGGTGTACGTGCCCTGTTGCAGTGCACATATCCGACATTTTCTTTGAAAGATGTCATCTTGATTGCATATTGAGTTTCTTCCATTATGTGTCATGCACGTTCCTGTGGAAAATGAGAATTGGCTTTTACGTCTTTGTAATTGTGTATGTTTCTGGTGCAGGCATTATAATATGAACCGGATCAGATTAGTTTGGTCTCGCATATGGAATGTTCTGTCTGATTTCTTTGTGTCAGTTGGGCTATCAGAAAACCTTTCAGTCGCGATCTTTGTGATGGACTCGTTGCGGCAGTTGGCTATGAAGTTCCTGGAGCGGGAGGAGCTGGCAAACTACAATTTCCAGAATGAGTTTCTTAGACCGTTTGTAATTGTTATGCAGAAAAGCAACTCTGCAGAGATCAGAGAACTGATAGTTAGATGTATCTCTCAGATGGTTCTCAGCCGCGTAAGCAATGTCAAATCTGGGTGGAAAAGTGTTTTCCTGGTATGTTAACTCTTCGATAAACTCTTTGACTTTAATTATGCTATTTTTGATCAATTAAGGTTAGGGTAGCAGAAGGGTCGGAATATTGGAGGTTGTGCATTTTATTGATGTCTCTTGTTTGTATATATCTGGTCCATGATGCTATAGCTGACTTGATTGAATTTTCGAGCTTTCAGAAACCGTAATCTCATTAGCCATGTCTTTTCTTCTGAGAGAGTATCTTGTTTTTTTCAGATTTTTACAGCTGCTGCAGCTGATGAGAGGAAGAATATTGTCTTGTTGGCCTTCGAGACCATGGAAAAGATTGTCCGTGAATATTTCCCTTATATAACTGAGACTGAGGCGTTGACCTTTACGGACTGTGTAAGATGCCTCCTTGCTTTTACGACTAGCAGATTTAACAATGATGTCAGCCCCAATGCCATAGCATTTCTTCGGTTTTGTGCGGTCAAACTTGCTGAAGGTGAACTTTTGTCCAACGGCAAGAGCATAAGTGATGGTTCAACTTCAGACGCAGCAGAAGGTGGTGGTGAGGTTGTGTTGAATGCAGAAACTTTCATCAATAAGGATGAGCCATCATCTTTTTGGGTCCCTTTACTTGCTGGTAATGTGCCCTATAATTGATGTCTTATTCTAGATGCCGCTGCTTGGCAAACTTATCTACATGTTTGGCATCAGTGCCACAGACTTGAGATGACCTTGCCATTAAATAAAGCTGATCTTAAATGTCGTATTTATTGTTCTGAGAAATATAAGACAGTTAGATACATGGTTGCTGATGCATAAGGTTGAAAATTTATGAATCACCTGGGTCAGCTATCCGACTGTAACCCCTTGCGGTTTGAAGTGAGCATAGTTATGTTTAGTTTATAAGTTTTGAAGATTTAAATATCATATTTCCTTCAGTATACTATTGTGATCGAGCTGGAACTGGTTTTTGGAAATTTTTCTTTGACGTTGAATGGATAATGAGGGGCAAATTATGAATTATATGCAGAGAATGTTCAAGCAGATAGTATATGATCAAATAGGTTGACTTTTTTATTTTCCTATGTTTTGAAGTATTTGAAGCTTTTGGTCAAGTTTTTCATAACATCATTAAGAGAATGGTCCTTTTGGTTGATATCCGTTTGGTTGATATATTCATATAGCTATAGATAAATTGCCAACCTGGTATAGAGTCCTTTTATTTTTTGATCAGAATAGTGTCCTTCAGTTGTTTGAAGTGAAAGAAAAACAAACAGAGGAATAGCGATGTTGCTCCGAGATGCAGGATTAGTGTCAAACAATTTCATAAAAAAATCTGGGACTGGGGCTTTATCTATGATGATGTGCATGGACTCACCTTGAATCTGTTTCGCCAATTTTCACCTTCTCAGTGGTAATTCCTCTATAGACTCCTGCGGAGAGACCTTGAATCTGCCTTGCCATTTTGTTCTTTCATAGAAAAAGGAATCGCTCTTCATTGAGGTGAAACAAGTACACTTAAGATGTGGTGCATGTATTTGCTGAAAGAGCTCGTTTGATTTTCTCTCACTACATTGCACATGCTATGTTTGATGTGAGGCTTGCATCTGTAAGTCATTAACATTGGTACTTTTATTCAGGGTTGTCAAAACTGACATCGGATTCCAGATTAGCAATCAGGAAGAGTTCTTTAGAAGTGCTTTTTAGCATACTAAAGGATCATGGTCATGTCTTCTCCAGCCAGTTTTGGATTGCTGTTTTCAACTCTATTGTTCTTCCGATATTCAATTTTGTCTCTGAGAAAGAGGTGCCTGTGAGGGATGACCAGTCATCGCCTAGTGCTAGATCTTCACAATCTGAAGGAAGTACTTGGGATTCTGAAACTGCTTCTGTGGCTGCACATTGTTTAGTAGATCTCTTTGTTAGTTTCTTCGATGTGGTGAGGCCTCAACTGTCTGGTGTTGTTTTAATAATAACGGGGTTCATAAAGAGCCCTGTTCAAGGTACTGCCAGTACAGGTGTTGCTGCACTAGTGCGATTAACAGATGACTTGGGCATCAGACTTTCAGAGCATGAATGGAGGCAGATATATGTGGGTTTGAAGGAAGCGACAGAATCGACTATTCCTGGATTTTTGAAGGTTCTAGGAACCATGGATAACATTGAATTCACTCGTTATTCTGAAACAGATTTGGAAATGGATTCCGATCACGGGCTTAGCAGTGATGACATTGAGGATGATAATCTTCACACTGCAGCTTACGTGATTTCACGGATGAAGAGTCACATTGCTGTGCAGCTACTCTTGATACAGGTACCTCTTGAGTCCCTATGATCAGATGCATTCACGTACCGAATAGGCCCGCCTTCTAATTTCATCTGTGGGTCTCAATTCTCCTGTGCAATTAATTTATCCCCCACTCAAGCGATCCTCCAATAGTATCTTTTGATTGCTCCATATATTCGCTGATAGTCAATTCGTGTTGTGCTCCTTTTCTTTGGTTTGCTTTTATGCTGCAAGCTTGTTTCTCATTTTTTATGTAATTTTCTTTTCTGGGGAAGATCCCTAAGGAACATCCTTGTGGCAAGTTTATGTCAGTGAATTGATCATCCTGGAATTCTTCTCTTTTCTGTACAGGTGGTGGCCGATCTGTACACATCACACCCAAAATCTCTATGCGGAGGCAATATTGCAACCATCCTGGAGTTATTTTCTTCAGTTGCTTCGCATGCCCACCAACTGAACTCTGAAATGAAACTGCAGAAGAAGATTCAGAGAGTGTGCTCTGTGCTAGAGCTCTCAGGTCCACCCATTGTTCATTTTGAAAACGAGTCTTACCAGAGCTATCTCAACTTTCTTCAGTATTTGCTCCTGCAATTTCCTGGATTGTCCAGTGAGATGGGCACGGAATCACGGCTGGTCACGGTGTGTATGGAAGTGGTGCAAACATACTTGAATTGCACAAGCCCTCAATTCGCGCAGGTGAGATCGGCGAACCGGCCGGTTCTTCACTGGATTCTCCCGCTAGGTTCGGCGAAGAAGGAAGAACTGGCGGCCAGGACGGCATTAGTTGTGACGGCGCTGAGAGTGTTGGGCAATCTGGAGAGAGACACGTTCAGGAGGCACGCCTCGCGATTTTTCCCTTTGTTGGTAGATCTCGTGCGGAGCGAGCATAGCTCCGGGGAAGTTCAGCGTGTCCTTACATACATATTTCAACAATGTATAGGTTCCATAATAATGGAATGACGATTTCACCTCACACCTCCAAAAAAATTTTGCGACCCACGTATAATTCGTGTCACCACCAGTTTTAAAAAATCCTTTACCCTTTGATTCTATAGCAGGATAGAGAGCACGATTCCCTCTGTAAAAGTTCCTTCTTCCTATTTCCCCACTTGGAAATGTACTGTAAATGGCGAGGTTGTTGACCTACCCATCCTTTGTGAGTCTCGTTTCTCAGTCGATTCTCAGAGCTCTCTCTAATCTTAGTCAACAATGGTGGATGCAAAGGAGTAACGCCACTTTAGAACATCTCTCTTGCGCGATAGCCCCATGGAATAGCATTATTCAATGCGGGCTTCCATGGCGCCCGTCATGATGTCTTCGGTCCCCCTCTCCTTCTCTCTCTCTCTCTCTCTCTCCATGTTGGAAAGCAAAGGCAAATGTATCGGTCTTTGCTCGGTACACCGCCCTTGAATCTTGACTTGTTGACCCCAGGCGCACTTAATGCTGTTCAAGTCCCTCATGCTCTTTGGTGTCCGCGCCGCGTGATTCCATGCTTGTACGTATCCTCTTTTATTTTGTCTTTTTTCCTCCCTCCCTCTTCTTATCTTTCAGAACTTCCCTTGATCTAATTTTGTCACATTCTTCTGGCACAGGTGATTAATTTCATCAGTTAGTTAAGAGTCGAGATCCCTCACTTAGAGAATGCTTTCTATCTTCATTTTGTTTCCCCCCCCGAAAGGCTGGCACCGGACAACAGCATATGATTTGGTCATCAATTGGATATTCATACTCGCTAAGAGGCGACGGTGACTAAAACTCTTAAGAGCGGGTCTGAGAAGTCCCCCATGCTGTTGCGCAATTTGGCCGTTCGAGTTTATCTATAGAGCGAATACTTTTGTTTGTGGATAATTATCGGATGGACGTTCCTTTTTTTAGAAAACTTCTGCATTTTCTATTGTGGCGTACCTCAAGTCACAATAGCCAGCAGGAGGAAAGCTCTCCGAGAAACAAACGATACGGATCACAACATCGTCTACCGGAAAATACCTGTCCATTTCCTCAAGAAACCAATCTCCCCTTGCATGGGAAAAAGTAGGAACGAAAGGGGGCTTCTCCATATTTAGCAGTTGTTGTTTAAACTTCCAAGCTTCGATAACGCTTTGCCGATTGTGAGCCGCGAGAAGTTAAGCCAAATGGGAACGTAACCACACCCCTTTCAATTCTCTTTCTGTAATTGAAGCAAGTCAATAATGAAAAAACAAAGAGGGGGGTTGGGTGGGTTTCTCTCTCGTGTGTCAATGTCTGTCTGTCCGTGTCTCTCTCTCTCTCTCTCTCTATCTCGCTTGCTTGATCTGTAAAGCTAAATGTCGGAACGATGCTGGGGGCAAATATCGGTCCCATGCAAAAGAAAAAAAATAATTGATTGCTGCTCTTTCTAAGCTCCCACCCGAAGTTGCGGTCTGGCCGCCTGAGTCATAATAAGGTCTCGTCTCCAACCCCTTTTGCCCACATTAAATGATTCCCCACCTCTTTTGAAGATGTGCATTGTACACACATCCCCCCCTCTTTAATTGAAATCCTTCTTTTCTGTCTAGTCATGATGGCTTGTATTGCCCAAATCCACTCCCAATAACACGATGATGATGATGTGTGTGTGTTGAGTCCCTTTCCCTTCGGTTCAGTGTGCATCACGAATAGGCCAAAAGGAAAAATCGAGACTTGGTGTCGCTTAGATATCAATAGCTGAAAACGTTGCGAATTACATCGGATAGAAGCAATCGAGCGATGTAAATTGCTCCTCGGGATGATCTGGGCTCGATTCATCAGGCTCGTCGTGCCTTTTCTTTTGTACAAATTCTTGATTCGATCGTGCTCGACGTGCGGAACAGTATTTTTGATAGGGATGATCGCCCTGTCGCTTCTGAAACCCTGATGAAAAGTCGATGCAGCATGTTGCACGGCACACGAAAGAAACGTCCCCGTTTCATCTCTGTCTCATGTCTGGACTTTTTTTTCCCCCTTTCTTATGGAAAACGGATGGAACCCTTAATCGAAAATGACGCGATCTAAGAGAAAAATGCACGATGATGTGATCTACTTAGAAGTAACCCGAAATGAAACTAGAACATGCTTTATAATTCCACTCGGAGGAGGTCGATTATTCACATTTATTTCACTTCATAATCAGCATATTTTACGATCATTAAAGTCACCTAATGAACCTAATATTAGGTGTTCGTTTTCTTCCCAAGTTGCTCATTGACAAATACCCATTAACAAATAATCATTCAAGTTGGGGAGACAAATGGAATCCCGGGCACACGGATTTTGATTTCTTCGAGTGTTACATTTCGTGACATTAAGCAAAACGAATTGGCGCCTGCCACTGCAGACTGGAACGAAAGTGCAAGGGACCAAATCTGTGCCGCAGAGCAATCGCCTTCAATTTCCATGCAAATGATTATTGTATAGCCAGCAGTATTTCGTTTACTTTCCTAGCATGTATGATCCTTTTCACATTGCCCTTGTACAAGAACTTGGCCATGCTTGGAGATGGACAATGTTGAATATTTGGGATTCGGATGAGGTCAATCAATCTTTTATGATGTTCATCCGATACATACAACCAAAAAAAAAAAAAAAAGTGGGTTGGAGATTTTTCGTTGAGTGTGTTGTGATTGTGATCGCCATCGAGCCGTAACCGCAGATTTGAAATCAAAACCGGGAGGGAGAAAGATCAGGATCGACCTAAGTTGTTATGGAATCGAATTATACGAGGGACCATGATTTCGAGCGAAATGAGGAACCTAAAACATACTAAAACGATATGAGAAAATTTATCTCGAATAACAATGTTATGAAACTTTGTTTTTTTTTTTTTAAAGTTAATATGCATTGGAGCAAATTTTTTTTGGTTTCAGAGCGATGAGTCATTACCTTTGCATTGGATGAGTAACGAGGAATGGAGATGTCAAAGTCGGCCGGCTCAACACATGTTAAGTTGTCGTGCAAAAAATTAGCTGTTGAACAATATGTACAGCCTCATTTTGTAGACTTTTTCTCCAATTAAGAAATAAATATATTAACACTTTCTTTGTCGTTGACTTGTCCCCAATTCATTTGGTAATTATGGGGGACTTGAGGTTGCATCAGCTGCCAAAGAGAGAATAAGAAGGGAAAGAGATGCTAAAAAAAAAAATGATTAATATATCTATTCTGCTTCCTAATTTTGAAAACAATATAAGCACGACTACAATAGTAAAATTTAACGGGGACATAAACCCATCTAGATCTCGATCGAAACCCTCCTGGTATCGATCTTTTTTTTTAATAATAATTATTATAATCAGCGATAATTACCATGCGAAGCGATCATGAATATTTTTCGTAAAGAGAAAATGCTTATTCACCCAATGATACCGCGTTAATTGCTCCATAACTCTTTACCTAACATCACGAGTCATCTATTCCTTCCTTTCTGAAAACAGAATTTAATTTTTTTTTCTCTATTTTCTCGCATTAATTGTTAACTAGATAAAAAAAACAAAAATTGTAAAAAAAATCCGAGCCCTTGTCCTTGTCCCTCGAGATGCTTCGTCCCCTGTCTGTTTCTCTCTCCGAGTCTTATGCAATTTATGCATGAATTGCATGCCACCAACCCCAGCATTTATTTTAAAAGAAAACTACATATGTGATGTGAACCCTAATTTGACTTTTAAGAGCTGGGAACTTCATCTAACTTTGGACGTAAACCGTCGAAAATTAAAAGCATGTCCTTTCATCCAATCCCCCGTGTTCGATTCTGATTGGTCCATGCCATCCGTTAAACACTCGTGAGCTTTTGACCTTATAAGATAAAACCAGAAGCTTGTATTTGTCTTAAGGCAAGTTTGGCCAAAGCTGTGATCTTCCCTCTGAGCAAAGTAAGTCTTAAATGTGCACGCAAATGACATTAGGGGTTAGGCAGTACATCAACATAATAATTGTTTTAATTTCGTGTCAAACAGTGGCTTACACAGATTTTTTTTTTCAAGTCTTTGTAGATAATATTCATCCGCGTTTTAACTTTATTCGTTCAAAATTTGAATCATTCTTCGGATAAAACCGAGTAAGAGAATACTTCAATGATTGGATAATGATAAATACGTATTTTATATGATTTATTGCGAGCCGGAGCTTGGAACGAGCCCGGTTGAAATTTTCGCCAATGATAAATTACGCAAACGAGTTGAGAGGTGACTAAGTTGTACACGACCATCCTCTCACACCATATAATAACCGCGGGGGGGCAAATGATTAATTAAAGTTTTCTCTCTCCTCGTTACTAGAAATTTCGAGGTTAATTATTCCCTAAACTAGTATCTTATTTATGCCCTTGGTTATGGTGAAGAGAAAAAGTTTACCACCGGCAAGCATTGCATTATTCAAAGTTTCCAATCGGCCTCCTGCTCTGTCAACTTCTCCGTCACCCAACCAACCACATGACAAAATTTTTCAAGTCAAACAGAGACAGCTGCACATAAAGCGTAAGCACACGGTTCAAAATTGATCTCATTGCCACATTATAAAACGGTATTGCAGTCAAAGGGTCAAAGGTGAGACCCTAATTCCTGTTTTCTCATTAGGGCAAGCAAAACCTTGCTTAGTTGGTCTCTATTGGCCAACGCCAAACCAAATCATCTTAAGCTCTTTTGACTTTGGAAAGCAGCCAAAAGTGAAAAAAAAACCACCTCATGTTATGCTAAAATATAGACCCAAACATTTTAGGTGAATTTTAGGGTTAGGGACGAAATTGATGTTAATTGGGCCTTCTTTTTGGAGGTGTAAATGTACCTAAGTCATAGGTCCAAGGTGGGAAGATTCTAGCCCTAGAGATTAGTCTTGGAAGGATTGAGCTTGTTGGTTTTGATCAAACTATGTACAAGTGGATTGGTGATGTTTGAAGGATTGAGAGGTACATAACCCCCGTTAGTCCATACATCAATGGGCATGACATCTTAGGCTGTCAGTTCGAGATTAAATGCCAATTGAGTGATTTCAATTCGTGGGGGCGCGACTACCGACTTCGCGCCCCCTCTCATTAAGTGAAAAAACAAAGGGAAATTAAAATGGTTTAGCGTCCTGCCCCCAATGGGGTAATCTCCTAGGACTTAGTATGATGGGGACAACGGCTCGAGTTTCGACTAGAACGATATAGGGAAAATTATCAAAACAGTCCTAAACCTCCTATCGGCCACCGGAGGCTCGCGCTGACGACCCTCACCTAGGGGTTGGCAACTTCCACTAGCCCTCAGCTGGTCCTACTAGCCCAAAGGCAAAAGAAAAGAAAAGAAAAAACGATAGAAACAATTATTAAAAAAATAATTAACAAATTTCAACAATATTAAAATATTATTAAAAATTTGTCACGTCAAGACCGACTGGCCAAATGGATTGAGTTGACAAAGATGTAAAAAAGTTTAGGACTTAATTAACTAAAAAAAGATGTTCGGGGTGAGTTGGCGATAATTGCAAGAAATTTATGACTTTTATGGCTATTCACTCGAAATTAATATTGCGGACGTAATATAATTTATCGAGTACTTCATTAAAGACGCGATGTTTCTTCATATGGTAGGGAAATCGTAGCATGAAGGCTCTTAAAAAGGAGATAGAAGTGACAAAAGGGAGAAGCAAAAATTTCCACATTTTTTTTTGCCCTTTTAGAAAGATTTCGAGATGAAATGGCAATGAAGAAGACAACGAAGAGATCTACCAATCCTCTCACTTTGACTCTCTTGGTCACTCTCGCACGTGCCAACACTCTCTCACTGAAAATCTGAAATTACCTCATTACCCTTCCAATCCTGCGTGAAACCCCCCGCAACGACCCTATAAATACCGACCCTCCTAGACTACCGCTCCTCCATTCAAACCCATACAATACAAACTCCCTCCACTGTTATCTCTCTCCCGGTCATTTCGTCGAACACCTCTCTCCCCTCCCTTGTCGCCGGCAGCCCCGCCGCCGCCCACGATGGACGTTCGCCGGCGACCTGATAAGGCCCTCGACGGCCACGTCAACACCAAGTCCAAGCAGCACCAGGACGTCGTCGCCGGCGACGCATCGTCCCTCAAGGCGTCGGATGCCCTGCCGCTCCCCCTCTACATCATCAATGCCGTCTTCTTCGCGCTCTTCTTCTCCGTCGTGTACTACCTCCTCTCGCGGTGGAGGGAGAAGATCCGCACGTCGACGCCGCTCCACCTGGTGACCCCCGCTGAGATGGCGGCCATCGTCGCCTTCGTGGCCTCCTTCATCTACCTCGTCGGGTTCTTCGGCGTCGACTTCGTCCAGTCCCTCATCCTCCGTCCCGCCAGTGATGTGTGGACCGCGGACGATGAAGAGGATGAGGTCGTGGTCGCGGGGGCCGATCACGAGAAGATCCTCCTCAAGGAGGATTCCCGCAGTTCGCCCTGTGGCCAGGCTCTCGACTGCACGCCAATCGTGCACAAACCTAAGTTTGTCGATCCGGTCGTGCAGGACGCCCCGAAAGAGAAGGTGATTGAGGCAGTGCCCAGTGCTTTACCCGAAGAGGATGAGGAGATTATCAATTCGGTTGTCCAGGGAAAGACGCCATCGTACTCGCTCGAGACGAAGCTTGGGGACTGCAAGAGAGCCGCTGCGATTCGGCGCGAGGCGTTGCAGAGGATCACGGGGAAGTCCCTCTCGGGATTGCCCTTGGAGGGCTTCGACTACGAGTCCATATTGGGGCAGTGCTGCGAGATGCCAATTGGATATGTGCAGATACCGGTGGGGATTGCTGGGCCACTGTTGCTTGACGGGAGGGAGTACTCTGTCCCGATGGCGACCACTGAGGGGTGTTTGATAGCGAGCACGAACAGGGGCTGCAAGGCCATTTTCGTGTCCGGCGGCGCAACCAGCGTCTTGCTGAGGGATGGGATGACCAGGGCTCCTATCGTGAGGTTCGCCACGGCGAAGAGAGCGGCTGATCTCAAGTTGTTCTTGGAGAATCCCGCGAATTTCGACAGCTTGGCCGTTGTTTTCAACAGGTTGGTTTGGTTTTTTCCTGTTTAGAAGTTTTCTGGGTCGATATCACTCGTTGAGTCTAATAATATGTAGTAAAATCAGTGTACAGTATGTTGAAAAGGATTGAGCTTGGTGGCCTTTGGTTCAAGATCAGAAATTGCGAGCCTCAAGACTAGTGGATCGTAATTTTTTTATAAGTGGTGCATATGTAGTTTTCCTGATTTGCATGATGATTACTTTATGTAGTTACCCTTTTGCTTTTTCTCCTATTTTGGCATTTATAGTTGAGTTTTGGTTTGAGCATTTTTCTGATGATGTTTGTTGCAATTGCTTCTGAACAGGTCCAGTAGATTTGCAAGGCTCCAAAACATCAAGTGTGCGATTGCTGGAAAGAATCTGTACGTGAGATTCTCCTGCAGCACAGGAGATGCGATGGGCATGAACATGGTCTCGAAAGGAGTCCAGAACGTTCTGGACTTCCTCCAGAACGACTTCCCCGACATGGACGTCCTCGGCATCTCCGGGAACTACTGCTCCGACAAGAAGCCGGCGGCGGTGAACTGGATCGAGGGGCGAGGGAAATCCGTAGTCTGCGAGGCCACCATCAAGGGCGACGTGGTGAGGAAGGTGCTGAAGACGAGCGTCGAGGCCTTGGTCGAGCTCAACATGCTCAAGAACCTCACTGGCTCCGCAATGGCTGGGGCTCTCGGAGGCTTCAACGCCCACGCCAGTAACATTGTGGCAGCCGTCTTTATCGCCACGGGTCAAGATCCCGCCCAGAATGTGGAGAGTTCTCACTGCATAACCATGATGGAGGCCCTTAACGATGGAAAGGACCTTCATGTTTCTGTGACCATGCCTTCTATTGAGGTATAAAATCAAGTCCCTTTGCATAGCTCACTTGTTTATTCTCTAGGAATATCTCTAACAAATGAACGAGGACTGTTAGAAAAGAGAAATTCTAATAGAGTGAGTTAGCATAGTTCAGAAAAGGACATGCCTTTAGCGAATACAATAAAAGGACGTGAACTTGGCAATGGTTCGCTCGTGATTTCGCCGAATCCGGATGCAACTTCGACATGGGAACTGATTGTATTTTATTCTTGTTTGCATATGATAGAATCTAACAGAAGATTTCCACGAATATCTAATGAATCTGGAATTAATGGTGCGATTTCTTTCTTTCATCATCAGGTGGGTACAGTTGGAGGCGGGACTCAGCTCGCTTCCCAGTCAGCATGTCTGAACCTGCTCGGCGTGAAAGGTGCTAACAAGGAGGCAGCGGGAGCTAACTCGAGGCTTCTGGCCACGGTCGTGGCCGGCTCTGTCCTCGCCGGCGAGCTCTCTCTCATGTCGGCTATCGCGGCGGGGCAGCTCGTGAACAGCCACATGAAGTACAACAGATCCAGCAAGGACGTTACCAAGGTCTCCTCTTAATCTAAGAGTATAAAACACAGGACATCCGAAAGAAGAAGGAAGAGCCATGGGAAGAGGCCTCGACTGTGTCTGTAACTTTGCATAAGGCATACCGAAAAAATGTAGTGGGTATATAGCCAGCTCTTTAGATGCAGGGTCGGAGGGAGGGGGGGAGAGAGAGAGAAGATGATTGTGGGAAAACGAAAGGAAAGATTTGCAGAGTAGAAACTGGACTCAAAGAGTCAAGTTTGTAACCTGTCTTCTTCCTTTCTTTCTTTCTTCATATTTGTTCTGTTTTCTTTCCTGTGTAAGAGTGTCCTGCAAATATTGTAAATCGTCGATAAAGTTCAATAATAGCATTTCCCTTCTTCTTCTTCTTCTTCTTCTTCTTCAAAGCTTCTGCAATCATGTTTGGGAAAAGTTATCCAAAACCTTTCAATCGTGCCCACGTAGTCCCAAACCTTTTGTCGATAAAGTCTCGAACTTTTAATTGTACTAATTTAGTCTTAAATTTGAAGGTTCTCGATGTATTCTTAAATTTTTGTAAATATAGTTTAGGACTAAATTGGCGAAAATTCAAAAAAAAAAATTTGGGCCAAATCTGACAAAACTTCAAAAGGTTTCTGCCAACTGTGGTGAGATTTGTTTCAGCATGCCTACGTCCGATTCCTAGCCCAACATCGATCTCCCCCGAGAAGGCTGGTGAGCTAAACACGGTTTCCGAGCCCCTTCTGTCCTCGTCAAGTGCATGTGAACGGGGTCACGTTCGGTGTCGCGTCTCATGCGATTGACTCGATCGTGTTTGCCCAAGTCAATCCAACACAGTTGCACCCTTTGAGCCCCGACGCGCTCGCGTCGTTGCTGCATAGACTTCAGAGTACCCAGGGTTGGGACACCGCCCAGTTCACATCTCCACCACGTGCGCGGGGCCGCCCGTGCCGGGCAGAACTTCCCCCCGTACGCAGGGATTTCACGTGGATAAGAGGCATCTACGAACAAGATTGGTACACTCGTTCGATCGCATTCTCATTGCCTTTCTGGCATTACAAGAACAAAATCGAAGGATGGTGGATTCGGTAGATATTTCAGATGATTGTACTGATCGATCGAGGATGAAATGACGCGATAACGAACAGTTTTTTTTTCGTTTTTTTGAGAATTGGGCAACTGATTCCCTCTTTTATCTTCTCTCTTCCTTATCCTCTCCGAAGCCTATTCCATGCATGTTTCACGCAACGTCGAGACCCGCCACCATGACGTGCACACGTTTTGAGGTGGAATTTGTGGTCGTGGTGTGTTAAATCAATACTCTTAATTTACACCGGATAAGTGCAGCGCATGTCCTAAAACTTATCGCAAAAGAAAAATCAAGTCCGATAACTTTTAAAAAGTATAGTTAAGCTCAAAATCTTATTGGATTGATGCAATCAAGTCTTTCCATTTGCTCTCCAACATGGCTAACGTGTGGCTTTTCGTTTCAATTGTTTTCTCCCTCCCACGAGGCGATGGCGTGGCTAAAACATGAAATACAAGACTAAAACGATACCGTCTTGGTCCAAATCTGATTTTTTTAATTAATTTTTTTTGTTAAATTAAATTAAAAATAAGCAAACAAAGAAAAACACAAGAAAGAGCGAGGAAAACGCAGGCAAGGGTTTTGTGAGTTATTTATATGGATTCCACTCACCTTATCTTAATAAGTGCCTAGAAATCCTAAAATATACTTGATAAAATCATGTATTTTGTCCAAAAATATAGTTGTGGGTTCATATGGAATTTAAATCTTATACTGATTTACTATATAGAATATATCGATTAACTCATGGGATAACCAGCGTGCCTCAGACTGAAAATTACTCCGCCGTCCCCGAATTCGACCTCAATAGGCCAAGTGGGTGATGAATAGAAAACGTTTCACCTGATAATTGCATTAGGCACGAAAAGACTTTTTTTTTTTTTTTTTTTTGGTTCTCTAATGATTGTGACTTGTTATAAATTTGGCTTGTGAGGAGATCTTTAAATTGCGTTTTGGGAAATCCATTCCAGGACAAAATTGCATCAGGCAACAACAAGAACATCTGAATTCTCAAACTTTGAAATCAAATTTCAAACCACAACTTCCTTTCTTAGATAGAACCAGACTATGAAATCCACCGAGTCAAATCTGTTAACCTGGAAATTCATCATACAGAAAGCAGAAAAATGGAAACTACACTAGCCCGATCGTATTGTCGTTGCCTCCGTGGCATTACAAGATCAAATTCGAAGGACGCGTGGATTCAGTAGATGTTTTAGATGATTGTACTGATCGATCGAGGACGGGATGATTGCGACTAGAAACATTTTGTTTTTATTGTGGAATTGGGCGACCGATTCCCTCTTTTGTTTTCTCTCTTCTTGGTCCTCTCCGGAGTCCCATTCCATGCATGTTCCACGCAACGCCACGGCCCCGCCACCACCATCTACAGACGTTTTGAGGTGGAATATGGAGTCGTGGTGAATTTGATTTATATTGACTTTAGCACTCTCGTTGACAAAAGAAAATGCATTTGATTTCTTTATATTTAGTGTCATGGGACGACACTTATTTAGTAAAAGACTAAACGAAAATTTCTAATTTCGTATCCTATCATCATCATCATCATCATTATTATTATTATCATTATTATTATTATTATTATCATTATTATTATTATTATTATTATTATTATTATTATGTGTGGGGGGAATGTGTGGCTATACTTTAGAGGCCGTGCAATACTTTTAATTGCAATTAAGCCTCTTTGGCCAGAAAGGGGAAAAGTAGGTATCTCTTCATTTATATAGGACAAGTGCACCGGATAACCTTAAACCATACCGCGAAATCGTAGCCGAGTCCGAGAACTTTTAAGAGATACGATTAAACCCTAAAACTTGTTAGATTGGTGCGATCGATTCTTTCCGTTTGCTCTGTCTAACTTGGCTGACGTGTGGCTTTTGTTTCAATTATTCTCTATCTCGCGAGGCGATGACGTGACTAAATGAATCATGAAATATAAGAATAAAACAACAATGTCATGGTCCAAATCCGATTTGTTAATAATGTTTCATTAAATTAAATTAAAAATAAGCAAACAAAGAAGAACACAAAAGAGAGGGGGGAAACGCAGGTGAGAGTTGCGTGAAATATTTATATGGATGCCACTATATATAAATATACATATGTACGTACGTGTGTGTGTCTATATACGTACATATATTGCACTAGAAATCCTAAAATACACTTGATAAAATTATGTATTGTGTCGAAAATATAGTTGTGGGTTCATAGGGAAATAAAAATTGTATACTAGTTTACTGTATAGAATATATTGGTAACTCAGGGAATGAAATAAGAGACTTATATGAGTTGAAAACGTGTGAATAATTCACGCGATCGATCAATCACACGACCTTTCATAGGATGACGAGCGTGCCTCGATCCGAAATTAATGCGAAGCTCATGAATTCGACCTCAATTGGCCACGTGGGTGATGAGTGGAAAATGATTCAGCTCGTAATTGTATTAGGATAAAAATAAAAACTTTTTTTTTAAAATATTATTGGCCCATTAAGATTAAATATTTTTGGTAGTCGTGTTTGGCTGCAGCCCAAGTCTTGACACAATCAAAGATAGTGTGCTACGTTTAAAAAAAATAAGGATTGACTGTGGGACTGCACAGCACAACTGCCGTCGACTCGTCTTTTTTTTTTTTTTTTTTGGGGGGGTCGAATGCCGTTGACTCATTGACTCGTGCATTGTCCATCAATTTTTATTGCCTGATTTTTTTTTCCCCTCCCTTTTTTTCCAATATCTCCATCTTGACTTCACGGCTAAACATGCTTTTGCTCGATGACATTTTGCAAGATTCGGACAGATGTGAAAATTTTGCACACGAACTTCTTTAACATGTGTTGCATGTTTGACCAAAAAAAAAAAAAAAAAATGTGTTGCATGTTTGACCAAAAAAAATGTGTTGCATGCACACGAAGACGAATCAACGATCAACCCAATTCTTGCCTTCCATCTGGTAGTTTGGGGCTCGGTGCAATTTTCAGCAAATTCATATTAAAAGTTTTAAATTTCTCGCCTTCCCCCAGTTATAGTGTTACGGGAGATTTTTTTTTTTCTTAAACCCCGTCTCGTAATTAATTAAATTTTCTGAATATTTCTCGAATTGGGTTTATTCATGTTGAGAAAGAGATGATAAGAAGAGGGTATGGCTTAATGGGATGGGGACATCAAAAGGTCCAAGTCAAAGGTTGTTGAGCTTTTGGACTCACTCACTCACTAGCAATTCACACTTAAGAACACCAACTTAACAAAATTAATAAAAATAAGTAACTAATTAGATAATTAAAAATATTAAGAGCACTAGGAAAAGTTACATCAGTTCTGGGCTTAGCCCACATCCGATGTGAACGTTTGACAATCATCTTGGGCTTCAAAGATGGCACTCTCCGTTCGTGGGTTCCATTCCGAAGTTCGAATTTAGGACAGGGCAAGGTCCATAAAAAAATCTCAAATTATATCTACCGTGATATAGTTATCTATTTTTTTTTTTTGTGCAACAAAAAATCATAAAATTGTACATATACAACACATTTATCTATCCTTCGTCAATTATAATCGTTAAAAATCTGCCCACATAGACGCTGGAAAGCAAAATGTGTTGACACGGCGGCCCACGTGGTTTAAGTGAAATAAAAACACGACGTTATATCGATTGAAAAATCATATGACAAAATGGGTCACGTAAGTACAATTTTGGGATTTTTTATGCCACATTTTTTTTAAGGTATATGTATTGCAGTGAGCATAGTTTGAGATTTTTTTTATGGCTTTTTTCCCTTAAGGATAAGTCGGACTTTGTTGACACGTTAACATCACTTAGGTCACTGAATTATGATCACTTCGCATGAAGATAATACTAAACAGTGTAAAGATGACGTATTAAACTCCACTTATTTAAAGTTTCGTTCTTTTTAATTGCTCTATGGCTTTATTAAATCGATCTAGCAGACCCGTCTTAATATACCCGGCATTACTCCTAAAATTATAGTGTAACAACCTTATCCAAGACATGTATTTTTATTACAAGAAAACAGGAAAGGGGCCCCACATGACTGCTGATTTCATGGCGTGGTACAATGGCCATACTAAATTTTAATGATGTGGCACACGTCAAAAAGTGGAGGAGTGTTCATGGGCAACTTATTTTAACAACAACATTGGCAAGTGGGTACTTGGCATGGAATAACGATGCAATAAAAAAAAATTTCTTTATCTTATGCGATTTTTATTTTTATTTTTTTTATAAAGGAGAAGGCATTTTGGGTAACCTAGGATTTCCACAAACAATATTTCATTATCGTTCCAATATTTGAAATCCGACACTTCTATTACATTGGGCTCTTTCCTTGGCATATTTAATTTCGTACGAGCCATACTTCTCTAGTAATTAATTCCCAAAAGTTATGCCCCTCTAGTGATTTTGGTAGGCTAGCACTCCATTCTACACACGCATATATAGAGAAAAGTATCGAAAAAGTCCTAAATATATTGCAATGGTATCAAATTCAATCATAAACCTTTCAATTGGAATCAATTTAGTCCTATCAGCGTCTTATGTGGCACCGTCGGCGCTAACGTGAATTTTTTAATTTTTAATTTTTAATTTTATTATCATTTTTCTTCTCCGTTTTTTCGTTTTGTTATTGCCGGTCGCCGACCGGCCTCTAACAAGGGGAAGAAAAAAAATTAGGAGGAACAATAATAATAATAATAATAATAATAATAATAATAAATAAAAATTATTTAAATAATTTCACATCAGCACCAACGATGCAACGTAGGACGTCGATCCGTACCAATGCAAAAAGGTCTAGGACTAAATTGATTTAATTGAAAAGTTTATAACTAAATTAGTACCAATATAATAGGGTTTATGATTTGTTTTGATACTTTTCTTCACATATATATATATATAAGCAGCAAAGTGCATCATGAAGTCGAGATTATTTAGTTTTTCTCCTCTTCAAGTTACATTGCTCCGTAATTAATTTGTCGTATTGCCAGGAATAAAAAATAATAACCTCGAATTTATGATGCACTTCGCTTATTTGAGAAAATTTTCAAATAAATGTCATGTTTTTCTTTTAAATACGGAGTTTAAGTGATCTTCAAAGTACTGTATCCCCCTCCACCTAAATCAAGTGCTTTTGTTGAGTTTTTTTAGTACTCTCGAGACTGTTAGCACTTGTTGACAAAATTGAACCAATCTCATGCGCTGACATGGGAAAATTACTAAAAAAGTCCTAAACCTATTACAATTTTGCCAATTCAGTCTTACTTTTTTTTTTCCGATTTAGTCCTAAACTTTTTGCATTTATGCCAATTTAATCAATCCCGCCAATTTTGCCTAGCCGGCATTGATGTGGAGGCCGGCCCGCGCCGGTTGTCCGGCAACATAATATTTTAATAAGTTTTATTTATTTTCCTTTTCTTTATTCCTTTTTTTTCCTTCCATCTTCTTCCTCTAGTTGGTCCCCAGTTAGCGACCGGCTAGAGGTTGAAGAAATATACTTGAAGGAAAAAAGAAAAACAGAAAAATAATTAAAAAAAGAAGTTAAAAATATATTGTTAAAATTTATTACGTCGGGGATTTCCGTTCAAAATTAATCGAATGGACTAAATTGACACACATGCAAAAGGTTTATGATTGAGCTAGTATCATTACAAAATGTTTAGTACTTGAATTGGCGGACAAAAAAGTTTATGAATGAATTGGCAAAATTGCAATAATTTTAGAATTTTTTTAATAATTTTTCCATTTAAAGATAAGTTTTCTGAGATAGAAAACGAACCCATGACCATCGGTCCCCGAACTGAAAGCAGGAGAATGAGATCGGGTCCATCCCAGATCAGATTGCTCTCGGTATTATAGAACCAAGTTATTCTAGGTCAGTTCCTTAAACTGGCTCTCACTTTGGAAGCATACCCTCCCTCCTAATCTCACTTACAAATCCAGGACTAATCTTGAGACAAAGGGGCAAAATTAATTAAAGGGGTCTCTTTCTTCTTCTTCTTCTTCTTCTTCTTCTTTTTCAATGTAAAGTAATTCAAGCAATGCTGGCCTTTTTGGTGGCTCAAGACAAAAGCGGTTCTATATTATAATTGATCATTATTCTCTCCGAGGTGGGTCTGTTCATTCAAGTTGCACAGCATGTGATTATCTCATCATTTTTTTTTATGTGGCACATCATTAAATTCATGTACATCCATACAAACATAGACATGTATATATCTGCACTGTTAAATTATGACACATTAAACAGATGGGCGGTGCTGGAAGATTGAAAAAAGGGAGAGAGAGTAGAAACCCTAATGATGGGCATATTGGTGATGAGAGCTAGCTAGGCTCACTCTTCTCTGAGGCCTACATGCATGCAAGCATTTCTCTGACTTTAAGATTAATTTCTCTTAGTATAGTGATTAGTGCAGTGATTAAAGAGTTGTGGGGGTAAATTAATAGTGACAACCATGGCTAATATTGAATAAGGTAGGTTTACTATGTTTGGGCATCAAAGAGATGAGATGGTTGATGAAGCTAATAGGTGCTGCAACTCTAGTGCTCGGTGCGAAAAGGATCATGGTACTTAGTCTTCAGTTCTTATTTATACTCTTCTGGCGTCTAGTGGACACGACTAAAGTTTAAGATCATGGAATGAATTAGCCAAATAAAACAAGCAATGTCTACGCACTGAAAGTGGATGGATGTAACGCACATCAAGTTGAACATGTTGGGAAATGATAGGGTTTTCACAAGTTGTGGAAGGGGGCGTGTCAAAGGGGGAATTATTTTATGGATCTATTACACGGCCGGCCGGGTACGATCCATCGATCACGTTGCTCGCGTGACTACGCATGTCCTGACCCATTTTTTCCCTTTGAATTGTGGAACTTCTCGTTTTCGCTTGAATTGTTTCTCTGGACATCACGGTTATGTGCGGTAACCGTTCTTATGAAACATGTGATCATACTAGAGAATGGAATTAGAAGTACCGTGTGTTGACTAAGAACCTTGGCTCTTAGGAGTCAACGGTGCGGACACATCAATAAGTGGAGATACATGACTCCATAATACATCACTCGGTAACTCACCCTAGGGAGAGGAGACGTTTGAGAGAAATCCCTAGTTGAGGTCAATTAATATAATCCAATTGAGGTCACTTTCATTCATAAGTTTAGCTTTAATGAGTTGTGGTCTAATTAGATATCTTAGCTGACCCACATCACGCAAATCTTATGATATGGTACTTAGCCGACATCCGTCATAAATACATCTCAACAATCTCCCCATCTCGTGTGTGCCTCTTGAGTGCTAATTAGGCGTGCTCCCCTTTAATCCACGCATCTTCTACACCTTTGATACATGTCAAAGCTGAATATATGTGAGCATTGCAACACCTGTCCATCGCTATCTCGAGACTATGCTTTGTTACACCATAGTGCTCGCGTTCGTTCGTCATCTTTCTCTCATCGCTTATTCTGGTGTTTATTAGTGGTGGTATACAATTAGTTTACATAACACTTTTGCAATGTCCGGGAACAACCGATTTGGTCGACTAGATCGAAAACTATCAAGAGATTAGAGCTCGAGTTCGAGTCCATCTTTACATAACATCCATAAACCGTAGACTTTATAACACGCATCAAAAGTTTGCTACATTCATCCAATGCTTATTATCAAAAAGAAAAAAAAGAGTTCAAGTTGTCCAAGCTCGTTAATACATAGTTAGTTGGACACCACAGCCCACTAAAAGAGATTAAGCCAATGGATTACGACACACTATACCGATTCTGTCACGTGGGACTTCGCTTAACATCCAAGCATACTCCGTCAAGCATGTTTATTCGTAAAGTCCTAAAGTAATATCTGATTTCAAAGTATAAATTAATTTTCCGAGAGAAGTCGATATACATATATCGTATATACGT
This sequence comes from Rhodamnia rubescens, assembly GCA_021437795.1. Lineage (NCBI taxonomy): Eukaryota > Viridiplantae > Streptophyta > Magnoliopsida > Myrtales > Myrtaceae > Rhodamnia > Rhodamnia rubescens. The sequence goes on from JAILYA010000012.1 coordinate 3,964,715, forward strand.
CCTCCTTATATACTATGTAAATGCCAAATAGGGTTGGGGGGATGGATGAATATGAATGAAAGAGGACCCAAGAAATGTGAGGGAGGAAGAGTGGGAGAGGGATGGAATTGGTCAAGTTCCGATGTCCCGACACCCCTCACGTGTCGGACACGCCAATGCGTCTCGTCCATGCTGCTTTGACTTCTTATTTGGCATCTTCACCAACGTACATGCACATTGCTCCACACACTTTATATTTTCATATCCCAATTTTTTTGCCCCTAATTTCACCATATGGTATTCATAGTTATCCGAATATCCAATTCGTGAATCTTTCCTTCCGAATTTGCGAATTTAATTCTCGGGATTTCAACCGAAAGACGCTCTCTTTATAATTCCGGAAATGCAGATTGTTTGAGATTAGATTTGTTTTTAGGTTCGAGTTGTGACCCCGTGAGTTTTACATTTCTTCTTCGACACACCGAATCCGACTCGGTGAATTTATGCTCCTCCTATGCCCTTGCACCAAATCATCGCTTTCTCGATTTTATGTTCTGCTTGTTGCTTTTGCGGTTCACAAACAATATCATTCCCCTATAGGTGGAAGATGAAAACCCTTGTTAAGAGTGTGGTTATTGATGTCACTCGGAAATTAAAGAAAGCACCCAAGAATGCAATAACAAGCTAGCTAGGAGATAGCTCACAAGAATCGCGGTGCTACTAAGAATTATATAAGAACTTCAAATTGCAACTCCACCAGTCTAAGGTAAGCTTAAGGAATGCTTCTTTTTGCATAGATTAGGGCATCCATTAAAGTAATTTTTAGTGCTTCCATGCCTTTGTTTGTCAGGCATGTTCTTCCTCTCTTACTCAACCCTTTTTCATCTTTTGCTCCACTTTTGCATTGGAACTCTTTCTCTCTCTCTCTCTCTCTCTCTCTCTGAGATAATAAACTAGTAAACCCTCTTCACTCAGCCTCTCTTAGACTTGTTCATCCCAGACACCATAAGTGATCTGAAGAACAGGAGCTCCTTCTTCATTCACAGTGATCTATCTCATCAGTGACTGTGATAAGTTCATCCTAGAGCTTAACATTTAACGTTTAGCCTCTTCAACTTTTGCCCTTCGTTTCTTCTCCATGATCTTTAACACTCGCCTCTTTCCAGAGACCTCAATCTCAGGCCGCGTAAAAGACGAGAAGACGGCAGAGCGGTTCGAGGTTTTCTAATTTTTAGGATGATCAGTGTTCTCAGATATAAGCTCTCTCTGAAACCCAGAAAACAAGATCTCTTTTTTTTTTTTTCGTTTTTGTTTTATGCCCTTACAATGTTCGAAGTAGTAAATGCAAGAAGATCAGATCACCTGTCAAGAACATAGCTTTCACTTTTGTCCTCCTTCAGTTTCCTCTTTTTCTGGTAGTATTAAGCTGTTCTTGAGCTTTCGTGCATCATTCCTTTGATCTTCTAGCCTGTCCTATTCTACTGCATAGAAACCCTAGCTGGAATGTTAGAATACCCCAGAAGAAAAAGGAAGAGCTAGCTTCTATTCATGGAGTCCTAGAGAGAGATTGAGAGAAATTAGGGTAATGTCTGGTTCAAGAGATCCTGAAGCACCCACCACCAGCTCAGGCACACCATCCTCCGCCGGCCGCCGACCACGTGGCCGCCCACAGGGCTCCAAGAACAAGCCCAAGCCCCCAATCATAATCACCCGAGACACCCCCAACGCTCTCCAATCCCATGTTCTTGAGGTCTCCGCTGGATCCGACATTGTTGATGCCATCACGACCTATGCCCGTCGCCGCGGCCGGGGCATCTCCATCCTTAGTGGCACCGGCACCGTCACCAATGTCACGCTCCGCCAGCCCGCCACGCCATCCGGGAGCATCATCACCATGCATGGGAGATTCGACATCCTTTCGCTGACGGGGACGGTGTTGCCACCTCCCGCGCCGCCGGGTGCTGGGGGATTGGCGATATATCTTGCCGGAGGACAGGGGCAGGTAGTGGGTGGGAGCGTGGCCGGGCCCTTGATGGCATTGGGGCCAGTGGTGCTGATGGCAGCATCCTTCGCGAACGCAATGTTTGATAGGTTGCCTTTGGAGGAAGCGGGGGAGGACGCACCGCTGGCGCAAGTGCAGCCATCTGCATCGCAGTCGCCGGATGCAACGGATCACAGAGGCGATCAAATGGGCGAAGGGGTGAGTGGGACTAGCACAGGTGGCGGCAGTGGGAACAGCGGCAGTTCCGTCCCGTTCTACAATTTGGGAGGGGGAAATTATCCTTTCTCTGGAGGCGACATGTTCGGTTGGGGCAGCGGAGGCGGCAGCGGTGCAGGACGGCCTCCCTTTTAGGATTTCCTTATGAAGGTAAGGAGTGTGGAGGATGAGGATTTGATCTGTTTGTTAATCAAGACCTCACACACGGTGATCAAGAAAGAGAGGTTTAAACTAGAAATTCAAGCATATGTCCATACACATCAGCTTAAAAGTTGCAACTCAAGCTGGGCAAGTTTTCTTGATATCAAGGTACATGATTCCCTTCTGGTTTTTCATGGGACTGGCTTCTAAAAATCCTATGTGGGTGTCTTGTTCTTCACCTTCTTGGATAACATAAAACTATAAGCATGCCCTCTTTCTTCTTCTTTCTTCCAGTGGAAATTCAGCAGCATATATATTTTAAGACATTAAGATCTGGAGGCATGCAGATACATGATTATATTCATGGCCATTATATGCAGCAGGACGCACTCTTGGCAGAATTTTGTTTTGACTGGTATTTCATTGTGAAGTATTCATGATGATTTCTTCTCAATAATGGAAGTTAAAGAATAAATAAATAGATAGATAAATGTATGTATAGCTGAAATTTACAAAACTCTACCTAGTAACATGGGCAAAAATGGAAATTTCTGTTTGTCAGACATTTGGAATGTGCGAGGCCAGCTAAAGAATTGGACAAGAGGGACTCTTTTCTTTCATTTAATTTCTTCAGTTCCCATGCAGTTTAAGTAGCTCGAGTTTGGTCATTTTATCTGTCTCAGTAGCTGATCACTGGTTAGGGTAATCATCCTCGGCGTTATGTGTATAGTCAAATCACCAAAAATCATGTAAGACGCTGCAACAATATCAATTACAGAAGATGTTCATACTTAGGACAATAACCTTATTCAAACAAGTTGGACAAGCATATGAGGCTAATCATACAAGCCGACCAGAATTTAAAACACCGACGTGTCTTGGGCATTGGTCCCCTCCGATCAAGCAACTACAGCTTACCAATTCAGTTCCCACTCCCAAGTAACGAAGTAGAATCATCTTCTGACTCTCCAGAACAAATAGATTAAGTCAGAGAGGCGCGACGTTTGCTAACACAATGGCAAATGAAGCGACGGCAAGGGCAACGCTCGCATGAGGCTGTCCAGCAGCAGAGCCACTGCCTCCGGGGTTGGAGCAGCAGCAGCAGCGATGGTGTACTCCTTAGATGACGCGGACCACATGGTATCAAACCTACCCACCGACACCAGGATTGCGAAAACAGTGATTGCTAGGCCAAGCAAATAGCTCAGATGACGCCTGTTATTTGCCATATTTGAGAGGGCAATGGCAGTGTTCACCAAAATCTCGTTCAAGGGGACGTCGGATTATATAGAAAAGCTCGTCAGACAATTGGTTCAATCTGCATCCATCAATCTTCACTTATCTTGCTAAGCAAGGCGTTAGGAAAGTCAAGCCCCCCTGATTCCCCGGCGACGGCAACAAGCAGTGTTTCGTGTTCATGGTAGAGATTAGCTGCTGAATTAAATTTTGTATTGAATTTTAAGACTGAGATTTCGACTGTCTGAAAACACAGCTTTCATTAATGTATGTGTATAGAATGAAGAAAGTCATGAAGTGGTTAAAGCTGTCGCATTTGAATAGGCTTTTTGGCGTTGAAAAACTCGTTGCTTAAGACTAAAGGGAGGGCAATGAAGAAAGCGATTATGCACAGCCTTCACCAATCACTTCAAGAATTAATCTCATAATATTTTCCTAATTGCAAGAAAATTAGGGAAATCACCGCGCCCGTGCATGTGTATATATATAGCCTAAATGCTTGACCATCTATGCTTGGGGATTGCAAGAATTTGTGCTGGCTTCACGCTAAAGATTCACTCTTCCTCCTCGAGCGCTCCCTTTTGTTCTTAAAAGTACTGACGTTTAGATATTGAATTGGCCAAGTAGTTGAAGTCCTCAAGGTTCTGCAGTTGGAAAGATGAGCCTACCCTATAAAGACGCTGCAAGAACAACGCAGCGAAACAAGCGAATCGAGTCGCAGGACTCTCTGTGTATCAACCTCCACATCTCCTGAAACCAAAGCGCGCACTAGAATACTTATGGATCAATACCCGCGTGGTTATATTTTGTGAACTTCAGCAGTTAGAGACAGTCTCCATCAAACTAGAATTTCATGCTGTATTAGCTGTAATTGCCAACAGAATCTAACTGGAAATCAATTACCTTAAGGGAAAGATTATGCAAGAATCGCTAAAGCACAACAAAGTCAGTTTACTTCATACCATGGAAGCATACCATCTTTGGAATCCTCCTCATGGAATAGCTCCTCACATCAGGCATGTACTACTCACTATTCCATCAAAGACTATAAAGATCCGAATACCAATAAGTGGTCCCTTTTCCCAGTACGCGACAGACATGTTTAATCATAGCTCCTCTTGAATCTCGACAACAAAACTACATAATACCATGATCATAATACACTAAGAATAAAGACAATTATTAGTCAAATAAATATAAAAAATTATTCCAAAAAGATTAAGCTATCCACTGGTGTAGGTCAAAGCTTCATTTAGGCATTTAGTGCGCAAAACTTATTTGCTGAACTTTTGAGTTGAGAAATTCGCAAAGCAGGGCCACTGCAAGGTCAGAAGCAAATCTTTCATCTCTTAGATATGAACAGAGCATGACATGCAGATGCTTCGCGAAATATGGAACTGCTCTGGCATTACAGATCCTTCTGCTCACATGGAACACGCACAAATAATTGGCCATTCAGGGTGACCACAGCAGATGTCTGGTGTGGATCAATTCTCGAAGGTAAGCTGACAACCTGCGAGAAACCGCCTTGACTGTCAAATTTCCAATTGTACAAACACAGCAAATATACGGCAGAAAATCAAAAAGCCAATCAACCAAGAACGCAACTATCTGAAGATCTATTCTCTAAGATCAGTATCTCCAAAAAACTGTTGGACAGCAACAGGGAAGACGAGATTTTTTATGATCTTGTCCCATATAAAGAAATTTAGTACGTCATCTGAGTTATCATAAAGATAGTAAAATGCAGGCGTAGACATTTGGAACTTACAATAACTCTATCAACAAGGATTGGCACAGTGCTAAATTTGCAGTTTAACCGCTTGAAACTGAAGCTGAAAGGAAAAATTCATCCTTACAGGGACTACATAAATAATCTCTATTTTGTTTAACAAACCTTTTTAAAGGGCGTGACACCCCAGGGATTATCCAGCTGCTGTGGTTGACCAGATATAATTAGACGTCCTGCAGGATCAGACTGCACATGTACCTGATTTGCAAATAAAAAAGTTATGAATCGAAGGCTGCAACCAAATAATCACCAATGATTTTAAATGTCTTTTCTGACATTTTCTGCTTTAACCATCAGAAGACTTCCCTGGAGCACCTCTTCTTTTCATGAAAAAAGAAAATCAAATTATCCAGTCGAAGAGTGGTTACCTTATAACAAAATGACTTCCAGGTGAGTCTAATGGATTCAGCTTTGCCTAGCCTAGTCTGAGTTCCCTCCCTCACTACAAGCATCCCCACCCATGGGGCTGACTAACAAATTTTTAATTCCCAAACACCTGCATAAGTTCTTTGTATGAACTAAAACCCATAAACTCCTATCCTGGATTTTATGCCCAAAGTGTTACTACACAGCCAGCTTTTAATTACTGCAACACTGGGGACAGAAAATAAAACAATCACGAGTGCCCAGCACTAAAAGCTAAGGTGGCATAGTCAATTCCTCTTGCACCACAAGGACCGGCAGACACCGGTATGCATAAACTATGAAAAAGGTTAACCGTCTTTACGTCACATCCACTGAATTTTCTGTCAGCAAATACAATGTTACTTAACCTTCTCGACAAAACAGACCTTGATGCGATTTGAGATCATGCATTGAGAAATCCCTCCAACCACTTACATAAACCCAATAACATTAATGACAATCCTCCTTCAAGTGTAAAGATGAAACAATAAAACAAGAGGTAACACTGTGTAAAAGGAGGAAACACGCCAAAAAGGGCATAATAAAGTACTACTGGCTACATTAGACTTACCTCCTCACGGAGAAGCCCAGGAACTAAAGCATAAACCTCAAAGCATTCATTCTGCAGTCATAGTGTTTTTTTTTTTTTTTGGTCAGACTGCAGTCATAGTTAGGATAGTTACTTTTAATTGCAAATATATGTCTGAAAGAACTCAATCAGAAAACAGACGAACTTACAATTTTATACACGTTAATCTTTACCCAGTCAGCTGGTGGCCCAACATCAATTACTATTGAGTTTAATCTACAAAAAATAACAATAAAAAAATCCAAAGTCAAGGAAAAATTTTCACTTGTTTTCACAAACAATTCAGACCCAAACTAGTTGATTCGGCAAATTACTGTGGCTTCGATGCTTTAGTGCTAGCCGGAGGGACAGTGTTCCCAGGTGCAGGTGTTTTTTTGCGCTTTAACAAACCTGAAGATAACATTGGGAGTCAGTATAGTAAGTCTCATGTAAGGCTATCCAATGGGCACAAAAATCAAGAAAACTGATTAAAAGATAACCACCACTCTTTATCTGCTTGTCACTTTTCTGCGAAAAGCTATATTTCCCATCCTGAAAAATGAACTTGTTTGTAAAGGGGACCAAATGGAAGAAATGGATAAAACAGAGGTAAGGCAAGGCAGATGGCGGGACATAATCATTGAAAGTGTCGAATATCAAATCTTAAAATGCCTTAATAATTGGATTGCTAACCTCGGCAGTACCAGAACTCTGAGAGTGCCAACCCTGCATAGCACGAGCAGCAGCATCCCTTAGGGCCCTACCTGAGGTTGATGCTTGGCTAATGTGACTACCACCAACCTAAAGATGAATTCATGAGAATTATATGAATTTTGGCTTCTAATATCTGTATTTAGTGTAACAGGATAAAGAAGAGCATGCAGCCCGTTCTGTGGCCAAATTCGACATTCATCATAACCTCCTGGCTTAACTCTACTAGGACTGGTTCCTTCATGTATTGCCAAAGTAGACGTGACCCCTAGAGCTTTAGTAAGAGTTTCACATACTAGCCAGGTCTTCCAGTTTCGAATGCATTTATGGTGCCAGAAAAAGATATTGCCAAGCTCCCAAAGCAGTTATATAACCATAAAACAATTGACAAGAGATATTACTTACAACGTCTACAAATAAAAAATGTTAGAATATTCACAACATTCCTCTTGCTTCAATTAATATCTTGGCATCTATTGATCACTGCAAGAAGAGAGTGAGCAACATGATAATGTTCGCGACAAGACTTAGACAAGGGCATCAAATCCCACAATGTGTATCACTCCTATGGATAATCACAAAAGACTTCGACAGGAAGGTGAAATGCCAACCACATGAACAAGACTGACTAGATGATTAGTATCTCCATTCGCATGGTCATTCTTTTAAGATGAAACACCAATATAAATTCAGTCAACTCTTAAATTGTGAAATCATCCCTAAACCTCGTGCCACAGATGAAACATTATTCTCAATGGCCAATGGCTTAGCAAAGTTATTTTCAATCTTAGAAAAGGAATCCTTTGTCAAGTTATGAAGCTCAACCCTCATTCTGCTTGACTCAGCCTTACTATTTGCAAGAAAGTTACCTGATTTTCAGACTTGGGAATTGAATTATCATATTCAAAATAAGGAAGTTCACCACACTGCATTCTGTACTTTTCATATTCAAGTAGTGCCTGCAGAAAATCATGTGCAAGAAACTTCACCATATACAGGTAAAATCTGATGGAATTTTGAAAACTGAAAGGAGTGTAGCACGGGTAACAAAACCTTCTCATAGAAGTTCCGGAATGTCCAAGAAACAGTAGTACAAGTCCTGCTCAAGTAAAATAGCAATACCCAAGTCAGCCACTAGAGAGGAAACTACGATAACTACACAGCCACCACCATCCCTGGCTCATACACAAGGAAGAGCTTCATATTTCAACAGTATTTTCCAAAATCTTATCTGCAAAGGCTACGCGCAATAGGTACCCCAGACATGCAGGTTACATGAAAATACAACTCGAACCCTCTCTATCCAAAAACCAATAAAGTAAGTGATGCAAAATATGCAAACCAAAAGAATCTACTGACTTATGATAAAAGTGGAACTATTCTATTCAAAAACACAAAGCAGCACGATGAGAACAAATGAGCAAATCATATTCAGAAAGAGCCATTACTTTGGAGGTCTAAATGGTGCTCCCACTTGCCTCCACAGCTTGCATGATGTAACCTGCAGACGCCCAATAAAGAGAAAGCAAGCCATTAATTTCTTGATACCAGCAAGGAGATCATGTTGTCTTCACAGATCAATATGACAGCATATACAGTAATCGAGTTTGGTTGGGATGGGACAACACTACTTTTTACTTGAAATCAGGTTTTTGTGGTCTAATGAGCAGTATTGCTTTAGATATGTCATCTCAGCATCTACCGAAAAAAACCAACAATCTTTTCAAATATATCCACTCAAATAGATCGGTGCACGCATAAGTAGACATACAGAATAAATCCATGCCTAAACCACAAAACAGTTACGCATCTCAGCAAAGCTCAAGTGTTGTGAATTACACAGCAGAAGAGATAATAGACAATTTCAACTAACTACATTTAGGGAAGCAACTAGCAGATCACTTGACGCAGGCGTCCCAGTACCACTCTCACAATATAAGCTTTTGCGCAACAAAGTTCCTCAGTAAAGAACAGTTTGCGTGCTTTAACCATTCAGCCACAAATGGCCTCCAAGTGGAGTTTCCGCTGTACAAACAAAATTGTTGCTGAATACGAAGCTGGCATTGCTGGCCAGCAGCCCAGCAAGGAGCTATCAGGAAAGTTTTTGCAAGTTATTCATCATTCTTTCATGGTAATGAGCCATAGAACTGGGCAGGCCAAATGGAGATTGGAGAACGAGAGAAGAAAAGCTTATACCATATCCTGAACCCTTCCCCCGGCTTGAAGAAATGGAATACTCACTACGCATCAGTGTTACTGGTTACGCATATAATTCATGGGAAAGTAAAAACGGAAACTCTTCCAAAATTTGCTACAGTAAAGGGGATAAAATTGAGAGGCACCTGCTCATAGCCGCCAAGTTTAACCACAGCTCTGTATAGTCTATTGCACAAAAAGTAAAACTGTCAAAAGACAACATGGTAAGAACAGCAAAATTCAAGGAAATATCGCAGCAGAGAAATGTTACTTGAGCAAGTTCAGTTCTTCTTTGTAGAACTTCGGAGCTTTGAACTCCAAATTTCTCCCCTTGTAAAAAGTTTCGACCTCCTTCCTGAAAGAATATTGCTCCTCCTCTGTCCCTGATTCATCACCGTAATCATATTGTGTTTCCCAGGAAAACCGTGGCTCCAAGCTTTTCAATGGGTCAATCTCTTCCTTCAGAACAATCTGCTTATCAGTCTCCGTCGCACTACCCTTGGATTCTTTCTCAATCCGGTTGTCTTCGGCATTTTCAACCTGATTCGAAGGCTCCACCTCCACATCGCCAGAACCGTTCCCAACGGCAGCGCGCGGTTCGTCAGCACTCGCATCGACCCGAGCATCCTCGCCCACCGGCTCGGGGACGCCATCTCCGTTTGCGTCCGTCGGCGCCTCCGCATTTTCCCGGCCCGCGTCGACCTCGTCAGCCTTAGCTGGCTCGGTGAGAGCCAAGGCTTCGGGAGCTCGCTCGGAGGGATCCTCGACGCCGCATTCGCCCTCGGCTCGAGACTTCTCGCACCCGCTGACACCCTCGCATTGTTCCGGCCCTCCCTCCTCCCCGATGGCCACCGTCTCCTCCCGCGCCCGAGCGCCTCCGTCCTCGTCCATCTCGACCGCCGCAGCGACTCGCTCGCCGTTCGGAACTCAGCTGTTCGACCTCGGAGCCCCCGCAAAGCACGAAACGCTCGTCCGCTCACTCACTCACCCACCCACGAGAGAGAGAGAGTGGAGGATAGCACGCAGCGTCGCTCCCCGCACCCAGAACGGAAGGAGAACAGACGTGAACACCGAAGCGCGGCGGAGCGAAGGTCACCCAGAAGCCGTGGCTTCTCGCAGGGGACAACTGTGGGGGGGTTTTCTGAGCGCTCTGCGACTGAGATTCGAAGCTCCTGAAACTTTGGGAGAGAGAGAGAAAGAGAGAATGAGATTGAGTGCCCGCGACGATATATAGAGAAGGCAGTGAAGCAAGAAGCCGCGCAAAGTGGCATTGGCTGCCGTAGGCAAAGGTGTTCCAGGCAAAGGTGTTGATGAACTTTTCAACCTCCTCCTCTATCTTCCTCACGTGCCGAACCCCCCTATCTTTGTCTCTCTCCCTTTGATTTCTCTTCTTAATTTTCTTGATTTTCTTGGGATAAATTTCCTTTATTTTGAGTGGATACTAAGTAACTCGAAATCTAATTTCGGATATTTCTTTTGAAAATGCAAAACAATTATGTTGATACCGAACATAAAAATATTTATTTTCTTCGACGGATCGAAACACCCATAAACGGGAGATATCGATATTATTGTGTTCCCGCCTTTTGACCGGTAATTTAGGACATTCATTCCCCTACTCGATTAATAACGAGAGGAAGCGAATCCAAAGAAGAAATGTAGGTCGAGAGAATTTTTTTATTAGAAAAATTTTTTAGAAATATAAATATTTGAAAGAATCATTGCTTTATTTCTTTTTATTTTATCTTTCGGTCTGAATCGTTGCTTCACTTCATAGGACATTGTTAATAGCATGGGACGAATATGAAGAGTGATTTGATCAAAAGCTTTTGATTCGGTAAATTATAATAGGAAAAGATTATTTTTAAAATTTTATAAGTATTAATATTATGGAAAACTTCAAATTAATACACACATGCTAAATTTATCAAAAGCTAATTTTTTACATAAAAAATTTTCAAACCGGTACACCTATAAGAAGTTGACCCAAAACTAATTTTTTGGTTACCAAAAATCTTCAAATTGGTATACTTGTTATAAATTTGACTTCGTTTTTGTTAAATAGAATTAATGTGACAAACGGTGGGTAAAACACCAAACCAGTAACCCGTCAACATATCATCAAACTCAACAATTTAATAGTAAAATTTAATGAAAATTAATGGAGGATAAATTTATTACCGATGTAACAGTTTGGAATTCTTTATGGTCAAAAAATTAGTTTAGGGTAAATTTATCATAAATATATTAATTTGTGATTTTTAGTAGTATTAACCCTTATTACAAAGAGTCGAAAGACCGATTGTGAATCGGAATAAACTTACAAAATATGTTTTATGAATAGTTGATGAGATGTTTGCATAAAAGTTCAATAGCACAATTTCTTACAAACATAGATGTGTATTATGTCTTGTAATCAACAACTCCGAAGCGTGGCCCAGAAATTAAAACAAGAAAGAAAAAAGAAGAAGGAAAAGCCAAGCTTTTTTCTACGGTTTAAAATTTCATTAACTAGTTTTATTTTTGTTTCTCATATGTGAAGAATTTTTTCCGCCAAAAACAGAAAATTGAAAAAGAAAAAAGACAATATTATTGAATAATCATGTGAGGTCACGTGATTCTCCTTTCCTTCCCCTGGATCATGTGCTCACCGTTCACGTCCCGCTCTCCATCAGCCTCAGCCGTATGATCACATCCTCTTTCAATCAGACGGTGATCACCACCCTACAGTCAACGCTCAGCGACCCAAAACTTGAGAACCCCAGCAACACACGATCGCCACCCCAACACTCCGTCCGCCATTCTCAGGCTTCACGATTCTCTCTCTCTCCTTTCCCACTCGTGCCAGTTTCATCAGTCCTCTCCGTTCAATCGCAAGCAGAAAGCTTCAAAGTTGATCGTATTCTTCCGGCGGAACCTCTCGCGGAAGCGACAGGGGCGTCCTTCGTCGCTTCTGTCTCAAAACCCTAGCGCGAGAAATTTCTCGCTCTCCGTCGCCTTCATCGGTGTCCGCGCCATTGCACTTCGACGCAGAAATGCCGGCTGCTTCAATCACGGCGACGCACGTCAATTAACACTCCGCTTGTGGTTTCTCATGCTCCTGAGGGTCAGTTCTCTCTCTCTCCCTCTCTCATCGCCTTGTGCGAATACTGCGTAGACACTCGCTCGATATTAAATGCTCGTGTTGCGTCTGCTTTCCTGCTGTCGATCGCATGATATGGAGCGTTCGAGTTAAGTGCAAGGCTGTGGTTGTTTGGGATAGTTTCTTTCAGTTGCATATGGAGAACGAGGTGATTGAATTCGACATAGGGTTAGGAGGTGGAGTTGGCAGTAGTGGGAGGGAAGTGGACGATGATGGTGTGGACATAGAGCACCATGCCGACGATGAGGACATGATTGATAGTCCACAAAACATCAGTGGCGGAGGCGTTTTTGGCAGTGGAAGTGGCGAGATTTATCTCCCTGACGGGGATCTGCTGGATCTCGAGCCTTATGAGGGGATGGAATTTGAGTCAGAGGAGGCTGCCAAGGCCTTTTACAACTCGTATGCTCGCCGTGTTGGGTTTAGTACCCGCGTAAGCTCCTCTCGCCGATCCCGGCGGGATGGAGCCATTATTCAGAGGCAGTTTGTTTGTGCCAAGGAGGGGTTTAGGAATCTGAACGAGAAACGGACGAAGGACAGGGAAATCAAGCGCCCAAGAACGATTACAAGAGTCGGATGCAAGGCCTCTCTGTCAGTGAAGATGCAGGATTCTGGTAAATGGGTCGTCTCAGGGTTTGTCAGAGAGCATAATCATGAGCTGGTTCCCCCTGATCAGGTGCATTGCCTCCGCTCTCACAGGCAAATATCTGGCCCAGCTAAGACCTTGATCGATACCTTGCAGGCAGCTGGTTTGGGTCCTCGAAGGATCATGTCAGCATTGATAAAAGAGTATGGTGGGATTAGTAAGGTCGGGTTTACGGAGGTTGACTGTAGGAACTACATGAGGAACAATCGTCAGAGGAGCTTAGAAGGAGATATTCAGCTACTTCTGGATTATTTGAAGCAAATGCAAGCGGAGAATGACAATTTCTTCTATGCAGTGCAGAGTGATGAAGACCAGTCTGTGTGCAATGTCTTCTGGGCTGACTCAAGGTCGAGAATGAATTACACTTACTTTGGTGATACCGTCACGTTTGACACGACTTACAGGTCCAATAGATACCGTTTGCCATTTGCACCCTTTACTGGGGTGAATCATCATGGACAACCGATACTATTTGGCTGTGCTTTTATGATTAATGAATCTGAATCATCATTTGTCTGGCTTTTTAAGACATGGCTTGTGGCGATGTCTGGACGCCCTCCGGTGTCAATCACAACCGATCACGATGCAGTGATAGGCTCAGCAATTGCACAGGTTTTTCCTGAAACTCGTCATCGCATCTGTAAATGGCACATCTTCAAGAAGTGTCAGGAGAAGCTGTCGCAAGTATTTTTGAAGCATCCAGCTTTTGAAGCGGACTTCCACAAGTGTGTAAATTTGACGGAATCAGTTGATGAATTTGAATCTTGCTGGCTGGCACTCATTGGTAGGTATGACCTCAGGGATCATGAATGGCTTCAGACAATATATTCTGCCCGTAGGCACTGGGTCCCTGTATACCTTAGAGACACTTTCTTTGCAGAGATGTCTATAACTCAGCGTAGTGATAGTATGAACTCATATTTTGATGGATATATAAATGCTTCAACTAATTTGAATCAGTTTTTTAAATTGTATGAGAAAGCGCTGGAGAGTCGGAACGAGAAAGAAGTAAAAGCAGACTATGATACGATGAACACTTCCCCAGTCCTCAAAACCCCATCTCCGATGGAGAAGCAAGCATCTGAATTTTACACGAGGAAGCTTTTTATAAGATTTCAAGAGGAATTGGTTGGGACACTGACCTTTATGGCATCCAAAATTGATGATGACAGTGAGATCATTACCTACCAAGTTGCCAAATATGGGGAGGATCATAAATCTTACTATGTTAAGTTCAATGTTCTGGAGATGAGAGCAACTTGTAGCTGCCAGATGTTTGAATTCTCAGGTCTTCTTTGCCGACATGTATTAGCTGTTTTCAGAGTGACCAACGTGCTTACCCTCCCACCTCATTTTATTCGAAAACGATGGACAAGAAATGCAAAGAGCAGTGTTACTTTAGAAGAACATGCTAGTAGCTTATATACAAATTATCTAGAGTCGCATACTGTTCGGTACAACACCTTGCGACATGAGTCTTTTAAATATGTCGATCAAGGGGCAAAGTCTTTGGATCTCTATGATGTGGCAATGAGTGCTCTTCAAGATGCTGCAAAGAAAGTTGCTCTTGCTTCAAAAAATGAAGGAAGGGCTGTCATGGTCAATGGACGCAGTAAGGATGATTTAATGCGGCATAGGTCTTCATATAATATTTCAACTGGCCATAGTCATATGACAGCCGGCCAAAGCCTATCCGAGGTACGAATCATTTCTCTCTAATTCAGCCATTGCTTTGTCCCTCTAATTGGAAATGACACTTGCCTATGCCTGCCTCTTCTTTTCGTGTAAAATCCTTCCTAGTCAATTTTTGTTGTTTCCTCCCCTTTTATTATGTGTGGTGTATTTACTAAATAATGCCACTTTTCCTGTATCCTTAGTATGGTCATGTGAGAAATTAGGGTTAGATCTTGAAACTGTCCAGAGTTTACTAACCTTATGGAAAGGATTGACTATCCACTGGAAAAACAAATTGGTACCCTACAGTCTAAGATTATTAGACAGTGAAGATTTTCAAAATTCATCTGATGCGGACCTTCGGTTGGTTGTTAACGCAACAGATTTTCTAAAGATGTCATTAATTTTTTCACTGCTATAGTTCCTCGGTGTCTCTGATTTCCCTGAAAGATTAGGTCCCAAGTCTTTTTTAAGTTGCATTGACACTTGTCAGATCTCCATCCTGTATTTATAATCAGATAGTGATCGTGCTTACAGAATGTATGTGAAATTGATGGTGTCCACAAAATTTATGCTGGGGTGAAACATGTTTTCTGCTGAGGCCTGAAATTGTTCGTGTATCTCTTGCAGGAGGATATGGACCGTAAGATTGGAGAACTCATCAATGAACTAGAGTCTGCAAATCGGAAGTGTGAATTATATCGGGCTAATTTGCTTTCGGTACTAAAAGAAATTGAGGATCATAAACTTCAATTGGCGATAAAAGTGCAGAATGTGAAAATCAGCATCAAAGATGGCATTTGATGACGCGCTAGAGCAACGCCCTGTGGTGGTTCATCTTGGGCTACATCAACCGTGAAACAGGCCTCGGTTGCATCTGCTTTGGCTGCTCAGGAAGAAACAAGGTGCCCTTTGTACATATAGGGTCAACAGATGAATAGAGTATAGGAACTTTCTAGGTAGCATTGTTTGACTCTCTCTGGCTTTCTTTTTTTCTTTCTTTCTTTTTAAAGAATTGGGGGAATTACGTTTTTATAATAGAAGCGGCCAATTTCTTCCAAACTCTAAAAGAAAGGCATTTGCTAGGTTTGATACTTATCTGACTGCCTTCAATAATTAATACGTGGTTTATCGACAATCAGGGAGCACTGCTATAAATTTTGCGGGGAGACAATGTTTACTTGTAAAGTCTCATTTTAATTTCAATTTCGCTTGGGTGCACCTAGCAAGGTGGTCCAACCTTCGATTCCGCGTGCATTATGTCTGTTCAATTGTCTCCAGCATTAACTCCGGGGGGTTATCGGACACCAACTGTGAAGATGACACTTGAAAGGCTTCGCTTGAGAAAGCAAAAAGATGACACTTGAAAGGCATTGCGGGACACAATGCGTAAAACTTTCAAGGCATGTACTTTTTACATCAATTGACTATGGTTAAGGCATATAGTATTCCCCGGATGTAACTTTAGTTGTCCGCACTTCAACCTTTGTCAAGCACACGGGGAAGCCACGGAATCGGAACTGTCGTGAACCGCCGACCTCTCTCTCTTAAAGCACATTCATTATTGAGTTAGATAAGTGCCATAATGAAAAGCTAAGAAACATACAGCTACAAGAACAATTCTCCCAACACTCACTCTTTGAGACTTAGCCTAGCATTTTGGACCTTCACTGAGAGCTTTAACTTCTGATCTTCCATATCTTTCAAAATAGCCAGAAGGTTTGTCCGATAAACTTCACATCTTTGATTCGTACTTTCCAATGCAGCAGTCAACTCGCGAATTTTCTTTTTCTTCTCATCCTGAAGGCCACAAAGCATTAACATCTACAAGTCCAATGGCTTAAGATCACATATAAAGCAAGAATGAAAAGTAATGAGTATAACCTTTCCGCATGAATTTGAACTAGTTTCAGACATCTACAAATTCCAATATTCAATCTCAGATTGCAGTTTAAGATTTTTCTTCCAACTACTTCTACGATCACATATATCAGAAGCTGACAGGCCACATCTACAATGTTCCTGTTATCAACTGTTGTTATGAAGCAAGACATTGAAGACAATAAAAAAAGAGCAACATGATATATCCAGCATAGCATGATAAACCAGAAATCCTTTTCCTTCCAGTATATACCTCTGCAGACAACTCAATGCATAACATTAACTACTCCAAATAACAACAGAGAAAATGAGAAAAATCATCATATTTATGTCTTTTAAAAACCTTCATTTCTTACCACTCCAAACTGGGGTTCAATCATAATTCCCTATGCCGTACATAAGGAACCCACACCCTTCTTGGTGGGGATAAAACTAGGTTGGTACAGGGCACTTCAGATATTATAGCAATAGTAACACTTTCCACTAAGTGGATTTTGTCACAGGAATTCTACTATGTTGTTTTGTCAACATCAGCATTTTAGTTCAAGAAAAATCCCAAAAAATAAAGTACAGATGAACCACTAATTACACTGGAGCATCTTGGTTTTGAAGAAAAAGTGGAATAATACAGCTGAAAGTAGCTAAAGTTCAAGAAGGGGCTACATGAACAAATATTGGCAAGCCGGATTTAAGAACAATAAAATCATGGCAAGCACAAAACTAGAATTAGAAACATGCCACGTCAATAAATCAGAACACACTTACCACGGAGTGAAACGTCAACATGTGATTTTCTCCAGAGGCATGAAACTCTTTACTACTGCCATTTGCCAGATTTCCATCCAGCGCAGCTCCAGGACCTTTATTTTTCACAGCAGCTACCTTCTTAGCAGCATCTTGTAGAGCACCCAGTGCCACATTATAAATGTAGATGGACTTTGCTCCTTCCTCCACGTATTTAATTGCTTCCTGGCGTAAATTATTATACCGCACTGTTAGAGATTCTTGAGCATCATTTGGTACTTCGGGAGCATTCTCATTGGTAATGGAG
This sequence comes from Rhodamnia rubescens, assembly GCA_021437795.1. Lineage (NCBI taxonomy): Eukaryota > Viridiplantae > Streptophyta > Magnoliopsida > Myrtales > Myrtaceae > Rhodamnia > Rhodamnia rubescens. The sequence continues at coordinate 3,982,355 of JAILYA010000012.1, forward strand.
CCACTCTTGGCATTTCTAGTCCATCTTTTCAGTATATATTGAGAGGGCAGTGTCAAAACATTTTTTGCTCTAAAAACTGCCAGGATATGTCTACAAATGATTCCAGTATATTCAAACATTTGGCAGCTGCAAGTGGCTTTCATCTCGAAAGAATTGAAACTAACAGTGTGTGCTTTGCGCTCTTCCCCATATTTTGCCACCCGGTAAGTGCTGACTGCTCCCGAATCCTCAATTTTGGTTGCAGGATTTGCAAGAGTCTCGACTAGTTCCTCCTGAAATTTCATAAAGATTCTTCTCGTATATAACCCGGCAGCTTGTTTCTCCATAGGAGACGGTGTCTTCAGAACAGGTGAAGTATTGGTTGTGTCATAATCGGCTTTTAGTTCCTTTTCATGCCAATTTGCTACAGCTTTTTCATACTGCTTAATTAGCATCTGTATGGTTGTTGATGCATTGACATAACCATCAAAAAATGTGTTCAAACCTTCACTTCTCTCTGCCAAGCCTAAATCTCCAAAAAAGGCATCTCTCATGTAAAGTGGGACCCATTGCTCCCGAGCACTATAAATCGACTGAAGCCATTCTTTATCTGTAATGTAATATCTTTGCAGCAGTGACTCCCAGGATGCTTCAAACTCATCAATTGTCTCAGCCTCGTTTATGCATCTTTTAAATTCAAATTCAAAAGTGGGATGTGATTGGTAGAGGTCTGCCAGCTTGTCTTGAGTTTCCCTAAATATGCCCCACTTACAAAAACGGTGGCGAGTACCAGGAAGAACTTGCGAAACAGCTACCTGGATAAGTCCATCAGGATCGGTCGTGATAGAGACAGGATACCGTCCGCCCATAGAATGAAGCCAAGTTTGGAGCACCCAAATGAAAGAGGACTCCGAATCATTCAGAATCAGTGCGCAGCCGAACAAAACCGGTTGCCCATGATGATTCAATCCTGTAAATGACGCAAAAGGCAACTTGTGCCCGCTCGTCCGGTACGTAGTGTCGAACTTCACGGCGTCGCCGAAGTGCGTATAGTTCATCCTAGCCATCGCATCGGACCAGAAAATGTTTCCATCGGAGTGGTCATCATCGCCCTCGACCGCATAAAAGAATGCTGGGTTCTCCGCTTGCATCCGTTTGAGATAATCCAAAACGTGCTGACCCCCAACTCCGAGGGCCCTCTCCCTGCCACCAGTCATTTTAACTCCCTGGTATCTGTTGATCAATGAGCGAAGTCGAAAAACACCCCCGAAAGGATAACATCATTTCGTAATGATAGCAAACGAAAAACAATGAAAAGCAAGACAAATTCCAACCTTCAGCTAAGACTCCTAGCCTGATTATGACAGCATCACCAGCATAACAGCAGGAAATTAAACCCTTGACCCGTGGAGCTCACTTTCCACATCGTTTGTCACAGTAATTTCAGCAAAAATGCAAAGCTTTAACAGGTAGTAGCAGGAGCATCTCGAGAGTAAGCTGAAAGGTGAGTTTTTCACGGAGTCGCAAGCCGAATCAAACGAACGCGGACAAGACTAGCACGAGATTGAGCGACTCTTGAATTGTAAACTAACCTGAAAGATCATGGAAGTGGTGGAAGCAGGTATCAGACCTCTCCAAAGTGCTCTGCTTCTTCTAGGGTTCGCAACACACCTCCGATTCGTCCCCAATGCCAGAACAGGAATCTTCAACTGAAAGCTCGAATGATCGAATCGACGGAGTTCGGTGGTTTCCGATTGATTGCGTACTCTGAATCAGCTCGGTCGCACGAGTTGATTGACTCGCTCGGGCTCGCAAGTAATTTTTGCGACTTATTTTCTTTAAAAAGAATTCGTTAATACGTGCCCAAAGCACCTCATAAACACACATACACACCATTTTTTTAAAGGAAAAATGAGACAAACCATCTTTAAATTTTAGCTCAATATATAATGTAATATCTGAATTTTTAATTTATAATCTTTAAATTTTAATCCAATATAAAATATGGCCCACAAATTTTTGATTTTAATCAATGTGATTTTCGAATTTTAGAAAAAATATTTAACTTAGTTCATGAACTATAAGAAGATGTTCAATGTGCAATATGACCTATGAGATTTTAATTTCGATTGATGTGATCCTTGTTTTTTTAGAATATGTTTAATTTAATCCATGAATTATAGGAATATCTTCACATCTCAATCTACCAAGGACATTTGAAACCGCAAAATCCGGGAATAATCGAGAGGAACTTAAGCGAGGTCGATGAGTGAGCTATGGTTCTAGCAATTAGTTGGGTTTCTTACTTAAAGAAAAGATTGATGATCAGCAAAGGTGAGATCGACTACTTGCCCACCGACTCAATCAATCGGACGTTCCTCCTAGTTTAGCTTTCATTGTCATTACTTGGCTCCCCTATCGGTAGCATTGCTTCGCCTAGGATTATAATTCTAATAATTCTAGTCTTTTATAGTCCTCATAAAATCAATAGCATTTCAGCTACTATCACTATATGAACAAACATTTTTCTATAGTTTATGGACTAAGTTAAACGTGTTCAAAAATTTCGGAGATCACATTAATCAAAATTAAAATTTTAGGAGTCATATTGCACATTTGATCAAAGTTAAAGGATCATTTGTGATTATCCCTTTTTAAAAGTCAATCACTAATAATTAATTGTAATTATAACCATTGTTAATATTACTAACAAATTAGGATTAGCTTTTTTAATCCCGTCTCTGCTAATATTATGTACACTAGTAATGGGCACACGTGCCTCGTATTGGTAAAAGAATTGTCGTTTGACAAGTTGAACAAAATAGTTTTGCGGATAAATATTTGAATTATCGTATAGTGGCAATAACTTACCAATAAAAATACACAATTTATATTAAAAATATACATGTACACGTGTGTGGACAGGTACAAATATCTTGAAATTTGACATATTTTTAGAAAGGTCACTACTCGATAGGAAAGATTTAGATCTTAATGCTAAAACTTGTGAGAGATTATATTATATTATTTGCTTACACATTTATAGGTGAATATAATATCAATAAATTAAGTAATTATGAATATTTAAATCTTTTTTCGAAAATTCCACTTCGCTTTAGATTAAAGAATATCGGGAAGAGAAGTGAAAAAAAGTTCATCCGAATTTCTAAAAAATAAAAGACACTCTTATCTTTACACAACAATACTATATAAGAGATTACAATAAACTTGGACAGATAATTAATTAATATAAATTCTTACTTTTCATTTATAAACAAGTATTGACGCTCATGTGATGCGAGTGTCATAATAATAGGACGACTCGCTATACTAGTTTGCAGTAATATACATGATAATATAAAAACTTGTGCTAAAAATTGCGGGGCATGAAATAGAGAGAGGGAAAAGATTAAATATGGTAGTGACATGTGCTATTGGACAAGTCACTAATGAAGGTCGAGAATGTTCATTTTATAAGTAAGTATCCGAATTAATAAATAATGAAAGGAAATTATAGATAGTAAAAATATACGAGATACATATGAAAAGATACGAATATTTCAAATTCAAAATCCTTTTAAGAAAGCCGTTGTTAGACATAAGATATTCAAATTTTAGTGTGAGAGAGACTATATAGATGAATTGGTTACTGGTACACGAAAAAAATTGAATATATACAATAATAATGCAATGAATAGATACGAAAATTGTGCGAAATCGGAAGGCATGAAAATAGAGGGAGGGAGACATTGTTCGGAAAAATGTAGCAAGGAATTGTTAAAATAGGCCACTTGTGCTCTCATTATAGAAGTATTGATAAGTATTTTTCCTATTGCACAAGTTACTAAAGAAGATAAATCAGCCATTGGTTAATGGTATAATCATAGTCAAGTATCTATTTTTCACCAATTTGCAATATTTTTTTAAAAAAAAATTACGGGCATAAATGCAGGGAACCAATACTGACAAATGAATTTGGGCCTTAAGGTCCAGATTGGTGGCCCAATTATCGGCCCACAAGGGGGAAGAAGCTTGTCTTCTTGATATTGAGCTCCGCTAACAAGTAGAGGCACTCCCAGAGCTCGAGGATGATCAAGTTCTCAACTTCAACGCAGATTCAGGAATGGTGCACTGGTTGTGGCCAATAACTGGGCATAGATTCATGCAGTGAACTAACTTTCCGGTCTCTCTCTCGCCCTTCGTCTTCTTCTTCTTCTTGTTTTTTTCCATCGTGATGCGTCCTTTAGCAGCAGGGTGTCTGATAAATTTTTGTTTATGTTCTTGATTCATGTGTTAAAATCCGACCAGCCTCAGGCCTCTTCCCGCACCAAGGTGTGCTTTCTATTTAGGCTGTCTTTCTTACGGTCGACTGGAACCTTTGGCTTCTCTTTCTTGAGTGACCCTCTAGATGTTTGTTTTATTTCCCAAGTGAAGGGCATCTCTTCCTGGGTTGTTTCTTTTTGTTTGTTTGTTGGTTTGGTGCTGTTCTAATTATGGGTTGCTGGATATAATAAAAGACCGTTGATCAAATTTGGTCTATGGTCATGCCACACTAGGCGTGCTATTAGAATTTCTTCTCCTACGGTTGGCTTCAACGTTTGATTAGTCGTTGTTTGTGCTTAGTTAAGCTCCTTTAAACCTCGCAATGACTTTAGCTATAAATGATTTTGTTGACCTGAAAATGAGTAAGCTGAGTATCAGCATGTTTGGACTGGTGTGGTTGCCAATGTGAGGGGGCGATCACATTCAGCTTTAATTTGCATGCATCTCCCCCTGCTCTATTGAGGAACTCACCTTGATGACCTTTGTTCGATGTTTTTTTTTTTTTTTTGGAAAATTAACTTTGATTTCAGGTGTTCATCTATGCATTATGTTGTACCTCGCTTGTCGCATGATGCATACCTCTTTATGAAGTTAAATGGTAGTCTATATGCATTATAACCAAAATGACTAGCTAGATGTCAAAGTTCATGATTTGCTTGTTTAATTGTTTCATGATACTATAGACCCTGCGGCTATGCGCAAGTCGAGCATTTGCGGCTGAATCCGGTTGCCAGAAACTGTAGATCTCCCTAAAAGCATTTCTTTGTCACAGTAAGCTTTAACATGGCAGCACTGTGGCGTCAACTTTGCTATGTCATCCGTGGTTCCTATATATCTCATGAAAGGATCAAGAGGAGTAGCAGCATAAAGGTGCACAGCATGACATTCCGGCATCTTAGCGGCTCCTTCGGTTTCAATGAAAGTGGGCTGGAAGATGCACAATCAAACCAAAGCCAGAGCCAGAGTCGGAGCCAAAGCCAAAGCCAAGGCCAAAGCCCTGGCTACAACAATGACAACCGGTATCAAGCTCCTCCTCCGGACCCAATACCCAATAGACCTTTGAGAGGTCGTCAACAATCTCAGCTCATAAAAGGGAACAATGGGCCTAATTTTAGAGGAGAAAGAGTAAGCAGAGATCGATCCGATGATAGTTTCTTGGAAAAATTTAAGCTGAGTTTTGACAAGAGGGATAAGCCTGAGGGAGATGCAGCAAGTGCAACTATCAAGTTATCTCAGGAAGAAAATAAAGCAAATTCTAACCAAATGGCAACCGAAGGCCAGCCGCCACTCCCAGAAGATGCTGATCAGATATTCAAGAAAATGAAGGAGACGGGTCTAATTCCAAATGCAGTGGCAATGCTTGATGGTCTTTGCAAAGATGGGTTGGTCCAGGAAGCGATGAAGCTTTTTGGTCTGATGCGGGAGAAGGGTTCTATACCAGAAGTTGTTATATACACAGCTGTTGTTGAAGGGTTTTGCAAGGCCCAAAAGTTTGATGATGCAAAGAGGATTTTCAGGAAGATGCAGAATAACGGGATTACTCCAAATGCATTCAGCTTTACAGTGCTGATACAAGGTTTATACAGATGTGACAGATTGGAGGACGCTCTTGAGTTCTGCGAGGAGATGATTGATGCCGGTCATTCTCCAAATGTGACTACTTTCGTGGGGTTGGTGAATGGGGTGTGTAAGGAGAAGGGTGTTGAAGAAGCTCAAATCGTTATCGGTAGGCTCCGGGAGAAGGGATATGTAATTAATGAGAAAGCTGTCAGAGAATTCTTGGAGAAGAAGGCTCCATTCTCATCCATGGTCTGGGAAGCAATCTTTGGGAAGAAACAGTCGCATAATTTATTCTGATTGATTTCGCTTGATAGGCCTGAGCTGGACTTGGCAGGCATGGAATTAAATCTGTCATGAAAAGCATTGTCATATAGGACTTCTATTTTGTCTAACATGGCAGAACAAATCTGCCTGCTCCCTGTAGTGGTACGTTTTTGAAAAGTAGCATAATATTGTGATAGATGATCCACTTGCTTGGTTTCAATTTATCTTTCTATTTCCATTTGGTACACGCAGCTGCCAACTTGAAAAGACTAATTCAGTGAAATGTTGTCGGATGTGTGATCTCCCACAAAGAAACAAGAGAGGGCAAACTTGGAGTTCCCAATGTATCACATCAATCGTATGAATTTCTAAATGAACTGAATGAATAGATGTTTCGAGTAAATTTTAAAATTACTTTGTTATTTGTCATTCGAAAGCACTCTTTTTTCTCATCTTTTGCACGATCAGAATCTGAATACTTAATATTTGGAATTACTTTACCAGTGCATTCTCTTGTCAAAAACGTTGCATCGTCGAACAAAAAGGAAACAAACAAGTAACTCATAGGTGAATGGATTTGGTGGAAAAAAGAACGTGCACTCAAGTGCAACCTTGTACAGGAGATGCACAGGCAGAATGAGTCTCGTTGCCTCTTCGCCTTGTCCTTTTAAGTCGCGAACATAAAGGGTGAGCACGTGGAGTGGAGAGATTATTATTACATGCGCAGACGGAACGCGTCGTCCAAACACATCAAGATCATTCGATCGCGTCGTCGCATGAGGTTCGCGTTCTACATCCGAAAAGGCATTGGCGGGAAGTAACGGCTTCGCAATTGCCGTCTTCCTTGTGAAAGATAAGGAGAGGCAGGCGAACTATGGTTCTCGTCTTCCATGTGTGAATGTATTCGGCACCCAAGAATCTATGGTCTCTTGCCGACCACCTCACTGTCGTACTTCAAAAACATTCCTTCACTCGGAAACAGCTGGAGCAGCTCCACGCCCGAATCCTCGCCGGCGGTCTCCTCCACTCTGCTCCTCTCCTGACCACGTTCCTCTCATCATGCTATCGCTCTCAGGAACCTCGCTACGCTTTGCTTTTCATGCGCAATCTGCCGATGCGTATTCCATCTTTGTGGAACTCGACGGTTCGGTTGTCGCTGGACTCCGGTCTGTGGCCAGATTTTGTGGGTTTATACAATGGGATGCTCCGTAATAGTGTCTTTCCCAGCAAGGTGACGCTTTCTTCGATACTGCGTTCTTGTGCGGCTCACGGTGCGGCCCACGGTGCGGCCCAGTTGGGCGAATCGTTCCATTGCCAGATTTTTAAGATGGGTTTTGAACTTGATGTGATATTGCAGACTGGGTTGCTCGACTTCTATGGAAAGGTTGGGGATTTGAGGTGCGCAAGAAAGATGTTTGCGGGAATGCTGCAGAGGGACGTGGTGGCTGATAACGCCATGGTTTCTGCACTTAGCAAGCATGGATGCGTGGAAGAGGCTCGTGATTTGTTCGATAATATGCCGCAGCGGAACTCGGCTTCTTGGAACTCTATGATAACTTGCTATTGCAAGTTGGGTGATATTGGTGCTGCCCGTTCAATGTTTGATGCAAACCCAGTCAAAGATGTGGTCTCTTGGAATGCGATGCTTGATGGGTACATCAAAGCGGACCAGCTACTGGCTGCTCAGGAGTTATTTGTAATGACGGGAACTGCCAGGAATTCTGTTACTTGGAACACTATGATATCAGGTTATGTTCTGTGTAAGGAATTTGGGAAAGCAATAGCCACATTTCAAGAAATGCGGGTTGAGAATGTGAAACCAACTGAAGTTACCATGATTAGTTTGTTATCTGCCTGCGCTCACCTTGGAGCACTGGACTTGGGCGAGTGGATTCATGATTACATCAGGAGGAAGCATTTAAAGATTGATGCTGTTTTAGGTAATGCCCTTATAGATATGTACAGCAAATGTGGGAGCATAGAGGCTGCCAGTGATGTATTCGACGGGCTTCCTGTGAAAAATATCTTCTGTTGGAACTCGATCATAGCAGGAATGGGCACAAATGGTTATGGTGAAAAGGTAGTTGATCTATTTGCTCTGATGCAAGAGGAGGGACTAAAGCCAGATGGGGTCACCTTTGTTGGACTCCTCAGCGGGTGTAGTCATTCTGGTTTGGTTTCTGCAGGCAGAAGATATTTTTCTGAGATGTATGACATTTATGGAGTTCCACCAGCTATTGAACACTATGGCTGCATGGTTGACCTATTGGGACGAGCAGGGTTGCTCAAAGAAGCTGTTGAACTTGTGAAAACCATGCCAGTGAAACCTAATGCGCAGGTATGGGGAAGTTTGCTCACAGCTTGTCAAATTCATAAGGACACTGAACTCAGTAAGGATGTGGTTCAGAATCTGCTTGATTTGGATCCACGTGATGGAGGAAATTACGTGTATTTATCTAATTTGTATGCATCATTAAGTCGCTGGGATGAGGTTAATGTATGCCGTAAGGTAATGGTTGATAGAGGGGTCCACAAAGTACCAGGATGCAGTTCAATAGAGGTAGACGGTATAGTGCATGAGTTTGTGGCTGGGGACAGTGGACATCTGCAGATCACGCAAATCAACTTGTTTCTTGATGAGATTGCAAAGAAGTTAAAGGAGCATGGCCATGAGTCTAATAGAGCTCTAGTGCTCCATGATATTGAGGATGAGGAGAAGGAAACTGCAGTCAGCTATCACAGTGAAAGAATCGCCATTGCTTTTGGGCTCATGAGCACACCACCTGGGAAGACTATCAGGGTGGTGAAGAACCTCCGCACTTGCAGTGATTGCCATTCTGCTCTTAAACTTATTTCAAATGTATACAAGAGAGAAATTATTGTGAGGGATAGGAAAAGGTTTCACCACTTCAAGGATGGATGCTGTTCCTGCAGGGACTATTGGTAAATTAAAACATACTATTGGAGGGCATCATTTGTTTTTGCTATCAATGGATAACAATTCTGAGGTTGTACCTGTGGGTATTATTCACTTCCTTAGGCTGATCAATGACAACCACTTTGAAATTATGAGGCTTCTTTATCCCAAAAGATCGTGTTATTAATATCATTATGTGGAAATATGCCTTTTCTTGCTCATCAGAATTGTGTTCTTCCATGGTTGCTAATCCCGAGTTGGCCAAATGTGTCATTATAGCATTTTCTGCATGATATGAAAGAGCAAGCGTCCTGCATTTCCTAAGCAATCTGAATAAAGTTTCATCTCATGTGGCTGCTAAATGCATGGCAGGCATTCTACCTGCAATGAGAACTCTTATATGGCTACAAGCTATTCAGCTTATAGTTGATTGTGCAATGCTCAGTTTCTTTTTAATAAGAAGAAGTTGCAATTTTGGAAATCTGCTGCTCACTCAGCGTGGGGGAAATTTTTTAAAAAAAAAAAAGGGGAGGGGGGGTGGTTTTGATAAAAATGTCTAAGCATTATATGTTAATTTTTATTATAAAAATTATATTAATTTTTAAAAAGTTGGCTAAAGATCAGTTATATTGATTGGCAATGCTAGTTTCTTTTTAATGAAGTTGGGCCATACTTTGACAAATTTGTCACTGATAAAAAATATCTCAACATTATTGATGTCATTAAAAGCCTTTATTGGAACGTTATACACGAATTATTATACCTGACCTCTCTGTTGGACGAAGTTACCTAGAAATACAATGGTTTTCGGCTTTATTTGTCTGCGAGCACACGTACACCATACAAACTCAATTGATCACACTTTTGATTCTGCCCAAACCAATCTCTTCTGAGACAGAACCTTTAGCTGCTGCTGCTGCTGCTGCTTCTGCTTCTGGACCTTAATAGCCTCAATACTCTGTTTCTCTGTCTTTGGATGAAAGAGTGATACTGCGGCATGTGCAATGGAGATCCTCCGCATAGTAATGTTTGGATACACTCACTTTCCTGCACATTGATCGCCAATTGACAAGTGAGAGAGAGCCTAACTAGCAGACCTACCACAAATTCTGTCAAAGATGTTCAGGAGGCATTCATTTCCCCAAGGCAGGTGTTTGCATTTACTGCAGTTATAAGCTGGTCTAGTTCACTGGAGTCGATATAAATTTAGACGTGAACTTAGAAACGGCAATAGACTTGCCTTCAAAATATATCCAGTTCCATGGCAGAGACGAGCACTCCATCATCTTCCCAATGTACATCCTTGGCTTTTGGATCCTTTCCAATTAGCTGAAGAGGCGCTTCTAGTGGAGGTGGGGACTGCAGGGAAAAATATAATTCAGCAGCCATAAAAGGTAGCTTACGTAGGTTCATGATGCATCTTAGCCTCTATATGATTTCTGAGAGACTAGTTCCTGGAGATAGGACAAAGGGTGAGTTTTCACTGCTGAAAGAAAAGTACCATGCAGCGAATGAGAGGCCAGTTGACCACCCGGAAGAAAGGATGTTGCTTGATTTCATTGGCACCATTATTTGATCCTAGACGGGATGCAGGATCTCTCTGTAACAACGCGTAGATGAGTTGCCTGGCTGCGAGACTTACCTGGAGTGTGAAATAAGGATTCAGTTCATCAGATTCTCCAGGGAGAATGCTAAAACAAATGCCTAGCATAGCAAGTAATACACATATTTAGGTGGAATATGGCTGTGAAAGTCCAAAGGAAGCATAGTCAGACTTCACTGAAAATCTTTTGGTCAAAGAAGATGAAAATACATAACATGTTAAAGAGTAGATTGGATGACGTTGAGAGAACACTAAGCCCATCAACAGGAGGAAGTATGTTTTCATTTAATGTCTGATACAAATGAAGTTCATACTGGAATGCTACTTGGGAATGTCAGATCCTTGTGCAAGATGTTGGCAAATGTCTTCTGCCTGTTCTTTCCTCTAAAGGGCGTCCGCCCATACAGCATCTCGTACAATAAGATGCCTAAATGTGTGAAACAAGTAGATCAATCAGAAACTGACGCAACTGCTGTCATGACCTATCAAATGAAGTGTACAAAGTGAGGTCGTCTACAAACCTCATGTACTTACCAAGGGCCCACCAATCGATAGCGCTGCTATGCCCTGCCCCTGTTATAATTTCCTGCAAAGACAAGTCGAGTTCAACTTGTGAATGTCCGAGCAACCATACTCAGGTATAACTGAAGCCTTAATTGGAGGATTAAACAATGCATGCTGAACAATTAACAGGACTTTCCGGGTGTAGAGGAACTCCTTATGCATTTACTCAATAATCTGAACAAAGTTAAAAACCAAAAAGGCATGGAGATCCATCATACAGGTGCAATGTACTCTTCAGTTCCGACAAAGGAATTGGATTGTGTTTCTGGTTCGGCAACAAACATTGCTGGTGGCTGACTCCTTGATCTTTTTCTATTTTTGGGAGGTGGACGATGTATTATCTGTAGAACATGGTAGAAGTTAGTACATTTATGGTCCCTGTTCGAGCATTCTTTATCAATTCCAAATGATGGTCTTGAAAAGTTGACTATATGGTAGGAATAAGAAACTTACTTGGGGTTTACAGGATGTCAAGAAGGATAAGTCGAAGTCAGTCAATACGACATGCCCATCCTTCTGGAGTAAAATGTTCTCAGGCTTCAAGTCCCGATATACTATTCCTGCTCCAGAAAGAACAATACCCAGCAAATGTAAAAGGAACAAATAAAAGGTTTTCCCGTGAAAGGGCATGATCAAATAAAAGGTTTTCTCATGAAAGCGCAAGGAGAAAGATCATCATTGATGAGCTTGGTGCAACAAAAACTTCAAAGATGCGAGAAGATTCAGTGACTCTGTATTCATAACTTTTGTTAACTCAATGACATACCTAAGCAGTGAAGATATTCCAAACCAACAAGGACCTCTGCTGCATAGAACCTGGAAACAAAGAACAGTTATACACTAAGTAGCTGGAGGTTGTTCCCGGCAAAGGCTAACTATCCCAAACATAAAGCTTAGAAAAGTTCAATTCGTTCTCCACCAGAACAGTCCAACATTGATGATATTAATGAAGAACTCCAACTAGGAGGTATTGGCTCATCAAAGGATACATCTGACATTCAAGGATGTACTGTCAAATTGGTAAGATTGTTCAATTAATTCATATGGGACAGCCCAGATTTGCATCAATCCATGAGGGCAGATATATAATCATAAATTGCAGGATGCTAAACCAAATTGGAACATGAAACCAAAACCATTTCTAGTATCAAGAAGAATTACTCTTCCAAAGCTGGCAAAAATGTTAAAAGAGTTATAGAGTCTAAGAATGGAATACTGAGAATACCTTGCAGAATCCTCCGTAAATATTTTCATTGGCTGTTTGTCAATCAAAGCAAACAATTCTCCACCAGGGCAAAAGTCCGTGATTAAACAAACATGTGTTGGAGTCTGGAAATGAAACAGAATCATAAGATGATCAACTGATGCATCAAAAGAGACATCTTATGCATAAGTTCGTACTTCCTAGATAATTTCCGTTCCTAAACCTTTCCACTACATTTTATGATGAAATTCTTGATGGGGAACGAGTTGCCGCCTGCAATTGTAGAAGAATGACTCATTGAAACACAAACCATGACGCAACTCATGCAGGTAATCTGAAATCGTAACAACCGAACATCCTGAATTGCTAAAAGATTTTTCCTATACATTACGCCTCATACGGTTGTAGCATCCACTAAATCTGCGTATCAAAAAGTAACATCTCCTATTGTGTTTTGTCTTTCATTTATTCTTGTGAATCATTCTGTTGAAGTTTATCGCAAAAGATTTTGTATATCATTTCCATCCGGACAAGTCCAGTGATAACTCTCTTTTAAATGCAGCTATTGATCATACACATATCCAGTGCCGTTCCAGTGGAGGATCTACGGATGAAGAACATCCAACAATTGGCAAATGTCTTGAAGGAGCAAATGTAAGACCTGAAAGGAACTGTATAGCGTTGGAAGAAAAGGATGATCAAGTAATGCAATGATTTCTCTTTCAATACATGCTCGGTGAACCTGCAGGCAACAAACAACCAAGTGTTACATCCTTGAAGCTTTAGACTGAGTGCTCGAATTACGGATGCATCAGTTAAAGTCAATGTCTGCAGGCTTTTGTTAGTCATGCACACATCCGTTACCCAATGCTACTTGAGGAAATAGAACGATTGCAAATGATTCAGTGCATGGTAGTTTGGAAATTTACCTTTAGAATTACACTAGCAATCAGCTTTGGATGATTACAATGATGATAATCATCAGCTAAAGACAAAAAATAACCTGGAGCATGATTATTACATTTTTCACTTAAGTTGTCATTCAAGTCATGATGAGCTGATAATAAAGTTATGATCCACAGATATCAGGTGTTGTGGTGGCGTTAATCATGATGTGCTACAAGAGGACAGCAATAAAACAATATATTGAGAATTAACTGGCAATATTAAAGTTTTGAATCCTTCACACATGCAAACCTTGTTACGATTCAACATCATTGATTTTTCCATCGCCTTCATAGCAAACAGTTCACCTGTGTCTTGCAGTTCCACCAAATGAACGCTGCAGCAAAATCATAAACTTAGTGAAGTTCTTTAGTTCCAAAATGCTATCTGTTATTTCATTTCTTTTTTAGAATTTATGTACGTAAATACATATGCATGATCTCATTATCACAATGGATGGATGTCATAGCCTCATAGGTATGTATTCTACATAAAAATGACAGACTGCAACCTAGATTTTGCATAGGAACCCTGCATACCTCCCAGTGTCGCCACAACCCAAAGGCCTGATGGGCTTAAAATGCCGCAGGCCGATTTTTTCACCGCGTGCTGTGATCTGTTCCAGATATCCAACAAATTATATATTGTTATTAGTACAGATGAGAACAGAGCAGTTAATATGCGAGAAAATTAGAATCCGACAAACAGAAAACATTAGATCAGTGTACTAGAAACACAAATGCGCAAATGAAAAGTACTAATTTTCCAGACAATATAAACACAATTATCCTATAATTTGAAGCAAAACCTTCCAACAGCATCATAATAGCATACGGCTGGCCAGGAAAATGTGAATTGACCAACACATACCTTTTGGATTGCTATCCATGAAGGACTATATCTTTTGTGAGGCCTTGGAAAGACGGGTTGAGAATGAATTGCCCACAAATCTTCTGGCCTCTAAATGATGGAATCATTTAAATTGCATCAGTTACATTCCAAATAACTTGCAAGAAAATTAGCAGTTTCTCATCTCCCAATGACGTATGAGATGCGACGGCTAAAGTCTAAAACTGGAAATGAAAATGTAAGTGTTAATACTTTAAGCTTCTGAAAATTGATGCTATCATATTTATTGCAATAGATGAGTCCTGTATGCAGTAGAACCTTATGTGCTTTCTAAAACAGAAGTACTAAAGGTGTGTGGTAAGCGCTTTATATTTTGTAACACCAAGACAGTTCTTGCTAGTCGTGCAGATAGATGCACAGACAGGAAATATAAGACTATGGAACAATTAGCATGGTCAATAATGAGTAAAAGAAACAATTCTAATCGCAGGGCTTGATTTGATGCTAATTTTTTCCTGAAAGGTAACCCAGAGCACTACAAGACTTGAATGTATCTTTCAGAGAAATGGAAATCAGCGGATTAGTTTTCTTTTTTTTTAAGGCATTAAAGTAAAGCCTAGTCATGGAGAAAAGAAATACCTTACCAAATTGGCATCAGGAAGCTCACGGACAGCTTCATCAACATTTTCAGCTGTAGCTTTGACCTGGTAAAACAGATATAAATCACATTGACCATAGTGGAATACAAGTGCCGATATGTCATCTTTGCTGATGCCTGGAAATACTAGACATCAGCGTGAACTCTCACCAGTTTTGTACTTTGTAGCTCTGTCCTTTCTGAAAGACGGTTCCTAAGGGGTTCCACATGATCACTTCCATCTAGTTGAACACCAATGAAGTATTGAAGCTCACCCTAAAAGATCATAGGAACATTTCATGAAAAATGAGAGAAATATTCTGCTGAGAAAGCCGATTCGTGAATTGTTTCAATGATTATCTAAAGCAAGAGAAAAGAGCCACCTTCTGGTCACGCATAGGTTGTAAGTGAAACAGGTTCCAAAATTTCTTCCCTGCAAAAATGTGAACTCGTTATATTTTTGAGTGATGCTAATAAAAGAACTAGAAGGTACAGTATTCAACTGAATTGTAATCTCAAATGGGCGTAAAATTCATGATGTGATGGTTTAATCAAGGGGAATCAAGGTCGAGGTAATGCACCACCAAATTCATTGTAAGGCAGCACGGACCGAACATCTTACTCACCGCTCTTAGTATAGTTGATCAACTGAACAGTGATCGCTCTTTGTTCTCTTATAGCGTCTCTAATCTTGGAGACAGTTGACTTATCTGTTTCAGGACCTTGAAGAAACCTGTACCCATAGAAGTTAGATGTAGTGAGGCATTAACAGAGTTAAAGATAGAATATTTACTTATGATGATCAGAATAGCAGCATTCCATCAGGAAATGTTTCAATATATCAGGATTATTTCACTTTAACTTCATGGAATATCTGGTATTACGACCTTTACTACAACGATGTTATTAGTGTCACCTGTTTACATTCATATTATGTTGCTAATATCATAGTTTCCTATTTTTACGAAACTCTATAACAATATTTTATTGCAAGACTCCTGGTGCAGTGTCATGTAGACTAGAAAATATCTGAAGAACTGAAGTGCCCAGGCAATAATATTAGCAACTAATCTTGGAACAGTAAGAATTCAAAAAAGGAGATCATCTACCTCTACACTATAGTAGTTGAGTTCTGACGTGTCAAAGAAATGGGACACGGGAAGTGTTACTGGAAGTTACTCCTCCAAATCGATTCACTATATGGAAGAAGCACTCTCTCGGATCCTTAGGACATCTTCCCATTTCACTTTCAATCACTATTATTTGCAGCATTGTACTATGTTCAGAAAAGAAATTTTTCACTGGCATTTGCAATATTGTGACCAATCTGAATACTAAATGATCCTTTGGGTTAAAAGACATATTGACCTTGAATTAGAGCAAATGACAAGTAGGAGGGGTTAATTATAGTATGGATATGGGCCACCATTGTGAAAGATGGTTACAGATCCTAATACAAAGCACGAAAATTCTCACCTACAATTTCTTCCCAAAATTTCCTCACGGGTATATTCAGTCAATTCAAGGAAGCTGTCAGAAGCAAATATCTGCACAGATAGGACCCAAATAAGTCTATAGATGTCATCAGATCAAAGCATAAATGGCATCAGAAAATTCACAAAATAGAAACTTAAAAGCTATCCATACCACTTATTTTTCACATGAACGATATCTTATCCTGCACAGGGATCTGTAAGACATCTCTAACCACCAAAGTTACAATGATTGTTGAGGTATCAAGTTCATTATAGCTAGGAGTGTGTATTAGAGTTATTGCAACATGTTCAGTACCAAATCTCTCAGATACAGTTTTTGGTGCAAGTGCAGGTAATACTTGTAAGTCTATGTAGGGGTACGTTGCTTTTCCATATCTCGAATTTATAGATTGTCGTATGCTCTCTATCTATATTTCACCTAAAACCATATATACAAAATTCTAGACAATCATCGAAATTTCCTAGAGGAAAATGGATGAAAGTTAAACATCTAATATGTGTACAGCAACTTGTTCTTTCTCAATGTTATAATTTCAAATTGCATTAAGGAACCAAAGGATCCCAAGGATGACGACTAAACTTACAATTGGATTATCTGGTAGTCTGGGATCTGTAATCACAAAGTTCTTTTCTATGCGCTCCAATGTGGTTGCAAGGTCTATTCCTTGGCGGATATCCCTCTCTCTATCAGTGTGGTCCCAACTGTCTCTGCTTTCCAAATCTTTTGTCACCAAAACTTCAGGTTCAATACTTTGTTGTAGGTCTTGCGTCCTTCCAATGCTTGGAGACCTCCCTTTGAGCCTAGGATCAGTGGAACCTCCCAGCAAAATGTTAGCTATAAGGCTTGCGCTATTGATTAAGGTGAGGATCGTGAGAGAAAAATAGGGATTAGTAGGATAGGAGTGTCCCACTTTCTTGGAAGCATTGCTTTCCTTTCTTCAAATTACCGACAAAGTTCCAAGCACATTTTTTCACAGAGTTGATGGAGTAATAGTACATATACATGGTTTCAAATGTTTTCTCACATACCAACTGCTGGTTCTGGATACACTAATTGACTAGGAAGGACAACGACGATTTTGAGAGTATCAAAGAGATCACATGTTTGACGTGATCATTAGTTTATTAAATGGAAAAGAGAGAACCGCCCGTGCGCGCATAGAGTGCTTAAATGTAAAAACTCACCCCACCAATGAGAGACGTCCTGATTTTCGAGATTTCTTTTCCGCTTCTTGAATGGAACTGGTACGCGGCAAACTACTAGCACGATCTATTAGAGGAGTTTGTCTACCAGTGGTGCTCAGTTTTTCGGTGTCTGTGTACTTCGGCAGGAAGGAGTCGAGGTTAAATCTTTCCAGTTCTTCATTCTTAACATTGTAACTTATAGACCGAATATGAGATCGTGGATGCTTCACTGTTTGGACAACCTCTGTGATGGATTCTAAAGCCTCTTCCTTCTGACGAGCTGTCACATAAATGAGTCGAATATTAGAAGTGAAAAAATGTCCAAGCACGATGCAGCGTCAAGTTGCACTTCACACTTACCATCATAGCGGATTAAGGACTGAGGCAATCCATTTGGCCGCAAAGCCTTATCAACAAAACCCTCTGTGTACTTGCTGACCTCAACTTGCATTCTGCAAGGAACTGAACATTAGACAATGCAACATGGAAAGAGTCGGATTTATCTGCAGAAACAGATATGTGCTACGAAACTGGTAAAAGAAACATCGCAATCTCATTCTTTTCCACACTCTCGTAAATGTCGTTTATCGAACCACCAAGCCTAGTACCCCTGAGCTCTTCTGTTGACTCGATGCATTCGTGAATTTGATGCTCTAGATCCATGGTTTCCATGCGTGGAACCATTCCAAATATTTCCTTCTCCATCACTTGTTACTTTCACATAACACGATAATGCTTATAAATTGTGCAAGGTCATGTTGCAGCAGTGAGTCAAGTCTCATAGTCACGGAGATAAAAGGTGAAAACGTCTCCAACAACCTATGGTCAATCTTTCTCTAAGAATCACAAGGAGGTAGGATTGTCAAGATGAAACTACAAGAACCTGTAGTAGGATAAATACAGACACCATGATAAAATTGCATATATCTGTCCTCATCTTAGATTGGATGTTCACATGCTTCATGCACATGGAAGACTGGCACGACAAAAAGAGTGCAGTACAGACAAGGGGAGTCGAAAGGAATAAAAGACCGACCCGATGAACTTGATGGTGTTTCCTTTGTCATCCTTGATGGGGGTGAGAGTGAGGAGGTTCCAAAAGGGAGTTCCATCCTTCTTGTAGTTCAGAAGCCTACCGCAGTAGCTTTTCCCAGTTTTCACTGCATTCCTTATCTTGGCCACTTCATTCTGGTCCGTCTCCGGTCCTTGAAGAAACCGGCTGAAGAGGAAAAACACACAAATCCTTCCATCTTTAGTGGGTCGTGAAAACTTTTATGCACAATAGTCCCACTCATGCTTAAAAGGCAGCAATCGGCATGTAGCTGGTGTCTCCTACTTCCATTTCAGATGCTCTTTGATTTGGTGTTAGGTTGCGGCAATTCATGCGGTGCTCGTGTTTGGCAATCATGGCATTGTTCGAAGGATCTTAATAGGATTTTTCCCCGAGAAGAATCCGAACATAGGTGTCGGTTTGAGTTCACCATTGTTTAGAATCATGTTAGATTTGTTTGATTCTTGCGAAATTTCTCAAGTTGCTCACATCATATCGACTGTCATCGGACTTGATTGTTAAAATGTGGAATTACGGGTCCAAATATGGAATTATAGACAAATACGACGAGACGAGGGGACTCGGTCAACTCAGTTCTCGACTCACCAGTTCCTCCCGATGACCTCCTTGGAGGAGTAGCCGGTCATGGTGAAGAAGCCACTGCTAGCGTACAAGATCGGGCACTCCGGCTTCGTCGCGTCCGACACCACGAACGTCTGCTGCAGCGACGCCAACGCGTTCTTGAGCTCCTGCGACACCCTCGGCAGCGCCTCCGGCCCGTAGTTCGAGTCCTCCGACGTCCTCGTCGACTCCACCGCGAACCTCTCCGACGAATTCTTGCTTCGCTCGCCGCTGTCGCTCAACGCCCTGATCGTGAAACCCGGCGCCTTGAAGCTTCGCTCCCCGCCCTCCGGCTTCACGTACAGCCCCCACTCCGCCGTCCTCTCCGCGATGGACGCTTCGGTCAGGGTTGGGCCTCGCCCGGCTTGGGTGGCCGACCCGCCGTTGGAGGCCGTTGCGAGATTCGGAGGGCTAAGGTCCGAGCTCGGTTGGGGAAGATTGGGGGCCTGATGCTTTTCGAAGGCCATCCACTTGTCGGCTTGCTCTCTGTTGACGAAGACCCTCGGAGACTCTTCAATCTCGTCGAGGGCGACGTGAGGTCCCGATTCGATTGGTTCCCGCGCAGGTTTCTCCATCTTCTCCCTCTGTTTTTGCCGGGAAATCCTGGAAGCAAAATGAGATTAATTTGAGGAAATAAGAACAAATTCAGCTGCTGCTGATTGCTAATCATGATTCTGGTCCTTGGGTTTTCTTCGTCTTCTAAATTGAGCTTGTTTACATGAAAAGTTGGAACTTTGAGTTGATTGGCTCCTCTTCCTAGTCATCCATGGCTGCTTCTGGTGCTGTTAGGTGACTTGACAAGATTTGAGAAGAGAATGTGAAGTTTCAAAGCAAAAGCAGACTAGGACACTACCCTGAAAAGCCAGCAAAACCTACAGAACCTAGTTCAGCTACCAACAAAACCAACCTGAATAAGAACTGAGTTCCAGTTAAGATCTTCGTACTATCTAAATGGAGACTGAGCCAGTGGGACTCGCTGTTTGAGGCTCAATTTGGCGGCGGCAGCAGCAGCAGCAGCTCCTTCGAAGTTCCCAGTCAGGTCTTGCTGGTTCTTCCTGATGACAAGCTCTGCAAGTCCTAGCTCTCTGTCTTCAGTCTCTGGCCTACAATGTTTCTGGTAAGAAGTCATCTCTCAAAAGAATGCCCAAAACATACAAATGCTCTAGATTTCTTCATTAGGGGAATGTGCTGTAAAGAGAGTAGAACAGGTGGGAAGAGATAACGTTCAGATTTCAGAATTAATATGAGTCCCCAACTGTTCTTTCATACCCAACTATAAGAAAAAAGGAAAAGAATTCTATGCTGTACTCATTCTATATCCATTTGATTCAGATGTATCCTGTGCGTACGGATGCGCCGGGGCCATTGGTTCTTTATAATCCATCCAATCATTGTCGATTTAGCATATTTCTCCCTGTTTTCCTGGATGTCACGTTTTTGGGGAAAAAGAAAATGAGAAATCTTGAAGTGTGTTCTGAAGCAAAACATAGTAGAGAGATTATGAGGCCAGAAAAGATTGATACGGGATGGTTTGGGGATAGATTTCGCTATCACTTTAAATTTGTTTTGGTCGTTTTTGTGGAAAAGTCTGTGTGTGAGTCTGTGTGCACGCGCGTCTGTTTTGGGTAGGGAAGCGTAAATCCTCTCAGGACCGCAACATTGTCATACGGTCCTGTTAACTTCCACGTCTGTTTGCTTGCGCGTATGCCGTAGTTGAAGTCAGGAACAGGGGAATTTAGAACAACATGACCTCATGAACTTGGCTAGAGAAAGTCAGTATCAGGTTACACCTCCTACTTTTACTGCCTGTGTGTGATGTGGGATGGCCCAGGCGCGCATGGTTTCAAGAATTGAATGAGACGATGATCGAGCTGTGCATTGAATTCTAGTCCTCAGCCATCAAGACGGGGCTCTCTGGATGGCCAGGTATATAGATTGACTTTCTTTTTCTTGCTTGGTGATTTCCTTTACCTAACAAGTTCACCTGTCTGAGATATCCCGAGTTTCAAACACCGTGTCTCGTGTTCCCCTCTTGGCCGGTTTGCCTAGTGGATGGGCCGGAGATATATATTCTCGAGCCAGTGGCGATTGACTTCGAGATAAACCGAACCCATCACTGAGGCATAGCTGTCAGAGATCTTTCCTTCCATTGGTATGCATTGTCCTGGCATTCGCTGTCGTTGGAGGAAACAATAATTGCAGCCAGTGTGTGGTTAAAGGAAGGTCAGAGTCCATTGATGAACGACAATGATCTTTCCATCCTAAGACTAAATTCCATCGTGTTGTGTCCCCCAGGAAAATTTTTCATCTTCATGTAGAGGGACATTCGGACATCACCAAGCATAAGAGAGCAGATGAAGCACGCGGCGTCTGTTGCAGCCACAAGGGGCTATTCGGCTGTTCTTGTGGATGTGAGTCCAGAGCTTTGAGGCTTTCGGCGAGGACATCTGTGGGGAGTTCGTGACCACTCAAGGATCTGGAGGGCCCTCCTGAAACGATGTGCATACCTTCACATTGAACAGCAAGGGTTGATGTGAGCTGTGACGCCCAGGTCCCACTTGTACCAATATTGTCCGCTTTGGGCCAGAGCTCGCGTGGTTTTGTTTCTTTTGGGCTTCGCCCAGAAAAGGCCTCGTTGCAAGTTAAGACAAGTGCCATCCTATATATAAGACTTCACCTCACCACGTTTAGGCGATGTGAGATTCGGTTCATTCCCGTCCCCTTAGACATTCTTAGGAGTCGCGGCACTCCCATTACGTTTCGCCGTCAGAGCCCGCGTGCCCTCTTCGGACCGGTTCATTACAAGCTCACCAGCTTCCGCCTGGTTCGTCCCCGAACCACATACTTCCAGCAGGGCTTGGCTCTGTTACCATACTGT
Source organism: Rhodamnia rubescens (assembly GCA_021437795.1). Lineage (NCBI taxonomy): Eukaryota > Viridiplantae > Streptophyta > Magnoliopsida > Myrtales > Myrtaceae > Rhodamnia > Rhodamnia rubescens. Next base: position 4,004,431 of record JAILYA010000012.1, read on the forward strand.
GACGCCCTTCCCAGAAAAACAAAACGGTGTAGGCTCCGGCCCAAAGCAGAGACAATATTGTTGTGAGTGGGGTCTGGGCGTCAAATGAGCATGGTGCGGTTTGGTTTGGTCTGGTTTGGTCCGAGTACTCAACCGCGGCAATACAGTTTGAAGATATAATTTGGAAGTAGACTGAGCTGAATCGGTTTTTCGTGCATGATCATCAGTTTTCTTCTTGCTGGTTTTGTGACCTCACAGACTGAAAGCTGGAATGGAATTAGCTTTAGTTCACTGGTTTGATAAAGAATTAGGCCACTAAGTTGCAACAAATCGCATACAAATCCAAAATGCGAATCTAAGCTGCTATATAATCTGAAAAAGAATACGCGACACAATTCGGTTTTGCCGTTTGATTGTGGTTTAAGGAAAAGTAATGCTAGGGTTGTGAACTCCTTTCCTAGCAGAAAGGGAGTCCTCTGGCATCCAATTAAACCGCAGAAACGTTAATTTGTGATTAATGGTTAGAACCATCTTTTGCTCACTCTAGAGACAAGCGACGGGTGTTCGAAATTCTTGGAACATTCGAGTAATTCAACCTGGCTATCGACGAGGTATTCAGAACTATCGAATTTGGACACGGCCATAGACTGAAAGACAGATTTGTACTGGACAGTTCCGTTGGCATAACGAGGGAAACAGATAGATTTCTTTTTTCTTGCAGAAGCGATTAGTGTGATAAAGTGTGTCACAGCATTATCAACTGGTGAAAGACAATGGAGTTATGGAGGAACATTGAACTTAGCCAACTTTGGGGCAGAACCACGACCTCAACTAGAGCTGGCCTGGACTGGTTTGAGATGGCCTTGCTCCACAAGTGAAGCAAGACAGTCATCAAACATCTCTCCGACCGATTTGAACTCGAACCCTAAGCTCTTCAGCTTCGACGTGTTGTATTCGTAGTACGGCCTATCCAGGGGCTCGAACCTGTTAAAAAGGAGCTGCTAAAAATTTGCGACCAAACCACACACATGCACAAACTGATTGCTGTGATAAAATCACGTCAGTAATCCTCATGCATTATCATATAATCCGAGGCAGGGCTAAATTACGAGAAAGGAACTAAAAGGAGGGCGACAGGCCAACGAGAATGATGCTGAATGACGATAGTATTATGCATTCTTGACCCTTTCACGTGCTGTGTCTCCCGTTTTGCTGGGGTTCTACTTCCTGTACCATGTTTGTCTGGGCCCGGATAGCATGAAATCTCAATAGAACATTTGCTTTTGGAATGCTCACATTGAAATTTACAGCACATGATGTTCTACGAATGATCAGGTGGGAGAGGCAATGAAATGATCCTTGAGCACTCTAAAATGTCTCTTGCAATTGACAACAACTGCTGGCAGACAGCCATGAATGTCTTGTCTATGTCCAATATCAAAAGCGTAGCATTCAAACAACCAATTGATTGAGCTGGTAATCTTTTCGGGTTGTCAGTTTACCAACCTTTTTGGCACAGGTAGAGATGGATAGCGCGATGATAAGAACGACACCAGTTCGTTGTTGTCCATGACGACCGCACTACAAATGTAGCGCCCGCGAGCGCTTCTTTCCTCATAAACGAGAATATGGCAGCTCGCAACGTCGTCGATGTGGATGTACCCCATCCTTCCATGCCACTGGAATTTTTCCGTTTCTCCTGCTTTGCATCAGCAAAACAAACTCATGTTAAACATAGAACAGCTGAAATCACAACCGGGAGTTGATAAATTGGTTGAGCGACTAGTCAATTAGGGAGCGAAAAACGGCACCTTTAAGTAATCCGAGGACATCGGATCCAGTGGAGCACAAATCAGGCGGCAAACTGGGTCCGATGAGAAATGCCGGAAGCACCGTGACGAGGTCGATCTTGTTCTCATCACAGAATTCCCAAGCTGCCTTCTCTGCTAAGGTTTTCGATAGAACGTACCATATCTTCCGGAAAATACGAAGTGCGCCGCATTTATATTAGCCAGATAAAATGTCATAATGGACATCGTCCGGCGACTTAATCGAGCGAAAAGAGAGCTTTCAAGATCTCTCCGAGAGCCGAATGTCCCAAAAAACTGTAGTGGTTTTATAGTGCATTACCTGCAGTCTTTCACAAAGTTCTATGGAGCTCCAAGTCGACTCGTCCAACGGCACATTTGGGTCGAAATCATCTCTAACCCGCACTGTCGAAGAAGACGAGGTGAGAACAACACGCCTTAGGCTCGGGTTTTTCTTGCACGAGCGTAGCACGTTCAAAGTACCCTCAATGGCTGGTTCCAGGATCTCTGCCTGTAACGCAAATTGAGCTGATGATAAGAAATGAGTCGACCAAACCTATTGTTTGCCGCCATCTTCTTCTACCCTGCAATTCAAAGGTTCGGCCTTTTCCGGGGGCGACGGAAAATGACTCGGGCATGCTAGAATCTGAAGCTAGAAAAGGTGACAGGCTCAAAGTGGGCTGTGATAACAACTTGCCTTTGGATCTCCAGAAGGTTTCAGTACAGGGGAGGCGGTGTGGAACACGCCCTCGCATCCCATGATCGCATCGTCGAAGCTTCCCTCTTTCATCAAATCCGCCTTCACCAGCTGGAGTCTCTCTTTCGCTCCCTCCAGCTTCCACAAGTGCGCCACTTTCTTCTCACTCCCTGCCAACGAAGCATTAAAGTTATAACATCATATTAGTCAAATTCGATTCTTCTTCAAGGGAAATCGACGCAAATGATATTGCACAACGGCCATTCAATGATGATTTGCGTTGAAAGCACACGGACCGGGATCTCTGACTGTTCCAACTACGTGATAACCAGATAAGAGAAGCCTCTTGATCAACCAAGAAGCAAGATAACCAGCAGCTCCTGTAACACAGACTTTGCCTTTATAACCAGAATCCATGTTCTTGTTTTTCGCTATCATACAATGTCTCCAAGCTCTGCCAAAGTTGTGCTATAGCCTGTCATTCCACAAACATTATATACCAAGAACAGCATCACTTCGCGGGTTCTTTAGAAATTTTCAAGTGCAGAGAAGGTAGGTCATCTGATGCTCGTGAGCTACGCATATTTCCAAAATCAACCAAGAAAGAAAATGGATAATCTCTAAAGCCGAAAGCAAGATTTAGAGTTTGTTTAGGAGAAGCATTTTTTGTATTCGAGAACCTGTGGATGTTGGTAAGCAAGAATGTCACCAGACCAAGCTGTTGTTCTTTATTTAGGTGAATCATTCGAAAGTGATGAACCTATTCCAGTCTCATAGCTCAGTTAGCTACCCTGGGCAAAATCCTTCAGGATACTAACTTTCCCATGGGTAAGCAGCCTTTTGGTATAAAGCATTAACCTTGCATCATGTCAGAGCTGGCCAACGATCCATGACATGCATAATCTATAGTCGCCGATCGAATGCTGAGCACAGACGAACACGATTTCGCAGTGCAAAACTGAACTTGGTAATGGGAGACGAGTTGAGAACTTGAGCTAGTCCAGATTACCGAGTCATCTGAATGATCTTTACCAGTTTTCAGGAACGATAGACGAAAATATGGTGAAGTATGATAGCTGCAACAAAGAGCAGCGTTCTGTCAGTTGAATTTCACGTGGATTGTTTTTGGTCACTCATTAGTGCTTAGAATCAAATCCATGGCCTGTGCTGACTGATCTACAAAATTTATTAAATTATATATCGATTTTGAGCTCGTGAAAGAATCTCAATCTCAAACTCGGCCCGATGATTTAAATTAGAAAAGTTTTTTATTGGAATTTTGGTTTATCCACAACAAATTGTTGTTGGAGTTGGACTCCTAATTTGAGTAGGTTTCCCAATTTGAATCGGAAAATCACTTGTAAAAATGGAATGTACTTGATTATCACATATTAAAGCAAACAATTTGAACAAAAAATTAAAAGGGGGAATGAGGGGAAGGGTTTTCTACCTATGAGTTTTTCTGAGTGAATCTTCTTGATATAATATTTTGTTTTGGGTGTAGTCTAGTCCTATGAAGCGCTTAAGCGACTAAATTTTTTGTAAATTTATTGCACTTGTGCTAATTCTGTTACAAACCTTTTAATTTGGCTAATTTAGTCTTGAACGTGTTGATAATTTGCTAATGTAGTTCATTCGGTCAATTTTAATCGAAAATTGCTGCATAACGATTGTCCTAAGCGGCATGGCCGGTAATAACCGATCCGACGTAGATAATTTTTTGCAATTTTTAAGATGTATTTTATGCCATTTTTGTTTTCTTTTCCCTTCTTCGTCCATAGGTCGCCAGACCACATGATGGTCGGCCGACCACGAGGAGAGGATGTTGGAATATTTAAATATTAAATCTAGTGTTAGAATATATAAATATTAAATCACGCCTTCTTCTATCGCCTTAAACTTTTGGAGGCATTAGTCGTGATCCCATAAAATCTTTCGGAGGATCAACCTCTCGATGAGGTTCCCCTAGTCGGGATTTAGTGAGGATCAACTGGCGAGGTCAATCCTTGCCGGCCTATGGTGACCTTGCCTTTGTGCGGGCAAGGTAGACCCTCACCAAAGCAACTTCGCCCTTGTAAGGGTGAGCGTCACTTGGCGGGGGACATCCGCCCTTGCTTGTGGTTGGTCGTTTGTCATTGAGGAGGCCTAGCGACCTATGGAGAAAGAAGAAAAAAAATATAGAAAATAAAAAATTGCAAAATTTGTCGACGTCGGTCATGCTACATAAGACGACCGACATCCTTGTTAGCTATTTTCAGTCAAAATTAGCCGATTGTCAAAATATCTAAGAATAAATTAGTCAAATTAAAAGGTTTAAAGTTGAATTGACATAAATGCAAGTACATTTAGAACTTTTTTCCCGTAAAATAAGTATCGACGCTTGAACCGAATCACATAAATTGACGTCATTTAATTTCTCTAATGATTTCTTCTTCTCGTGTTAAACTTGAATTGCAAGATTTGTTAGCTTTCGTATTATTTGAAAACATAATTCATATATATTTAGCCACGTGACAAACTCTTTTAAAATGTGATATATGCCTGAATTTATTTAAATACTCATTCAAAATCCCTCCCTTCACTTAATTCACAAATTTTTATGAAACGATCTTTGTGGATGACACAAAAGCATTTGTGTTTTCGCAAAATACAGAAAATGACTTTAGTATGTTGATCAGTTGGCGAGCAATTAGGGAAAAGTTCCAAATAAAATATTAAAGTGCCATCATTTTCTCAAATAAAAGTCTCAAAATGCTTCTCTTTGTTTTAAAAAAGGGCTCCACCAAGAACATTTTCGTCATTTATGTTTTAAAATTTTCATTTTTTTTCTTTTTCTGTTTATCTTTTATCTTTTTCTTTTTCCTTTCCCCTCCCCCGCCCATCGCCGGCGTCGGTCGACCCTCGTCAAGGTCGGGGAGAGAGGAGAGAAAAAGGAAAAAGAAAGAAAAGAAATAAAGAAATAAAGGGAAGACATAAATGACAAGAATGCCCTTAGTCAGCCCTTTTTTGAAATAAAGATAACGGTTCGTCTTTTATTTGAAATAATATCCATCTTTGCCCTTATTTGAAAAAATAAGGGCACGTCAGGTTCTTTTTTAGAACTTCTCCGGTATTTTATGATGGTGAGACACACGCTACAAAAAAAGATTATTGCAATCGCGCATGTCAACAAGTTAAACACCTTTCACTGGAACTAATTCATGGATTATTATAAGAGTCATTCCTAGGATTTTGGACAAATTCATCGTAGCTCGTGTACTTCGAAACAGTCATGTAATCCACTTTATCATCTATCCAATAGTGCATATATATATATAATCTTTTATGCTGTAATGCACCTAATAAGGAAAGTTCGAGGAGTTACATACAGTAAATTTGAAATTGCATTCGCTGCACCCCTTTGGTGGGTGGGGGAAGGAAACCATAAGATAAATTGCTTATCAAAGAGAGCGTCATTACTTGTTAAGAGTGTTCCAAAGAAATTTTTTTTTTTAGTAAGACTGATTTAAGTGTGCGTCGATCGTGAGTGACCATTTAAGTGGATCATATTCGCTGCAATTCCCGAACCTCATTCAATCAATTCGTTCCCAAACCCGTTTTCAAAAAAAAAAAAATTTTCAACTAATTTATCGCGACATGTCTGTGTTGGCTTGAGAATCGATGTTTAACCAAATTTATCCACGTGTCATCCATCCAGTGGTGAATGTACCAAGAAATCTTTGCGCCGTGAATGCGCCTAACGAAAATTGATTCGCTTATCGTGTCATCCCCCAACTAATCCATCACGACTTGGAATGCCGACTTGGAAACGCCGGACACGGGAGTTTGGTTGGGCCTTTGGACCCAAAAGGTTCGGCCCATCACTTTTTAATGCGATCGGTCCAGCTATCGGTTCTCGAAGCTCATTTCGAAAATTCGGACAAGAAAATATGAGAAATCAAAAACGCATAATCGAAATGGCCAATATAGATAATAACAACAATAATAATGATTAGGATTAATATAATGAAAAACTTCAAATTAGTACATCTTAATAAATTTATCTTGAACTTATCATGAAAAACTCCAAACCGTTATATTTATAATAAATTCACCATGTGTTAATTTTTATACTAGGTTCAATCCTACAAAAAGTTTCGAATTAATACATCCGTTACAAACAAAGGAAAAGGCCTCTAACCGATACACTCATCAACTATTAGGAGTGATCGGTTCCCAATCCGATCCTGGTTCCCCTTAAGAATCGAGAACGGGGACCTGGTGGTCTCGATTCTCAATTTTGGAACAAGAAATAGGACCACCTGGTTCGGTCCAGGTTTTGGGTGGTTTCATTAGACTGGACACATGTTAAAAAAAAATATGCATTATTCCTAACGTGGAGTACATGAGCTTGATTATTTTCAAAAAATAAAATAGAATGTAACTAAAAAGGCTTTTATATAGGAGAATAAAAAATAAAAAGTGCCAATAGTTTCTCAATTTGGTAAAATTTCTTGGACATCCTTAATAAGTAAAGACAATGTAACTTTATAAAAAAAAAAATCGATTGCTCCGGTCCTGGCAGTCCGGTCCTAGGACCCTAGAGCAAGGGAATCGAACAGCTCTCTCTAGAACCGAGAACCCGACTAATGGTCCCGATTAGGTTTGGGCGGTCCGATTTATTCGCCCCTATCAACTATCACGTGTCATCTAATTTGTAATATGAGTATCAAATTTTTTTTATGATCAATAAATAATTTAAAATAATTTTATCAAAAATGTATTAGTTTGTAATTTTTTGTGGTTAAAAAAATTGGCTAATCCTAAGATTTTAGGGGAGTGAGAAAATATAAGAGAAGAGATCTAATCCAGGAGTTCTTCTTCGTTCAGTCGTCATATGAACATAAAAGGCCAATTTGATACGACTGGTTAACAGACGCACCCGCACTTTGATTCGCCGTCATGCTGGTGTCGTTCTTGTATCGCTTCGCGGCTTAGCTGCTTGGCCGCTTCGCTGTTGGAGTAAAACAGAGAGAGAGAGAGAGAGAGAGAGAGAGAGAGAGGGAGAGCGAGGGAGGGAGGGAGGGAGGGAGAGTCGGTGAAAGCTTCAAAAATCATTACTTGGGAGAAGATTTTGCTCCGAAATCCGAAGTAAGTATGGAGTTTCGCGGCCTCTCGTGTTTCTCTTGATCTTCACATCAAGCTCGTTGTTTTGCGCATCCTCTCGACTCTTCTTGTTCGTTTTTGTCAACTTTTGTCGTTGTTTTCTGGACTTTTACGAACCGGGTAGTTGAATCTGTAGCCTTTGCGTGTTGTCGTTGTGTCGGGTTGTTGTACATTGAACGTGGCTGTGTTTCCTAGTGTGTCGCATCTGATTTGGGCAATTTGTCGAGTTTCCGTTCCTTGTTCTTTCGCGAGTTTTGCATCTGACTAGGGTTTACTTGGGGGGAAAAACAGAAGTGACGAGGAATGGATACTGGAGGGAATTCTCTCCCATCTGGGCCTGATGGGGTGAAGCGAAAGATATGCTACTTCTATGACCCTGAAGTTGGCAATTACTACTATGGCCAAGGGCATCCGATGAAGCCGCATAGAATCCGCATGACTCACGCCCTGTTGGCGCACTATGGCTTGCTGCAGCATATGCAGGTCCTCAAGCCCATCCCCGCCAGAGACAGGGATCTTTGCCGCTTCCATGCGGACGATTATGTCTCGTTTCTTAGGAGTATAACCCCGGAGACGCAGCAGGATCAGCTGAGGCAGCTCAAGAGGTTCAATGTCGGTGAGGATTGTCCCGTGTTCGATGGCCTTTACTCTTTCTGTCAAACTTATGCCGGAGGCTCGGTTGGTGGTGCCGTGAAGTTGAATCATGGCCTCTGCGATATTGCTATCAACTGGGCTGGTGGGCTGCACCATGCTAAGAAGTGCGAGGCTTCTGGATTTTGCTATGTCAACGACATCGTGCTTGCCATATTGGAGCTCCTTAAACAGCACGAGGTTTGCATAGCATCTGTTCATTTAAATGCTTTATCATATGACCCGTGTTCATTGGCTTGATTACGAGTCCTGGAAAGAACTGCTTGTGATTTTGTTTATGTTAATTACAGAAGAACGCTATGTAACTGTTATCGTATTTAATCCTTAGTGGCTTCCTCTTTGATAGATTTATAATAATAAAAAAAATCAGAGATGGAGTTTTCTCTATTTGGTTAATGGATTTAATTTGCTAACTTCTCCTTCCTTATGCATGATGTTGAGCATGGTGGCAATACCGACAATCATACTAATCATCCGATTAATATGGTCTGCATGTAATGTATTGGGGGAATACATCTTTTTCAGTTGTGTTTATAGTCTCAAACGTAACCTTTTTGTTCTAATGGTTGAAGCAAAAGACATTAGTAATATTTCACATGCTATGTCAATGACATTTAATGTTAGATTAAGTGATAACTAATCCATGCAGCCAACTATGACTCATAATATGTATCATTTTCTCTGTTTATGTTCCTTACTGATTTTTTATCTGTTAACTTTGCAGCGTGTTTTGTATGTGGATATTGATATTCACCATGGGGATGGTGTTGAAGAAGCTTTCTACACGACTGATAGGGTCATGACCGTTTCATTTCACAAATTTGGTGATTACTTTCCTGGTACTGGCGATATACGTGATCTAGGCTATGGTAAAGGGAAGTATTACTCCCTCAATGTTCCATTGGATGATGGGATTGACGACGAAAGCTACCATTATCTGTTCAAACCAATAATTGGAAAAGTAATGGAAGTTTTCAAACCCGGTGCTGTGGTCCTTCAATGTGGTGCTGACTCTTTGTCAGGAGACAGATTAGGATGCTTCAATCTATCAATTAAAGGACATGCAGAGTGTGTCAGATACATGAGATCATTCAATGTGCCAGTATTGCTGCTAGGAGGCGGTGGTTATACCATACGTAACGTTGCTCGTTGCTGGTGCTATGAGGTATTCTGTTGTTCTGATGTTCTCTGGAGCACTTTTAATCATGTACATGACACTATAAATAATTAGGTTTCATTGTCCTAGTGGAAGGGCCGGGTCTTGTGACCTGTCTTGTTTTAGAGACTAGACATGGGATTAGATTAGACATAAGAAACTTCATGGTTATGGAGTTCTTAAAGATATTTTTGTAGGGAAACTCTACAAGCGATATACTATCCCTTCTCATCCTATCCAGCTAGTATACACTCTTGTCATTGTTAGTATTTTATATGTTTGGAAAAGTAAATTTGTAGTGTGCTATTTGAGATTGTCATTAATTTGGTATCTCTGAGGCAGACTGGAGTTGCCCTTGGACTTGAAGTTGATGATAAGATGCCCCAGCACGAGTATTACGAATACTTTGGTCCTGACTATACTCTTCATGTTGCTCCGAGTAACATGGAAAACAAAAATTCGCGACAATTGCTGGAGGAGATAAGAACGAAGCTTCTTGATAATCTCTCTAGGCTGCAGCATGCACCCAGTGTCCAATTCCAAGAAAGACCCCCCGATACTGAGCTCCCAGAGGTTGGTTTCTCTGGCTAAATATGCCACACTTTATATAGTGATTGCTTATGTTATATATGGGGAAGAATCTGTCGGATGATATTGAGAATGCTTTTCCATTGCTTTATCTTATCCAAGTTTTGAATTCTGTTTTATCTGCTGGAGCAGCAAAATGCTGTGAGATGCCACTTTCTCTTAATTGCATTCCATCCTTTTAGCTAGTTAAATGGACTGTTGTGATATAAGTGGCAGCTTTGCCTTACTCGGACTAGGGCTGGTCTTTCGTGTTTACGTGTCATAATTGGGTTTTCTAATTGTCTCTAGCCGTGTCGCTGGATAAACCTACATTTTTGCTAATTATGCTATAAGGCATGTATGTTAAATTTGTGTCAGTTTGTAAAACTTTTGGGTTTTCCATATAATCATGCATAAACATGTTAACTTATGTTTTAAATTGCCACTCCTAACTCCGATGTGTATATGCCCAAAAGAAAAAATAAATAAATAACTCCGACGTGTCAAGACCTCAAACTCAAAGTGTTGTATGCTAAATATTCATGAGTACGTGATATTGGTGAAACAACGTTCCCACGATTGCATTTCTGGAAGATCTTAAATTTCAAAAGTGTTATTTTATGGCACTGGTTTAATTGCTGGTTTTGTGACTGTTTCTTCTTAACCTTATGGAACTTGATTGTTTGATTAGCCTCTCTTTTTTTTTTTTGGTAATTTTTAGGCTGATGAAGATCAAGAAGATCCTGATGAAAGGTGGGATCCAGACTCTGACATGGATGTTGATGAAGATCGGTATGTTTTTTCTCCTCTGCATTCACTACCATCTTATTTCATTGTTATATCGCTAACTGAGCATATAATATTGCAGCAAGCCCCTGCCTAGCAGAGTAAAGAGAGAACTAATAGTAGAACCTGAGGTCAAAGATCAGGTTGGTCCGTTATTTATGTGTAATTTTAAGTTCTATTCTCTTTAATCAATAGTTTAATTCCAGATTTGTGAGATTATCTCCACTTTGTAGGTTTATCTTTTTGTCCCCTCTTTTGTGTGAAATTGTGGATACCCATTCTGCTGTAGTCCATGCATTATTCTCTCGCTTTTTGCGGCAACGCTCATTTTGTGAGTTCTTTTAAGTAATGTTGCACATGTACATGTTGTGGAATTAAATCTTGGAATGTCAAAATGCACAAATAACATCACTAAACCTGACATAATGACATGTGAGTGACAGCCTATTAGATTTAGTTTACAGCTTTTTAAACTCAATTTCATACTATTCAAAATCTCAAAATACCTCTCTTGCTTCTCTAGCTGAGGGAAGATTTCTTTCTGGTTGAGGTTCTTTTGCTTCTGGTGCTGCAATGTTTAACCTAATTACTCTGCACTTTCTATCGCAGGATTCTCAGAAAGCATCTATAGATCATGGTAGAGGGCTTGACACAGCACAAGAGGATAATGCATCTCTAAAGGTGACTGAAGCTGTAACATGCATCACTACCTTTCATTTTGACCAGCGGACTGGCATATTAATCTCCATTCATGTGGTTTTTGCAGGTCTCTGATGTGAATTCTATGATAACAGATGAACAGAATGTGAAAATGGAGCAAGACAATATGAACAAACCATCTGAGCAAATATTCCCCAAGTAGATTGTCCATTGTTGGTGATTGACTTGTAATGCTTCTGTGGCAAATGCTTAAAGCTTATGATGTGGAAACATAGGCTCTTTTTTGTGTGAACTATCATGCTAAATTAAACCTCAGCAAATACTGTTTCCTTGTGTTTTATACATGCGGACATTCCAATTTCGTGTAAAGTTGACAGTGAAGCTATTGAACTCCCAGTACAGTTCATTAGATTTTAAACTGGTCAGTGAAGTCTTCATAGTTTTGTGATAGACGTTATGTGTGATTGATTTTCCAAGTTCCTAATACTGGCTAAGAAATTATGCGTTAGTGACATTGCAATCAATGTGACTATATACGGTTGGTTGTTTTGATGATGTTTGCACCAATCCCACTCTATATCTTGCTGATTGGATCAACAGAAGGACTACAGCTGAACAAACCACGTGAGAGAGAATTAAACTGAGTTTTCACATTTGTCTGTTTCACCAGAACATGGGTCTCGCCGCGCATGCAAGAATGTTTGATTCAATAATCACATCTTAAAATGGTTTTACAGTGAGTGCCAGAAATCATTACAGGATCATCAGAACAAGGCTTGAGAGTAGTTCCAGTGATCATTGTCAGGAGCATGCCAGGATTTAGATGTCGGAAAACTTCGCATTATCCAGCGGGTAGCACGTCATGAGATGATAAACAAGAAACCTACCATATTGTTGTCTGGTCAAATACAGTGCTTGTTCAAACTGCATTTGTGTTTCGACGATCAACTTGATTCGAGAAAAGAATGTTTTGTACAAGCATGTTGAAATAAGTCTGCGCCTCAGTTCCTGGGTTTTATGGCATAGAGCACCATCCGAGATGCACGCTCTTGTCACTGAAACATGTCTGATGCGGTCGAACTCCCCAAACTTCAGCAACTTCCTAATTACCCAAGCTGCTAAAGAATTTCAGACACAATAACCGTCCCTTTCTGAATTATGACTACTCCTTTCCACCCCTTTCTGTAAAGATGGATTAGAACTTTTCTTTCTAAGCTTTATTGGGCAAGGCAAGGCCAGCCTCGCTCAATAGCTGGTGGAAGCACCCGTTGAAGCGGCCAGATGCAATTAATGGTGATCGAGCAGAACCCACCTAGGAAGTTGCTTTGCTGCTTTCAAACAGGGATTTAGTCTGTGCCTGTGCTGCGTCATACATGACTTCTTTTGTCCATCTTGTAATGATGGGTGCCTTATAATCCAAAGATTTCATGAGGAGACATTCATTGTCAAGCACGGATCACCGGAGTCAAGCTCATCATTTGAATAGTTCTTTCATCCCTAGAACTCTGCACGGAAAAGGGGAAAAAGAGAGGAATGGAAATCAAATAGATACCTATGTGTGCGTCTCTACACTTGTGCGGACACACGAATGTGGCATATTAACACATGCATGCGCACAAAACAGAGTCGATACTTTACCATCTCACCTCTGATATCTGAGCACTAAGTCTGTCCTTTATAAGTGGGACATACATAAAAGCATTAAATTTGTAGACACGTTTTTCGTTACCCTATGTTCTCCTCCGGATGTTTTGTTTATCGAATTTGTAGTGAATTCATTGTGAAATTGTGAAAATAACACGAGAGCCAAGTGAATCAAGACAGCATGTTGTCTGGTGAACTTTTATTAGGAGTTATCACTTAGAGAGGGCTTGAAGTTGGGGATGGAACCTGCAAGTTAGGCTGATGCACTCTCTGTCCAAAAGACCAACAGGGTGTCCCCCATGATCTTCGATGTGCTCTGAAACAACTGGAACATGGCTCAAGCCATGCCTGTTCATACTGCGTACGAGCATAAAGAAGATCCATGCTAGGAACGGCCGTCCAGGGGACTCGACATTTTCCATCCTCAAGAGAACACAGTTCGGATACCAAAAGCTCCTGTGAAGAAAAGTCAACATTCTGTAATATCTATGCAAGTAAAAGCCTTACAATAATGGGGCCAAAAACATGTGAAGAAAGGCACTAGTCGCAAAAGATTCAGTCTGACAATTCATGTGTACATTATCCTTTGTTCCTCATTAAACTTCATAGCGTTTCATCATTAAAACTTACTTTTCTTCCTTATATCAAAAATGATTTCCAGGGTTGTTCTTCCCTACATTCAGTTGATTTTTGGGGCCATGTATGTCAAGGAAACTTTGCGATACTAGTCTAGACTTGTAGGATCAGTAGCATCATATTCCATTCAAAAAGCATTCTTAAAGCATATTTGAAGCTAAATATGATAGTAAAACCAAAAAAAGCGCGCCCACCTTTGGTTCTTTGCTTTTTGTGGTAGAAGATTTGCTGAATCCTTGAATGTCCTCTAGTGTAAGTAGCCCGACCAAAATTCTGTCATCGTCAACAATTACTGCACATGATTGCTTCTCTGCGAGCATGAGGCTCACAGCTTCTGACAGCAAAGTCCTTCCTTGGACAGTGACATATCTTGTCCGCATGGCCTGCGAAACCAAAACTCTTCCTTCCAACTCGTCAATTCCTATAGTGGGCTCCTCCAGACATAGTGAACTTTCGACATCGCAAAGGTTATAGGCATTTGCATTCGTTTCAGCAAGTGGGTAAGAAGAAGGTACTTCACTTCTGTTGCCGGAAGTTTCGAACTTTTGGGTTACAGGAGTATTTCCTTCATAAATATTTGTGGAATCCTTGTCATCTAGCTTTCTACTGTCCTTGCTGTCTCTTCTTTTGGACTGTCCAGATGTAATCCATGAAGACAATCCAACAGCCCCAAGTAGCGGTAGAACTATCCGATAGTCCTGTGTCAGTTCAAAAAGCAACAGAACTGAAGTAAGCGGCACCTGACACACCCCTGCCAGAGTAGCAGCCATTCCTACCTGCAACAAATTATTTCTATCATTGAGCATTTGATTTTTCTGCATAAAGACAGCACGGGTCTCTGAAATCATAATGAAGTGGATTTGTAAGTGATTGATGTTTTACACTGCCACATTTGCTGCATGGTTTTATATTTACACACGAACCCAACAGGATGTCAAAGTAATACTCCCATAATGCCAACAAACAATCTCAAGCCTAAGCAATCCGCATGTAGGAGAAACTCTCTTTTGTGGGTTGACTGATATAACTGAATCTTATTCCCATAGATTGCTCTCACAGCTTCTTGACATGAAATACGGTAAGCATCTGACACCTTTCTGGTCAGATTATGCCGCGGAGAAATGCTTGTCAGCAAGTGTGTTTCTCCATATAAATATAGAAATCTTGTCAACTGTCAACATGCTTCTGTGTACGTCAATCTAAAATTCAACAGTGCTGATGATGATGGAGAAGTACCAGGCCATATGCTTGAGGTGATGCCACCTCCAAAATGGAGAGAGGGACTATTGGATTCAACTGGGAAAGTGCAGGACTAATTAACTTCCCATACGCAGTCCCAGTTGCTGCACCAATAAAGAGGGAAGGGGCATAGTAACCACCTACTAATCCTGAAGCGCGGCACAAAGAAGTTGCTAGAACTTTAACAGCTACTAGTTGAAGCAATAGATCAGCAGAGAGACCTTTCACAAATGGCCGAGATTCCAACAAAATGTCAACATTCTCAAAACCCCAGTAGAGTATTTCAGGATATGCCAAGGCTATTAGGCCAACTGTTAAGCCACCCACTACGGGAAAGGCAGCCCTTGGCATTCCGGTGGTTTCATGAATATTGTCAACAATGACCAACATATATGATGTGCATCTGGACAATGCCAGGGAAACCAAGCCGCATAGGGCACCCAATAGAAGATACAACGGGAGTTCTGAAAATGTATTGAACAAATTCCAGATCAGCAAAAGTAGAACTGTCGTTTCTACAAGAACTGAAGTTAAGAACAGAAATGCTCATCAGGTAGTCATGCATAAATCATGATGAGCAATCTGGATTCTTTAGCCAATCATCACATGGACAATAACGTCCACTAGAGGTGGACGACATGTTTACCAGCAAAGAGTTGCAGCAATCTTCCGCAAAATAAGACATAAGGACCAGTAGTAGCAAATTGTGCCACCTGTGTCTATAACAGCATAAGAAGCATCGACATAATTAAAGAATTTTTGTGATAACTATCCAAAACTATATAGCAACTTTGAAATTATCTAAGAATAATTTCCACATATACAGTCTCTCTAGCCATTTGAAGAGTTACTAGAATCGAGGCAGTCTGTGAATTTCAAGTCTGCACTTGCAATGGCAGCAGCAGCAGCTACTTTCTTGTCGATTCGATCAGTGGAAGAGAGACTTGGATAATTAACATTAGTGACCCGAAACTTGAAACAGTGTGCATGAGGACCACTGCCTTAGTGCAGCAGAAATGGAAGCGCGTATTTGCATCCCAGGTACTGATCTAGATGTGAAAGAATGGTTGCAGATGTATCAAAATCAAGAATAAGATTCCTGATCTAGGTGATGAACCTTCAGACTTGAATGCTTTCCAAAACTAATCTTCCTAATGTTTTATTCTCAATATTTGCATTAAACTAGTAAAGTTACATTAACACAAAGCTCGAACTCTGACTTGTTCAAGTCCAAACACGATGCATCCAAGCAAGTGGCAGATGGCAAGCAAAAGGCAATTGGGTGAGGCACAAGTCTTAAGGTTCTTCTACACCCATTTTAGTGCCTTTAACATTAGAGTACTTTTAAGCTTCAAAACCTAGAAAGAAAAACTTTAAGATGGAGTCAGAAGCCTTTTGAGGTTTCTCCATGCATGATTATTGAAACTGAACATGGTTTGAGAGAGAGAGAGCAGTGAGCTCATAATTTCTAAAGAGAATTTGACATGTAATTGCTTTCTTTTAAAAGCAAATTTCACATGCAATTTAAAATCGTTAGCTGTGATTTGCATGTATGGCACCAGTTGCTATTCTCTTGTCAAGCAGAAAAAATGTCTAACAGAACCATCAATTTAGGAGACTAAACAATGAGCATGTCTATGTAAGTGGCGAGCATTGATAATGCATGACTTACCCCCAGGTGATCGGAAGTCATATAGTGGAACTTTGAAGGCTGGTTGAGAGCCAAGACCAACTTCTGATACAATCGAAGCTATAACAGCACTGAGGATAACCATAGAGGTGTTATTTGTAAGTGAGATGGATGAATCTGCCGGGGAGGGCCACAAGACAGACTCCACAGCAAAAAAACAACCAGCAACAGCAGCATTAAAACCTAGACACAAACGACACAAGTATAAGAATTCAAGAGAAACATTAGGAGCCAGATATCCTTTAGGATAAGGACGATACAGGGCAACTTTCCTCAAAGCCAATTTATACCCACCTGTTTCAAATATTCACATATAAATTGTTCTATAGGGATAAAATATGAATTAATATTGAACTTACGAAACTCCCAATCTCTTAGCTAAACTACCTTGCATTGTTAGTAAAGCTTCTATGGAATAAAACATGAAACGATGTTAAACCAATGAAACTGCCAATCTCTTAACTAAACTACCTTGCATTGCCCTTGAAGCTTCCTATATAAAAACCTGACAGAAAATGTTGAACAGAGAAACATGCCCTTCTGCAGAAACTGAAAATATCTATGTAAAGGGTTTCTACCAAAAAAAAAAGAAAATATCTATGTAAAGGGTGTGTTAGAGCAACTAAGAAGGCAAATGAGCTGTCAAGGTAAATATCCACCTGAGGAAATTCCAGCAGCAGACCCCGCTGCCACGAGCGAGAGCCTTCTTTGTGAACTCTTATCAAACAGTTTGCCGACGCCCTTTGCTACCGATGCTCCAATCTCCACACTGGGACCTTCCGGGCCCAGAGAATTCCCAGTACCTAAAGTAACACAAGCAGCCACAGCTTTTAGGAATGGCCTGAATCCATCCTTCACTACATCGCCCTCACCAACCTCTTCTAAACCACTCCTCACCGCGTTTAGCGCCCCAACAATCAGACCACCACAAGCAGGGACAAGAATGACCCGCGTCCAGACAGCCTCAATGGGCTCTTCTCTGAGCCACGAAGCTCCCCTAGAAGGTATCCCGTCCCAGAACAAATCGCGAACTTCATGAACCCCGCTGTTGAATATCACTACGCTAATGCCGGTCAAGAGGCCCACCAAGCAAGAAGACACGATAACCCAGTTCCCGCTTTCCTGCGGGAAAGCTTCTTGGATCACACTTTCCACTACGCCGCCTCTGCTTCTCTGTTGGGTTCGTCCTTGCGGGCCCAGAGCGTTGTCAACGTTGTCGTCTTGAAGAAGGGACGAGTCGTTTTCTTCGTATCTCGAACAGCGAATGTGGATAACACTGTTGGCGGGAGATGAAGATAAAGATGAGCGCTTTAAGAGCAAGAATGATGGTGGCGAAAGTGAGAGAGAGGATTTGGGGATGAAGGGTCCGGAGACGAGTGGAGGTGGAGGTTGGTGCGGGTTGGAGATGAGAAGCGAATGATTGAAGCTCGCCATTGCTGTTTTCATTTTTTCTTCAGGCACTGTTTCATGGATAAGGAGGCAGCATCTGAGCCTCAAGTGTATCGCCGGAGATCGAACCCAACCGTAAGTAACCGCTCCACGAGTGACTGGTAAAATGTTAGATTAACGAGAAAACCCGGACAATTTATGTTTTTTTTTTTCCTCTGAGCTTTCTTCTTGTAGTCTCCATCATCCCTCAGTCTATCCAATTATTGACGAGACATAAGATATTTAAAAAAAAAAACACTCACCTAGTTTAGAGGGAAAATTTCAAGTAAGAACTTAAAATGCCCTCATTTTATCAAATAAGTCTCGAAACGGACCTTATTTCAAATAATAATTTTTTTTGTCAAAAAATAAGGCCTTGAAGTGCCCTAATTTTCTCAAATAAGTTTTAAAATGGATCTTATTTTAAATAAGAGTCTAAAACGGCTTTGTCAATCTCCAATAAGGGTCTTGGCCTCACCGGCCGATCAAGGTCATTGTCGTTCGAAGACAATTTTAATCTAAATTTAATTAAATTAGAGTAAAAGTCAAAAAAGATTAAAAATAAAAATACAAGTAGCATGTGACCATCGCCTCATCACTGGCAATCCCTGGTTTTGGGAGAGGATCGTCGGCCCTCTCCCTGGTTCTAACGTAGGCCGGTAAGCCCTTGCCTTTTATCGGTGAGGGTTGTTAGCCCCTGCCGAGGCGCTGGCGATGGGGTGAACCCTCCTGCTTGTATTTTCTTCTTTTTGTTTCTTTTTTTAAAAAAATAAATTTTTAATCGAATTTAATTAACATTCAGGTTAAAATTATTTTTGGACAAAAATGCCATTCTCCTTATTTGAAATAGTCATTTCCTTATTTGAAATAAAATTTATTTCAAATTATTATTTAAGAAAATAATATTTTGAAGGTTTTTATTTGAAATTTTTCCTAATTTATAATTTGCAATTGGCTTAATGGTCAAATGATGCAATCCTCATTCCAGTAGTTGTCTATGGCGGAAGTTTTGATGGAATAAAGTGGAATGATAATAGGATTCTTCTAGAGGACACTATCGTCATACTAAAGCATATGATACGATTTAATCTTCACTGTAATTCAAAATTAATTATCTAAGATAATAACCATAAAATCTTACAACTTTAGTGAGCTTTACCAAATTAAATCTTTCAGAGGTGCTGAAAGATTTACATCAAGAATTCGGGACCAAAATCAGGTGCAATTCCCTGCCAGTTACAACTCCTAAAGATCGAGAAAAAGGAAAGAGACTTAGGACTACATGCATTGCAATAACTTTAAATTTGAACTCCACAATAGGAAAAGGAGGAAACCCCAGCTAAAACAAATACATTCAGTAAACTCACTGTAATTGAAAGAAATGGTGTTTCAGTAGATGAAAAGGGATCCAAAATCTCTCATCCGAAGATAATCAAGACTCACGAGGATGAATCGACCATTTCAACCTCCTATTTTATCGCAACATAGTGCCGTGGCTTTTTTGCTTCTTTTGTCAAAAAATTCTACTGTGACATTCGGAATAGGTTATGACCGACCAAGGCCTATTTTGACCAACTCCAGCAGGGATTCAGGCCGAGGACGAGAAAAGAACTCCCAAGCCACGAAGGGATAAACATTATTGCATCATTGCCCACACTTGCCAGGTGAAAAATAAAGGCACCAACAACACTGCATCGTCCCAATAAACCCACCTCCCACAAATCATCCTATGGAAACATTGTTTTCTAGCTACGGCATATGAGATTGTGATTGGATTTTAGACAATAGAAGGCAGCAAATATGACCTCAATATATGGAGGACAGGAACCCTTTGCTGAACAAAAGCTACAACGGTCCCGGAAAGCGACATGTACTGAAACCAAGCACGCCGAGTCGCTGCGGAAATGTCTTCTTTTTTACAGGAAAGCATCCTTCTCGAGCAGCTTTAGTACCTCGTGCTGGTTGTTCAGCTTTGCGACGTCAATAGGAGTCTTGCCATCCAAGTTCTGCAGGGTTCTGTAGTGACGAAGAGCACAGTAAAGGACATATAAGGGTAGACTAAAAGCCATAAAGTACATAACCATATTCAACAGGGTAGTTGGACTTACACAGCAGCACCATTCTTCAATAGAAGTTCCACGCACTCTTTCCTACCATAGCCAGCCGCATAGTGGAGAGCAGTGTTTTTGTTTTTATCCAGAGCATCCACTCCCGCTCCTGCTTCAAGGAGGACCTGAGCACACTTCTCCTGCAAATCACATATACTGATAAAACTCAACTTCTCTTCGAAAATTTTACTTAGTCGAGTCTGACAAAGTAAGTAATCAGTCTCCTCAGGTTTTAATAGGTCCACAGATGATTCATGTCTGAGCAACTTGTAAATTATACCAAACCAAATAGGGTCTAGGACCAAACAGAAACAATCGGACCGGTTCCCCCCAAACTGAACCGATTTGGAGAAGTAACCCAAACCACATCAAAACAGTCTGACTCGAGGGAGAAATGGGCTCAATTGCTTTGTGATTGTTGCCTTCATACCTGGAACTGTAAATATACTCTCTAAGAGGTACAGACCGTGAAAATCCTTTCACATCAATGTTATTGCTTGTCAAAGCCAATGTATGCCGATTTCTGCCACGGGCTCACTGTTCCAACACTATTTGACCATTCTAAAGACTATTTCACTCCAAGGACAAAGGGCAAAATAAATAGATAGAAAAAACGGATTAGATTAGGCAGTTCAGTTTATTCCTGAAGAACATTGCGACTGAACCGAACTGCCAAAAAAGGGCAAAACACCCATTGCATCAACAGAATCGAAAAAATCAGACAGACCCATAAATTCGGTCCATCAGTATAAACCATTTTTTTTGCTCATATACCTCTCCATATCCACATGCGAAATGCAATGCTGTTCTTCCTTCAGCATCTACTTCATCCTTATCAGCACCAGAAGAAAGTGCTTTCTTCAAACCCTGGTACAAAATTAAGTCTTTCAGTTTCTGTACATAGGCTGAAAAGAGAAGTGTCCTGCAGGTGAACCATCTCTTGGGAAAATCCCTTCGACTGCCAAGGAATCACTATTTCACTCTTCTTTTGGTCTTTTGATCAAATAATAGTTCTTAAAACAATCATAAGGCAGCTTCAATTGATGCCATACCTCCACATCACCAGAACTAGCAGTTTTGTGAACTATAGGCTCGTCATCATTCCCTGAATCATCTTCTTCGTCTGGAACAGAATTTTGAGCAGAAGTCGCTGCTTCTCCCGTAACTGCGAGTCCCATTGCTTCACCCAGCTTCTGCAGAACATCTTTATCGTTCCAGTACCTAAAGCAAAACATATGGACAAAAGTTAATACAGCAACAGCTTTATCCACAGCTTAAGTTGGATAGCCAAAACATGAAAGTTTTAGCAGTGGTGACCTCATCATGGCAGGAGGACCCCCCTTCTCTATTTCTTCCAAAACATGCTTCAAGGAAGGATCCTCCTTGACACGTGCCATCCGTTCCTCAATCTGTTCCTTTTGTGATGGATTCGAAAAATTCTCAAGCATGCTAGACATGGCAGGCTCCTAAGAAATAAAGAGAATATTATTCATATCCACCTTCCCTTCCTAACATTCTTTATAAGGACCACACAAAAGAGCTTTAAGCACATTGTACCTGCATCAGTACAGTACCAAGCCGCTCAGCCATGGACATGAAGTCGGGATTATCCATGACCTGTTGGATCGTCGACATGTACTGTTGACTATCAAACTGAGGAATACCCTCTTCTTCACCTTGAAAAGTCTTCTGAAGCTGCTCTGCCATTTGGTTGAATGCAGGGTCCTTCGCTATCTGTTCAGCTAACTCCTTGATGCTAGGATCCTACAAAATCATGCTAATAATCATCAATAGCATTTCATGAAGAGACCTCTATGGGACAAGGAGGCAAGTTTTCCAAATCAACCAGTGAAAAAGGAGATAAAGAAACCCGACATCTCAGGGAAGAAGGAAAAGAGAATCTGGGTCTGGGCAATACCCATAAATGGTGTTATTTCATCTAAAATCAAGCAGACACTTCAATTGTTGACATCACGTTGAAGTCACGACTTATACACCACAGAAACTAATATAATTTAAATAAGTAGTCTGATCACCATAGGTTAGACAAATAATGAGTGAAAGTACAAAATACATACATTGAGCAGGTTGGACATAGATGAGAAGTCAAATGGATTGGCTGCACCAAAATCAACTCCTGGCAGAGGAGAAGCCACACCTTGACCTGATTGTGCCAGCCCCTCAGACGACTCAGATGCAGAAGGCTTATTTGCTTTGACTTCAACCTTCTCATCTATATGAAGAAAAGGAATACATGAATCCATCATAGAAACAAAACTTCACATTAAGCCCCATATGCACCTCTCCCGACACTCAGTATAAGTTTCAGATGGCCAACTTTTCTTGAGCCGGTTACTTTAGGAGATAGGGTTTATCCTCAGTTGGACCAGAAAGTTAAGGGAAGCTTTAAATCAGTGAAGCACCTTCGTGAAATCTATTAACATTATCGGCATGTTCCTCCCATTAGAATTTTCATTACAGCAAGAACTAACAAAGCAGCTCGTACACTTTGACTGACTGACTAAAGGCATCCCCTCTACAGATCAACTAGCTGATATTTTCACTCCCCAGCCAGACACAGCAAAACCTCACGCAGCAAGCTCAATTGCCTTCTGGTTCGCACCAAACTCCACCCAAATTATCCCCCACAAAGCACACGAGGGGCCCTCCCGATGCCATACCTCAGCAAAGGCAACGCCAAACAAAACAAATCCCCACCGCCAATCGAAAACAAGACCGATCTAATTACCAAGCAGCAACAAAGCCGACACTCTCGTCACAGACAATCAGTCCGGAAAAGCGAAAACCATCGCGACCGAAGATCAAAGTCAAACCGAGAAGGGAAAAAGACAAGAGAGAGAGGAAAAAAAAAGCGGAAGCAATCAAGAAGCTCACCGGAAGAAGCGTCCTTGACTGGATTCGAAGCCATGCCTGCAAAATCGAGCTCGAGCTGTAAACAAAAAAAAAAAACAATCGAATCGCTAGGAAGAAGGAGAGAGCTCCGAAATCACCGAACGACTGGAGGAGACGAGACGGAGAGCGAGGGGGATCGGAACTATACCTTACGAGCTGAGGGGAACGAGGAGGAAACTTGCAGAGGAGGGGAAATGAATTCTATCTTCCCCTCTCTCTCTCTCTCTCTCGCGAGCGAGATTCACAAAAACCCTATTAAGCGAACGAGTCGATCGAACCGCCAGAGGATCGTAGCTCCCCTCCCACACGTAACGGTTTTTATATTAACGTTTTAAGTTAAACCGGATGGGACGTGCTGCCGAGCCGGGACTCGCCCTTCCCAGGTTCCGAATCCGAACCTGAGGGAGAGGCTTGGCTTCGGTTCGGCGGGCCCCCACCAAGCGGTCATACTGTCTCCTTCCCCATCGTGATGAACGGCTGCTCTCGTCCAGCACCGGCCAATACCGATCACCGGCTAATCTGCGTCAGGTTGGCCCATAACGTATGGGAAGAAATTATTAATTTATTGATATAATTGCACAATTCTAAAACTTATGGACCTAATTCCCTTTATAAAAAAAAAACTCAAAACTTTAAGTCTAGGCTCATTTCTGCCTCAAAAAATTTTTTTTTTGTCTAGAGAAAATCTCAATCTTTAGGTTCAATCCAAATATGCCTCCAACTTTTCTTTACCTAAGAAAAAATCCCACACTTTAGGTTCAATTCCACATTTATCCCTAACTTTTTTTTGTCTAAAATTAAAAATCACTAATTTTTACTTTAATTGCAAATCAGTCCCCACTAGTGCCATGTCCAAATATCGACGTCAGTCATATCTTATTCTCATATCTCATAATGGTTTCATTTTAGAGATAATTTTACATGCCACCTTATCGACATGTATTTATTGTCCACGTGAAAATGTCACATCAAAGTCGAAACTAGGCCGTGGGAATATATTTTGAGAGTAGATTGAAAGCTAGCCTTTTTTTAGAAAAAAATAAAATTTGGGATAGATTTCAGACTAAACTTAAAATTTGAGGTTTCTGTGAGACAAAATTAAGTTCGAGGCAGATTTGAGAATGGACCTAAAATTTATGATTTTTTTCGAGACAAAAAAAAAGTTCAAGATAAAATTGACACTAAACCTAAAGTTTTGGGTTTTTTAGGAAATTAAGACAAAACATATCATGAAAGTGCAATTGAATCTTAAAATTCACAAAAAGTTCAATCAACTCTTAGAACTTATCAAATTCATATCAAAACGGGTTAGGAAGATTAACCCAGATGCCACGTGTCTGTCATGCACATACCAATGAGTTAACCCTTTATGCAATGAACACAATGAATTTGACTTGAACAGCTTAACTACACATCATGTCCATACCGTTCGAATGGGTCTACTTCGAAAAATGTCGGCCTGATTTTGAGCAATTCCCTTAGGAAACAAGCACAGACAAATAACCGCATTTGCAATTCTGAACGAAGAAGCAACGGTTTGCACTGGCTAATCTGGATCTTATTGTTTTTGTTTGTTTTTTTTGTTGGTCGGAATGGATCTTATTGGTTGAAGAGCCTGATTTGGCATCTTCATTCTCCTGACATTCTCAAGAGATTGAATTCGAGTAAGTAAAATTTTCTTCTTAAAAGAAACATTTGCCAGCTTCTCATGGGCTATCACCATTTCGCAGAAAAATGCAAAATCTTCCAAAAGTCCTTGGAACCATATATCTAGATGATCCTGAACGAGGGAAAATACATATCAAGAAGTCACCTTTTCTCCATCGTCAACCATGTATAGAAGCATCCTGATTAGCAGTAACGAATACCGACAATCATCGTTGTATGATGAGGAACGAAGCCGCAGATCCTCAAGGAGCACCCAGCTTCTGTGCGATTGAACAGGGCGCACGGCAAATTTTTAGCAGTTATTTTACAAGTAAAGTTAAGCATCCAACAATGAGATGTTCTATACAAATTTCTCCAGCGTCCTAGAGCAAATCCTCAGAAACTTCCGCATCCCCCCAACGAATATCAATCTTTCTGAATCAATGAGCACATCAGGTGCACATTGCTTTCTCCAGTAGTTCCTGCAGCTCCCCGCTTTTGTATGCCTCTGCAGCAAAAGTGATTTCTCAAGAGATAATGGAGGATAGAATTTAAAGGCATAATAACATGATCAAACCATCCCAGACAGCGGATACGTCATGACGTGCATAAATTTCAAATCAGCAACGATCGTTAATTCTTTTCCCAACCCGACCAACTACCAGCGGGCAGAGTTGAAAGCTGAGTCCTCACTGACATTCGACCTATGGGATTACCATGTGCAAGTTGACGCACACCCACATGAAATGTCACCTCAAAGTCATAAAGAACAGCTTACATACGGCTAGTATTAGAAGCTTCATCCATAAAAATTGTTGATCAGAAATAAAAGAAATTAATCCTCCGAAATAATGAAAAATCTATCCAAAGGAATGGAAAGCCTTGATGAGACACCAGCCAGTTAGACCATGTCCTTCCACTTAGCAGCCAAATTCATTAACTTCAGTTCAGTGCTTGGCTCAAGCGAAATTTCCTTAGTTGAAATTATCTAGATTATAACGTCATGACCGTGAAAAGACTGTATGTTCAGACACCGTAGAGCTAACTAATCTTTTATGCAGTCTTTTTATCTGTAGAGGAGCCTCCGGTAAAGAGATCGCTGGATTTGGTCATGGTCAGTAAGGGTGATTTGTGTGAAGTCACTTCCCACAGCATCCCCTTATTGCGGTTCCTCTGGCATCAATGTGACCATCCAACTGCACCAGAGCTTTGAAAGAAGTTCAACCCACATTGCGCGCTCTCTCTCTCTCCCCTTCCCGAACCACACCCCCCCCTCTTTTTTTCCCCTCCCTCATTTTTCATAACCAAACAACGACTAATGAAGGCTACACCACCATGTCCTTCATGTGACAATCCGAAACTGAGATGATTGGAATTTCACATCAACATTTATCAAAAGTCCAACAATGAAAACTATCTTCGGTTAGGTCATTCCTATTGTTTCTCTAGCACATATAAGTCAGTTGGTAACTTAGAAGCATTTACTGATAAATTAGGCGTCAAGAGGTATTATGTCATTTTTAACGATAGTGAACTGCAGAAAAATGGAAACCACCAATGATACAATTGTACCCGTGAAAACATCTAGTGAGGAAGAGTCCCAAGAATAACCATCAGGAGGTTGCAAAGATCTTACATGAAAGTAGTGAAAGAAGTGTATGAATAGTATGATAACAGCAAACCATTAAACAGATTTTCATAGGAACAGCTGAAAGTAGTCGAATCATTTTTCCACTGGAACCATATATCTAAACTTACCAACGGTGATGTCACATCCTCCAAAAAACTCTCCTTCAATATAAAGTTGAGGAAAGGTCGGCCAGCTGGAGTACTCCTTCAGACCTTGACGGAGTAGTTCATTTTCAAGAATATCTATAGTTTCAAAAGGTACATTGAAGGACTTCAGTATTTGCACAACGGTGTTTGAAAACCCACATTGAGGGAAATCCTTAGTTCCCTTCATGAACAAAACCACCTTGTGCGAATTAACCACCGTATCCAGTGTACTCTTGAGTTGAGGAGTTAATACTGCATACATAGACAAGCAAAAGGAGACATATCAGACATTCGTTTCTTCTAAAGAAAAGAATAGAAACAGGAGATGAGGAAAAAAAGAACACTCAAATACTATGGCTCCCACAGGAAATCGCGAAAAAGTTTTTAGTGGACATTTAATTAGCCTAAGGACTTGGGATCTCCATAAATCATCACAAATCATGTAAATGCAATCTTACGATGATTTTTCACATGGAAGGAGGTCACTTAACAGTGAGAGAAGTTCTTTCATTCTGTA
This sequence comes from Rhodamnia rubescens, assembly GCA_021437795.1. Taxonomy (NCBI): domain Eukaryota; kingdom Viridiplantae; phylum Streptophyta; class Magnoliopsida; order Myrtales; family Myrtaceae; genus Rhodamnia; species Rhodamnia rubescens. The sequence goes on from JAILYA010000012.1 coordinate 4,031,478, forward strand.
AAAATGCTACAGAAGAGCAAATACAATTGACACGAAATCAGTGCAGCTTGCACCCTCCGTTCAGTTATGAACTGTAAGTACAACTGATGCGTAATTAGTGAAGCTGACATTTCTCCCAAAATAAAGCGCCACAGATAGAAAATTCACTGTTATAGTCACCATTCCTCCCCCTTCGAACAATTTAATACCAAGCCCTCAAATATCACAGCAGCTTCCAGGCATCTGACCCAATGTCTAAGTCCTATTTCCAAGTACTATGAATATGATCGCTCATTTCCACGGTCATGCCAACAAAATTTGATGAAGTCGCAACAACATGCCAGTACATATCGAACAATAGCATGAACTTCATTGGTAAAACGTGACCCAGCATTCTTCAATGGAAAAATCCAATAAACTACAACATTGGTCGTTCTTCACGTTTCACGCCTCGCAACCATCGACAGAAAGTTCTTGGCCCAGGCCAATATCCTCTAAATTCTTCGTAATACTCTTTCCCCCATTTCTTCTGTTTTTCCCACTATCGACCTTCATCTGAAAAGAACAACATTTCCACACTCCTGTGTTTGTGAACACACAACATTCTTAGAGAACGGCGCAAATCGATCGTCCCTTAATCAAAACTAGAGTGTCAGGAAACATCAGGAATCAGCATGGCTTTCAACACGTTGGCTTAGCTAAATTAAGAATCGACTTCGCAAACGAAAACCCCATTCTAAAACCCTCTCCTCCAACGAACACACTCGATTCGATGCAAAATTGATCAATCGTCGAGAACTGAAACGAAAAAGGGGAACGACCAGGTCCCATACCAGAAGCGAAGCAGCGAAAGGTCCCGCTGGTTCTGGACCTGAGCCCAGGCACCGGGTTGCCCACGACGGCCAACGCGCGCGGCGAAAGAGACGACGGAGATGGGTAGGCGGAGAACTTATTGGCCGCCAAGGATGCGACTGTTCTCGGCGTCAATGACGGCGATTTGGCGGAGGAGAAGGTCGCTGGCTTGAGGGTTGTAGACGGGAGAGAAGCCATCGCAGACCCACCTTCCGATCGCCGTCCTCCTTCAGCTGTTAACGTGCTTTCCAGAATCCTCCGAGCTTATACACTCCACCACAAACTCGAGTCTTGTCGGGAAGTGAAGGGTGTACTCGTGCGAAGCAAATTCCACGATGCCATGGGAAATTAAAAGGAATAAAATTGGGAAAGTTTTCAAATAAGGGATGCCTCGTTTTCTCGATATATATATATATGAATAGGAGATTATTTAAAATAAAAATCGGAAGTATTCTTATTATTTCAAATAAAAGCTTGACTAAAAAAATTTATCGTCATTTGTTAATTTATTTTGTTTTTTTTTCTCATTTCCTTTTTTTTTTTTTTTTGCCCTTCCTTCTCGTCGGTGACCGACCATTGACAAGGGTTGGGGGAGGTCGCCCTTGAGGCCGACAAGGAGTGAGGTGATCCTCGCCCAAATCTAACAAGGGCCTGTCTTGCTTGTGGCCGACAAGGGTAGCCCTCGTCATGCCCAAGTGAGGTCCTCGCCGGTAGCCTGGTCCTCGCCTGGTAGCCGATCATCGCCCGAGAGCAGCTAAAGACTATAAAAAGATTTAAAAAAAAACGAGGGCATTTTTTGAAATAACGAGGGTATTTCAAATTTTTATTTGAAATTTTCTCATAAAATTGGGTGGCAATAACTTGCTTTTATATACATTCTTAGAAATTTATTTAAATGCATATATATTTTTCGGGAATTGGGCTATTTTGGTCGGGCGCAATTAAACTAGTTATCGAATAGTATTACCTTGATCAACTTGAACTTGCGGACTAAACTAACTCTCTAGTTCAAAAAAACAATTCATAATCGGATCACGGCCTTATTATTCATGCACCATTTAATTATACTTTACACAGTAACTTGCGTAATGCGCGAGTCACCATATAACATCATTAATAATCATGAAACAAATATATTTCTTTCGATCTAACATCTACAAAAGCATGATTTTTTGCCAAGTTACTACTCCCGTAAAGATATTAACCATTATTTTGAAAACTCTCTATTCTCTTTTGTCGAGGGTCTGTATTTTTTCACTTTCTCGGTAATTTTCCAAAGTGAAAAAGTAATCTCGATACTACCAAAGCTTAGTGACATTTTTTTTTTTTTGGGGGTCGAAATGCTTAGCGACATTTAAAGTTATTGCAAGTAAGCAAGTTCAAGACTATAAGCGTTGGGGCGTAAGTGTTGAAAACTAAAAGTTCAGTATTGAGAAGGTTAAATTTATTTAATAGCCTTAGATAGAATTAAGTAAAAACTATAGTTAATCTAGTAAGTAAGGGAATGGTTACTTATTTCGTTCAACAAAAGTCTAATACATGAAAATTATAATTTAGTCCGTCACATTGGTAAAATATGTCAATAATGATCATTTCTAATGTTTGGTAAGAAGATAATCACATTAAGCTATCGATTCTCAATTATTGTTAATAACCGTTCCTTTTTTTATTTTTATTTTTAAAACTTCGGATCATCAACACCTAGGGCCTGTTTGGTAAGGCTCATGTTTCTTTTATTCCCATTCTTTTATTTCCGTGAACAAAAAAAGAAAAGAAATCTATTTGGTAACATAAGTTACATTTTTTTGTTTTGGGTTTTTAAGATCACATCAATGGCTAGGAAACAGATTTGGAATGGAAACAAGAAGAAAAAAAAATCTACTTCTTTGCTCTAGAAAATAGAATTAGAAAAAAAATCATTTTCTAAAAAAATCATTTTCAAAAATGAAATTATTACCAAACATGCCCCTAAAGTATCGTATTTAAGCTAGTAATCTCTCCAAAAATCTCTCCGAAAAACAAAGTATTTTCCCCGGATTTTTTTTCAAGTATCAGAGGACAAAATCCGAATTTAGAGCAGGAAGATATATACCAACAAATATCTTTCATAGAGGGAGAGAGAGAGAAAGAGACAGAAGGGATAGGAAGGCGATGAGCGCGTAGAGTGGGCCCGGAGATTATTAGCTGGACATAGAAGAAGAAGAAGACAACGGCGACGAGGAGACGACGAACCACTAGGGCAAGAGCTTTGAGTCTCAAGAAGGCGGAGCTCCGCGGCGGTACTGAAAACCCTAGCTCCTTCCATCCGATTGCTCCTATCTTGCAGGTATCTGGAGCACTATCCGTCGCGATTCTCCATAGTTGCATCTTCGTCCGCTTATCTAAATCCGTCTGTTCTCGCATTCGCACGCCATTTCTTTTGTGCTTTTTTGGGCTTATGATTGGTTCGCTTTTGCTTTAAGCTCCATCTTGGCCTTTCACCCCGATTTGTTGGTTCTTGGAGCTCGATTTGCTCGGATCTCGATCGCTTCTTTCGTTGAACTGGGGGCGACAGCGTTTGCCGACGACACCGCCATTTCTGTTCTGGTGTTGTTATGTCGACGCCGGCCTGGGGGTGGTCTTCTGCATTTGAATTTTCAGTGCATCAGAGTTGCGTTGACTTCGGAGTCAATCGCTTACTCTACGTGTACTTCCAAGTCCATGATTGGTTTACATGATTCGATCCAGTTTCGGAGTCTAGGATAGCGTTAGGTGGAGAGACAACTGATGCGTTGGGGTCGTTTTGATAGATCTCCGTCGCTTCTCTGTTGTTGTACTGGGTAAATCCCAGCTCGAAATGGCTGTGCAAATTTGATGGACTGCTGACGTCTGATGGAAAATTCGCAATTAAGTCGATCCAATCGAGATGATCGAATAGAAAACGCTTGCATTTTTTTTTCTATAAGCTAAATAATTTTGTTGCTGAAACCTGTTCAACTACATGAGGAATATACAAGAACTGAAAAGGAGTCTAATCTAGACAAAGTACATTAGAATAAATTGGTACATGTAGATCATAATCGACTAAGTCAGACCACAGATTGGAGAAAAGATTCAGATCCTTCAAAAGGTCGTTGTTTCGTTCCTTCCAAATGTAAAATCAAGTGCTCATTGACATGTATAACTTCTTTTCTGTTGTTTTTTTGGGGACCTGGCTGTAAATTAGGTTCTTAATACTATATTTTGTGATAGCCGGGATATTGGATGGAATAATCTAGGCCATCTACCATTTGTGCAATCTCATGCGCAGACTAGTCGTGAACTCTACTTTATTATTGTTGGCGTCTTTCGTTGAGGAGATCCACGGTTCATGTGGTTGCAGGGTTTTCCAATTGATGCTTATGCACAAGAAGGGTTGTGACTTGATGGGCGAAGAAGATAACTGCACATATTAGCCTGCCCCTTATTACCATGTTTTGTTATTCTTTTGGGGGTGACGGTTCAAAATAAAGAAATATTTGTATGCTCTTTTCCTTCAAGCTTTTCTTCTGGGATGTTGGATTTGATTTTACATCCATATCGGTTGGCATCATACAGTTTGAGCTAGTGGCTTATCTTATGGAGAGGCTTTTCCTCAATGTCTAACATGGTAAAATTTGCATCTGCTCAGTGAACATCGACTGCCCTTTTTCACTTGACCCCATGAGAGGACATACAATAATCTTGCAGCTATTTTGTTTCAACTATTTTACCAGCTGTTATATAACTATTCTACCATTCTCAATTCATTTCAGGATTTAACCACAGTAATTACATATGCATTCTTTCTCACGATAGTTGCCATGTTACAAAATCTTTTTGATATTTGCAGTGCCAAAATGAGGCGTCACTTCTTATTTGATGATGCACAAATAGTTCTTTTGGATAGATACATGTTAAGCTTTGTGTTAAATATAACTTGTTCAGGAAACTGATGGTTTAGGGCTTTTCCAATCAAGATTTTTTCCCCTTTTCATGAGATTTCTGCTCGATGTGCTGCTCCATTTTCTCTTTCCTTTTGTATGATCAACAAGTTTCCTGGATTTGACATGTTTGTTGCTCTTTACTAATCTTATGCAGCTACATTGCTGTCTCATTGTAACTACCTTCACCAGCAATGGCAGACAGTGAGTCAGATAAGAATATTGAAATCTGGAAGATCAAGAAACTGATCAAGGCTTTAGAATCTGCCAGAGGCAATGGTACCAGCATGATATCTCTTATAATGCCCCCTCGTGATCAAATATCCCGAGTAACTAAGATGTTAGGTGATGAATTTGGAACTGCTTCAAACATCAAGAGTAGAGTCAACAGGCAGTCCGTGTTAGGTGCCATTACTTCTGCCCAACAAAGGCTGAAACTGTATAACAAAGTTCCTCCTAACGGGCTGGTGCTTTACACTGGAACAATTGTAACTGAAGACGGCAAGGAAAAGAAGGTGACAATTGACTTGAGCCTTTTAAGCCTATAAATGCATCATTATACCTCTGTGACAACAAATTCCACACTGAAGCTTTGAATGAACTCTTGGAGTCTGATGATAAGTTTGGGTTTATTGTCATGGATGGTAATGGAACTCTATTTGGAACATTAAGTGGGAACACTAGGGAGGTACTTCATAAGTTCACAGTGGACCTACCGAAAAAGCATGGAAGAGGAGGGCAGTCAGCTCTTCGTTTTGCTCGTCTTCGGATGGAGAAACGACACAATTATGTAAGGAAGACGGCAGAACTTGCCACACAGTTTTTCATCAATCCTGCCACCAGTCAACCGAACGTTGCTGGGCTAATACTTGCTGGTTCTGCTGATTTCAAGACAGAGCTTAGCCAGTCAGATATGTTTGATCCTCGTCTGCAAGCCAAGATTTTGAATGTTGTTGATGTTTCCTATGGTGGAGAAAACGGTTTCAATCAAGCCATAGAACTTTCTGCAGAGATTCTGTCAAATGTGAAGTTCATACAGGAGAAACGTTTGATTGGGAAATACTTTGAGGAGATTAGTCAGGACACTGGAAAATATGTCTTTGGTGTAGACGACACTTTGAAGGCGCTGGAAATGGGTGCTGTTGAAACCCTGATTGTCTGGGAAAACCTGGATATCAATAGGTATGTGCTGAAAAACAGCACGACAGGTGAAATCATCATCAAGCACCTGAACAAGGACCAAGAGGCCGATCAAAGTAACTTCCGTGATGCAGCCACCTCGGCGGAGTTGGAAGTTCAGGAGAAAATGGCACTGCTCGAGTGGTTTGCCAATGAATACAAGAAATATGGTTGCACGCTTGAGTTCGTCACCAACAAATCCCAGGAGGGATCACAATTTTGCAGAGGGTTTGGTGGGATCGGCGGCATCCTTCGCTACCAGCTTGACATAAGATCCTTTGACGACTTGTCCGACGATGGAGAGGTTTATGAGGACTCTGATTAAAGCGAAGGGCGAACTTTTTTCTGTGGTGGGCTGCTCTATGATACTATGATTGGCAATGGTAAGTGCAGGATTCTGGGAAGCTATTGACGACGTTACTGCGAATTCTCTGGCTAGCCCCTCACCACTTCGATTCAAGATTGCTCCGATCCTTGGCTTGCACCGCTCGCCCACTTGTGTTTTTATCTTGTATTACCTGCAACTTAAAACTTCCATATGTGATTTCCGGGTGTGGACCCAAAAGCAGGACAGATGAAATGGGTTTAACTTGCGAAAAGGACCGAGCTTTTTATTCCTTTATGACCCGAGTGCATTTCGATATACTCGGGAATAGTTGACGAAGACAGGGTGATGCTGTGTCCTAATATTGAAGGATGTTTCACCATTTTCTCTTGCAGGGAGCTTCACATCGACTTCAGCTGGTCACGGTTGCTTGTTGGTCATTGAGATGGTATGCCTGCTCACGGGTCGATTCGATTAGCTCCATGCTCAAGCCTTTTCCATAGTTATGTTCTCTCGATCGGGGTAGCATTTACAACATAGCCATCTCCTTCTCTCATTTCTCTTACAATTTGGAATTACAGTTACAATAATCCAGAGTCCCAATGCAAATGTTGCATATAAAGCAGAACACATTTGCTAATGAAGGCAAATCGGGGCCTAAATCAACCTTAAAAGGCTTGCACAATCGATTCCGAGTGTTATGCGAGATGACTTTTTTGAGTCGAGAATAAACTAAAATTCAGTGAAGCAAGAAGAAATGCAAAGATTGATTGTCGACATTTCAATTTACCCGCTAATAAGGAAAAAAGAAGAAGAAACAAATTGTAATATGGAGAAAGAAATGACTTTCACTTTAAATGAATTTCAAAATTCTCAAATTGAACTTTTATGTATTTGCCCAGATTGTTTTACAATTTGTTCGCAACTTAAAATGTTTTTTCAGTCACGTTCAACTTTCTACAGAGAAAATAAAAAAATAAGTTAGTGGGTTTCCGAATTTTTCTTTTTAAATGGTCAAAAGGGTTTGCGAATTCACGTTATTCTTTTTTTTTTTTTGGGTCAAAAGACTTCACGTCTTCACCTGTTTTTTTTGTCGGAAAAAAAAAAAGACCACCTTATTTACCCGGACCATATCCCTCTGTTTTCCTTGTACGCTCTAATTACGTCCATGCCCCTTATCCATTGGCATTTTGACTCTCTCTTATCCTGCTCCGAGACTTCTCTCTCCTCTACCTCAGCTCAGCCCAAAACCCCTATTGAGAAACATTCCCATCGCTCGCACCTCATAGAGCTCGAATCGAGCCCCGTTCAGTCGGATTCGGATCCGGTTCCAGCAGGAAAATGGGAGCGAGCAGCGATCCGAACCCGGACGTCTCCGACGAGCACCAGAAGCGGTCGGAGATCTACACGTACGAAGCCCCCTGGCACATCTACGCCATGAACTGGAGCGTCCGCCGCGACAAGAAGTACCGCCTCGCCATCGCCAGCCTCCTCGACCACCCCACCGCCATCACCAACCGCGTCGAGATCGTCCAGCTCGACGACTCCACCGGCGAGATCCGAGCCGACCCCAACCTCTCCTTCGACCACCCCTACCCCCGACCAAGACCGCCTTCGTCCCCGACAAGGACTGCCAGCGCGCCGACCTCCTCGCCACCTCCAGCGACTTCCTCCGCATCTGGCGCGTCGCCGACGACTCCTCCCGCGTCGAACTCCGCTCCTTCCTCAACGGCAACAAGAACAGCGAGTTCTGTCGGCCCCTCACCTCCTTCGATTGGAACGAGGCCGAGCCCAAGCGCATCGGCACCTCCAGCATCGACACCACCTGCACCATCTGGGACATTGAGCGCGAGACCGTTGACACCCAGCTCATCGCCCACGACAAGGAGGTCTACGACATCGCCTGGGGCGGCGTCAGCGTCTTCGCCTCCGTCTCAGCCGACGGCTCCGTCCGGGTCTTCGACCTCCGCGACAAGGAGCACTCGACCATCATCTACGAGAGCTCTGAACCCGACACCCCCCTCGTTAGGCTCGGGTGGAACAAGCAGGATCCCCGCTACATGGCCACGATCATCATGGACAGCGCCAAGGTGGTTGTGCTCGACATCCGCTATCCTACTATGCCAGTCGTCGAGCTGCAGAGGCACCAAGCTAGTGTGAACGCGATTGCCTGGGCGCCACACAGCTCCTGTCACATTTGCACGGCAGGGGACGACTCGCAGGCGCTCATCTGGGACCTGTCATCAATGGGGCAGCCCGTGGAGGGTGGCCTAGACCCGATTCTCGCCTACACAGCAGGGGCGGAGATCGAGCAGTTGCAGTGGTCGTCTTCGCAGCCTGATTGGGTTGCGATCGCATTCTCTTCCAAGCTTCAGATACTTAGGGTGTAATGGTTAGTGAGTAATCGTTAACTTGTGTAGTGGGGCTTAGAAAGTGATTTATTTGTGCCCTATTCATTCGACTTGGCTGACTGGTGAAACTGAGGTTACTCATGGCTGTTAATGGTAAATGTGATTATTGCGGCTTCGCACATGTTTGCGCAGTGTAATGCTTCCAACCTTTTATGTTTCGAGTTTGCATGGGCTGCCAAATAATGGGTCTCACACTCCAATCAACATGTTGAAATGAAGAGCTCCAATTTTTTGGTGATCCTATCCATTGGAGATCAATTTGAATAGGATTTTTTGCATTTCGAGTTGATCATAGTTCTAATTGCTGGTGGTCTGGTGTGATCATCTTCTTCTGATGTAAAGCCTGGCTGTGAGAAGAAGTTCACTCTTTTCCAGGTTCTTCTGGTCTCTCTTGGAGATTCTGACCTGGCATTGCATCTATGTGACTTGATGATGAGCTGAGGTTCTTATTCTAATGTTGCATACTACCATGCACATGCCTGATGGTATAAAATGACGGAGCTGTATGAGATCGTAATGAAGGCAACTAATGTTGATGTTAGGTCATTGCTGTATTCAACGATATGGGGTTTTCATCGGGTGCTGTTTGAATTTGGTTTACCCTTATGTAAGCTTGCCTCTGAAATATTTTGCTCGTCTTGTCTGCTCAGTGAAAATGCGAAGCACAAGGCAAGTACTGGATTCAGTGTTTTGCTGAATGGGCAAGGACAGAGATGACTTTCCATGAACTACTCATCTTATGCATAGATCCAAGAAAATAATTCATGTAGAGCTCTAGGTCAATTTCCATGGGCTAGAGAGACTGAGGTGGTGTGGGGAGAGTTTTGATGTGAGTAATCAGTAATGTCTTTGCACAGTGATGTTGTTGGTATAAGACTAATGTAGTTAGAGCACACTCATTGCTTCTTTCATCCTGCATTATTTTCACTCCGCAATTCATTGATTTATGTCCTTATCTTGTATTTCTGGACATGTGTGGAGGTGACAAACTGAATATACTGTCTCAGAAATATTTTTCCTGAATTGAGATTCTTGAACATATTGAAACACTGCACATATATCAGTAATTGGGTCCGAATCTCTTGAAAATCCCAGCAGAATAAGATTCTGATTGCACTTTCAAATTGCTTTCTACTGCGTGGCCACAAGGTTGATCTCTTGCCACAGACCATTTTTTGAGCCCTGCTTTGCTCAAAGGTTAGGTTAGGTATTAGGGGTTAAAAATTCCTCCCTAGTCCCTGATCCTAAGTCCTGGTGGGCGTTTGGACCTTCTGGTGTTTGCACGAATTTCTTTTTCATTGGTAAGTATTAGTCAAGGATCGGTCTCTCGGCACACAGATTCTCTTCTTAGGCCACTTGTGATCCTGAATTTTACACACTCGTATGTGAACATCTCTCATTATATACGCTTTTAGTAGATCATTTCTTACCTGTCTGCACCGTTTTTCTGGCGTTTGTGGCATGGATGGATGGCTTGATTCTAAACGAGTCAGAAATGGGTATTTCAGATGTTGTGGAGTCGTTGATGCTATTTACTTGCATTCATCCGAGTTTCTCTCTGGAAGTTCTACCTCACCTGAACCTGGTCTCTCAATCTCAGCATAGACAGACCCCCTCAGGAGGAATCCCCCTAAGTGGGAATTCAGAGAAACGGACAAGTAATTCTAGTTCTAGTTCTTATAGGAGTCCCACTTAGAACCGGTCCTGGTCTGTTCCTTTCTCTAGTAAAATGAGCTCCTCCAATCAGATTTTGCTGTTTTAGGATCACGAACTCAGTCCACCATTTCAGCAAAATTCAAAAGGAACTCTTCTCGTTGACGCTGGTCAGGCATCTACTGTAGATAAATCCCACGCAAGCTGCCTCAAGATGCCTGCACTTGCAGGGACTGAACGATCCCAATTAGTCCTTCAAAATGGAAACTCCCCAACCACAACTTTCGAGATTCACTACAAAAATACCAATATAGCATTCATCCTCTCTCTCTCTCTGCCTCTCTTCATATTTATTGAAAAGTTGTTCTACGCGGAGTAGAATTCCTAATACCGTTCCTTAGAAATGAAGCAAAGTGGTGGATCTTTGCCCGCTAGTACCTACCTACGATCTCATCTCTCAAAAGGACCCTCACAGCATATGGCTCAAATTTGAGTCCAAGGTCAACTCCCCACCTTTTCTTTCTGGGTTCAAAGATCTGCCTATGAGGGGCTCTCTTAGACTCTCTCTCTTTCCTCTCTTTCTCTCAACTATGAGCGAGCAATCTCTGCTCTACAAGACTTTGGGAGTGACACTGACATTCCCTGATCTGATCCCAAGTCCACCATGGATTGAAAAGGATGTCGTGATGTACACACCAAGTAAAAAGACATAAACTTGACCACAGAGCTGGCAAGATGAGCTCGGGCCTGCCTATGGAAAAATACAGTCTCGGCCATCGCTCCGCATCAGGCATATAGAACCTTGTTTAGATTTGTTCATGAATAATAAACATGAAGGATTTCTATATGAAGTTGGTTGAGTCCAGCGGGCAGCGCCGCTGGCCTAGGCGCTCCCAAAAACATTGCCCCTAGCCATGCTAGCCATCATTCAGGATGACGAATAAAAAGAAAGTAGAGATCTACCCTGCAGATTACAACTTTGAACTTCTCTTTGGGAGCCTTAACCCGCTTGAAACATATCGGGTCATGACAAGTTATAACATAGGATGCACTCACAAGGTGTGAAGGTTATGTGGCTTGCACGACACACTCGATTTGATGGAACAGTGGCTCGATATAACGGCAGCAAGTGTAGCGGGGCCATCGCTCAGGTTGTATGCATGGCATGTCGATTTCTGTGCTAGGAACATCGATACCCATGTGGTGATGGTACCTACGATACCCCCAACTCCTACCTGGATGTTGGTTTGTACTCTGTAGCACCGCTCGAGTACTTCTTTCTAAAGCTTGACATGTGCTGTGGTCCTTATGGATACCCTACTCATAGAAATTAAGGTTGGAGAGAGATTTGTTACATGCAACTTTTTCATGGGCAGCCACTTTAGTCTATGATCTTGATTTATTTGCTAACTAAATAGCAGTGTGGATTTTTGTGATGATGCTCATGGAGTGAAAGTGAAATTTGTATCAGTTGTAGAAGCTGAAGAGTAGAATGCTAACTGCATAACTGTGTATACAACTTCATAAGGAAAAGAAACCACAATCTGGACAACAAAAAGAAGTAGTTTCGCCCTCTCCTCAAAGTGATTGTCATCCAGGCAGGAACTCCTCGTACAGAAGAAATCACCTCTTTTCTGAATCATGTCTATAGTAATGTCTGTCATGCTCACATCACATGGCATCCCACCGTGTTCTCATCATCGAAGTAGTCTCCTACCCGGGCCAATGGCGTCTGGAATTCCATCTGCACCGGTCCCCTCTCATAGGAGTAGTATTCTTGGCCATAGCTTGTTGGAGGCAAAGGAGCCACGTACGAGCATACCGCGTAACACGGGATGCCCATAGGACGAGGCTCAACCAAGTAAAAGCATTGGGTGCTTGTCTTAGGATCACCTTGCACAATGCCTGGAATTGGATACATAAAGTTATTGGACTCGGGTAGTCTGGAAGAAAGAGGAACCTCTGTTTTAACATCCTCAGTGCTTGCAGAACTCTTGCTGTTGCTGTTGTTGTTATTGTTTTTGGTGTTGTCTGTTTTCTCGTTCTTCTTTGAAGCTTTTTCTTTGCCTTCATCTTTAAAGGGGATTGTCGCATTGGTTTTCTCTTTTGGTTTATCATTTGATTCTGAGCACTTTGCCGACTCTTTGGGAGTTTCCTTCTCTCTTTTGTCTCTGTCATCATTCTTGTTCTCGCGAATCCAAACTTCTGCTTGTTTTCCGACTCGGGCTAGTTTCTTGATCAGTACCCGGGGATCCACATTTCCGAGGACCGTTACCTTCGGCTGCGAAGGATCGATTTCTGTCTTCAAAACGCCTGAAACTTAAGGGTGTTACTCCACATATTTAGAGGGCATGACAAGGCCTAGAGTCATTGCAAATCCCCGACTTAATTTACCTTCAACTGTTTGCAAAGCCTTCTTGACCTTCTTCTTGCAGCCATCACAGCAGTCAACAGACACCTTCAGCTCAATCTTCTACAACAGGTGAAAATTCAAACTTTCCACTCAGACCATTATAGCTAATGTGTCGGAACGATGAGAACCGCGACAAGAAAGAACTCAGGAAACGTTAACTAGAGACGTCAAAGTTTCGAGCTTTAAGCACCTTGAGTTCAGCTTCCTTGGCCATGCCCTCTGACTTCTAGAACCTCTCTGTCACGGAAGTCGAAAAAGCGAAAGACCTTAGATTTTACAAAGGAGTTTCTCTTCTGTTCTGTCCTGTCCTGTGTACCTACTTGTCAGTTGGGTTGCTCCTATTTATATGCAGCAAAAGAAACATGGGCAGGTGGGGATTGGAATAAGAGGATGGTTCGTTTTATTAGCCTTTGCTTTTGCTATATTATTTTTTTGTATGCGTAGCTTCTGGTTCCAACTCAAAAGTCACCATTAAAGGACTAGCTTTCTATGCAAGCAATATATATGCAACTTCTTCTGCTGCGTCCTTTCGAAAATGCTCAACATCCCCCTGTCGACCCACACTGTATGTACCCTTGTCTTGCCCTTGCACGCGAATGACAAGTTTCTTGCTTATCTTCCCTGCTCGGTTGAAGAATTTCATCAGTAATAACTCACTGGTCGGCTTAGCTCAAGTTCAATCCTTGACCGGCTCTGTAAAGGCGGTTTAGTTAAGGCGCGAAGTCTTGATTGGAACTTGAGTTTTGGCCTTGTGGGAGTGTAGAGTGCAGAGCATCAACTGATGCATGGCTATGTCCAGGGGATTGACTCTGCTCTTTGAGATTTGAGAACCCAGATGTCCAATAATTCCCGAACTTTTCCATGATGAAATGATTTTGACAAACATGAACTTATGTAATTTTCCCCTTTTTCAAGGAGAAGTTGTTGATCTTGAAATTTGAACGAGCTTTAGCCACTTGCATTTGGCTGACCAAAGATACCTTTCTTGTTGCCCTTTAGCTACTTGCATTGTAGGTGCGGCTCGTTTGTAGCCTTATCAGCTGCATACATGATCTTGAAATTTGAATGATCTTTAGCTACTTGCATTGTTGGCTGACCATAAGATGCCTTTTCCTTTTTCCCTTTAGCTACTTGCATTATAGCTGCAGCTCATTTGTAGCCTTGTTAGCTGCATAATTCCTTGTCCTTTACTTGGTTTTCATGTCTGAAAGAATACAATTTAGTTACAATAATCGACGTACTATGATGCAAATTATGATTGTTAGTTCGAGGATTTCTGTCCATTGTTCTCATGCATCTTTATTCTGTTTTGATTGGGCTGCCTTTGTAATGACAACAGGGATCCCACATCCACTCTGCTGATTTCCAAAGCTTGGTTTCCTGCTTAAAAACTCTAGAAAAAGCATCAGTGTCTGGAAAAAGTGGTGGGCCTTTTTCTTACACAACTAAGCAGCACCAGTTTCCAACCACGGGCCGACGCGCCCGTTTTAACACGCTAATACGAACTCAAACGACACCCTATTCGAATCACCACGTCGAGAAAAGGGTCGATCAAGTATGGTTCTTGATAAACCCGGCTTCGCATAACTTGACTCCAGCAACTGCATGAACTGCTCGGATGCATCTGGTCTCCATTCATGAGCTCATATTAGTTGATTGACATACTAAAGCATGGGATACGAGCACATTGCAGGGCAAAATTCCTCGTTCTATACGAGTTTTCAAAGTGAAAAAATTAGTCGAGTCCAAGCACAGTGAACTTAAAAAAAGCGACTTTAGTGCAATAAACTAAGCTTCAGAACTGATGAATTTTTTTATTTATTCATGAGTTGCAAGAGAAAGAGAGCCGCACACGTGGATGCACATCGACATGAAGTTTGTTTATTATGTTCAAATGTAAAGAGGAAGAAAGAACAGATGCAGTCTCGTAGTTCTTGAATTTGTTTATAACCAAGAAACGCATGAGGGCCGGGGGCTTTTTCTTGATTCCGCCGAGCTATTAGACGCTGAACATGGGGCGGGATGCTCTTGGACTTTACTATATTAGGTCAGCCCCCGCCTTGATGAGTCATTGGGTCTACTGCAAAGTCACTGTTCAGCTGTAGATTTCACGGGTTTCTCAGTCGATTAATTTGTGGCAAAATCCAACAGTGAACTGGTTGGTCCGATCCGATGCAGTTCTAAGGTCAGCAAAGTCGGTTCTCGGTTCCCTCAAAGTGGAAATCGAAGCTGGGCGGACAGGCTCCGGGTTTTAGGATAGGAGTCGACCCATCCTGAAACCGACCGTCCTTGTGCGGAGGCACGAGGGAGTGGATGATATCCGAGCTTCGAGGCTAATTTTAAGAATATTTCATCACGTACGGTCGAAATGATCATTAACCCAACAAACTATGAGGCTCACAAATTAGCGAAGACGCGGCAAATGGAGGCCGGGATAGCCAGGGCCACGAGCTTCTTTTAGAGAGTCAAATCCTCAAATTCTCTCTTTGAACACATTCTACGCTATCGGGAAAGCAAATGATTCAGACATCAGTCTTATGCAGCTTCTCTTTCTCTTTGAACACATTCTACGCTATCGGGAAAGCAAATGATTCAGGCATGTCAGTCTTATAGAGCTTTCTCTCTCTCTCTCTCTCTCTCTCTCTATCTCTCTCTCTCTCTGTTTCATTAATTTAATGGACCAAAAACCGTCTCAAAGCGAAGTTTAATTTAATGTTTTGACCAATCTTTCGTTTGTTAATCCAAGAAACATTAAATAGCCCACGGGTATTCCCACGTGTTAAAAAGTAAAACCCAAAAGCTTAAATTTTTAGATGAAGAGAGATCGCATTGAATATAAAGAGTATATAAGACCCGTTCTCAAGCGATATGGAACAACAACTTCAACACATTTTCTCACGTGCAAGTCTGGATTACGAGCGAATCACGTGGAATTTGACTAATGGGGATGGACATATGCACATTCGCAAAAGGAATAACATTGGTTCGATACCATATAAAACAGTGTAATCGGATAATTATTATTAAAACCCGGAATGGGTATATATACACAAAAAGTCGTAGAGATTTTCTCCTAATTGATGAAGAGATTTTTTCATCGATCGATACATCTAATCAATCCACTAAAGTTAATTGATCTCCCGATTGATGGATTTTCTCCATTGATCAATCTATTCCTAAAATAAAAGATATACAAAGTTGTGATGAAAAATTCGGGATACTTAAAATATTTTCTTGATATCGAAGTGGCTCGTGCCAAAGAATGCATCTACCTTTCTCAATGGAAATATACATTGGACATCATCAAAGACGCGGGTCTCTTCGGTAGTCGTCCCATTGATTTTCCCATGGAAACCAATATCAAACTTCTTACAGACAGGTGGTACACCCATCTCGGATCCGACGATCTCTCGACGCTTAGTTGGGCATTTATTATATCTCACCATCACTCGATCCGACATTACTTTTGCCATTAACATCTTGAGTCAACACATGAGCTCTCCCCACGAGCCTCGTTGGCAGGCCGCTTTACAGGTTGTTTGCTACATCAAGAAGACACCAGGAATTGGAATTTTTTTTATCCTCCTCTATTGCATTACAACTAAGGGCTTATTGTAATGCCGATCGGGTGCTTGTCCCGCCACCCGACGTTTCATTACATGTTATATTACGTTTCTTGGCAACAACCCTCTCTCCTGGAAAACTAAGAAACAACACACGGTTTCTCGATCTTCCGCCAAAGCTGAATACCGCGACATGGCATCCGCCACTTGTGAGGTAACTTGGTTACAAGCATTACTAAAAGATCTTCGAGTACCTGCACATCCGGCCACTTTTTATTGTGATAATCAAGTAGCGCTTCACATTGCCTCTAATCTTGTATTTTACGAGCGCACCAAACACATAGAAATTAATTGTCATCTCATCCGGGACAAAATTCAAATGGGTACATTGAAGACAGCTTACGTTCCCTCTAAACTCCAATTGGTTGATGTTCTGACAAAGGCCTTGGGTAAAGAAAATTTTCATCATTTGATTTGCAAGCTCATCCGTGATCTCCACGCTCTATCTTGAGGGAGAGTATTGATTGTATCACAACTTTGTATATCTTTTATTTTAGGAATAGATTGATCAATGGAGAAAATCCATCAATTAGGAAATCAATTAACTTTAGTGGATTGATTAGATGTATCGATCATTGGAAAAAATCTCTCCATCAATTAAGAAAGAATCTCTACAGCTTTTGTGTATATATATCCATTCTGAGTTTTAATAATAATTATCCGATTACACTATTTCACATCACATGCCTCTCACCATAGAAGCTCTGCACGCTACTCTAATTGGGCGGTTAAGCTCGGTTACAAGCTTTTGCTTTTGTCGACCAGCGCTTCGATCTCGTCCACGTACCATCGGCTTTCCGCTTCCACCAAATCCATCGAGGTTGACCAACTTGGTCGGACTTTGGGGAGATTTTCAGTTCAGGAATTGGAGGTCAACCGTTTGAGTCTCACCAAAATTGTGTGCAAATTGTTCTGGGTTAAGGTCACCTTCGTATCGGGGTCTTTGCTCGCATACCCTTAGATTATTTCAAGAAAGAACTCAGGAACGCGAAAGGAACAAATGAATTTCGAGCACGTAGATAGACTTTCAGCTCGTCTATTATGAATATTTTCGGGTTAGTTTGGCTAATAAATGTCCGTATTCGGTCCATGTCCATACTTTGGGAAAAGAAAAGTGAACCAAAAAAATTTGTCAAGATGAGCCCCAGTTAGTCAGCAGAAGAAAAAAAAATTGGGAGGGTTACGCTTCTATTCGCAGGTTCTTCCTAGGAATCAAATCTCTCGTTAAGGGTGTGTTTATTTCGTGAAGAAATGAATGCTTTAAAACTTATATTTCTAAAAAAAAATAATTAGTTGTATCACTTTAAAAAATGAGCGAACGGAAAATAAATGCATCGTTCACAAATAATTTATGAAATTAAAATATATTTTCGAAAAACAGAGGAGACCATCTTAAGTTTTTTTAAAACATATACAATTAATTCGATTTCATGATAGCTAGAAGTGGTGGCGGGCTAGATTCCATTGGAATCTGGAACCTTCTATCACTAAATCCGGGATCGGTTGTAGAGTATTGGGGGACTTGTCAATTTATTTTCTTCTTTTTTTTTAGTTTTAGTTAAGCAAAATGAGAGTGAACGCAACATCAAAAACGAATGTTTTCGCCCCATAGTTAGCAATTCATAAAAGATGAACACGTAAAATGCACGAAATAATAACAAGTTCAAAACACGTGATATAAAACCTAAATTATAGAACTTCCGTCGGTCATCAAATCTTCCATGATAAATCAAGGAAGGAAGTTTGCTAAATAAGAAAGGAAGTTGGAATCATCTAGCCCACTTCCACCAAGCCAACAATGCAAACATGCCCAAGAATTCATGAAATACAGTGCATCTGCCTCAAGACTTGGTACTTAGATTCGGTAGGAATTTTCTATTTACCTTCAACATCTCTAATGTTGCACAATGCAGATGTTAGAGACAAAATATCAGTTTCATCTTGATCATAATAAGCAAATGACATCATTAGAGACGACTTGACAGATGCTTGCATCTTCGAATGCCATCAATTTGATTCATCACAATCACCGATGGGGTGGTGTAGGGGAAGTGCACGAGTAAAGGCTGAACCAAAACAGACCACTTTGTCATGCAGAGTAAGAAAGCAAGCGACGCATAAGTTACACAACAAAAATCAGAGCAGATTCCAAGTTAATCATTAATTTGTCAATACAGGCTGGAAGGTACTTCTTCCGGTTGCTGAAAAATGGAATCGAGAACCGGATCCCGCTCATCGAATTTGGAATCGGGGAAGTGGTTCGATTCTCCGATCTGCCACTTCCGAATCACGCCCCTTAATAGTTAGATCACATTTGGATTGTCCCATATCACGGAAGGTTTTGGCTCATTTTGGGCCAAAGAAGTCCTCAAGGAAGGCACGGATCATTTCCCATGCTGAGACATATTGTTTGTGGACACTTGACACAATTTAGGAATGGTCTATTTCTTCTTGATTTAGTATATTAATACTAATGTTGCACAATGCAGATGTTAGAGACAAAATCATAAAGTTTCATTCAAGATTGAATCAAGTAAAGGATTTAATTTACAAATTTGACAAGCTATTGATTGCAATTTTTGAAAGTTTTAGGACTTAGCATTTCGATAAGTTTTAAGACTTTCACTTAATTTTTTTAAAAGTTTTTAGGATTCAATCGCACTTTTCTTTTCAAAACTCCCTATCTAACCAGTGCTATCCAAAGCAATAGAAAACCTGACTCAGATGCACAGCTCCTATTAGGCACAAACAAGGAAACTCTTGAGAGGCACAAAATGAGGTGAAAGCCACCCAAAGGGAAGCTGCTTATGGCCACCCAAATCCAGAAATTGGTCACTGATTTGTGGCCATTGATCCTTTCACATATGCTGCTGATGAAAAGAGGGTGTGAATGCAGATAACACAGTCAAGCCAAACTCAGATTGGCCATCCATTCCCATCCCCAACCATTTTTCCAAACTCTCCCTCCCTTGTTTTCTTTGGGCAGGGGAATTTTGTCTGCTGAAAATTCCAGATTCTAACTGTTGAAATCATCAAGCCAATGTCGTAAAACCAACTCGAACCAAGGAATTCGACCGCATGGTTAAACCCTTGAATTGAACGTCCGGGCACGCGTTTTTCTAAATCAACAGCGCTTTCCATTCAAAATGGGGTCTCAAGCTCGCTACCTTGGGCATAAAGACCTGATCGATGCTCGTAGAAGGGGCGATCAGCGTGCATCCGTTGGAATCGGTAGGATCCGAAAGTTTTTAAACCCGGGGTTACGGCAAGTTAAGGCTAAAAACCAAGAATTAAGAAAAAAAAATGAAGAGAGGCAAGACTCGTGTGGTGAGTGAGAACAGGGGAGGGAGGGATGTAAAGACCGGGATTGAACAAGAGCCATACATTGGATGAGAGGCTATCCACAACCTCATCCTCTCTCTTTGGTTACACTCACCAGTCACCACCCAACACACACACATTCCCTTCTTCTTCTACTACTTCTTCTTCTTCACTTGTTACCACTACATGTTTTAAGCTAAGATTGAAAAGAGCCCACTTTACACTTTCTCTTTGCTAGCTGCTGCTGCATTGGGACACTCTTCACTCCAACCATGGCCTCTGCTGCCCTTTCTGTAGCCAAGCCAACCCTTCAGGTTCACTTCTTTTGGTGCATGAGCATGAGACCCATCTTTGTGTCACCTCCATCTGGCTGACCTGTCTTTGTTTCTTGATTCTGCGAAGGCGAACGGAAAGGGTTTTGCGGAATTCTCCGGTCTTCGCAACTCCGCCTCGGTCTCGTTTGGGAGGAAGAACTCGGACGACTTCCTTTCCGTCGTTGCCTTCCAGACCTCTGCAGTGAGTTTTTTTCCTCTCTTCTTTGTCTTGGCAACCGTATTGCTCAATTGATTCCTACAGTGAATTTAACATGATCAGCCTTCTAAAACATCCTCCCTCCCTTGAAAAACTTGAGGAGATCCTACCCTGATGCTCATGCATTAGGGACGACATTTCAGGGTGCAAAGATGTTAAGCTGACTGGAATTGAAGGTGAAACTGACAGCGAAATTCGATCGTTTCGATGCCCGATGACCCCATTTTGCAGATGCTACAGTTGAAAATCAATTAGATGTTCACATATTTGCTCAAGCATGAACTACAAAAACAACAAGCGAAGCCTTTCGAATCGTGAAACGGCGTAATAGGAACGACATTGAATCTTTCAACTCTGTGATGGATGGAGCATTTGAACAGCTTATCATGGTTCAATTTGACGCCTCAATTAATAAAAATAAGATGGCCAGTGTATAGTTATGCTAACCCAAGTATTTTACTGATACAACTCGGTTAGTCACAACTAAGGGCTAGTCTTGAAATTGTGACTGTCAGTCCAAGTCCCTTTGAACAAAAAAACTCTTGCTTGAAGGTGGGAAGCAGTGGGGGATACAGAAAGGGCGTGGTAGAGGCAAAGCTGAAGGTGGCCATCAACGGGTTTGGCAGGATCGGCCGCAACTTCCTGAGGTGCTGGCACGGCCGCAAGGACTCGCCCCTTGATGTCATTGTCATCAACGACACGGGCGGCGTCAAGCAAGCCTCCCACCTCCTCAAGTACGACTCCACCCTCGGCATCTTCGACGCTGATGTCAAGCCTGTGGGCACTGACGCCATCTCGGTCGACGGCAAGGTCATCAAGGTCGTCTCCAGCCGCAACCCGCTCAACCTCCCCTGGAAGTAAGTCCTCCACTGCTCCCCCACACATCCAAGTTTATTCGCTTGCGTGATGCTCAAGCTAACATGAAGTTCACTTTGTCGTGCTGAATGAATTCTAGGGACATGGATATTGACCTCGTGATTGAGGGAACGGGAGTTTTCGTGGACAGGGATGGAGCAGGGAAGCACATTGAGGCCGGGGCGAAGAAGGTGCTCATCACCGCTCCTGGCAAGGGCGACATCCCGACGTACGTCGTCGGGGTCAATGCCGACCTCTACAACCCGGCCGAGCCCATCATTAGCAATGCCTCTTGCACCACCAACTGCCTTGCCCCCTTCGTCAAGGTCCTCGACCAGAAGTTCGGTAATTTGCCGCGTCGCTCTGCCACTATTCTATCAACTTCCATGAATTCCTAACTTCACACCCACCAAAGAGGATCAGAACGATTGTGTTGACTTGAATTTGTGGTGACATGAATTGTTATGTTACAGGCATCATCAAGGGCACCATGACCACCACCCACTCGTACACCGGCGACCAGAGGCTGCTCGACGCGAGCCACCGCGACCTCAGGCGCGCCAGGGCCGCCGCCCTCAACATCGTGCCGACGTCCACCGGGGCAGCCAAGGCCGTGGCCCTTGTCCTGCCGTCCCTCAAGGGCAAGCTGAACGGGATTGCCCTCCGAGTGCCGACCCCGAACGTCTCGGTGGTCGACCTCGTGGTGCAGGTCTCAAAGAAGACCTTCGCGGAGGAGGTGAACGCGGGCTTCAGGGAGAGCGCCGACAACGAGCTCAAGGGCATCCTCTCGGTGTGCGACGAGCCCCTGGTCTCCGTCGACTTCCGGTGCTCCGACTTGTCGTCCACAGTGGACGCGTCGCTGACCATGGTGATGGGGGATGACATGGTCAAGGTGATTGCCTGGTACGACAATGAGTGGGGCTACTCTCAGAGAGTTGTGGATTTGGCCGACATCGTTGCCAACAACTGGAAGTGAAAAATCAAAATCCGGACATCACCATCATCTTGGAGCTGATTTTGTTCCCACTCAAAAAAATGTCTTGTGTAATTTGGATTTTTAGAAAGAAAAAATTACCTATTTTCTTCTTTTCTTCTTCTTTTTTTCCTGAATCTGTAATGTGATTGGGAATTGCAGGACCACTTCTCATTTCTTCTCTTTATTTATGAAATAATTTAGCTTATATTCATTAGAAGGATTGAGCAACTTCTTCAAATTTGCTGGTCTACTGCCAAAATTCAGAATTCTTGCCCTACCTGTTAAGATTTCATTCCATTGCTGAATAAACATGTAATATTCTGTGGTCACTCATGTCATTTTGTATAGTTCCTTAATTCTTGGTGCATCCACTTATCCACGACTCCAAATCATGAAATGGGGCGTTCCCATTTTCCCGATTGACTGAAAAATGTCCGCAAAGGGATAATACTTTCAACTTCATACTTACTCAAAAATAGAAAATCCCCGTTTCATGAGAAAATAATAAATTTTCGTTTGCCGTTGTTGGGGTGAGTATTCGAAGCGGCCATTAGATACGGAACACCAATCAAATTTGAAAATTTGGAATAATGCATTACTCAACTCATGATAGATGCTGAATTTTCACGCGGGATGATTCCTAACGGAAACTTTTAACAAAAAGAATCGCCCAAAAACAGAATAATCACAGGAAAAACCTTAAGAAAGAATTCTTTATAATAATTCCTTCAAAATGACAGAATTAGACGGTTATTCTTGTTATCACCCAGACCAGGAGAACCTTTTCATCTTCCTCTTGTCCGTCCACCTTAAAAAACACGAAAAAGAAGAGGAAAAATAAATCCAAAGGGGAAATTTTTTCGTCGCACAGGAAAGGAAGGAGCCGATTGGATTGTGGTAGGCTCTGCGTTCTGCTGGTTTTAAGGGCGTCGGTGTTTCCTTCTTCCCTCGCATTCAGCAGAGCATGGCAACATCGGCTGCAACGGCAGCCACTTGCAGACTCTTCTTCTCCTTCAACCCAACCTCTCTCTCCCCACTCAAGGGACGACCCTCCTTCCTCTTCCCCACCCTCGCCCCGACCCTCGCTCTCCCTCCTCTCAATTCCACCTCTCGCACCACCCACTCCACCACCCTCTCTCCCCAGCCCCCACCCTCCTCCGACGGCGACCGGGATCTCCGTCGCCGCCGCCCCAACGTCGTCGACGTCCTCGAGGAACGGGGCTTGCTCGAGTCCGTCACCAGCGAGAACCTCCGCTCGGCTTGCTCTTCGAGCTCCGGCTTTAGGGTCTATTGCGGCTTCGACCCGACTGCGGAAAGTTTGCACCTTGGCAATCTCCTGGGCATAATCGTGCTCTCTTGGTTCCGGAGGTGCGGCCACCGCACCGTCGCGCTCCTTGGCGGCGCCACCGCCCGCGTCGGCGACCCCTCTGGCAAGAGTCTCGAGCGGCCTGAGCTGGATTTAGAGGCCCTGGAGAGGAACACAGCGGGGATTGCGGCGACAGTGACTAGGATTCTCGGTAAGAGCAGTGACGGTGATGATGATGGTTCTTTTGTGATTTTGAATAATTATGATTGGTGGAAAGATGTGAAATTGCTTGATTTCTTGAAGAGGGTAGGGAGATATGCTAGGGTTGGCACGATGATAGCCAAGGAGAGTGTGAAAAAGAGGTTGGAGTCGGAGCAAGGGATGAGTTACACTGAGTTCACTTATCAGTTGTTACAGGGTTATGATTTCCTGCACTTGTTTCAGAATGAGGGGGTTAGTGTGCAGATTGGAGGAAGTGATCAATGGGGTAACATAACTGCTGGCACTGAGTTGATCCGGAAGATCTTGCAGTTGGAAGGGGCTTATGGCCTCACATTTCCCCTTCTGCTGAAGAGCGACGGCACGAAGTTCGGGAAGTCGGAGGATGGTGCGATTTGGCTGTCACCATCGATGCTGTCTCCTTACAAGTTTTATCAGTACTTCTTTTCCGTTCCTGACACAGACATCATTAGGTTTCTCAAAGTTCTCACCTTCTTGGAGATCGAGGAGATAAATGAGATGGAGAGGGATATGAAAAGACCGGGCTATGTGCCTAACTCGGTGCAGCGGAGGCTTGCTGAGGAGGTTACCCGTTTTGTTCATGGGGGAGGATGGTTTGCTGGAGGCTCTTAAGGCGACTGAAGCGTTGAAGCCTGGAGCTGAAACAAAATTGGATTGGAAGACCATTGAGGGAATCGCAGAAGATGTCCCGTCCTGTTCCTTAAGTTATGATGATGTATTGAATTGTTCTCTTGTAGACCTTTCGGTTTTGGCTGGCTTGATGGAGAGTAAATCAGCTGCTCGTAGATTGCTGAAGCAAGGGGGTATGTATTTGAACAACTGTAGAGTCAATGGTGATGATAAGAGGATTGAGGGTGAGGATATTGTTGATGGGAAGGTTCTTCTGCTATCAGCAGGTAAAAAGAATAAGGTCATTGTACGGATTTCTTAGCGGACACTTCCTTTTTTATCAAATTTATTGAGTTTGCTTTCTTTTGTGGAGTATTTGCATGCACAAGAATTTTGGTTTTATGCCATAGCCCTATTGGCGCTTTCCTATATCACAGCTAAGATAGCTGACATTCAGCTGATGTTGAACACTGTGTTGTATCTTCTGAAATCCTCCCTTTTTTCATTGGTTTTCTAGATCAATCAAATAACTCATCTGAATAAAAGCAGCTTTGTTTCTGCTTTTTATCATCAACTAGCTCTTTGTTTAACTCTTGTTACTCGTCCTGCTGAGGCTGGTGAGTTTAGCTTGTCCATCCTTATGTTCCTGTCTAGTCAACCATTTCCCCCACATTCTGTTGTATGATGGCAACAATTAATGAATGGCCATTCTATAGCTGATTGCATTGATGATCAATTAGTGGAATCTGGGTCCGATTGAGTTGGTGTGATGAGGATAGATGCATAATGTTTGATGCTGAAGTACAGATAATATCGGGGGTTTCCAATGTATATGGACATGGCAAAAGGAAATGGCAAATCTGGGAAATACTTAAATATTGTGCTGAAATTTTGAAGAGCTGGGATAAATGCTTCAAATTCACCTCATGATTGTGAAGATGAGTAGTAAGGTAACCGAGGGCATTGATTTATGTTCACCTCAGACTGGGGAGCATCTGGGTGCGGTTGATCGGGTAAGTCCAGCTCCAGTGACACCTGTGGGAGGGATGCAGTCGTTCCTGGTGCTTTAGTTGCACCCTTGCGAGTTATGGTCCTCGTCGGTGAGAGAGTTGCACTCTCTGATACCAATTTCACAGCACAGAGTAGGATTTGTCGAGCAAGCATGTGAGATAAACTTCAGTGTTCCAACTTCTAATGGTTGTTCGATTCTGCTCTCTTTTCATCTCAGAATTTTAAGTCCTTGAAGTGCACCGTAAAGACCAACATCTGAGAACCGTACTGATATGAAAACTCTGCTTAGTCTGCTGAATCAAATGCCCTGCTTGGTTTGTGTACGGGTGATGTAGTTGACTTGGTTCATAAGATTTCACTAGATCCTCAGTCAAATCAGGCAAACTGAAGATTGTATCCAATGTGGATCTTAAGACTCCAAAGGATCTATTAAGCTAATACCCGTAGATGGTACAGTTCTACTACTCTGTGTCCTGCTATTCTGTTCAAAGTGCAATGTGCAGTATCTAGCAACTACAACTGAATGTAGAAAGGTAAATCTAAACCCGCTGAGATGAGACTGAGTAACAGATCGATTCTATGAGTTAAGCAACTGATAATAGCCTAATAGCCTCAAGCCTCAAGAGGGAGACTGTTTATTTACAATCATCTTACAAACGTCGCCTTATCGAGAGCGTCAAAAATCCAAATTTTAATAATCAGGTTTATCGGTGCAGAATATCCAAAGTTAATTAGCCAAAACAGGGCTGGGAGAAGTATTGACTCCTGAACAATCCTTTCCTTTTTTCTGGCCACATTCACGCCATATCTTTTCGGGAGCTTGGGACAGGCAGAGATATCGGATCCACGTTCTGTATCTGTCGGTCGAAGCTGACTGCATCTAAGTCGAAAAGAATCGGTATACTTCCACACTTCCCTCGAATTCGGTACGTATGGAAATTAACACAGTAAGAAGTAGTATTGAAAAGAATGTACTGTCATCGAGCAAAGAAATTTTTTCAAAAATCTGATGAAATCAAGTACTATACATAAAACCTTAAAAGTATCCAATGGCGGCTGCAACAGAACATCTACCTCACCAAACGAAATCTATCATGAATCGTAAAATTATACAGTGGATCATTGCACCTCATCTATGATAAACCTACTATGACGCGATCCACAAAAATGATAAATATGACAATCCAAATGGGAAAAAAATTAAGAAAAACATGTAAGGTATATGGACTGTATAAATTTCGACTCCCATTTTCCTGCAGGTGGCAACATCATGAGCGACCTGCTGCTTCTAAAACAACCAGTGTTTCTTTTTCGGTTTCTGAGGAATTGGAGCATCTGCAGAAAATAAAAAGTTATGCAGGCAACACAAATGTAGATTCCATGCCAGAAGATACAAGTAGCCAATAGGAAAACACACCTCGTATTTCGTAGAGGGAATTATAGTGAACCTCAGACCAGAAACTCAACCAAAACTCTGCATGGATTGAAAGCGGTGTTAACCAGAGAAAAAGCTTCGCCCATATGGAGTTGCAAAAGACCAGTTGTACATTGAACAAAAGTATTAATAGATCAGCTGCATTTGTTCACATCCAGGTTCTAAATCAAGCTATTCTCTATGTGCCTGCCATGCCCAAAGAAAACATCCAATAAAGATACCATAGATCTGGACAAATACCCATTTCAGGAGATTATCGAAGAAACTACAAGAATCTAAGATAAATACATCAACCTAATCATTCAATCATTGCATAAGTAGAGAAATCGAGCCGACTTGGAATCTAGGGTAACTAAAAATTTAGCATTAGGCGAAAATGAGAGAGAGAGAGAGAGAGAGAGAGAGAGAGAGAGAGTTTTCCTCTTTAGTTAAGTCCTAGAAAATCGACAGATCTTCATGAAGGCTTCGTTTGTTTAGTGGAAAATAAATTACTTGAAGAACATTTCATGAAAACGATTGCTTATATTGCTCAAAATAATTAATCAATAAAAAAGTTTCATTATTGACAACAATTTATGCCAACATTTTCGTAGGCAATGGAAACATTTTTTGTTCTTTCATTTTTGAAAACAATACAAGCGATCATTTTCAAGAGAATGTTTTCCAAATCATTCACCTTCCGTGAAACCAATGAAGCTGAAATATAGAGTTAGACTTACCACGTTTGGGCGCCTGAGATCGGGGCATTATTTCAATAAAACACGTATCTCTGAATGAAGTTAACAGGCAGATCTTTGCCACAAACTGCATCGCATTAAAATACTGACGTTACTCATTAGAGAAACAACATCATGAATGTTAATAAAAGGGCTCATGCGGCGAATTAAACTTGGGCCATTCACCTCAAGGACAAAAGACCAAAGCAAATATACCACCTCATGCGATTACCATATGGGACATGATCACAAAATTATTTTTATGATAGATGCTTTCTTTCCCATTATGTGCTTACAGTCACATTTGCTGGACCAGTTCAGAACTCAAAGATCACATCAATCATAAAGAATAACTTAGCAACATAGTTGCAATGATGCCTTTATAACAGAAATTTAAAGATGAGTAACTATCTCAACTTTCTTATCTTACATCAAGTCATGGGAATCATATTGCAAAGAGTTTCATTGCAGAAAATGGATGATGTGTGATTGCATTGCATAGAGACCGTAGACATGAGATTAAGTTGGAGACATAGTTCTTGAAAAATAGTAAGGGTGTTAGAACAAGAATAGAGTACCTTATCTGCAGCTGCTTGTAAGGTAACATGATCCCCCCATTCACCAGATCTGCATCACTCGGAGGTCAGAAAATAGATAAGCGATAAACTCTGTGTATCAAAACAGAGATACAAAAAGCAATGATAGAATTTGAAATTTCAAGACTGGTACATCGCTGAGGCAGCAATAACAAAACCAAGATGTTAACATACTTTGCCATCTTCTTGTAATAACGTTTGTACTTCATTGGAACATAACCTTCATATAAAGAACGATAGTCTTTAAGCTGGAAAGGAGAGAGTTCAAGAATATTAGAGCGCAAAAATGAGTTGCTATGTTAACTCTGCAAACAAGCCAAATAATTCACAGGAATTAACCTTCAGTTTATGTAGTGGGAATCCTATGGAAATCCAAATCAAACAGAAAGAGAGCATCATGCTAGACAGGGGTCACAGTGCAAAATTTGATTGAAATATGAGTCATGCATCTGACTAACTAGTGGACACAATCGCATATTGTGAAGTTGTACCTGCTTCACTATGTCCTTCCTGACATGCTTGTGATATTCAGGTGATTTATACATCTGGTCTGACAATGCACGGAACTGCAAGGCAGAAAAGAAACATGTACTTATATGAACTTTATGCTTTGTAATATTGCTTTCTGAATCCAATATACCTGGCAATTTCCATCCCCAGAGACTTTCACTTCATATAACCCATAGATATTCAGCCTGGAAAAAAACAATAAAGGATTTGGCTTTGATAGCTTACATGGAATGAAGAGATGTATAACCAAAAGAGAATCCTCTAAACCTATCATTTTCTGGGGAGAGCAATACAAGTGAGTTGCTGCTAGGCGAAGCAGCCTGGGTGGCAACAGGGGGGCAGGGGGAAGGGAAAGAGGGGTGGTAACAGTCCATTTGAGTTCAAGTGAAACGCACATGTATGAAGAAACATCGCCTAGATAGCATTCAGAATCATATACAAGAGGTGCATGAAAGGGGCATAGATCAACAGCAAATAGCTTCTCATGGTATCTACTCTAATTAAAAGAAAGGGGCGCAGACTTTGAGTAGGTGTTCATTTTCTGTTAACCTAACTTACAGGATAAGTGGTCATCTAACATGGTATAATATGAGAGCTCATTCATGCTTTTAAATTCCAACACTCTCTCATTAGGTTATTGCCATGTTTCTTACGGATAAGGCTCCTATTCTTCTGTCGCCTCATAGACGTGGGTAAGTCTACATTGTGTGATTCATGTCTCTACTTACACACGAGGCAGAGTGTCAAATATACACTCAATATACATAGCGGTCCCATTTCCTGATAGCTTTTCCAATGGTAATCATATTTCCAAAAGGTATTCTCTAGAGAAAGCTTCTATTCCACTCCACCAAATATGCTAGCCTTCTTCTTTACTAGCTCCGAAGAGTTACACACACCTCTGTTGGCATAATTAACAATGACGATCAAAAAAAGCCTTTGCCATTTAGTAGGCAAGTACCTCTGCAGCAGCCGCTGGTGATCTAAACTGGCATCACTTAGATCAGGGATATAGGAATTTATGCGGGGAACGTGCTGAAAATTCAGAAACCAGTTCCAGGAGTTAATGATTGGAGAACTACTGAACAAAAAGAGGGTGCTGATAGATGAATGAAGCAACAATTAATAGGAGGAGCAACAAAGCCACCAGACAGACAATTCAAAACAATACCCAAATTCACAAGTATGGACAATTCAAACAATATCCAAATTCACAAGTGTGGACCTCTTGAATATAATCATTTTCAACCCTATCTTTTAGATGCGCTGATACATCCTTTACCCTAAGGGCACATCATTTGTAGTCAATACTTCTGATACATGACCAGATCACCCAGGCACACCTTGCTGGCATGGCAAATGAACACACTTAAAGACTGTTTTCTCATTGACAACTTCAGGCTCCCCCACATAAAATCCTAAACTCATTTTTGGCACTAAAAGTTATTTTTCTCTTAATCCTTGAGAATTGGACCCACAGCAAGCTTATATCAAAGCCGTCTACCATCTCTCCCAGTTGCCATCGAGCAGCACGGATGGCGACACCACCATTGCAGTGTTCGTCCCGGACTAGCAAAAAGGCTAGTGGAAAGCCAGCCCAACATGGGTGTGGTTCTCCTAAGGTTCAGATAAATCACACATCAAAGTTTTATACCATCAATGTGAGAATTAAGCCCCATACCTTGCAAGTAGGATCGTAACAGCTTAATATGTTATAATGATGCAACTCCATTACTTGTACATTTCAAGTATATAGAATGTATAAGGGCCCAAATTCTAGAAGATGGCATGCAATAGTCAAATCTCCACCATATCCTTCACACTTGATGATGAAGTTCAATGAAATAAAACATCATAAGGGTGTCAGCTACAAACTCGCACAATGACAATGCTCCAGTAAGAGATAAAGTAGGAACTCTTTCGTTCTCTTTTGTTGGAGGGCTCTCCCTTGTGTGTTGTATTCCAGAACTAAAGATAAGAGAAAAAGTTACAAAAGAGAGTACGGGATCTAACCGGAACAGGAGCTAGATTAGAAAGGCGTCTAGCCACTCCTCCATCTAATTTCGCATATTCTTCAGATAGAACAAGAGCAATCATCCGATCATCGTCCAGATCCTGTTGACTGCTTAAGGAAGTTGAGCTGGAACATTCACCCACGCTTTGAGCTCCATTCCACATGTTAGACATCCACAAAAGTGTGTCACCTGCCGAAGGACGACATCTTAAGTGCACTTCCCCAGCTCAAAGCTCACAAAGAAATGTAAGCTCGGAGACAATCAGACATCTACCGGAAAACCATCGAGCAGCACCATGTATTGTCCGATTAAAATGCAGAAAATTCTATTGACACGAGTCACATGACTAATTTGAAAAGACGAAACTTTACCAACTTGTAACGTCGAGAGAAGGACCAGGAAGTGTATGACCACCCTTAATTTTAGAGAAAAATAGGGATACCAATCAATGGAGATCTTCCTTTACACTGAGATATGCCAGTTCAGTCAGAGGATGAGTGCATGGTCGTGCAGGTGAAAAGCTGCACATGTGACCCATCATGACGGACACAAATCCAAAGGTTCCAAAACACTCGTTTGGCACTCCTAGAGGAGCATTTTCGAACGACGCCTAGGCAGAGGAGGACCCACATGCAGTTATCATCAACCTAGTGGCAGGCAGGCAGGCAACTCATCGGTACGGTATCGGTTTCTGGTTAATAGTGATCATCCAATCTAAGAAACCAGAGGCGTTGCCTATTCGAAAAACCAATTGCTGTCCGATAGCAAAACGATCGAAGAATACTTGAAAGCGGCTCTTCTTCACAATTTAAACCCAATGAATCCTCCCAAAAAAAAAAGGGAACAGGAAAACACAACCGAAACAATAGCAGAAAAGAATCGAACGGGATAATTACCGAGCAGCAAAGGTGGATCGAAGTCACAAATTGCGAAGCGCACCAAAATAACGACCGTGGAAGGTGACGACGAACTCCGAGCGCAAAGGCGCGAAACCAACAGAAGCGACCCGCGACGCGATCGAGCAGAACGAGTATCGGAGACGTGAAGAGACGAAGAAGGAGGTCGGTGCCCTGCAGAGGTTGGTCTCGGTCAGACTGGTGGGTCGAGACGCGGCAAGTCAGAGGGGGAGAGAGAGGGGACACGCCACACCTTTTAAGACCGATTCGTCTGATGATGGGTCGACGTCGATCAAGAGGGGAGATGTCGCACTCTTCGCTGCTTATCGCCAACCCCCGCGGACAAGAAGGAGGTTTCGCCCGCGTGCATTCAGTTGCGATCGTGAGAGATATGATCAAACACATCTTTTCTCCTCCCCACCCCCATTTTAATTTTAAATTTTAATTGAATCCGAAGTCGGGGAGTTTGGTGTTGGTTGGCTTTCGCGGGGACTTTTTCACAGGGCCGCGGGAGGGAGGGTGCAATGCCCGACCGACGCGTGTCCTCTGTCGGATGGCGGCTCCACCTTGCGCGCGCTGGGGCAGATCTTGAGCCCCGTCTGGGACCCACAATTTGCCCGCCGTCCCGTGCCGTGTTTGGACGTACGACGTTCGGCAATTCTACCTTCCATCCACTCGGGGGAGTTCAAAGACCTTACAAGATGGAATTTCAATTACGAAGTCCTAAAGTAACTGGGGTTTTGTATTTATCTCCGTATTTATGTTACTGTACAGTGAATACAGGTCCCGGATTTAACGGGGGCAGACTCCAGTAAGAATCCCGGTAGTCCAGACAGCCGCCGTGCCATTTCAGCCTGTAACGACCCACTGGAAAACGAGAAACGTCGAGCAGGCAGTCCGAGAACCCTTGGCCCCTCTTATTTAGCTTAAAATGCACATATGCCGTGGCACCGTCACCTCGGACGTTCTTCGGGCCACACTTTTCTTCGCATCCCATCACCTCATGAAACAGCTTCTCGTTCAGGTCGACCATATCTTCGCTCCCCCAAGGTTGATGAACCATAGATGCAGCCTCAGCACACGATCCGCTTGGTCCTTGCAACAACCCGATGGGTTCTCTGCAGCGAATGATGCAGTACAACTGCCGAACAGGAAGATCGGGGGCATGTTCTTCAGTTGAAGGCAGAGATTCAGAGACAGTTGGAATCCTTGCGAGACGCATAACCCATCTGGGTGTCTCGGATCAGCATTGAAGACATAGAGCTCTGCACCGATGGGAGGCCTGAAATCAGTCGCATCAAGTGTTAGAACAGCTCCTTATAATCAAAATGTCACTAGTCAAAAGCAATGCAACAGATATTCCCCTTTCCTCCTCCAAACCCAGAAAAGAGACATCAGACTAGCTAAATTCCTGATAAATAATCTCACAGACATTCTCTTGGCTAATCAACTACGAACCTAACAGATTAGCAGAAGAAAAATAAACAGTGATCTGAACGAGCATGAAATTTACACTAATATCGCAAGATCAATAAAGAGCATGCATGTTGATTTTGCCACTTAATCTACGGAAAGATTTTCTGCATGCTAAGCATTCTGCAGGCTAGCCAAAGACCTTGTAAAAGTGTACTTACCTCACTTTAAAATAGTATTTAGGGGCTCGAATAGGAATTTGGAACCAGTTCATAACGACATTCATTGCTAGTCCTCCACTGGCTTTGGTAATCTCGGAGAGTGATTCTTCCCGTACTCCGTCTGTCTGATTTTGCAAATCAATAACTGCAGAAACTGCACAGCGACAAATGCTGAGCAGCTCCCTCACTTCGCAGCTGCTAAGTTGATTGCTGGACTGCAAGTGAAAACAGCTCTTGGGCCGCTCATTCACATCCAAGAGTGAAAGGATACTTTTGGCGGTCTCATGATTTAGGTGGAATAAGCGCCCAGACAGATTTTGCAATACCGCTGTCGGTGTAATTTTTTTGGAGTCTTCTAAACCAGAGGCTAAACTTTCATTAGGGGATAAGCTTGGAACAAAGAGAGCAAAACCAGTGACAAATGAGAGTAGTGCGCAACCTAACGCAAGTGATGAAATGTTTTGCAAACTTTTTCTGTCAATACTGATGAAAGATACAGCAAGCAAATCAAACTCCTTAGATAGCTTCATCAATCGAGATGAGATTAGAATGAGCTCCCGCAAGTGCTTCATGCGCTCATCTCCCCTTCTCTCAATCCCTTCGTTATTGCCATTGTCATTATCAAAAGACATGGAAGCCGAGACTTTGATCATTTCAACCACAATTTCCAACAGTTTCACTCTTAATGCCATAAACCACATCTGGAAGAGAAATGCTCTGTCAGATGTAGCACTAGATTGCAACGTTTTCCACGAAGACTGCAGATCAAAATAAGCATCAGAAACCACCTCTCCAAATTCAGATGAATTCGTAGACTTGACAGCACTTTCTCCAGTCTTACAGAACTTTCCTCGAATAAGCACATCGGGAAGCTTGATCTTCTCTAAACATTCTGTCAAACTTGATCCTTTATCTGGTAATACAAGCATTTGAAGTTTCATCTCCGCCATAGAAAATTGAGCTAGTGATTTCAACCAGCAACAATGAGATTTATATTTGACTCTGGCTGATAAATCGGTAAATATACAATTTGCTGTAAACCATGCTCCCTGGCATGCTGCATAAAAGCCAGCATTATACGCAGGCCAGTAATCCTTGTCAGCCAGTATCTTTCCTGCACACTTAATACTGAAGCATTCACGTTCAACCAAGTAACGACAAAGAGTAGCATGGAGGTTCTCATCAACTACCTCATCATTCTTTATTGTGCAGATCCAAATAAATGGACTGTGCAACAGTAATGAGCATATTACCCGTACATAAGATGTAAATAAGTTGCAGTGCTGAATGCATTCAGCCAGAACCTTAACTTTATCAAATATCTGGGTGGTAATAGCACCAGCTTCACTTAGAACTTCCAGGAAAGCTGTCAAAAATCTGCAAATAATAAGTACAAGGTTTGATATTCTAACTATGTTTCCTTCCTTCATATATTCTGTACTGTCATCCACTGATAGGCCATTTTCTTCTGAAGACCTAGCACCCTCACACTCATTTAGAAGACCTTTAACAACCAAACCAGTTTGATCCAGCACCAAAGCACCCAAATCCAAGTCTCCGCTAGCCAGACGAAGAAGTAGCCTGAGCATAATCTTAACTTCACCAAACACTTGAGAGTCACTATGAGAAGGATTTGAGGATGGCCTAACCAAAAAAGGATCCGATCAACGATGGATCTGACAACTTGCAGAGGCAGAGAAGGATCATACCCAACAGATCTCATTTCTTCCCTCACAATCACCATAAGAGATGCATCTACTAAAAGACAAATGGCTAAGATGCTCTTTGGCTTGGTAGGACGTTGGGATGCAATACTTATAAATATCTTAGTGAAATCGAGCATGTCCGTGGGAGATATGTTTGGCAATACATAGAACCAAACCTGCAAAAGTGGATAGATCTCAGTCTACTTCAATCAGGATACCACAAAAACATAAATCAGATGAAGAATGCAGGAGTATTTAAGAGACATGACCTGACACAAAATCCGTAGAACTTGGCATTGAAGGCCTGTAGGACAGTTAGGATCATCTGCTATTCTGAGCAACTTCTTAACATTTCCAGCATCAGGGAAATGGAGAACTCCTCTTCTGTAGACATAATGGATACATCTAAGTGCCATTTCTTGCATAAACAATGTTTTCCCTTCACTCAAAATTGAGAAAAGCAAGTCCACCTGCATTTTAAATGTCAAAATGCTAGGCAATTATACATCGAGTCGAAATATGCAATCATTGCCATGATTAGGGATAAACAGCAAACTTTCAATACAGTCTAGAACCAATAAGCGGGTTTACAACCAACTACGAGCCATGGGTAGTAATCTATCAAGGTCATGTCAAGCAAAATAGTACTACAAGGAGATAATATTCTTGTCCTGAATTAGTTGAGTCCAAATGTGTTACAACCAATTGTTCTCTTCTCCGCGAAGAGCACGAAGAATCGGAAGATGAAGGGGGTTACCAAACACGAACTCCAGACTTCCCAAGGCTAAAATAAGAGGGAAAATATCAGTGACATGAAACACTTTTCCAAAAAGGTTGATGATAGAACAGTTTAATCAGCTGGATTTGCTCCCCTGTTGAAGAGTCAAGAATGTCCTGTATAGTGCAAGTTGCAACCAACTAACAGGCAGAAACGTCTTAGCTTTTCCTTGAACAAATGATTTACGCTAAGAGCATACGGTTGAAGAAGCGATTGAGCACAAACATCCAACTGCGAGATTTCTCAAAGTTGTGAATATTTTACGTTAAACTTACCTGTTCAGAAACAAGTAGAGGTGATGTGCAAGCAAGTTTTGATAGTGACACCATCATGGCAGCAAGAAACTCCTCATCAACAGAGCCTAAAAGCATCTTTAGACCTGTCTGGAAAATTAATGCTTAGTAAACTGTGAATAGTTGTCAACAAACATTCATGTAAATAAATTTACGAAGCTTATAATAAGACTTCTGCTTCTGACTGCTGACTATCATCCTATACTATCAAAGAACAGA